>CM054057.1:323956940-325438979 GCA_028641055.1 Alopecurus myosuroides | reverse complement strand
TTTCTAAGTTGAAATGGTTTTGGTTGTTATATGCTCATCTGACTATTTCTGACTTAGTTTATTTTCTGTAAATATTTTCAATATGTTTTCTCTAGCAAAATTGTGCTAAGGACTAACCTTAAACCAGAGAGACCAAAACCAAAGCCCTTAGAATATTTCTAAGTTATTTTCCTAGTTGCCCCTCCTAGTTGAAAAACACTAAGTCTGGTCTTGTGAAAAATTCATGAAGTGCAATGAGGATGCCCCATTTGTTAACTTGGGATTTTCAACATGATGCCAAGGAAGGACTTAGCCATCTCAAGAATTTCAACATGAAGCTAGAAGGACAAAGAAGTACTTATCCAAGAATACAAACTTCAGAATCATTACCAAGAAGGAGCACTTAGAAGAAGATCAAGAAGACAAGAAGACTAGCCACATCTCTCTCTTTTTCTCTAAGTCCTTCTCCCTTTTTCCTTTATTTTCCTTTAGACTTTGTGGTGGATAAGTTAGATAAATATCATCCCCTAGTTTTTGCTAAAATCATATGTCCTACAAGAAGCAATGGAGGCATCACACAAAAGGACGAAGCTACAAAGGAGCCTGAAGATTTTCAAGACCAGTGATGTGAAGACTTAGAATTTGTTTTCCAATACTTAGAATTTGTTTTCAAGTTTTCTAAGACTTAGAATTAGTTTCTCAAGTGAGATGAGAACTTTTCACCAAGACTTCGACAAGAATCCAACTTCAACTCAAGAAGAGTACTCTCCCGAAAGATGAAGATTTTACAAGTACTTATAGGGAACTCTAGCAATACCATCTATTACTATTTGCATAGAAAACAAAATATTTCCTACGCGCGATAAACCCGAATGGCCAAGATCTAATCTAGGAGATGAAAGGTAACAAAGAGAAAGAGAGTCTTGAGATAACATACCCTCAAAGACTCAAAGTGTTACAAGATCAAATCTCGTTGTTGGCGTATTCGTACTCACGTCGATCCCGAGCGAGAAGATGTGCACCGCAATCCGGCGATGTCTCAGTGATCGTTCACACGTTCATATCGATGAAGACCTCCGTTCCCTCGATCCAGCAGGGTAGCAGAATTAGAGGATCCCTGGAACTCCAGCAGCACGACGGCGTGGTGGTGGTGAAGAATCCTACGGTCAGGGCTTCGTCAAGCCGGAGACCATGGAATGGAGAAGCGGGTGGAGGGAAAGGGAGGTGGGAAAGTGTGTGGAGAAGAGGATCTCTCACCCTCCTTTTTTAGGGGAGGGGGAGGCAGCCCAAGAGGGGGTGAGGCCAGCCATGGTGTGCCCCCACCTGTTCCGTCTTCATGTGAGTGGAAGCTCCACTCACACCCACTCATGCTCCCTTAATTTTCCACTTAGAAAATCCAAAGGTTTTTCTTTAATAAATAAATAAAACATTTTATTTCTTTATTTATATTTGTTAATTCTATTAACAAACATTTGCATGCGGCACCTCGAATCATTTGTTAATTCCATTAACAACCATTCGACGAAAAAACCCTTGAACTATTTCAATTTTCCCCGAAACAATTTTGGAGCTGCCCAAAACATTCTTCGGTATTCCGTATCCTCTCAAAGGCTTCATCGAACCTTAAGTGTGTCACCCTACGGTTCGTGAATAATATAGACATGATCGAGACTCCTCTCCGATCAATAATCAACAGCGGGATCTGGAGATCCGTGATGACTCCTATATATTCAACGATGACTCTCGTGATCGTGTGAACCTTTCAACGTCGTAACGATTTCCCTTTGTCTCGCGATATTTTACTTGTCCAAGATCCGATCATCGGTATCAACCATACCTTGTTTGATCTCGTTACCCGACAAGTACTCTTTTCTCGTTCCCGTGATATAACATCCTTGTGATCATATCACGTGCTTGCAAGCGGTGAAGATGTGATATTACCGAGAGGGCCCTGAGTATATCTCTCCGTCATATTGGATGGACAAATCCCACTCTTGATCCATGAGCTTCAACTAACACTTTCCGAATACCTAACGCCACCTTTATAGTCACCCTGTTACGGTGTGACGTTTGATGTCATCAAAGTATTTTTTTCGGTATTAGTGATTAACATGATCTCATGGTCTAAGGAACAATGTTACTCCGAATGTAAGACATAACAACAAAACTAAGTGACTTGATCGTATTGTTATACTTAGTTAGGTTCTAAGTTCATCACGTCATCCTCCCAATGACATTAACCCGTTATTAATGTCGTGGTGGTGTCACGGCAGATGCCATAGGATGGCTAAAGATGTGGGGACGATGGACGCTGGAGGCGCTCGGGGAGGGATCACGCAGCGAGTAGCCGCGTGAATATGAAGCTAGCACTGCAAACAACAAGATCTACCCAGGTTCAGGGCCCTCGTGTGGAGGTAAAACCCCTACTCCTGCCTTTCTCTTTTTATATTCGTGTCTCACCGAGTAGCCACAGTACAAGTGTTTCTTATAACCGAGTAGCCACCCTTCTCTCTATGTGATGAACTAGGTCAGGGAAGTGAACCGATTCTGGGATCCCTCGCGCAGGAGGGTGCAGGGCACCTTATATACTGGTGCCCAGCCGGATACAGCCAAGATGTCGACATAGTGTGCACACTGTACACCTCCAGCTTCTCGCTGACAGCTTTGGCTTCCAAGTTTGTCTCCGTGTGCAAAGTCGTTCCGCGGAACCGAGAAACTGATCTGTTATCACTGACACTGTCACGGGGTAGGCCCCCCTAACCTGCGACACCCTGCTGACACCCTGGCACGGATAAGCACGCGCTCTGCAGATGAACAGTGCCCCGGTACGGACCCAGGATACGCGGGATCCTGTGTCAGAACGGCTCCTTTGACTTCTGGCCCGAGTAGGAGACCGCCATTTCTACTCGGACCACTCCCTCTACTCGGAGGAGAGTAACTTCCTTGATTCTTCCTCCTGGCCATCAGTGTGTACGGCCGAATAGCGGACGACCGGGTAGCGAGTGCCGGGTAGCCGCTACTCTGCAAAACGTCTCTTCTGATCCTGCCCTTAGCACTTGCCTTTACCCTACTCGGGGGTAACCCCCCGACATTAGTCCCCGAAGCTGGTAGAATCCTGCGAACTTGTTCACTGGGCTCTGCCAGCTTAAAAATCAGTCTTGCCTTTGAGTCTTAGGTTGCTGAGTAGAACCTCCGAGTAGCCCTTAATCCTGTCTCGAGCTTCCTCTTTTCCGAATAGAATCGCTTCTCTTCTCTGTCGCCGAATAAAAAGACTTAGCGAGATTTCCAATCAGAATCTCTGCGTGGCAGAGCAAAATCTGGCTTTTCGTACTGCAACTGGGCACGTGTCACCCTACCACACCCCCGACGCCTCGGTGCCCGGGATCTGACAAGCCACGCGCCCGGTTTTCACGGCCTGGGCCCACTAGCCCGTTAGGTCCCATCAAGCGCAGTAATTACCCACGATCGCGTCGTGGGATCGAATGCGGCCGTTACGCGCGCCAACTGCGCTGTGTGCGTTTCTAACCGGCCCGCGCACCCCACGCCGCACGATCTCCGTGCGTAACTGATCCCACTACCTCCAGTCGTAACGGCAACCCGAGGGGAGGTATAAATACCCCCTCGGTAACTCCTTCTTCTTCTTCCTGCCTTCATTCTCCCTTCGCCCCTTCGTTTCTCCGCCGCCACCGAGCTCTTCGCTGCCGTGCATCTCACAGCGCCGAAAGGCCAGTCCTTTCCGCCAAATTCCACCAAATCACCATCAAACTTCCTCTCCTGCTCGATGGCTCGCGACGACGACGCCCGCGCCGGGTGGGCTGGATCTAACGTCACGGCAGACGAGTGCCGGTGGCTGGTGAACACCCGGCGAGTTCCTCCCGGCGTCCGCTGCCGGCATCCCGATGGTGAGCTCGTCCCCACTCCGGAGGCGGACGAGCACGTGGTGTTCCTCGCGCACTTCGCGCGGGGATTCGGGCTGCCCGTGTCAGACTTCTTCTGCGGCTTCCTCAACCACTTCGGAATCCAACCGCACCACCTGCCGCCGAATGCGATGGTGATGCTCGCATACCACGCCGTGGTGTGGGAGGCGTTCTTGGGCGTGCGCCCCACGCCGATGACCTGGGCGCTCTACTTCTTCTTCAGGAAGCAGAGCAAGGCCAAGCCGGGTAGCGCAGATAGCGGCCGCGGAATGACCGAGACCGGCAGCGCCATGATGGTGCAGCACAGCGGGACCAGCCATCCGCGCATCAAGGGCCTCGACTCCGTGCGCAAATGGCAGAGAACCTTCTTCTACGTGAAGAACATCTCTGTCAAGGAAGGCGAGCCCCCGGTGGACCAGATCAATCTCCCCCGGTGGACCAATTCGCCTCCTACCGGGCAGAATTGGGGGTTCAAGCCCCCGCTAGAAGGCGACATCAAGCAGATCAACACGCGCCTCGCCCAGCTGAAGGAGAAGGGGCTCAAGGACGATGACCCCATTGCCTGCTGGATCTCCAGGCGAGTGCTTCCGTTGCAGCGCCGCGCACACCTCATGTGCTACATGGGCGGCAACAGAGATTGCACCCGGACGACCATGTTCGAGCTCAGCAATGCGGATGTGGCCGTCTGGGCGCGCTCCATCATGAGCACCGGCCTCACCGACCACTGGCAGTACGGCTTTGTGCCGTACAGCCGCACAAAGCCAATCAAGCGGGTTAGTACTTCTCGTCATGTTTCCTGCCTATTGATTCTGAGTAGATAGCCTTCTTAGCTTGGTATGCTTAGTATCCGCACTCTGTGCCGAGTAGGGCACTTAGCCGTATCTCTTTGGGCTTCACGTGCTTTATGTTTGCACTATATGCTGAGTAGAACACTTGCTACCATCTGTTAGGTTTCCTGTGCTTTGTGTTTGCACGCCTCGTTGAGTAGGACGCTTACTCTATTATGCTTTGTGCTTGCATCCCGTCCCGGGTAGAATCCCTTACGCTGCTCAACTGATTTGTGTTGCTTGCTTATATCTCCAGCGCCTTGCTCGCCAGCTCGCTGAGAGCGAGGAGCGCTTCGAGGCCAACTGGCACGAAGATCGAAAGGAGGACGACGAGGTCTCCTACGACACCGCGGACACCCTCTGCATCCCCCATGCCGTCCAGCCGGGTAAGCATCATGTCGATGCGTCCATTCGGGATTGGTCCGAAGACGACGACGCAGGTGACCGAGTTCACCTTTTCGGTCGCGAGTAGCGCAACTTAGTTTCTTTCTGTTTCTCAATTGTTTTCTTCTCCTCAACTCTACAGACGATATTGATGCTAAGGAAGAGGACGAGGACGCCCTCGAGGTCGATCCGCTTGCGGTTGCTGCTCCCACCACTCGGAAGAGGGCGGGCAGTGGTGCCCAGGAGCCCGCCGCCAAGAAGGCCAAGAAAGGCGAGAAGAAGACCAAGAAGGTCTCTGGGAGACGGCCACCCCCTTCACGTGCAGGGTAAGTGATTTTCTTCCAAGCTGCATTCCGCTGTCACTGCTTTTCCTGAATTCCTTGTTCCACTGCTGCTTCTCGGTTTTTTCTTTCTCTCTTCTTTTCCTGAATCCCTTTTTCTCTTCAGCGCCCCCTTGGACGCTGATGCTGCTGCCGCTCCCTCCAAATCCAAGAAGAGATCCTCCATAGACGTCGACAAGCTCATCGATCTCTCTGATGAGGACAAGACCACGGCACGGGACGGGGCGCGTGCGCCCTCTCCCGTGAAGGGTGAAGACGAAGACGACACCAACATCCAGGACATGGGCACTGGTGCCCAGGACGCCGAGCAGGAGGAGCAGGCCCGCGCGGAACAACAAGCGCAGGATGCTGCTCACGACGAGAGACCCCCTTCTCCCCCAGTTGCCACAGCTGGGGAGAATACAGAAACAGCCACCGAGCATCAAGATCGTGCCGCCCTTGAGCGGCAGGAAGAGAGCCAGGAGCAGCAAGACACTGATGCTGCTGCCCGAGATGACCCCGCGGCCCAGCCGCGGGTAGACGAACAAGAAGAAGTACAACCAGATCCCGCTGCCGAGCAGCGGGTTGAGACAGCTGATGTGGAGCCGGACCTGCAGAGCCACGCGCAGCCGGACGCTGCGCCCGGTAGTCAGTCCTTGGTGCCGCCTACCCAGCAGGCCGCTCCACCAACTGCGCCAAGCTCCCCGCCCATGAAGAAGACCAAGACCATAGCCAGCCCTCCAGCCAAGCATGCCACAAAGAAAACTGCTTCCGATGCTACTGGCAAGAAAGAGGCAGCCGAGAAGAAGGCTGCCGAGAAGAAGACAGTTGAGAAGGAAGCTGTCGAGAAGCCAGCAGCCGAGAAGAAGGCCGCCGAGAAGCAGGCTGCCCAGCCAGACGCCGAGAAGAAGGCCGCCGAGAAGCAAGCTGCCCAGCCAGACGCCCCCGTCCGCAGGAATCCCTCGCGTGGCGCTGCTCAAGATTCTGCCGTGATGCTGCCACCTAAACCAACTGCGAAGCCTGCCGTGAAGAGTGGGAAGCTCACCATCGGTGCTTCCGGCAGCGCTGCAGGCACGGCCGCGGGATCAAGCGTTCAAGACCCTCCTGTCTACCCGCCTTACATGCTGCAGATGAGCAAACAGTATAGCATCGGTCTGAACAAGACCGAGAAACATCTCGCTCTTACGAAAGGCAAACAGGTCCAGGCTGTGAATTCCAAGCTGTCGGCCAAGGACAAGGCCCATTCGATCTTCTCGCGCGAGATCCAGGAGACAGAGGTGGTGTCCCAGGGGCTCGAGCAGATAATCGACCGGGTAGGCTTTATTGACGCTGAGTGGAATAGCGCATTCTTTGGCAAC
Organism: Alopecurus myosuroides; assembly: GCA_028641055.1. Lineage (NCBI taxonomy): Eukaryota > Viridiplantae > Streptophyta > Magnoliopsida > Poales > Poaceae > Alopecurus > Alopecurus myosuroides. Next base: position 325,432,194 of record CM054057.1, on the reverse strand, counting down.
GAGTCCTGGAACGGCCTGGCTTTGGGCAAGTTGGACCACTGGCGCATCGACTGGAACAAAGCGGACCTGGGCTACAATCCCATGACCATCTCGTCGGCCACCAGCACTCTTGCCACGAAGCTGTTCGTCCACCGCAAAGCTGCAGAGGACCTCGAGCAAACCTATGCGGTAAGTTTTGCTTTGCCTGTTCCGAGTTGCGCTTTTCTTATCTTTTGTTCTTCTTCCTATCCATCACCCAGCCCCGAGATTCGGGCCGAGTAGACGGTCACTCAACCGAGTTGCCGTCTTCTCGGGTCAAATCTTCAAAACATTGTCTAACTCCTTTTCTTTCTTCTTCTCAGAATAGCCTTTTAAAGAGAACGACCCTCTACCGGCACCCGCTCTGGAATCACAGCATTGCAAAAAGGCGCCTTGAAGCCCTAGAAGCAGAACGCAAAAGTGATGTCGTGACCGAGAAGGAGGCCCTGGCTCGTACCCTTCAACTTTCCGAGCTCGAGAGTAAGCTTCTAGCTATTCGGTTCATGCGTTTTGTGATTACGCCTGCTTTTGCTTTCTGCTCTAACTCCTTGTACTCTGTAGGCAAGATCGCGGCGCTGACAGATGAGCACAAGCACTGTCATGTCTTTGTTGAAAATGCCGAGACCACCATTAAGAAGTTGGAAGGTAAGTTGCCGTCTTCTCGGCTTGTTCTCCTCCTTCTTCTTCATTATTTGCTGACCATGCCCTTCTCCGCCGCAGAAGATTACAAGAAATTTCGTGAAGAGCATCTCGACTGCGTGAAGCCCGCCGAGTTGCACCAGCAATTGGAAAGCCAAGCCGTCGAGCTCAAGAGCCAACACACCACCGAGCTGGAGCCGCTGCAGGTCCAGTTAAGGGCTGCCCTTCAGGACGTCATAGACATAACCGCCAAGAAGGACATGTTGGAGGCAGCCGCCAAGGCTAAGCAAAGGGCCCTTGAGATGGAGTGCGAGACGCTGAAGAAAAGCAACTCGGATCTCATGCTCCAACTGGCCCAGTTCCGGAGGGTCGAAGAGAGGCACGCTGCTGATGAGGAGTTATGGAAGAGGAAGCTGCAATCGCTACTCTGCGACCTGAACAGTAAGTTCTCACATCTTTGTGCCTCCCTGTTTTCTCCTTCTTCTCTGTTGACCGATTTGCACCTCTTTGCTGCTTTCTTTTCTAATCGTTTTTGATAGCATTTTCAGAAATCTTCCCCAATCTCTGCTCAGCCTGCAAACCTGCCCTGTCAAAGGTCCAAGATGTTCGAGTAGAGAAGGGGCTGCCCATGGATACCAAGGCTTCAATCGAAGACAGCTTCACGAACATGCAAGGTCAGCTTCAGCGCCTTAAGGGCTTGGGCACAGACTTAACGTCTGTTGCCTTCAAACTTCACGCATTGTTCTGGCCCCAAGATCCCGTGCCCTCAACTATCCGCGCGCTTGCCGAGAAGCTGAACAGCGTTAAAGCCGAGCTGAAGAAGTGGCGAGCATCCGGAGCTCGGGCAGGCGCTGACATGCTGCTCCTCTTCATCTGTAGCTGGTATGAGAACCTCAATCTCAATACCATCCTCGAGATGCGCCGGGATTCAAAGTGGGAGAAGGATCCCGAGTGCGTGGCTCGCCGCCAGGCAGTCGCGTGGGAGATCGCCTCCTACGCGGATACCGCGCGCTACATCGAAGGCCTCACCGAGCCCGACACGGATGTGGAAGGCGAGGGCGAAGACGAGGATGAAGACGATGACGAGGAGGCCACTGGGTCAGACGGGATGAGCTTCTTCGACAGCACCGATGACAAGTCCGGGAAGGGGAAGGGCGTGGTCGTCGCGGATAACGACGAGGTAGCCGAAAGCGAGAAGATGACCATCGACACCGCGGCACTTGAGTTCGGCACTTCATCAGGCGCGGCCCTTGACGACACGGTGCTACTCCGCGCCCAATCTGCTGCCTCCACTTCGGCGACGGACCTCATCTCGGTGGCCACAGCCACTTCTGATAAGGCTGCCACCAACCCAGAAGCGGATGCCACGAAGACCGATGTCGCCAACCCGGAAGCTGACGCTGCCAAGGCCAACTCCGAAGCTGATGCCGCCAAGGCCAACACCGAAGCTGATGCTGCCAAGGCCAACACCGAAAATGCTGCTACCTCCACCTGATTATGTCCTGCAACACTTATGCTCGAGATTTTTATCAAATCCCCGGAATGCCAGGTGCAGATGTACTGAACAATTATCCTTTGCACTGCTACTCAGTTTTATTTCACTTGATGTTTTTATACATAGCAATTTGAGCAGCTTTGGCTCGATGCCGGGTTGCGTTATCATGCGAGTCCCCGAGTTGCATTTTTCATCCACCCTTCCTTTTTATCTCAGCTCTTACCTGCAACTTGTTGCTTTTTTGGTATTCGAGTCACAAGACTTCAAAGTTGGAGTTTCAAATACTTAGCCACTTGGAAACAGTCATAGTAACACTACCCACCACATAGCCGAAAAAGATAACAACAGACAGTAAAAAACACTCTACTCGGTTGCCACACGCGTCCTTCCCTTTGCAATTTTTCATGTGTTCATTGACTCTTTGGCTTGTTCTCTGGCTTGCCATGAAGCCGGTTTGTGGACAGCAGCAGAGTCGCAGAGTGTCCGGTGAGTATAAACACACTACTTCGTATGCTTTTGAAATTCTAAGCGTAGCAACCGAGTAGACAAAGATACAACATAATAGAAACACTTAGATCAAATTTGGACGAGGGCAGTCCCCGAGTTCCATTTCAGATTGCAGAGTAGGAGTTTAACTCGGATAAGAGGGTACATACACACTTTTGCTCATGAATGAAAGCGACGAAGTAGAGCTACATTCCAAGGGCGTTTGGATTCCTCCCCAGCTTTATCCGGCCTGTTCTTCTGTGATGGTTGCGCATCTACAAGGTAGTACGCATCATTGTGTAGAGCCTTGCTCACAATTAACGGCCCTTCCCACGGAGGGGATAGCTTGTGCATCCGGGCTGTGCGCTGCACGAGCCTAAGGACCATGTCTCCTTCTCGGAAAACCCTTGGGTTTACTTTTCGGCTATGATAACGCCTCAGGTTTTGCTGGTAAACAGCTGAACGTGACAGAGTAAGCTCTCTTGCTTCTTCTAGCAGGTCAACGTCGTCTTCTCGAGCTTCTCTCGCCTCCGCCTCAGTGTAGAGGATTACTCGGGGGGAGTCATGCTCTAAGTCGATTGGCAACACGGCCTCAGCCCCGTAAACCAAGAAGAAAGGCGTGTAGCCGGTTGACCGGTTAGGGGTAGTCCTTAGACTCCACAACACCGCTGGCAACTCGTCTAGCCAACACCCTGGTGTTTTCAGCAGCGGCTCAATCAGCCTTGGCTTTATGCCTGCAAGCACCATGCCATTTGCTCTTTCCACCTTCCCATTGGATGCGGGGTGTGCAACAGACGCCACATCTAGTCGAAGTGCTTATCTCTGCAGAACCTCACCATGGCTCCCTCAGCAAAGTTGGTGCCGTTATCTGTGATGATGATGTGCGGGTAGCCGTATCTCAGGATCACATCCTTCAGGAAACTCATAGCAGTAGCTCCATCACACTTCCGAATAGGCTTCACTTCAATCCACTTGGTGAATTTATCAACCATGACCAAAATGTGTGTCATGTTGCCTCTAGCCGGTTTGAAAGGACCAACCATATCCAGACACCAAACAGCAAATGGCCAAGTGATGGGAATTGTTTTCAACTCAGAAGCAGGCATGTGGATCTTACTTGCGAATCTCTGGCAGCCGTTGCACTTTCTCACGATATCTCCAGCTTGCTTCAAAGCAGTGAGCCAGAAGAAGCCATGCCGAAAAGCCTTCTTGACTAGAGCCCGAGAAGAGGCGTGATGCCCGCATTCCCCTTGGTGTATTTCTACCAGAATCTCTTCTCCTTCTTCCGGTTCCACACAACGTTGCAATACGCCAGTGGCACTTCTTTTATGCAGCACGTCTCTGAAGATGGTGTAGCCCTTGGATCTTCTCTGAATCTGCCTTGTGGTAACCTCATCATCTGGAAGGGTGCCGTCCTTGAGAAAGGATAATATGGGCATGGCCCAACTCGGCATCTCTCGTGCGGGAAACACTGGTTCGTCCACTTCCATTGGGACAGCCACTACTGCGTCTTTTTCTGGGTTGGGGTTGACTCTCTGCAGCCCCGAACGATTTGCAAGGACTTCTTCAAGGAATGCGACAGTCCCCGAGCTGAGGGGGGCAGTCCCCGAGTAAGGAGGAGCAGTCCCCGAGTAGGAAGGAGCAGTCCCCGAGTAGGGAGGGGCAGTCCCCGAGTAGGGAGGAGCAGTCCCCGGGTTGCAGGCGCCAGTCCCCGGGATGGAGACTGCAGTCCTCGGGTCCTCTCTTGCACCTTCCCAGTCAATCTCCATTGGAACTGCTTCTTCATTAGGCAGAGAAGGAACGAAAATGGACTCCGAGTTGGGGGATGGCTTGATGGATGGCTTTCTCAAATGCTCCAAGGTAATCCCAGCCGGTATGTACTGCCGAGAAGATCCCAACTTGGACAGCTCATCAGCTGCTTCATTCTCTGCTCGGTGGATGTGCTGGAACTCGCAACCTTCAAAGAATCCTGTCATGGTTTGGACCAGGAAGCGGTATGACGCCATGTTGGCATCTAGGGCATCCCATGTGCCAGAAACCTGCTGCACGACTAGATCCGAGTCTCCGTAGCATATGATGCACTGCACACCAACTTATTTTGCTACCTTCAAACCGTGTACCACGGCCTCGTACTCTGCAACATTGTTGGATGCCTTGAAGTGGATTTGCAGCACATACTTGAGTTGATCTCGATTGGGTGACGTAAGCACCACGCCAGCACCAAGGCCTTCTTTCATCTTGGAGCCATCAAAGTGCATCTTCCAGTAGTTGGATACCGGAGTGGGAGGCTCATATTGCACCTCAGCCCAATCCACCAGAAATTCTGCCAGGATCTGAGACTTGACGGCTTCTCTTCTCGCGTACGCGGGTGCGTACGCGGCCAGCTCGATTGCCCACTTGGCTACCCTGCCACTCGCTTCCTTGTTGCCCATGATATCCAAGATGGGAGCTGAGCTCACCACCGTGATGGGGTGTTCTTGGAAATAGTGCGTCAGCTTCTTGGCGCCCAGGTACACACCAGTCGTCTTCTGATAGTGAGGGTAGTTCTGTTTGGAACTAGACAGCACCTCACTGAGATAATATACCGGCCTCTGCACACTCTTGCCTTCCTCTTCCCGTTCCACCACAATCACCACGCTGACTACCCGGTTAGTAGCAGCAATATATAGCAGCATTGGCTCCTTGGGTAGCGGGCTAGCCAGGATGGGAGCGCTACCCAGCATTGCCTTTAGCTCTTTGAATGCCACATCCGCTTGCAGTGTCTAGACGAACTTGTCGCTTTTCTTCATCAACTGATACAAAGGCAGGGCCTTCTCGCCCATTCTGCCCAAGAAACGGCTCAGAGATGCCAAGCAACCAGTGAATTTTTGCACATCCTTCAGGGATCTCGGCAAAGACATGCTCTCAATAGCTTTTATCTTCGAAGGATTGGCCTCAATACCCCGACTGGATACCAAGAAGCCGAGTAGCTTGCCAGCCGGGACGCCAAAGGTGCATTTACTCGGGTTCAGCTTCATCTTATACTTGCGCAAGTTAGCGAAAGTTTCCTCAAGGTCACTAAGCAGAGTATGTGTTTTATTCGTTTTGATGACAATGTCATCTACGTACACCTGCACATTTTTGTCGAGTTGGTCGTGCAAGCATTTCTGCATGCATCTCTGATAAGTGGCACCCGCATTCCGCAACCCGAAACACATGACACGATAGCAATAAGCCCCGTACGGGGTAATGAAGGCAGTCTTTATTTGATCAGCAGGGTTGAGAGCTATTTGGTGAAAACCAGAGTAGGCATCTATAAAAGACAACAATTCACAACCACAGTGGAATCGATCACCTGATCGATGCGAGGTAGCGGAAAAGGATCCTTGGGGCAGGCCTTGTTCAAGTCGGTGTAGTCGACGCACATGCGCCATGCGGTAGAGGCCTTGGGGTCCTCTTTCTTCTTCTCAACCATGACCGGGTTGGCTAGCCAATCCGGATGCAACACCTCCATGATGAAATTGCTTATCAGCAGCTTGGTGATCTGGTCACCAATGGCCTTCCTTCTCTCATCTCCGAAACAGCGCATAGCCTACTTCACTGGTTTGGCGTCAGGACGCACATGTAGCGAGTGCTCAACCAACTCCCTCGGGACACCTGGTAAATCCTCATTGGACCAGGCGAACACGTCCCGATTCTCACGGAGGAAGTGGATGAGCTCGCTTTCCTATTTCTCCCCCAACCCGGAGCCAATGATGGCAACTCGGTCGGGAAACTCAGGGTCAACCTGGATCTTTTTCGTCTCCTGAGATGCCTGGAACGTCGTCCCGTGCTGGGAACTCGGCATGCCAGGTGCACCAGCTTGCGCGGATTGCGCCATAGCCACCACCTCGTACATCTTTTTCTTCTCGGCAGCGATCACCATGGACTCCACCAACTGAGAACCAGCAGAGGCACACTCCATAGACTTCTTGTAATCACCAGAGATGGTAATCACGCCATTGGGACCAGGGATCTTCATCTTCAGATATGCAGTGTGGGTAGAGGCCTTGAACTTGCTCAGAGCGGGCCTGCCGAGTAGGGCATGGTAGGGGCTCTGGTGATCAACCACCTCGAACTGCAGGCTCTCTATGCGGCAGTTCTCCCTGGTGCCGAATAGCACATCTATCCATACTCGGCCAATCGGATTGCAAGAGACTCCTGGTACGATGCCATGGAAAGTGGTCTTGCTGGGTAGCAGCATGTTCTCGGCCATACCCAGCTTCTCAAGCGTGTCTCTGTACACGACGTTGATGCTGCTGCCATTGGCAATCAGTACCTTGCTGAACCTCACGTTCTTCTCGGGACCCAAGAAGGTAGGATCCAGCACCAAGGCGTAGCTACCCGGGTTGGGCATCACCTTAGGATGATCCGCTCTAGACCATGTGATCTCTTGGTTGCACCAGTGCATGTAGTGAGGAACAGCTAGGATCACAGCATTGACCTCCATGGCACGCCTGTGCTGAGACTTCTTGTCAACAGGCTCAGAGGTGAAGATCATGTAGCTCTCATGGTGCTCCTGGTACCGATTGCGGTCTCCGCCACCATTGTTGCCGTTGTTGTTGTTACCTTGGTTGTTGTTGTTGTTGTTGTTGTTGCCTATGTTGTTGTTACGGGTGTAGTTGTTGTTGTTGTTGTTGTTGTTGTTGTTGCGGTAGCCATCGTTGTTGAAGTAGCGGTTGGCTCCTAAAGCCACCTGGTTCACATTCTCTCTTCTCGGGAAGGCTGGAGGCCGAGCAGCGGGCGCACGAGCAGGCTGTACAGCGGCATTTGCGGCTGGCAGAGGAGGAGGAGGAGGCAGGCCCTCGTTCTTGATTTCTTCCCACCAACTGCACTGCCGAGTAGTGTGGTTGGCGGGTCTTGCGGGATGCCGAGTGTGGAAGCTGGTGCCGGACCCGAGTTTCCGCTACCCTGTTGGGAGGCGTTGTATGGCTTCTTGTTGCCTTGGCCCTGATTCTGGTTTTGCCCGTATTGGGCTCCAGCAGTTTTTGGCCTCTGGCTACTCCCAGCTCCGGTTGCCACAGCATTCACCTCCTCAGGATCGTACCGGGTATCAATCCGGTCACCTCTGCACTTGTTGCGGAACTCATTGCGCTTGCTGGTGTTGATGTTGTAGTTCCGTCTCGGCTCAGCGGCATCAAGAAGAGGCTGAGTCGGGTCCCCGAGTGCGTACTGATCCGCAATCCGGATGGTCTCAGCAAGAGTACTCGGCATCTCCCTCTGGAGCCTTTGCCACAACATGCTGCCATGCCTGCAGCCCTGCGCAAACCAAGTGATGGCCTGGGCCTCATTCACAACCTCACAGGTGTTCCTCAGAGTACTCCACCGAGTAAGATACTCGTGGTCCGTCTCCTCTTCCCGCTGCCTGCAAGCGGATAGCTGCTGCGGCCTATTCGGCCTCCGGTAGGTGCTGGTGAAGTTGCTGACGAAGGCCTCCGCGAAGTCAAGCCAGCAGTTGATGCTGTGCTTGGGCAGGTTATTGAGCCAAGTTCTTGTCGGTCCCTCGAGCATCTGCGGGATGTACCGCACGACCCATCTCCGGTTGCCGCCTGCAATGTGCACGGCTGTGACATAGTCATTGAGCCAATCTTCCAGCTTGGTGCTGCCGTCATAGCACTTGGTCCCTCTAGCGAGCTGGAACTGCTTCACGGATGGCTCCGTCATGATGCGGGGGCCAAAGCATTCTGGGCCAGGCGGCCCCTTGCTCTCGAGTTGCGCGGACAGGCTGATCCGGTCCAGTTTGTGCCTGGCATCACTGGGCTCCAGCACGCGCTCGCCCACGCGATCCAGGATGTCATAGCCCGCCAACCCCATAGCCGAGTAGCCATCATCATATATGTCCACCTGCACGACTGCAGGCTGCTCCACCGGGTTGGCGGCTAGCGCGACTGCGCGCGGCTGCTGCCTCTGCCGAGTAGGCTGAGCAACTGGATGCTGAGAAGGGCCTGGGCGCTCTCCATCTCGGGCCTGGCTGTGAGCTTTATGGGCTTGATAGCCTGCTCCTGCAGCGTTGTGTTTCTGACCGGACTGTCGCGCCACAGCGTGCTGTTTTGCGGCGACAGCCGGGTCATACACCTGCATCTGCCTATCTCTGCCGGAATGCCCACTCCGCTCCTTCTCGCGACTGGGATGCGGTGATGAGGCCTGATCGTTAGATCTAGCCGCATGCGAGTGCACCACCTGAGAAGCTCCAGCACCCGGGTTGGCTTTCCGGAACTCCTCGTTCTGCCTAGCAGCCTCTAGCACTAGCTCATTGAGCCTTTCCTGCTGCCTAACGCGCGCGTCGCCAGCGAGATGCGGCAACTCAGCAGCTCTAAGGGTTTTGGCGGGGGTTATGTATCTGGGTCTGGTGGTGGCGGTGTTTTGGCTAGCGGCTTGGCCAGCAGTTTCACCAACTGCTGCCATCTCGGTGCCTAGGTTGCGGCGCGTAGCCCCTGCCTTGGAAGGCCTCCTCACCACGGGCGTGAAGCCGTGAGCCCGGTTGTACTTGTTCTGGTCCAAGTTTAGCTCAAGCCTAACCTTTTCCAGCTCCGCCTGCTCGGCGAGCAGCGCCTGGCGTTGCTGCTCGAGCTGCGCCCGCATGGTCATGAGCTCGAGCTCGGTGGGAGGCGGCATGCCCATCCGTATGGCGGACGCAGGTATCGTCGGAGTAGTGGAGGGAGGAAGGTTGCAGTCCTTCTCGTAGGGCTTGTGGGTCTTCCCGCCAGCACTCGGGCCAGCGAGATCCTCGATGACGCCCGCAGCAGCAGCAGCCGCGCCTTTCCCGACATCAGCAGCAGGGCCGGTCATCATCACCTCCGCGACGTCCGCAGAGCGGCCCATCGGCCTCCCGCGTGCAGCGATGACAGCAGGGGGATCTTCCGCGACATGCACCAGCTCGGGGTACTCGCGGTCGATGACGGTGGCGACGTAGACGAGGTGCGAGCCGAAGGAGAGCACCGAGCCGCCCTCCGGCATGGCCCTGCCGCCGAAATCGCCGGCGTTGTCGGTGATGAAATCGAAGGAGCCGAATCTGTGGACGAGGCCACAGACCACGCGCTCTCCGGTAGCAGAAATCGATCCCGTCCGAACGGAAACTCCAGCCAGCGCCGCTGGTTGCCCCACGGTGGGCGCCAACTGTCGTGGTGGTGTCACGGCAGATGCCATAGGATGGCTAAAGATGTGGGGACGATGGACGCTGGAGGCGCTCGGGGAGGGATCACGCAGCGAGTAGCCGCGTGAATATGAAGCTAGCACTGCAAACAACAAGATCTACCCAGGTTCAGGGCCCTCGTGTGGAGGTAAAACCCCTATTCCTGCCTTTCTCTCTTTATATTCGTGTCTCACCGAGTAGCCACAGTACAAGTGTTTCTTACAACCGAGTAGCCACCCTTCTCTCTATGTGATGAACTAGGTCAGGGAAGTGAACCGATTCTGGGATCCCTCGCGCAGGAGGGGGCAGGGCACCTTATATACTGGTGCCCAGCCGGATACAGCCAAGATGTCGACATAGTGTGCACACTGTACACCTCCAGCTTCTCGCTGACAGATTTGGCTTCCAAGTTTGTCTCCGTGTGCAAAGTCGTTCCGCAGAACCGAGAAACTGATCTGTTATCACTGACACTGTCACGGGGTAGGCCCCCCTAACCTGCGACGCCCTGCTGACACCCTGGCACGGATAAGCACGCGCTCTGTAGATGAACAGTGCCCCGGTACGGACCCAGGATACGCGGGATCCTGTGTCAGAACGGCTCCTTTGACTTCTGGCCCGAGTAGGAGACCGCCATTTCTACTCGGACCACTCCCTCTACTCGGAGGAGAGTAACTTCCTTGATTCTTCCTCCTGGCCATCAGTGTGTACGGCCGAATAGCGGACGACCGGGAAGCGAGTGCCGGGTAGCCGCTACTCTGCAAAACGTCTCTTCTGATCCTGCCCTTAGCACTTGCCTTTACCCTACTCGGGGGTAACCCCCCGACAATTAACAACATCCAATGTCTATGATCAGGAAACCTTGATCATCTGTTAATCAACGAGCTAGTTTAAAGAGAGGCTTCACTAGGAACGATTGGTTTGTTTATTAATCACACATGTATCAACATTTCCGGTTAATACAATTCTAGCATGAGAAATAAAAATTTACCATAAACAAGGAATAAGATAATAACCACTTTATTATTGCCTCTCGGGCACATTCCCTTCATTTCCATATGAACAAGTCCCTAGACCCACTAAGTAAAGACTAAAAGCAAGACCTTTGAAGGACATGCATAAATACTTAGACATCAAATCAACTCAAGGAAGCAAAATAAGACTTAGAAAACTCAGGACATAAATAGATTTGACCAAGACTGTTGTGTGTTCTTTTTATCAAAGACCAACCCTTAGTCTCAAATGGAAAACTCTAACTACAAATACTTAGTTTATTTTTAGCATTGAAACTAAATGTTTTCATTGTTATGTCTATTGCTTTGTATGTTTTCTTCATTTGTTTGTATAATTGTTAGCATGCTTGTTTATTTTGTTGTTGTGTTTTCAATGTTTAGATTGTACGGAGAGAACGTTCCTTTGTGAAGACAGGTGATGGTTCTTCACCAAATTCAAAGGCAAGTAACACACCATCACCTACCCATTATTTTCTATATGCATTATGTGGGGACCCCAGACTAGCAGTCCGAGACCTCCAGTATGCATACATTCACGATCCCATGATCAGTTAGTCGTGAACAACATACTCGAGCTGGCATTGCAGATTACAACATCCACTACACGAATACACGGCTTACACAACTGGTCACTTGACTCAGTTGAAAACAACTGCCACGCAGGGCAGGAACACACACTTAAAAATAGCGGAAGATTGCAAAACACACTCGTGGTAAACCCAAGTCACGCCTTGACTACCTACAGGCTACTGACTCGGAGACGTTCCTAGTTCGCGTAGCCGTCAGCGACACCATCTTCTTCAGGTTCTCCGGGTTTCTGCTCAAAGTCTGGCTAAGACAATAGCCAGGGACGAAACCATTCATGAGTACGTTTGAATGTACTCCTGCAAGTCACCCTAAATGAAAGCTAAACATGCAAGTATGCATATATATAAAGGTGGTAGGAAGGCTTTAATTAGGGCTCAACTAGCCATGATGAATTTAAGACTCATCATAGTTGCACAAGTTTTATTCTCCTTTGTTGAAGAAGAGACTTCAAAAGATATTTCATTTCTCTTGTAGATAAAGCATGTCCACAAGGTTTTGAGAAAACATTCTATATAAAGAAAACATTTCTCTTTGCAAAACTTCTTGGAAAAACACATCTTTAAGATCATCATTTATCCGGTACCTCAAAGGTACAATCATTCCCTTTCAACGTACCTCCCAGGTACAAGTTCCAAAACACTTTTCCAGCTTTTTGAAAACATTGACACAATACTAGCTACATGGCCATTCAACTGTCCATATCCGAGGACGCGGCTATTCTGAATAGTTTTACTCTGCAGAGGTGTACACAATCCACAAGATCCAGTACATCCGCCGTGAACAACCACGGACTGTCCGAGACAGTATGCAAACATCGGATAACTGGTCCTAACCATCCACTATGTCAGTGCTAGTAAATGACTACCTCCTCAACTGGGTTTGTTCTCCCCGGCACCGAGTGAGTCAGCCGTATCGATCCGGTTTCCCCTGACAACACACCGCCATGGCAGGAGACCCAATTGCTGCAACCGGTAGTGAACTTAATCCCACACTGTGAATGTCCCATTCTCCCTCATGGCGACAATTCGGTTCGGGGGACTCTAACCCCTATAGCACTTTGAGGTAGACACGGACTAACACCGACAAGCAATTAGCTAGACCCCGTTCCCATATTGAGGTAATGTGGCAGCACGGCTTGGTTGTCCGGCGAAGACTAGGTTATGTGTCATTTTTGGAAAACAAGTCGAAAACATTTCCTTCTTCACAAACCTCCCTCGGACAAGGTCCCACCTTTCCTCGGGGTTTTTCCAAGCTTTTGCTTTCCAAAAACATCAAGTTAAAATGTCCACTAGGGGACTTAAGTGGATTAAGTGATGATACAAACTGTCTAAAGGGCTTGGTAACACCAAGATTATAGAGTGGATATAGCATATTAGATACATAAAATAGATAGTGATATAGTCCACTTAAAAGAATAGTTTTTGAATCAAACTTTTGTAAAACTTCAGAAGTAAAACATGCATGATAGATAATGATAAGTAAAACAACAGCAAGCATTTAGAATGGCTTGCCTTGGCTCTGGTCTTCGTCTTGCTCTTGAAATAAACAAGAGTTGCAATAAAAACCTCTCCGGGAAATAATACCGTCTTCGTTATCTAACGTCGTAAACATAAAAAGGAAAACACCCAATCAGAACCAAACAAAGGCAAGCACTTGATAAAATGTAAACATACAGCAAGCATTTCATCAAACAAGTACACCCACAAACAAAAATACTAGGGTGCACACCAACGAGCAAAACATGCGTAGACAACACACATGAATGGCACTAGAATTAATGTTATGGATCCTCACCCAATATGGCATGAGTCCAGTGGGTGTGCCACTCTCATAACATGCTCAAATAAGGTTAAATGACTCTCTGGTCATTCAAGAGGATGAGCAAAATAACAATAAAACAACTTAGGAACACATACATATGCATAGGAAAATATTATCAAGCAATACTACAAGCCCATAGTAACACATGCTTTTGTAATCATGGAGAATTATTATAACCAGTACCTAAGCAACCTAATAACAGAGACAAAACAATAACAAAAATACCATGGCATCACTCAATGCATGAAAATAATCATGGAGCAAAACAACTATTAAAACTAGACATGCAAAAAGGCTATTTAGACAAGCAGACATGCATATCCATAAGAGATCATGAAACATGATTTATTCTAACATGATGGATAAGTAAGATGACATACAAATAACAGAGAAAACAACACCTAGATATGCTAGTAATAACAAAATAACAATCTAATCAATTTACCAAAAACTAAGCATGCAAATAACTATTATGGCAGAAAAACATCTAATACTAACATAGCATGACAATTTTGATCTAGAGCACACTCAAGCATGCAAGCAAGTATAATATGCTATAATAACAGTAGTTATGCTATGGAAAACAATACTAAAGAATTTATTCAATTTATCATACCATTATGAAGAATAGTATAATTTTAACCTATTATTACTAGGAAAAACACCCTATTGAGATTTAAACTATAATAAGCATGGCTTTCACACCCAAACTCTATAATACTATTGAAACACTCAAGACACATTTCAAACATGTATAAATAACCTACACATGCTAGGAATCAATTTTATAACAAGAACAATATAACCCACAATTTAATAAAGGCATAGCAATAACATGCAGAAAATGGATAAACACTAAATATTGCACCAATCCTATTCTGTAACTCCTAACATCATGAAAAACTAGCATGAGGTGCTCCTAGTCACTATCAAACCAACACAATTGGATTTACTTCAAAAACCATCACCAATAAAATTAAATAATTCACAGAAGTGCTCTCTGGTCCAAAACTAACATGCATGTCATTTTCAATCAACAACTCAAGTAAACACAAGGTCAACTGCAAAATATAGATATTATCAAGGGCTACTCAGAACAGTTGAGTTTGCAAGATTTGGATACTTAAAACTCAAGTTATTAAGGAAATGGTGTTAATGAGTGTCTCTGCCATTTATTTTATTTCTCCTAAAATATTGCACAAAAAGCAGATCTACAAGTTGGAGGTGCTTAAGATTTTGTAGATCTACAATTGTGATTTTTGGTTTACCAAGATTTGCATTTTAACATTTTCAAAATGATTTAAACCAGGAAGCTAGAAACAGATCTGCAGGAAAACAGAAAACAACCTGCAGAAAAACATTAGAGGGCTGGATCTGAGGGAGATGGGCCGAGGAAGAACAGGCCGGCCCGCCAGTTTCCCGCGCGTCGACGAAGTCAAATGGCTGACACTGGGCCCAGGCGGGGCCCAGCCGTCAGTGGCCTCACACGCGCGAAGGGGTACGCGTGCGTTGGATAGGGATCCGACGGCCAGGAGGCGTCGACGTGGTCCTGTGCCGGCGGGTGACGAAAACGCACGGCGGAGTCCTCTCCGGCCGCCGTTACAGAGGCGCGAGCTCGCCGCCGGGCTCTCCCGTGGTCGCCTGGAAACGAGGGAAACTCCAGGAGGACCAGCGCAACGATGCGCACCCAATGCCCACCTTGAAAACAGCACAGGAGGGTCGGAGCAGGGAGATCGACGGGAGCGGCGGCCGCGGACCGAGGGTGATGACGGTGGGGTGTTCCTGAGGAGTAGAACTCCAAATTGAAAGAGCTATGAGCATTTACGATCCATGGGGTAGCCTGAGGAAGAGAAATTGGGGGCGGAGGCGCACTGTACCAGGGGTTTTGAGTAGGAGTTGACCGTTGGTGCTCGGAGCTCGATCCCGTCAATCCGATGAACAACAGAGGGGTAAATGGGTGCTGGGGTTCGATTGAGAACGAACATGGGCTAGGATGCTCGATGAAGATTCAAGGGATGGCTCTGTACTTCCTCGTGCCGGAGCTCGACGGACATGGCACACGGCCACCATGGCGGCTCTCGTGTGGGCATCAAGGAAGGTTAGATCGTTGTCTGGTGGGTATGGCAGGACAAGGTGATCCTCGATCAAGAGAGTAGAGAGCTCAAAAGGGAACAAGGAGGGAAGGAGGTGAGTGGACTTGTGCGGAGTCGCAGGTGCTCGACAGGACCTTGAGGGAGAAGGAGAGCGAGAAGAGACAAATGGGGGGCACGGGTGAGCTACTGGGGAGCTTGCGGAGCTAGTTGAGGTGGTGCTGTGCTCGGGCATGTGCTCCAAGTGTTGGAACGCGATGGACGTGGTGAGCGCGTCCAGAGCGCCATGGACACCTCATGGAAATGGAGGAAAGGGACAAGCAGAGAGGGAGGGCTCTCGCCAGGGAGTCACGGGAGGCTATAGGAGTGTGCTGGCGCGGGGTTTCCTTCGGGGATGCGTTGTGGACGTGGACAGAGAAGGGGAGGGTGATCACCACCCTTGTCCATATGCGTTTGGTTGAGTTAGATAGAGAGAGAGAAGAAATGGGGAGGGTAGACCATGTCTAGGAGGTTGGGGGACTAAGATCCAATGCCCAGGTGTAGGATAGAGGAAGGGAGGGAGAGAGGGAGGACCAGAGCAAGCATGCTCTCAACAGTGTCCAGGAAGACCAGAGAGGGCTTTTGATGGTTTTCTCTAATTTCTTGAATAGAACACAAGTGCAAAATCATGTCCTTTGGATGGGGAATCAAAAATGGAGTCTAGGGGTGGTGGCCTCAAGGTTTCCTAAAAACATTTCTTTCACAAATTTTGGGAAATTCAAAAATGGCAGAAACTGTTTTTAAATGTTTTCTCCAAAATTTTCAAAACAACTTGCAAATGTTTTTCTATAAATAAGTCCCACATGACCTTAGGCATGTTGGGTAATTTTTCCAAGATTTTAGGAAATACTTTTCTTCACAAAATATTTTAAATTCCATTTCTGGCCTTTTGGAAAATGGAAAATAATAAATAGTAAAATGCTTTTAAAACAAATATTTTTGAGTTGGGATGATATAGTACATAATATAGGCCTCAAAAGTGATTTTTAATAAACAACTCTTTTGAAAATATTTGAGACACAAAGTGGAAAAGGGTGAAAACAGGGGTTTATTTAATATGTTAAAAACCATGAGAGATAAATAATTAAATGGCCTTTGCAAAATAAATTGACCACAATGATATGATGTATAGGTCATGGAGATTACAAGGGTAGGTTGATTGGGCCTGAAAACAATAAGGGGTGATTTGGAGTAACATGGACAAAGTGCTTCATGATAAAGGTGATATGGTCATTATTTTGGGAATGCCTTCAATAGGACTTTGATAGATGATAAAAAAGGGTTTCAATATCCAACATAACATATTTTATGGATAGAATAGATATATACAAAGAGAGGTATTATGATGTGTTGATGAATAGCTCAAGATTTGGCATAGAAGTATGTCTCCAAAGTTGGAGATTTTTTTTAGAAAACAAAGGATGATATGGACATGAGATGGAACATGATATAGATGCTTGATCTTGTTATTAATAGGTTTTATTTACTTAGAGCAACACACATTCATCCACAAACAGAAATAAATACTTCAAGCAAGCACAAGATAAAATCCCACAACAATGCAGATAAAGTAACAGTCACACAAGATCACTCAAACAATTGAGTTCTTCAATTTAGTTTCCAGGTGTTTATCTCAAGTGTTAATTGTGGGTAGTGATCAATACATACCATGACAAGAGGATTTTATAAAGAGGCTCCTCTCAGAAGTTGTTATTTCCAAAAGAATATATTTGAGGTTAAACACAGGGGTAACATAGTCCCCTTTTATTGTTTTTGCAAAAGAAGGAAGTGATAAAGAGTTTTTGAAATACTTACAAAAACATATTGGTTGAAAACAGGTTGGAGATGATTAGCTCCAAAATACTTTTCATATAGTTTTGGAAATTATCTTTTGTTTTTCTCAAAACTTGGTCTTTGGGTTTCCTTTGAACTCAAAACATTTTCAGAAAGGTTTTTGCCCAAAACAGTGTGATGGAGGAAGATGATAAGATTTCTTGTCATGACTTGATCACAAGGTTTGTGTTTGAAGAAAGTTATGATCATTGTTTTTAACTAGCAAACATGCCCGTGCGTTGCTACGGGAAGATAACTAAACATGTGCAAAACTTGTGTAGGTTTATGAATATTTGCACGACACGTTTTAAGTTTTGATCAACGGCCTCTCAAGTACCAGTGGAGGATACGGGCGGAGGGCGAGATCATATAGGTACCTCCCATGATGGCGCGGCGAGGGGGTGGGGGGTCTGCAAAGCTATGTAAACCTACACAAGTAATGCACATGTCTTCTCGACGACTCCTCAATTGTTAAAGACCCTCCTTATTACATTATCAGTGGTTCCAACGATTTAGATTCCGTTTGGTGATTTTACCATTTTCCGAACGAATTGGACGAAGTTTGGACTTTCGGATGTTTCGGGGCAAAAAAATCATTCAGCTTCAGCACATGTATCTGCAGTGAACAAGTTCCAATTATTCTGATTTTATAGGATCAAATCAACACAAGTAGGGTAGTATGTGAAATACTTAATAGAGCGGAGATGATCTTTGGAGAGGAGGTGAGCGATTGGTATAATTATATGCAACGGTGAGGCTCTGGTACACGTACATGTCCCAATTGATTGGGCTCGACCAAACCCGGACTAACGTAGAACATTCAGTCTTCTTCTCTTTTGAACAATACACACCTTTCATTCGGGTAGGCTCAGAAAACAACAGGGTCTCCTCCATTTGCAGAAAAAAGATGACAAAAATGTAATCCCAGGAAAAACGTGAACACACGAATTAAAAATTCAGGAGGTTGTATAACTACTTGAGGACAGAGAATGCCGTGGAAATTTCAGCGACGCGTCTAACCAGTGACAGCGAGCAATTTCTAGTGTGACAGAATACAAACGGATACTGATCTATCTCTAAATGTCTTGATTGTGCTATGCGATTGCATCAGCTCCGCGAACACCTAATCATCTACCGATCCTCTAGAAAGCACGCAATAGCGAAGGCGCAGGATTCATAAGGTAAACCTTCGTAAACAAAGGAAACCAAGGCCCGTACCACACAAATCTCATTAACCGTAGCGAAGGAGCGACTTGGGAAGAAAAGGTGGCCAGGACTCGATGACCAGGGACGCCGGAAAGCCGGGTATTACTGGTTTTGCGGGACGTATATGTGAGGCAAGGAGAAAAGCAGGCGCACAGAGCACCGATGAAGAGAAGGGCGTCGGGCCGGCGCCGCACAAGCACGAGCAGACCGTGGGCGTAGCCGCCTGACGAAAAAGCGACTGCTCGGCCCCTCTGGCGACCGGGCGAGTTCCCAACAAATCTGATCAAACACACAAAGAAAAAGCTTCTCGATCAGATTCTCAAGAGAAGAATCTCTTCTGTAAACTCATTTAGAGACGTAGAAATCCCTCATGACCATGGTGGCGGACGGGCAGAAACAGGCATCACAAATCTTGGCGCCGAGTCCATATACTTGACAGAAACCCCACCAGCCACCGCCCTTCTGATCAATGCGACCAGCCTGAACGGCACTCCATCACAAACCTTGGCGCCGAGACCATATTGCCTTGGGACGGTGCCAGTGCCCGGTGATGATGATGTGAAGGACTCCCTCCCCTCCTGCTCTAGACGATAGTGTTCGTCCGTGCCGGTTATACCAGGCAACCTACATGCATGGAGTACTTGTATTTTGGCCGCTCCGCAGGAAAGTGGGCGTACTTCTTCGGCTACCACGACGTCAACGCCTTCTTGGAGGATGCTTTCAGCTTGAAGAGGAATGAGGGGCACTTGGGAGTCGTGCGTCCGCCTCCTTCAGGCAAGGTGTCCTCTACCCATCTGCAACGTTGACGACAAGTGCACAGCGTGCTTTGGGAGGGACTTCTTTCTCCCGCTACTGTGACACCCGACCTCCTCATTACCTCGCAAGGCTCGCCGGCGACAACGCCATGGAGACGACTTGTGTACCGCACCAGGTGCAAAGGAATGAAGCCCTACCTTTATGAAATACTCAGGCCAACTGCTCCTCACGGGCTCATGGCCACGGCGATCATCGCGTTGTGAAAGACCACAGACCCTCCGTCCATGCTGTCGAAGATGAGGCCCTGGACACCTCTCCTATCTCCCTGTTCTCTCGAGATACGACATAGAAGGCCGAAGCTCCCGGGAGAAATTCCTCTGCCCGGCCGTCATGTCCTGCTGTCAAGCGCCGCTCGTGCCTTCTAGCACGCTGTCATAGGCGTCCGAGTGGCGAGCTTACACCGAACCTGGCACTCTAGGATCCAATCCGAGGGCTCTGTAGGAGGGCGGCGAGGTGCCGGTTTGCCGATGGCCACGGTGCTGGTGCGTGTGCCGCCGGTGGAGATTCGCTGGTCTCTAAAAGTAAACACGGCGGATTCTACCTCTCCTGGTTGTGAAGCTAACCGTGAGGGCTTATAAGAACGATTCTGTGGCATCAGGACTTCGAGTTGTAATTGATTGCGAGATTGTGAGAGATGAGGACACTGTATGGACGAGCCACGCAACGGAGGAAACTAATCCGATCGATCGTATCTGGAACAAATTCTACAGCAGCTAACGCAACCGAATAGCACGGAAAACGTATATACTGACGGACGAAAACGTAAAATATGGGACGGACGAAAACGTACGAAAAAAGGGAGGAAGAAACCTTCCTCCCTTTATTATTAGGTAGAGATGTTAGTTGTTAACAAACTCAAACATATACACAAAGAACAACCAAATAGAAATGAAAACACCAGCATAAGTCAAACATATTAAAAGTTTTTGTTGGCCCTGATTTTTGGGTTATAGAAAACAAGTTTTTCCTGTCTTCCAAAAATTGGGCTGTTACAGCTCTTCCCCCCTTAAAATGAATCTCGTCCCCGAGATTCGTAAGGGAAAACAAGGAAGAGAGTTTTCTTAACAAGCAACAACAAAAACAAAACTCTTTTAACCAAATTTTTAAGAAAACCAAAGTTTGCTTCAACCCTGAAGATAAGACTGGATACTCACAAAGGGGGTCACAGAGACCTAGTTGCGTAGGGTAGAGGCTACAAACAACTAGTGATCTAGGCAAGATTTTTCTCACGAATAGAAAGAGAGTTAGAAGCTTGGTACACCCGGAGTTCTCTGGAGTCATACACTGACGTGTGGGACCAGGCCCACCTGGCAGTCGATGCCCTTTTCTCTTTCTCTTCTTCTTCTTGCCTGGCCTTCTCTCCTGGTGCACACACCCTTGGCATCAGGGCGTCCCGCCCACTTTGAGCTCTGGGTGGAATGACACCTCGCCACGAGACTGTTGTGAGTGAGACATGTCGATTCTTCGACCACTTGGTGGAGGGGCGCGCTGGTGATTTCGCGCCATTTGCGAGTACTGCAGCTGGATTCTTCGGCTTTTCCCGCGTAGTGCATTGATGAAGGAGAGGGCTCTGCTCTTGCTGCTATAAAAAGGTAGCCGAGGTTCTCTAAATCGCACCACACGATGAGCTTCATTTCCCAGTTAATCAAAGACTTCTTCAGGGAGTATGTCTCCCTGTTGGAGCGAGCAAATTTCTTGGAGCACGTGCTTATCGTGCTACTCTTCAGTGTTTGCCTAGTGGGATCAGTCACGGTGATCCTGTTAGCCATGATCTTTGCAGCCTGGGACATCCATGACTGGTGGTCTGGCGCCAGGAGTGATACCGCGATGGAAGAAGGACGAGCAGTGGCGCCGGTGGCTGCAGTTGTGGAGGTCCAAGCTGGCGGCACAAGGCCAGGAAGACTAGAGGGGCTTCGCCGTCGCCTGACTCGGTGTTCAGCGTCAGGTGAGACTAGCTCACCGTCAGACCAGGTTCCAGCCAGCGAGGGCTAGGCAATGTTAGTGTCTACACCAGAGTGGGTGTAGTGGTCTGCGTTTAGAATCAGACTTGTATCTTACTTTCTGAAACTTTCATTAGTCTGGTGCAATGTTATCCCTCGAATCATGTATCCCTTTGAAGTTCCAGAGAAAATTGTAGCTGTGAAATGATTCTTCTTCTGCTTCTGGGTGTTGTGGGAAAAACAGAGGGATATGGGTGCACTATCTTGTTAACATGTTGAAACACTGGTGCCCAAAATGGTAAAAAGGAAAGTTTTTCATGCTAATAAACAGAGTTGTGAAAAACTACTCAATCAGAACAAAGCAAGACAATCCAACAAACACAATTCATTTAACAAACAGCACACAGTCAAAGGCAAACCAGGTATTTTAAGCACAAGCAAACGTCTAGAATCGATGAAGAACGGGTGGCAAAAACAACTGAGCGAAACCTATCGATTCCTATGGGGCTGGGTCGACAAAAGGGTCGTTGGGTTCTCCCTTTTATCTCATCTTGATGTTGAGGTCTTCTGAAGGAAGCTTCTTTTTCTTCGGGCTGTCAACTACTAAGGTCTTCTCGGGACATCGTCAAGTATGTAATTTTTAATAGATAAATAACAGAAGAAAACTTTTTGATATACTTTTAAATGAAAACCAAATATTATATATATATATATATATATTTTTTAACTTATGTTTATTTATTTCGAAAATATTTGGAGTCATGGAAACAAAAGACAAACAAGGTATGTTTACTATTTTCTCTGGTTTTCTTCAAAATTTTGTTTTATAAACAAGTCAATAGTTTTTGAAAATATAAGAAAAATGGAAACCATGCTTAGGGTTTATGAGATAAAAACATTTTTGGTGGTAATATAGTTTTTACCAAAATAGTTTTGTTTTCCTATCTGACGTCCATGCTAAACTAAGGTCTCCTAAAGTCAGGATGGCTCTGATACCAACTCTGTGGGGACCCCAGACTAGCAGTCCGAGACCTCCAGTATGCATACATTCACGATCCCATGATCAGTTAGTCGTGAACAACATACTCGAGCTGGCATTGCAGATTACAACATCCACTACACGAATACACGGCTTACACAACTGGTCACTTGACTCAGTTGAAAACAACTGCCACGCAGGGCAGGAACACACACTTAAAAACAGCGGAAGATTGCAAAACACACTCGTGGTAAACCCAAGTCACGCCTTGACTACCTACAGGCTACTGACTCGGAGACGTTCCTAGTTCGCGTAGCCGTCAGCGACACCATCTTCTTCAGGTTCTCCGGGTTTCTGCTCAAAGTCTGGCTAAGACAATAGCCAGGGACGAAACCATTCATGAGTACGTTTGAATGTACTCCTGCAAGTCACCCTAAATGAAAGCTAAACATGCAAGTATGCATATATATAAAGGTGGTAGGAAGGCTTTAATTAGGGCTCAACTAGCCATGATGAATTTAAGACTCATCATAGTTGCACAAGTTTTATTCTCCTTTGTTGAAGAAGAGACTTCAAAAGATATTTCATTTCTCTTGTAGATAAAGCATGTCCACAAGGTTTTGAGAAAACATTCTATATAAAGAAAACATTTCTCTTTGCAAAACTTCTTGGAAAAACACATCTTTAAGATCATCATTTATCCGGTACCTCAAAGGTACAATCATTCCCTTTCAACGTACCTCCCAGGTACAAGTTCCAAAACACTTTTCCAGCTTTTTGAAAACATTGACACAATACTAGCTACATGGCCATTCAACTGTCCATATCCGAGGACGCGGCTATTCTGAATAGTTTTACTCTGCAGAGGTGTACACAATCCACAAGATCCAGTACATCCGCCGTGAACAACCACGGACTGTCCGAGACAGTATGCAAACATCGGATAACTGGTCCTAACCATCCACTATGTCAGTGCTAGTAAATGACTACCTCCTCAACTGGGTTTGTTCTCCCCGGCACCGAGTGAGTCAGCCGTATCGATCCGGTTTCCCCTGACAACACACCGCCATGGCAGGAGACCCAATTGCTGCAACCGGTAGTGAACTTAATCCCACACTGTGAATGTCCCATTCTCCCTCATGGCGACAATTCGGTTCGGGGGACTCTAACCCCTATAGCACTTTGAGGTAGACACGGACTAACACCGACAAGCAATTAGCTAGACCCCGTTCCCATATTGAGGTAATGTGGCAGCACGGCTTGGTTGTCCGGCGAAGACTAGGTTATGTGTCATTTTTGGAAAACAAGTCGAAAACATTTCCTTCTTCACAAACCTCCCTCGGACAAGGTCCCACCTTTCCTCGGGGTTTTTCCAAGCTTTTGCTTTCCAAAAACATCAAGTTAAAATGTCCACTAGGGGACTTAAGTGGATTAAGTGATGATACAAACTGTCTAAAGGGCTTGGTAACACCAAGATTATAGAGTGGATATAGCATATTAGATACATAAAATAGATAGTGATATAGTCCACTTAAAAGAATAGTTTTTGAATCAAACTTTTGTAAACTTCAGAAGTAAAACATGCATGATAGATAATGATAAGTAAAACAACAGCAAGCATTTAGAATGGCTTGCCTTGGCTCTGGTCTTCGTCTTGCTCTTGAAATAAACAAGAGTTGCAATAAAAACCTCTCCGGGAAATAATACCGTCTTCGTTATCTAACGTCGTAAACATAAAAAGGAAAACACCCAATCAGAACCAAACAAAGGCAAGCACTTGATAAAATGTAAACATACAGCAAGCATTTCATCAAACAAGTACACCCCACAAACAAAAATACTAGGGTGCACACCAACGAGCAAAACATGCGTAGACAACACACATGAATGGCACTAGAATTAATGTTATGGATCCTCACCCAATATGGCATGAGTCCAGTGGGTGTGCCACTCTCATAACATGCTCAATAAGGTTAAATGACTCTCTGGTCATTCAAGAGGATGAGCAAAATAACAATAAACAACTTAGGAACACATACATATGCATAGGAAAATATTATCAAGCAATACTACAAGCCCATAGTAACACATGCTTTGTAATCATGGAGAATTATTATACCAGTACCTAAGCAACCTAATAACAGAGACAAAACAATAACAAAAATACCATGGCATCACTCAATGCATGAAAATAATCATGGAGCAAAACAACTATTAAAACTAGACATGCAAAAAGGCTATTTAGACAAGCAGACATGCATATCCATAAGAGATCATGAAACATGATTTATTCTAACATGATGGATAAGTAAGATGACATACAAATAACAGAGAAAACAACACCTAGATATGCTAGTAATAACAAAATAACAATCTAATCAATTTACCAAAAACTAAGCATGCAAATAACTATTATGGCAGAAAAACATCTAATACTAACATAGCATGACAATTTTGATCTAGAGCACACTCAAGCATGCAAGCAAGTATAATATGCTATAATAACAGTAGTTATGCTATGGAAAACAATACTAAAGAATTTATTCAATTTATCATACCATTATGAAGAATAGTATAATTTTAACCTATTATTACTAGGAAAAACACCCTATTGAGATTTAAACTATAATAAGCATGGCTTTCACACCCAAACTCTATAATACTATTGAAACACTCAAGACACATTTCAAACATGTATAAATAACCTACACATGCTAGGAATCAATTTTATAACAAGAACAATATAACCCACAATTTAATAAAGGCATAGCAATAACATGCAGAAAATGGATAAACACTAAATATTGCACCAATCCTATTCTGTAACTCCTAACATCATGAAAAACTAGCATGAGGTGATCCTAGTCACTATCAAACCAACACAATTGGATTTACTTCAAAAACCATCACCAATAAAATTAAATAATTCACAGAAGTGCTCTCTGGTCCAAAACTAACATGCATGTCATTTTCAATCAACAACTCAAGTAAACACAAGGTCAACTGCAAAATATAGATATTATCAAGGGCTACTCAGAACAGTTGAGTTTGCAAGATTTGGATACTTAAAACTCAAGTTATTAAGGAAATGGTGTTAATGAGTGTCTCTGCCATTTATTTTATTTCTCCTAAAATATTGCACAAAAAGCAGATCTACAAGTTGGAGGTGGTTAAGATTTTGTAGATCTACAATTGTGATTTTTGGTTTACCAAGATTTGCATTTTAACATTTTCAAAATGATTTAAACCAGGAAGCTAGAAACAGATCTGCAGGAAAACAGAAAACAACCTGCAGAAAAACATTAGAGGGCTGGATCTGAGGGAGATGGGCCGAGGAAGAACAGGCCGGCCCGCCAGTTTCCCGCGCGTCGACGAAGTCAAATGGCTGACACTGGGCCCAGGCGGGGCCCAGCCGTCAGTGGCCTCACACGCGCGAAGGGGTACGCGTGCGTTGGATAGGGATCCGACGGCCAGGAGGCGTCGACGTGGTCCTGTGCCGGCGGTGACGAAAACGCACGGCGGAGTCCTCTCCGGCCGCCGTTACAGAGGCGCGAGCTCGCCGCCGGGCTCTCCCGTGGTCGCCTGGAAACGAGGGAAACTCCAGGAGGACCAGCGCAACGATGCGCACCCAATGCCCACCTTGAAAACAGCACAGGAGGGTCGGAGCAGGGAGATCGACGGGAGCGGCGGCCGCGGACCGAGGGTGATGACGGCGGGGTGTTCCTGAGGAGTAGAACTCCAAATTGAAAGAGCTATGAGCATTTACGATCCATGGGGTAGCCTGAGGAAGAGAAATTGGGGGCGGAGGCGCACTGTACCAGGGGTTTTGAGTAGGAGTTGACCGTTGGTGCTCGGAGCTCGATCCCGTCAATCCGATGAACAACAGAGGGGTAAATGGGTGCTGGGGTTCGATTGAGAACGAACATGGGCTAGGATGCTCGATGAAGATTCAAGGGATGGCTCTGTACTTCCTCGTGCCGGAGCTCGACGGACATGGCACACGGCCACCATGGCGGCTCTCGTGTGGGCATCAAGGAAGGTTAGATCGTTGTCTGGTGGGTATGGCAGGACAAGGTGATCCTCGATCAAGAGAGTAGAGAGCTCAAAAGGGAACAAGGAGGGAAGGAGGTGAGTGGACTTGTGCGGAGTCGCAGGTGCTCGACAGGACCTTGAGGGAGAAGGAGAGCGAGAAGAGACAAATGGGGGGCACGGGTGAGCTACTGGGGAGCTTGCGGAGCTAGTTGAGGTGGTGCTGTGCTCGGGCATGTGCTCCAAGTGTTGGAACGCGATGGACGTGGTGAGCGCGTCCAGAGCGCCATGGACACCTCATGGAAATGGAGGAAAGGGACAAGCAGAGAGGGAGGGCTCTCGCCAGGGAGTCACGGGAGGCTATAGGAGTGTGCTGGCGCGGGGTTTCCTTCGGGGATGCGTTGTGGACGTGGACAGAGAAGGGGAGGGTGATCACCACCCTTGTCCATATGCGTTTGGTTGAGTTAGATAGAGAGAGAGAAGAAATGGGGAGGGTAGACCATGTCTAGGAGGTTGGGGGACTAAGATCCAATGCCCAGGTGTAGGATAGAGGAAGGGAGGGAGAGAGGGAGGACCAGAGCAAGCATGCTCTCAACAGTGTCCAGGAAGACCAGAGAGGGCTTTTGATGGTTTTCTCTAATTTCTTGAATAGAACACAAGTGCAAAATCATGTCCTTTGGATGGGGAATCAAAAATGGAGTCTAGGGGTGGTGGCCTCAAGGTTTCCTAAAAACATTTCTTTCACAAATTTTGGGAAATTCAAAAATGGCAGAAACTGTTTTTAAATGTTTTCTCCAAAATTTTCAAAACAACTTGCAAATGTTTTTCTATAAATAAGTCCCACATGACCTTAGGCATGTTGGGTAATTTTTCCAAGATTTTAGGAAATACTTTTCTTCACAAAATATTTTAAATTCCATTTATGGCCTTTTGGAAAATGGAAAATAATAAATAGTAAAATGCTTTTAAAACAAATATTTTTGAGTTGGGATGATATAGTACATAATATAGGCCTCAAAAGTGATTTTTAATAAACAACTCTTTTGAAAATATTTGAGACACAAAGTGGAAAAGGGTGAAAACAGGGGTTTATTTAATATGTTAAAAACCATGAGAGATAAATAATTAAATGGCCTTTGCAAAATAAATTGACCACAATGATATGATGTATAGGTCATGGAGATTACAAGGGTAGGTTGATTGGGCCTGAAAACAATAAGGGGTGATTTGGAGTAACATGGACAAAGTGCTTCATGATAAAGGTGATATGGTCATTATTTTGGGAATGCCTTCAATAGTACTTTGATAGATGATAAAAAAGGGTTTCAATATCCAACATAACATATTTTATGGATAGAATAGATATATACAAAGAGAGGTATTATGATGTGTTGATGAATAGCTCAAGATTTGGCATAGAAGTATGTCTCCAAAGTTGGAGATTTTTTTTAGAAAACAAAGGATGATATGGACATGAGATGGAACATGATATAGATGCTTGATCTTGTTATTAATAGGTTTTATTTACTTAGAGCAACACACATTCATCCACAAACAGAAATAAATACTTCAAGCAAGCACAAGATAAAATCCCACAACAATGCAGATAAAGTAACAGTCACACAAGATCACTCAAACAATTGAGTTCTTCAATTTAGTTTCCAGGTGTTTATCTCAAGTGTTAATTGTGGGTAGTGATCAATACATACCATGACAAGAGGATTTTATAAAGAGGCTCCTCTCAGAAGTTGTTATTTCCAAAAGAATATATTTGAGGTTAAACACAGGGGTAACATAGTCCCCTTTTATTGTTTTTGCAAAAGAAGGAAGTGATAAAGAGTTTTTGAAATACTTACAAAAACATATTGGTTGAAAACAGGTTGGAGATGATTAGCTCCAAAATACTTTTCATATAGTTTTGGAAATTATCTTTTGTTTTTCTCAAAACTTGGTCTTTGGGTTTCCTTTGAACTCAAAACATTTTCAGAAAGGTTTTTGCCCAAAACAGTGTGATGGAGGAAGATGATAAGATTTCTTGTCATGACTTGATCACAAGGTTTGTGTTTGAAGAAAGTTATGATCATTGTTTTTAATGTTAGTTGTTAACAAACTCAAACATATACACAAAGAACAACCAAATAGAAATGAAAACACCAGCATAGTCAAACATATTAAAAGTTTTTGTTGGCCCTGATTTTTGGGTTATAGAAAACAAGTTTTTCCTGTCTTCCAAAAATTGGGCTGTTACACATTAGTTGATTATTGAGTAGTATCCACTGATAGGAAATTATTACTAAGTTATATTATGCTATGCTATTATCCTAGTAGTGTGTAGCCATCTCTTTTACCTTGTTATTTTTATAGCCTTAGAACTTAGTGGGTGTTATGCAATGTTACAAATTGTATTACTAGTTGTTGAGGGAAAATTCTAAGTATAACTAATAAATGAATCACCTGGGTGGAAGTGGAAAGACTGGTTTATGTTGAGTGTTGCCTCAGGGCCCTCGTCTAAGGGTTATTTCACTTGAGGTTGTCACTTGTGGATGGCCACCCAGGAACAAAGAGATTACTATGTCCTTCTAAGTTTAGTAGCTTCCTATGCAACCTTTAGTCATATGGGCTCTGTCTTGATCAACTAAGTTGAATGAACTCACCAGTGCTTGACAAGCAGATGTAGGGGGTGTAAGTTGGAACGGGTCAAGCCGGACGGTGGTGAAATTTCTTCTCAAAGATCTCGTCTCAATCTTCTCATTTCCTTAATCCACTCAGGGTGTATAGGATGTTTGGGCTGATTTGAGTCTGAAGGTGAAAGTGCACAAACTCTGTAGAGTCAACAAACTAAGATCTTAGCCGTGTCCCCGGTCATGGACAATTTGAGCAGCTGGACAAGGAATAATGGAAGAATCTCATCATGCCAACTTCATAATAAAATTTTGATGGGTGAACACGGGAAGGAGATTTACCCTGATCTCTATCAGTGGTACTCCTTAAATTAGTTCTGGTTCACTGGTTTCTGTCAGTGATACCTTTTTATAGATGAAAATGTTTTATGATAAAAGATACGAGAAAATTTGCTTTATGCAAACTTAGCCAAAACTCCACTCAGCCAAATATGCATGTAGATATAGTCTTGCCATTTTATATCCACCATAGTGTTACTTGCCGATACATAAAATTGTATTGATTCCCTTGTGGCTTCATATTCCATCCTGCAGATGAATCTGAAGACGAGTGAGGGTTCGTTCAGGATCTCGAGTCTACAACCAACATATTTTGCCTGTGGCACATAAAGAAGATGAGGCTCAATGTTGTAATATGTTTTCTGTTGTATTTCTGTTTACTGCTAGTCTTCTGAGACTATGCAAGTTGTAAAGTTATTTTGTAAAGACTGGATCATGCGATGTAATAGATTTTGATGCATTTGCATGATATTTCATTTTGAACTGTGGTGCTAGCAATTGATCCAGGGACTAGCACAATAATACATGGTTCTTGCATTATATAAATGTGAGAACGCTACACCTGGCTGCCCACCGACGTTGCCCTCGCGCCTATTTAGTCTCCTCATAATCTGGGAGAGTGAAAATAATTTGTAATACCGTGGATGTGTTGTTGCCACTAGGGATAAAACAACAATGCTTTGTCTACGGATAATTCTATTGTTTACATTACGTACTTTACTTAATGCAATAATCTGCTGCTTGCAACTTAATACCCAAAGTTTGCTCGGATGACGTTCTGAGGGTGGATTATTAGTAATAGATGGAGTTGGATTATGGTCTACCTATCATGCTGTAATGCACAAATGAATCTCATAGTAATCATCATGTCATGTATATGCACTACGTTGCAGCCTCTATTTCGTCAATTGCCCAGCTGTAAATTCTTCACCCATCATTTTATTTATCTGTTATGGAGAGGCACCACTAGTGAACTGCGTGTGACGCCCCGAGATCGGGCACTATGCAGATTTCAGCATTCCCGCCAAAATCCACATAATAACCGATTCCAGGTTGCCACTTGTGATAACATTACAACAGTTCACGAATAATCCACAACGACAACAGGAAAAAATATATACAAGATGACTCAAACGAGTCAACGATACAACTGATACAATACAAAGATCCAAATAACAGCGGAAGAAACAACATAACGTCCGACTACGGACAAGATGCAATTTGGACTAAGAGTCCTGAAGATAACCGAGAGCGTCCAATCCCTGCCCAGGCCAAGCCGGAGGGATTCCCAAGCTAACGTCGTCAGACTTCAAACCTGTTGACTGCAATGTTGAATATGCAGCCACGAAAAAGGATTCGTGGGTCAGTACGGTTAAGTACTGGCAAGTGGATAAACCATACTCACAAGATACTGGCGTAACCAGTCATCACAAGATACAAATACTTTGGGTTCAACGGAAAGGAAAGGATTATTGCAAGAAGCGGCAGCAGGCTACACTAACCAACTACAGAAACACACTACAACTTCCGGCTAACAGAAAGAAGATAAGAGAGCGTATCGGAACCAACTACAACTAACCACCAAACAAACCCATCCAATGTTACCCCCTACTAAGGAAGCAACCCAAGGATAACTCACACTGTTGATTAGGGTGACATCATTTATATGGTGGAGGTAATCTATATTACTAATCAAGTTATTATCATTAGGTGTAAGTTGTCTGAGTACTTGTTAGCCAGTACTTTCACCAAGTCGTCACATAACCGCGGACAACACGGCTTCTCGAGAAGATTCATCCCTGCAGGGTGTGCTCCAGTACCCGTACACACTCGAGCCACCAACTAAAACTCAGGTTGGCTCGACACGACCCAAACCATCTCTACAACCCATCCTAGGAGCCACGGAGCTATAAGGTCCCAGCCACGCAGCCGAATACTCAGCGCAGGTGTGCAAAACTCCCGCAGGACACAACACCCCGGCACTACAGGCCTCGCCCTATATGCATCATCATCATCAGTAACCATGGGTGATCAACCCATTATGCAAAGGAGCAAATGGAACACCCGAACTAAGTGTGGCTCTTCGGACAAGCTGCAGATCAGGTCTAAGTCGAGGGGGGTCCCATACTACCACCCGGATGCGGTGAACACGCTCATCATGGATCAGTAGACAAGACTCTTTTCCTAATTAAGTTCGACACCAGCCGGCTCCAAAACCCTAACCTAGGCCTCCTGCCGGTGCCTTATCATCAAATTATTATTACCCCAAACATTGACATGTTGATTGAATTGAAACCCAACTATCAAACTAAACAGGTGATACGACAAAGGATAACAAGACTCGAGCACAAACAAATCTAAGCATGCAACTACGACACGAGGGCCAACAGGGTAAACAAACAACAGTTAATAGGAAGTGGAAGGAAAGGCTATATCATGGCTGCAGGGTAAACAATATGATAGGATCGGGACACAAGCATCGAACATTAGGCTAGAATAAGAACAACGGAAAGAATCGTTAACAAGTGATGAAAGGCAGCCATTTGGCAGCAAGTGAGTATACTTGCCTGAGATCCAGCAAGTAGAGGTACATCCGCAGAACTTGTCGTTGCTCACACCATCTCAACGTCCTATCCGCGAAGAAGCAACGAACTAAAAGAAACACCGGATGCAACAATTACTACTACGGCAAAAGATCCAGCATGATCCTATTTTATATGCATGACATGGCAAGATGCAACAGGGGAAACAACTTAAGCAATTTAATCGGAACCGGAGTCCGGAGTAATAGGAATTGGTTCAAGTTGTTTAGCTAACCATCAATATTAAATGTTGATTAACAGGTTTAAACAAGGTAGAGGTGATCTATCCAATATTAAATGGAATAGGGCAACACTTGAATTAAATACCCCAACACATTCCATATTTAATTATTAGATGACATTACTATTACCCGCACCCACAAAATGCAATGCAAACATGATGCGATGACATTTTAAATATAGTTGATACGTTATAGAAAATAGGGCATAGGTATAGGGGTTTGGGTTTGGGGTGCACACGTGTGGAGATGATCTTTGTGTTCGACGCCGGAAAGAGGAGATCTTCGGGGCAACGCCGGTGCCTTCAGGACGTGGAGGAAGTAGACGTCCGTAGAGGAAGTAGTCGATGTCGAGGAAGTAGTCGAAGTAGTCGTTCTCGTTCCGTAGCCGAGGTAGTCGTTCACGTCATCGGTGGTCGTGGTCGAACTTTTCATCGGGGTCGGAAGAGGAAGTAGACGTAGTCGTGGTCGAGGTACTCGTCGCATCCATGTAGGAGATTCATGGCGGTTCCCGGTCTTCATGGCACACACGACGGCAGCCAACACAAACAAGCAACGACGAAACGAACACGACAATGGAAGATGTCCACCCCGTCGTTGTGGAACTTTTCGATGAAGGCCTTGTCGTCGAGGTACGGGTCGGGGTCGACCTTTGCACAGTCGTCGTATTTTCCACGGAAAGGAGATCCTTTGGTCTTCGGAGCTGGAGAATCATTGCAGGTGCCATTCGGCAAAGAAGCTGGAGTCGACGTGACAGAAACTGGTCCTGGAAATGTGGTGATCCCCCAATGTAGACACGCATAACCTCAGGTGTATTGAGAACTTTCCCGAGGGACCACATCAGCGCACCATACACTCTCATAAGCTGCTGAGTGTCAACTTGGTCCGACTTGTTCAGCACCCCACGTATTTTGTCCTCATTCCCACGTAAAGATGAAATGACACGCTTGAACTCATCACTGATATCAAGCTTGTGAGGATCAAACAGTAGAAGAATAAGGTCACACTTAGCAGCAAACCATGAAGTCACACTAGTGAAACCATAGCTACGCTGGGTCCTCTGTTTTTCACCAGAAAGAACACCAGGAGTATCGACCAAGGTGATATGCTCTAGTAGAGGATGTGGCATCTGAGAGCATTCAAACTTAGATAGGAATGCGCCCCCAAATGTAGTAAGACCATTGAAAGGCATTTCGGCTTGAACAGCAATTGTGTTGCCAGGAACAGTCCTTTCATCAGGTCCTGACATGACAACTATAAATCTGTCAGTAGTTGGTTCTGGTCCGACATGAGCTCCTGGATAGCTTGATTTCAGCATGTGCTTAATGAATGTTGTTTTCCCTGTAGAATATTGACCCAGGAGCATAACCATTGGATTTGCATCGAAGTCACTATTTGTCAGTAATGGGGAAGCAAAATCATTGAACCGGTATGCAACTTCTAAAGGCTTCAATTTTTCAATGTACAGTCTTTTTAAGCCATCAATGACAGAAGTAACAGCTGCCAGGGGCGTCTGCATCTTCTTTGCTGATTTTGAGCTGAACCAGTTTGTAAGAGGTGCTTGAACCTGAGATGTGTCCTTTTTTTTCTGCGCGAACTACACTCACAACTGCCATTGATCTAGCAAGTAATTCATCAAGACCTTTCATCACAGGCGGGTCAAAGCTAATCAGGTCTTCACGCTTGAGACTGTCCTGGGTGATCTCATTCCCCGCTTGCGCCAGAGACACGAGCTGCATCGCGGTCGCGAACTCGCCGAAGCCGAGGAACCCCTGCCGCCTGGAGTCAGCAATCGCCCAAACCTGCTTGAGGTCGGCGCGGGAGAGGCCCGACATGGCGAAGAACTTGGTGGCGTCAGCGCCCGTGACGCGGCCGTCTCCATCTGGGTCGGCGAGGGCGAACCAGTCGGCGTAGATCTTCTGGTGCTCCTTGGAGCAGCCCACGGCGGAGGCGGCCGTGCGATCTCCATCCTCGGCGGCGGCGGCGGAGGGCGCAAGAAGCAGCGGCAGCACGAGTAGACCAACGGAAACCTCACGGGATGCGGCTGCTGCCTCGCGTCTCCTCTGAGTCGTTCCCCACTCGGCGTGGAATGGGGAGGCAGCGTCGGTGGGGGGCGAGCTCGGAGGAGGGTTGGGGTCGGGCGGCGCCATCTCCGGCGACGGCGGAACTTGGGCTCCCGGCCGAGGAGAGGCGCTGGGCTGCTCTGCAGCAATTGGAAACGGAGGAGGCGAGGAAGGTGTAGCGAGAGGAGGACGAGGGGAGAGGGGAGGGGCTCGGCGACGGGCGAGGTGGAGGAGGAGCTGTGGGCGACGGGAGGAGGGGATCGAGCGGGGTGCTCTCCCCTGGCGGCGCCTCGACAGGAGGAAGGGGACGAGGGTGGGGAATCGATCGATCCCCCTACTCTGGCGTGCGTGTGCGTGTGTGTTTCCGTGCAGATGTGCGTGGGTTTCGTGCAGGGGGTGCGGTGTCGGGTGCGTTGCGTGCGTGTGTTGGTGTTTGGGCTGCTAGGGTTAGGTTTAGGTGGGGTGGCCGGCTGGTTGGCCAGCCCAAACACAACTTTTTTTTTTTTTTGCTTAATCATTTGTCTTTCAGAAAAAAAATAGAATAAAACAAGTTGTTTTAGGGATTTAGAAAACAGATTTTTAACCATTTAAAATATGGTAGAAAATGTTTCTATCGATGCCATGTGATATGATGCATGACGATGCAAAAGGGAAAACAACAACCAAGACTAAATAGGGAAAAACCCCGGGCGTTACACTGCGTACCCCGGTCCATTCTTTTACACTGATAATACTGCAAACACAGTTCTCATTTCATTCACTGCAGATAAACATCATTTTCCATATTATATGTCTAATCCTTTGTGTTCAGCAAAACCGGTGAGATTGACAACCTCACTGTTTCGTTGGGGCAAAGTATCTTGGTTGTGTTGTGTCCAGATTCCACGTTGCTGCTGAGCCTGGTAGTGCGACCTGCCAACATCAGCTGTCAAAGTTCTTCAGAAGTGATTTCTTTCTCCTACTGGCCCGATTAAACCTTGGTTTCTTTCTGAGGGAAAATCTTGCTATTGTACTCATCATACCTTCCTCTTGGGATCTCCCAACGAATGTGTGTCTACACGCCATCAATAAGGGCGCGGCAGAGAACGCTGCTTTTTGGTGTCCGTCAGCACTCAAATTCCACCCCGAGTAGTATTAGGAGAGAAGCGCGTGGTAGAAACAACAGGAAACCACGACAAGGTTTGCTCCGTTTTTGTGCCGCCGGTAGCGAAACGAGTCCTAGTAGGACTAGGAAAAACGCGTGCAACAGAAAATATGCAGAAACGGTGCCGGCCAGAAACGGATTTGCAATCAGATTAGTGATAGAGCTCGGCAGGAAAAACTCCCAAAGTTGTTCTGCGGCAGATAACTCCACAAGGAATCGAAATAATAAAGGAAAACAACAGAAAAACGTGGACTCTTGTGGAATTTTCGGTGGAGACTCAAACTAGACTCGGATCAGGCCAACACAAAGACTCGGAATTGGACTCTTTTTTGGGGATTTTCGGTGGATACTTGAAGGAAAAAATCGAAGAACACGAAGCCTAAGCCTAACCGAACTAGAAAGACACAAAAGCAGAAAAGGGACACGAGATCAACACAATACAACAACTAGGAAATAGCAAATTGGGTTGATATAAGGCTATGGCAATAATCTAGACACTATTTTTGTGGGCCTTTTTCTGTATAGGACACTCGAATCTAAGGGAAGAAAAACAACTCACCAAGGAAACCTGTAAATTTGATACCAATATGATATGGGGTGGCCCGATCTTCTCTTGTGAGCAACTCGAAAATATGGTGGATGTATGATAACTAGTGTTTCCCTAAAAACTCTCCTTGGATAATCCCTGTTGCCAATGCAAGAACAATCAATCCCTTTGGATATTCTCAACTACACACTCTTGCACAACGTAATCAAAGACTACGAGGCGGTCTTGTATCCCCTTATTCCCAGTGGAACAACAGATAACACACATAATTTGCAAAGGTATACTTCAAGATGAATGCTTCAAGCAATACAATCTAGAGGTTCTAGGGTTTTTGGTTTAAACTTGGTCTAATCTTTCTAATTTCATGGCCTAGGTATATATGAGGGGTAAGGGGGTGCAGTAAAGAGAGGGGGTGCGTGATGACTGATGACCCACAAGTATAGGGGATCACAAAAGTCTTCGAGGGAAGTAAAACCCAAATTTATTGATTCGACACAAGGGGAGCCAAGGAATATTTATAAGCCTTAATAGATGAATTGTCAGTTCAGCTGCACCTGGAAATAGACTTGCTCGCAACAGTTTATCAGTAGCAACAGTTTTATAGCAGCAGTGAAATAATAGCATGAATGAAATAAAGAAAACAACATTAATTGTAGTAGATAACAGGATTAAAATACTGTAGGCATATGGACGGATGAACAAGTGTTGCATGGATAAGATGATTCATATAATAATCAAGACATGGGCAATTGCATGGAAATACTGATAAATCATTCAAGTACTAAGTAACCATAGGCATGTGTTCCGTATTTAGTCGTACGTGCTCGCAACGAGAAACTTGCGCGACATCTTTTGTCCTACCAGCCCGTTTGCAGCGGGGCCTTGATGTCCCACAAGTATAAGGGATCGTGTGTAGCCTTTTTGATAAGTAAGAGTGTCGAACCCAACGAGGAGCTAAAGGTAGGATAAATGTTCTCTCAAGTTCTATCAACCACTGACGTTTACTTTATCTATGAAATAATACTAGAGCAATAATATGGGTATGAGAGATAGCTTTGCAAGATAATAAATACAAGAAAGTAAATGTTAGTGCTGCAGCAATAAAATATACTAAGTAACCATAAACTAACAATACCATGAGTGTGGAAAAGTGGTGGTAATTGTGATGGATTTTTCCATGATCAAATAGTCAAATACAAGGTTGATATTCATCTTTTATGTGGGAGAGACAAAGCTAACAAGCTCTCACTATCTAATGATTACGGATACTTATGATTGGAGCTCTATCAAACATCCATAACTATTAGAAGATACATTAAGGTAAAAATACCCAACCATAGCATTAAGATCAAAAGGTTCTCATTATCCCATATGCTTTAATCACTATATTGGGGCTCATGATTCCGTCACTCAAGCAGCCCTTCCTCTAGCTTTCTGCACATATGATGGCTAGGTCGAGACTCCAAGTGCAGAGTGTGTAGCTAGTGGCAAGCCTTCTTCCCCACGAGGGTGACTCGAGGGTTTATATCGAACTCTTGGGGAGCCAGTATTTCAGCAGTTGTCTTCCAAGCTTCCTCCAGGATCCTGCAAACAAGTAGAGAATTTTGTGCCCTCAACCTCACCAAGTGGTTGTCAAGTACAAGGTGTGAGACTTCTAAATTGCAATGCAAAACTGAAAATAAATGTGCAATAATTAAATCTACTACTAAATGCAAATGAGAAAATAAATATGCAATGGATTGTTTTTGTATTTTTGTGATGCAAGTGGTGATGGAGATAATGTAAATTCGAATTGGAGATGCAAGTAAAGTAAAGTGCAAGTAAAGTAAATTGCAGCAAAGTAACTAGAGTGTTTTCTTATATTTAAAATAGGACCGGGGTTCATGGTTTCATACTTGCATTCTCTCAAATAAAGTGGTAAACGGTGGACATAAACAATTACATGTGAGATTACAATAACATGTTTAACATTGAGTAATTTCATATGGGCATCACGTCCTAGCATAGAGATCTCTACGGTCATATTGATCCCTCTTATACTCCACCAAGATGCGAAATAAATCATAACACCTCGATAATTAAGGAAAAACCAGAGTATAGCTTTAAGCAATGTGACATGAAGTTGAAGTAAGAACTTGCTAGATCTAGTCATGGAGATTGATTAGTGTCACTTCAAATCCCCGGTAACAAGGTACTCCTTTTTATCCCTGGCGAGGTAACTAAGAAAGGTTTAACAAAACCTAAGTGGATCGCTGAACTTCTGTCACTTTCACAGCACTAGCCACCCCCCGTTACTCCAACTAATGCATCCATCACCCCACACACGCTCTCAAGAACTAGATTGATCAAAGCTAGAAAATAAGAACGGGGTACATAAGATACATCTACTCAAATAACTCAAGAGAAACAATTGCAATCTCAGATTCAATAACTCATAGAAAAGATCCACCACATAGGAATTACAACGGTGCCCGTAATCATGTGAGGCAGCTCATACGGATCTAATTAGTGAAGCACATAGAGAGAGATACAAGTGCTACTTCCACAAACCCATAGCCCTGGGGTGGACTACTCCCTCTTCATGGAGATGTCGATGGAGATGACGTTGGAGGGGTAGGAGATCACACCGGCGGTGCCCGCCGGAGTTTTCCCCCTCCAATCTGGAACTTCTGGTCTCTGTTTTGGTGTTTTGGTGTTTCGGCGGCGCTCTTCTCTGTAAGGGTACGGGGGACCCTTTTTATAGTCGGTTTTAGGTCAAGACGGAGTCGGTAAGTCGAAGATGGAAGGAATTGGGGCCACAGGGGCCAAAAGGGGGCCTCTCACACGGCCAAGGAATCTGGCCGCGTGGAGGGTCCTCTTTTGGGCCTCCTTGCCCAATTCTCGTGGATCCTTCGCCCGCAAGTCTTCTCCTTCCAAAAAAATGACCCCCGCAGATTTTCAGGTGATTTCGCGGAAGTTTGCCCCCTGAAACGTCAAAAATATAGAAAACGGGGTTTCTGACAGGCAGGGTTAATTCCATAAAAGTTGGGGGATTTTGTAATTTAACCCCTAAAATACTATAAAACATTGAATTATACCCTTATATGATGCAATATGTAATAGAAAACCATGTGAAAATATGCAAAATTTATCTATGCATTTTACATGCATCAACATACTACAAAACCTATGATGTGATCCATGCGCGCATAAACATATGATGTCACCATAGGACTGTAACAAATTCAATATATAGCTCAAACCATCCATAGAGATTCAACAATCAAACATATGACAAAAGGGATCTACACAAACATGACATAGATGCAATAGATCATCTACAAATAATTTATAACGTAAAAACCATGTTTACATAGGGCGGCACATAGGTGTGTGGGAGGATGAACCACTGTATACAAGGATAAATTGACGATGGAGATGACGGTGAAGAAGGTGGAGAGGACAGCGCGGGGCGCAGGGTGGCGCCGGCGGTGGCGCAGGGACTCCTTCCCTGCGCCACCGATATCATGGGGGAACGCCGCCCCTTAGCCCTCTTCCTTCATGGTCTTGGGAGACCTACCCCATGGAGATGGGATCCATGGGGGAGGCTAAAACGTGGCTTTGGTGGCTGGAAATTTGTGGTCTAGGGTGCCTCCCACGACCTAGGTTTCCTCCCTTTATATAGTCTCACGAATTTCTATCATCCCATCCAGGGATGCAGTAAATCGGGCGTATATCGGCCGCCCGGACTCGGACTCAGGCGAATTTTAAGTCTAGAACGTTCGTCGCAAAATTCCCCACAATTTTTTTATCTGTGAGATTTCCGTTTGACGTTGTCTTCGACCCATAACGTGGCAATCTTTAAAAAGAGTTTTCAGACAAAATTCAGGAAAGTCCCAATTCGACTCCAGCAAGGTTTCCGTTTCTATTTTTGATAATTGCTACACATCAAAGTGTAAAACAAGAACATTGTGAACTTTTGCAACTATTATTAGGTTAGTCCAAATAAATCATAAACTTAATATAAAAATAATTATAAAAGCATAAAAGTAGCATGAAACCATAAAAAACTATAGATACGTTTTGGACGTATCAGGCCTCAAGGGAAACTACTAGTAATTAAGGTGGTCCTTTTAATAAAGCACCGAAGCAAAGCATTAACACTCAATGAACACAAGTGATCCTCACATCACAACCATCCCCTCCGGTTATCCCAATTGATGTCACTTTGGGGCCTCGAGTTTCGAGCAACGATATGTGTATAGAACTTGCAGGTAAGATAAAAAAACAATAATTATCCTCATGAATCAATAACATGTTTAGATATGAAATCATGGAACTCCGGCCCTAGTGTCAAGCATTAAGCATAACAAGTTGCAACAATGTCAAAAGAACTAATAACGGATACTAGGCACCATGCCCTAACAATCTTGGCATCTATTTGACGCATGTAAAATGCATAAATGAATTTTGCAGATTTTCACATGGTTTTCTATTACATATTGCATCATATAAGGGTATAATTCAATGTTTTATAGTATTTTGGGGTTAAATTACAAAGTCCCCCAACTTTTATGGAATTAACCCTGCCTGTCAGAAACCCCGTTTTC
This sequence comes from Alopecurus myosuroides, assembly GCA_028641055.1. Taxonomy (NCBI): domain Eukaryota; kingdom Viridiplantae; phylum Streptophyta; class Magnoliopsida; order Poales; family Poaceae; genus Alopecurus; species Alopecurus myosuroides. The sequence continues at coordinate 325,391,931 of CM054057.1, read as the reverse complement.
TATATTTTTGACGTTCCAGGGGGCAAACTTCCGCGAAATCACCTGAAAATCTGCGGGGGTCATTTTCTTGGAAGGAGAAGACTTGCGGGCGAAGGATCCACGAGAATTGGGCAAGGAGGACCAAAAGAGGACCCTCCACGCGGCCATATTCCTTGGCCGCGTGAGATGCCCCCTTTTGGCCCCTGTGGCCCCAATTCCTTCCATCTTCGACTTACCGACTCCGTCTTGACCTAAAACCGACTATAAAAAGGGTCCCCCGTACCCTTACGGAGAGGAGCGCCGCCAAAACACCAAAACAGAGACCTCAAGTTCAAGATTGGAGGGGGAAAACTCCGGCGGGGCACCGCCGGTGTGATCTCCTACCCCTCCAATGTCATCTCCATCGACATCTCCATGAAGAGGGAGTAGTCCACCCCAGGGCTATGGGTTTGTAGAAGTAGCACTTGTATCTCTCTCTCTATGTGCTTCACTAATTAGATCTGTATGAGCTGCCTCACATGATTACGGGCACCGTTGTAATTCCTATGTGGTGGATCTTTTCTATGAGTTATTGAATCTGAGATTGCAATTGTTTCTCTTGAGTTATTTGAGTAGATGTATCTTATGTACCCCGTTCTTATTTGCTAGCTTTGATCAATCTAGATCTTGAGAGCGTGTGGGGGGGTGATGGGTGCATTAGTTGGAGTAACAGGGGGTGGCTAGTGCTGTGAAAGTGACAGAAGTTCAGCGATCCACTTAGGTTTTGTTAAACCTTTCTTAGTTACCTCGCTAGGGATAAAAAGGAGTACCGTGTTACCGGGGATTTGAAGTGACACTAATCAATCTCCATGACTAGATCTAGCAAGTTCTTACTTCAACTTCATGTCACATTGCTTAAAGCTATACTCTGGTTTTTCCTTAATTATCGAGGTGTTATGATTTATTTCGCATCTTGGTGGAGTATAAGAGGGATCAATATGACTGTAGAGATCTCTATGCTAGGACGTGATGCCCATATGAAAGTACTCAATGTTAAACATGTTATTGTAATCTCACATGTAATTCTTTATGTCCACCGTCTACTACTTTATTTGAGAGAATGCAAGTGTGAAACCATGAACCCCGGTCCTATTTTAAATATAAGAAAACACTCTAGTTACTTTGCTGCACTTTACTTTACTTGCACTTTACTTTACTTGCATCTCCAATTCGAATTTACATTATCTCCTTCACCACTTGCATCACAAAAATACAAAAACAATCCATTGCATATTTATTTTCTCATTTGCATTTAGTAGTAGATTTAATTATTGCACATTTACTTTCAGTTTTGCATTGCAATTTAGAAGTCTCACACCTTGTGCTTGACAACCACTTGGTGAGGTTGAGGGCACAAGACTCTCTACTTGTTTGCAGGATCCTGGAGGAAGCTTGGAAGACAACTGCTGAAATACTGGCTCCCCAAGAGTTCGATATAAACCCTCGAGTCACCCTCGTGGGGAAGAAGGCTTGCCACTAGCTACACACTCTGCACTTGGAGTCTCAACCTAGCCATCAAGCGTTTTTCTGGCGCCGTTGCCGGGGAGCCATAGGTGAAGGAGTTGTCCCAGGGAGATCACAAGAAGTCTTCATCACCAACAAGGTGTGCAAACACCTAAGCTTGGGGAGGTTGCACCTACGTGAGTACCGTCCTTTCTATCTCCACCTTCTTTCAAGTAGATTGTTTTGTTTCTTGTCTTGTTTTTGTTTTTTGTTTTGTTTTTGTTCTTGTTTTTGTTTTGTCTTGCATATTTTATTTTAGTTTGCATTTTAGTTTTGCATTTAGTTATCTAGTTTGGTTTAGTATTTCGAATTTGCCTAGTTACTTTACTTTTCAGTTTTGCATAAAAAAATTAAAAACTACATAAAAACTTGGAAAATGGAGCAGAGAACTTATTTGCCATTCAGTGTTAGGAATTTCCCTCAAGAGCTAAATATTCCCGTTGAAAAATTAGAGGTAGATCCTAGTGTTATTAAAATGATTTATGAATCTCGTTTCTATGGAAAGCCTAAATAAGACCCTTTGTTACATCTTAAGAAATTTGATGAAAGATGTAAAACTTTGAACTTGAATCATGCAAACATCAACACTACTAAAGTTAAACTCTTTCCCTACTCACTAGGAGGCAAAACATTAGATTGGATATTAAGATGGCCTCCTAGCAATTTTACTACTTGATTCAACTTAAGGGCTGCATTTATTGAAAGGTTTTGTCATGCTGAAAAGAATTACAATGTTAAACAATTGCTCATTACCTTTAAACAAGAAAAAGATGAATCAATGATACAAGCATGGGAGAGATTTAGAAGTAGAGCATATGGAATAGGGCATGGCTTTAGAGATTGGATACTTATGCATATGTTTTATAAGGGACTTTCTGAAACTTCTAGAGCCTTTTTAGATAATGAATGTGGGGGATCTTTTGATAGTACTAATGCTGCAAATACCCATGTTTTGCTTGAAAGTTTGCTCTTAGAGGTTAAAATTAAAGAGAGCTTAAAAAAGGCTGAAGTACCCGAGGATATTTTTGATGATCGCTATGAGATTTTTAATATGCATAATAGAAAAGGAAAAGTAGAGGAAATTATGATGCTTACTGAAATTAAGGATCCATTGCTTGATTTAGAAAAAATAGCTTGCAAGAACTTATTGCTACTCTACAAAAATTTGCTAGTGATCCCACTATAAATGTTAATCAACCTGGCTTTGGATCTTATATTGCTAATCATGTCTTGCAAGAAAAAATTGCTAGGTACAAGAATGAGGCCATGATACCTCCTAAGATTGGGGATGCATGGATCCCCAAGGTGCTAGTTTCAATTGGAAAAGAAATTCACCATGCTATGTTAGATCTAGGTTCTAGTGTATCGGTACTCTCTAAAGAATTATATGAATTGCTGGAACTAGAAAATTTAGAAAAGTGCTCAAGTGAATTTGTCCTTGCTGATAACTCTACTAAACATGCTGTAGGACAAGTAAAATATGTTATGATTGAATTGCACGTGACTTTTGTACCCGTTGATTTCATTATTATGGATATGGGGGATAAATCCCCTAGTCCTATTATTTTGGGTAGACCTTTTCTTCGTACTACAGGTGCAATCATAGACTCCAAGGAATGGAATGTCAAGTTTCAGTTCCCTCACAAGAAAAGCATGGAGCACTTACCAAGGAAGAGGGGCACGCTGAAGAACAAGCTCCCTCATGAGCTTTATCCCTCTTGATTATCAAGTAAGTAAAGCCTAGCTATATGGCTATAAAGAAAGCGCTTTACGGAAGGCAACCCGATTGTTTTTGTTTGGATTTTCCTAGTTTCCTCTTACTGTCTCAAGAGATTTTTTTTTTAATTCTGGAGTTTTCAATAAAGAGTCAAGTCAAACCCATTTGGACTTATAAGTTGCTATCCTAGTGCATGAAATTTCTGTTTCAGCACGAGTCTTCTCACCGTATGATTTTACGTTTTTTATTGGTATGTTGTATTGAGCTAATTTTTTAGTATGTTATGCAAATTTTCGTCCTCTGTAAGCACAAAAATTGGCTTAATTTTTTGACGAGTCTAGCTTAGGAAAAAACGTTCGTTTTGCTGCTGCTGCTTTTCTGGACAGATTCTGCCTTCTTTTGTTTTATGCACTCTTTGGGCTTGGGAATCGAATTTCGATGATTCTTTCAAGCAAGAGAGTGAACATACAACATAATGAACCTTATTGTCTATCTACTGGAGCATTTGATTCGAAATTTTGCACAACAAGCATGTGATTTGTTTGTCCTTGCTAATCTCACCCCACAGAAAAAGAATGGGAGAAACATGTTTTGTGAAGTTTTTTCACAGGGAATAGAGGATCTGCGCCTCAATACATCCAAGAATGGTGAAAGCTATAAGCTTTGGGATGTGATGAACACCCCACTGGATCTACACTCTTTTGGTTAGCACACGTATACTTTCTGTTTTTCTAAGCAAAGCATTTATCGTAGAGACTTGAAGCGTCTAGTTTTTGTTTTTATTTTTATTTTGATAAGACCACCATCATTTTATATGAGATTGAGCTACTGGAGTTTGGGGTTGTAATGTATTGGATGCTAGTATTATGACTTGGAATAGGGATGCCATGGTTGATTTGAAGAGCTACATATGTTTGCATAATTTATAGGCTTTTATGTGTAGAAATTTGCAATAATGTTGTCTTGAGCTATCTCTTATTCATGTCCTTGATGTTAATTGCTGGTTTATTTAGTTTGTCATGAAATGAGTAGTTCTATGGACATATGCATGCATAGTAGCTGGTCAACTATCTCCCTCTTGCTAGCCCAAAAATTTAAAAATTCCAACAAGTAAAAACTTGTTTCCAACACTCCTTAGCCAAGTATTTCCAGTGATTCCACCATATCTTCCCATTAGCTTCATTGCTATTCCGAGTATGTTCACCATGTTATTGTGTTATTTATGTTCTAAATTAAGATATTCCCTTTATTAATTGTCATGGGTTGAACTTGGGATAGGACTCTCACGAACTTTTGAAGGCACACTTTACTTTTTATGCATCTAATAAACATGACCCAATAATGGGAGCCACAAGTTTTGCGTTTGACAAGTGTGTGGTTGGGAGCTAGCTATAAACGTGTATCACCGGAAAGCTTTCAACATTGCATAAAAAATTTACATTTGGTTGATATCATGTACTTTTGTTTTTGGACTCCTGCCATGCCGAAATGAAATAGAGGAATAGTAAGTTTTGATGAGTAAGTATCTATATGACTAGAGAAACGCATTGGGCCGCTAACCCAAGCCATGCTTTATCATGGTGGAAATTTACTTACAGCTTGAGTGACTCTACAACACATCCTATAATAAAATAAGAAGCTATGCATAATAGTGAATGAAAATAAAAAGGATGACGAGTCTACTCCGTTTGTTCATCTTGTCATTGTAACATGGGCTTGTTTCCATGTCATGGGGCAAGAGGTACCTCTTTGCGATTCTCTATGATGTCATTAATACTTATTATGATTGTACAAAGCTTATTAGGAATCTTAAGTTGAGTAATCATGGAGTAGGTTTTCACACTCACGGGGCATGAGGCTTTCAACCACTTTGTCATTCTCATTACTTCAATACTCACAATTTTAAGATGCTAGTGATAAAGGGGCAATGAGAGTCCTAGATCAATGGATACCACATTTCAATTAGTAATTTTAGTTGAATAATTTAGAGGCTAAATAAGACTTGATCATGTTTTACCTCTACTCAATTTTCACCAAAGTGTCCACCATATTTTCTATTCTCCATTATGCTATTCTTTGACCAATATAGGATTTTATTTTTCATTTTGTGTATGCATTTGGTCCATAGTGCTTTTATTTCATTATACACTTTGTGAACTTTCATGAAGCATCTTTGCTTGCATATTTGATATTTCTTACAACATGAATTGTATATTGCTACTCATTTCTAGTATTAATCATTTGATTATATGTAGCATGAATAATCCTCCTTGATATCCCATGATTGTTTCAATATGCAAAACCCATCTTAGTTTTATCACCTTCATACTCGAGGACGAGCATGGGTTAAGCTTGGGGATGTTGATGCATGTAAAATGCATAGATGAATTTTGCATATTTTCACATGGTTTTCTATTACATATTGCATCATATAAGGGTATAATTCAATGTTTTATAGTATTTTGGGGTTAAATTACAAAGTCCCCCAACTTTTATGGAATTAACCCTGCCTGTCAGAAACCCCGTTTTCTATATTTTTGACGTTTAAGGGGGCAAACTTCCGCGAAATCACCTGAAAATCTGTGGGGGTCATTTTCTTGGAAGGAGAAGACTTGCGGGCGAAGGATCCACGAGAATTGGGCAAGGAGGCCCAAAAGAGGACCCTCCACGCGGCCAGATTCCTTGGCCGCGTGAGAGGCCCCCTTTTGGCCCCTGTGGCCCCAATTCCTTCCATCTTCGACTTACCGACTCCGTCTTGACCTAAAACCGACTATAAAAAGGGTCCCCCGTACCCTTACGGAGAGGAACGCCGCCGAAACACCGAAACAGAGACCTCGAGTTCCAGATTGGAGGGGGAAAACTCCGGCGGGGCGCCGCCGGTGTGATCTCCTACCCCTCCAACGTCACTCCATCGACATCTCCATGAAGAGGGAGTAGTCCATCCCAGGGCTATGGGTTTGTGGAAGTAGCACTTGTATCTCTCTCTATGTGCTTCACTAATTAGATCCGTATGAGCTGCCTCACATGATTACGGGCACCGTTGTAATTCCTATGTGGTGGATCTTTTCTATAAGTTATTGAATCTGAGATTGCAATTGTTTCTCTTGAGTTATTTGAGTAGATGTATCTTATGTATCCCGTTCTTATTTGCTAGCTTTGATCAATCTAGTTCTTGAGAGCGTGTGTGGGGTGATGGGTGCATTAGTTGGAGTAACGGGGGGTGGCTAGTGCTGTGAAAGTGACAGAAGTTCAGCGTTCCATTTAGGTTTTGTTAAACCTTTCTTAGTTACCTCACTAGGGATAAAAAGGAGTACCTTGTTACCGGGGATTTGAAGTGACACTAATCAATCTCCATGACTAGATCTAGCAAGTTCTTACTTCAACTTCATGTCACATTGCTTAAAGCTATACTCTGTTTTTTCCTTAATTATCGAGGTGTTATGATTTATTTCGCATCTTGGTGGAGTATAAGAGGGATCAATATGACCGTAGAGATCTCTATGCTAGGACGTGATGCCCATATGAAAGTACTCAATGTTAAACATGTTATTGTAATCTCACATGTAATTCTTTATGTCCACCGTCTACTACTTTATTTGAGAGAATGCAAGTGTGAAACCATGAACCCCGGTCCTATTTTAAATATAAGAAAACACTCTAGTTACTTTGCTGTAATTTACTTTACTTGCACTTTACTTTACTTGCATCTCCAATTCGAATTTACATTGTCTCCATCACCACTTGCATCACAAAAATACAAAAACAATCCATTGCATATTTATTTTCTCATTTGCATTTAGTAGTAGATTTAATTATTGCACATTTACTTTCAGTTTTGCATTGCAATTTAGAAGTCTCACACCTTGTGCTTGACAACCACTTGGTGAGGTTGAGGGCACAGAACTCTCTACTTGTTTGCAGGATCCTGGAGGAAGCTTGGAAGACAACTGCTGAAATACTGGCTCCCCAAGAGTTCGATATAAACCCTCGAGTCACCCTCGTGGGGAAGAAGGCTTTCCACTAGCTACACACTCTGCACTTGGAGTCTCAACCTAGCCATCACTATTACATGAATAATCTCATCCGATCCCTACCATCCTCTTCAGCCTACAACGGGGATTACTCACACATGGATGGGGGGAATCATGGATGGTTGATGGAGAGACGTCTGTGATGATGATGGCGATGACCTCCTCCAATTCTGCGTCCCGGCAGGGTGCCAGAACGGATCCCCGAATTGTGGTTTTCGGCGGCGACGGAGCTACAGAACTTTTCGTGGAAAAACTGTCTGTCCCCCGGTGTTTTTAGGTCAAGAGGCTTAAGTAGTCAAAAGGGGGGCACGAGGGGGTGGCCGAGGCAGCCACACCATGCCACAACACGGCCTAGAGGGTGCCCGCGTCGCCACGTGGTGTGGGCCCCTCATGGCCTGTCTTCGTCTCGTCTTCTGGTTCCGCGAGTCTTCGGGTAAAATAGGGACTTTGCGATGTTTTTCGGGCATTTTTCTGAAAGTTGAATTTCTGCACAAAAACAAGACACCAGGCTGAAAACAGCGTTAGTCCGTGTTAGTTGTATTCAAAAATTCACAAGTTTAGAATAAAAAAACAGCAAAAATGTTCGGGAAAGTAGATAAGTTTTGGACGTATCACTGCGCCACAACCAGCCTCAATGCACCCCTAACCTATTCCTACTCATTTTGGTGCAACCAAACTATTACAAACCGAACCCAACATGGGTTCAACCTCATGGACTCGCAGTTCCTTGCCTAAAATGACTAGGACTCTCCCTTGGACGCCTCCTTGTTGCACGGCCACAACATTGTTTTCCATGCTCCTTCTTGTTTTCCAGCTGGTAGAGGTTGTTTTCCTCAAGTGTCTCCTTGTTTGTTTTCCATCTTGTAATGGTTGTTTTCCAGTAGGTACTTGTTGTTTTTCAGCATGTCTTGAGGTCCTCCTCCATCCATAGGTGTGTTATCAATAACCCTGCTAATACATAATGCATAGGCTTAGGTAGTATAACATTCTTATAAACACAAACATTATTTATTATCAGGAAAGAATTCACCTTATAATGAACATCAGTGAGGCTCAATATTTTCTTCCAACTCAAGCATGTATAATCATCATGTACCCCTATTATATCCTCATAAAAATGCATTGTTATTTGTTATCGGTTCCATTTCTTCTACGCAATCCAAAAAACTTCAAAATTTGCTAGGACATGATTTGAACCAACTTTCAAATGAAAGTGTGAAAATAAGTTAAGATAAGCTTATTTGTGGTCCGCAACTCTCTCGTTGCATATATCGTTGCGTGTAAAACATGTAGTATGTTAGGTTGCTAGTTGAAATACACGGGTCTATTTAGGGATTGAAAAGTCTCTTTGGATGGTTTTTGTATGGTGGACCATGAAGTACTAGCATGTTTTCTAAGCATTGAAATATGAGAGGTGCTATGTGTGTGACAAATTTTGTATTATTTGTGTACGATGCACATATGTGAGGCAAAAACACAGGAAACCAACAGATTGCATGTTGTACACAATTTTTTTGTACACATAGTAATTCCATTGAAATATTTATCTTCAATGTTTTTATTTTAGGAAGTTCCACATGTTTTCGTAGTTCACGAGGTCCATAACATGGAATAGGTGTAAAACAAACATGCAATAGGCGTTTTACACGTGTCCATACAAATTGATATTAAAATTTTCATGTAACATGAGAGACTTTTGTCTTTAGATCTACCCTATTTATATATGTGAAAAGTAATTTACTTTTTTTCTAACTTTCTTGTAGCCTGAATTCCAATAGGCAGCACGAAATTTAATTATCAGCTAAGCGCCCTATCAAAAAAATAATTCCAATATGTAGCTTACAGCAACCACAGCGAAAAAGAGAAAGGAACACACAAAAAACCAACCCCAAAACCAGAGGAAACCCTCTCGTGTATCCCCCCGCCCTCTTCCCCTTCCCCTCCCTCGCCGGCGGCGAATTCAAGCTCAGGTGCTCGCAAGTCGCAACTCGGGTATTCGCCTCTCCCTTGAAATCTCCGAGCTCCAGTCTTCCACCGCAATCTCCCAAATTCCTGATATATTTTCGAGATTTTTTTTTCGTTTTTTCCGCGACGAGAAGGTTTGAGCCGTAATTTTCTCTAGGGTTTCAGTGGGTCAGCGAGGAAGCGGGGCGAGGCGGAGCCTTGGCGATGGCGGGCACGAAGGCGGATGCGAAGGCGGAGACCAGCAGCGGCGGCGGCGGCTCGTTCAGCGAGAAGGGGCTTGCAGAGAAGCTGAGTAAACTCAACAGCTCTGCGGCGAGCATCCAGAGTATCCTTGTTTCCGTTTGCTCATTTCTTGCGCGACTGCAAACTTGAAAGCTTAGCGTGTTTTTGTTCCTTGGATTGATGTAGTATTGTGGAGAGTAAAGCCCTAAACTGCAATGTGGATGAGTAGAACTGACCCACGAGATCCGATTGGGGCTTGATGTGCTGTCTTGCCCGCCTTGTTCTACTTCTCTCGGTGTCTATTGTTTGTAGCCAGTCGCCTTTGGTTCAGACGAGTAGCCTGCTTCTTGTGGCCAACTTATTGATGTATAAGAGCATCCACAGCGCAGCACTAAGGAGCGGGCGCTAGAATTATGTTCCAGGCCATTAGGCCCGATTCCCTGCCAATCCCAGGATTTCCTTTTGCGTCGATGCTTATGTAGTCGCTGAACGCTTCAGATTTTTTCCCCGCTCGCCCGAGCTAATAGGATGTCAGGCGCTACTGGGAATGCTATCTTCCCAGCAAAAAATCACGGATGGAAGAGTCAAAATACTACAGGCCCTTGTGTGATTGCGTTGGATAGCCAATTAGCCAGGACGCTAGCGTTGCCTTCTGTACTTTTTTTAAATTCTATTGGCGACCAATTAAGCGCAATGCGTTTTTAGATAGGGCGCTTAGCTGATAATTAAATTTCGTGGTACTTAATTTTTGTCACTTAAGTGCCCATGCAAGCGTTCAGCATTGTACATGACCTAAGTGTATAAGTATAACCTGTTTTTAGACTAATATTTCTGCATCTCGTGGATTTCTCTTTTGCTGTACGTATTTCATGCGCTTATATGAGGACTGATAGTTTTGTTCTAAATGCATTAGGGATGCATAAAAGTGAGCTTGGGCTAAGATTTTGATTTTGAATTAGTTTTGTGGTGAATTCACTCTGTGTGACAATTTGGATTTGTAGTATAATTGTGTCCTGACTGTCGATGCTTTCTTTTCTTATCTTTCTCTAAATTGCAGCACAAGGTTGTTCTTATTATCTTTTGAGGGCATTCCCCTTAGACAAAGGATGACAGGTACTACTAGGACTACATGTCACAGTGCGGTAGTATATCCTATAAGCTTTCTAGGTTCCTTTGTTGTTTGGAATAGAATTTTTCTCATGCTCAATTCAGCAAATTGAGTGACTAGATTTTTTTTTTTCCGAGGAAGGGTGAGCAGAATGAATTATGTTTTACATCCTTTTGCACTGAACTAAATAAGACACGAGGTTTTAACTATGAAATTGTTCCTTCTGATTGTTGTTGTTAGGGTATTGTTATGGTAGTACTCATATTTCTGCGACTTCATTGGTTGTTTGAATGATCTTAGTGGGGTTGCTATTCTGATGGTAATTTATCTTGTCTATTACCGAGCTTGTATTCGTAAATCAACTTACATTTTGGACTTAGTGACCATATCCTCACTTAACCATTTAGGTAGACCGGATGTCCATATCATACACTATCATCACTGAACCTAACCACAAGTGGCACCTGACATGTGCTACAAGGGGAACTTAATGGATTTTAGAAGGGCATGAGCATTCAGCATTCAGATGCTTCCCTGTATTGATGTCTTTGAGCTTTCATCTTACACGAGGAAGCCTAGGCCTGAAATATTATGTACTACAACTTAAACTTGTAAGGGTGTCTTGGCACATCATTTAAGCTATATCTTTCACTGCTAATTAATTTTAACTATTTACATTTGTTGGATAACAATTACACCGTTAGATCTGTCATGAAAAATCATTTCACGCTAATATGTTTTTATAATTATTTTCTTAGATACCCATATCTGTACTGTCAAAGTTGCTCACCGAAGACTACAAAATCTGTACTGTCATCTATTTTGGTACATAGGAAGTACTCCCTCCGTATCAAAATGTAATATGTTTTAGCATTTTCTAGACAAAATGTATCTAGACATGTTTTAGTGTGTACACTACATTCACATGAATCTACACACTAAAACATGTCTAGATACGTCTTTTTTAGAAAATGCTAAAACATCTTACATTTCGATACGGAGGGAGTAATATACAAGAACATTAATTATAAAAGGCCATCTTCGAATGGGAATCTACATTAGTTTGTTTCATTCTAGATGAGATTGGGGCCTATGTTAACTGGGGACAGTTTGACCAAGGATAAAAAAAAAAACAGATTCCAACAAGTCTGGTACCTGGTAGTTGTTGGCCAGCCAATTACTTGTCTGTTCTGGTTTGCTATATTTCCATTATGTATAGCATGTATTGATCATTCTCCTCAAAGTATTGTGTTTCACTGGTGTTTCGTGTGCAACATATCAAGGTTAAATTAGTTGAAAGTACATACCTCTTTCCAAGCACTCTCTGTACTGGCTGCTTTTTAAATCGAGTATGACCCATTTTCTTCTCTCTTTTTATCATGCTGCATTCAGTTCTGCTGTTTATTTAACCTGTGTATTTTTTTTTATTAATCCTACCATTCGTAATTTCATCAGCATATTTTTCCTCTTTCAATCCACATTGCAGTAGCTTATCATTTGTATTCCTGAACTCTTAAGTAGCACTTTCACATTGGTGTGTTTTTCACCGGAAGAGAGCCAGAAGAATTGTCGACACATGGGAGAAGCAGTTTAATAATGCGACAAAGGATAAGAAAGTATCATTCCTGTATCTATCAAATGACATCCTGCAAAATAGCAAACGCAAGGGTGGAGAGTTTGTGAATGAGTTCTGGAAGGTTCTTCCTGGATCACTGAAAGATGTCTATGATAATGGGGGAGAACATGGAAAGAAAGTGGTCGCAAGATTAGTAAGTTGCCTTTGTTTCATCTTTACTAGCTTCATTTTGATTATATGATGTATTTTGAGTGTGCACAACGATTAATGTGGTTATGAAACTAAGACTAATGGAGCAGAAAATTACCATGCTATCCTTATATAAATGCAGGTGTACAATGTTATAAGTCATTACTATGGACAACAAAGAAAAACATCAATAAGTTCACATGCACGTCTTGTGTCGTGAAATGAAATGGTACCTTTTAATACACCTTATAACAAGAAACATAGGGAGTACATGTTTAATGGTCAATGATCAGCAGTTAAGAAACTCCTTTTCTCTAGGTGATTCTAGTGTTTTGTGGCTTCAAATAACACAGGACGGATCTAAATCTATTGCTGTTATCATGGTACTATACCATCATATATAATTAGTTATTAAGGATCTGTCATTCATAATTAATCTACCAAACTATTGGACACATATTCTGTTGCTGTTGTTATCCATCTCTTCAAAGCGGTATTATTATTCTCCAGATTCAAGATATTTGTTGTTGATGTGTCTTTTGAAGGTATGATCATGCATCAATGAGCATGCGTATAGAAATATGTTAGGCATATACCATATAAGTTTTGACTAAAACTATCTCCAGAATGTCACCCTTTTAAAGGCTTGATGAACTAGGGATTAAACACTAGTTATGGATCTGCTGAAAATCCGGTTGATTCATATTCATCATGTGCACTGATAGGAACCACATTGCATTATGACCATTGATATATGAATACATATGGTAAATTTAGCAAGTTACTTAACTGTTTGATCACAAAGCCTTGAAAAACAAAAGTTTAATCTTGTTGCTGTAAACTACAGATAGGGATTTGGGATGAGCGCAAGGTGTTTGGAACTCGTATTGAGAGCCTAAAAGTTGAAATCCTTGGTGAGAACCCTCCTACATTGGAGAACAACGACAATAGATCAAATCCTAGTCTTAATCCCTTGTCAGATGTCAAAGCTGCTCGGAAGGATTCCAGTACATTTATTAAAGTATATTTCCAATTCCTGTCTGTCGATTTCTCTTTCTCTCTCCCACTCTCGTACTTAAGATGGATTGGTAAATTGGAATGAATTTGAGAGAGATCTCCTTGTTGCTTTCCTTTCGATGTAGGAACTGACTGTTGGTGGGATACCTGAAAATATTGTGACTGCATATCAATCTGTAGCTGATCAATATTCTGATGAAGACACAGCATTAAACAATTGTAAGACCACTGCTAATGTTTTGGAGAAGATGGACAAAGATGTAGATAATGCTTGTACCCATGGTAAGGATTTTGCTTGCTTCTATGGAATCCGCTTTGGCACATTCAGAATGTTTAGGATTATTCTTCTTTCTTGGCCTGTCTTGTCATGGTTGTTCCAAAAACTATTTAAATGCAGTTCGATCATGCACTCTAAGATTGTTGGGTGGCAATGTCAATGAACATTAAAAACCTGTCTGTTGATGAATTCAGTGTTTCTTCTTGAACATTTTTATCTTATTACTATATTTTATCTCTTCTAGAACATAATCTTTGAATCAAGCCAAACCCACAGTACCTGTTTTGTCTTTTAAAATGAAGAAAGTTATGACCTGCTAGGTCCTCTGAAAAATAATAATTTCAACTTATAAATGGTTTTTGCATTCACCCCCTGTTTGGATGTAGGAAAAACTGGTTGGAATTGAATTCGACTGAGAATTCCAAATCCAAGATGGAAAGGAAATGGTCTCTAATTCAAATTCCATTGTTTGGTTGTGCATAGAATTTGTTGTTGGAATCACAGGATAGCATCCGATTCCAATTCTTGTTTGGATGTATAAACCCATGGAATTGGATGCTTTTTGAGTTTAGACAATTATTTTGAACACATAATTACATTAAAATGTTTAGAAAAAAGTCACAACAATAACACAAGTAGAAATAAATATGGAAAATGGAAGCATGACAGAAAATAATATTGAAGTACCAACAACACAACATGGATAATAGTTTTGTCTCTATAAACAACACAAGTGGGGAGATGATAAGACGTTGCAACTACATGTGTACATATTACAATATAATCACTGTACACACATCAAGTTAAATCGGTTCAATTATTTAAAAAGAAATAGGAAGGCAGCAGGGGGTGTAGGAGGGCGCCATGGCCAACAGTCCTTGACCTCTGGCCGCCGCCATGGCCCACCGTTTGAGGAGGAAAGCAAGCGGACGGAGGAGGGAGAGGAAGGCAGGAAATAGAGCAGCATGAGGATGGAGGCGTGGTGCATAGGAGAACGATGCTCCAATCCCTGCCATCCTTACCTCTGGCCGCTGCCATGGCCAACTGTTTGAGGAGGATGGCGAGCAGATGGAGGAGGGAGAGGAGGGCAGGAGGGAGAGCAGCACAAGGATAGTGGCGTGATGCAGAGGAGAACGACGCCCCAATCCCCGCTGTCCTTGACCTCGGGCTGCCATCATGTCCCCTTGCCGCCGCCATGTCGCCTCTCCACCGAGATCTAGGGTTTGGGCCTGGAGAAACGAAGACGGAGAGAGGAGGTTGAAGAAGGGCGGAAGGAGGAAGTGCAGGGAGGGCGCTCCTAACTGCGGGACGGAGGAGGGCCGACAGGAGGGAGGAGGAAGACGGGGCTGGAGGTCGAGCGCTCTCCTGCTTCTTGCGGGAGAGACGACGGATGGGCTCTCTCGGGAGCAAACAGGTACGTGCGGGGAGCTGCGGGAGAATTTTTCCATGCGATTCCGAGGTGGGGAGCTCGGAAAATCGCTACGCGGAGACGCTCGGTTGGGCCTCGCACGGAATTCGTTTCCGTTTCCACCGTCCAATTCTTAGGCCATTCCAAACAGCGGAAAGCGGGTAGCCAATTCCAAACTGGCAATTCCAGGACGTTTTTCATACATCCAAACTGGGGTCAGTGGCCATGACTTGTTAGTTACATGCTGCGGGATTTACTGCATAGCTTCATCTGATTCATAGTTTTTGTATGACTTATGATGTTGTCCTTGTGTGCGTGCTTTTGTTTTTATTACCTTGGTATCTTATTGTTTAACTTTCAAAATATTAACAGAATGCTCCATTGTCATTTTATTTTCGATGTGATGTGTGCATAATGTTTATCCATCCGATGCATTAAGTGCTGCATGTTGATAGAATCGATTGGTAGAGAAGAATTTGATTATGCATTGTAATCGTTTTTCTTGATTTTTTTTAATAATAACACGATTGTATCATGGTTTGGGCATGATGAATGGAAGAAAACAGTTTTCTGGTATGTACATTAACTGTTTTTGCAAGTGGTGATTCATGCGTCTGTATTCTTTTTGTTATAGCACACCCAGATGATTAGCATGTATTTTACATGAGATAATTTCCCTTTTGTGTCAACTATGACACAGTTGTGATTTGTATACCATATCAAATTACATATACGAAGGGGAGCCTTGGCGCAGTGGTAAAGCTGCTGCCTTGTGACCTCTGGGTTCAAGTCCTGGAAACAGCCTCTTGCAGAAATGCAGTGTACTAAGGACATCTCCAGCGGCAGTGCTCATTTGCGGACACAAAAGTGTCCAATTTTGTCTATTTGAGCAGTGTCCGGGAGGGCCGGACAGACGGATTTGGGAGGTGCACCCAGCGGGGATGACTATTTTGGAGACTTGTCCGGTTTCGCTTTTTGCTTTTTTTTTTTTAATCAAGCTAGCACATCTCACACGCAAGATTCAGAGGCGGCCGGCCACGCGCTCCAACACCAGGCGCGCCGGTGCGCAACGACGGCCACGGCTTCTCCACTGCCGGCCGGCCAGGCGCTCCGGCCGTCCTCCACGGCCTGGAACCTGCATGCGCTGCGAGCCACCGTGCTCAGCTAGCTAGCTAGCTAGCTCCACAGCCCAAATCGATCGATCGATTGGGGAAGCTAGCTAGCTAGCACGCCGCGGTGACGAGAAGCGCCGGTCGGCGCCAGCGATTCCAGACGCATGCGCGCAGGTGCAGGTCGCCTACGCCTGCCAGACCTCCAAGACAGCGGCACCACGCGCGTCCAGCTCGACCTCGCCATGGCCTCCGCGAGCTCGGCCTCGCCATGGCCTCCGCGAGCTCGGCCGTCCGGAGCATGGCCTCCGCGAGCCCGTCCGCCGGCGGAGGCGCGCCCTCCGCGAGCTCGGCGAGCTCGGCCTTGCCATGGCCTCCGCGAGCTCGGCCGCCCGGAGCATGGCCTCCGCGAGCCCGTCCGCCGGCGGAGGCGCGCCCTCCGCGAGCTCGGCCTCCGCGAGCTCGGCCGCCCGGAGCATGGTCTCCGCGAGCCCGTCTGCCGGGGGAGGCGCGCCCTCGCCGCTCACCTCGACGGCCTGCCCGGTGGGAAGGGAGCGGCCGGCATGGTGTTCCGGACGGGACACCGTAGTCGAGGTGGAGAAGGAAAATGGGAAAGAGAGGAGAGAGAGGGACCAGCGAGTGGGCCAGGGCGTGAAAATATTGGACACAAACGCGTCCGTGAAGTGTCCGGAGGCTGCTCATTTCTCGACCAAATTTGGTCTGGATTTGAGCAGCCTCGGACAAAAAACGGACCCAGGCCTGAGATGAGCAGCCCCGCTGGGGCCTCGTTTTGTCCGGGGCTGCTCAAATCCGGCCCGTCCGGGGCAAATGAGCAGCCCCGCTGGAGATGTCCTAAAGACCCAAAGTGGTCGGACCCCTCCCCGGACACTGCGCAAGCGGGAGCTACATGCACCGGGCTGCCCCCCCTCCCCCTTTTTTTTATATAAAATTACTGTACGTTTTTCATGAGTTTGATTGAAAAATACTACTCCCTCCGTCCCAAATTAAATGTCATAGATTTGTCAAAATATAGATGTATCTAGACATATTTTAGTATATAGATACATACATATTTTGACAAATCCACGGCATTTAATTTGGGACGGAGGGAGTATAATGGAAGGATCCTATTAAAATGCTCTGTGGCTATGGGGTTTTGATTTGTTGACCTACTATAATCTGAAACCCGTAATTATGCTTTCTTGATTTGTGAAGTAAAATAATGGATATGAAAAATATGTAATCGCTCTGACATTGTAAGACTTTCATTTCATCTCTTGATGATAAATCATAAGATGTAATAATGAGTTACATATTTTTTTCCATAGGTATTCCACAAGCATCTTCATTGATTACCGATCTTCAAGAACAGGAAGCAATCCTCAAGAAGTGCATCGAGCAACTTGAAAGTGTTGACACGGCTAGGTTAAACCTGATTAATCAACTAAAAGTAGCCCTCAGTGAACAGGTCTTCAGCACCTTTTTCTATTATCTTTCAAATGTTTTACCCTGATGGCATATTATCTTGCTTACAGTGGAAAAACCCTTTATACAAGAGTGGGTGCTTCTACTATGGCAACCACTGATTGCACATTTGCTTTTTGTGTACATTCTGTCACCCATCTTACAGTAACTGTATGGTGGGCGTATGTACACAAATCCGAAGGCACATCAATGATTACGATAGTAGAAGAACCCGCTCGTACAAGCACAAAGTCCTTCTCCTGCTTGCAATTTACATAGCTTTATGTTTTTTATTGTTTATACATTATAACAGGAAGCGAAGTCGGAGCTTCTGCGCACCCAGTTGCAAGTAAGATTTTTTAATCTTGTATCCTCTTACATTGTTATCGTCAATTCGTCATATTCATCACTATGGGGTTCTTCCTGCAAAATCATGTAGAAGACCATTTCTGGTGCTTTTGGCTGTTGTAACCCAATTAAAAGAGTTGTTGAGTCAAATTCCATTATTGTGTTGTCCGTTCTCTTGGATTCATTAGCTTCCTTATTTACGAATTTATGATTCATGTTTGTGTGTGTCAGCTGTTCTGTCTGTGCTTCTGTAGATTTGGGCACCATTCTGGATAATTGATGCTGCCTGAGATGCCCCATGGCAGGCATAACTACAGTTTTGCTTTGTTATTGACATCCCTTGGCAAAGTTGTGTCGACATCTTCAGGATGAATAATTTGATGAAAGAAAGATAAGACCTTATGATTCATGAACACATGCAGACACACATCACATGCATATTGCTTAAGCTCTCTAATAGGATAGAAATAACTACTGTACCTGTGGTGAAGTTCAGCTTTGTGATGAAAAATTAAAAGGTAGTAGGGCAACCATGGTCCGCTTGGCTAATGTGCACACAGGTTCAGCGATTAATTTATCATCCCACTTCAAGCTTAGTTCTGTCCCTTAACTGCTCCCACTATACATCAATGCCACTTCCCACTCAGACTGCTCTTCTGCCCTCTGGTTCCAACTTGGGCCTAACAATGATTTATCTTCTCTACACCTGTTTCAAGAGAATGCTATTGTACAGGACCTTGAGAGGTCTGCTCCATCTTTGAGGGTGTGGCAGTCTTTCAGTATCAGCTATACATGATTTAGATCTTTACCTATCTTAGATCAAGGTGGCCTCTCCATTACCCTGTGCGATTGCATATGCTGATAGAATATTGTGCCCATGATTGATTGGCCCATGCATATGTGTTGTTACAAATTGCAGATTCTTATGAAGCTTGTATCAGAAGTTTATTAGGATTTGAGGTCAGGGATAGGTTTGGTAGATGTTTATATAGGGTAATGGACCACATAGGTGTCAGCCCAAACATACGTTTTTCAGACACATATTTACTTTTATGCTGTATCTGTTTCTGTTTACTTGCTGTTTTTTTTTCTACTATGTTGGCACGTTTGACTTTATTTAACATTGCTAGCTATAGACAAGTTTGTACTGTCTTTCTTCTGCTGCAGTGGCATTTTGGACGCTATCTGCAGAACGACTAGTGATTTAAGGCTAATCCCTTGGTTAATTGACAAACAGGTTGCTCGAGCCGAGGCCGAACATGCCATGCAACTGAGACAACGACTTGATGGTGCTCCTAACGCAAATGGCGGAGGATCTAGTTCTAGCCAACCCATGATTACATTTCCATTAGAGCAAACAACTGCGATGGCGCAGAATTCAACAGCAAGGCCAATATCTCCACAGTTTCAAACAGTACATCCAGCTACCTCACTTCCCACCATGACCAATGCTACAGATGATGAAGCCAAGAAAACAGCAGCAGCTATGGCAGACAAGCTTGCATCTTTGTCATCTCGCGAGCAAGTGCTGTCCTCCATTTTCTCATCTCTTGCTGCTGAACAAGCTGCTTCCCTAAATGGCGGTTCGTCTTCTGGAGAACTCTGTCCAGGGCCTCCAGGCTTCGAGAGACCAAAGAGGCCTAGAATTGAACAGCAGGCTGGTGATACGGGTGCTCTGTCTTTCTTTGCACAAGTACCACAAGTGCAACAGCAGATTGGAGGAGCAGCTACTTCTCTTGGAAGCACACAGTCACCAGCACAAGCTAACCAGGCACCAGGTTCATTTCCATTTCCTCCACCTGCATTGCAACCTATGGGTCCGCCACTTATGCAGCAATTTAGTCAAAATACTGGAGGTCCTGGAGGAATGTTCGGAATGGTACCTTTTGGGATGATGGCCGGATCTTTGCCACCTCCGCTTCCATTGTTACCAGCAGGTTTTGCGATGCCAAGTGGACCACCTCCTCTACCTCCACTCCCACCAGTTCAGAACCAGCAGCAGCAGCAGCAGCAGTCTCCTCAGGCACCACAACAATCTCCAACATCAACCGGATTCTTCCCGACGTCAGGCACTGGGTTCTTCCCTCCAGCGCAGGTGCAGCAATCTCCATCCGTCCAGCGGCAATGATATTCAATTTCGGGGTATAAAGGCAGCACCTTGTGCTATCTTTGTACATTAACAATAATCCCCGAGTATTATGCGGTTAGTTGACAGGTCCTGCAGGCGAAACAGGACCTGATGCCTACGAAAATAGGCGTATGGCTTGTGCGATGTATAACTGTTGCTTTTGGTCTGAGGAGTTTGTTTGATACTTCCTGACCATATGAAGTAGTTAGACCTTTTCTTTTTCTTTGGATAGCTCATTTATTAGCGCAGAGAAAAAACAAATGGGTGACTCTTACATGGTTGTTTAATAGCTGTCGCCCAATGCTACTACATTTTTAGGGCTCCTCAGATGGAGAACTCACCAATAGATGGGATCTGAACTGTAACTATTTTTCATATACTCCCTGCTGTTACAGTTTATTTTTTACCATTTTATTACATTTGTCTGGCAGCTTGCATTTTTGTTTGTTCTTATTTGATTTAAATGTAACGCCACTGCTAATGGTTTCCCATGGGTCTTTGCCAGAAATCTAGTATTTTTCATTGAATAAATCGAATCATTTGAGGCAACCCGGTTCAGGTGAATCAGTTTCACCGGGGATGGCTTCGAGTGGGAAGGTAATTATGACACAGACCTGTAGGAAGTCATTACAAATGGATCAAAACTTGAGCTTCCTCTTCTCTGTTGCATCTAGTCATGGAAAGCTAGGTAGCTAGTAGGAGCTAACTAACTGTTACACGTTAATTTTTTTCTGCTAACAGTAGAACATGTACACATATCTTCCTAAGATGGGTCAGTCCTTAATCTCAACAGGTGAGAGTGGTATACATATATATCTGCAAAAAGAGACTACAGCTCAGGAGAGAACAAAGGAAGGAGATTCCCAGCTGATCAATTATGCTTGCGGTTTGAGTCTCTGTCTGGGATGTGCTTCCAGCCGGCGTCGAACCCCACTTCCCCAGCCAGCTTGCCGTTGGCCGGACGGCGAACGCCCTCGACGTGGAACTCGTTGGTGTCCTTGCCCACCGTGCTGCCCGGCTGCACCACCAGCAGCAGCCTCCTCGCTGCATGACCACGACGGCCCTGCCACCACGACGACCCTCGTCTTGTCGCGGTGGAGGCAGCATTGCCGTCGTGGAGAGACATTGTCGACCGCGACGACACCGCCACGGCAGCACCCGTGAGCAAGAGAAGCAGGAGCACGGCGCTCCGGCGGCGGGCTAGAAGCAGCTTGATCTGCATGTGGTTGCTGCTACTCTCGATCGGATCGTAAAGTGTTGGTGGTGGTTGGATTGGAGTTCGCCCAGAGTTGGATGGAGATCGCCCGCGACTACTTATATAACGCCATGTCTTGACGTGCAGGCAGCTTCCGGTAGTGGAGTGCGTGGGAACATGGAGTGACCATGTTACTGCGTGCGTTCTGTCTGCGTGGAATGGAAGGAGAGCCATGCCATGCGAGCATAGAGAAGTCTAGCATATGTGCAAGCTGTGACGAGGACATGCCACCCTGAGATCTGGATCCATTTCCTGTTCTACTCCGTAGTTATTTTCAGGTCTTCAGGGAACGAGCAAGATCGAGTTTTACTCACGATTAACCAAGAGGGGTAGCTCCTTAAACATTTATTACGATCCAATGTAGTACATAGGAGATAGTGTGACACATAGTAGGTGCTCTCTTCAGGTACCACATTGACAGTTTACACCGAGTTAGATTGGTGTAGATAGGTGTGCAGTAGCACAATGTCTATGCGTATCGTTCGGACTTGGGCGGACGCTGATCATGTGATGCTATCTTTGACTAATATTTGCTTCCGTCCGGCCATAAGTACCACTACCTACTTCTTTCGTTTCTTATTGCCGTGTCATGTGATCAGATCGATCAGACATTCATCATACACCACCTTTTCTATAGCACGCTAAGCATAATTAAGAATCTGCGGTAATAACAATGCATCACATTCAGATCGGGGTATAGCCAGGCTAGCAATTATATAGCAAAGTAAATTTGGTCGTGAAGAGGTACGGCCAACCGGTCAGTTACCAACGTATCTTACACAGATGCACTGCTCCTCCGGTCTGTAACCGCCGGAGCTGTCTGGTCTACACTATGTACGGAGGTTTCTTTTTTCTCCAGGGATGTATGGATTGAATTTGGGCAAATCCACTGCTATAGTTGATTTTTTTTTCAAGGATATATCGGGTTCATAGAAGGGCTAAAAGGCTGAAATATATCGGGGGTTTACACAATCGGCAAACATGCACCCATCACTGCCATGACAACTACACCCGAAACAGACTACTCGCCTACCTTCCACCGCTCCGCCTCTAGCAGACAGCCTCTAAATAAACCCCATTAGACGCCAAATGTCAGCCTTGTCTCGGACCGCTCGGATCACCACCGCCGGCATGGGGAAGCCCCGTTGAAGACGATGTCGTTGCGATGGCTCCGCATGGACCAACACAAGAGGCACCGCCGATCAAAGGTCCCTTGCATCCTCCAACATGCATGTCGAGAAGCAATCCAGCTACCAAACGACTCGTCCTGTTCTGACATCCTGTCATGATTACCCCATCTACCCGTACAAGTCGCCCGAACCGACCGGGCAAGTACGTAACCACTCAGTAAGTGGTCAATGGACTTGTCCCGTTGGTCGTAGAAGGGGCAGGTCTCCGGATGGGGAAGGCCACGGTGACTCAGGTGGCCAGCCATCCAACAACGATCCCTAAGCGCAAGCCACATGAAAATCTTTCATACGAACTTATATGGCGTGTTGTTTTCTGTACCTACAACATCCCACCACCTTCCGATGTAACTAATATGTTTGGAAATTGGTTAAATGGGGTGGATGTTAAGACCAAAAATAGAATTCGTATTGGCGTCTCGGCTATTTGTTGGTCTTTATGAAATTGTAGGAATAATCTGGTTTTTTACAGAAAACAATCATTTCATGTATTAGAGGTTATCAATATGGCGGTTCACTGGATCCAGTTATGGGCTTTCTTGCTCCCTTTGGATCAGCGCAAGCTTATGGAGGATGGTTGCACGAGGCTTCTCTCGGTGGCACAAGATTTTTTCTCCCGTCATACGTGGCAGCTTTTTTCCTAGACTTTTGAAGTTTATAGGACTCGTGGCCGTTGTTCTTTTTGGTGTAAGTGCTTCTCAGTAGTCTTTGTGCCTGAGAAGATGTAAACGTTTCACACTTGACTCTCTTTTACTACCTCCGTTCCGATGAATAAGGCGCACATGCATTTCAAGACAAACTTTGACCGAAAGATTTGAGTAACAATGTATTGACTATGTTGTGCAACTTTGACATTGTTAGATTCGTAGTGAAAAACACTTTCTAATGATACCGATTTTATACCAAATACTATTATATATATAGATCAATTCTTGGTCAAAGGAAAATCTCGAAAAACGTGCGCGCCTTATCCATTGAAACGGAGGGAGTAGTAATCAATAAACAACTGTGTGCATCACTCGATGTAGAGGCTGGGGGTACCCATTTCAAAAAAAAAACATGAAAATCTTTCAGTTAGTTGGTGATCTTGAGCGCCAAATCTGCACGGCCCCACCATCTCGATGGATCCACGAACAAGGATGAGTGCAGAGAGTAGACACCAGTCGCCTCCTAGTTCCACATGGACTCGTCTTCCTGATCAGCATTGAGCTCGATACTGATAAGACAATCAACCAAGTCAAGAAGCTC
Organism: Alopecurus myosuroides; assembly: GCA_028641055.1. Taxonomy (NCBI): domain Eukaryota; kingdom Viridiplantae; phylum Streptophyta; class Magnoliopsida; order Poales; family Poaceae; genus Alopecurus; species Alopecurus myosuroides. The sequence goes on along the minus strand of CM054057.1, from coordinate 325,368,161 downwards.
TGCGATTACCGCCACCGAGAGGTCTAGGGAGATAGCATTGAGCCACTCACCGGCCATCCCTTCCCGGACAAAGCGGGAGCCAAACCCTCGCCTCGACTCTGCAACGAAGAGGTTCTGGGCAATGTCGCGGATCCGGCCAACAAGTAGCCATTTGTTAGTCCAGAAAAGGGTAAAACAACCATAAACCATAACCGAAGAGGTCATGACCTCGAATAGCCGTCTGACGACGCGGGAGACATGTAGGTTGAATTCCTTCCATAGATTGTCACAATCCGCTCGAATCGGCCAAAGCCATCATGCTCGCAATGCCTCGTTCATCAGCCTCAAATGGAGGATGCCTAGCCCACCAAGGGGCCTAGGCATGCAAACTCTATCCCACGCCACGAGACAGCAACTACCATGGACCTTTTTGCGACCCTTCTAAGGAAAGCCACAAATAGTAGACTCGGCGTCAACAATGGTTATTGTAGGGACATCATGGCAAAAATTAGGACCCCTGAGAGGGTGGAACGAATTAGGGTCATATGGACTCCACGGTTCATAAGTGCACCCCATCCGGGGAGGTGATCAGCCAATCAATCCACCATATGTTTAGTTGAGCAGCCGTAGGCTTGCGAAGGGCGAGCTGGAGACCAAGGTACCAGAGAGGGAACAATAAGACCCTGACAAACCAGCTCCCAAACTACCATCCGTGCATGCTTGTCCGATCCACGGATAAGGTAGGAGGAGATATTGGAAAATTGGTGGGTGTACCATAAGATGCACCGAAATCTTCCAAGATCATTGAGAAGACTCAAAGGTCTACAACCGAGGGATGCAAGATGCTGACCTGCTGATGTGTGTCTCGTGTATCTATAATTTTTTATTGTTCCATACTTGTTTTATATCATTGCTACATGTTTCTATTACACTTTTATATCATTTTAGGGTATTTTTTTTGACTAACCTATTAACAAAATGCCAAATGTCAGTTCCTATATTTTTTTTGCTATTTTTAATTTTCAGAAAAGTTGTTCTCCAAAAGTCCGCGGAAAACTCCCAAAATCTAGGGAGATTAGTTTTTACCCGATACGAAGATGGTGTCCAAAGGGGAGCAGGAGAGGAGCACCAGGGGGCTATGTAATACCCCCGTAGTTATAGGATACACAAGGGTAGATTTAGGAATATGCATATTTACATTCATGCATCTTTTGCAAAACCATGATAAATTTTGCGCTTTTGTGAAAACAATGATCTAAGAGACCAAGTTGAGACAAGGTCGATGATTTTGAAACAAGTCGTGCACATTCGTCGATAATATTTGAACTATCCTCGAATAAACTATTTTGGGATTAGGGAATCTTTTCAAATCAATTTGGGGTGTTTAAACTCAAACTAGGAATTCAAGTCATTTCTAAACCTTAATGAGTTGAGCTATGTCTCATAATATTTATTCCTATCTTATTCTTTAATCAAGAAATTCCTATTTAAAAAGTGATATTTAAGATTCAAACTTGATATTTGAATTCAAATATAATTCAAAATAATCCACTCATATTTCAAAAGAATAGTATATTGATTATCAATGGAATTTCATCCATAATGCAAATACAAAGTATTTCAAACACATATTTGAATTCATTCTATTTTCACACAAGTCATTATAGAAATAATAAAGGACCTGCTTTATTCCATCAACCACAAGTATGAAAATTACATTGTTTCTTACTTTGGCTAAAATATAAATAATAAACTACCCTAAGACTAGCTAAGCTTCTGATTTTTAGCAAGATGCTTCACACCTGCAAAACGAACAACAAAGACAAAGTAAATGTTTTATGGTTAAGAGAAAAAAATGTTTGCCTCGCGGAAGTGTGGCAGATTGCTATTAGAAACCAGTGAAAACCTAACTAGGATGAATTCCTAGCCATGAATTCAAAAACATATTAGAGGGCCAAAATTGAAATCCTTTTGAACCAACAGTAAGGGAAGATCATTCTTAACAAGAACCAGCTAGGGACAACAAGCCAACCAAATGGGACAATGAGCTAGTGAGCTCATGTTCCTAAAGCCAGCAAGTTACCGACTTGCACATGATCACAATTCCATCTCAATTATCACAATTTTTTTTGTTTAGCCCTCTATAATGCACGTGAATCATAAAAAGCCAAAGAAAAGAAGTAAATAACCATAATTGGTATGAGGAACCAATCTGGATATGTATTCCAGCAAAATTAAGAATAATTCAAGCCAACAGAGTGGAAAAGTCCAACCAAAGCAACACATTAAGCCCCACAAACCTTGGACCAATAGCAACAAGCACGCAAGTCAGTATTGGACTAATGCTACCAATTAGCCCAAGGAATCATGGACGAAATGAGCAAATTAGCCCAGCTAGGTTACCTCACCTGCAAGAAACCAAACCAGCTATTTCCACCTTAGCCACATCTCATGGGGTATATATTGACACGAGTGGAAACTTGAACCCTAGGGGTCCAAATATAAGTATCATACTCACCAAATGCATGCCAAAATGTGTCAACACCTCAATTCATCACTAAACAATATAAATACAAAGTCTAGCCGCACAACAAGGTTCACCAAGCATTTGTCATCACAAGAGCATCCCAAATAACCACAGAAACATCAGATTTATCTGCTGCTAGAAAATATACACACTAGGATTGTTGAAGCTGCAAGAAGGAGGAGCCTAAGCCACAATAAACACGTTATTCATCCTCCAGAAGCTAAAGCAATATTGAAACAATAGGTTATCACTAGCCAATGAGAGAGAGGGAGAGAGATCGTGAGCGCAATCCTAGGACATTTCTAACTATTCTTAGCATGCACCTGAGATATACACAATTCGTGATCTGAGGTGATAGGAAAAGATTACACAAGCCCTATTCTGAACAGAATCATGTTTTACATGTATTGGTTGTGAGGGGAGCATGGGAGTGTGTTTTGCGTATGTTCTTATTAGGAAAGACCAAGCCACAAGTGCAAGTTCCTAACATAACTTGGTGCCACCGAATCTTGCAAAAACATATATATTATAGCTTGGCACAAGCACATGAAAGCATTAAGAGAAGGAGACAAGATCGCTGTGCACTCTCCAGGGAGGCACCATAGTGTTCCATATCCCGAATCTAATGCACCGGTGCATAATACACATCACATAACTTTCAAAATGAGCACTAAAGATTTTTCGAGAGATCTCCTCCTAATCACCAGTATGACCGTCGAAATGGTGAGCATCAGTACATGGTAAAACACACAAAGAACTAGAATGAACTAAAGAATAGCTTCTTGCAGAAGAGATCACATGCTATGGTATCCATACATATACCAGAAGCTATTCCAGACAAACGAGGAGGCCACAAAAATATCTAGACCATTCACCTCCTAGCTCCAGTGTTGACTAAAGAAAGGTTAATCTCTCTAATCAACATGCAAAGGGGAGACGGGGGCGGCCTACCATATTTATCACAACCCTAGAGCACTTGAAACCCTGGGCCACTCTCGAGCTCATTGAAGTAAACTAACAAGAACAAAAACTAGTTCTACTACATGCCTAAACCTAGGTAATGTGTAGCTAGAGAAATTCATACCCATTAAAAAAATTCAGAGCTTGGACAAAGAGAGAGAGAGAGAGAGAGAGAGAAAGAGAGAGAGATAGAGAGATGTGAATTACTCCTCCATAAAAAGAGAGATATATACCTTGGTCCACTCGGTATTATTGATATCCATAAGTTCTACAGACAATTTAGGATGATAATATATCATGTGGATATCATAATAGAATAATAAGTGAAATGAAACTTGCCGATTAACGAGACAAGACAAAGGTATAAGTGAACCAGAGGTTGTTTCACGGCAATACCGGAATCCATAGTCTCGGGTAAGTTCGGTGTCGTGAGTAATGGGAGAATTGTATAATAACCAAAAAGTTTAGTAGTTTATTCGTATAGTATGTGGGATTCAATATTGGTGTCCATGGCCCTGCCATTGATTATTTAAAAGGAAAGAGTTTCCAGTTTCATGTCCACACACTATCGAACCTGTAGGGGAAGCACACTTAAGTTTGGGTTTATTTTTGTGTATATCGGTAGGTACAGATCAACTAGGAGTATATTGGAACGGTGTTTATGCGTGATAGATATATTTTCTATATCGTAGATAATTTATAATGAGGGCATTGGATGTCCCAAAGTAACAGAAAAATTTCTATTACTACCAGAATTTATTCCGGAGTTGTTCCGAGAGAGAAATTGAGGCCGTACGTTTTATGGAGAAAATGCGGCGGGGGGGGGGGGTATGAGATATCCGGGTTGTCAGAAATATATTTCTAACATTGTTAGATAATATCAATGATTTTATCTATAGGGGTTAAATGGGTTCGGAGGAGTTTCATGGACTTTCCATATAAAGGAGGAGTACCGGGAGGGGGCAGATTCATTCTCATGACTGAACCCTAATTTTGGGGGCTGCCAGGTTGGCCCCAGTGGATTCACATCATGGTACTCGTCGTCCCGGTATTTTTTCTGAATTATTTGGAGATGAAGAGAGAAAATAAAAAGGAGAAAAAAGCAAAAGGAAAGGAGTAGGAGGTGGAGTTGTTAGACTCCACCTCACCAATCCGAGTTGGGCTAGGAGGGTGGTGCGGCCACCACCTCCTAGAAAAACTAGGACTCCTCTCCCCTTTGGCAAGTCTCCACTCTCCTCCCACTATATAAAGCACCTTGAGGCTCAAAGCAAAACACACAATTGGCTCTCAAGATTCTCTCTCTTTCTCTAGAAGAATTAGAGGGTCTAATTAGAGCCCCTCTAATTGAATTAGAGCTTCCTATAATTGTATTAGGGCTTCTTATAATTGGTTTTTGAGGTGTCCTCTCCAAATTAGACATAGCTTATAATACTCTCTCCCTCTCTCTCATGTGTTGAGAACTACACCTGCGGCGTCTAGTCCTGGACGGCGAAGCGCTGCAGAATTGGCCCTGACGTATGTGTGCATACTCTCAGAGGGGTAACACGTGAGACACTCACTCTGTTGGATCAAGGTGCTGGATACGGGGAGTCGGCAACATCCTCACCCACAGGTTTATGCGTTAGGATCTTCTACACGCTTCATCGACATTGTCACCGACACCTCTTACGCGACTACGGTGTCGGGTATACGATCTCGGGAACTGCACCTTGGAATTTATATTCACTTGTATCTGCATAGAAATGTCTTGGTTGTTGCGTAGAATGCATGGCAAAAAAATTTAAATTCCCGTTGTGCAACCCAACATTGGTATCAGAGCGGTCTATGCGTAGGCACAAGATCTAATCTAGAGCACCGGAGTGTGCGGGCATTGCATAAGTTTGTGCAAGTACGTTGGAAAGTTCTCCAATGTTCAGATTATTTATGATTGCTTCTTAACAAGCTTTGCTGTTTAATTTGTTTCTGATGACATATCGAGATTTTTACAAACTTCTGGCAATCCTAGGACGTTCGAGTTTCCCCTGGCATATATCGTTTAGTTCAACGAAGTGTTTCAGTAGATTTGGGTCTCTTTATAGTTAGTCTTGTAAACAACATTATGGAATAGGTATGTGGATTGGATCCATACAGGGGTCATGGTTATGAATAAGTTTATATTTAGACTCTAGACGTTTTCGTAATCTATGTTTCAATCAACCCACAATGTCAATCTAGAAACGTGAATAATCATGCCTTATGGAAGCGTAGATTACTTAATGGTTCATTTCATAGATCATACAACCATGCTAAAAGATGCAAAACAAACGTTAGGGACGTCTAACTCTGTTTTGCGGAAAACGTGATGTGGTATAGTCTCAAAGTTTGGAATTTTGAGATGCTTTACCTAAAACTGTTTTGTAGCTAGCAAACCATCCTGAACCCAATCATGGCAATGATGGTAACGGATAAGGGTTGCACTTGTCATAAACCTCGACATGGCACTGCCAACGCAGGATCCGTTGGAGATGAAGTGAGACTATACTACATCACTACTTTTACTCATGCATGTTTTATTTATTTTATTTTTGTCTCTTGATTTCATAGTATACGTGATTATTAGGGTGATTCCGCATAAAATATAAAGGTAGATCATGATCTTCCAACTGTAGCGTCGTCAAACTAATTGGGGTTCGCGTTCATCACTTGTATCCAAGAGTCAACGTGTTCTTATGATTGAGAAGAGGGCATCAAACTAATCCATGTTGATGACTTGTATCTAAGGGTCAGCATGAAATCACCTGATGCAGTAGGATCAGTTGGTTGACGGCATGATAGTCATGAGCTCGAAGCACACACACCGAAAGGTGAAGCAGAAATCACGGTGGTAGTGATTGGCAAGTTGGCCTACCTATTAAGCTTATAATCTTGAGATGTATTCATCCTTGGTTATAAGTTGAGTGTGGATTCCGTAATACATTAAATTCTGATCACGAGGAATATCAGATTTAGTGGGAGCACATAGTTAATTATTTTAGCAGGTGCTTGGATAATAATTATGAACATGTCTAAGTGAACTATTAAATTGTTGTAGATCCATGGCTCGTAAGGATGGCAATGGGTAGGGTATGGGGCGGGTAGAGCAATACCATACCCATACCTGTATAGTCAACGGGTATAAAACTCTACCCATACCCGTAACCATGGGTATGAAAATCTACCCATACCCATTCTCGAAGGATACCCGTACCCATTGGATACCCAGCGGGTACACAAGTTATTATATTCATTGATAGAACATTTGACAAAAAAATATCAGTTTGATCAATTGTATGCCTCATCGCTAGGAATTTATCTTCTTGGTTTGAGTATTTAGAAGATGAGAGGATTAAGGAGTGATTGAAATTTGGGGATATTTGGGAGACGAGGGGATTACGAGGACGCTTTGACCGACCCTTCTCCTCATCGCCTTAACCCTGGAGTCATGGCCTTGTGGGTTGCTTCCTGTTGGGTTACATATGGCCAAAGTAGCCCACATGTCAGTGTAAATGGGTAGCGTATTGGTATAACCAAGGATATAACTTGATACCCATGACCTACCCATGACTTGATGGGTAGGGTACGGGTACTACCCATGGGTATAAAAGTGTACCCATACCCTGCCCATACGGGTCGAATACCCGCGAATACCCGTACCCACGGTTAAAATTGCCATCCTTAATGGCTCGTAACTGATACGTCCAAAACGTATCTATAGTTTTTGATGGTTTCATGCTACTTCTATGCTTTTGATAGTTGTTTTTATATTAAGTTTATGATTTATTTGGACTAACATAATAACAGTTGCAGAAGTACATAATGTTCTTGTTTTACACTTTGATGTGTAGGAATTGGGACTTTCCTGAAATCTGTCTGAAAACTCTTTTTGAAGATTTTCACGTACTGGACAGAAGACGACATCAAATGGAAAAGTCCCTTTGTGAAAGTTGTGGGAATTTTGCGAGGAACGTTCTAGATAAAAAGTTCGGCCCAATCCGAGTCCGGACGGCCGAGAAAAGCCTGATTTACTGCAGCCCTAGACGGGATGACGGAAATCCGTGAGGCTATATAAAGGGATGAAACCTAGGTCGTGGGAGACACCCCATACCATGAATTACCAGCCACCAAAGCCACATTTTTACCTCCCCCATGGATCCCATATCCATGGGAGAGGGCTCCCAAGAATCCATGCATGAAGAGGGCTAAGGGGCGGCGCTCCCCCATGAAGCCGACATCGCATGGAAGGAGTCCCTGCGCCACCGCCGGCGCCGGGACCGCCCCACGCTGTCCTCTCCACCGTCTTCACCACCATCTCCATCGCCAATTCCTCGTTGTATACAATGGTTCATCCTCCCACACACCTCTGTACCGTCCCTATGTAAACATGGTGTTTGACATTATGAATTATTTGTAGTTGATCTATTGCATCTATGTCATGTTTGTGTAGTTCCCTTTTGTCATATGATTGATTTTTGAATCTCTATGGATGGTTTGAGCTATATATTGAATTTTTTATAGTCTTGTCATGCCCATCACATGTTTATGCGCGCATGGATCACATCATATGGTTTGTAGTATGTGGAGAAAGCTAGAGGGAGGGCTGCTTGAGTGACAGAAACATGAGCCCCAAGTTAGTGATTAAAGCATATGGGATAAAGAGGACATTTTGATCTTAATGCTATGATTGGGTATTTTTACCTTAATGTATCTTCTAGTAGTTACAAATGTTTGCTAGAATTCCAATCATAAGTACTTGCAATCGTTGGATAGTGAGAGCTTGTTAGTTTTGCCTCTCCCACATAAAAGAGGAATATCAACCTTGTATTTGACTATTTGATCATGGACAAATCTATCACAATTACCACCACTTCTCCACACTCATGGCACTGTTAGTTTATGGTTACTTAGTATATATTATTTCTGGAGCACTAATATTTATTTTCTTGTATTTATTATCTTGCAAAGCTATCTCTCATACATGTTTTATTGATCTAGTATTATTTCCTAGATAAAGTAAACATTTAGTGTGCGTAGAGTTGTATCCGTGGTTGATAGAACTTGAGAGAAAATTTATCCTACCTTTAGCTCCTCATTGGGTTCGGTACTCTTACTTCTCGAAAAGGCTACAGACGATCCCCTATACTTGTGGGATATCAAGACCTTTTCTGGCGCCGTTGCCGAGGAGCAATAGCGTGGGTGAATATTCTTGTGTGCAGTTGTTTGCTTTGTCTCTAAATAGTTTTTACTTTCAGTTGTAAGTTGTTTCTATCTTAGTTTGGATAGGTAATGCAAATCATAAAAAAAAAAGTTGTACTTGTTATCTAAAATCGTTTTTGATTGGAAAAAGGTGCAATGGTTAAGTGGGGGTCGACCTTGAACACTTGTGTTCATGCCTATGAAACCAAACCAAATTTTTCCATGGAAGCTTCTCAGCTAAAAACATGTATATATTGTAAATATTGTGTATATACCTCTGTACATAAAAAAGGTGCTAATATTAGTCTCTAGTTACTTGAAAGTGCAAAAGTTTGGTTTACTGTGCAGAAACAGATTTGTTGTGCTTCATCGTATAACCTGTTTAAAATCATCAGAACATTATTTGGATCTGATTTTTTTGTGCATAAACCTAAGCCTAGTACCTAACTTCATTATTTCTGAATTTTCTTATTTTAGTTACGTAGCTATTTAAAAAAAATCGATTTTCACTGACTGATCAGTTTTTGGCAGATTTCCCATGCTTCACTGTAAAAAATCACCATATAACCTGTTTAAAATCACCAGAACATTATTTGGATCTGAATTGTTTTGTGCATAAACCTGAGCCTAGTACCTAACCTTCATTAGTTCTGACTTTTCTTATTTTAGTTACGCAGCTATTTCAAAAAAAAATGATTTTCACTGACTGATCAGTTTTTGGCAGATTTCCCGTGCTTCATTGTAAAAAATCATGATAAATCTCAGAATAGTTTTTTGATCCCAATTTTTGTGTGTGCATAAACCTGAGATTATGATATGTCTTTCATTAGTTTTGAGTTTTTTATTTGACTTACGTAACTATCTCATTGAGTGCCATCTTTACAGGTTGTTCACTTTTCGCAGATTTCTTTGTTTATTCAATATCGTGCTTAGTGTTTTTAGTTTCCTTAGTTTTTCGACGCACAACGGAAATTTTCATAATAAACCTCGGTATATAATGTGGCTAATGTTTAATAAATATCATGAAACTTGCCAATACTTGAATATGAGTGGATTTTATTTAATGAGTGCTAACCCTACTAATGAATTTTGTGAAGTTTTGTGTAGATATAGCTTATAATATCTAATCAATATGGTGATATGAGATGAACAAAAAGACGCAAGAGCTCAACCTTGGGGATGTTTAGGTGCATCCCACGAACATATTCAAGAAGATACAATCATATAAACTTGGGGATACCGGAGTCATCCCCCTATCCATCAACAAAAATGAGGTTGTCTCGTTCATGATCTATATTACACTTTTCACATGATATGTATTGTCTTAACATGTATTTTAATTTGCTTTCATTTATTTTTGGGTTTCTTTGCTATTAATATGAAGTTTAGTTCTTGTTTAGCCTCTGTTATTTTAGCTTCTAAAAAAATAAAGTACCAAGTTTTACGCATTTAGTTTTAGTTGATGCATATTTAAGGTTTTTTTCTATTTTCAGCATTTGCTCCTCACTGTATGATTTTTCATATTTTACTGAAAAACTCAAAAAGACACGAAAATTTAAATAATTATGTATCATCTAATCCTATGCATGCACAAAAATTAGAAAAAATTTCTCACATGTTTAATTGCACCAAATAAATACGTTTTCCAGCTGCTGTTTTTCTGGACAGATTCTGACTTTTGTAGTAAGAATGACCTCTTTGCATTTTCATTTGATTCCTTTTGGGTCTTACCTTTCATTTATAAGTTGGCCACTTAAGAAACCTTTCCGTAATTCATTTTTTTTTTATTTGGTTTAATAGCATCACTTTGGGAATATTATCTATTACACTAATGTCTAACCGCAGAAAAGAATGGGAAAGTTTTTGTGTTGAAGTTTTTTCACAGAGAATGAAGGAACACCAAACAAAGAAATATTTAAGAATAGACAAAGCCATAAGCTTGGGGATGTCTACGCATCCCTGTTCACCAATAACACCTCTGTTTGCAAACATTTAAACTTTGTTTTTGAGCAACAAAGAAACTTGAACAAACTTGGAGCGTATGTACCTTATTATTTATTTATCTTAGCATCAAATACTGGTTATATTAATATGTTGAATGCCTAACTGGAAGGCATTAAATAAAAACACTCTTGGGATATAACCCATGTTTTATTTCTGCAATTTTCCTTTTGTTTCCCTTGAGTCAAGGTGTTGTTTACTTTTGTAAAAAAAATCCTTCGTATCTTTAATTTTTCGAATTGTTGTGCCAAGTAAAGTCTCTAGTGGAAAGTTGATGCTAGATTTGGGTTTCTGTGAAGGATTTTTTTTTCTTTTGATCTCTACGCATGCCTCTATTATTGTAGACATTGTTGGGCCTCCAAGTGCAGAGGTTTATAGAACAGCAGCAAGTTTCCCTTAAGTGGATCACCGAAGGTTTATCGAAATCAGGGAGGTAGAGGTCAAAGATATCCCACTCAAGCAACCCTGCAATTACGATACAAGAAGTCTCTTGTGTCCCCAACACACCTAATACAATTGTCAGTTGTATAGGTGCACTAGTTCGGCGAAGAGATAGTGAAATACAAGTAATATGGATGATTATAAGTGACAATAACAATCTGAAAAAAAAATGATAGCAAGCAAACATGTAGCAGAACTGATTGTTTACGGTGTTTCAATGCTTAGAAATAAGGCCTAGGGATCATACTTTCACTAGTGGACACTCTCAACAATAATAACATAATTGAATGCATAAATATCATCTCTTCACTATGCTACTCCGAACCACTCTTCGGTAGGATAACAAACACCAATCATTGCGTAGGGCTATAAAAGCACGCATTAGAGTCGCATTCCCCATCTAGGTAACCCCACGCTGTCACCGTGAGACCTAGATGGTTCCAGACAAACACCACCGTTTCATACACACAGTGCACACATCGTCACCTTTACACTGTGATCAAAGTGTCTACAGAGATCTCATAACAAAACCACTTGAGTAGCATAATAGATGAAGAGTAACATCTACTTATTCAACTAGATTATAAAGCTCATGATCACATAAAGATCACACCATGGGAGAGAGAGATGAGAAACATAGCTACTAGTAGAGCCCTCAGCCCCGAGGGAGAACTACTCCCTCCTCATCATGGGAGTCAGCAACAGTGATGAAGATGGCAGTGGAGTCGATGGAGATGGCTCCGGGGCACTTCCCCGTCTCGGCAGGGCGCCAAAACAGAGATTTCTACGCCCCGAAACTTGTCAGCAATGGCGGCGGAGCTACACAACTTTTCATGGATAGAGGCTTGATGATTTAGGGTTTATGCCTCGGGGGGAATAAATAGGCGAAAGGGCGATGTCGGTGGGCGCCCGAGGGGCCCACACCATGTGGTGGCGCGACCAGAGGGGGCGGCGCCACTAGGTGGTGTGGCCACCTCAGAGCCCCCCTCCGGGTCTCCTCCGGACTCCGTGTACGTGACAGAATTCTGAGGACCTGGAATTTTGTTTCGTCGAATTCCGAATATATTTCCAGAACAACTTTTCTGAAATCAAAAAAATAGAAAACATGAACTAGATCTGTGGCATCTTATCAATAGGTTAGTCCAGAAAACATCCGGAAAATGAAGGAAAACATGTGAAAACATAAATGTATTGGATAGAAAACAAGCATGGAGCATAAAAAATTATAGATACGTTTGAGACGTATCAGCTGTCCACTGTTTAATTCGTATAAATTTCCAGAAAAATTGAAACATCCTGAAAAGTTTTGTGCATGATCCTCATCTATTTACGTAACTTTTTGTAAATCTGAGTTTTATGATTTGAGCAACGTAAGTGCCTCGAAAAAATTCGTCTTTACACACTGTTCTGTTTTTTGACAGATTCTGCCTTTTTACTTTGCATTCTCTCTTTTACTATGTTGAGTGCATTTCTTTGCTCCACAAAACATCAGTGGCTGTAGCTAATGTTTAGAAAGTATTGATAATGCTTGTGTCCATGCAGAACATGTGAGTTTTTGATTGTGCACTAACCCTCTAATAAGAATTACTTTGAGTTTGGTGTGAAGGAAATTTTTAAGTGTTAAGAGAAGAGGATGATATAATGTGATCAAGAAGAGTGAAAATCCTAAACTTGGGGATGCCCCCATGGTTCATCCCAGCAAATTTCAACAAGACTCGAGCGTCTAAGATTAGGGATGCCCAAGGCATCCCCTTCTTCATCAACAACTTACCAGGTCACTTTTAGTGAAACTATATTTTTATTCGGTCACATCATATGTACTTTACTTGGAGCGTCTGTTTGCTTTTATTTTATTTTCTTTGCTGCAATAAATTTGGTTGGATCCTAGCATTCTTATGTGGGAGAGAGACACGCTCCGCCTTTTCATATGAATACTCGTATTCCTGTCTAGCTATTGTAACTCCTTTTAGATCCTCTTTTTCATGCATCTCTTATTCAGAGCTGTTAGTTATTGTAGAGTAGTAGTACTCTCTTGCTTCATTGATATATTATATCGACAGTTTTTGTTGAAATAAAGTGCTGGTGTTAGAAAATAATAAAATATTTCGTACTTATAACGGTGCAAAGAGAAGCTTGTTTAGACTGTGGCTTAGACTTTATCATGTCATGATAGATATTATTTTAATGCTTAGTAGTTATTGATGTAGCATGACTTGTCTCAAATATCTGAGAGTGCTTAATGTGCCATTAAAAGAAATTATGAGTTGTTTTTATCATATCGAAGCATAATATTTTGGTATTCTCCTCCGAATGCTTTATTTGGTTGACTTGGCGCATGCTTACACCATGTCATGACTATAAACCAGTCACCTCTAGCCTCTATGATCATTTAGTTTTTGACTTGTAATATCATTTATGCTTTGATTAATAAGGTTTTGTCGCTATGCATGACTATGGCCATTATTGCTCTCTTATTTGTCACTCCCAGTCTTTTGCTAGCCTTCACCTGTACTGAGTATGAGCTCTACTCGTGCATCAAACTCCCAAAAAACTAAAATTTTGCCAAATGTGTCCATCATACCTACCTATATGTGGTATTTAACCGCCACTCAAAAGTAATTTTCTCACGTGCTACCTTTAAAACCTTCAAAATTATACCTGTTTTGTGCCCCTGTTGTAGCTCATGAGGATGTAGTTTAAAGTTTATTGTGTCTTATGTCAAGCAAAGATTTTCTCCCTCTTTCACCCGATGAGTATGAAATTGTGCTCATCTAAATTTGTAGAGAGCTGGTGCCAATTAATATAACCAAATAAGCACTTCCCCATGGATTGATGGAATTTGGTGGGTACCTGTGACGCCCCGAGATCGAGCACTATGCAGATTTCAGCATTCCCGCCAAAATCCACATAATAACCGATTCCAGGTTGCCACTTGTGATAACATTACAACAGTTCACGAATAATCCACAACAACAACAGAAAAGAGATTTACAAGGTGACTCAAACGAGTCAGGGATACAACTGATACAATACGAAGATCCAAATAACAGCGGAAGAAACAACATAGTGTCCGGCTACGGACAAGATCCAAATTGGACTAAGAGTCCTGAAGATAACCGAGAGCGTCCAATCCCTGCCCAAGCCAAGCCGGAGGGATTCCCAAGCTAACGTCGTCAGACTTCAAACCTGTTGACTGCAATATTGAATATGCAGCCACGAAAGAGATTCGTGGGTCAGTACGGTTAAGTACTGGCAAGTGGATAAACCATACTCACAAGATACCGGCGTAGCCAGTCATCACAAGATACAAACACTTTGGGATTAACGGGGAGGAAGGGATTATTGCAAATAAGCGGCAGCGGGCTGCACTAACCATCTACAGAGAGATACTACAACTTTCGGCTAACAGAAAGAAGATAAGATCGAGTATTGTAACCAACTGAAAGATAACCTCAAACAAACCCATCCTAGATCTCACCCCTTATCCGAAGAAGCAATCCGAGGATAACTCACACAGTTGGATTAATGATGGTTCAGATTATTGTGTCAATAAGCCTATTACTAGTCAAGTAGTTAATCATTGGGTGTAAGATTGTTAATCATTAGGTTTAAGTTGTCCTGAGTACTTGTTAGCCAGTACTTTCACCAAGTAATCCATAACCGCGGAAAACACGGCTTCTCGAGAAGATTATCCCTACAGGGTTGCACCAATTTAGCCGTACACGCAAGAATAACCCGCCAGATGGGAGATCACCCCACCAAGCGAGGTACTCTACACAACTCAACTCTTCTTCGCATCAAGACCAAAGCACCTTGGGCGCACGGCTAATCGAGCCCAGAAGAAAATGGACCCTCATAGCACTCTAAGAACGTGTCCTCCTATATGCCGACTACGAAAGTTCCACCCGGGTACCAAGGGCTCGCAAGATCATGCATGCAGCAAATGGAAAACCCGAACTAAATGAGGCGATTTGGACGAGATGCGAATCGAGTCATATTGAGGGGGGCGCCCATACTCGCTTCCCACATGCGGGTAGTGCGCTCATCATGGATCAGTAGACAAGACCCTTTTCCTATTAGGGTCGACACTAGCAGGCCTCAAAACCACAAAGGGCCTCCTGCCGGTGCCTTATCATCAAATTATTATTACCATTAGCATTAACAGGATTGATTGATTAACATCGAGCCCCCAGAACGATAATAAAGGATAGTAAAAGAAGTAACCGACAACAGACTCGAGCAAAGCAACCCTAAGCATGCAACTACGACACGAAGGCCAACGAGGTAAACAATCAACAGTTAATAGGAAGTGGAAGGAAAGGCTATATCATGGCTGCAAGGTAAACATACGATAGGATCGAGACACAAGCATCGTATCAACAGGCTAGAATAAGAACAACGGAAAGAATCGGTAACAAGTGATGAAAAGCAGCCATTTGGCAGCAAGTGAGTATACTTGCCTCAGATCCCGCAAGGTAGCAGAACTTGTCGTTGCTCACATCATCTCAACGTCCTATCCGGGAAGAAGCAATGAACCTCGAACAAACACCGGATGCAACAATTACTACTACGGCAAAAGATCCAGCATGATCAAGATATGGATGCATGACAAGTTTAAAGATGCATCAAGGTAAACTAGTTGACAAGATAAACAGATTTAAATGGACCCATATGCAATTGAGTTGCATATGCAAAGCCCATGAATTATGGTTGAGACAATTGTTTTCCAACTAAGCATCAAGTGAAAGTGGTTTAGTATGATGCATGGATGAGGAAAACAACAAAATAACAACAATAGAACCAGTTGGAAATAAGGTTTACCAAGTTTGGAAATTCACTCATTAAGTTAGGAAATTTTAGTTCCTTAAAGGTATCACACAAGCAATTGTTGTTTTCATCAAGTTAAATTGTTCAAAACAGATGACAAAGTTCATATTTGATTAGAACACCAAATTTTAGGTGGATTACATGTTTCAATTATTGAAAAAGGAATTACAATGATTTAGTTATGAATTAAACAATATTAAACTAGTTTTAATTAAGTTTAATTCAAGTTTGAATATTATTCGAATTTTATTTGTCCAAAACATAAATTCAAATTCATATTTGAAAAGTTTAGACTTTGATGGTTTGCAAACTTATTTTGCATGTTCAAAAATAATTTAAATTGAGCAAGTTATGATTTTATCAAATTTAAATGAATTAAACAAGGATTAAATTATTTAGGCAATTTAAATTATTCAAACCATGAAACAAAAATTATATTTGAAAAGGTTATTCAAATGGTATGGAAAACATATTTTATTTGTATTATTTAGAATTAGTATGAATTATTTATGAATTGTTGCAAATTACAATTGAATTATTTGAATTCAAATTTGAATTGCATTTTGAAAATTCAAAACAGAAAACAAATGGCATAGTTGGGTAGACAATTTAATTTAGGACAATAAACATATTTTACTTTTGTTATTTAGAGTTATATTTTGAAAGTTATTATCAATTTAAAATAGGGGACTAATCTGTAATTTTTAAGGGCTGAAAAGTAAAACAGAAAAAATTAAAAAAACCTTTTGTTACTCTGCAGTGGCTGTACACAGCCACTGACAGAGGGCCTGGGCCACGCTGGCGCTGCGTGGGCGTGGGTGGAAGGTGACTGGGCAGTGCGGTGCATGACGTGTGGGACCGGATGCGCGCGAGGGGAAATAAAAAGGAAAAGGGTGCGCCCCCTGGGGATCGAACCCAGGCGCTGTGGCTCGCGCGCCGTGGAGCAGTACCACTGCGGTACTCGTGTGTTTGCGTTAGATCTGGGCCGTGGAGAATTTTAACACAATACGGGAGGCACTGCGGTTAACTGAAGAAACGAACAGACTTTCCCTCGACTGACAGAGAAAAGATTGCGGCTGCTCCGACGAGCATCGGCATCTGACGGAGGTATCAAGCGAACGGAGGCAGCTAGCACGCGTTGGACTTCACGTAGGCAATCAGTGAGCAGAGGGAGAGGGGAACGGAGGAAGGGTGGGCGCTCACCGGGTGGTCGTCGTCGAGAGCAGCAGAAACAGACCGGTTGCAGGCGACAGGGACATGGTCGAGGTGCAGACGTCGAGGAAGAAAGCGAAGGATCGGGGGGGGGGGTATCCGGCGATGGACCCTTCTGCAAACTTGGCGAGGGAGTTGTCCCCGTTCCATTCCCGCCGGCGGCGCATACTCGAGGTGACCGCGGCGATGGGATGGTGGCGGTGGTGATGTTCTGTGCGGGTGGTTGCAGGTTCAGAAGAACATAAGACTTGGGGGGGGGGGAAGAGAGGTGATACGGCGGCGCTAGGGTTAGAGGGAGCTAGGGTAGGCAGAGGGGGGAGGTGTAGGCTTGTTTTATGGGGAGGAGGAGGGTGGTACGGCAGTCATCGCAGCGGAGGAGGGAGAGATCAGAGGGTGGAGGGGGAATCGTACAGAGGAGGTGACGTCGCTAGGAGGAACACGACAGAATAGGAGGTACTGGGCCAGGAAGAGATGGGCTTGGGGGGAAGAAAAGGGAAAAGGGGTGGGCTGCCCCTCTCCTATTTTGTTGCTTTTTCTTTAACTCTTTTTTTTTGTAAAGGATGCAAGAGGGAAAGGGAATAGAATTTGGGGGGTTTAGGGTTTCTTTCATGAATTTATTGGTGTTAGTTTTCAAAACAGAAGATTAGAAGCAAATGTTTACATTATTCACAACTTTGAAAAAAAAATCTTACTTTGATTTAATGGTGTTAGTTGAATTTTCCAAATAGAGTTTGGGGTGTTTATTTGGTAATTAATTTTATTAAGTTGCAAGACAATAATCAAAAGCAAAGGTTAGTTAATGATTTCAAAATTTAAAATGTTAGTTTGATTTTAAGTGGTAGGTTGAATTTCAAATAAGGTTTGGTTTGGGAATTTTGGAAACAAACAAATTCTATTAATAAGTTCAAGCAATTTGCAAACATTATTGAATTTAATAGTTGGCAATAACTTTAAGGTTTAAACCACAATTTGATCATGTCAAATAAGGAGGAAAAAAAGATTTGAAATTTTATTGCCATTGGGAGGTTTGATAAAAGGAAAGATTTTATTAACAAGCAATTGGATTAAAACAACTTCAAATTATTGAAAAACAATTTGAGTGGTATAGTTTGTAACTTTGAAATTGGGAAGTTTGAACATGTGGGAAAGTTTTAATTGTGTTTGAATTTTGAGTTGTTTTGAAAAACAGAATGCAATGCTCATGTGATGCATGTGATGCAAGCAACAGCAAACAAACAACTTTCTATTAGGGTAACACCCCAGGTGTTACAGTACCCGTGGATACAGCTAGCCATGGTTTGAGAAGAGCATGGTGGGTGAAGTGCCAAACTAATAAACAACGGAAACCGCTCTCAAAATTCGAAAAACTTTGCTTGGCACGAGTCATGATAAGTTTTTCATTACCATTCATTGACATAGACATACACCTCTCTCAAAATTGTTTTCAATACCTATGTTTATAAAATAAAAATCTCTAGCACATGAGCTAATCTCTGCTTCCCTCCGCGAAGGGTCTTTCTTTTACTTTTATGCTGAGTCTTCATCTTCTAAATTTATGCACCAATTAAGACGGCATAGTTGTCATTCTGAGTATAATGTGCATCAGTCCCAAAATTTATTATTGATTGATTCATGATATGTTATTACTTGTTCTCAAATTACTTATTTCTAGTCACCACTTGAACTTGTAATGTGTCCTGGCATTTATGTTTTGCTATCCTTTTAAGGACAAGCGGAATACCACTTTGCTATGTTTTCTTTATGATCGAAACAGACGTATATCTTCCAATGAATCATTATTCATGATATTTTTGTTTGTGTTACTTTTCATGTTGCAACATGGTCGCTGAGTTACATTGTTCAAATTATATATATCATGCCTATGTTTAGAGTACTTTGATCTCAGCTTGCAACGCTTTTACAAATAATGATGATCAAGATTGTGTTCATAGCATTCAACATTAAAAATTATCTTGGTATCGTTTTACCTACTCGAGGACGAGTAGGAACTAAGCTTGGGGATGTTGATACGTCCAAAACGTATCTATAATTTTTGATGGTTTCATGCTACTTTTATGCTTTTGATAGTTGTTTTTATATTAAGCTTATGATTTATTTGGACTAACCTACTAATTGTTGCAAAAGTGCATAATGTTCTTGTTTTACACTCTGATGTGTATAAATTATAAAAAATACAAGAGAAAACCTTGTTGGAGTCGAATTGGGACTTTCCTGAAATCTCTCTGAAAACTCTTTTTGAATATTGTCACGTACCAGACAGAAGACAATATCAAATGGAAAAGTCCCTTCGCGAAAATTGTGGGGAATTTCGCGAGGAACGTTCTAGACAAAAATTTCGTCCCAATCCGAGTCCGGACAGCCGAGAAAAACCCGGTTTACTGCAGCCCTAGATGGGATGCGGAAATCCGTGAGGCTATATAAAAGGAGGAAACCTAGGTCGTGGGAGACACCTCATACTACGAATTTCCAGCCACCAAAGCAACGTTTTTGCCTCCCCCATGTATCCCATCTCCATGGGTGAGGGCTCCCAAGAATCCATGAAGGAAGAGGTCTAAGGGGCGGCGCTCCCCCATGATGCCGGCGACGCAAGGAAGGAGTCCCTGCGCCACCGCCGGCACCGGCCCGTGCTGTCGTATCCACCGTCTTCACCGCCATCTCCATCACCAATTCCTCCTTGTATACAGTGGTTCATCCTCCCATACACCTCTGTACCGCCCTATGTAAACATGGTGTTTGACGTTATAAATTATTTGAAGGTGATCTATTGTATCTATGTCATGTTTGTGTAGTTCCCTTTTGTCATATGCTTGATTGTTGAATCTCTATGGATAGTTTGAGCTATATATTGAATTTGTTACAGTCCTATGGTGCCCATCATATGTTTGCGCGCATGGATCACATCACATGGTCTGTAGTATGTGGATAAATCTAGAGGGAGGGTTGCTTGAGTGACAGAAACATGAGCCCCAATCTAGTGATTAAATCATATAGGATAAAGAGGACCTTTTTGATCTTAATGCTATGGTTGGGTATTTTTACCTGAATGTATCTTCTAGTAGTTACGGATGTTTTATAGAGTTCCAATCATAAGTACTTGCAATCATTGGATAGTGAGAGCTTGTTAGCTTTGTCTCTCCCACATAAAAGAGGAATATCAACCTTGTATTTGACTATTTGATCATGGGAAAATCCATCACAATCACCACCACTTTTCCACACTCATGGTACTGTTAGTTTATGGTTACTTAGTATATTTTATTGCTGCAGCACTAACATTTATTTTCTTGTATTCATTATCTTGCAAAACTATCCCTCATACCCGTATTATTTCTTTAGTATTATTTCCTAGATAAAGTAAACGTTTAGTGTGCGTAGAGTTGTATCAGTGGTTGATAGAACTTGAGAGAACATTTAACCTACCTTTAGCTCCTCGTTGGGTTTGACACTCTTACTTATCGAAAAGGCTACACATGATCCCCTATACTCGTGGGATATCAGTAACACACCCGCTATTAACCTTGGTCCACTACTTGAGAAGAAACCACTTGTCTCCAATGGAAATAACTATGCGGATTGGCTCCATGCCCTAAGAATTGTTCTTAGGGGTATCAAGAAAG
Organism: Alopecurus myosuroides; assembly: GCA_028641055.1. NCBI lineage: Eukaryota > Viridiplantae > Streptophyta > Magnoliopsida > Poales > Poaceae > Alopecurus > Alopecurus myosuroides. The sequence goes on along the minus strand of CM054057.1, from coordinate 325,347,365 downwards.
AGTAAGTCCTCGATGCTTGATGACCCACATGTATAGGGGATCGCAACAGTCTTCGAGGGAAGTAAAACCCAAATTTATTGATTCGACACAAGGGGAGCCAAAGAATATGTGTGAGCCTTAAGAAGTGAGTTGTCAATTCACCCGCACCTGAAAGTGGACTTGTTCACAGTGGTTTATCAGTAGTAACAATTTTATAGGAGCAACAGTAGTGAAATCATAGTAGCAGTAGTGTTTGAAGTAAACAGCGGGATTAAATACTGTAGGCATAGGGATAGATGAATGGGCGTTGCACGGATAAGATAGTTCATATAATAATCAAGACATGGGCATTGCAGATAAATAAGATAAAGCATCCAAACACTAAGTAACCATAGGCATGTATTCCGTAAATAGCCGTACGTGCTCGCAATGAGAACTTGCACAACATCTTTTGTCCTACCAGCCCGTTTTCAGCGGGGCCTCAAGGGAACTACTGGTAATTAAGGTGTTGCTTTTAATACAACACCGGAGCAAAGCATTAACACTCCGTGAACACATGTGATCCTCACATCACAGCCATCCCCTCCGGTTGTCCCAATTTCTGTCACTTCGGGGCCTCGGGTTCTGGACAACGATATGTGTAAACAACTTGCATGTATGATCAAGAAAAAATAATTACCATCGTGATTCAATAACATGTTCAAATCTGAGATCATGACACTCGGGCCCAAAGTGACAAGCATTAAGCATAACAAATTGCAACAATGTCAACAACACTAATAGAGGATACTAAGCACTATGCCCTAACAATCACGGAATTATTACATGAACAATCTCATCCAATCCCTACCATCCCCTTCAGCCTACAGCGGGGGAATTACTCACACATGAATGTGGGAAACATGGATGGTCGATGGAGAGGCGTTGGTGATGGCGATGGTCTCCTCCAATTTCCCGTCCCACTAGGGTGCCAGAACGGAGTTTCTGAACCCCGAAAAAGGATTCGCGATGGCGGCGGAGCTACGGACTTCTTTCTGGAAAACGATCGAACCCCCTCGGGTTTTAGGGTTGAAGGCAATATATAGACAAAAGGGGAGTCCGAGGGGGTGTGGGAGTGGCCCACACCACCAGGTGGCACGGCCTGGGGGGGGGGCGCCAGGGGGTGGTGTGGCCCCCCTATGGACCCTCTCCTGGCCCCCTTCTGGCTCCCGGGGTCTTCCGATGTTTTAAGACCAACGAGGTCTTTTCTGGGTAATTTTTCGAAAATTGGTTTTTCTGCACAAAAACGAGACACCAAGGTAATTTTGCTAAAATAGCGTTAGTCCGTGTTAGTTGGATTCAAAACACACAAGTTTAGAGGAAAACAATAAGAAAAGTGTTCGGAAAAGGAGATACGTTTTCGACGTATCAACTCCCCCAAGCTTAGCTTATTGCTTGTGCTCAAGCAATTCGGTGAGAACTGAGTGCGATAAAAAACTTTTACGAGCACATTTGTTTCATATGATGTAAATATACTCACTATATGATCAAATACTTAATTATTCTCATGATAAGATACATGCAAGATACTGTCACTTAATAGCTATGCAAACCATGAAGAGATAACAACATATTAATAATAAACAACATGAAGCATAACTATTTGCAAGATTGTAATATTCATAATAGGATCTGATAAAGTGGTATCTCGATTTCCCTTATGTGTGGAGCAAAACATAAATGCGAGGGCACCTCTGAAGTTCAAGGGAAGACTAGAAGTAAAGATATCAAAGATACAAACATCAAAGTTATACCACAATTAACCGTGTTCTGGGACAAGCACGTTACACTAAGAATAACAACCATTGCTCTCAAGAAGGTGCATAAAGTGAGAATGTGAAGACTCAACATAAAAGTAAAAGAAAGGCCCTTCGCAGAGGGAAGCATGTATCACTCATGTGCTAGAGCTTTTATTTTATTAAACAGAGGTACTGAAAACATTTTTAAGAGAAGTGTATGCTTATGTCAACGAATGGTAAACAGAAAATACAGTACGTCACAAGCCAACTAGATTTCACAAGAGCGGCTCCCATTTGAAGGACGCAACTGGTGTAGAAGGTCATCCCTGTTTCTCTTTTGTTTACACAATTATGCTTTGACTGATAAATCACGGGCAAAAATAGTGAAGAGATTTTGTGTGTATTAATTTGGGGCTGGGCACCCTACTGCCAGCTCTTCTATCAATTGTATAAGCGGATGAAGCCACTAGTCCAGGGTGTGAAATCTAATCAACAAGTGAGATAAAGATTCTCTATTTATGTCCTCATGAGCTAAAACAGGGGCACAAAACAGGAATAATTTTTAGAAGGTTTTAAAGGTAGAACATGAGCAATGTACTTGGAGTGGCGGTTAAATACCACATATAGGTAGGTATGGTGGACACATTTGGCAAACTTTGGTTTTTGGGAGTTGGATGCACGAGTAGAGCTCATACTCAGTACATGTGAAGGTTAGCAATAGACAAGGATCGGCAATCAAGAGAGCAACAACTATCATAATCATGCTTGCGACAAAACAAAATTAACTGAGGCATAAAATTGATACTAGAACTCTGAGGCAAAATAAATCATCGAGGCTTATTGACTTTTTGTTTTCAGTCTTAGCATGCGTGAGCATGTGCCAAGTCGATTCAAATGAAACAGCCAGATGAGGCTACCACAATGTCATACCCTTCTACGAATAGAACAATGCAAACAAATATTTATACTACAGGTCATTTACTATTAATAAATTGGAACAAAACATGAGAGAGCACGAACTATTAAGCAACCATTATATCACATATATCTTATATGAACAAACTAAGCATGCTCACATGGATGGGTATATGTACAAAAATGAAGACAAATAGAGTTCATACCAGCCTCTCACCACAACTTGAATTGTCATAGATTGTCATTATTGCTCTTCACTTGTGGCTCGAATAATATATAATGAAAACCAAGCTCCAATGGAATCACGGACGACTGTTCAACTCCGCAGCAAACTTTACAAAACCAAAGAAGAACAACAAATATTTTTGGGATTTTCAATTAAAACAAGAACAAAAAGAGAACAAGCAAACAAAGCAAAATAATTTTGAATTTTTTTTGAATACTAAACCAAAACAAGAGAAGAAAGCAAACTAAAGAAGAAAACAAAGAGAAACAACATAAATATTTTTGGTCTTTTTGTGTTTTGGAAAACAAGAACAGAACAATAAAACGAAAACAAACGAAAGAAACGAAAATATGGATACACAAAGAAGCGACCGAACATGATATATAAATGAGTGTGATGTCGCTATACCTCCCCCAAGCTTATGATTTTGGCCTAACTGAAGATCAATCACCAAGGGGACCATGAGGTGGCGCCCCCGTAGTATGCTGAGGAGGAACCCTCCTCCTGATATGTGCTCGAGGATGCGCCCGTATACAACGTGTTGTAGTCCTCTAGAGGCGCGTCTCGCCTCTCCTACTGCCTGTGAAACTCCGTGGTGCTCAGATGCTCGACTACCTGCTCCTTAGAGAGCGACCATGGTGACCTATCAATCTTAAACAAAACAGGCCGCGGCAAAGTAACTCTTTGCTCCTCTCCATCTATATATAAAACTCTATATACTAAACGTTCAGGAGTAGAGTTAGCAGTAACAAAGTGACGGGACTTCATGGCAGCGAGATTAAGCCTATATGGGGCAATTATTTCTTCGTTAGGGGCAATGGAAACATTTAAAGAAGATGCTACACGTGTAGCGATAATGCCCCCCAAAATAGGTCCAGTAGCAGCAAGGCGGCGTGCAACAAGCGCACCAAGACTATACTTCGTGCTATGGTTCAGTGCAGCATCAACAAAAGCAAGGTGATAACTAGAAATATTACTCGTGTTTCCCCTACCAAGGATGCTAGTAGCAAGGTAGTAAGTGAAATATCTAAGAGCAGGAAGTTGAATGTTCCTTATCTTCCCACGCTGGGATGAACGACCGTCATCGTTGGTGATTTATCGGTAGAGCCCCTGGAGGTCTGCTGGTTTATCCTGAATCCTGCTCGCTGTCCCGGCGGCGTTGATACCTATAATAGTACAAAAATCTACCAAGGACAAAGAAACAGGACTACTATATAACTTGAATGCAACAGTTGGACCAAAATGCGTGTTCTGAAATTTAAAGCTCCCAACAAAAGTTTTTGTGAGAGTGGCATACTAAGGGCTTTCATCCTCCATAAAGTTGGTTAGACCAACTCTTTCAATAAGCATACAAAATTCATCTAATAAACCTGCACTTCTTAAAAATGTAATGCAAGGGAAGCTAGATGGGTTAACGATACCATCACCTCCCGCATCGTCAATACTTGGTGCAATAACATCTTCATTGTACGATGGCCTCACTGAAGTGGATGAGCATGAGGGCTTTGTCCTTCTAGGAGCATCACTCCTAAATATCTCTCCAAAATTAGAACTATCCATCTCTGAAATTTTTCAACAATCATCACAAAAATTAATTTCAAGCAACTATAAGGTGGAAACTACCATAGGGACTTATATGAGAGCTAAACATACATCAAAACTACATTATTTCTACTCAAATCAAGCATGCAAACTCACATAAGCTATCACCTACAGTACCAAAATACTCAAGAAATACTTCACTAAACAAAATTCTACTTGGATCATCGGAGGAGTCACATACCGAAGATCAAACACACCAAATCTCAGCACAAATGATGGGCTGAAGAAGGAGATCGAAAATCCAGAGGAAGAACAACAAGAACAGGAGTTCCAGGAAATGTTTTCAGTTTGGGAGGTGAGAGAGAAGACTTTGGCAGGGGAGAGAGTTAGTGGGGGGGGGGGGGGGGGGGGGGGGCAGGGGGCCCCACACCATGTGCTGGTGCCACCCCATGGTGTGACTGACTGGTGGATCCCCCTAGGGCCTCCCAGGTGGCTCTCTACCTCATTTTTGATGTAAAAATTTATTACAATTTTTCTGGAATTTTTCGAGAAACTTTATTTTTCGTACTTTTCCAGAATTTTAATTAATAATAATATAGCTGGAAAACAAAGATGGAATGATGGAAAACATCAGCAAAACCAAACCTACAGCAGTTCTAAGACACTGTACTAAACATATACTCACTGAAAATGGAAGGAAACATATGGAAAACATGGTTGTGAATAGTGAAAACGTGAGTAGACGATGGAAAACGAGCGAAAACGAGGTAAAAACATGTGTGGGCATGAGTGAACATAGTGAAAACAATACGAAAACATGATATACTTTATGGACGAAAACGAGCATATGAATAATTAAACGTAGTGATAACATTGTTTTCTTTATTTAAAATCACTTTGTTAACAAGGTTGATCAAGTCTTGCTACCAAAATGATTTTATATGAAACAAAACTTTGTTTCTCACTAAATACTCATGTTACCTCAACCTTGATTGGTATAGTCCCAATCATGATAGTATCATATTCTTTGGGTGGCTTTGGAATAGGACAATAAAATTCTCCAATCTTGATGGTCTCAATATTTTCAATTGAATTTAGACCATATTTCTTATCAATCTTCTTGGGAAAATAAACAGTGCTCTTTATCATTAACATTAAAAGTAACTTTTCCTTGATTGCAATCAATAACAGCCCCTACAGTATTAAGAAAAGGTCTTCCAAGAATAATAGACATATTATCATCTTCAGGCATTTCCAACACCACAAAGTCAGTTAATATCAGACAATTATTAGCAACTTGAACAGGAACATCCTCACATATACCCACAGGAACTTTCAATAAGACTTATAACAACATCTCTATCCTTCATAGCAGATATTTTATCAATAAGATCATCATTAAGTTCAATGTAGGAATCATCAAAATCATCACTAGGATTCTCTCTAAGCTCAGGTGAAACAGCAGGAGTAACATGATTTTTATCAGGAGTTTTAGTGTTTGCAATATTTTTAGCTTTAACAATAGTAGCATCTAAGAAAGGACCGAGAGAACCACTCTCATCAAGCACAGTAGAAGCATCATCAAAAGTATTAGAAGTATTTTCAGATTCAGCAAAAGTAGCGCTTGTAGCATGTGTATGTGGTGGTGTAAGCAGCTTACTCATAACATACGTTAAATCAAGAGCAACAGAAGTGTTTAAAGTTGTATCTCTTCTTGTAGTGGATGGTAATATAGGAAACTTTCCATCATGAGGCTTATCAATGATGAATGATTGTCAGTAGATAATAGTACTCTCCGGTGAGCTCGCAAATAAAGCTATGTTCCCCGGCAACGGCGCCAGAAAATAGTCTTGATGACCCACAAGTATAGGGGATCGCAACAGTCTTCGAGTGAAGTAAAACCCAAATTTATTGATTCGACACAAGGGGAGCCAAATAATATTTGTGAGCCTTAACAAGTTAGTTGTCAATTCACCTGCACCTGAAAGTGGACTTGTTCGTAGTAGTTTAGTAGTAACAAATTTATAGTAGCAGCAGTAGTGAAATAATAACAGCACTAGTGTTTGAAGTAAACAACGGGATTAAATACTATATGCATAGGGATAGATGAACGGGCGTTGCATGGATAAGATATTTCATATAATAATCAAGACATGGGCATTTCAGATAAATAAGATAAAGCATCAAAGAATTAAGTAACCATAGGCATGTATTCCGTAAATAGTCGTACGTGCTCTCAATGAGAACTTGCACAACATCTTTTGTCCTACCAGCCCGTTTTCAGCGGTGCCTCAAGGGAATTACTGGTAATTAAGTTGTTCTTTTTAATAGAACACCGGAGCAAAGCATTAACACTCTGTGAACACATGTGATCCTCACATCACATCCATCCCTTCCGGTTGTCCCAATTTCTGTCACTTTAGGGCCTCGGGTTCTGGACAACGATATGTGTAAACAACTTGCAGGTATGATCAAGAACAATAATTATCATCGTGATTCAATAGCATGTTCAGATCTGAGATCATGGCACTCGGGCCCAAAGTGACAAGCATTAAGCATAACAAGTTGCAACAATGTCAACAACACTAATAGAGGATACTAGGCACTATGCCCAAACAATCACGACATTATTACATGAACAATCTCATCCAATCCCTACCATCCCCTTCAGCCTACAGTGGGGGAATTACTCAAACATGGATGGGGGAAACATGGATGGTCGATGGAGAGGCATTGGTGATGACGATGGCGATGATCTGCTCCAATTCCCCGTCCCGGCTGGGTGCCAGAATGGAGTTTCTGAACCTCGAAAAAGGATTCATGATGACGGCGGAGCTACGGACTTCTTTCTGGAAAACGATCGACCCCCCTCGGGTTTTAGGGTTAAATGCAATATATAGTCGAAAGGGGAGTCCAAGGGGGTGTGGGAGTGGCCCACACCACCAGGTGGCGCGGCCTGGGGGCGCGCCAAGGGGTGGTGTGGCCCCCCTCTAGCCCCTCTCCTGCCCCCCTTCTGTCTCCCGGGGTCTTCCGGTGTTTTAAGACCAACGGGGTCTTTTCTGGGCAATTTCCCGAAAGTTGTTTTTTCTGCAAAAAAATGAGACACCAAGGTAATTCCGCTAACAATAGCGTTAGTCCGTGTTAGTTGCATTCAAAACACACAAGTTTAGAGGAAAACAATTAGAAAAGTGTTCGAAAAGGAGATACGTTTTCGACGTATCAATGCTCCTCTTCTAGAGGATCCCAATGACGACGCTTCTGATGCTGAAATGAATGCGCACACCTTGATGAGTGATGATGCGATAGCTATTCAATGTCTCATGTTGACATGTATGGATCCTAAGTTGCAGAAATGATTTGATTGTACGTCCCCGTATGATATGATTGTTTCACTCATGATCATGTATCAGACACAAGCGAAGAATTAATGTTATGACATAACAAAGTCTTTGTGGTCATGTCACATGGCAGAAGAAAGCTAAGTGAGCGAGCATGTAATCAAGGTGTTTGGTTACGAACAAGGCTTCAGGCTTTGGGATTTCCAATCTCGGCTGAGCTAAGTACGGATTTGGTGTTGGCTTCACTCCCACCGTCCTACAATGATTTCATCATGAATTACAACATAAATGGGATGGAGAAAACACCAAATGAGCTCCTTGCTATGCTAAAAACTGTTGAGGCTGATGTGAAGAGAGAAAACAATCAAGTATAGATGTTTTTTCAGACTACAACATACTAGAATAAAAAGAACATAAAGGGCAAAGGTGCTAAAGCACATAATAAGCCCAAGTTTTCTCCATAGAGTAAGTGTGAATTTTTTCTGTAAAAGAAAGAGCATTGGAAAAGGAATTGTAAAAGCTTCCTCAAGCAAAAGGAGAAATTCACCATGATATTTGTCATTCTTACTAGTATCTCTGGTATATCGATTGCTAAAATTATTTATGCATTCGATATAGGAGCTGCGGAAAGTAAGGAGACGGAAGAATAAAATGCATTGACGAGCGTCAAGTTAGGCGCATAAAGGATCATCCGAGGATGAAGACATCTCCACTTTTATTTTTATAATTCAGAAGATTTATGAGCTTTGGCTCAAGTTATTTTAATAAGGTCGCGTGTTTGGCGACGTACTCTTGTGGATTAATACGAAGTCCTGGTTATCTTATAAGAGTATTATGGATCACTCCCTTAATGGATGATCAAGTTACAAATCTTTTGAATTAGTGAAATATCATTTGCTCTGAATTTTTTTGTGATTGAGTTGACACCACCTTCGCGAGGCACTATGATTTCAAACACATCATATACATGATGAAGGTTTGAGATATTAAGTGAGATTATTAATAAATTTCACGCTTCTTTGATGACTGAATTTGTTTAAATTTTCAACCACATAGAGAAGTCAACAAGAAAAGGTTATTGATGATACTCTCGTCAATAACAAAGGACTTCACAAATTTTTTATAAGTTATATCTTAGTGATGTGTTGAAAGTTTTCAAGTCATAATTTGACTAAGTGATACAAAGTCGAACACTAAGAAGAATTCCCTTGCAAATAGTTCTTGATATTACCCACGAAATAGTATAGTAACTTAAGTTTTAATTTATCACACAATTATTGTCTTTACTATGTGTCATAGTTTTGAAAGACAAAATATAAAGAGACATGTTAGTCTTAGAATCTAAAAGTTTCTGAAATATTGAAACTTGATCCTAAGATTGAAGAACAAAGTTATACTTTGTTGGCTGTTCCAATTTCACGTGAGAAATCCTTATATAAAACGGAAAAGACCACATAAGTAACAATGTTTTGTTAATAAGGACACTTGATTCTTAAGGAATTAATTCTTGTTGAGTTCAGTGGGAGGTGGTATTCTTGATGGGATTAATGAATCTCCGGAAATAGTTACCAGAGTTATGCAAGTGGAAGCAATTCCAATTGATAATTCTTTTAGAATAATACCGAGAGCCATTGCGGTTTGAGGCATGACTACTTATCAAGAAAATACTTAACCAAGATAGCACATAAAAATTTAAAGGCAACTTGAATAAAGGATATGCATGTAATAAGTAAAGATAATAGAAGGGCTAAAAATATCTAGATGACTTGGAGTTAAAAAGTATTTTTATTCCGTTAAGTTCAAGTTGAGAAACTTGAAGGAATTCCTGTTGAAATAAAGGATCATAAAGTTTGTTTTGTCTTAAATCGTTTTATGACAAAATCAAGAGTTGACTACTAATGATCTTATGATCTGTAGCAAAGCTTCATCGATTTGTATAATAAGTTTGTATGCGAAATTAACAAAAAGAAATTCCTTTAAAGGAAAATTAATCGAGTTTGTGTAGTAAGTATAACTCGACTGTTTTGTTAAATACAGAGCTAATTATACAAGGGACAGAAATTCGTTTATATGAATAAAAATCAGTTGGTATAAATTTTTGTAGTGGCAATATAATTTATGATGTAAAACATGAGTTGTTTTGACTTCATGGAAAATTATATAAGTCTTGTTTTCTTTAAAATTAGTGTGATTTATTTTGATGATATCTAAGTTATTAGAAATCATTAAAGAATCGTTTGACAGAAAAGATATATCATTGAAAATATCTTTGTGTCACAAAATGAACGACATAGACAGATCAGTTATTCAAAAATGATCTTGGGCTTCTTGGATCTCCCCCCTTTTGTTTTTCTCAAAAACGCAATTTGGAATTAAAAAAGTATTTTGTGCACAACTACATACATATGATTATTATGTACTTGTAATTTTTTTTGTAAGCTAAAAAAAAAGGAGGATCTATGATATATGTAATTTTGCTACTATAGATCCAGTGGTGGAGCGCGAAAAACCCGAGTTAGGACGGACTCAACAAAAAATATGCAAAAGACCGAAAAAAAGCCACGAGACATTAATACTATGTGAATATGGTACTAACATAATCGTTTAATACAACATAAATATAAACTTATTTTAATTTAATTAGAGCCTAAAAGCATACCAATAATAAACCTATAATGGCACATAGTAAATCTAGGCGACGGAAAATCTCTATTTTTTAAATACTCCATGATTTCAATCTGGACTTATGATTATGCCTTGCTCGATGTAGCACATCATTAAGATTTCATCATGGACATCTTGTCGCGCAACTCGTTCTCGATGATCTTCGTCGCCGAGAAGACCCTTTCAACCATTGTAGTGGCCACCATAAAAGCAATGTGGACTCCAGGATGCGATAAACCATATGAAACATGACATGTCTTTCAAATATCAAAACAATCTCTCTAAAGTATTCAATTATCCACGTGTGAATAATAAACACCTCAATGTTATCTTGAGTATGCTCATTCTCATAATTAGATAAATCCACATGGTAAATATTTGTTAGTGAGCAAACTTATTCAGCAAATAAGTCTCTGAGTCAAGACAAGAGAAGTTCTAAACCAACTCCGTAGATAGATCTTTAGACAAATTGTCAAAATAGACCATAATATATTATATAACAACATATAAGGTGTCCACATTGTAAATTAATGAAAATGACTTGGTGTATTTTTCGTTTTCTTACCCCCCCCCCCCCCCAACCATCATTTTTCCTATTGACTATACATCTTCTCACATCTTTAACCAAAGTGGACTAATACAGTTAAGTTTTTAGATCAATACAATATACGCCACTCCCCTATGAGCTGCCAAAAATACCTTCAAGTTCCTCTTAAATATCCAACCTCAGACATTTTTTAGAGTGGGATTTTGTTAGACTGAGAATTAGCTATTGCAGAAAAGAAGATTTGGTTTCCGAGTAGACTAGTGCTAGTCCTTATTTTGAGTTTAGAATCGGTTTTGCGCAGTGTTTATTAAAACAAACATAGCTTTCTTACACGGAGTTTTTCGCCGTACAACAACTCAAACCGTTCAGAAAAAAAAACATGTGTATCTAAAAGTTCTCGCAAAAAATCTGTCCTACGTTGTCCTGCTAGGAGCTCCACCCCTGTTTAGATCTACACAAATTTTCTTTTATGTAGAACATAATTATCAATGAAAGTTTATAGGTATGGCACATCTTGATGCATATGTGGGATTTTTTTTTTCAGACCCAAACCACCGCATTCACAAATTAATGCCATATCCGAGGATAACAGAAATGGAGCAAAAATTGAGAATCTTTTTCTCGGTAGCTTTCTAAAAAGGGTTACATTTTGGAACGAACCTCTTGATACAAATGAATTATTTTCTTGCTACTATACATATCTTCCTAAGATCGCTATTTTACGTCTTTAATCTCTACAAAGTGAGAGTAATATCTGCAAAAGGAGATTAATTACATGCTACATCTAACTCATGAGAGAGTTAAGGAAGGAGATTCCCGACTAATTAATTATGATTGCGGTTTGAGCCGCTTCCTGGTATGCGCCTCGAGCCGGCGTTGAACTCCACCTCCCTGGCCGGCTTGCCGTTCGCCGGACGGTGGACGCCCTCGACGTGGAACTCGTTGGTATCCTTGCCCACCATGGCCGTGCTAGCCGGCTGCACCGCCAGCAGCAACCTCCTCGCCGCCGCAGGACCATGATTACCCTGCTGCCAAAGCCACCGGGACGACGACTCTCGTCTTGTCGCAGCAGCGGCAGCATTGCCGTCGTCGGGAGACACGGAGGCCTTTGTCGACGGCGAAGCCGCCGTGGCATCCGCGAGCAAGAGAAGCAGGAACACGGCGACCGTGCCGGCGCTCCGGCGCCGGCCGCAGAAAGCCAGCTTGATCTCCATATATGGTGGCGCTAGCTAGCCCGCCTAGATTGATCCGATCGTAAAGTTGGTGGTGCTTGTGGTACGTCGGAGCTGGAGATCGCCGGCGACCCTTATATATACCGGAGCTGCATCACGCAGCTTCCACGAGTGGCGTGCGTGGGAACGTGGAGGGAGCATGTTACGCCATGCGGCTCTCCACGTGTTCTTCAATTTTTTTCTTCTTCTCTTGGTGTAGAAATGGAGCGAAAGGCAGACATGTCATGTACTCCCTTAATATGTGCAAGCTGTGGGAAGAACATGTTATCACCCGAGCGGAGATCTAGATCCATTTCCCTTTATTTTTCGACGGGCCGGGACCAGGGAGTAATTTGTAAGTACATATCACTTGTGCTAATTTAGTTGCTTCAAGATTTTACAGATTTTGATCACTTGAAATTGTACATAATTTGGCCTGCACGTGTTCTTTTTTAAGGAAAAAAGAGGATGACCTCCGGCCTATGCATCGATAATCGATATATAGATGTACAAAACCGTAAATTATTTGGCATATACTTGTAAGGTGTGGGATTTCTAGCAAAAGGTAACTACAATTTCATTATATATATAGGTTATACATGGAGTGAGGCGGAGATGATAAAGATAGTTTGATTCCATCTAAAATCTAGATTTTTTTTTTTTTTGAGAATACAACCTGAAAGGTGTATCAATATTATAGAAGAGATGTCAAGCGGCAGTTTTACAAACCCGTTCGAGAACGGTACAAGGCTGCAACAAGAGGTGCGAGCTCCCCGAAAATCTCGAATATAACCAATTTATTAATCAGCTCATCGACACACACACTCAGGGAGGAGATATTATTCGATTGTGCACAAACAAGCAAGCTTTGCTTCTCTCTCGCCAAAACTGTACCTATGCTTCAGTTTGTAACTCGTATCGCCTATGCTTTTCAGTACCACATTGCTAGTTAATTTGTGACTTTGTGTTGAGATGTGTTGTCTTGTTCGGACTTGCGCGAACGCCGACCATGTGATGCTATCTTTGACTAATATCTGCTGCCGTCCAGCCGTAATACTTACCTTTTTTCGGCGTGGCATGTGATCGGGCACTCATGATATAAATACTCCATTTCCCCCATAATATTACGTACATTAAGGATAATCAAGAACCTCCCCGCAAAGAAAGTACAATCAAGAATGCTCAAGAACCTCCATTTTTGCTTCTTGATTTAATTACTCATATTGTCATCTTGGTTTGTGCCTTCAGATAAAGAATGCTCAAGATTCAGATCGGCTAGGTACAGCGAAGCCTAATCGTGGAGAGGTAAGGCCAACCGGTCCGTTACAAACGTATCACACGCAGATGCACTGTTCCTTGCATCAGTAACGGTAGCAGCTGTCTGGTCTGGATTAGTATGTCGATCAAATCCAGTGTTATAATCAATCCAGTTTTATGTTGAATTCACCAAAGCGAAAATGCCATGATCCTAATTTTTAGTTCCTACAATGAGAGTAACTGGGTAAGCAATGACTGCTCCCTCCGGTTCCCAAAATAAAACCTACCAGCACGACGTAGGCATAGCTAAACTTTCAAAACTTATAAACACCTACAAAAAAAAAATTAATTTGAGTACGTCTCGAAACAAACTTCCCCAGCCTACAGTTTTGTGCGATTTTATACATCCAAAATGAGCGGTCAAAGTTGCATTTGGAAGAGGGCAGTAGTGCTGTCCAACAATGCCACTGATCTTTTTTCTCTTGTGCGTGTGCATCTACACTCTACAGTCATCCACATGGAAAAAGAGTGGCCATGGACCATCTGTCCCTTCATCAGTCCAGAGATTTGACCAGCTACTAGCTAATTAAGTTGAGTTAATTGCCCAGCTCTTCAATCATTGCCACCTGCTTGGCCTCTTCTCTTTGAGACTTAATTGGATCCATAATCAACTTGCACCCTACTAGATTAGAGCATCTAGTACATGTTAAGTCTACAGATTTGACCAGCCATTGGCCAGCGGCCCTGTTTTTCCTCTGCCTGGTTCAGTATGGGACGTTTTCTTCTTGGCATCTTCTCTTTGACCACAGTGAAAGATGGCATATGGAACATGGGCGCAGTGGGAGCATTATTGTCTGCATTTGTCAAGTGAACACAGTATTATATGTGGCTCTGTCTTCAACTTCAGATTAAACTCATCTCGAACATTCTCCTGACAGTGAATATTCAGTCACCTCTGTCATCTTCCCACTGACCTGAAATTTGTGAATTCTCCAGCTGCAGTTGGTCCCGGTTTATGGTATTGCACTTGGAACTGTGTTTCATGCAGAATCGAATCATGTGTTTATTATGAGTTCGAAAAAAAGAAACACCTCAAGCTAATACTTTTCTGCGATAAGTTTGTTGTGAGATAAAGAAAAAACTTCCTTACAACTCTATGTATGATTTTCTGTTGAACACACCATTAGTAAACAATACATGTCATGGTTCTAGGTATGCTGCACGGCTGAGATGAACAGCATGCAGAGCAGAAAGATTAATGATACCTATAAGTATGTGTACAATTGACAATCAACATGGGGATGTAGCTCAAATGGTAGAGCGCCCGCTTTGCATGCGGGAGGCACGGGGTTCGATCCCCCGCATCTCCAGATCATTTTATTATTTTTGTGTTGAACTCAAGTTCGCTGGAGTTTCACAGCAACCCTGCCGTCAAACTAGCATTTTTTTTTTAACCGTCAAACTAGCATTTGGAATACCTCAAAAGCTCAGAGACTGAGAAATTGGCAGAACTTTACGATAACACAAGTCTGACGCCGACTCATTTTGGCGAAAAATGTGGAAACTGATTAACTTACTACTCCATATTTATTATTTTTGTGTTGAACTCAAGTTTGCTGGAGTTTCACGGCAACCCTGCAGTCAAACTAACATTTGGAATACCTCAAAAGTTCAGGGACTGAGAAATTGGCAGAACTTTACTATAACACCAGTCTGACGCCGACTCAATTTGGCGAAAAATGTGGAAACTGATTAACTTGCTATTTATTATTTTTGTGTTGAACTCAAGTTCGCTGGAGTTTCACAGCAACCCTGCAGTCAAACTAGCATTTTTTTTTACCGTCAAACTAGCACTTGGAATACCTCAAAATTTCAGAGACTGAGAAATTGGCAGAACTTTACTATAACACCAGTCTGACGCCGACTCATTTTGGCGAAAAATGTGGAAACTGATTAACTTGCTATTTGCACTTAGAGGTTGGCGGGAATACAATTATTCCTTAAGTTCAGAAAAGTGAGGACTCTTGATCATACGGAGCCAGAACTTTATCGGTCATTTTGCCGAAGAATCACTCAGAAATCACAAACTGAAGACTTAGTGAAAGAGCCTCGACGGACTCAGAACTTCGAGACAGCACCATATTCTGCTTTCCGATGAAACAAGTGGATCAGATCCTAGGATCATTCGATCATCTGAAGCTTCATGCAATGTTCCTGTTACTGTAGATTCCCTAACCTCTGAATCAGCTTTGCGAAACCATAAGTATAAAAATACGGCAGGAACTCATATGCTTCGTTGAGATTCCAAAGAAAATTATCATTCATACAAACATCACATGTTTCAAAAGCAACGCTCCTGCAAATTGCCTTTGTAACAGTAACATTTACAATAAATCGAGTTACAAAGAAGAAGAGCCTAATGTCAAAAACCTGTGAGAGGAAGTGTCTTTTCATTCAAGGTACTTTACGGGATATTTCCCTAATATTACACAGCCCCGCATCTTGAACAACCAATAAAAGAATTAGAGCCATATTTAACAACATACTAACAGGTGTAAGAGGTCCTCCTTTTTCTGTAGAAGAGCAAACCCTGCTACCTCTTCAACATCCTGAATGATGGCATGTTCTGAACGCTTGAAATGCCTTCAGTTATAAGCTCTTGCTCTAGCTGTACAAGTGTGGACTTCAGAACTTCCTGATAAGATGGAAACAGAGGCAACATGGGTGAACAAGGTGATGGAACGAGAAACCATCAGCGTACAGAGAATATTATCTTGTATAAAGAACGCTCACGTTAAATTCCATATAACTAGCTCTCCTTGCGAGCCATTGAGCATCAAGCATCTGAAAAGCTAGGCAGAAAAGGTTATCGAACGCCATCTCGTCATCTTCAAGTAGTTGAACAAAGCAAACACTTGCTTTTGAACTCCTATTTCCTGCAAACAAGAAAAAGATATAGGCTTAGTTTCCCTGTGGATTAACCTGCTTAAGAACCAGACTTCACCAACAGTTGAGTGGAAGTAAATTTAAATGAAGGCTGAGAACATTTTGCCAGTTAGTGCATTCACTTCACCTGACCGCAGATCCAGCATTTGAGCTAGCATGAAAGATATGTTTACACCCGCTACTGCAAAAGGATACTCCCATTCTACTCTCTCACCATCCGCCTTATGTAACAGCCTATGAAAGGAATCCTGCATGTGAAGTAGGTATTCAGCATCAACCAGACTGAAAAAACGACTAAGAACGGATTTATATGAAGTGTCCTATGGTGAGCATAAACATACCGGGTAATTTCTGGCAAAATATATTAGATTTTCCAGGGACATGAAACCCCCAGCCCTGAAAGTCATCTCGGTTCAGTGAGTGTTCACAAAAACAAAAGATAGTTTGTTAAAGTATCTCTTTAGGATAATGAACCTAAAATCTGTTGCTGGATCAGAGTTCTGCCAGCCCATCTCCTTCCATTGATCTGATTTCAGAGGAGGAAGTTTTCGATCGGATAGGCCAACCTCCAAAGTTCTTTCAGAGCATCCTGTAATGGAAGAAGTGGCATTCTGTTCAGG
Organism: Alopecurus myosuroides; assembly: GCA_028641055.1. Lineage (NCBI taxonomy): Eukaryota > Viridiplantae > Streptophyta > Magnoliopsida > Poales > Poaceae > Alopecurus > Alopecurus myosuroides. The sequence continues at coordinate 325,330,342 of CM054057.1, read as the reverse complement.
ATTATCATCAGCATATTAAGATACGAATTATTTAATTATATTATTCTTTAATAATGATATAGAAATAGTACTGACTTGCTAGAAAAATAAAAATGATGCATAAACTAGGTACAGGATGAGAACCTGGTGCTGGAGGCTGGAGCTGTCAAATTGCACATTTAATCTTTGCCTCAGGAATTTTAATCTTTCTTCCTATAGGGTAAAAGTGAAACTCTCAAAACCACATTGCCATATCAAACGAAGTTGACAGATATAAAGACTAATAGGATAAACAGGAAAGAACAAATAATAATGTAGGTGGCATTACTCCCCTAAAGGGAAGAGTAGAAATTACACACATGAGTCAATATCTAAGATAAAAGGCACATTAAGATAAATGCTTTTCTAATATGTTCACACAAAAAGGACATTTAGATGAACGGACAACTAATGTGTGGGTTTTATGAACCAACCAACTCACAAAAGATTAAGATGTTATGGGGGACCATAAATTCTAGTCACAGTTCAACAAAAGTATCAAAAGATTTCGAAGAATGTGCACCAAGTTACAGATGATGCCTAGCACACTTCTACTTTCTAAATTGGCGCATACAATGTACAACTCCCTTTCATGTTCATTATACAGGATTTCAAATACAAAATCAAACTGCAACATACCTGTAATGGACTGAGATTGATTCGCATTGTTTGTCCATTTTGTGAACTTTGGGGAGCACAGGAGCAACCAAATAACCTTGCTAGCAACGACCCAAACTGAGAAATAACATTTACTGCAAATAAAGAGAGCCTTCAGAGCATTAAAAGCGTACAAGTTACACAAACAGAAGGCATAACATATTGTTCGGACAGGAATATCGATGCTAGTTACACAGAGATGGCCTCGGCTTAATCAAATCCCTCACTAGCTTACCAACAACTACACAGTCCATGTTGTGAAGGGAAGATCATGAGACAAGCATGTATTTTTCAAGATGAGAATTATCATTAGCACTAAAGTGATGGTACTTCATAAAAATGATGATTTTTTTCTCAAGTATATCATGTATAAGATGTAGCTTTTTCTGGACCGATGCTAGTGATAGGTACCTATCTTTTGTGCAGATTGAGTAATAAAATTTGATACAACATGCGCCCAATGAAGGCACTGGTGAGTTTTTCCATCCCACAAGTCTGGTCGTGTCGTAGGCTTATATCCCTTGAAGAAACACAGAAGAAACATCAGAAAAACACACAAAACAAAGACAATATACCTCAAATTATGGCTATTTAGGGGGCGTTACTAACCTCGGATTTGTTCTCCTGGGCACTATTTCCTAGAAGAGGTTCTGTGACAGAATCTGGCATCGTCGTTTCCATAAGTTTGCTCCCTTTATCGGTAGGCCTTCTCCTTATGGCTTTCGAGGCCATTCTACTTCTCAAACGGCTGTAGAAACCATTCCTGCCACACAATAAGATCGTGCCTTAAGTAAACTACTACTAGTACTTCCTCCGTCCACTTTATAAGGCATGGTACACATTTTAGTTTGGTCTACATTCATATCAAAATGAGTGTATATAGACATATTTAGTGTGTAGATTCATCCATTTTGATATGAATGTATAGATCAAACTAAATATTGTACCATGCCTTATAAAAGTGAACGGAGGGAGTAGCTAATTCCTTAAGTAAACCATAAGTGAAAATGAAGCAGTAAAAAACAGCTAGAATAGGAAACAACGTTCGACCTCTCATTTGGTCAATGAATACGCACAGCCTAATCCGCGCAGCATCGATCAAATGCTACGGAGGTAGCCAAAATTGGCACCTAGTGGCCCTGCGAGGAGACTAATCGCGCTGTAGTCCGAGAAAAGGCTCTAAGGTTACGAGTTCCGCAGCTACGACCTACATGGGAGGGGTCACGGAGAAGAGGGAGGGGGCGCTGCATCGCATCGCATCGCATGGGTTGGGGATCTGCTTACCTGGCGACAGCAGACAGTATTGGCTGGCCAGGCGATCGAGATCCGCCTCTAATTTTTCTCGTGCGAAGCACTGCGGGGTGACGACGATCGCCGGGGACGGAGGAGAGGAGTCCTCCTGGCCGCGCTGCTGGGCGCCGGCGATCTGGGCTGGACAGGACCCTGATTTTTCTTCTGTTTCAGGGGTGTTCCTGACAAAATGTAACAAGTTCAGTGCGTAATTAATGCCACCTACTAGCTACCCGTTCCCGCCACCACACAGACTCACCAGGCATGGCATCTCCCCGGCCGACGGCGAGCACCCACAGGCATGGCATAAACCAGCCACGCGTGTTCAGAGAGACACCGGGGCTAGACGATTTCGATGCCGGCAGCGCCATGGTGCCTCTGAAATTATATATGGGTGACTCTTGAACTCTGAATGTACAATATAAATCATCAAATACTTTCTGATCCTTCTGATTCAAAACCAAGCAACAAAGTACAACACTTAGGTTCGCCAAAAAAAGCAACATATGGTACATCAGATAATGGCAAGTTCAATATAAGTTGCTCAGCTAACAAAAACCATTCAGATCATGAATAACCAACATGTGGGTAAGTGGGTTACAAGCTAAAGAAGCTTCACTGCATTACACAACCACAGGTTCATTGTTCGTGCTAATCTGCTACTACACCGAAAAGTATTAAAGCCGGCACATTTGGGGTTAGGGTTTTAAAAAGCCACCAAGATACGATTTTTTTCGCAAAAATATCACTGTTAACAACGTCACTCAAAGCACTAATCGAGCTTTTTGCCACGTTCTAATTGAAATTATGATGGCCGGACCCCGATGTCAGGTAGACATAGCTGGGGAACTGGTTAACGACACCCTGCTTGTCTAAAGCACACTTGTTCAGACAAGTCGGCCGCGTCACTCTCTCACCTCCTCTGTCCCCCGCGCTTCAACTCTTGCGTCACCATGGATCCTCGTGGCGGCGGCTTGGATGGTACTGAGGCGGCCCCATGCCAGACTACTTCAACGACGAGGATCGGTATGGAAGCTCCCCGGCGTCGAAACACTATTTGTCCCCTATGGCGACGGCCAAGGTCAGGAGGTCCAATCCGACCGGGAGTCATTGCTACACCTCATCTCACGGGGGAGTTGAGTAAGTCTGCCTCACCTAATCCAATTCAAATGCATTTGAAACCCAATTTGGTTTCTAGGGTTGGAATTCTTCTATGTTAGCAAAATTTATTACATTTTGATAGAAGTGATAATCTTGAAAGAAAACTAGGTTGTTCAGACATTACTTATCTAAACTTGTTAGCACGGGTAGGCATAGAGGAATATGGATGAATTAAAAAATGTATTATGTGAAGGAGGAGGGCAGATGTTTGGCTGGGATGGCAGTAATTGATGGCATGTCAAATGTGAATGAAATGATGCATATCAATCACTATTATCAAAATAAAGTTTGAACTTTGCATTAACGGTGAATATGCTGAAAAAGAAGCTCCAATTTCATAGATTGGAGTTCATGTGGTATATTCAGTTGATGATGAGAGACTGCTTTTTCATGACTAAGCAAAGTGTAGTCAATTCATATTATTTTTATCTATGCAATCAGTAGAGCAATGACAAGAATTCGCAAAAGGATAAGAAAATTATTGAAGAAGATAAAGTAGATTATTATACGTTCACACAAAATATGTGATGGAAATATATGCCCTAGAGGAAATATTTTCTCTATAAAAAGGTTCAAAGGTCAATATTTTGATTTTAAATGATCTATCAATGATTTAATTCTTAAAATGAGTTCCAAGATTTTAACTGGGCATAAAATAAGTTATTATATTTTAGAAACTCAATACTAAGGGTTTTATGATTTTTCTAGTTTTTATAAAGCCAAATTCTATTTTTTTTGTATTTTCTATTTTAAATAGCATTTATTACAATTTAAGAAATCATTCATATTTTGAAATTTCAAATTTTGAAATGTGTTCAAAGTTGGCTAAAAATGTTTCTATTTGAAATAAATTGTTTTAATTTTTTTTAGAAATTAATTTGAGGTCAATTGGATTTTTAGAACAAAAGTTATAAATGATTTAAGGAAAACAGAAAAGAAAAGAAAAAATCCTGACAAGTGGAACCCACGATGACATCATCGTCATCAACCTCCGGTCTCTCCGCAGAAATTGCCACGACCGTTTTTTCTCGTGTTGATTGTAGGCGAATAAAGTCAAGATTGATTGCCTCGAGCCGTCCCCTTTAAAGCCCGACCTCTCCTCTCGATTTTCCCTCTAGGTCCCCTCTGATTTGTGCCTCGAGGCCACCAGAATCGCTCGCCGAACAAAGCTTCTGCCGTCGCCATGTTTCTTCGACTCCGACGAGGTAACCAAGGTCGCGCCACCCCTTTCTGATCCCCGACATTTCCCTCGTCCTGGCACCCCCCCTCAAGCCTCTGTTTGATTTTTCGCAGTCGTAGCTCGAGCCCGACCCGAGGCGCACCAGAGCCACCACGTCTTCGTCTGCACGTCAACGCCACCATCAGAATCTCCATATTGCGCCGCACGCCGTCATCACCTCCGCCGTGCACAGATACCACCGGAGAAGCGTCGCCGCAAAGATCCCAAGCCCAAAGCCACCGTGGTCTCCATTTCCGGCAACACTCCGTCGACCCAAGGTGAAACCCTAGCCCCCTACTGTTAGATCCAGATCCAGCGGCCCATGTTAGATCACTTAATCGAACCGGTACCAACCAATGGAAACACGCCACATGGCCCAAACTTTTCTGGATTTTCTTATGAATAGAAATTAAATAGCCATTTTGCAGAAAACCCCCTACACCTTAGAACCTTGATAACTTTTAAACTACAAGGCGAAATTTAGCAAATTTGGACTTTTTTAAAAGCCCTTGACATGTAGAATGTTAGAACTGTTTAAATTGAAATTTGACTATTTCAAATTTGTTCAAATTCAGATGATCCATTTGGATGAAATTTGACATAGTTTAAATTATATAATTTCAAAATTTGGAAATAAAATATTTTTGGAAATCTTAGGAGGTATACTTTCATACCTTACTGCTCCAAATAATTGGTTGACTAATTTAAGATTTATTTAGAATTATAATACCCATTTGAGTAATTTTGACCTAGTTTAAATTCTATAAATAATTGAAATATGGTTCCGTCTACAGAAATGTTTCATTTAGTAACCTTGGAGTAGAGAGAGTAACACATAAACCATATCAGCACACGTGAAACTATTCCATGTTAGGTTGTCCTAAAAATCCTCCCTAGAGTTCAACATCATTTGAACATGAAATGAGAATGTTTAGAAAAATTGTAGTGTGACCATTCTGGATCAAGACCAACACCTAGTATATGTCAATCACATGCTACAAAACCCGTTGAACCATAAGACCAAATAATAAAATCCTACTCAAAATTTATAGTCCATGTTGTAAATTTAATAGAACCCCAATACTCAAAACTTGATGTGAATCTTGTTAATCATGGTTTGCATCTAGAATCCATGGACCAAAACCTTGTATGAATCATTGTGATCAAAGAGCAACCATTTGGACCCTTGGAACAACCCTGTGATGAGGACATGATCACACGCTCGTTGGGAGACCCCAAGCGGAAGGTATGATGCAATCTAGAGTAAGTTTTCCCCTAGTAATGAACCAGAGTTATCGAACCAATAGGACTTCGTAGTCTTGAAGAAGTTTGCTTTATCAACGGCGCCAGAAAAGTGCTAATGTGTAGTTGACGGGAGCGTGGAACCTCCACACAAACTCTCTCTTGACCCAACTTTCCGGAAGGTTGTAAATCTTACGCTCTTCCTGAAAACTAGGGAGAATTAAATGTAGAGAGTCTTGGAAAACAATTAAAGTAAAAAACAATGCAACAAGGAAGCAATTATGGAAGTGCTTAAAAGAAGGTTTGCAATATGATGAAAATAGGATAGGGGGCCATATGTTCACTAGTGGTGTCTCTTCAAAGAAAATAAATATGCTAGGTGAACAAATTACAGCTAGGCAATTGACAAATCATGAACGTATAACAATACTCTTATGGCTAGATAAAGTTCACGGGTTCAAACATTGTAGGCATTACATCAATTCATATGGACCGCTATCCAGCATGCATCCATATCTAAATATCCACCTCAAGAAAGCTATCCAGGAAATCCCTTGGTATTAAGTTGCAGCAAGAAGTGATTGCTATGTGTGCAACAGACAAATGCATTAAGATCAATACGTAATGTAAGAAGTGGTTCTCATCCATAGACAAGAGCACCGTTGTTTTCTACCTAGTGGCAACAACACATCCTCCCCCCGAACGTTTCTGTCACTCGAGCGCAGGCAACAAGGAGGTATGAACTCAATATCTAGCATATAAACCCTCTACTGGAGGTGAAAACAACTACGTGACCAAGGTAATCATAAACACCGGATAGCATTGTAAGACAAGATTAAAACTCTCTACAAATATAAGTGAAGCATCTCAGATTGACATGAACAAAATAATCATAATATCATGGTTCAACGGATCCCAGCAAACACAACATGCACAATTACATAATGGTGGTCTCGATCATGTGAGGCAGCTCACAAGACTGTAAACATGGAGGCATAGGGGAGGGAACAACCATCTAGCTACTGCTATGCATCCGTAGTACCAAGATGAACTACTTACGCATCTGTCCGGAGGCAATGATGGCGATGTAGAGGCCTCCGGTGACGATCCCTCTCTCCGGCAGGGTGCCGAAGCAGGACTCCAGAAGCCCTAGATTGTACTTTCGAGGTGACGATGCCTCTCCGTATGTTTTGTTGAAAATAATTCCTTCCCCGAAGTTTTTAGGGTAAAGGGAAATTTATAGGCGGAAGGCGGACTTGAGGTGGTGGCCAGGGCCCTGAGGGGCCCACCAGGCGCGACCTAGGAGGGGGCCGTGGCTGGTGTCCTTCTGGTGGCCCCTTGGCTCCCCTCTGGCTCCCCTTTGGACCCTGTCTTCGTGCCAGGTAAAAGATGATCTCCCTGGATTTTAAGCCCTTTTAGAAAATATTTCCTTAAGAATTTTTCTGAAATAGAAAAAGAGCAGAAAATAGCAACTGTCCCGGGGCATATTATAAATAGGTTGGTCTGTAAAAACATTCGGAAAAAAGAGAAAACATGTGGAAAACAAAAGGTATTGGGTAGAAAACAAGCATGAAGCATACAAAATTATAGATACATTTGCAACGTATCGGCATACCCAAGCTTAAATCCTGCTCATCCTCAAGTAGGTAAGTGATAATAAAATAATTTTTGAGGTGACATGCTGATGCATGTAAAATGCATACATGAACTTTGCATGTTATTACTTGTTTTTACTACATATTAGCAACTTATATTCATGTTTTATAATGATTTGGGGGATTTTCTAAACAATGCCCCTTCTTTTGGTTCTAACCCTGTCTTTCCCAGAAAACGTACTTTTTAGTGTTTCAGACTTTCCGGGAGCTTCGGGACTCCAAAAAGGGCAAGGCCAAAGATCACGGTTCAGAATTTTCAAGACGAAGACCATGGGCCAAAGTAGAGGGCCAAAAGGCCAACCAGGTGGCAAAGAGGACCCTCCACGCGGCCAGATTCCTTGGCCGCGTGAGAGGCCCCCTTTTTGCCACCGTGGCTCCGATGCCGTCGATCTTTCTTCTCCCGAGTGTCTCGTGACCTAAAAACGACTATATAAAGGGTCCCCTGGCCTTTTCGAGGAGGAGGAGGCGTCGAGAGACGAAACCACGAAACAGAGAGACAGAAGGCTGCCGCCGGAGAAGATCAGAGGGGGGAAACGCCGCCGGGATCACCCCCGGAGGGCTCCACCCCCCTCCGGTGTGTTCATCATCAACATCTACAGCAAGATCAGCTCCATCTATCCACTGTAATCTCTTGGCAACCACGATGTATGATGCAATACTATATTCCCTTGATGTATTGTGTCTCCCCGTCTATGTTTGAGTAGTGAATTGTTCTTGGCAATGGTGAAATAGTTCTTTGATTGGTTGCATACAAGTTTGTTATCTTCTATGATTGTCTTTATGTACAATATATGAGTGCACGCATATGTTGGGGAATGCATGTAAGGTGATCACCGGTAGCATAATGGAGTGGTGGTGACTTGGGAGTGACAGTAACCTGAGACCGAGCCACAAAGTTAAGTTATTGGGGGATATATATAGGGGACCTTAGAACGTAAGGCTATGGTGGGACTTTATGTCTTAATCAATCTTGTGCAGTCATTTACTTGGCCACATGATCCATCATAAGGTGTTGTAGATCATTTACTTGACTATACCTATTCATGGCTCCTTCCTAGAAGAAACAACTAAGACTAAAACATGTGCTTCACTAATTGTGACAACCACACGAACGAAACACCTATTGCTAGAACACTTTCTCCCTTGAGATACTTGAGATATTTGCTGCTTGCTACTTGTGAAACTTGCTTAGAAACTTGCTTTAGAAACTTGCTTTAGGATTACTTGCATTTTAAACTTGCTTCACTAGTTACTAGACAAACCACACTCCACGTCACTTGCTTTTAATTAGTTAGTTCCTTTTAGTCAAACTTATTGCTTTGCATAAACAACCATATAAGAGGGTTATAGGGCTTTAGAGAATATATAGCTTACCTTTTATGCATGTGTCTCATGATAAACAGCCAAAATTAGTGATTCTTTTATGCATGTGGCTCATGATAAGAATTTTTTATGTGATATTCATATTGTTGAATCTATTCATGATGCTACTGAAAAATATTATGAGAGAGGGAAACATGGTTACACATATTTCAACAATATTAAGTTTCCCCTCTTTATGCTAAAAGTATTGAAGTTGCACTTGATCTACCTTTCTATGCTTGCTATTATGTGCTTCTTTTATTTGTTTCATTACAAAATGCCAATGCATAGGAAATGGGTTAGACTTAAAAATAAATTGTTTAATATTTTTTGGTGTGTTCCTTATGCTTTAATTTCCTATTCGGTTTGAGCACACATTTATGTCTTTACAACATGTAAAATGCCTTTACCTACTGTTATGTATCATTTAGTTTAAGATTTTCATTTTATAAAAAAATTGGGAAAGTAAATGAGAAGGATGAGTAATGGAGAAGTTGGGGTCGACCTTGAACATGTGTTGTTCATGCCAATGAAACCATTACAAAGTCTCTATCATTAAAACTTTTTCCAAAGCTAAAAAAATAAAAAATATTAGTTCACTACTGTAACATCACATTTCTGTCTTATTTCTCATCTTAAATGGCAAGAATAATCTTATATGAGAGATAGGATTAAACAATAGTAATTAGCTGTCAAGAAAACAGATTCCTGAACTTCATTGCGAAAAATGTTTAAAATCACATAAGTGGAATTTTGCCCTGGTAATTTACGAAAGCAATATTTAGTTATCACTACATATTTCATTAGATTTAAGTTTTATGATTTGGGCAACTTAAGTGCCTCTAAAAAATTCACTCTTTACGGGCTGTTCAGTTTTTGGCAGATTATGTCTTTATTTTGCATTGCTCTCATTACTTGTGTTTTGTGTGGTTCTTTTGATCAAGGAGCAATGCACAACTGTAGTAACAGTAGTTAATATTTAGAATCAACTCATGATGTGTCTTTTCTGTACCTTTGTGGATTTTTATTTATGGAGGCACTAACCCCTCTAATCAAGTTTTATGTTGAGATTTGTGTAAGAAGAATTTTTCAGGAGGAAGAGTTGAGTGAGATGAACAAAGATCAAGAGGGACAACCAATCAAGCTTGGGGATGTACCCCTGGGCTCACCCTACATGTATCAAATAAGTACAATAATCCAAGCTTGGGGATGCCGAGCCACCTCACTCCAACCATCATGATGTTAAGTAAGTCAAGCCTAGCTATAAGGCTATAAAGAAAGCGCTTTACGGGAGGCAACCCGGTTGTTTTTGTTTGGATTTTCCTAGTGTCCTCTTGCTGTCTCAAGAGATTAGTTTTTTTTTGTTTTAATTCTGGAGTTTTCAATAAAGAGTCAAGTCAAACCCATTTGGACTTATAAGTTGCTATCCTAGTGCATGAAATTTCTGTTTCAGCACGAGTCTGCTCACCGTATGATTTTACGTTTTTTATTGGTATGTCGGATTGAGCTAATTTTTTATTATGTTCTGCAACTTTTCGTCCTATGTAAGCACAAAAATTGTCTTAATTTTTTGACGAGTCTAGCTTAGGGAAAAACGTTCGTTTTGCTGCTGTTGCTTTTCTGGACAGATTCTGGCTTCTTTTGTTTTATGCACTCTTTGGGCTTCGGAATCGAATTTCCATGATACTTTCAAGCAAGAGAGTGAACATAAAACATAATGAACCTTATTTTCTATCTACTGGAGCATTTGATTTGGAATTTTACACAGCAAGCATGTGATTTGTTTGTCCTTGCTAATCTCACCCCGCAGAAAAAGAATGGGAGAAACATGTTTTGTGAAGTTTTTTCACAGGGAATAGAGGAGCTGCGCCTCAAGACATCCAAGAATGGTGAAAGCCATAAGCTTGGGATGTGATGAACACACCACTGGAGCTACACTCTTTTGGTTAGCACACGTCTACTTTCTGTTTTTCTAAGCAAAGCATTTATCGTAGAGACTTGAAGCGTCTAGTTTTTGTTTTTATTTTTGTTTTGGTAAGACCTCACCCATCATTTTATATGAGATTGAGCTACTGGAGTTTGGGGTTGGAATGTATTGGATGCTAGTATTATGACTTGGAATAGGGATGCCATGGTTGATTTGAAGAGCTACATATGTTTGCATGATTTATAGGCTTTTTATGTGTAGAAATTTGCAATAATGTTGTCTTGAGCTATCTCTTATTCATGTCCTTGATGTTAATTGCTGGTTTATTTAGTTTGTCATGAAATGAGTAGTTATATGGACATATGCATGCATAGTAGCTGGTCAACTATCTCCCTCTTGCTAGCCAAAAATTTAAAAATTCCAACAAGTAAAAACTTGTTTCCAACACTCCTTAGCCAAGTATTTCCAGTGAGTCCACCATATCTTCCCATTAGCTTCATTGCTATTCCGAGTATTTTCACCATGTTATTGTGTTATTTATGTTCTAAATTAAGATATTCGCTTTATTAATTGTCATGGGTTGAACTTGGGATAGGACTCTCACGAACTTTTGAAGGCACACTTTACTTTTTATGCATCTAATAAACATGACCCAATAATGGGAGCCACAAGTTTTGCGTTTGACAAGTGTGTGGTTGGGATCTAGCTATAAACGTGTATCACCGGAAAGCTTTCAACATTGCACAAAAATTTACATTTGGTTGATATCATGTACTTTTGTTTTTGGACTCCTGCCATGCCGAAATAAAATAGAGGAATAGTAAGTTTTGATGAGTAAGTATCTATATGACTAGAGAAACACATTGGGCCGCTAACCCAAGCCATGCTTTATCATGGTGGAAATTTACTTACAGCTTGAGTGACTCTACAACACATCCTACAATAAAATAATAAGCTATGCATAATAGTGAATGAAAATAAAAAGGATGATGAGTCTACTCCGTTTGTTTGTCTTGTCATTGTGACATGGGCTTGTTTCAATGTCATGGGGCAAGAGGTACCTCTTTGCGGTTCTCGATGATGCCATTAATACTTATTATGATTGTACAAAGCTTATTAGGAATCTTAAGTTGAGTAATCATGGAGTAGGTTTTCACACTCACGGGGCATGAGGCTTTCAACCACCTTGTCATTCACATTACTTCAACATTCACCATTTAAGATGCTAGTGATAAAGGGGCAATAAGAGTCCTAGATCAATGGATACCACATTTCAATTAGTAATTTTAGTTGAATAATTTAGAGGCTAAATAAGACTTGATCATGTTTTACCTATACTCAATTTTCTCCAAAGTGTCCACCATATTTTCTATTTTACATTATGCTATTCTTTGACCAATATAGGATTTTATTTTTCATTTTGTGTATGCATTTGGTCCATAGTGCTTTTATTTCATTATACACTTTGTGAACTTTCATGAAGCATCTTTTCTTGCATATTTGATATTTCTTAAAACATGAATTGTATATTGCTACTCATTTCTAGTATTAATCATTTGATTATATGTAGCATGAATAATCCTCCTTGATATCCCATGATTGTTTCAATATGCAAAGTCCATGTTAGTTTTATCACCTTCATACTCGAGGACGAGCATGGGTTAAGCTTGGGGATGTTGATGCATGTAAAATGCATACATGAACTTTGCATGTTATTACTTGTTTTTCCTACATATTAGCAACTTATATTCATGTTTTATAATGATTTGGGGGATTTTCTAAACAATCCCCCTTCTTTTGGTTCTAACCCTGTTTTTCCAGAAAACGTACTTTTTAGTGTTTCAGACTTTCCGGGAGCTTCGGGACTCCAAAAAGGGCAAGGCCAAAGAGCACGGTTCAGAATTTTCAAGATGAAGACCATGGGCCAAAGTATAGGGCCAAAAGGCCAACCAGGTGGCAAAGAGGACCCTCTACGCGACCAGATTCCTTGGCCCCGTGAGAGGCCCCCTTTTTGCCCCCGTGGCTCCGATGCCGTCGATCTTTCTTCTCCCGAGTGTCTCGTGACCTAAAACCGACTATATAAAGGGTCCCCTGGCCTTTTCGAGGAGGAGGCGGCGCCGAGAGACGAAACCACGAAACAGAGAGACAGAAGGCTGCCGCCGGAGAAGATCGGAGGGGGGAAACACCGCCGGGATCACCCCCGGAGGGCTCCGCCCCCCTCCGGCGTGTTCATCATCAACATCTATAGCAAGATCAACTCCATCTCTCCACTGTAATATCTTGGCAAACACGATGTATGATGCAATACTATATTCCCTTGATGTATTGTGTCTCCCCGTCTATGTTTGAGTAGTGAATTGTTCTTGGCAATGGTGAAATAGTTCGTTGATTGGTTGCATACAAGTTTGTTATCTTCTATGATTGTCTTTATGTACAATATATGAGTGCACGCATATGTTGGGGAATGCATGTAAAGGTGATCACCGGTAGCATAATGGAGTGGTGGTGACTTGGGAGTGACAGTAACCTGAGACCGAGGCACAAAGTTAAGTTATTGGGGGATATATATAGGGGACCTTAGAACGTAAGACTATGGTGGGACTTTATGTCTTAATCAATCTTGTGCAGTCATTTACTTGGCCACATGATCCATCATAAGGTGTTGTAGATCATTTACTTGACTATACCTATTCATGGCTCCTTCCTAGAAGAAACAACTAAGACTAAAACATGTGCTTCACTAATTGTGACAACCACACGAACGAAACACCTATTGCTAGAACACTTGCTCCCTTGAGATACTTGAGATATTTTCTGCTTGCTACTTATGAAACTTGCTTAGAAACTTGCTTTAGGATTACTTGCATTTTAAACTTGCTTCACTAGTTACTAGACAAACCACACTCCACGTCACTTGCTTTTAATTAGTTAGTTCCTTTTAGTCAAACTTATTGCTTTGCATAAACAGCCATATAAGAGGGTTATAGGGCTTTAGAGAATAGATAGCTTACCTTTAGCTCCTCGTGGGTTCGACACTCAAATACATATCGAAAGGTACTACAATTGATCTCCTGCACTTGGGAGTCATCACATGCCACCACAAATCTTGATCAACGTTATGTAAACGCATTGCAAATCTTAGATCAAAATACTTTAACAAAGACATGATAAATATTATTTCAACTAATGTAAACTTAGCAACCATGTTGCACATGAAAAGAAATACAAAAAAAAAAGAAAACAAATAATGAAAAATTGAAAGTGATACGGTTGTTGCAATCATTAAGAAAAACATAATAAAGTGCTATCCAGCTAGTCCTTCGTGTGGTAGCAAAACATAAATGTTAGGACACCTTCAAAGTTTAAATAATGACTAGATACAAATAATTTGAGAGCAAGCAATACCACAATCATGAAATCAATCAATAATAAATTTTGGGTCTATTCACATTATACTCAGAATGACAACTATGCTCTCTTAGCTCGTGCATAAAGTAAGAAGATGAAGACTCAACATAAAAGTAAAAGAAAGTCCCTTCGTAGAGGGAAGCAGGGATTACTCATGTGCTAGAATTTTTTATTTGATAAAACAGAGATATTGAAAACAATTTTGAGAGAGGTGTATGTCTATGTCAACAAATGGTAATGAAAAACTTATCATAATCCATGTCAAGCCAAGTGTTTAGAATTTTGAGAGCAGTTTCTGTTGTTATTAGTTTGGAACTTCCCCCACCTTTCTTTTCACAAGCCAGGGGTAGCTGTGTTCACGGGTATCCACCATCTTTCATCAAACCATGGGGAAGTGCCTTTTTGTTATTATTTGGCACGATCTTCTCTGCAAATTTGAATGAGCACAAATTCCATACTCATTGGGTGAAAGAAGGAAGAAGAACTTTGCTTGACACAAACCATAATAAACTTTAAAATACTTCCTCATGACCTAAAACAAGAACACAAAACATGTTATAATTTTGAAGGGTTAAAGGTATCACACGAGAATTTTACTTGGAGTGGCGGTTAAATACCACATATAGGTAGATATGGTGGAAACATTTGGCATACTTTGGTTTTTGGGAGTTGGATGCACAACTAGAGCTCATAGTTAGTACAAGTGTAGGCTAGCAAAAGACTGGGAGCGGCCAACTAAGAGAGAAATTTTCACGACCCCGGACCCAGAGATATACATACTGTTATGTGCTCCTAGCCATGGACTCACAAGGGCTTCAGGGTTACCAGCCCCGGCCGCAACAAACAACGGCAGGCAGACTGGATTCATCGGCACGTAGTCCGGATCCCCAGTCTACTACTCCTTGTATCCATGCTAGTCATAACCACCTATGCATATCAAAGCGTCCACGAATCGTATGAAACTGAAGTAAACGGGACCAAAGCTATACAGAGATGCTATGTGTCCAGAAAGTGCAACAACAATCGAGGGTTACTGGGGTTACCTAGCCCCAGGCCGATCACATCGGCAGGCGGGCTCGGACATGGATCATCGGCTCCACAACCCCTCGACTGCGACAACTATGCAGGCATAGCCAAAACTATATAACAATGAGCTCGAAACCAACAACCGATCAAAGCAGCACTCTAAACATGAAGCTTTATTAAACATGTGTTACTAGAGTATAGCTTTACAAACAGAGGTCACATGACCCAACATTACATCAAACAACAGAAGGCAAATTATGTTGCTAATCAACAAGAACCAAAAAGGCCTAAGAGGCCGCAACATAAGGCGACGTCCCAGCCCAAAGATTCTAGGCTGCTACCTGGGAACCCCAAACTACTCGTCGATGTCCACGTTGAATCATCACCGATGTGAGATCTTCTCCTGAACCAAAATTAAGCAAACCTGAGTACGGGAGGTACTCAACAAGACTTAGTTAACCTATTATATATCTGCTATCTTCAGAAAGGTTTTATGAAGGCTGTTTTGCGTAAAGCAATCTTTGTTTTCCAAGTCGAGGAGGAATAGCACGTCTCATAGAAGGTTTTCAAAACAGATGAGAAACTCACTACTGTAATCATCATCATCATTTCAAACCACCAACATCAATTCCCAGCATCTCACATGCTACAAGGATCACCCCTCTCGGCATCTCCGAGGAGGCACCCTTCATCTATTGCATCCATGCATTTTCAACATCTTTTACGTCACGTTCAAGTTATCTATGGCCACGTGACATTCACCAAGTCGTCCTTAACCGTGGACACGGCTTTCCGAAAGATTTATCCCTGCAGGGTGGTACACTTTACCCACACGTACCATCCGACTCTTAACGCCACATGTACGCTCCTTGGGAGCGCGGCAGAGGGTGGTTGGCCACGACCTTTACCTTGTCGAGCCCTATCCATGAGTCAACCCAAACAGGGCCACCCCGTCAACAGGGAGTTGGCCACCTCCTGACGGCACCTGTTCTGTGAGTCGGGATCAAGATCCGTGTACGTCCATCACTTGTCCCGGTCACGCCCTAAACACCTCCAAAAGTTTTTTGACTCACACGCAGATGGAAATCCCAAACTACATGACTCACGGATAGAACCAAACAAGTTAGTTAGTCGAGCGCGGTCTGTTATGCCCCGCGTGTGGTTGCACGCTCAGTCTTGGTTTCCGCGGCGAGACCTTAATCCTAGGGTTGGCAAGTACAGGACAAAGAACCACTTCCCAAGTGGCCTCCGATCCAAGCCTTAGTCAGGTTAACCACACAATGCTCATCTCACCACGTCATCATATCATACTAGGTTATCGCAGCTCTGATTCATCAACCGGATGGAGCAGAGGTAAACAAACATGTATGACTAAGCGAAGCAGATATGAGGCTCCGACGATGCGCACAAGCAAATCTATGGCGGCTAGGAGCAGTGGATCAGGATGTTAAGGCAATGCAGTATATAGGTGAACTATATCTACCAGCATCAAATACTTTGGAATCGGATGCAAAGTACGAGAATCAAATGTTGTTTGAAAGCATATATGAGCAGATAAGAGGTTATGCTTGCCTTGGTTATAAGAAAACCAATAGATATATCTTCTGGGATAAGTTCTTGACTTGTCGGTTAAGATCAAGTATTCGCCATTGGACTGCTGGCCTTCTCTTCGGAGTCGCGTTCTACCGAGGGGGAAACAACACCGAAAGAGAAATAACAATCAACACATGGCATCGATGCAATGCGCAATATGTATGCATGAGCAAGTTAATGCACTAAAACAAAGCCCTAGACATGTTCGATGGGTTGCTAGGGTTTGGATGTTGGTTAAGCAATTTTACTGAAATTATCCCAAAAATAGGCCCCGGAGGGGCAATTCGGTTGATTATGAAAGTAGGTACCATTTTAAAAGCTCAAATGGGTTTGAAAACATCATAAACATGTTGCATATGTCATTTTGAGCAATTTGGTATATAACTCTTAACTTTCTAATTTTAGTGAATAAAAACTTATTTTTCTATTTTAAATGATTAAACAACATTAAATAAATGCTCATTTTTGGACTTTCTCAAACATGTGTGAAAATGGCATAATTGGATAGATAATAATTTTCTGAACAGAACCATATTTTTATTTTATTTTTTTGAATAATAAAACAGAAGTTATTAAATTTATAAGTTTTTATCATTTCTGTAATAATTAGAAGGGTGGGGCCCACCTGTCATAGTAACTTTCTTTTATTAAAACATTTTAGAAAAACAGAAGGGCTGGCCCACGATGACGTCAGCTTGACGTCAACGAATGGCAGCTGCGCCTCTGTCCTGCCTCGATCGCGTGTTTGAGCGCAAATTGGAGGGCGAGTTAGGGTGCATCCGAGAGAGGGCTGCACGGCGAGCATTTAGGTGGCGGCGCCGCTGCTTTTGGGTGGCCGGAGGCTCGCCGGCGTCCATCCGTGCGGCGGCGGCGGCGGAGCTCATCGGGCGGAAGTTACAGAGGGAGAGGGGATAAACTGAGGCCATCGGGAGGCTCACCGTGGAGAGTGGAGCACGATGGCGTTGACGGTGAGGTGAGGGAAGGCCGGAATAGTCGCCGGCGTGGAGAATTGCGCGGCGGCCGGACTCGGAAACGAATCGTCGATCCGTGCCATCCTTGGCTTCCGAGATCACGTGGCTCGACGGGGACGTAGAGGGAAGCTCGGCGGGGCCAGTGGCGTGCACGGAGGGGCGCGAGGGTGGCCCGAACGACGGCAAATCGACGGAGGGCGACGGACAATAGGGTTAGGGTTCGTGTTCTAGGCAGAGAGAGCCAGAGAGAGCCCAAGGGGGACGAGTAAGGAGGAGACGCGATGAGGACGTCTCCTCTGCCCCTTATCCGAGCGCGAGGGGAGCAGGACGTGGCGCTGGGCGCCGTCGGCGTTCTTCTCGCCTACTGTCCAGAGGTAGAAGACGATAAAATAGGCGTTTTGCGAACCCTCCCCCCCGAAAGAAACAGAAACTGCAGAAAGGTCCTTCTTTTAAAGAAACATGACAGAAAAATAGAGGTTTTGGGGCCCTTTGTGCAAACAGAAAATTTGGCAAAAATAAGTTTTGGAAACCTTGTCAAATTTCCAACAAAACCATGGTTTTCTTTGGTGAAATTGAAATATTTTTCAGAACAACATTTTGGAAACCAAATTAAGTACTATTTGTGAGATTTCCTCAAACCATTTAAATTCACAATTTAAATTGGTTAAAACATGATTTAAATTTTTGTTTCATGCATGTATGAGATGAACACACACCACACACCCTAGTTTAGCAAAAATTGGGATGTTACAGAAATAACAGTCATAATCATGCATAGCGACAAAACATCATTAATCAAAGCATGAAGTGATATTACAAGTAAAAAACTAAATTATCATCAAGGCTAGAAGTGAATTTTTTTTGTAGTAATAACATGGTGTGAGCATGCGCTAAGTCAATCCTGATAAAGCATTCAAAGGTGAAATACCACAATACCATGCTTCAATAAGAGAGAACAACACGTGATAAAATTCAATGGCAGATTGAGCATTCTTAGATATTTGAGACTAGTCATGATACATCATAAATAACTAAGCACACAATTAAATAACATCTAACATGACATGACAATGCCTAAGCCACAGTCAAAACAAGCTTCCTATTGCACCACTATAAGCATGAAACAATTTACTCTTTTCCAACACCAATAAACTTATTCGAAACAACTCTCAAAGAAAATAATAATCAAATACCAGAGAGCTAATAAAAATATAACTCAAGCAAACCAACAAGTTCTGAACAAAATTCGAGTGAAAAACAAGAGTTAAACGCAATACTAGCAAAAACTAAACACTCGCAGAACAATAAGAATGAAAACTAAAGTTTTCTAGGCAATGAAAGCAGAGCATGTGTCTCCCAAAATAAAAGTGCTAGGATCCAAACAAAAGCTACATCAAATAAAACAAAACAAACTGAAAGAAAAATAAAAAGATGCTCCAAGAATAACACATATCATGTGAAGCAATAAAAAAATATAGTGTTTTGAAAGAAACCTGATATTTTTGTTGATGAACAAGGGGATCCCTTGGGCATGCCCAAGCTTCGACGCTTGTACTTATTGGATATGTATTGGGGTGACATTGGAATCCCCAAGCTAGAGATTTTTTCCATCCTTCATCTCATCACATTATTCTTCTCTCCCTACACTTGAAAACTTCCTCCACCTAAAACTTCCTCACAATCTTCATTAGCAATGCTAGTGTAATAAAAATAATAAGTTTACTTGGTTTAGTTTCAACACAAGTCTCACAGTTCAATTAAAAGATTAACTACTGTCAATTTTTTTAAAATCTCTTCCCATCAAAAGAACACGAAAAGAAAGGTATTAAGATGCAAATGCAAATATTGGTAGAAATATTAAGATGTCAATACAGAACATGCGGTAAAGGTGATTGTTTTAGAAAATATTATGTTGCTCAAATCAAAAAGTGGAAAACTAATGAAAGTTAGATAACAACCCGGGGCATGTGTCTATTTTTTCCAAAGCAATATGACGCTCTGGCTGAGAGATATGAAGTTTTTGGTAACATCCTAGAAATCTGTTTCAGAACAACAACTCCCCCAAATCGAACTACCTCTCAATTAGAGGTTACTCTTGGCACTTGAAACGGAATAAAAAGGATAACGAGCGGTTGCTATAGGGGTAACAACTTCCAAAACAGAAAAATAACAAAAGAAAACAAAAGCTTAATGAAGGAAAACAAAAGTGGGTTGTCTCCCACAAGCTCTTTCTTTATCACCATTAAGATAGGCTGAACAATTTTCAAATATGCTCACATAAGAAATAGTAGTTGAGGTCAAAGAGAGCATCAAGTAGAAAACATGAAACAAATTTAAGTCTAACCAACTTCATATGCATAGGATTTGTGTAAAGAAATAAATCATGAAAGCATAAAGAAACTAGCTTAGGAGGGAAAACAAGAACAACTTCAAAATTTCCAATATAAAGAGAGGTGTTTTAGTAACATGAAAATTCCTACAACCATATTTTCCTCTCTCATAATAATTTTCAGTAGCATCATGAACAAACTCAAAAATGTAACTATCATAGAAATCATGTTTGTCATAATCTAAAAGCACATAATTCATATCAAGATCCAAAATAGTGGGATCAAAATTTAAAATCAGCACCTCTTCTATCCCACTTTTAACAATAGAATAACAAGACGATTGGTCACTCTCAAAAGGTATGGGACACCTTATAGCAATCCCATTTTCAATAGCATTATAATTTATAGCATCAAGTAACATAGGACCACCATCTAGAGAATTATCATATAAATTTTCCAAACAAAATTCCTCATTATCATGCATATCAACAGTAGGAATAAATAGAGGATTATCATAGGATTTATAAAAGTAGCAAGTATTATCATAAATAACAGTACAAAAATCATTCTCAAAAGTTTCATTCATAGAAGCAGCAAGGTCACAATTATAGAAGTATCAATTTCATCAAAAAGGAATATTTCAAAAGAATCAATAAGATCATCACATTCATCCATATAGCACTCATCCTCCTTTGGTAAGCATGGAGGGAAATCAAATAATGTATGGGTTAAAGAGTTACTCTCATTAAGGTATACATGGGTAGCTAATCCATTCTTCCTCCTTTTGATCATCACTCTTCTCCTCTTTTCCATCCAATGAGCTTCCAGTTTTAGCAATTTCTTCTTCCATAGGCTCCTGCATGGCATTAGTCTCTTCCTTTGAAGGAGAGAAACTATTACGATATCTAATAATATAGCCATTATTCTCATAATCATCATGGAAATATTCAAGTATAGTACAAATTTCAGATTTGTAAGAAGCATCATTTTTATTTCTAAGAAAATAATCAATTTCAATAGAACCCATCCAAGCAATAAGTTCTTCAATTTGTTCCACATCATAAAAGTCATATTTTCCCAAAGCACAAGAGGATATAATTTTATTATCATTACAAGCACATTGGAAAGGATGGTATTTAAAGTCCATATAGTAGCAGGATTTATCACATCAACAAGATATATCCTATATAGAGCACAAGTATCTAGCATAGCTACCCAATTTATTTTTACGTATCTAAGTGTTTCCCTTTTTGAGACAAGCAGCATTCCTTATGATATTTTTGTTGATCTTCCGTGAACCCACCTTGCCAATAAGATCTAGTTTCAAAGAAATTAACCATTGCTAGGCATAAAAGCAAGATAACTCAAATAAAAGACTAGAAACTAGAAAACTAATTTTTTCTGGGGGGGGGGGTTCATAAAGACAAAACAAGACTAAACAAAAGTAAACTAAGCAAGAACAAAACAAAAGAAAGAAAGTGGAAGTGTGAGACTCCACTTGCAACAAGCTAGAAATCCCGGACAACGGTGCAAGAAAAAGTACTTGATGAGGACGTGATCACACGCTCGTTGGGAGACCCCAAACGGAAGGTATGATGCAATATAGAGTAAGTTTTCCCCTAGTAAAGAACCCGAGTTATCGAACCAGTAGGACTTCATAGTGTTGAAAAAGGTTGCTTTACCAACAACGCCAGAAAAGTGCTTACGTGTAGTTGACGGGAGCGTGGAACCTGCACACAAACACAAACTCTCTATTGCCCCCAAGTTTCCGGAAGGTTTCAATCTTTCGGTCTTGCTAAAAACAGGATAATTAAACGTATAGAGTCTTGGAAAACAACTAAAGTAAAAACGGGACAACAAGGAATCAATTATGAAAGTGCTTAAAAGAAGGTTTGCAATATGAGGAAAATAGGACCGGGGGCCATAGGTTCACTAATGGTGTCTCTCCAAAGAAAACAAACATGTTGGGTCAACAAATTAGAGCTGGGCAATTGACAAATCATGAACGTATAACAATGTTATTATCACGAGATAAAGTTCACATGTTCTAACATTATAGGCATTACATCAAGGCATATGGACCGTTATCCAGCATGCATCCATATCTAAATATCCACCTCAAGAAAGCTATCCAGGAAATCCCTTTGTATTAAGTTGCAACAATGAAGTGATTGCTATGTGTGCAACAGACAAATGCATTAAGATCATTACGTAATGTAATCAATGGTTCTCATCCGTAGAGAAGAGCACCTCTGTTTTCTCCCTAGTGGCAACATCCCCCCCCCTCCCGCACGTTTCTGTCACTCGAGCGCAGGCAACAAGGAGGCATGAACCCACTATATAGCATATAAACCCTCTCTTGGAGGTGAAAACAACTACGTGGCCAAGGTAATCATAAACACCAGAGAGCATTGCAAGAAAAGATTAATACTCTCTACAAATATAAGTGAAGCATCTCAGCTTGAAATGAAAAAATAATCATAATCTCATGGTTCATCGGATCCCAACAAACACAACATGCACAATTACATAACGGTGGTCTCGATCTTGTGAGGCGGCTCAGGAGACTATAAACATGGAGGCATATAGGAGATAACAACCATCTAGCTACTGCTATGGACCTGTAGTCCCAAGATGAACTACTCACGCATCAGTCTAGAGGCAATCATGGCCTAGGAGGGCCACGGCTGGTGCCCTCCTGTTGGACCCCTGGATCCCCTCTGGCTCCCATTGAACGTCGTCTTTGTTCCAGGTAAAAATTGATCTCCATGGATTTTTAGCCCTTTCTGAGAATATTTCCTTAAGAACTTTTCTGAAAAAACAACAACAGAAAACAACAACGGCCCTGGGGCAAACATATCTATAATTTTTGATGCTCCATGCTTGTTTTCTACCCAATACCTTTTGTTTTAAACATGTTTTCTATAGTTTTCCTTCATTTTTCGGATGTTTTCGCAGACTAACCTATTAAATGATGCCCCAGGCAGTTATTGTTTTCTGTTGTTTTTCTATTTCAGAAAAGTTCTTAAGGAAATATTTTTGGAAAAGGCTGAAAATCGACAAAGATTGTTTTATACTCAGAATGAAGACGGAGTCCACGGGAGAGACGGATGGGAGCCAGGAGGCCACCAGGAGGGTGCCATGCGCACCCCCTAGGTCGCGCCTGGTGGGTCCCTCAGGGCCCTGGGCACCGCCTCAAGTCCCCTTCCCCTATAAAATGCATTTTCCCCTTACAATGTCAGGTACGGAGTTATTTTCCATGAAACTTATAGAGAGGCTCCGTCACCTCGAAAGTCCAATCTAGGGCTTCTAGAGTCTAGCTCCGGCACCCTACCGGAGAGGGGTGTTGTCACCGGAAGCCTCTACATCGCCATGATCGCCTCCGGACAGATTCTTGAGTAGTTTATCTCGGGACTACGGGTCCATAGCAGTAGCTAGATGGCTGTTGTCTCCCCTATGCCTCTATGTTTAGAGTCTCATGAGCCGCCTCACATGATCGTGACCACCATTATGTAATTGTGCATGTTGTGTTTGCTAGGATCCGATGAACCATGAGATTATGATTATTTTGTTCATGTCAATCTAAGATGCTTCACTTATATTTGTATAGAGTTTTAATCTTGTCTTGCAATGATCTTCGGTGTCTATGATTACCTTGGCCATGTAGTTGTTTTCACCGTCAAGAGAGGGTCTATATGCTACATAGTGAGTTCATGCCTCCTTGTTGCTTATGCTCGAGTGACAGAAATGTGTGTGTGTGGGGGGGGATGTATTGTTGCCACTAGGGAGAAAACAGTGGTGCTCTTTTCTACGAATGAGAACCACTGCTTACATTATGTATTGATCTTAATGCATTTGTCTGTTGCACACATAGCAATCACTTCGTTGTTGCAACTTAATACCAAGGAATTTCCTGGATAGCTTTCTTGAGGTGGACTTTTAGATATGGATTCATGCTGGATAGCGATCCATATGCCTTGACGTAATGCCTACAATGTTAGAACCCATGAACTTTATCTCGTCATAATAGTATTGTTATACGTTCATGATTTGTCGATTTTCCAGCTGTAATTTGTCCACCCAACATGTTCATTTTCTTTGGAGAGACACCACTAGTGAACCTATGGCACCCGGTCCTATTTTCCTCATATTGCAAACCTTCTTTCTTGCATTTTTAATCATTGTTTCCTCGATGTTCCGTTTTTTACTTTTATTGTTTTTCAAGACTTTATACATTTAATTCTCCTGTTTTTAGCAAGACTGGAAGATTGAAAACCTTCTAGAAAGTTGGGGTAAGAGAGAGTTTGTGTTTGTGTCAAGGTTCCACGCTCCCGTCCACTACACGTCAGCACTTTTATGGTGTTGTTGATAAAGCAACCTTCTTCAACACACGTCAGCTCATGAGACACTTTCGAGGATGTACCTCCCTTTAATAAACACAATATGGTTTGGAGCTATTAGTTCATCCATTACCGCCCAGATCCTAGAGGTGATCACTTTAGTGCAAATATTAAAACTGCAATTAACAAGACTCATAGGCCTAAACTTCTTCATAGAAGTGGCATCAGGTTCTTTCAGAACAAGGGTTAAAGAAAACAAAGTTCAACCTATGACGATCAAGCTTTCAGAACAAGGATTTTTTACTTAGGAAAGCTTGATCGTTATAGGTTGAACTTTGTTGTCTTTAACCCTTGTTCTGAAAGAACCTAAATCCACTTATATGAAGAAGTTTAGGCCTACGAGTCTTCTTAATTGCAGCTTTAATATTTGCACTAAAGTGATCACCTCTAGGATCTGGGCGGTAATGGATGAACTAATAGCTCCAAACAATACTGTGTTTATTAAAGGGAGGTGAATCCTTGAAAGTGTTGTTACAGCGCAGGAGGTTCTGCACTTTGTTTTTCATGGCAAGGGAGAGGGTGCAGTTCTTAAGCTACCCTATGAGAAGGCTTTCAATACAGTTGATTTAGATTTCCTAGATGATATTCTTCTCAAAAGGGGTTTTGGTCCTCATCTTAGGAATGGATTAGCCTAGCCACTAGGGGGGTCTGTTGCTAACAAAATAAACAAATGTTTTGGTGATTTTTTCGCTACCACTAAAGGTCTACGGCAGGGAGATCCAATGTCTCCTATTCTATTTAACCTGGTATTGAATGTTTTGACTAGAATGTTGAGTAAACCTTCTATCCATGGTCTAATCAAAGGGCTTTGCACTAATGTTTTCCTTGGTGGCCTGATTGGATTGCAATACGCCGATGACACGATCCTCTTCCTAGAAAACAACCTGGAAACAGCGAAAACCTGAAAAGTGTTCTTACTTGATTTGAGCAAGTTTCGGGCATGAAGATCAACTATAATAAAAGTGAGCTTGTAGCTATTAATTTGGTTGAGAAGGATGTGTCCTCTCTCCAAAGAATCTTTGGATGTGTGATGGGTTCCTTCCCTATTAAAAATCTAGGCATCCCCTTGCAGTATGACAAGCTTAGGAGGGAGGACCTGCAACCCATCACTGATAAAATCCTTAAGAGGGTCGTAGGCTGGAGAGGAAAACTGTTGTCCTATGCAGCTAGGGTAGCTCTATCATCTAGCATCCCGGTGTATCTCCTTTATTTTTTCAAATTTCCTAAATGAGATCTTGAGCTCATAAATTCTCAAATGTCCCACAACCTTTGGAACGATTCCAAGGAGAAAAGGCGTTTGCATCTTGCTAATTGGAACTTAGTTTTTCTGCCAAAGAAGCATGGAGGATTGGGTATCCCTTTTTTTCGAGATGTGAATCTGTGTCTTCTTGCATCTTGGGTCAAAAGATACTTTGACGGTGAGAATAAGCTTTGAAAAAATCTTGTAGATGTAAAATATACAACATGTAAACCTAATATTTTATGTAGCTCTGAGGCACACCCTTCCAGTTTTTGGAAGGGTTTCATATGGGCTGCGAAAGCAATTAAGTTTGGGTTTAGTTTGCTTGTGGGTGATGGGTCTAAGATTTGGTTTTGGGAAGATACATGTGAACAGACAACGATGTCGCCTAGAGGGGGCGAATAGGCGATTAAATTTTTTCCGGTTAAGGCTTGCTAAATGCAGAAATAAACTAGGTGTTTAAATTAACAAGCACACAACCTAAATATACTAGGCTCACCTAAGTGCACCAACAACTTATGCTAAGAAAGACAAGTAACAAGGTGATAGCAAGATATATGACTTCAAGCACGAAGGCTATCACAATGTATATTGCATAAGTAAATAGCTCGGGCATCGAAATGACCGAGGCACACAGAGATGATGATGTATTCCTGAGTTCCTATTTTTTACGGGAGTACGTCTCGTTGGAGGGGTGTGAGCTTGCCACAATAGGCCTACTCAACGCCACAAAGGCCTCACCATATTATCGGATGAACCTTTCCACAAAGGCCTAGTTCACCTTCCACTATTGGCAACCTTCAATCTCGAGGCACGCATCCACAACTTAATTGGAGACTCTCGATGTCACAAAAATCTTGGGGATCACATCCACAACTCAATTTGAGGCTCCCAAGAACATCCAAGACCCAAGATTAACAAGTACACAAACTTTCACTTCCACGAATCGTCGTGGAGAGAGTAAACCGATGCAACCAATGCAAATGGTAAGAGCACAGATGCTCAAATCCTGCACTCTCAAATTCCAACAAAGCAACAAGTGCTTATGGGGGAATAAGAGAGGAAGAACAAAGGAGGAAAAACACCAAGAACTCCAAGATCTATATCTACTAGGTTTCCCGCACTAAGAAGGAAGATGGATTGGTGGAAATATAGATCTAGTTCTCCTCTCACTTTTCCCTCAAAGATATGCAAGAATCATGGGAGGGATTGAGAGGGGGCAAGCTTTCCAAGGTCAAAAATGGTGGGGGGGGGGGGAGAGATAAAAACGTGCTTGGAGAACTTGGGGACTAATGGGGAAGAAGACCCCTTAAATAGGTCCCCTCAAAAAGTGATCGTTGGAGCGCAGGAATGGAACATGAAATTCCGGTTCGAACTTGAACACGAAATTCCAGTCAAAATTTCCGGTCACCCTCTGCACCAAAAAGTTCTCTAATAGGAAATTCCGGTTGCATGGAAATTTCCGGCTCTCATCTGGTCCAAAACTTTCTGGTCCTTAGCCATTTTCTCGAGTCTTGGTTCTGACCGGAAATTCTGGTTGATACCAAAATTTCCGGTTGCAAATTTTCGGTTCCTATGTGCACCAAAATCTAAAACCCCATAACTTTTGCAAATGAACTCCGAATGAGGTAAATCCAATTGCGTTGCAAAGATAACAACGAGTACTATCCAAAGATGGGAAGGTGTGGGAACTTTCTCAAAGACGGACCAGTAATATTTTCACCACTGAAAACGTAACTAGTTTTTCTTATGAAATCCATTTTCGAGAAACCTGGGTTTGTCATGAAGATCCTGACAAGAACCAAAATCCCACATAGATAAAAGCCAAATAAAACCCAAGAAATATGATATGCGAGTATGCAAAGGTTTGAGCTCTCCACAACGATTCGATCAAGTTACTCACTTGAGAGCCCCTCTTGATAGTATGGCTATCGATCTAATAACCCGGTCTCCCAAAGGCATAAAACCTATTAAGATCATAACTTTTCCTTGAGCATTCCACTTGAGCTATATGATGACGATCTTGACTCTCTCAAGTTGGATCCTCTTTCTTGATCGTTCTTGCTAGCTTATGCTCCGCTTGATAAAGACTTGCAAGTTTCTCCCCCATACACCATTATGGGAGAGACTAGCTCCCCCATACACCATTATGGGAGACCCTTTTTGGAAAATCTTCAAGAGGCCACAATCTCCAATGGGTGGCAAGCATCAAGCATAGGATTTCTTCGAGATTCTTCACTTGAGCTTCCACATCATGCTTGATGACGAACACCACTTGACGACATAGACCATGGGCTATATGAAATATTTCTTTTGATGCATGCGCATGGAAAGATACCTAACCACACATAGGGATGCCACACACACATATCATGAGTTAGTTCACAAAGCTATATGGTCAATTTCTTACCATACCATGAGATACATAATCCCACTTGGTACATCTTGTAGCTTTGTATGTTGATCACTTTCTTGATAACCTTGAATCTTTTATTCTCTCTTCATATTATGATGTCTTCAAGAAAATCATGAAAGATCACCTAATACTTTTCTTCAATACACTTGCAATAAGCTCAACTCTATCCATGACCATTCTTCATATAAATCCTTGAATATAACAATGGCCATCACGAAAGCTAATAGAGTTCAACATATGAACTCCAATTCCAATGGACAAGATCTATAAGAATATCCCAATGCAAACATTAGTCCATAAGGATTGTCATTAATTACTAAAAACACTCATGGGAGCACCATGCACTTTCAACATGTGTCACGACCCCAGACCCATAGGTATACATAAGTGTTATGCGCTACTAGTCATGAACCCACAAGGGCTTCGGGATTACCAGCCCCGTCCGTAACACACAACAATAGATAGTCCAGAATCATCGGCACGCAGGAAAAAAATATCGGTTCTACTGCTCCTTGTGCCCATACTATTCATAAAAAATATGCATATAAAATAATCCACGAGTCATCTGAAACTGCCGGTACAATACCGAAGCTATACAGAGATGCTACGTGTCACAGGAAGTGCTGCACATGTCGAGGGTTACTAGGGTTATCAATCCTAGGTCGAGTAAACATCAGCAGGCATGCCCAGAATGGATCATCAACACCACAACCGCTCGACTACGACAGTCAACATAGGCATAACCAAAACTGTATAATGATGAGCTCGAAGCCAACAACCGATCAAAGCAGTAACTCTAGACATGAAGATGTATAACAAGTATTACTAGAGTATATCTTACACACAGAGGTCACATGACCCAACATTACATTAATCAACGAAAGGCAAAATTATGTTGCTGGTCAACAAGATACCAAAAAGTCCTAAGAGGACACAACATAAGGCGTCGGCCTAGCCCATAGATTCTATGTTGCTACATGGGAACCCCAAACTACTCGTCAATGTCCATGTAGAAACCACCACCAATGTGAGGGACTTTACCTGAATCAAATATGAGTACTAAAGGTACTCAACATGACTTATTTAACCTATTATATATCCGTTGTTTCGAAAAGGGTTTATAAAGGTTAATTTGAGTAAATAAATGTTTAGTTTTCCAAATCGAGGAAAGAATAACACGTCTCATGGAGTATTTTTGAAAGAGATGAGAAAGATACTCAACTAATGAAATATCATCTTTTTGTTCCACCAATATATTTCCAGCATCTCATGCTACAAGGCTCACCTCTCTCGGCATCTCCGAGGAGACACCCTTCATTCCTTCTCAATATCTTTTACGTCAGATTCAAGGTGTCAATGCTGGGTTGCACAACGGGAATTTAATTTTTTTCCATGCAAGCTACACAAAAACCAAGACCTTGCTATGCAGATACAAGTGAATATAAATTCCAAGATCTAGTTCCCGAGATTATGTACCAGACACCATAGTAGCAGAAGAGGTGTCGATGAAACCTATGGAAGATCCTCATGCGCAAGCCTATGGGAGAGGATGTTGCCGACTCCCCGTATCCATCATCGTGATCCAGCAGAGTGAGGGTCTCACGAGTTACCCCTCTAAGAGTATGCACACATACGTCGGGAAAATTCTGCAGCGCTTCTCCATCCAGGACTTGACGCCGCAGGTGTATATGAAGGTTGAGTTGTCAACACATGAGAGAGAGTAATTACAAGCTAGGTTTAATCGGGAGAGGAACACCTCAAAACCCCAATTAGAATAAGCTCTAATTCAATTAAAGGAAGCTCTAATTCAGTTATTAGTGCTCTAATTAGTCCTCTAATTCTTCTAGAGAAAAAGAGAGAGGCTTGAGAGCCAATTGTGTGTTTTTCCTGGAGCCGTGTGGTGGTTTATATAGTGAGAGGAGATGGGGACTTACCAAAGGGGGAGGAGTACTAGTTGGGGCATGAGGTGGTGGCCGCACCATCAAGGAGGTGGCCACACCACCCTCCTAGCCTAACTCGGATTGGTGAGGTGGAGTCCAACTCCACCTCCCACTCATTCCCTTTTTTTTTCCTTTTTTTCTCTTTTTATCTCCAAATAATTCAGGAAAATTACCGGGACGATGAGTACCATTTTGTGGAGCCACTGAGGCCCAAATGGCAACTCCCAAAATTAGGGTTCGGCCACGAGGGGGAAATCTACCCCCTCCCAGTGCTCCCCCTTATATGGAAAGTCCCCGAAACTTCTCCGGTACCACTTAACCCCATATTATCTAACGATGTGAGAAATATATATCATGCCCCCTACATTCGCTCTGTAAAGCGTTGACTTCTTTGTGTGTTGGGAACCCCAAAAGGAGGGTGTGATGAGTGATACGTCTCCAACGTATCTATAATTTCCGATGCTCCATGATCATATTATGCCAATTGCTACTTGTTTTCTCCCTTATTTATAGCATTTTTATATGTTTTCTGGGACTAACCTATTAACAAGATGCCAAGTGCCATTTCCCTGTTTTCTGCTGTTTTTGGTTTCAGAAAAGTTGTTCTGGAAACATTCTCGAAATTGGACCCCACAAAGCCCGAACTGCCTATTATCCCGGGAAGCAACCAGAACACCGAAGGAGAGTCGAAGACGGGCACCGGGGGAGCCGCACCGTAGGGTGGCGTGGCCCCCCTGGCCGCGCCAGCTATGGGTGTGGGGCCCCTGGAGCTCCACCGCCTTTGCCCTTCGCCTATTTAATCCCCCCGGATGGAAAACCCTAAGGACCTGATCAAAAATCCCCGAAAAGTTCCGCAGCCGCCGTCACCGTCAACCCTAGATCAGGGGGGTTCTGAAGCTGTTTCCGGCACCCTGCTGGAGAAGAGATCATCATCGGAGTTTTCTACATCACCATGCCTGCCTCCAGAGTGATGCGTGAGTAGTTCATCCTTGGACTACGGGTTTGTAGTTGTAGCTAGATGGTTGTCTTCTCCTCATATGCCTCCATGTTTAGATCTCGTGAGCTGCCTATCATGATCGAGATTAATCTTATGTAATTCTATATGTTGTGTTTGCTGGGATCCGATTAATATTGAACTTATGCCAAGTTGATTATAGTCTTTATTTGCATATGCTATTTGTGATCTTCCATGCTTTCCGTTGCTAGTGGTTGCTCTGGCCAAGTGGTTGCTAGTGACTCCAAGAGGGAGTATTTATGCTTGATAGTGGGTTCATGCCTCCTCACCACCTTGCTCGAGTGACAGAAACGTGAAGGGGGAGGATGTGTTGTTCCCATTAGGGAGAAACCAACGGTGAGAGTGCCCGCGTGCATAATCATTGCTTACATTACACACTTTGTTTAATGCAGTTATCTGTTGCTTGCAACTTAATACCTAAGGGGGTTCAGATGATAACCCGAGGGTGTATTATTAGTCATAGATGCAGATGGATTTCGGTCTATGTATATTGTTGCAATGCCCACACTAAAATATCATAGTAATCATCATGTTATATTGTGCACTTCGGTGCAACCTCTATTTGTCAATTTCCCAGATATAATTTGTTCACCCAACATGCTATCTTTTATGGAGAGACACCACTAGTGAACATATGAACCTCGGTCCATTTTCCACACTGTTAAACAAACCACAACAATTTCCTGCTTTCTTTACTTACTGCAAGCATACATCATTTTCCACAATATACGTCTAATCTTTGTTTTCAGCAAGACCGGTGAGATTGACAACCTCACTGTACCATTGGGGCAAAGTATTTTGGTTGTGTTGTGTGCAGGTACCACATTGTTGCTGACACCGGTGAAGTGCCATCACTACCGTCAGTGGCATCAACCTTCCGAAGGTCCTCTTTCTCCTACTGGATTGATAACCTTGGTTCTTAACTAAGGGGAAAACTCCTACCGTTGTGCTCATCACACCCTCCTCTAGGGGTATCCCAACGAGTGCAAGATCTGCACCATTAAAGACTTTTTATGGCGCCGTTGCCAGGGAGGAAGAAGTCTTCTGTAAAGGGGAGTCTCTCACTCTCAACCTCTTTATTTTGTTTATTGTCTTGTTTTTATTTTTGTCTTTTTTGCTTCTCTTTATAAAAAAAACAAAAAAAATAGTTCTCATTCTTGTTGTAATTTTTGTCTCTGCGTTGTTATTTCTCACCATGTTGTTCCCTAAGTTTACCTTGAAAGGTTTGCCGTTAGGAAGTGGTTCTATACTTGGAAAGGACACTATCAAAGAATTCTTTGATCATGTTAGTAATCATGATAACTTTGAGGGAAAATCCATAGTAAAACTTGCTCCCAATTACGAGATTGCTGCAACTTCTTTAGTTCACATGCTAGAAGCTAAGTTTGTTAACCTCCATCCCATAATGCAACATGTGTTCCTCAACTTGAATAACATTGAAGATGTTGAGAAAAGAAACTTCATCTTAGAAACTATGCTTAAAGAATTTGGAGATGTTGCTATAGAAGTTAGAAAAGTTTTTGATCATTTTAATATGCTTGGCTCATGTCTAGACATTGTTGGTGATCTAGAAAAAACTGAATCTAATCATTAAAACAATGATAAAATACCAATATCTTTTAAATTAGTGGCACTGCATGAAGCCCAAGATTTTTTTTTGATTGGATTGTTCCTGAGAATTTATTTGATGAAGATAGTAAGCCTAAAAGTACTAAGATAGGAACCTCTAAAACTCACTTAAATAAAATACAATGTATTATTAAAGAATTGCCAAATCTTAATTTGAATTCTTCACTTGAAAATACTTGAGTTGCCCTTTTTATGCCTAGCTGGAAGGCGTTAAAGAAAAGCGCTACCGGGAGACAACCCGTTTTATTTCGCTGTTTTCAACCCGTTTTCTTTTGTTTTATTTGGTGTGATTTGCACCTGGGTGTTGTATATTTCCTTAGCAACCCCGCTGTATCTTTCTTTTTTGTTTTTGTTGAGCCAAGTAAAGCCTCTAGTGGAAAGTTGAGGCTATATTTCGGATTTCTGCGCAGGAAACAGATTTCTGTTGTCCACTGTTTATTCCGTATAAAATCACAGAAAATTCAAAATAACCTAAGTTTTTGTGTGTGTAATCCTGAGTTATATACGAAACTTTTCTTATTTTAGCACCTTTTGATTTGAGCAACAGAAGATTTTTGAAAAAATCGATCTTTACCCGTTGTTCTGTTTTGACAGATTTCTGCCATTTATCGCATTTGCATCTTAATCTCTTTCTTTTGGTGTTCTTTTGCGAAAAAGAGTTTTAAAAGAAGTTGTGACAGTAGATAATGTGTTTTTGAGTGTTAGAATTGTGTTGAAGTTGAGCCATGTGAATTTATTAATTCAATTGCACTAACGTTGCTAATGAAGATTGTGAGAAGTTTGGTGTGAAGGAAGTTTTCAAGGGTCAAGAGAAGAGGATGATATGATGTGACCAAGAAGAGTGAAAAGACTAAGCTTGGGGATGCCCTGGTGGTATATTCCAGCAAATTCCAAGAAGACTCAACCGTCTAAGCTTGGGGATTCCCAAGGCATCCCCTTCTTCATCAACAAATTATCAGGTCCCTTCTAGTGAAACTATATTTTTATTCGGTCGCATCTTATGTGCTTTACTTGGAGCGTCTTTTTTTTCAGTTTGTTTTTGTTTTTGCTTTAAGTTTGTTTTTACGTTTTCAATAAGCTTGGTTGGACCCCATCATTCTTTTATTGGATAGTGACACGCTCTGCTTTTTCATGAGAATACATTGTATTCTTAATCTCTGTCTAGCTGCTGCATTTATTTAGCTCCTGTTTTGCATGCATCTCTTATAAGAGCTGTTAGTTTTAGTACTATTAGGTGAGTACTCTCATGTTTTCTTGCAGTATCATAAAGAGTATTTTTGTTAAAGCATGTTTTGTATAGTGCTTGTTGGGAGAAAGAAAACTGCTGCTTGAAGTAGAACTTATAACAATGCTAGTAGAAGCTTGTGTAAACTGTGGCAAGAACTTTTTCATGCCATGCTAAATGTTATTTTAGTTTTAAAGCCTTGTGGTTATTGAGTAGCATGAATAGCCTCAAATAGCTGAGAGTTTTTAATATGTTTTGAAAGATTCATGAGTTGTTCTTGTCATAGTAAAGCATCAATATACGGTATTCTCTTTCGAATGTTTTATTTGGTTGACTTGTCGCATGCTCACACCATGTTTATGACTATTAACCAGTCACGAATAGACTCCACGACCACTTAGTTTTTGAACTTGTGATACTACTTATGTTTTAATTAATGATGCTTATGTCTCTATGCATGATTATGGCTCTTATGCTCTCTTGATTTGTCGCTCCCAATGTTTTGCTAGCCTCCACCTATACTGAGTATGAGCTCTACTCGTGCATCCAAACTCCCTTAAACCAAACTTTTTCCCATTGTGTCCACCATACCTACCTACATGTGG
Source organism: Alopecurus myosuroides (assembly GCA_028641055.1). NCBI lineage: Eukaryota > Viridiplantae > Streptophyta > Magnoliopsida > Poales > Poaceae > Alopecurus > Alopecurus myosuroides. Next base: position 325,296,013 of record CM054057.1, on the reverse strand, counting down.
TATTTAACTGCCACTCCAAGTAAATTCCTCATGTGTTACCTTTAAAACCTTCAAAATTACTCCTTCTTTATGTTCCTATTTTTTCTCATGAGGACGTAAATAGAGAATATTTATCTCACTTGTTGATTGGATTTCACACCCTGGACTAGTGGCTTCATCCGCTTATCCAAATGATAGAGGCAGCAGGGTGCCCAGCCTCAAATTAATACAAACTAATTCTATTCACTATTTTTGCCCCTGATTTATCAGTCAAAGCATAATTGTGTAAACAAAAGAGAAAGAGGGGTGACCTTATATACCAGTTGCGTCCTTCACCATGGGAGCCGCTTTTGTGAATCCAGTTGGCTTGTGACGTACTGTATTTTCTGTTTACCATTCGTTGACATTAGCATATATCTCCCAAAATATAGACACTCAGTGTCAAAATTTTAATACCTTTGTTTAATAAAATAAAATCTCTAGCACATGAGTGATCACTGCTTCCCTCTGCGAAGGGCCTTTCTTTTACTTTTATGTTGAGTCTCCATCTTCTAACTTTATGCACAGTTGAGAGAGCATTTTTGCTATTCTGAGTTCTATGTAAATTTGTCCCATAAACATCAACAATTACTTCATAATGTGATATTATTTGTTCTTGAATTATTTGTTCTATTCTTCCTCATGAACTTTGAAGGTGTCCTGGCAGTTATGATTTGCCCCACTCTTAAGGACTAGCGAAATATCACTTTGCCATGATTTCTCTATACCTGAAACAAACGTCTACCTTTCTTTGCATTATTATTAATGATCCTTTATTTGAGTTACTCTCCGTGATGCAAAGTAATTGCTATGCTTTATTATTAAAGTTCCATTTATCATGTTTGTGTTTTAAGTTCTATGATCTCAGCGTGCATACGCTTTTACATTAGATTGATCAAGTTTATGTTAGTAGCATCTCACCTCAGAAAATATTGTTTTATCGTTTACCTACTCGAGGACGAGTAGGAACTAAGCTTGGGGATGCTTGATACGTCTCCAACGTATCCATAATTTCTGATGCTCCATGATCATATTATGCCAATTGCTACTTTTTTTCTCCCTTATTTATAGCATTTTTATACGTTTTCCGGGACTAACCTATTAACAAGATGCCAAGTGCCAGTTCCCTGTTTTCTGCTGTTTTTGGTTTCAGAAAAGTTGTTCTTGGAACATTCTCGACATTGGACCCCACAAAGCCCGAAGTGCCTATTTTCCCCGGAAGCATCAATAACACCAAAGGAGTGTCGAAGACGAGCACCAGGGGAGGGTGGCGCGCCCCCTGGCCGCGCCAGCTATGGGTGTGGGGCCCTTGGAGCTCCACGGCCTTTGCCCTTTCGCCTATTTAATCCCCCCCACATGGAAAACCCTAAGGACCTGATCAAAAATCCCTGAAAAGGTCCGCAGCCGCCATCACCGTCAACCCTAGATGAGGGGGTTCTGAAGCTGTTTCCGGCACCTTGCCGGGGAGGAGATCATCACCGATGGCTTCTACATCACAATGCCTGCCTACGGAGTGATGCGTGAGTAGTTCATCCTTGGACTATGTGTTCGTAGCTGTAGCTAGATGGTTGTCTTCTCCTCATATGCCTCCATGTTAAGATCCCGTGAGCTGCCTATCATGATCGAGATTAATCTTATGTAATTTTATATGCTGTGTTTGCTGGGATCCGATGAATATTGAACTTATTCCAAGTTGATTATAGTCTTTATTTGCATATGCTATTTGTGATCTTGCATGCTTTCCGTTGCTAGTGGTTGCTCTGGCCAAGGAGTGTCTAGTGACTCCAAGAGGGAGTATTTATGCTTGATAGTGGGTTCATGCCTCCTCACCACCTTGCTCGAGTGACAGAAACATGAATGGGGATGATGTGTTGTTGCCATTAGGGAGAAAACAACGGTGAGAGTGCCTGCGTGCATAATCATTGCTTACATTACACACTTTGTTTAATGCAGCTATCTGTTGCCTGCATATTAATACCTAAGGGGGTTCGGTTGATAACCTGAGGGTGGATTATTAGTCATAGATGCAGATGGATTTCGGTCTATGTATATTGTTGTAATGCCCGCACTAAATATCATAGTAATCATCATGTTATATTGTGCACTACGGTGCAACCTCTATTTGTCAATTGCCCAGCTGTAATTTGTTCACCCAGCATGCTATCTTTTATGGAGAGACACCACCAGTGAACCTATGAACCCCGGTCCATTTTCCACAATGTTAAACAAACCACAAAAAATTCCTGCTTTCTTTACTTACTACAAGCATACATCATTTTCCACACTATACGTCTAATCTTTGTTTTCAACAAGACCGGTGAGATTGACAACCTCACTGTACCATTGGGGAAAAGTATTTTGATTGTGTTGTGTGTAGGTTCCACCTTGTTGCTGACACCGGTGAGGCGCCATCACCACCGTCAGTGGCATCAACCTTCCGAAGGTCCTCTTTCTCCTACTGGATTGATAACCTTGGTTCTTAACTGAGGGAAATTCTTTCCGCTTGTTCATCACACCCTCCTCATGGGGTTCCCAACACACAAAGCACTCAAAGAATTTCTGGCGCCGTTGCCGGGGAGGAAGAAGTCTTCTGGATTATTTTGTTTATTATCTTGTTTTTATTTTTGTCTTGTTTTTCTTCTCTATATTAAAAACACGAAAAAATTAGTTTACTTCATAGCTGTTATTTACTTGCTTGCTATTATTCTGCTAAAACGAGTTCCTCTGAGAATACTAAGTTGTGTGACTTCACTAGCACAAACAATAATGATATTATTTGTGCACCTATTGCTCCTACTGCTGCTTTCTGTGAGATTAAACCTGATTTATTAAATCTTGTTATGAAAGAGCAATTTTCTGGTATTAGTACTGATGCTGCTGCTTCCCACCTTAATAATTTTGTTGAACTATGTGAAATGCAAAAAATATAAAGATGTGGATGGAGATATTATTAAACTGAAATTATTTCCTTTCTCTTTGAGAGGAAGAGCTAAAGAATGGTTGCTATCTTTGCCTAGAAATAGTATTGATTCATGGACTAAGTGTAAAAATGCTTTCATTGGAAAATATTATCCTCCTGCTAAGATTATATCCCTGAGAAGTGACATAATGAATTTTAAACAATTTGATAATGAACATGTTGCTAAAGCTTGGGAAATAATGAAAACTATGGTGAAGAATTGTCCCACTCATGGACTGACTACTTGGATGATTATACAAACTTTTTATGCAGGACTGAATTTCTCCTCAAGGAACCTATTGGATTCAGCTGCTGGAGGTACCTTTATGTCCATAACTTTGGTCAAGGCAACAAAGCTTCTTGATGATATGATGATAAATTATTCAGAGTGGCACACTGAGAGAGTTCCACAAGATAAGAAGGTAAATTATGTTGAGGAAGCCTCCTCTTTGAGTGAAAGGCTTGATGCTATTATGTCTATGCTTGTTAATGGTAAAGCTCAAGTTGATCCAAATAATGTTCCTTTAGCCTCTTTGGTTGCTCAAGAAGAGCATGTTGATGTAAACTTTATTAGAAATAATAATTTTAACAACAATGCTTATAGAAATAATTTTGGTGGAAACAATTATAAGCCTTATCCTCCTAATAATGGTTATGGTAATTCTTATGGAAACTCCTACAATAGAAATAAAAGCTCTTCCTCTGATCTTGAAAACATGCTTAGAGAATTTATAAGCACACAAACCGCTTTTAATAAATCTGTTGAGGAAAAGCTTGGTAAAATAGATGTTCTTGCCTATAAAGTAGATAACCTTGCTATTGATGTTGATTTTCTAAAACTAAAGGTTTTTCCACAAGATGTTAAAAAAAGTAAAGCTTTGAATGCCATTCAAGTTCGAATAGATAATAATGTCAGGTTGATGGCTGAATTACGTGCTAGGTGGGAAAGAGAAGATGAATTGGCTAGAAAGAATAATATAGTTAGAGTTTGCACTATCACAACCACTAGTAAAACTGAAGCTCCAAGTGCTAGTAAACCTCCTACTATAAATTGTAAAGTATTTGGTGTTAATAAAGTCTCTACTCCTTTGGTGAAACGTGCTAAATTGCCACAAATTGCTGAAACTGCTTCTAATAAAAGTGCTTAAATTTTTAAATATGTAGGAGATAATGGTCCCATTACTTTTGATGACAATAATTTTGATTTTGATGATTTCAATATCTCTGAAGTTATTATGTTTCTACAAAATCTTGCTAGAAGTCCCAATGCTAGTGCCATGAATATGGCCTTTACTAAACATATTACCAATGCTCTCATGAAAGTTAGGGAAGAAAAGTTGAAACTTGAAACATCTATCCCTAGGAAATTAGATGATGGTTGGGATCCTATCATTAAGATAAAAGTAAATTATTTTGATTGAAATTCTTTGTGTGATCTTGGTGCTAGTATCTCTGTTATGCCTCAAAAGCTTTATGATATGCTTGATCTACCACCGTTGGAACACTGTTATTTGGATGTTCATCTTGCTGATAATGCTAAGAAGAAACCTCTTGGTAGAATTGACGATGTTCTTATTATGGTTAAAAATAACCTTGACCATGTTGATTTTGTTGTTATGAACATTTAATGCAATGCTTCTTGCCCTATTGTTTTGGGAATACCTTTTCTTAGAACTGTTGGTGCTATTATTGATATGAAAGAGGGGAGTATTAAATATCAATTCCCCGTCAAGAAAGGTTTGGAACACTTTCCTAGAAATAAGATGAAGCTACCTTTTGACTATATTATTAGATAAAGATATGATGTTGATGCTTATTCACTTGAAAATACTTGAGTTGCGCTTTTATGCCTAGCTAAAAGGCGTTAAAAAAAGCGCTACCGGGAGACAACCCGTTTTATTTCGCTGTTTTCAACCCGTTTTTTTTTGTTTTCTTTGGTGTCCTTTTCACCTGGGTGTTGTCTATTTCCTTAGCAACCCCGTTGTATCTTTTATTTTGAGTTTTTGTTGAGCCAAGTAAAGCCTCTAGTGGAAAGTTGAGGCTATATTTCGGATTTCTGCGCAGGAAACAGATTTCTGCTGTCCACTGTTTATTCCGTAAAAGATCACAGAAAATTCAAAATGACCTGAGTTTTTTGTGCGTAATCCTGAGCTATATACGCAATTTTTCTTAGTTGACCACTTTTTGATTTGAGTAACATAAGATTTTTGAAAAAACCGATCTTTACCTGCTGTTCTATTTTGACATATTTCTGCCATTTATTGCATTTGCATCTTAATCTCTTTCTTTTGGTGTTCTTTTGAGAAAAAGAGTTTTAAAAGAAGTTGTGACAGTAGCTAATGTGTTTTTGAGTGTTAGACTTGTGTTGAAAATGAACCATGTGAATTTATTAATTCAATTGCACTAACGTTGCTAATGAAGATTATGAGAAGTTTGGTGTGAAGGAAGTTTTCAAGGGTCAAGAGAAGAGGATGATATGATGTGACCAAGAAGAGTGAAAAGCCTAAGCTTGGGGATGCCCTGGTGGTACATCCCAGCAAATTCCAAGAAGACTCAAGCGTCTAAGCTTGGGGATTCCCAAGGCATCCCCTTCTTCATCAACAAATTATCAGGTCACTTCTAGTGAAACTATATTTTTATTCGGTCGCATCATATGTGCTTTGCTTGGAGCGTCTTTTATTTTTGTTTTCAGTTTTTTTTTTCCTTTCAGTTTTTTTTACTTTTTCAATAAGCTTGGTTGGACCCCAACATTCTTTTATTGGATAGTGACACACTCCGCTTTTTCATGAGAATAATTTGTATTCTTAACCTTGTCTGGCTGCTGCATTTATTTAGCTCATGTTTTGCATGGATCTCTTATAAGAGCTGTTAGTTTTAGTAGTGTTATGTGAGTACTCTTATGTTTGCTTGCTGTATCATAAAGAGTATTTTTGTTAAAGCATGTTTTGTATAGTTCTTGTTGGGAGAAAGAAAACTGCTGCTTGAAGTAGAATTTATAACAATGCTAGTAGAAGCTTGTATAAACTGTGGCAAGAACTTTTTCATGCCATGATAAATGTTATTTTAGTTTTAAAGCCTTGTGGTTATTGAGTAGCATGAATAGCCTCAAATTGCTGAGAGTGTTTAATATGTCTTGAAAGATTCATGAGTTGTTCTTGTCATAGTAAAGCATCAATATATGGTATTCTCTTTCGAATGTTTTCTTTGGTTGACTTGGAGCATGCTCACACCATGTTTATGACTATTAACCAGTCACGAATAGCCTCCATGACCACTTAGTTTTTGAACTTGTGATACTGCTTATGCTTTAATTAATTATGCATATGTCTCTATGCATGATTATGGCTCTTCTGCTCTCTTGATTTGTCACTCCCAGTCTTTTGTTAGCCTTGTACTGAGTATGAGCTCTACTCGTGCATCCAAACTCCCTTAAACCAAAGTTTTTCCCATTGTGTCCACCATACCTACCTACATGTGGTATTTAACTGCCACTCCAAGTAAATTGCTCATGTGTTACCTTTAAAACCTACAAAATTATTCTTGTTTTGTGTTCTTGTTTTTGCTCATGAGGACGTCAATAGATAATCCTTATCTCAATTTTTGATTGGATTTCACAACCTGGACTAGTGGCTTCATCCGCTTATCCAAATAATAGAAGAGCTGGCAGCGGGGTGCCCAGCCCCAAATTAATACAAACAAATTCTCTTCACTAATTTTGCCCCTGATTTATCAGTCAAAGCATAATTGTGTAAACAAAAGAGAAGGAGGGATGACCTTCTACCCAGATGCGTCCTTCACATGGGAGCCGCTTTTGTGAATCCAGTTGGCTTGTGACGTACTGTATTGTCTGTTTACCATTCGTTGACCTTAACATACACCTCGCCTAAAATTTAGACACTCTTCCACGGTATGTGATTGTTGGCAGGCACCCAAGGATCGGTTAGCCATGGTTTGTGAAAGATGGATGGGAGGAGTGTCAAACTTTTAATACCTCTGTTTAATAAAATAAAAGATCTAGCACATGAGTGATCCCTGCTTCCCTCTGCGAAGGGCCTTTCTTTTACTTTTATGTTGAGTCTCCATCTTCTAACTTTATGCACAGTTGAGAGAGCATTTTTGCCATTCAGAGTTCTATGTGCATTTGTCCCATAAACATCAATAATTACTTCACAATGTGATATTATTTGTTCTTAAATTATTTTCTCTAGTCTTCCTCATGAACTTTGAAGGTGTCCTGGCATTTATGTTTTGCCCCACTCTTAAGGACTAGCGAAATATCACTTTGCCATGTTTTCTCTATACCTGAAACAAACGTCTATGTTTCGTTTCATTATTATTCATGATACTTTATTTGAGGTACTCTTCGTGGTGCAAAGTAATTACTATGCTTTATTATTAAAGTTCTATTTATCATGTTTGTGTTTTAAGTTCTATGATCTCAACGTGCTTATGCTTTTACATTAGATTGATCAAGTTTATGTTAGTGGCATGTCACCTCAGAAATTATTGTGTTTTATCTTTTACCTATTCGAGGACGAGTAGGAACTAAGCTTGGGGATGCTTGATACGTCTCCAACGTATATATAATTTCCGATGCTCCATGATCATATTATGTCAATTGATACATGTTTTCTCCCTTATTTATAGCATTTTTATACGTTTTCCGGGACTAACCTATTAACAAGATGCCAAGTGCCAGTTCCCTGTTTTCTGCTGTTTTTGGTTTTGGAAAAGTTGTCCTACAAAGATTCTCGGAATTGGACCCCACAAAGACCGAAGTGCCTATTTTCCCCGGAAGCATCCAGAAGACCAAAGGAGAGTCGAAGACGGGCACCAAGGGGGCCACACCATAGGATGGCGTGGCCCCCTGGCCGCGCCAGCTATTGGTGTGGGGCCCCTGGAGCTCCACCGCCTTTGCCCTTTCGTCTATTTAATCCCCCCGGATGGAAAACCCTAGGCACCTGATCAAAAATCCCCGAAAAGTTCCGCAGCCGCCGTCACCGTCAACCCTAGATCAAGGGGGTTCTGAAGCTATCTCTGGCAGCCTGTCGGAGAGGAAATCATCACCAGAGGCTTCTACATCACCATGCCTGCCTCCGGAGTGATGCGTGAGTAGTTCATCCTTGGACTACGGGTTCGTAGCTGTAGCTAGATGGTTGTCTTCTCCTCATATTCCTCCATGTTTAGAGCTCGTGAGTTGCCTATCATGATCGAGATTGATCTTATGTAATTCTATATGATGTGTTTGCTGGGATCCGATGAATATTGAACTTATGCCAAGTTGATTATAGTCTTTATTACATATGTTATTTTTGATCTTGCATGCTTTCCGTTGCTAGTGGTTGCTCTGGCCAAGTAGTTGCTAGTGACTCCAAGAGGGAGTATTTATGCTTGATAGTGGGTTCATGCCTCCTCACCACCATTCTCGAGTGACAGAAACGTGAAGGGGGAGGATGTGATGTTGCCATTAGGGAGAAAACAGCGGTGAGAGTGCCCGCGTGCATAATCATTGCTTACATTACACACTTCGTTTAATGCAGTTATCTGTTGCTTGCAACTTAATACCAAAGGGGGTTCGGATGATAATCTGATGGTGGATTATTAGTCATAGATGCTGATGGATTTCGGTCTATGTATATTGTTGTAATGCCCGCACTAAATATCATAGTAGTCATCATCTTATAATGTGCACTACGGTGCAACCTCTATTTGTCAATTGCCCAGCTGTAATTTATTCCCCCATCATGTTATCTTTATGGAGAGACACCACTAGTGAACCTGTAAACCCCGGTCCATTTTCCACACTGTTAAACAAACACAACAATTTCCTGCTATCTTTACTTACTGCAAGCATACATCATTTTCCACACTATACGCCTAATCTTTGTTTTCAGTAAGAACGGTGAGATTTACAACCTTCCTGTACCGTTGGGACAAAGTATTTTGGTTGTCTTGTGTGCAGGTTCCACATTGTTGCTGACACCGGTGAGGCGCTATCACCACCTTCAGTGGTATCAACCTTCCCGAGATCCTCTTCCTCCTACTGAATTGATAACCTTGGCTCTTAACTGAGGGAAATTCTTGCCGCTTGCTCATCACACCCTCCTCTTGGGGTTCCGAACACACAAAGTAGTCAGACCCCGGTCACGACCTATCTTTTCTCCAAAACATTTTCTAACTCACACATAGATAGTTCAAACTATGTTTCTCGTGGATTAAACTAAACAAGTTAAGTTAGCCGAGCAGGGTTCCTAAGCCCACGTGTGGTCGTACGCTCAGTCTTGGCTTGAAGGCGTAACCTCAATTCCTCAGGTCGGCAAGAAGAGACAAAGCACCACAAACCCACAGTGGCCCCTCATACAAGCCTTTGGTCATATTAATCACTTGTCACATGTCTCCACATAATCCTAACATACCCAATTCATCATACAGATGGATCAGATCATAGCGACTAAGCATGGCTAAGCATAGAAGATAAGGATCTAGCGATGTACACACACAAGCGAACCTATGGTAGTTAGGAGCAGTGGATCATGATATTTGGACTATGCAACAGATATAGGAGAATTCTAACCAACGACCAAAAATAATTTGGAACCCTATGCAATATATAAGAATCAAACCGATTTTAAAATCATATATGAATAGATAAGAGGTTATGCTTTCCTTACTTATTTGATAACCAATAAATAGATCTTAGGAAATAAGTGATTGATTTGTTCAGTTATTACCAATTATTCTCCATGGAATTGTAATCTTGTCTTCAGAGTCGGATTCTACCGATAAGAAGCAAATACCGAAAAGAGAATAACAATCAACACAGAGCATAATGCGATATGTACAAATTTATGCACGAGCAAGTTAATACATTGAATTGAAGCCCTAAACATGAAGAAAAGGTTGCTAGGATTCAATTGTTGGCTTTTAACATATGTGGGAATTAGTTCCATTTTTAAATAAAAGGGTATTTTGGTCATTCTGAAAAGTGCGCCCAAAATAAAATTTTCAAATAGGATTGATAACATTATTATTGAACAACATTTGTCTCACTGATAATTTTGATACCTTATTTGTATTTTTCTAAAATTATTTTAATTACTTATGAATTTCCCAATTTTAGATGATTTTAAATTCAATTCAAATAATTCTCAAATTTGAACTTGTTCAAAAATACTTGCAAATGTTATAAACAACCAGATTTCATTTTTGTAAACATTTTCATATATTTTTCATAATTTTCTGATCTACAGAATTAAAATTATTCAATTTATAGTTTTTAAACATTTTATGTAATTTTAATTAATTGGGTCCCAGCTGTCACAGTTTTATTTTTTAGTTAATTTTGAAAATATTAAAATTCTGACCGGGAGGACCCGCAGAGACGTCACGCTGACGCCACCACGGCGTCAGCGCCGGCCACTTCGGCACGGCCGTGGGCGCCGGCGGTGTTTCTGGCCACAAAATCGAGCGCGCAATGGCGCGTTAGAAACGTCGCTGCGAGGGGAACCAAACTAAGGCGGAGCCACCCGTAAATGGTCATCGGTGGCGAGACGACATGCAATTGCGGCAGCGACGTCTACGTGAGACGACGAGGATGTCGGCGATTGCGGCGGCAATTCGCGAAAATAAAAGCACAAAGAGAATCCACGGCTCACCCCGTTTGTAGTGGAGTAGACGGTGAGGTGGGGCGAGATAGAATGGCGAAAAATCGGGCGCGGCGAAGCTCGGTCGGCCGCGAGGAAGACAACGATGGCGACAACGATTCCGGCCGTCTAGGCTCGATTCACTCAGCGGCGAGGTAGAATGAGGGATGACGGAGCCAGCGGTGGTCTCCGTTTACCGTGAGGATGCTGGAGATGGCGGCACGCGGCGGCGTCAGATCGGGCAAAGGTTTCGGGTATGGGAAGAATCAGAGGAAGAGAGGGACACTGCGAGGGGCGAGGGCGAGTGAGGAGCATGTTCACGGCGTCGACCTGGTCTTATCCTCTAAAGCAAGCAGAGAGGTAGGATGTGGCAAGGAGGCGCTGCGTGCTTGCCTTCTGGCCGGAGGAAGAATTTTTTTTATAGAAACCCCCCTAAGATGTTTAGCAGATTACAAAGAGGTCCTTCTGCATTTTAAAACTGCACTGAAATAATTGTTTTGGGCGCCTTTTTGCAAGAATAGAAATTACCAAAAATAGTTTCGGAAACCTTGAGGAATTTCCAACAACACCATAATTTTGTTTGCCTAAATTTGAAAATGTTTTGAATTTATATTTTGGATGATCACTTTAAGTGATTTTTGGGCAAGGTTGATTAAAATTCAAATTCAAATTCAAACTTGGTTCAAATTTTTCATGCATGCTATGAGATAAAAACAACACCACGAACCCTTGATTACCAAAAGTGGGGTGTTAGAGCATGTCTAACAGACCCCCTAAATGGCCCAAACCCGTATAATAACCGCTGATATACGGGTTTGGGCTCTACCCGGCCATCTAGCAGACCCCGTAAATGGACCACCCCGGACGATTTTTTACAAGTTTGGGTAGGGGGCGTCCCCTCGACCCCTACATGTGCGGGTCGGAAGGAGATGTACAGGGCCAACCCTCTACCTCGTGCGAGCTAGGGCGCGCTGAAATTTCAGGTGCGAATCCCATTTTCGTTCGCCCCGCCGCCGCGTAGATCCGGTCGCCTCCGAGCCGCCGCACCCCCGCCGGACACCGCCGCACCCCCACCGGACCCCCAGCGGACCTCGGCGCCCCCTCGACTCGCCGCGCCGTGTGCATCTCCGCCGCCTCCCCACGGTGAGTACTCGCCGTGCCGCGTTCCTCTTCGATTTCGCCGTTCCGCGGGGGCCTGATCTCTGCTTCACCATCGTAGATGATTTGGATGATGTGGAGCATTCCGATGATTCGTTGAGCTGGTCATCGGGGGATTCGGACCTCGACGAGCTGCTGAGCGACGACGACATGGAGATGATGCAGTACATCTTCCGCATCAAGGACCTCGAGGACCGTGCGAAGCTGCTAGATCAGAGAAAGGGTTCCACGAAGGGCCGCATATGTATCCCGCGGAACCGCGCGCTCGGCCACGAACAACTGTGGCAAGATTATTTTGCCGAGGTACCTACCTATCCCCCCGTCTCTTCCGTAGGAGATATCGCATGCGTAGGAGTTTGTTCACCAAAATCGTGCAAGACTGTGAAGCAAATTCCGATTATTTCAAGCAACGGAGAAATGCCGCCCAAGTCATGGGATTTAGCCCATATCAGAAAATATCAGCTGCCATGAGGGTGATTGCATATGGTATCCCTGCGGACTATACTGACGAGTACCTTCGCATTGGGGTACAAACAACCACTGATTGTGTGCGTATGTTTGCCAAGATGGTGATCAAGTTGTATGGCGAGACGTATCTCCGAGCTCCAAATGAGGATGATACAAAGAGGCTCATGGAGATGAATGAAAAGAGAGAGTGGCCTGGGATGCTTGGTAGTCTAGATTGCATGCATTGGACATGGAAAAATTGTCCAAAAGCATGGCATGGAATGTATTGTGGAAAAAGCAGTGATGCTACCATTGTGCTTGAAGTTGTGGCATCCCAAGATTTGTGGATTTGGCATGCATACTTTGGACTACCGGGGACACTCAATGACATTAATGTCTTGAATAAATCCCCTTTATTTAAAAGAATAATTAGGGGTGATGCACCACCTTGCAACTACAAAGTTATGAACAATGAGTACACCATGGGGTACTATCTCACTGATGGTATTTACCCTGACTATGCAACTCTTGTGAAGGCAATTAAAGAGAGAAAGGATAGGGCATTGACAAGAAAAGAAGCAAAGTTCACAAGAGAACAAGAGGCTGCTCGCAAAGATATTGAGAGAGCTTTTGGTGTTTTGCAAGCAAGGTTTGCCATTGTTCGGGGTCCTGCACGGTTTTGGGACAAGGAGACTCTTGTCGACATCATGACATGTTGTGTGATTCTTCACAACATGATCATCGAAGATGAGAGGGGGTTAAGATTGCCATGTTTCTATGATAATGTTGGCACCCGAGTGGTGCCCGAGAGAAACCCTGATCGGCTTGAAGCTTTTCTTGCAGGGCATCGCGGCATTGAATGTGCTGAGACTCATCACCAGCTCACCCAAGATCTGATCGATCACCACTGGCAGTTGCATGGCCAATGATTCATTTTCTCTTCTTCTATGTGTGAATCATTGATTGGCAGTTCGGAAAACATTTTATTTGTGTGAAACATTGATTGTAATAATTAAGATTTTTATTGTGTGCTTTGAACATTTTATTTGTGTGAAAACATTGATTGTAATAATTAAGATTATTATTGTGTGCGTTGATAATTTTATGCAATGTGATGAGATGTTGCGTTGATATGCAAAATGTCTAAAACCCTGTTTTCTGAGGGGCCAAAAGCTCGTGCGAGCTAGCAGACCCCCTACCCCCACCCCGTAAAACAGAATATTCTGTTTTACGGGGTGGGGGTAGGGGGTCTGCTAGCTCGCACGAGTTTTTGGCCGGCGAAATGTGCATACAGGGCCCTCTACCCGTGTTTTAGGGGGTGAAAACTTAGGGGGTCTGTTAGACATGCTCTTACAACCTGGTTCGGTTCCTCTCCTCTCTCGGTGCAATACTGGGATTTATATGTTGTCTGCAATGAGAAGCTAGCCACCATCCAGCATGTTTTGGGTGGGAGGTCTCAAGCTTATCTTTTGGAGGGATTTTAACTCTTCTCTACTGCAGCTCTGGCATGAAATGGGTTTTATACCCATTTCAAAATAAAAACAGATTGCAGCGCCTGTGAAAATCTCAAGGCAAGGCCAGTGCTCCCGTGGGGGTGATCCCGAGCCTTTCCAGCCTCACACTGGTTGCTCCTGCAGCTGGGTCCCTGTCTTGGACACACCTGCTCCATCTACTCGACCAACCTTCGTCCGTGCTCTCGCCTATGGCGCCTTCGCCGACGTCCCCTACGTGGCCTGGATGCTGGGGGAAGCCTCTGCTACCTTCTGAGTTCTGAGTTGCCGCAACCCCAGGAAACGAAGGCCAGGTTGCCGGAGATCATTGGAGTTTGCAATGGAGTGCGCAATGCAGTAGCAGCGATTTCCCCACTATCTTTCTCATCCTGGTGGTTTTCCCTTGAGTCGGTTTCGGGTGGTTTCTATTTTAGTTCTAGTCTTGTGAGTGAAGTGTTGCAAAGATTCATTTTCAGTTCTGCGGGGGATTAAAAGAAAATAAGTAACATGACCCCGCCGCTCTCGCGACGCACCACTCCGGCGCTCGCGCCCATCTCCGCCGCTGCCTCAGAGCCACAGCAGGGATCTCCTTCTCCCTCCCCACCCCACGTCTCCCCCGTGGATTCCCCTCCCCGGATGCGTCGATTCGTGGTCTGGCCTTGGCCCTCTTTCCGCAGCTCGCGAGGGGATCTGATCTGGATTCATCTCCGGCCAGATCGCCCAGCACAGGTTCCTCCTTCGTCCCGAAGTCCTTGGAGGAGCAGCGGGTCGCTACCAGATGCCCCGTTAGCTCGGACTCGGATGGGGCGACCTGCAAAGTTCATTTGCGCCTCTCCTGCAGATCTCCCCCTGCCTCCTACTGGGGCGTTGGGCAGTAATGGCGGGCTGCGCCCCTGCCTCAAGACAACTTCGGCCTTCAATGCCCCAGCTGCCGACACTCCGGACTTCCGCGTGGGGCGCCCAGGCCTGGCATTGATGGCTCCTTCGACCGGCCTCCTCGACCATGCCCCTTTGCCCATCGTTACTGATGATGGGCATTCAATTCGCCCCAGCGGCCGCGGCGTAATTGAGGATTTGACTGGAGTCGGGGGCATTCACTACGCCCAAGCCTCCGCGGTGGCATTGAAGACTCGGAGGGAAGCTGGCAGGCGGTGCGTGCTCCCTACTGGTGGAGAAAGAGCCCGCGCCCTCGTCAGCAACACTCAGGAAGCCACTCGGGGTCTCCCCTGCGACCACAACCCATCTGTGCTCCTACCGGCCCCTCGTCAAGCCATGAAAGAGGAAGTGCAGGCGCTGCCTCGAGAGGGGACAACCAGATTCTGAGTGTAGGGATCCGATTCGGTGGTCCCGCTGCAAGGGGTGGAGGCACTGGGCGCGCGACTACCCCAACTCCCCTTCTCCTACGTGGCCTGCTAGTCCCGTCTCCAGCCGCGCCTCGTCTTCGACTGATTCCGTGTCTACGGCCCCGGGCTTGGCCTCGACCTCGTCCACTCTCCTTCGACAGTCGCCTGTGAGCGCCATGCCGCGGATTGGGGACCCCTCGCTGCGGCCGGCGGAAGGCCACGTCGTCATCTCCTCCACTCCTTTGATGGAGGCGCACGCGGCCAAGCTGGCCAGCAACACGGCTTTTGTGTGGCTGGGCGGCAGGAGGCCGTCTGTCTCAGCTGCCGACATCAGAAAGGCGCTCGTGGACTGCGCCAACATCGACCCCGACCTCATCAAGGTCATGCCGCACTACCCCGAGGACTTCTTCGCGTTGTTTGATCATCATCACCACCGCGACTTGGTCACTATATTGCTGGGGCGTTTCCTGCATGAAGGTCTGGACATCCACACGGAAAACTGGCGCGAGATTGCCCACGCTGACCAGGTGGACATGTTTCACCATGTCCACCTCTGCATCGAGAATCTGATGCTGGAAGCTTGGACTGATGACGTCTCGGCGAGGGTGCTCGGGTGGAACACTGTGGTGCATTACTTTGATGCCGCCACCCTCCAGAAGGAGGATGTGTCCACTTTCAACCCGTGGGCTTGGTCGGCAAACCCGTCCGCCATTCCCAAGGTGCAGTGGCTAACCAAGACTGCCATTCCTTCCTCCACTGCTGCCATTGGACGTCGGGGGCTGGAGAAGCGCGTCATCGTCCACCTCGACATCGACGAAGACTTCACCCCTGATGCTGACGGGCAAGTGCCGCGCTGTAACACCCGGGGGATTTCCCCCCAAATAGGATTTGGTTGCTTTTCCTTTTCTTGGCATTGCATCATGCATCATTTGCACCCTTGTTTGCAAACCAATTCAAAATTCAAACCAATTTAGTTTTCACATTCAAATGCAAACATTAATAGAAACTTTTGAATTTTGGAAAAACCAAAACTTGTGCAACTGGGAATTTTAGATGCCAAGTGCATAGAAACTTGTTTCATAATTTTCTGAAATTGTAAAACTACCCCAAAATTCATTTTTGCTTCTCTCTTTTTTCTCTCTTACAAAAAAAAAATACAAAAGGAAAACAAACCAGCAGGGGGAGGCAGGCCAGCCCAAAACGAGCTGAGCCCACCTACTACCCCAAGGCCCAAGCGAGCCCCCATCGTTGTCGTCTTCCTCCTAGCGTACGGAGACAGAGAACAGGGGAGGGCTCCCCCACCTGCAGCTCCATGTCCCCCTTTCTCACCTGCTCCTCCCCCTCTTTATCTACCCCGAGGAACCCCAAACCCTAGCCCTATTCCTTTCCCTCTCCTCCCTCAGCCGCCGCCATCACCTTCTTCCTCCTCTGATCCTCCACCCTTCCTCTGAATTTTCTGAAAACCGCACCACACCCACCATGGCCGGAACTTGGAGATGATGGCGTCGTCGCTCTGGTCGTCTTCGGGCCCCGTTTCCCACGGGAATGGAAACGAGGCAAAACCCTCGTTGTCTTCGTCTCCTTGGTCGGCACGGGGAGGCAGCAGGAGCGTCGCGTCGTCGCCGTTTTCTTCCCGGCGCGCAACTGTCGCCCGTGACCGTCTCCGTCAGGTCCGGCGTGTCTTCCTCGAGCCCGTCCACTCCACCGGTGCCCCGAGGTGAGCCTCCGCCCCTTGGACCTCTCCCTAACCCCTCCCCATGCTCTGGGTGCCTGCCTTCGCGCAGCACCATCGTGGTGACCGTGAATCGCCGGCGAAATCCCTGTCCCCGTCACACACAGGTTCAGATTCGTCATTAGGAAAAACTCCGCGTGTTGGTCACCTCATATTGGCTCAGATTCGTATCCTAACACCAACCGCACAGCCAGCCCAGTGGCTGCGCACCCCGTCCGCACGCCTTGGAGCCCCGAGTTCGAGTCCCCCTGGAAGCAAAAGCCACCCCTTTTTTTGTCCATTTTCTTTTATTTCTCGAAATCCAGAAAGACAGAACTGAATCTTTATTTGTAAAATCCATAACAAATTGAAAATTGCTCCAATTTCAATGATTCAAGTTTCTATGGATTCAGAATCTTGTGCTCTTTCTGTTAGTCACAAAGTTGCAACATGTTTTTGTAATAATTTTTGCAGTAAATAATTAAATACATAAATGGCTATTAAAATTTGAAACTTTGGGAATTCATAACTTGAGTTCTGTTCACCCAAATTGAGCAAACTTGGGCTCTAAAAATGTGTCTTAACAAACTCTACACAGTGATATTTTATTTGGTCACAATTGAATTAAATTTGAACATGTTTCCTTCTGTTTACTAAAAGGGGCAGAATAAAAATGCTTATGGAAAATGCATAATAAATTCAATAATGATCCAAAAATTATGTTTAATAGCTTAAAATTTTCAGTGAAACATTTGCTACATGTTTTCAACCTTTTCAATACAATTTGTTCACTGTTTTTCCTAATTAAAATTGGTGTAATAATTCAATACTTTAATTACACCTTTTAAATTGCGAAATTCATAACTTGGGCAATTCAAATCCAATTCCAACATGTAAAATATGTTTTCCATGTAAAATTGAATAAGCTTTCAAAATATCAACTTTGTTTTATGTTTTGAACAATTTAAATTGCTGAAAACAACTATTTCTTAATTAATGCATTAAAATTGTCAATTTAATAACTTGCTCATCTAAATCCAAATTCAACAAATGAACTATGTATTCCATCTAAAATTTTGTGTTCTTTCCAAATATAAATTTTGTAATATGTTTTGACATTTAAAATTGGTGAAAAACAACAAATGTTTGTTTAAATCATTTTAAAATGCCAAAGTTCATAACTTAATAAATAAAATTCCAAACTTGGTAAACAACATATCAAACTGAAAGCTATTGTTGTTTCTTATTGTTTTCATCATCCATGCATCATTCTAATCAACTTTCACATGATGGTTATTTGTAGATCATTTAATTCAACATTAATTCATGGGCTTTTCCATATGCAATCCAACTTGCATATGGGCCCATTTAAATATGTTTACCATGTCAACTGGTTTACTTTGATGCATCAATTAATTGTCATGCATCATATCTTGATCATGCTGGATTCTTTTGCGATTCAGAAGTAATTATGCATCCGGTGTTTGTTCTAGTTCGTTGCTTCTTCCGGATAGGAGTTGAGATGATGTGAGCAACGACAAGTTCTACGGATGTACCTCTACTTGCTGGATTCCAGGCAAGTATACTCACTTGCTACCTATGCTGCCTTTCATCACTTGTTACCGATTCTTCCCGTTGCCTTTATTCTAGCCTTATGATTCGATGCTTGTGTCTCGATCCTATCATATGTTTACCTTGCAACCATGATATAGCCTTCCTTCCACTTCCTATTAATTGTTGTTTGTTTACCCCGTTGGCCCTCGTGTCGTAGTTGCATGCTTAGGTTTGTTTGCGCTCGAGTCCTGTTGTCCTTTGTCCTATCACCTGTTTAGTCGATAGTTGGGTTTCAATTCAATCAACAACATGTTAATGTTTTGGGTAATGATAATTTGATGATAAGGCACCGGCAGGAGGCCCGGCGTGGTTTTGAGGCCTGCTAGTGTCGAACTTAATTAGGAAAAGGGTCTTGTCCTCCGATCCATGATGAGCGCACTAACCGCATGTGGGAAGCGAGTATGGGCGCCCCCCGCAACTTTGATTCGATTCGCATCTCGTCCAAATCGCCTCATTTAGTTCGGGTTTTCCATTTGCCGCATGCATATGCAGGTGCGAACCCTTGGCGCCAGGGTGGAACTTTTGTAGTCGGCATTTAGGGAGACACGTTCTTAGAGTGCTATGAGGGTCCCCTTTTCTTCGTGGGGCTTGATTAGCCGTGCGCTCAATTGCACGGGGTTCTTTGTGCTTGATGCGAAGAAGAGTTGGGTTGTGTTGAGTGCCTCGCTTGGTGGAAGTGCATTTCCATCTGGCGGGTCATTCTTACGTGTATGGCCAAATTGGTGCATCCCTGCAGGGTTAAATCTTCTCGAGAAGCCGTGTTGTCCGCGGTTATGGATGACTTGGTGAAAGTGCTGGCTAACAAGTACTCAGACAACTTACACTTAACGATAATAAGTTGACTAGTAATATAGATTACCTTCACCATAAAAATGAATGTCACCTTAATCAACCGTGTGAGTTTCCTTGGGTTGCTTCCTTAGTAGGGGGTAACATTGGATGGGTATTGTTTGGTGAGTAGTTATAGTTGGTTTTGTCGCGCTATCTTATCCCTTTCTTTTAGCCGGATGTTGTAGCGCGTCTCTGTAGTTAGTTAGTGCAGCCCGCTGCCGCTTCTTTGCAATAATCCCTTCCTTCCGTTGTACCCAAAGTATTTGTATCTTGTGATGATTGGTTACGCTGGTATCTTGTGAGTATGGTTTATCCACTTGCCAGTACTTAACCGTACTGACCCACGAATCCTTTTCGTGGCTGCATATTCCACATTGCAGTCAACAGGTTTGAAGTCTGACGACGTTAGCTTGGGAATCCCTCCGGCTTGGCCTGGGCAGGGATTGGACGCCATCGGTTATCTTCAGGACTCTTAGTCCAATTTGTATCTTGTCCGTAGTCGGACACTATGTTGTTTCTTCCGCTGTTATCTGGATCTTTGTATTGTATCAGTTGTATCCTTGGCTCGTTTGAGTCGTCTTGTATATATCTTTTCTGTTGTTGTTGCGGAATATTCGTGAACTGTTGTAATGTTATCACAAGTGGCAACCTGGAATCGGTTATTATGTGGATTTTGGCGGAAATGCTGAAATCTGCATAGTGCCCGATCCCGGGGCGTCACAAATGGTATCCGAGCATGGTTTCCGATTCCCAATGTTGTTTCGATACGAATGGTTATCGATGCAACGGGTCCGCAAAGCCTGTAGGATAACCTCGCTAACGGTCGTGTTTCTAGAGTGTCAAAAACTATTTGTGCAAAACCTGTTTTGGAAACAACTCAATAGGATTCTTGTTTTCTCCTTATCCCTATTCTATTTCTCCTCCTATCCTATTTGTTTTGGAGTCTACTCTCGTACCTATCTTTCAAAGTTTTAGGATCCTACGTGGGTGGACGTTTTCTGAGCCTTTAACCTAATAGGTTCGATCATCGGAAGATTCCTGGTGGGAGAAGGTCGTCATCAACCCAAGCAAGAATCTCTTGTTAGTGGTGTCGAGAAACTTTTGTTAGTGGTGTCGAGGAGATCAACTGGAAGCATGAAGAATCGATAGTCGAACTTCCTTCCCCTCCCGGGTTAGTGGGTGGATTGCGAGGGCGCAATCCCTTGTTAGTGGTGTCGTCTGTAACACCCGGGGGATTTCCCCCCAAATAGGATTTGGTTGCTTTTCCTTTTCTTGGCATTGCATCATGCATCATTTGCACCCTTGTTTGCAAACCAATTCAAAATTTAAACCAATTTAGTTTTCACATTCAAATGCAAACATTAATAGAAACTTTTGAATTTTGGAAAAACCAAAACTTGTGCAACTGGGCATTTTAGATGCCAAGTGCATAGAAACTTGTTTCATAATTTTCTGAAATTGTAAAACTACTCCAAAATTCATTTTTTGCTTCTCTCTTTTTTCTCTCTTACAAAAAAAAGAAATACAAAAGGAAAACAAACCAGCAGGGGGAGGCAGGCCAGCCCAAAACGAGCTGAGCCCACCTACTACCCCAAGGCCCAAGCGAGCCCCCATCGTTGTCGTCTTCCTCCTAGCGTACGGAGACAGAGAACAGGGGAGGGCTCCCCCACCTGCAGCTCCATGTCCCCCTTTCTCACCTGCTCCTCCCCCTCTTTATCTACCCCGAGGAACCCCAAACCCTAGCCCTATTCCTTTCCCTCTCCTCCCTCAGCCGCCGCCATCACCTTCTTCCTCCTCTGATCCTCCACCCTTCCTTTGAATTTTCTAAAAACCGCACCACACCCACCATGGCCGGAACTTGGAGATGATGGCGCCGTCGCTCTGGTCGTCTTCGGGCCCCGTTTCCCGCGGGAATGGAAACGGGGCATCACCCTCGTTGTCTTCGTCTCCTTGGTCGGCACGGGGAGGCAGCAGGAGCGCCGCGCCGTCGCCGTTTTCTTCCCGGCGCGCAACTGTCGCCCGTGACCGTCTCCGTCAGGTCCGGCGTGTCTTCCTCGAGCCCGTCCACTCCACCGGTGCCCCGAGGTGAGCCTCCGCCCCTTGGACCTCTCCCTAACCCCTCCCCATGCTCTGGGTGCCTGCCTTCGCGCAGCACCATCGTGGTGGCCGTGAATCGCCGGCGAAATCCCTGTCCCCGTCGCACACAGGTTCAGATTCGTCATTAGGAAAAACTCCGCGTGTTGGTCACCTCATATTGGCTCAGATTCGTATCCTAACACCAACCGCACAGCCAGCCCAGTGGCTGCGCACCCCGTCCGCACGCCTTGGAGCCCCGAGTTCGAGTCCCCCTGGAAGCAAAAGCCACACCTTTTTTTTTGTCCATTTTCTTTTATTTCTCGAAATCCAGAAAGACAGACCTGAATCTTTATTTGTAAAATCCATAACAAATTGAAAATTGCTCCAATTTCAATGATTCAAGTTTCTATGGATTCAGAATCTTGTGCTCTTTCTGTTAGTCACAAAGTTGCAACATGTTTTTGTAATAATTTTTGCAGTAAATAATTAAATATATAAATGGCTATTAAAATTTGAAATTTTGGGAATTCATAACTAGAGTTCTGTTCACCCAAATTGAGCAAACTTGGGCTCTAAAAATTTGTCTTAACAAACTCTACACAGTGGTATTTTATTTGGTCACAATTGAATTAAATTTGAACATGTTTCCTTCTGTTTACTAAAAGGGGCAGAATAAAAATGCTTATGGAAAAATGCATAATAAATTCAATAATGATCCAAAAATTATGTTTAATAGCTTAAAATGTTCAGTGAAACATTTGCTACATGTTTTCAACCTTTTCAATACAATTTGTTCACTGTTTTTCCTAATTAAAATTGGTGCAATAATTCAATACTTTAATTACACCTTTTAAATTGCAAAATTCATAACTTGGGCAATTCAAATCCAATTCCAACATGTAAAATATGTTTTCCATGTAAAATTGAATAAGCTTTCCAAATATCAACTTTGTTTTATGTTTTGAACAATTTAAATTGCTGAAAACAACTATTTCTTAATTAATGCATTAAAATTTTCAATTTAATAACTTGCTCATCTAAAATCCAAATTCAACAAATGAACTATGTATTCCATCTAAAATTTTGTGTTCTTTCCAAATATAAATTTTGTTATCTGTTTTGAACATTTAAAATTGGTGAAAACAACAAATGTTTGTTTAAATCATTTAAAATGCCAAAGTTCATAACTTAATAAATAAACTTCCAAACTTGGTAAACAACATATCAAACTGAAGCTATTGTTGTTTTCTTATTGTTTTCATCATCCATGCATCATTATAATCAACTTTCACATGATGGTTATTTGTAGATCATTTAATTCAACATTAATTCATGGGCTTTTCCATATGCAATCCAAATTGCATATGGGCCCATTTAAATATGTTTACCATGTCAACTGGATTACTTTGATGCATCAATTAATTGCCATGCATCCATATCTTGATCATGCTGGATCTTTTGCCGTAGAAGTAATTATTGCATCCGGTGTTTGTTCTAGTTCGTTGCTTCTTCCCGGATAGGACGTTGAGATGATGTGAGCAACGACAAGTTCTGCGGATGTACCTCTACTTGCTGGATTCCAGGCAAGTATACTCACTTGCTACCTATGGCTGCCTTTCATCACTTGTTACCGATTCTTCCCGTTGCCTTTATTCTAGCCTTATGATTCGATTCTTGTGTCTCGATCCTATCATATGTTTACCTTGCAACCATGATATAGCCTTCCTTCCACTTCCTATTAACTGTTGTTTGTTTACCCCGTTGGCCCTCGTGTCGTAGTTGCATGCTTAGGTTTGTTTGCGCTCGAGTCCTGTTGTCCTTTGTCCTATCACCTGTTTAGTCGATAGTTGGGTTTCAATTCAATCAACAACATGTTAATGTTTTGGGTAATGATAATTTGATGATAAGGCACCGGCAGGAGGCCCGGCGTGGTTTTGAGGCCTGCTAGTGTCGAACTTAATTAGGAAAAGGGTCTTGTCCTCCGATCCATGATGAGCTCACTAACCGCATGTGGCAAGCGAGTATGGGCGCCCCCCCCCCCGCAACTTTGATTCGATTCGCATCTCGTCCAAATCGCCTCATTTAGTTCAGGTTTTCCATTTGCCGCATGCATATGCAGGTGCGAACCCTTGGCGCCAGGGTGGAACTTTTGTAGTCGGCATTTAGGGAGACACGTTCTTAGAGTGCTATGAGGGTCCCCTTTTCTTCGTGGGGCTTGATTAGCCGTGCGCTCAATTGCACGGGGTTCTTTGGGCTTGATGCGAAGAAGAGTTGGGTTGTGGTGAGTGCCTCGCTTGGTGGAAGTGCATTTCCATCTGGCGGGTCATTCTTACGTGTACGGCCAAATTGGTGCATCCCTGCAGGGTTAAATCTTCTCGAGAAGCCGTGTTGTCCGCGGTTATGGATGACTTGGTGAAAGTGCTGGCTAACAAGTACTCAGACAACTTACACTTAACGATAATAACTTGACTAGTAATATAGATTACCTTCACCATAAAAATGAATGTCACCTTAATCAACCGTGTGAGTTTCCTTGGGTTGCTTCCTTAGTAGGGGGTAACATTGGATGTGTATTGTTTGGTGAGTAGTTATAGTTGGTTTTGTCGCGCTATCTTATCCCTTTCTTTTAGCCGGATGTTGTAGCGCGTCTCTGTAGTTAGTTAGTGCAGCCCGCTGCCGCTTCTTTGCAATAATCCCTTCCTTCCGTTGTACCCAAAATATTTGTATCTTGTGATGATTGGTTACGCTGGTATCTTGTGAGTATGGTTTATCCACTTGCCAGTACTTAACCGTACTGACCCACGAATCCTTTTCGTGGCTGAATATTCCACATTGCAGTCAACAGGTTTGAAGTCTGACGACGTTAGCTTGGGAATCCCTCCAGCTTGGCCTGGGCAGGGATTGGACGCCATCGGTTATCTTCATGACTCTTAGTCCAATTTGTATCTTGTCCGTAGTCGGACACTATGTTGTTTCTTCCGATGTTATTTGGATCTTTGTATTGTATCAGTTGTATCCTTGGCTCGTTTGAGTCGTCTTGTATATATATTTTCTGTTGTTGTTGCGGAATATTCGTGAACTGTTGTAATGTTATCACAAGTGGCAACCTGGAATCGGTTATTATGTGGATTTTGGCGGAAATGCTGAAATCTGCATAGTGCCCGATCCCGGGGCGTCACACGCGCCGCCCGCACTACTCCAACCACTTCGACTGGAAGCTAGGAGTCATTGATAGAGAAGACAAGGTCTCGGAGCGCGCCAAGGGTCACAGCAAAACTCCGACCAGGCGCCATGATGACCATGACTAGCACAGAAGAGGTAGTGACAGAGACCGAAGACATGATGACGACGACGATGATAGAAGGGGAAGGAGAGAAGACAGATCCTGGAAGGACCGCATTCTTTTTCGCAGCCGTTCAAGGGCGGGAGATAGAAACAAGCGTGATGAGCGCTACGACAGCCGCCGTGATGATCGGGATAGGCGCTATGACAACCGCAGCAGGTATGGAGACAATCATGGTCGTGGCTCGCGGGACGGTGGCCGCAGACGGGCGGCTTCGGCGTTGGCTCCGCGCCAGGTGTGGCGTAGGCGTGCTCCTTCGCCTGTTGGCACGAGCCCTGGTGAATGCAGTATCCATGGCAGGTCGCCACCTTCTTCGCCGAGGGCGCTCGAGCTCTTCCATGCTGAGGCGGTCATGCTACAGCGTGCCACTCCAGTGACGAAGACCTGGCTGGGCTTCGTGTGCCTTCGAGCGCAAGTGGATGCAGTGTCGGACGTGGCTGAGACCCTCTGCCTTCCTCCACCACCCCCGTTGCCCATCAATGGACCCTTGCCAGCCCGGGTTGCCTCCTCGGTGACCTTACTTCGTCGCAACGCTGAGACTGCGCCCACGGGTGTGGCCTTCTTGGATGCTGCAGGAGAGGTGGACACGCCACACTTGGTGGCCTCCGAGGACTCTATCTGCTGAGGCTGTTCCCCTCACGGAGACGGAGTGCCCCTTTGACTCGCCTTCGACCTGGAATGAGCCATGGACACAGCCTGATGCTGAGCTCGAAGACGTTTTGACGCCTGTTCACTCCACTGGGGCCTCTGTGTTCAGCCCGACCCTTTTAGGGGACTCGATGACCAGCACCTTCATCCCTGCTGCGAGCCCACCTGATCAACAGGCTACCTCAGAACCTGACGCCACTGTTGTTGCTGCATCTCCGCTTTTTGTCCCTGTGCAGGCGATCAACATGCTACCTTAGAACCTGACGCCACTGTTGTTGCTGCATCTCCGCCTTTTGTCCCTGTGCAGGCTCCTCTCCTGCCGTCCCCAAGCTCTTCGACGAAGAGGGCCCCGCGGGCAAGGCGCAAGACCCTTGCTGGCGTTACTAGCTTCCCTGGCTTCCAGGGCCACCGCTCCGGTCCTCGACTGAAGGCCAAGAACAGAGCTATGCCCGTCACCAAGCTTGCTGAAAAGGTACTGTGTCACCGCCTTGGCATTGTGGAGGAAGGAGAGCAGGTTACTGAAGCTGCTATTGCCAAATTTGTGCAGATGTTCCAGGGAAGGCTCTCAGACATTGCTGTGGCGGCGCTCCGTGCCCTCTTCCGCGTGGATTGTGATTTTGCAACGGTTGTAGAAGACACACTCCTGGAGCACGGTGGGGCGGATGCGGCCGACCTGACTACCACATCGACAAGCGTCGCTGAGGAGCAAGATTGATCCTGGTGCTGGTTGATGACCGATGGTCCCTGACGTTTCACTATTCCATCATGTTAGAAGATTATATGTCCTGCTACCTTTGTGGGGCTCCTGTATGCCTCGCAATACTGAGACTTGTTGCTACTTTCAGCATGCCTTCGTGCTGTATTATGCCTGTTTCCATCCTGAGCTGGATGGCTACCTGTGCCTTGGCAAGGCCTTTTTTATGTAACAATCTGGAAGAACCTGCTAGCCCTGATGTATCCATGGTTATCAATGTTAGACTTTAATATCAACTTCCTGAACTGGAACCCGAGAGGGCTCAACTGCTCAAAGCGAAGAGATGTGGTTAGTGAACTGGTCGCTTCATCCTCTTGCCACCTAGTTTCTTTACAAGAGACCAAGATGGAGGTGGTGGACTCCTTCACTACCGCGCACCTGGGAGGCTATAGGCTAAGCCAGTTTGCCCAAAGGCCGGCCATTGGCACTAGAGGAGGCATTCTCCTTCTGTGGGATGATACGTCTGTGCAAGTCTCCAATGTGACAATGGGTACCTTCTCTCTCTTTGCCACGGTAACCATAACTGGGAGAACATCTCCTTCAAGATCACCACCGTCTATGGCCCGACACGCTCAAACCTTAAAGATGATTTCTTCACTGAGCTGGTGGCTCTAAAGCCCCCCGCTGGAACGAGTTGGATTGTTGCCGGGGACTTCAATCAAATCCACCGCGCGAGAGATAAGAACAAGGCCAATTCCAACCAAAGTAGGATCGTCCGTTTCCAGAATGATCTCAACACTTGCAATCTTAATGGGATTCACCTTCAAAACCGCAAGTTCACTTGGAGCAATGAGCAACTGGAATGAGCATTCTAGCCATGATGATCCTTGTCAACGCCTTTTTCACAAGCTTGTGAAAACGGGGAAAAAGTTAGGTGCTTGGAGCAAGTCGCTCTTTTCCAAACCAAAGTCGAGCTCCACATGGCCCTTGAGATCATCCTTCGCCTTGACGTGGCCCAAGAAAGTCGGGCTCTTAGCAATGAGGAAAGAGAGATTCGGACAAGATTAAAAAGAAGGGTCATTGCTTTGGCCTCCCTAGAGAGATCAAGGAATTGCAATCCTCGAGAGTCAAAAACATCAAAGAGGGTGACGCGAACACTAGATATTTCCACATCCGCATCAATGCTAGAAGAAGAAAGAACCACATTCACCGCCTAAAGCTTAACAACGGTTGGGTAACCGATCATGACGCAAAGAAAGGCATCATCCACAACCACTTTAAAGCCATCATCAAGAAGGGGCTGCCTCGTTCCAAAGACTTCAATTGGGCAAACATTCCGGTGCCAAATCATGATCTCTCTAGCCTCGATGGCCCCTTCACGGAGGAGGAGGTCAAGGCGGCGGTCAGGGGCGGAGACAGCTCCCGACCACCCTGGGCAGCTGCCCGGGCTCACCCACGGATGCTTCATTGAAACTTATGCAAAATATGAAGATTATTTTAGTAGATCATGCGGTTCTTGCGCATGCTAGCTAGGTGTGTCTAGTCTCTGCCCAGGCTCTAATATTTCTCTAGCTCCGCCACTGGCGGCGGTTGATAGAACCGCTTGTGGAAAGGCCCCGAGGCCGGATGGCTTTACGGGGGCTTTTTTCAAGGCTTGTTGGGGCACAATCAAACCGGATATTATGGCCTTCATTAACAAGTTATCAAGTTTGCATGCAAATGATCTCCATTGGCTCAACTCCGCAAACATTGCCCTCATAGCCAAAAAAGATGGAGCCGAAGAGATTTCCGACTTCCTCCCCATTAGCCTTATCCAGGCAATTGCAAAACTCATATCGAAGATGATGGCTATTAGGCTTGCTTCCCACATGAACTCGATTGTCTCCAATGCCCAAAGTGCCTTCATCAAAACTAGGAGCATCCATGACAATTTTTTCTATGTCCGAAATCTTGCGAGAAAGCTTCACAAGTCCAAAACACCGACGCTTCTCTTCAAGCTTGACATCAAGAAAGCGTTTGACTTGGTGCGGTGGGACTACTTGATGGACACTCTACACCATTTTGGCTTCCCAACCAAGTTTCGAGAGTGGGTTTGGGCCTTATTATCGACGTCCTCCTCTAGAGTGCTTCTCAATGGGATTGCCGGTGAGCCTATTAAGCATGGGCGGGGCCTTAGGCAAGGAGACCCTCTCTCGCCTCTTATATTTGTGTTGGCCATTGACCCCCTCCATCACATCCTCCGCAAGGCTACCGAGCAAGGCCATCTCCATAGGCTCCGTGGGAGAGCTCCCTTGATCCGGACATCCCTCTTCGTCGATGACGCCGCCATCTTTGTGGTCCCCAACAAGAGCGACATTAACTTCTTAGCCGAAACTTTGGCAAATTTTGGCGATGTCACCGGGCTTGTGACCAATTGCTCGAAAAGCCAAGTGGCTCCTATTCGGTGTGAGGGCATCGACCTTGAGGATGTTCTTCATGCCTTCCCGGCAACTCGCACATGCTTCCCGATGAAATATCTTCGCCTTCCTTTATCGGTTACTCGACTAAAGATAATTCACTTTCAACCCCTCGAAGACAAAGTGGCCACCAAGCTCATCCCTTGGCTTGGGAGGCATATTACAATGGCCGGTCGTGTCGCTCTTGTGAAGGCGGTGCTCACTAGTATGGCAATCTACTATATCACCGTTCTTGATGTTCCTTTGGAGGTGCTCAAGAAAATTGATAGCATTAGGAGAGCTTTTCTTTGGGCGGCAAGTGAGAAGATTACCGACGGGAAGTGCAAGGTTAATTGGGACTTAGTATGCAAGCCCAAGGAGTATGGTGGGCTCGGTATACTTAACCTCTCTAAGTTTGCATAGGCCCTCCGCTTGCGATGGCTTTGGCAAGAATGGAAGAATAAGGACAAGGCATGGGTGGGCCTCGGTAACCCTTGTAATGCTCAAGATCACGACCTCTTTGCGGCCGCCACAATTGTGTCCATTGGGAGCGGGGAGAAGGATCTTTTTTGGGATGCCTCATGGCTCAATGGCTTGAGACCAAAAGACATTGCCCCTCTCATTTATGATGTCTCTAAAAAGAAGAGATCCACGGTGGCAAAAGCGCTTGAAAATGACCTTTGGATTTCCCAAATAAGCTCGCTTCATGGCCTCTCCGTCAACCACATTGACCAATTCTACAAGCTTTGGGAGATGTTACAAGACGTCCACCTTGACAATGATGCCACGGATTCCATCTCTTGGAAGCTCACTAACAATGGTTGCTACTCGGCCAAATCGGCCTACAAGATGCAATTATTGGGCCTCACACCCTCCATTTTGCCTTCTTTGGTTTGGAAACCTTGGGCAACCCCCAAGTGCAAGACCTTCGCTTGGTTGATCCTTCAAACTCACGTGTGGACGGCGGATAGGCTAGAGAGAAGGGGTGGCCCAATTGCAGGCTTTGCAAGCTTTGCAATCAAGTTCAAGAATCGGCCGCTCATATTTTGTTCAAATGACGGTTTACAATTAGAGTGTGGTCCTCCTTGAAGACTTGGCTCGGCCTCAATGCCATTGAGCCACGGGATTGGCATTTGGCGGGCACCGTTAAGGAGTGGTGGGGCGAAATCATCCACAAGAGAGGGGAGAATAGGAGGGCAATGGCTTCGCTAGCGATGATGGTTTCTTGGGAGGTTTGGAAGGAAAGGAATGCCCGTGTCTTTCGCAACCATTCGATAACCTCGTCTTTGCCTGTTAGCAAAATAAAAGAGGAGGTGGGCCTATGGTGCCTCGCCGGGGCTAAATCGTTGTGTAATATTATGCCACGAGAGTAGGCTTTTGGTTTTGCCGGCTACACGCCGGGCTTGTTTGAACTCTAAAAACTTCTTCTTATTCAATGAAATGGCAAATCTTTTGCCTCGTTTCAATTTTTTTTTCCAGTTCTTTTTCCAGTTCTGTACGTAGCTCCCTGAAACTGCCGCTTGTCTCAGGGAGAGAGACCTCTTTAGCTGTTTGGTGGTTAAATCTATGTGAACCTAACGGCGGGTTTTATTTCATGAGAATGGAACCGGGGTTCCCCTAACGGGGCCCTTTTACTCTAAAGAAATACATATTGATGTACCTTATTTTTTTCCATACGACTTCCGGTAAAGCCGGGTTCCACTGCTTCCACAAAAGCGGGGACAACAGAACAATTGTCATATTTACAAAGCCAGTCAGGAAAGAGAAACGAAAAAGGAAAGCAGGGAAACTGTATACCAGGACACTTCCAGGCGTAGATTTCCTCCTCCCTACCAAGGAGAGAGGATGAACCAAATCTAACAGGAAGCTATACATCCAGCTTTTCTCTTCTACGAATATGTATACTTCAAGCTAGGCTCTACCGGCATATCCACAGATGGTCCATGGACGTCGATCAGTCAGGCTGCGACGAGGGCCATTACGATCGACAACCGATCCCTATCCGCCGCGCGCCCAGTTAGCTTCTTCCCCAAAGAACGACGACACGCCATTTACATATATGGCCGCTAGCTCTCGTACGTACCTTTGTGTGAACGGGGTAGACCCAGGCACGCACATGCCGGTGCCTCGCGGGCATGCGTTTGTACCACACGCATATATATACATCTGTGTAGTCTTTGTCTCACAACAAACCAATGGACCTTGGCACTAGCTAATTCAGGAATCTTGTCAATCGCTCAGCCATGACACGTCTGGACTACTAGAGCATGCATGATGCACGTGCGTATGTATGCCCCTCTGCTGGAGCCTGTTTGGCGTCCGGGAGGAGATTAAGAAGATGGTAAGGCAGAGTTGGGACGGCCGCTGGTGGAGGAGAACCGGAAGCTGTGTGGGGTTTCATTGATCGTCATTTTTAATTCTCACATATTCTCCTTTCAATTACCAAACGTAATAATGATATTTTTCCCTGAACAATAACTAACACTCAACCCTATTTTCTCTATTAAATTCTGAACCGTATTCTCTTCCATGTTCTGTAGGTCTTGTCGATCAATCTCTACAAACTCAACCTCTCATTTCACATTTGTATCTCTCTCAATGGTCTGCACGCCATCAACTAGCTCGCCCTTTGATAGAAAGAATTTGATTGCCAATTCGAATATCCGCGCAACATCAGCATCATCCCCTTTTTGTTAATGGCGGGCAATGTGAGCTAGCAAAAGCGGACGATACCTAATCGAATTCAAATCATGTTGGAGAGACGTGCATTGCCGATTTGAAGTTGTCTCTAGCGGCTCCATACCGGACAGAGTTCACTTGGACACGATTCACTCGATGCAGTGACAAATAAGTGGGACCCACCCGTCGGAAACAATACGTGTTAGTCTTAACATAACATCACACTCACTAAACATGGAGATGCACATTTTATCGCCTAGTTTGCCCCCTTTGCTATTTGCACGCTTAGACCAAACACAGTGTGAAAGAAAAGCGGTTCCAAAGGCCATATGAATCGGTTCAATACACTGCAGCTAGGTGGAAAAAGCCATTCCAAAGTAAGTCAGGGAAGGAAGCGAACCAAGAGTTTGATGCGGTTCAAAGGAATCTGCTATTGACCCGCGATAAAATACAAGACCAAGTAACATGTGGAAAGTATGGAGAGATATAAGGAAAAAAGGTCGAGTACGTATCACCACACACCTCAAGACCAACTGAACTTTTTTCGGTTGTCCTCGCTGACGAGTGAGACTCGTGCCTGCCCCCGTGCATATTCTCTTCGATCTGGAGAGTGGAGACACTTGACCGGCCAGTCACGCCTAGACGATCTTACCGATCCAACGTTGTTCACATGCC
The DNA here is from genome assembly GCA_028641055.1 of Alopecurus myosuroides. Taxonomy (NCBI): domain Eukaryota; kingdom Viridiplantae; phylum Streptophyta; class Magnoliopsida; order Poales; family Poaceae; genus Alopecurus; species Alopecurus myosuroides. Next base: position 325,264,249 of record CM054057.1, on the reverse strand, counting down.
GATCTGCCATTCTCTGTGTGAGGAATCCCTTCCGTCCTGGTATTGTCCGGAGATGACGCCTAGCGTCCTCGTAAAAAACATGGACAGACCGGTGTGCTGCTGCAAGACGACATGCGTACGTGGCTGGCTCCGGTGCACATTCATATATATTGATGTATCGTACTATATACATCTAGCTTTATTTTCGCGAATTAATCCGTATACATCTAGCTAGGCTGGACCTAAGTATCGTACATGGTCCATCCATCGATCTCGCGCTAGCTAGCTAGCTGCATGCGACGAGCGCCATTTCGACAACCGATCCCGACCCGCCGCGCGCCTGATAGATTCTTGTGTCGTCTTCAATTATCTGACGCCAAATTTTTGTGATTCACGTGCCTATGTATGCCCCTCTCGATCCTAGCTCTCTGCTAACCAGCTAAGCTCCTTCACCGACCGTCGCTCATAAAAGCGCGCCGAAACCCGGCCGGAGGTAGCGTCGGTACTGGCACTGCGTCAAACTACTGAAGAGGTGATCGATGGAGAAGAGGTCGCCATCGCGCGGGGAAGGTGATGAGAGCTGCAGGGTTCCTCTGCTGGAGCCTGTTTGGAGAGATGAAGAAGACGGTAATAAGGAGGCAGGGCTGGGGCGGCGGCTGGTGGAGGAGAACCGGAAGCTGTGGGCGGTGGCGGGGCCGTCCATCTGCACGCGCTTCTCCACCTTCGGCCTCTCCATCATCAGCCAGGCCTTCATCGGCCACATCGGGCCAACCCAGCTCGCTGCCTACGCGCTCGTCTCCACCGTCCTCATGCGCTTCAGCGTCGGCATACTGGTAACTGATTAACCAGCTTGCATGCATGGATCTCTGTAACTCACTATGGACAGCTGCTGCTTCTTTCATTCTCCCTAGGCGTTACCGTTTTCAGTTGTCCTTCTCTTCATGTTCTTCTAGCTAGTGCCTCTTTTGTAGATTTGTGGCAGCTAATTAAGCTCACTGGAGCTCGGGTTTTTCAAATTTTGAAAATGGTGTTTGGAAGTCCATATCAGTTCATACACATGTTCTCTATATTTCTGGAAAGTTTCCGTACAAAAAACATTTCTATTTTGAGCAACAGAAAAGTTGTGGCTGTAAAAAGAATAACAAAACTGTTTTATAACCCAAAATTTATCTGTTTTTATGTAGCCCAAAATAAAACAAAACGTGTGGCGTATCTCTCTTATCAGCCCAAAATAAAACGAAACGAAAGCATATGTTTTCAGAACTTTCGGAGATCCAAAAATACCTTTTTGAATTTATAGGTGTAGCCAATGGTTTGGTTACGATTGGTAACCGGACATCCCGGGCACCCCCGAGAAATCCCGGCCCCCCTCGGAATTTTTTTCCTGTCAGTAACCAAAACGTTGGTTGCCCGTGGTGTGGTATCTGTTTTCATTTTGTAAGACGAATTTCGGACGTCCTTTGTATAGAATTTAGCCGTTTGTGTCGCACGTTTGAGTAAATTTTCAAGATATATGCCTTCCATTATGAAAAACAAGACTTATGATACTCATGCGTGAATTGCAGATGGGCATGGCGAGTGCGTTGGAGACATTGTGCGGGCAGTCATACGGCGCCAGACAGTACCACATGCTAGGAATCTACTTGCAGCGCTCCTGGATCATCCTCTTCGCCTCCGCCGTCGCCATGCTCCCCATCTACATCTTCACCTCCCCGCTTCTCGTCTTCCTCGGCCAGGATCCAGCCATCTGCACCGTCGCTGGCACCATCGCCCTGTGGTACATACCCATCATGCTCTCCAGTGTCTGGGCCTACCCGCTCCAGATGTATCTTCAAGCGCAGAGCAAGAACGCTATCATCACCTACCTCGCGTTCCTCAATCTCGGCATCCACCTCCTCCTCTCCTGGCTCGCGACGGCTAGGTTCAACCTTGGCCTGGCCGGGGTCATGGCCTCCAATATCATCGCCGTGTGGATCCCTGTGTTTGGGCAACTTGCATTCGTCTTCTTTGGTGGATGCCCTCAGACATGGACAGGGTTCTCATCCGCTGCATTCGCCGATCTCGGCCCAGTCTTCAAGCTCTCCATCTCCTCTGGTGTGATGCTTTGGTAAGCAAGAACCATCAACAACTTGACTGCTTGAATTTGGGCATACATATCTGCAAATTCAGATAGCCTAGATGCTTTGTTCATAACAAAAGAGCAACCAATGCACGTTGGTCGTGTGCATCCTTAGCTCTTGCAGAGGTAAAAGACTAAAAGAGTAACAATGCACAGGCCTGCTACCAAGTTACTCTTTTAGTTTCTGAAAATTACTAATTTAATCAAGATTAAATCTGAATGGACCTAACAATGTTAGGATATACACTAGATCGCAGGGTATATGAGACTTAGTAGGGCTGGCTGCCCCTTCATCCTTATCCTCCTACTCCATGCTTTTTCTTTACCTTTTGTGTATTTTGTATTTTCAGTTTGGAAATGTGGTACAACACTATATTGGTGCTTCTCACCGGGAATATGAAGAATGCAGAGATTGCACTTGACGCTCTATCAATATGGTAATACTAGTTACATAATAAGATATTGGTTCCACTTCCACATGACATTGTCTTCTTTTTTCGTCACATGCACATAGACGAAGTAATTAACCATTGCCGTGGTTCGTATTTTGTGAAATCTGTAGCCTTAACATCAATGGATGGGAGCTGATGATTTCTGTCGGATTTCTGGGTGCAACAGGGTATAACTTTTTGATGTTCAGTCTGCTGTTCATGAATTAGCTGCTCATGTGGTTATATCCTGAGTATTTTTCTCAAAAGAATAGCGCTTGAGTCTATGACGCTGATGAGTTTTAATTACAGAGTGCGAGTGGCAAATGAACTTGGAGCTGGAAGTGCGAGGAGAGGCCAAGTTCGCCATCGTCAATGTGGTCGTCACTTCCTTCTTGATCGGATCCATGTTATTTGTGTTCTTCCTTTTCTTCCGGGGGAGCATTTCCTACATGTTTACCGAGAGCCGAGCGGTAGCTGACGCGGTCGCGGACCTTTCACCTCTCCTAGCATTCTCTATCCTGCTAAATAGTGTTCAGCCAGTGTTATCAGGTCAGCTTCAGTATTTTACTGTTATTTTAGGTACAAGGTAGAACGCACAACACAAGCAGTATGCTACGATAAATTAGTTTGTCCGCTCTGTATATCAGCCTCGTTACATTATCTGCAGGTGTTGCTGTTGGGGCGGGCTGGCAAAGTGTAGTCGCCTACGTTAACATCACATCCTACTACTTGATTGGCATCCCACTTGGGGTAGTTCTAGGTTATGTTGTTGGAATTCATGTAAAGGTAATCAGATATTAAGATGGTTGATCCCATCTGGCATTTTCTTATTTGGGGTAGTCATTTGTGAATTGTACTTCTTCATGATTGTGTTTGTAAGTAGCTTTTTTCCTTTTTTTTTTTGCTATATTAGGGCATTTGGATTGGGATGCTGGTGGGAACGCTGGTCCAGACTATTGTACTTGTGTTCATAACACTTAAGACTGACTGGCAAAAACAGGTACATGATCAACATATTTTTGCTCAACTATCGCACTTAACCTAGCTGCCGTATTCTTCAAACTACCCATCGGATAATATATATCCAAAATATTTAAATGGGAATTGAAACTGGAGTACCAAATTGCGTGATTTTTATGCCCTCTTATTTTTGCAGGTGAAGATTTCTCATGAGAGACTGAAGAGATGGTACATGGAAGAGGACACAAGATTGCAGGGTTCAACTGGAAAATAGTCTGAAAGAGATAATCTCACATCTCTGAGCATCTGAGAAACAAACTGGCAGCACTTCAGTAGTACTATATGATTTGTTTGTCTAATTCCCTCCCAGTGAAGGCCACTGGCTGTCTGATATTCTGATGTCAAACATGTCTCTGCTTGTTGGGTGAATTATCAACGGATTTCGCACAGTACAATATCTCCCAAATTCGTACGAAATTCCTAATTCCTGAGCATCATAGTCTGCAATCTTTCTCTTCTTTGCATTGAGAATTGCAGGTTGGGAACAAAGCGATGTAAACTACTGAAGAAAAAGTTGCAGGATTATGGTAAAGCAAAGCCTACTAACCCAATTCATGATCTGCGGCCTATGCTAAGCTGCGCTAGCCGGCCCGCGATGTCTCCACAGGCTACGGCGGCTCCATCTGCCGCGGCTACGCGCAGCCCTGCGAGCCTGTCAGCGACGCCGTCCAGAGCGGCGAGCGCCGCCATTACCGGGGAGATGGCACCACAGGCAGCGGCGCAGGCAGCCTCGTCGAGAAAGCAGAGTGCGAACTCGTCGCCTGACCCGGATTCTGTCCAGGAGAGCGTGGACCCGTCCAACCTCTCAAAGGCGTCGCCGGGGAGGATCGGGTACGCGAAGACGATCCGCTGGTGGGGGTGGTCGTCGGGGCCAGTGTACATGACGATGGAGCGGCCCTGTGGCCGGAGAACCCTGACGGCGGCGTAGGTAGTGCCGAGGCAGCACCATTGGCCGTCGCTGCCGCCGCGGTGGAGGAGCTGGACGGGGTAGGAAACGTCGGAGGCCATCAGATCGGCTGATCGATCGAGAGAGGAGGAAAACCTATGCCTCAACTTTGATTTGAACCCTTTTTCTCCGACGGTGAATCAAAACGTAAGGTCATTTTACCCGTGAAAAATCACAAATTTAACCACGTGGACAAACTTTAGCAAAAAAATAAACCCATATGTAAAATAATTTCAGATCTGACCCTTCTTTGTTGCGCCCGTACGATGGGCACAGTGCTCTGAAGACCAGCTTCGTTGGTTGGCTAGGGCTGCACCGTGGCGTGCACCGCCGGTACGTGGGGATGAGAAGAAATGGACAAGACATGACCTGCATGCATGTTCAGGGCCTAGCAGTAGCACGCCTTGTTTGGTAACCAAAATATTTCAAAATAACAAACACCTTGAGTGCACATTAAAACAACTTATAACATATATTGAAATTGTAAGCTACCAGGCGAGAATCTGCTAAACTTCAATGGAATTGGGAATTAATCTCGCTCGATCCTCCCCTCCTCCCCCGAGCGAGTAGCATACATACGGCACTGCCGTCCAGTTCTTTCTTACACGCCAAGTCTTAGCGAAACAGAGATTAGCTTATATAACGACTGAGTTCACGCCCACGTCATCAGGCAACCCAATTGGCGTCACGTAGCCACGCTGGAGCCTTCCTGCTTCTCTTGGGCCGGTCCTCCTCCGGTGATGGGCCTTGGTCGTCGCCTTCGTGGCTTGCTCCACTTGGCAGGGGCCGATGGTCGTTGACAATCCCCTGCCCTTGAAACGCTGCTTGTCCCCAAGCAGGCGCGAAAGGAAACTGATGACGAAGTGGTTCAAGGTCTTCCCAGGTGGCCTGATCTGCGGCGTCTCCAGTCCATTGCACCAACACCTGAGTTACAGAACGATGGCCCTTCCTTCGAAGCCTTTGCTGGAGGATGCATTGCGGGACCTGAAACAAATCATCAGCCGGAAGCGATTGTGATACCTGAGGGTTAGAACCAATGCATTTCTTTAGTTGTGACACATGGAAGACGGGATGAATTCTGCTTGTGCCTGGCAACTCAAGTTTATAAGCCACTTTGCCAATCCGCTCCAGCACTTTGTATGGGCCGAAAAACTTGAACGCCAGCTTCTGATTTTGCCTCCTGCCCAGTGACTTCTGTATATACGGCTGGAGCCGCAAGAACACACTATCCCCAACAGAGAAAATTCGTTCCACTCTGTTTTTATCAGCCTGAGTCTTCATCCGCTGTTGCATTCTCAGAAGATGTTGTCGAGCAGCCGCAAGAATCACCTGACGCTCGTTCAACCATGCTTGAACATCAACAGAAGCAATACTATCAGAGGCAGTGATTCCAAAATACCTGGGTTGCCTTCCATAAAGAAGCTCAAAGGGTGTCTTGCCCGTTGAAGAATGCCAGTTAGTGTTGTACCAAAATTCACACAGAGCAATCCATTTGGCCCATTGCTGTGGATGAGCACTGATAAAACACCTCAAATAGCATTCAATGGATTGATTCACACGTTCAGTTTGCCCATCTGTTTCTGGATGATTAGCTGTGCTAAGTTTTAGCTGAGTGCCTGTTGCTCGAAACACTTCCTGCCAAAAGACACTAGTGAACACTGGGTCACGATCAGATATGATGGCTCCAGGCATACCATGCAGCTTATAAATATTGGAGACGAACACATCTGCAACTTTAGCAGCAGTGTATGGGTGTTTAAGTGGCAGAAAATGAGCATACTTGGTCAGTTTATCAACCACAACCAACAGACAATTATAGTGCTGTGATGTTGGCAGACCATCAATGAAATCCATTGTGGCTACCTCCCAGGGATCAGAAGGAATAGGCAATGGTTGTAGCAACCCAGCTGGAGGCAGTCTTTCAGGCTTGGCTTGTTGACACGTATGACAACTTCTGACATACTCACGGACCATTTGTTTCATACGTGGCCACGTAAACAACGAGAGTAGTCTTCTGTAAGTGACCGGAAAACCAGAGTGACCGCCCATAGGACTGTCATGGAATGCAGTTATCAGCTTATTTTGCAATACTGTATCCCCCCCGACAACTATGCGACCATTTTGTCGAATGATACCATTGTTGAGAGACAAGTTTTTACTCGCATTTGGCGCCAATGCTAATTTCTGCAGTAGCTGCTGTGCTTTGTCATCGTGAATATAGCTCTGTGCAACTTGAACCAACCACGCAGGCTGCAAGACTGAAGCAGAGAACAGCATAGAACTAGCCACAGGTTTGCGTGACAGGGCGTCAGCAGCAGCGTTGTTAATACCTTTCTTATACTGGATGGTATACTGCAGTCCCATCATTTTTGTGAGAGCTTTACGTTGCCAATCAGTATGTAACCTCTGATCCGTGAGATGAATTAGGCTTTTGTGATCCGTTCTGATGATGAATTCTCCCAATTGCAGATAAGGGCGCCACTGTTGAATCGCCAATAAGATTGCTAAATATTCTTTCTCATAAACTGATAATGTTTGATTACGAGGCCCTAATGCTCTGCTCACATAAGCAATTGGATGGCCTGCTTGCGACAAAACTGCTCCAATGCCAATATCACAAGCATCGGTGTCGACCACAAACTGCTGTGAAAAATTGGGCAGAGCCAGTACTGGAGCTGATATTAGTGCCTGTTTTAAAACCTGGAAGGCAGTTTCAGTGTCAGATGTCCACACAAACAACACTCCCTTTTTGAGTAACATGGTCAATGGCTGACTGAGGATAGCATAGTTCTTGATGAATTTCCTGTAATAACCAGTAATGCCCAAGAATCCTCTTAACTCCTTGATATTCTTGGGGGATGGCCATTCTCTAATTGTTATGATTTTTGTATCATCTGTGGCAACACCCAGAGCTGACACCACATGCCCCAAGTATGCAATTTTTTGTTGAGCAAATTCACACTTAGATAATTTCACCTGCCACTTATCCTTCTGCAAAATGGCCAACACTGCTGAGAGATGTTGCAAGTGATCACTGAAGGATTTACTGTATATGAGGATATCATCAAAGAACACTAAGGCAAATTTCCTTAACACTGATGCTAGAGATGCATTCATTGCATGTTGAAAGGTGGCAGGAGCGCCAGTGAGACCAAATGCCATAACCCTAAACTCATAATGACCATTATGAGTTTGAAAAGCTGTTTTATATTCCTCTCCAGGTGCTAACCTTATCTGATGGTAACCTGCTTTTAAATCCAACTTGGAAAACCAACATGCTCCAGCCAACTCATCCAATAATTCATCAATTACTGGAAGGGGATATTTCCCTTTCAATGTGAGGGCATTTAAATTACGAAAATCAATGACAGGACGCCACGAGTTATCCTTCTTTTTGACCATCAAAACTGGTGAGCTAAATGGGCTGTTGCTGTGTGTAATGACACCCTGCTGCAGCATCTCATGGACTTGTTTTTCCAATTCATCTTTGAGTTCAGGTGCAATGCGATAAGGTCTCACTGACACTGGTCTAGCTCCAGGCATCAAAGGAATGTGATGATCGTATTGGCGCCTCGGAGGTAATCCTTTTGGCACCTCAAACACTCCTTGATATTTATCTAGCACAGCCTGCACTTCTGCTGGTGTTTGGACATTTTCCTTCTCTGTTTCCTGGAGAATATGGAGCTCGACCAATGCATGGGTACAGTTGACTGCCTCTGCATCATGCAACACAATTTTCTTGCCTTTACTTTTGATAGCTATCCATCCTTGCTCCCAGTGTGTGACCATAGGACTGTATTTGCCTAACCAATCAAGCCCAATAATGCCATCATAACTAGATAGATTTAACACTCGAAAGGTATCTGTAAAAACAGTACCACCTGCTTCCCACTCCAATTCTGGAAAATACTGAGTGCTATGCAAGACAGCACCACCTGCAATCTGTACTGAAACTGGTGTAGGTAGTGACTGCACTCCTAGTAATTTCTCTGCTTTCTTTTGGTCAATAAAACAAGAAGAGCTTCCAGAATCAACCAAGAATTTCAGTATGTGTCCTTGGATTGTAACTTGTAATTGCATAGTATGGGGAACTGTTGTCTCTGGGGTCAGGGCTGCAGCCGACAACACAAACACCTGACCTTTGTTTTGCTGTTGCTGCACTGTTTGTTGTTCCTGATCTTCAGTTTCATCTTCAGTTTCATCATTCACTTGCATGCACTGTATCATTTCTTGGACTACATGAAGAGATATAGACTTCTGACATTGATGATCTCTACTGTATTTCTCCCCGCAAATAAAACAGAGTCCTTCGCTCTGCGATAAGCCTTCAAACTGGACCACTTGTCGTCAGAACCCCCTCTTGCATTTTCTGCTGCTTTCTTCTCTTCAACTGATCTGGACACCCATTTTGAAGGAGGAGGTGGAGGTAATGGAGCAGACCAATTGGAACGACGAGAATTTGCCACCGGGTGACCACTCATACCGACAGAATTGTTATCTTCGCCTAATTCCTCATACAGCAAGGCCAAGGTGTAAGCTGAATCCAGGTTTTTGGGTTGTTGGATGGCAACCAAAACTCTTACAGCAGGCTGAAGACCATCCAGGAATCTCGTTGTATAATGCACAGGATCTGGTCTTGTTTCATATGCTGCAATTTGATCCACCAATTCCGAGAAACGCTGTACATAATCCTCCACTGTGGTGAGCTGACGAATATTGAACAGGCGACGCACCAACACCTGGTGCTGATTGCGACCAAAGCGTTCCATCACAGCAGCCGCAAAACCTGACCATTGGGGATTTGGTGTTTGTTCCAGGAATGCTTCAAGCCATGTTGCAGCAGCGCCCGTGAACATCGATGAAGCATATGAAACTTGCAGAGAAACTGGTGTTTGCCAACGCTGGAAATACTCCTGACTTCGCCTCTGCCATAATTTTGGATTTGCTCCGTCGAACGCCGGCAATTCAACGCGTGGTCCATGATGAGAATGATCAGTGTGTGCCGCGGAATTTTCATGGCTACTGGAATTGGTGAAAAACGGGTGAGCAGCATTGGTACCTTTGTCCGGGGACGATGTGGTAATCGTGCCCCGGTTAAATTGTCGATCGCCATGCCAAGTATGGCCTGCAGCACTCATCCCCAAGTCCTGCGCTCGAGACGCGTCTGGATTGCTTGCAGTCGTTGTCGAATCCCCCCGCGGCATGCGTGCCAAGGTCGACGCAATCGCCGAGATCTCCGAGCTCAAGGAGTCCTTGACGGCCGATAGATCCTCCCCAATTGAACTCTTGACTGCTTCCAGATCTGCGTTCACCCCCGTACGGACGGAATCGACCGCTGAATTCACCGTCGCGATTTGCTTGTTCGTGTCGGAGACGAACTTGCGCACGGCCTCGAGGGTGTCTCGCTTGTAGTCGAGGAAGCGATTCTCGAACTCCTCTGTAGTCGCCGTGAGCAGGAGGTCGTAGATCGCGCGCGACTCCGGCGACATCGCCTCCATGGCTTCCGAGCGGCGGCGAGAAGAAAATCGGGTCGGATACGGGTGGGTAGGGAGTGCCAGATCCGATCGATTGAGGCTCTGATTACCAATTGTAAGCTACCAGGCGAGAATCTGCTAAACTTCAATGGAATTGGGAATTAATCTCGCTCGATCCTCCCCTCCTCCCCCGAGCGAGTAGCATACATACGGCACTGCCGTCCAGTTCTTTCTTACACGCCAAGTCTTAGCGAAACAGAGATTAGCTTATATAACGACTGAGTTCACGCCCACGTCATCAGGCAACCCAATTGGCGTCACGTAGCCACGCTGGAGCCTTCCTGCTTCTCTTGGGCCGGTCCTCCTCCGGTGATGGGCCTTGGTCGTCGCCTTCGTGGCTTGCTCCACTTGGCAGGGGCCGATGGTCGTTGACAGAAATTTAATCTATATTTTACCATTCATAGATTCGTAGATAGGCCTTCACGTTCCGCTATCCTATATGTATGTCGGGTTGTACTCCTCGCCATCGCTAGCCGCCATGTTGGAGGGGCTAGCCTCGTCGTCGTTGGCCGCCATGTTTTAGGGGTCGGCCTCGTCGTTGTTGGTTGCCATGTTGGAGGTGTCAACCTCGTTGTCGTTGGGTGCTGGCTCAGCGTAGTATGACGGAGAGGCAGTCGAGCGGCCTCCCACCTACGGTAGGCAGCGTCGCTCCGCCCTGGCTTGCAGCCGTATCCGGTGCAACTCCGCAACCTGCGAGTGAGGGCATTGTCCGCGTGCGCGCGAGGCCAACAGTCGCCCCTCCGCCTGCGCGTCCATCTCCTTTGCTTCGACACCCCGACGGAAGACGTCCTCTAACCTGGCGACATGCATTAATATGGGGTGGCCCAATCTTCTCAATGAGCTTCTCTCTCTCTTTTTGGATTTTTTTGTATTTTCTGATAACTAGTGCTACACTGAGACCTCTCACTTGGATGACCCCTGTTGCCAGATGCAACAACAATCAAGCCCTTTGGATATTCTCGACTACACACTCTTGCACAAGTAATCAAAGATTACAAGTGGTCCTGTATCCCCCTATTCCCAATGGAATAACAAGATATCACGCAACTTTGACTTGGTAATACTTCAAGATGAATGCTTAGCAGCAATACAATCTCAAGGCTAGGGTTTCTTTGGTTTAACTTGTTCTCCCTTTTCCACACGCAGGTGGGGAGAATATATAGGTGGTGGGTGCGGCCACAAGGGCCTCCTTGTGCAAGCCTCCACCTCCTACTAGGACTAGGAGTCCAACTTGGACTCAAAAAGAAGATACAAACCGATCCACCTTTAAGGGATTCGGCCTATTATGGTATACAAACCATACCTATTCAAAATAGGATTTTCTATGGCGCATTTGACTTGGGGGAGGCGCCTATCCCTTGTCTTGAAGAATAACAATTGTTTTATTGACATAACAATTGTTATTTAATTTTTTCACCATCTTGCATCATTGTTTTCATCATTGTGATCTTGTTTTCACCATCTTGAATGTTTGTTTTCACAATGGTAATCTTGTCTTCCATCAACTCTCCATCCATGCTTGTTGTAACATAATCCTCAGGCATATCCCTATCATCCTCCCTTTCTTCAAGACAAGACGTCCATGACGTGTGATAACCTGAAAGTGGAAGAAACAAAAAAGAACAACGTGTATGCACAATATATGTATCTATAATGGGATTCATTAGTTGTTAGTAAATCATAAAATTGTGCATATAACATATGATCACGAATTTTGCATGAAAACAACACTTAAAAGTCATAGCACTTTATAAAATAGCAATCATTATTGCAAATATAAGTGAAGTATATTTTAATATCACATGTATCCAACCAATTTTGTGGTAAATCAAACATATGTGTAAAATCATGCTCATATGTAGGAATTTGTAATTCATCTACCCAAGGTAACGTAATGTTTAATTCGGCCACTTTATCATAAGTTATACATATGTGATCCACCATAAAAATTCCACTCAAGTTATAATCACCAATCAAATTAAAATTGAAACAAGTATCATATGTTCTAGAATTAACATAATCAATTTCAACAATTTTATTCATAGCACATTGCACATCAATTGGTTTATTTAACATGATATAATAGACAATATCACTAGATGGTATCTTAGCAAGTACTTCCTTATGTGTAATCAAAACCACATTGTTAAATTTTGAATTCATCATATTATGATATGGTTCTAAACTATCACATAATTCAATACTTGAGTTTTCTAACCCGAAATCAGTACCTTTATCAATAGCATCCTCCTCATTTGTAGTAGGTACCAATTCATCAATATCAAGTGATTTTGCAGGTTGTGCTTGATGTAGCTCCCTTTCTTCAAAAATAACCTGCATATCACAAGTAATAGCACTAGGACCCGTGGCATTGTCCTCCAATATGTGTGGTGGTGGTGATGTTTCTTTGTGCTCCCTTTCTTCAAAAGCAACCTGCACACAAGAAACAACACTAGGAAGAGAAAATATTTCATTAGTTAAAAGGCTCACTCCTTTACTCTTTCCACTCGGCCTAGTCTTGTCTTCACCCACATATTTTGTGTTGTCACTCTCCTTCTCTAGATGCACCTCTATTTTCTGTCTTGATTCATTCACAATCTGTTGTGGTGTCATAGGCCTCAAAATAATATCCTTATTATTCCAATTCAAATGATATGTGTTTGCTCTCCCATGGCGTGTAACCTTCTTGTCGAATTGCCAAGGTCTTCCAAATAATAGGTGACAAACTGACATGGGAACCACATCACACTCAGTTGTATCTTTGTATGGTCCAATCTGAAATTCCACTCTCACCATATGACATACCTTGATTTCCTCCTTGTCATTTAACCATTGAATATAATATGCATGTGGATGTGGATTGTAATTCAATCTTAGGTTTGCACATAACTCCTTGCTTGCTAAATTTCTGCAACTCGCTCCATCAATGATCACCTTGCAAGCCATGTTAGGACCAACAATTGCTTTTGTTTGAAATAAATTGCATCTTTGGCTCTCATCATTGCTAGGAATAATACTCAAAGCTTTGGTGCAAACAATGGTTGGATAATTTGTAGCAAAAGCATTAAGAGGACCATCATTAGCATCATCATCATCATTATATGTATCCTCTCCATTAGGATCAGCATCATCTCCACTCTCATACTCATCATTAGCATTGATCACCATAACTTTCTTGTTAGGACATTCTCTCTTAAAGTGCCCTCTTCCTCCACAAGTATGGCATGTCATATCTCTATGTCTTGCTGTTGATTGAGTAGAACCACTTCCACTAGCTGCTGGTTGGGCTGTTTTCTTTGTATTGGTGATGCTTGTCTCGGGTTTAGTAGGTGTAGTGTCTCGAATTTGTGGGGTTGGAGGTGTTGGAGGTGAAAAAGAAGAAGATCTTGATGGAAAAATTCTCCTTGGAGCCATAGTAACCTCCTCGGCCAATCTCTTTTCTGCCTCCCTTGCTTGATGTAATAATTCTGTCATATTGCTATATTGAACATGCCTCACAATGCATCTAATTTGAAAGTTCAGTCCTGAAAGAAATATTTGCATTGTTTGCTCATTTGCTTCAACAACCCGAGCTCTTTGTAGCACTAATTCCATATCCTTATAATATTGATCCACTGAATTTTTTCCTTGTTTCAAATGTTGTAATTTGTCATAGAGAGTCCTCATATAATTTGTTGGAACATACCTTGCTGTCATGAGTTGCTTCATCTCAGCCCAAGTAGTAATTTCTGGTTGATGTTGTGTTTCCCTCATCATTATGATGCCATCCCACCACAAGAGAGCATAACCATCAAATCCAGAAGATGCTAGCTTGATTTTTCTCTCATCAGTGTAATTATGCAATCTCCATAACTTTTCTATCTTCAATTACCACATCAAGTACTCCTCAACATCATCATTATCACATGTGAGAGTAGGCACAAAGGATTTTGGTTTCCCAAGGCCATCCTCTTCTCTATTGTTATCAACCAATGGCACCCTTCTAGGTGGAAAATTCCCACAACCTCCATATGCTATGGCTCGGCCATCCTCATTATCAGAAGCTAGATTAGCTCTTTGTAATTGTGTTGAGATGTTGGTAACTTCCCTTGTAAGATTAGTCATAGCTTCTTGAAGAACACGCACTGAATTAGCAGCCTCCTTTTGTGCCTCTATTATCACTGTCAAATCCTTCCTGAGGACATCATCATATTGCTCAATTTTCTTCTCAATTCTTTGTTCAATCCAATTAGCAACTCCTCCTCTAAAGGTATTAAATCTGCCCATGTACATATATCATCACCAGTCTTGGTCTTAGGCATTAAATCAGCTTCCTCCTTGTTATCCTGCACAGAAAATTCACTAGCAAAACTCATGATTAATATGTTAGTGAAACAAAATAATCAATGGGTTGTGGTGCCTCTCACAACTCACTCAAACCAGCAAAGAAGTGCTTCACTTACTGTTCCAAAGTGAATAGGATCAACTTACCAACAAGTACCAATGAAAATTGTGTCAAGTGTGAGAAGAGAATACCCAGGATCTCAAGTGTTACAATGCAAAACAGGGTATTTGGTGGGGCTTGGTTGGGATTCCTAACAACACCAAAATAACAACTCCAATGCACTGCTCAATGTGATAAAAACACTAAAGAAACACACTCACTCTAGGAGACAAATGTGGCTTAGCAATTATATGGAAGAGTTATTGCAAGCACTAGAAAGACACTAGCAAATACTCTATGAAAACAGGCACAAGATTGCTCAAATGTCCACAAAATATCCAAGATGATAGGCTTCAAATAGTGATATTATGATTCAACCTCTTTTTGCTTTTTCTCTCTTTCTATTTTTTTAATACTTTTTCCTTTTTCTCTATTTTTTTGATTTTTTCAATGGCCTTTGTATCAACTAGGAGCAAGAAATAATGGAAAACAGAAAAGTGGACGGAATTTTGATCCAATTGAGCAGTCTGTAGAGCAATGAAACAGCTAGTCTTTGGGTTATGGTACCTAATATTTGTTGTAGAAAGGCTGTAGCTATGGCTTGTCAAAGATTAGAACAAGATCCTAGAGATAAACAGGAGTAAACAAAAGAAAAACTATGAAAAATTGTGAAGAAAACGGTCCACGGCAGGAAATTTTGCTCACGGCGGAGAAACTGGCTCGCGGCAGGCTGACGGCAGCGTGCGGTGGAACTCACGGCAGAGCGCAGGTGGCTTTATGGTGTGTTGCGTTATGGTGCGGGCGGGCGATTCTGTAAGCGCGCGCAAGGGATCCGAGTGCGGCTAGGAGTGTGCGGTGCGGCAGCGTTTTCACGCGTTTTGTGTACCGCGGCAGCAGATCGGAGTCCGACTGCGGCTAGGGACAGGAGCGCGCGCGGTAAAGATTTTTGGTTACCCGCAAGCGATTTGGTAAACGCGCGATAGGGAATTCGAGCGGCAGCAGGAACTAGGGCACGGCAGCGATTTGAAGCAAAACAGTGCCACGGCAAGAACCCGATAGGAAAGTGCAACTCGATTAGGGTTAGGCTCGGATTGAAAACAGCAGCAACACAACCTTATCAACTCGTGAAACTAGATCAACTTGAGAACAAGCTGCAGGTCTAGAATTTCCCGAGGCAAACAAGATCAAAGCACAGATATTTTTGGTGGGTATTTTCGGTATAGAAACAAAAGAAACTAGAGGAACCCTAAAAGATGAAAACTAAAAACAGAAAAACAGGAACGCAAAGCAGCAACTTAGTAGATGCAAATTGGTGTTGATCTAGGCTCTGGCAATGAACTAAACAACTATTTTTGTATGGCTTTTTCTGGATAGGAATAAAAACAACTACAACTAGGGATAACTTTGCTCACCGAGTAAACCTGGAGAATCTGATACCAAGATGATATGGGGTGGCCCAATCTTCTCAATGAGCTTCTCTCTCTCTTTTTGGATTTTCTGTATTTTCTGATAACTAGTGCTACACTGAGACCTCTCACTTGGATGACCCCTGTTGCCAGATGCAACAACAATCAAGCCCTTTGGATATTCTCAACTACACACTCTTGCACAAGTAATCAAAGATTACAAGTGGTCCTGTATCCCCCTATTCCCAATGGAATAACAAGATATCACGCAACTTTGACTTGGTAATACTTCAAGATGAATGCTTAGCAGCAATACAATCTCAAGGCTAGGGTTTCTTTGGTTTAACTTGTTCTCCCTTTTCCACACGCAGGTGGGGAGAATATATAGGTGGTGGGTGCGGCCACAAGGGCCTCCTTGCGCAAGCCTCCACCTCCTACTAGAACTAGGTCTCCTACTAGGACTAGGAGTCCAACTTGGACTCAAAGAGAAGATACAAACCGATCCACCTTTAAGGGATTCGGCCAATTATGGTATACAAACCATACCTATTCGAAATAGGATTTTCTACGGTGCATTTGACTTGGTGGAGGCGCCTATCCCCTTGTCTTGAAGAATAACAATTGTTTTATTGACATAACAATTGTTATTTAATTGTTTTCACCATCTTGCATCATTGTTTTCATCATGGTGATCTTGTTTTCACCATCTTGAATGTTTGTTTTCACCATGGTAATCTTGTCTTCCATCAACTCTCCATCCATGCTTGTGATAACATAATCCTCAGGCATATCCCTATCATGCATGTTTTCCACGTCACTACGGGCAGCCTGCCATGACTCTCGGCTTGCCTGTGCAGTGTTTACCTCCTCGTGGGCCGCACGCGTTTGTAGGATGCCCACGGATATGCTCTAAGCTAGCGAGAATGACCACGTCACACTCGAAAGATTCGTGCGTGCTAATCTTGTTTTAATTTGAGAGATATAGTCTGCTAGATCAGCAAGTTTCGTTCCAAACTTTTTTTGATCAACGGTTTAATTCCAATTAAAAATAGACAAAAAAGAAATAGCTTACTAACTAGCGATATTTTCTCCCGAACGGAACCCGACTTATTTATTTCTGAAAAAACCTATAGATAGGTAGATAGATGACACATGGAAATAATCATAGTGAAAGGAATTAGTTGTTAGATGTCGTTTAGAAAGGATGAATAGTTGATTCAAAACAATTAAATATTTGACTTAAATCTAATGCTTTGTTGAAAAATAAACATTTGATTCAAAATAGTCGTTATATCTATAGGTTTGTTCAGAAATAAATAAGTCAGATTTCGTTCAGAAAAAAACATCACTAGTTAGTTTTCGATTGAGTGATCAGTCCGATTGACGCACAAAACTCTGACCGAAGCTACTCTTTTTTTGCCTATCTCGAACTGAAACGAAACTTGTTAACATAGCACACTAGATACCTCAAATTAAAACAAGATTAGCGGAGGCCAGCGAGATGTGGGGCTCCTAGCTAGCCCAGTAATCCATGCATGCATGGTCGTTCCCTCTCCGTTATCAAGCAAACAAAGTGTGTTAGGGAAGTGGACGGCTATGTCTTCTCCGTTCCTCGTCTCATACATTAATGCAAATACTTCGCAGTGTGCATGCATGGGGTAGCACCCCACGCACCGGCAGCGCCCCGGTCTACGGCGTTGGTGTTGTAACGCGTAGAGATAAACAAAAACTTTTCCTACGCGATGCTTCCAAGATCTAGCCGAGGTAGAAGGCCACGATGATTACCACTAGACGCGCGGTTGCGGATTATCGATGAAGCGTGTCGGGGCAGTGCAGTCCACAATCCGATCCAGCCGATCCGATCCCGCGAACGTTGAAGTGCTGAACGTACAACACCTCTGCCGGTATCCACACGTACGAGGAGGAGCTCCGACGGCAGACTGCTAGGTCTGGTGCGACGGCTGGACTGAGTGGGGCTAGGGTTCCCAACGCATGGGAGAGTGGACTAACGTGCCAACTGGGCAACCTGCGCCCCTCTTTATATAGCGTATGGTAATGGGCTTCACAACACTTGTGGCCCATTCCCTCTGTGAGTCCGACTCACAAAACCAGTCCATTTCCGGTTCGGGTCCAACCCGACCAATACTTGCTCCCGCTCTTAAGTGTGCGACCCTGCAGGCTCATGGCGACTTGGACACGATTGGAGTCCAACTCCCAATCGATCAATCGGTAGCGGCTCCTAGCAGAACGTGCCGACTGCCAAGTACCATTGAGTCATGACGACATACCTTTCAATGTGATATTCATCTTAGTCCCTTTTGCCTCACGATATACCTTGTCGAGCTATAGGCGATTTATCGTCATCCCTTAAATAGCTCAACTCTCTTCTCGATCTGTGACATGTGATTCATCTGACTAACTCTTAGTCAACCGACACAGTTAACACTTAACTGAGTCGCGCATGGCCATGCTTCCTGAATCATATCACTCGAGAGGGCCCAGAGAATATCTCTCCATTCGGAGGGGCAAAATCCCATCTTGATTATCCACATCACGCAGCTTGCTTCTCATTCGATCCGAACTCTGCCTTTATAGTTGCCTTGTCACAGAACAACGTTTGACAGAACCTAAGTTGGTGATCCACAACTCGGATTGTGCGACAACCTCAGGTCTAAGGATTACATTGATTGAGACATGCAAATGACGACTTGATCGTTGCATCTCAATGTGGGTCAGTCCGACTTGCTAAACTCTTTAGCCAAGTTCGTGAACGTTGGAATGGCGTCACCATGCCCATGACAAGTGGAACCGTGTCATCAGCCAACACTCACATTAGTCTAGGGTGTGTGTCCAGCACAACCTAAATGACCAAGGACAATCTAGTATGAACAACATGAATATATAGTTCCACAATCGAGTCACATATTCAATGACATATATCAGATGTTCAAAACAAGGACAACTTAATAACTTTATGAATACAGTGGGAATTACATCATACATGATTGCCTCTAGGGAATATTTCCAACAGTCTCCCACTTGCACTAGAGTCAATCATCCTGGCATCATATGCCTAGGCATCGAATGCCCATGCCTCTCGTGTGCGCCTCATGCTTAGGCTGTGGTAGCGCCTTTGTCAACGGATCTGCAATGTTTGCATCCTTGTGTACTTTGCATAACTTGATATCACCTTGTTCGACAAACTGGCGAAAGAGGTGGTACCGCATGAGTATTTGTTTGTTCTTCTGGTGTTGCCTAGGTTCCTTGGCCTGTGCGATAGCACCATTGTTGTCACAATATACGTCCAAAGGATTGGACGCGCCCTGAACCACACCAAGATCAATCAGGAGGTTCCTGATCCAAACAGCTTCCTTTGCCGCCTCTGAGGCAGCAATATACTCAGCCTCTGTTGTAGATGCAGACACCGTATCTTGCTTGGAACTCTTCCAGCTCACAGCCCCTCCGTTCATCATGAACACGTATCCAGATTGCGAACGAGAATCATCTGAGTCGGTGAGATAACTCGCATCTGTGTAACCCTTTACACTGAATTCCTCATCACCTCCATAAACTAGGAACATTTCTGTCAGACCCCGGACCCAGAGATATACACACTGTTATGTGCTCCTAGCCATGGACTCACAAGGGCTTCAGGGTTACCAGCCCCGGCCGCAACAAACAACGGCAGGCAGACCGGATTCATCGGCACGTAGTCTGGATCCCCGGTCTACTACTCCTTGTATCCATGCTAGTCATAACCAATTATGCATACCAAAACGTCCACGAGTTGGATGAAACTGAAGGAACGTGACCAAAGCTATACAGAGCTGCTATGTGTCCAGAAAGTGCAACAACAATCGAGGGTTACTGGGGTTACCTCGCCCCAGGCCGATCACATCGACAGGCGGGCTCGGACATGGATCATCGGCTCCACAACCCCTCGACTGCGACAACTATGCAGGCATAGCCAAAACTGTATAACAATGAGCTCGAAACCAACAACCGATCAAAGCAGTACTCTAAACATGAAGCTTTATTAAACAGGTGTTACTAGAGTATAGCTTACAAGCAGAGGTCACACGACCCAACATTA
This sequence comes from Alopecurus myosuroides, assembly GCA_028641055.1. Classification (NCBI taxonomy): domain Eukaryota; kingdom Viridiplantae; phylum Streptophyta; class Magnoliopsida; order Poales; family Poaceae; genus Alopecurus; species Alopecurus myosuroides. The sequence continues at coordinate 325,244,298 of CM054057.1, read as the reverse complement.
CATCGGACAACGGAAGGCAAAAATATGTTGCTAATCAACAAGAACCAAAAAGGCCTAAGAGGCCGCAACATAAGGCGACGTCCCAGCCCATAGATTCCAGGCTGCTACCTGGGAACCCCAAACTACTCGTCGATGTCCACGTTGAAACACCACCGAGCTGAGGAACTCCACCTGAACCAAGTTGAAGCAAACATGAGTACGGGAGGTACTCAACAAGACTTAGTTAACCTATTATATATCTGCTTCTTTTAGAAAGAGTTATGAAGCTTATTTTGCGTAAAGCCATCTTTGTTTTCCAAATTGAGGAAGGGGTAGCACGTCTCATGGAGTATTTTGAAAACAGATGAGAAAGCTACTCAATTACTGATATCATCATCTTTTTAATCCACCAAATCATTTCAGCACCTCGTGCTTCAAAGATCACCTCCTCCAGTTGTTCCACACTATCTCATCCTACAAGGTAACCCCTCTCGACATCTCCGAGGAGGCATCCTTCATTCGTTATCAGCAAGTTTTAATCATTCCGTTTAAGTTGTCTATGATCACATAATCCGTTACCAAGTCGTCCTTAACCGCGGACACGGCTTTTCGAAAAGATTTAACCCTGCAGGGGTGTACAACTTTAACCACACGTACCAACCAACTCTTAATGCCACTGGTGGTAGCACTAGTCCGGGAAGTGCCGGCAGAGGGAGGTTGACCACGACCTTTCCCTTGCTTCGCCTATTCCATGAGTCGCTCCGAGTAGAGATGGACCGCCAATAGGGAGTGGCCATCTCCTGCTGGGTCTCTATCGTTGTGCGCAATGCTCGACGGTTACCTACCCGCAGAGCGCCGATACATCACCACGTCCTAGTTTTGAAAAGGTTTTAATATCCCCGCAAATCCAAATGGAAAGCCCGAACTAGGCAACTCATGGAACAAGCTAGGCAAGTTGAGACCGAGGGGAATCCAATCCCCGTGTGGATGCACGCTCAGTCTTGGCTCGAAGACGAGAACTCGCTCCTAGGGGCATAAACGAGACAACCACCACAGACCCTCTGTGGTCTCGTCATCCACACCTTTAAATCATATTAAACAAGATCTCTTAACTTTCCACATCACACTATCATACTAGATTCATTCGTGGCTCCGATTCATCAACCGGATAAAGCAGAGATCAGCAGGCGTGTATGACTAAGCATGGCATATTTGAGGCTCTGGCGATACACACAAACAACTCCTATGTCTGCTAGGATCATTGAATCATGATATCTGGGTTATGCAAATAAATAGGATAACTCTATCTATTGACTCAAGATACATTGGAATCGAATGCAATTGTACGAGAATCAAAAGTCTTTCGAAATCATATATGGGCAGATAAGAGGTTATGCTTGCCTTGCTTCAAGAAAACCAGAGAAAGTCTTCGGGAATAAGTGCTTGACTTGTCGGTTAGGATCAAGTATTCGCCATTGGGGTTGCTGGCCTTCACTTCGGAGTCGCGTTCTACCGAGGGGGAGCAACACCGAAAAGAAGAACAACAATCAAACATGGCATCGATGCAATGCGCAATATGTATGCATGAGCAAGTTAATGCATTGAAATAAAGCCCTAGACATGTTCGTTGGGTTGCTAGGGTTCGTATGGCAATTGTGAAATTTTACTGGAATTAACCCGAAATACACCCCGGAGGGGGTTTCGGGCGATATTGAGAGGGTGTACCATTTTAATTGCTCAAATGAGTTTGAAAACATCATAAACAGATTGCATATGTTATTTTGAGCATTTTGGTATATAACTTTTAGTTTTCTAATTTTATTGAATGAAAACTTATTTTTCTATTTTTAAATGAATTAAACAAATTCAAATAATGTCCAAAATTCAACTTTGTCAAACAAGTATGAAAATTACATATTTGGATAGAGTTTATTTTTCTAAACATTTCCATATTTTTATTTCATTTTTCTGATTAATAAAACAGTAGTTATTGATTTTCTAAAATAGACCATTTTTCTGGAATTGTTAAACAGAGGTGGGGTCCACGTGTCAGTGCATTTCCATTTAAAAGAAATTAAACAGAAAACAGCCCGATGACAGGAGCATGACGTCGTGGTGACGTCACCCGTGGCCAAATCCTCACAGACTCGATGCAATTGACGAATCCGCGCGAAATTTCGGAAATCAAAAGGCACCATGAGGCAGAGGAGAGCGAGGGCGTTCCAGGGGTGGTCTCGGTTGGCCGATTGGTTGCCGGAGCTCGCGCCGGCGAGCTCGGGCGCGGCGGCGGTTGCCGGCCGGCGGCAACAGCGAGAACCAGATGGTTAGGGGAGGATGGGAGGGGTCCATGGAGACCGTGAGCTCACCGGGTGCTTGATGGTGTGCTCGGGGAGGCATGGCGATGCCGGACGACGGCGAATCGGCGGCGGAGGTCAATGGCCGGAGGCGGGGAAGATGGAGATGGCGGCGGGCTCGCCGGCCTTCCCGGCTCGATTAGTTTCACAGGAAGGTAGAGGATGTTGAGTCGATCCTCTTGGTACTCTCGGTGTAGCTCGGAGGGCTCGAAGGCAGCGACGATTCGCAACGGCTTGTCGGCTCGGTAGAGCTAGGGTTCTGTTGCGGTTCCTGGTCGTTTCATGGTACAGATAAGAGGACGGGGCTTGTGAGGAGGGAGGCGAGATGGGGACGTCTCCCTCGACCCCTATCCGCACGGGAAGCAGCAGGAGGTGGCAGCCGCGACGACGTGCTCAGCTTGGTGTCTACTGGCTCAAGGAAGAAGAAGACAAAGACATATTTCTGAAAACCCCCAGAAACTCCAGGAATTTACAGAATGGTCCTTTTCTTTTTAAAAACAGAACCAAAAACAAAGTTTTGAGGTCCTTTCCGTGAAAATAAAATTTGGCAAAAATAGTTTTTGGAAACCTCATAAAATTTCCAACAAAACCATGTTTTGTTTTTACCAAATTGAATTTGTTTTTAAAACAAATTTTGGAAAACCACTTTAAGTGATTTTTGGTCATTCCATTTGTTAATTTTAAATGCAAAATTTTAACCCATGTTTTCATGCATGTATGAGATGCGAACAACACACCAACACCCTAATGTAGCAAAACAGGGATGTTACAATTTCCTTAGTATTTCTCAAGTACTTAAGGATATTTTTAACCGCTGCCTAGTGGGCTTCGCCAGGGTCAGCCTGGTATCTGCTCGTAACACTTAGAGCATAGGAAACATCTGGCCTAGTACAAATCATGGCATACATGATGGATCCGATTGCCGAAGCATACGGGATCACACTCATCCGACTTCGCTCATCAGTTGTCGAAGGACACTGAGTCTTGCTAAGTTTTATGCCATGGGACATCGGTAAGAATTCCTTCTTGGACTCTTCCATATTGAATTTCTTCAAAACCTTGTCCAGATAAGTACTCTGACTCAATCCAATGAGCCGCCTTGATCTATCTCTATAGATCCTGATTCCTAATATGTAAGTCGCCTCACCCAAATCCATCATTGAGAAACTCCTTTCCAATGACTCTTTGGTTTCTTGCAACATCATGACATCATTTCCAATCAGTAATATGTCATCCACATATAAGATTAGAAAGTTTACTTTGCTCCCACTAAACTTCTTGTATAAACAAGAATCATGATCACTCTTGATGAAGCCAAACGATTTGACTACCTCATCAAAGCGAATGTTCCAACTCCGAGATGCTTGCTTCAACCCATAAATGGATTTCTGAAGTTTGCATACCTTGTCAGCATTAGCTGGATCGACAAAACCTTCGGGCTGTATCATATACACGTCCTTAGTTAAATTTCCATTAAGGAAAACTGTCTTGACATCCATCTGCCATATCTCATAGTCGAAATAGGCTGCTATGGCTAACATGATCCGAATTGATTTAAGCATCGCTACGGGCGAGAAGGTCTCGTCGTAGTCAACTCCTTGAACTTGTCGGAACCCCTTCACGACAAGTCGTGCTTTATAGACGGAAATATTTCCATCCATATCAATTTTCTTCTTAAAGATCCATTTGCACTTGACGGGTCTTGCACCGTCAGGCAGATCAACCAAATTCCAAACTTGGTTTTCATCCATGGACTTTAACTCGGATCTCATGGCTCCAAGCCATGACTCGGAATCAGATCCCACCATCGCTTCCGAATAAGTTGCCGGCTCATTACTGTCTAACAGTAAAACATCTCGAGCACTCTGTAATCTGGCAGATCTCCGAGGTTCAGGTGCTGTAACCGGTGTAGGTACCACGACCGGCTTAGCCTCCAAGGCCATTGCCGACTCGCCCCTAGCTGGTTCTTCTCGAATTTCTTCGAGTTTCACCGTGCTCCCACTGACTTCCCGACTGAGAAACTCTTTCTCAAGGAAGACACCATTCCGAGCGACAAACACTTTGCCCTCTTCCCGGTTGTAGAAGTAGTACCCCAAGGTTTCCCTCGGATACCCCACGAAAATACACTTATCCGACTTGGGCGTGAGCTTGTCCGACTGAAGTCGCTTGACAAATGGTTCACAACCCCAAATCTTAAGAAAAGACAAACTTGGCTTTTTACCAGTCCACATCTCATGTGGTGTCTTCTCTACTGACTTTGATGGTACTCTGTTTAGTGTGAAATCTGCAGTTTCTAGACAATAACCCCAAAATGATAAAGGTAGATCTGTCCGACTCATCATTGATCGTACCATGTCCAACAAGGTCCGATTTCTCCGTTCCGTACACCGTTTCTCTGCGGTGTACCCGGCGGAGTGAGTTGAGGAACTATTCCACAACTCTTTAGATGGTCATAAAACTCATGGCTCATGTACTCGCCTCCACGGTCCGATCGTAGAAACTTTATTTTCTTGCCGAGTTGATTTTGTACCTCACTCTGGAATTCCTTGAACTTTTCAAAGGCTTCCGACTTGTGTTTCATTAAATAGATATATCCATACCTACTCAAATCATCAGTGAAGGTAATGAAGTACTCATAACCACCTCTGGCTGTCGTTCTCATTGGACCACATACATCACTATGTATTAGTTCTAACAACTCAGACGCCCTTTCACAACTCCTTGCAAAAGGTGTCTTGGTCATTTTTCCTAGTAGGCATGATTCGCATGTCTCGAATGACTCTAAGTCGAACGAAGTTAGAAGTCCATCACCATGGAGCTTCTTCATGCGTTTCCAACTTATATGACCAAGCCGACAGTGCCAAAAGTAAGTCATATTCAGATCATTTGGTTTCAACCTTTTAACATTTATGTTATAGACCGATTCACTATCAAGATTTAAAATAAATAACCCGTTCTGAACGGGTGCAAAGCCATGAAACATATCTTTGAAATATAAAGAACAACCATTATTCTTAATATTCGACTCATAACCTTGTCTCATCAAACATGAGGCGGAAATAATGTTTCGACTAAACGCTGGAACATAATAACAATTATTTAGTTCCAAAATAAATCCTGAAGGTAAATGAAGTTGCATCGTGCCGACTTCCAACGCAGCGACTCTCGCCTTGTTGCCGACCCGAATATCAACCTCTCCTCTTGCCACGCTCCTAGTTCTTACCAGTCCCTGCAACGAGTTGCATATGTGAATAACTGATCCGATATCATATACCCAAGAACTATTAGGCGCATCAGCAAGATAAATGTCTATAACATTGCACACAAGTGTACCTGAGTCGGAAGTCATACCTCCACTCTTGGCTCTGTCAGCCAAATACTTGGTGCAGTTCCTGTTTTAGTGGCCATCCTGCTTGCAATAGAAGCAATTGGCTCCGGCTGTAGGAGAAGGCTTAGTCTTTGAGGAAGCACTCTGGACAGGGCCATGGGCGCTACCTCCTGACTTATCCTTCTTCTTCTTAGGCCAAGAACTCTTCTTGAACTTAGCCTTATTCTGCACCATCAACACTTGACTGGCGCCTTTCTTGATATCAGTCTCTGCCGTTTTGAGCATCCCATGTAATTCAGTGATACTCTTATCCATACCATGCATATGGTAGTTTGAGATGAACGAACCATACGCACTAGGAAGAGAGTTCAGAATTATATCAGTAGCGAACTCTTCGTTAATTGGGACGCCCAGCCGATCCAGAGACTGAATGTAACCAATCATCTTGATTACATGCGGACTCAGTGGATCGCCATCTTTCAGCTTACATCCTAGCAAAGCTTGAGAGACTTGATACCTCTCAGTCTTTGCCTGAGCCTGGAACATACTTTTGAGGCTTTCGATCATATCGTAGGCCTCAACATTCTCGAACTGCTGCTGCAAGTCCGGTTCCATGTGTGCAAGCATAAGACAGCTAATTTCCGTAGACTCATCTCTAGTCTTACGGTAGGCATTCATGACAGCGACAGTCGCATCGTCATCTGGCTCTTCTGGAAGTGGAGTTTCTAGAACATGTTCTTTCTTGTCATTCTTGAGGACTATCCTCAGATTACGATACCAGTTGGTGAAATTAGTTCCATTAAGCTTATCTTTCTCTAGGATTGACCTCAACGCAAACACGGACAACTGAGGAAGGTTGCTAGGTGCTATTGATCTACAACAGAAAATACGCAAAAACACTTAAGACATGTATTCATAAAAGAGCAGGCATATTAAACGCTTTAATACTTATGCTCCCACTAGAACCAACATCCCTCCGATGGTTGCTAAGTGATTCAAGATCCTAAATAAGCAAGCCGACTAGTGAGCTTTAGCATCACCGCTAGCCGTCAAGTGATCTAGGTAGGCAACACCTTGCCAATCGTATCCAATACGACTCCTGTTAGTTGGGTGACATCACATGCCCCGACTCCCAACCTACCTCGCCCCGAGCCCCACAACCATTGTGATGGACTCTTCTAGATTACCAAGTGCTTCTGCTTGTAAGAGTCCGACTCAAACCCACCTAACCGGAAAGAATTGGTAGCACCTCAATTTTATGAGCCCACTACCAAGAATGTCCGACTTGTGATGGTGCAGCACTGGCGGGGCGACCGACTAGACCTTCTTTGAGGGATTAAAGAATCTACCAACTATCTAAATAGAGATAAATAGAGACATAACAATAACACAAATAAAGCAATTATAATGTGAAATGGTATGGCTCTCTTCATGGTGATCTCCATCTCCACGAAGCTTGTAAGTCGACTCGTGCCAACTCTTGTCACATGCCATCTTACTCCATGTAGCCGACTTGTACATCGACTTGCATGCCTTCCGGGTTCTCCAACAAGCTACATTAGCTAGTAAATGAAAATTTACATAGAGAATCCGACACGCAGGCCGGTATACAATAAAATTACAGCACCTAGGCTCCAGCCGGCTAACATAAACATGATACGCAGATCATGTATGGATTACACACATCACATGCACATAAGCCATACCATTCACAACTTCCTGCAAAAACAAGTTATGCATAGATACGATATCTACCGGCGTTGTGAAACTCGCAACGACATCTAAGGCGCTACGACAGGGCGAAGCCGGCGGTCCCACAAAACGATTTTACCGAAATCTGATCGGTATTCCGATTCGATCAAACTCTTTGATCTTCGATCACCGCAACTGGATTTATGTGTCACGGTATACCCCGATGGCGGAAACCGACCGGTAGTGGTAAGTTGTTTCACGACCTTAGCAGTATGATCACGGAAACCAGATCATCCATTAACCCCGAGTACGATTGATCCAATCAACCTTGTACAAAACCGATCTATCTCATAGACCGACCACCAAAACAGCAATTAGATCACATCTAACGCTAACTACATATCACATATGTACGGATCTCGGGCCTAATACCAGAAGCTACCGCTCTGGTACCACTGTTGTAACGCGTAGAGATAAACAAAAACTGTTCCTACGGGATGCTTCCAAGATCTAGCCGAGGTAGAAGGCCACGATGATTTCCACTAGACGCGCGGTTGCGGATTATCGATGAAGCATGTCGGGGCAGTGCAGTCCACGATCCGATCCAGCCGATCCGATCCCACGAACGTCGAAGTGCTGAACGTACATCACATCTGCCGGTATCCACACGTACGAGGAGGAGCTCCGACGGCAGACAGCTAGGTCTGGTGCGACGGCTGGACTGAGTGGGGCTAGGGTTCCCAACGCATGGGAGAGTGGACTAACGTGCTAGCTGGGCAACCTGCGCCCCTCTTTATATAGCGTATGGTAATGGGCTTCACAACACTTGTGGCCCATTCCCTCTGTGAGTCCGACTCACAAAACCAGTCCATTTCCGGTTCGGGTCCAACCCGACCAATACTTGCTCCCGCTCTTAAGTGTGCGACCCTGCAGGCTCATGGCGACTTGGACACGATTGGAGTCCAACTCCCAATCGATCAATCGGTAGCGGCTCCTAGCAGAACGTGCCGACTCCCAAGTACCATTGAGTCATGACGACATACCTTTCAATGTGATATTCATCTTAGTCCCTTTTGCCTCACGATATACCTTGTCGAGCTATAGGCGATTTATCGTCATCCCTTAAATAGCTCAACTCTCTTCTCGATCTGTGACATGTGATTCATCTGACTAACTCTTAGTCAACCGACACAGTTAACACTTAACTGAGTCGCGCATGGCCATGCTTCCTGAATCATATCACTCGAGAGGGCCCAGAGAATATCTCTCCATTCGGAGGGGCAAACTCCCATCTTGATTATCCACATCACGCAGCTTGCTTCTCATTCGACCCGAACTCTGCCTTTATAGTTGCCTTGTCACAGAACAACGTTTGACAGAACCTAAGTCGGTGATCCACAAATCGGATTGTGCGACAACCTCAGGTCTAAGGATTACATTGATTGAGACATGCAAATGACGACTTGATCGTTGCATCTCAATGTGGGTCAGTCCGACTTGCTAAACTCTTTAGCCAAGTCCGTGAACGTTGGAATGGCATCACCATGCCCATGACAAGTGGAACCGTGTCATCAGCCAACACTCACATTAGTCTAGGGTGTGTGTCCAGCACAACCTAAATGACCAAGGACAATCTAGTATGAACAACATGAATATATAGTTCCACAATCGAATCGCATATTCAATGACATATATCAGATGTTCAAAACAAGGACAACTTAATAACTTTATGAATACAGTGGGAATTACATCATACATGATTGCCTCTAGGGCATATTTCCAACAGTCTCCCACTTGCACTAGAGTCAATCATCCTGGCATCATATGCCTAGGCATCGAATGCCCATGCCTCTCGTGTGCGCCTCATGCTTAGGCTGTGGTAGCGCCTTTGTCAACGGATCTGCAATGTTTGCATCCGTGTGTACTTTGCATAACTTGATATCACCTTGTTCGACAAACTGGCGAATGAGGTGGTACCGCATGAGTATATGTTTGTTCTTCTGGTGTTGCCTAGGTTCCTTGGCCTGTGCGATAGCACCATTGTTGTCACAATATACATCCAAAGGATTGGACACACCCTGAACCACACCAAGATCAATCAGGAGGTTCCTCATCCAAACAGTTTCCTTTGCCGCCTCTGAGGCAGCAATATACTCAGCCTCTGTTGTAGATGCAGACACCGTATCTTGCTTGGAACTCTTCCAGCTCACAGCCCCTCCGTTCATCATGAACACGTATCCAGATTGCGAACGAGAATCATCTGAGTCGGTGAGATAACTCGCATCCGTGTAACCCTTTACACTGAATTCCTCATCACCTCCATAAACTAGGAACATTTCCTTAGTATTTCTCAAGTAGTTAAGGATGTTTTTAACCGCTGCCCAGTGGGCTTCGCCAGGGTCAGCCTGGTTTCTGCTTGTAACACTTAGAGCATAGGAAACATCTGGCCTAGTACAAATCATGGCATACATGATGGATCCGATTGCCGAAGCATACGGGATCACACTCATCCGACTTCGCTCATCAGTTGTCGAAGGACACTGAGTCTTGCTAGGTTTTATGCCATGGGACATCGGTAAGAATCCCTTCTTGGACTCTTCCAATTTGAATTTCTTCAAAACCTTGTCCAGATAAGTACTCTGACTCAATCCAATGAGCCGCCTTGATCTATCTCTATAGATCCTGATTCCTAATATGTAAGTCGCCTCACCCAAATCCTTCATTGAGAAACTCCTTTCCAATGACTCTTTGGTTTCTTGCAACATCATGACATCATTTCCAATCAGTAATATGTCATCCACATATAAGATTAGAAAGTTTACTTTGCTCCCACTAAACTTCTTGTATAAACAAGAATCATGATCACTCTTGATGAAGCCAAACGATTTGACTACCTCATCAAAGCGAATGTTCCAACTCCGAGATGCTTGCTTCAACCCATAAATGGATTTCTGAAGTTTGCATACCTTGTCAGCATTAGCTGGATCGACAAAACCTTCGGGCTGTATCATATACACGTCCTTAGTTAAATTTCCATTAAGGAAAGTTGTCTTGACATCCATCTGCCATATCTCATAGTCGAAATAGGCTGCTATGGCTAACATGATCCGAATTGATTTAAGCATCGCTACGGGCGAGAAGGTCTCGTCGTAGTCAACTCCTTGAACTTGTCGGAACCCCTTCGTGACAAGTCGTGCTTTATAGACGGAAATATTTCCATCCATATCAATTTTCTTCTTAAAGACCCATTTGCACTTGACGGGTCTTGCACCGTCAGGCAGATCAACCAAATTCTAAACTTGGTTTTCATCCATGGACTTTAACTCGGATCTCATGGCTCCAAGCCATGACTCAGAATCAGATCCCACCATCGCTTCCGAATAAGTTGCCGGCTCATGACCGTCTAACAGTAAAACATCTCAAGCACTTTGTAATCTGGCAGATCTCCGAGGTTCAGGTGCTGTAACCGGTGTAGGTACCACGACCGGCTCAGCCTCCAAGGCCATTGCCGACTCGCCCCTAGCTGGTTCTTCTCGAATTTCTTCGAGTTGCACCGTGCTCCAACTGACTTCCCGATTGAGAAACTCTTTCTCAAGGAAGACACCATTCCGAGCGACAAACACTTTGCCCTCTTCCCGGTTGTAGAAGTAGTACCCCAAGGTTTCCCTCGGATACCCCACGAAAATACACTTATCCGACTTGGGCGTGAGCTTGTCCGACTGAAGTCGCTTGACAAATGCTTCACAACCCCAAATCTTAAGAAAAGACAAACTTGGCTTTTTACCAGTCCACATCTCATGTGGTGTCTTCTCTACTAACTTTGATGGTACTCTGTTTAGTGTGAAATCTGCAGTTTCTAGACAATAACCCCAAAATGACAAAGGTAGATCTGTCAGACTCATCATTGATCGTACCATGTCTAACAAGGTCCGATTTCTCCGTTCCGATACACCGTTTCTCTGCGGTGTACCCGGCGGAGTGAGTTGAGGAACTATTCCACAACTCTTTAGATGGTCATCAAACTCATGGCTCATGTACTCGCCTCCACGGTCCGACCGTAGAAACTTTATTTTCTTGCCGAGTTGATTTTGTACCTCACTCTGGAATTCCTTGAACTTTTCAAAGGCTTCCGACTTGTGTTTCATTAAATAGATATATCCATACCTACTCAAATCATCAGTGAAGGTAATGAAGTACTGTAACATCCCAAGTCTGAAAAATAGCCTTTAGAATGTTTGCTATCTGTTATTTTATGTTTTGCATCATGGCATCATGTTGATTGCATTTGTTTTGTTTGTTTTCCATTTGTTTTTCTCTGTTTTCATTTGTTTTCCAACTGTTTTCATTTGTTTTCCTTTGTTTTCCATTTGAATTCCAAACCAAAATTCAAACCCTTTGTTTCATCCTTGTGATGTTACAATTTCCAAAATATTATTTCAAATAAAAACAACCAAATTGTTTTCTTTTCTTCCATAATGTTCATCTATGAAATTGTTGGTTTTATTCAATCAATTAAATCCCAAATCACTTTCAATTTCAAATCAAATGCATCAAACAGAACAACTTTGAACTTGTGAACATCATCTAATCAAATCAACTACTTTAATCAAATTTAACATAGGGTTCACCCTATTAACATCTTTGTTTTCAATATCAATCAATTACTTCCCAAACTGCTTTCAAATTCAAACCAATCCTAAAAATCATTAATCTTTTGAATCCATGAAGTTCACCACTAATTGTATTCTTAATTCACTTTTAAAACCCTAGGGGAAACCCTATTGAAAATGCCTTGTTTTTCTCATATTAATTAATATTGCAAATTTCACTTAATTTGGTTTAAATCTTAAACAACAAGCAAACATTTAAAATTTTGTAAACCAAAGCTACCAAGTGGTTGCATTTCAACTAAGGAATCTACCCTAATTTTTCCAATTTTTTTTCAATAACCAAAACCTATTCTTTTCTTCCAATTTCGTTTGCTACAAAAAAAAATAAAACAAACAAAAAAAATAGAAAGGGAGAGAGGAGGCAGCAGCTACCCCCAGCCCACTAATCAACCAGCCCAACCCCTTTTCCCTTCTCTCCCCCAGGCCCACTCTCTTTTTTTCCTTCTGGCCCAACCCCTCCTCCACTCCTTGTCGTCTTCTACCTTTGGTACGAACACGTTCAGTACCACACGATTCCTCCTCCCTCGCTCGATGTGATGCCGTACCAGTACCCTCCTCCCTCTTATAATCCCCACCGAGACCACCTCGTGAACCCTACTCCCCCTCTACCCTAGCGCAGCCGCCGCCCCTCTTCTTCTTCCTCCTCTGCATCTCCCTTCTCTGTACTTCAAACTGTAACCGAAAGTTAGCCCTTGTTTGGCCGGAAGTTGGGGGTGGGCGTGAGGTTGCGGTGTTCGTCCTCCGGGCCGTTTCCCTGCGGGAATGGAACCGCCCCATCAAGCTCCCCCTCTTTGGCGAAGGCACCTTGGACCGAGGAGGCCCCGGGCGGCCGCGCCGTCGAGGTTTCCGGCCGGCCACCTCCTGCTGCAACGCCCACTGCCCCATGTCCGATCGCCTCCAGATCGCCAAGGTGAGGCTCCTTTCCGCCTTCCTCCTATCGCTCGCCCCCTCCTCCTCTCTACCCGCGGGCCACATCCCCCCAGCACCACCGCCCCACGCCCTAGCATCTCCGGCGAGGGCAGCAGCCATCGCTGGCCGTGTTCTGTTCGAGGTACAGCACCTGCACGCGATCTGTATTTTTTTTTTCAGTTAAATCCCGCAGTACCACACCTTAACCTCCCCCCGCTGCATCTCCATTCACAAATCGATTAGCACCCTAGTGGTAGCATCCCGCAGCGCGCACCCTGGAGGTGCTGGGATCGAGTCCCATCCCCCACCCCTTTTGCTGCTATTTGTTCTGATTTAAGCGCAGTGCAGGTTCTGAACAATAACCCCCCAAGTTTCCCCCTTCTATCACAATCAGAGCAGTAGCCCCACTGGTTTGGTTCCCCCAGCGTAGCAGGAGGTGCAGGGATCAAATCCCACCCCCTGCACCATTAATAACATTTTTGTTTTGCAATGTTTTGGTCACATAACTTATAGGAAATCACAACTAGGCCCTTACACATTATTTCTAGCCCTGCAAAAATATTTTTCCTAAGTCCCTAGATCATAAAAAATGGCAGATTTGCACCCAATTTTGTAAATTGCATAAATAAATCATCCTAACTCCAAATCCAACATTTTTGATATGTTTTCAATACCAAATTAAATACTCTACCCAAATATAAAATTTGTTTACTGTTTTGAATATTTTAAATTGGTGCAAAATTTGAAAACTTGTCAAATTCACTTAAATTTGCAAAATTCATAACTTGTTCATAAAAATTCCAAATTTCACAAACCAAATATGTTTTCCAATCAATTTTTCATGTACTTTCCAAATATAAATTTTGTTTGCTGTTTTGAATAATTTAAATTGCTGAAAACAACTGTTTCTTGTTTATTGCATTTAAAATTGCCAAAATAATAACTTGCTCATTTTAAATCCAATTTCAACAAATAAAATATGTTTTCCATGCAAAATTAAACCACCTTTCCAAATATAAATTTTGTTTCATGTTTTGAATAATTAAAAGTGGTTAAATAATTTAAATCTTATTTAATTCATTTAATATTGTTAAATTTATAACTTGATCAAAACAAATTCTTTTGGGGCATATAAAATATGTTCTCAAACCACAAAAGTATAAACTTTTCAAATATGAATCTCACTTAATGTTTTGAACAAATAAAAATTCAAATAAGTTCATGTTTGAACCAAATTCATTTAATTCTTGCTTAAACTTGTTTAATTCCTAAATAATTTATTTGAAATCCTTTTTCAACAAGTGAAACATGTATTCCAACTAAAATCTTGTTTTCTTTTCAAATATAAACTTTGTTATCTATTTTGAACAATTAAAATTGGTGAAAACAACAATTGCTTGAGTGACACCTTTAAGTAACCAAAATTTCCTAACTTAATAAATGAATTTCTAAACTTGTTAAGCCTTATTTCCATTTGGTTCTATTGTTGTTATTTTGCTGTTTTCCTCATCCATGCATCATGCTAACTCACTTACAAATGATGATTAGTTGTAAAACAATTAATTCAACCATAATTCATGGGCTTTCCATATGCAATCCAATTGCAAGTGGGTCCATTTAATCATGTTATGTTATCTTGTCAACTAGTTCATTTTGTTGCATCAATTAAACGGTCATGCATCAACTTGATTGTGCACAATGCCATGATAATGATTGTTTATCTTTCTGCCTTGTTTGTTTGCTTCTTCTCGGATACACGACGACGTTGAGACCGACGATACTTACGACATCCCTTCTAAGGAGTTAGCTCAGTACCAGGCTACTGGGTTTGCAGGCAAGTTATCACTCACATGAACCACTGTGTTCCTTTCAACATTGGTTACCGATACTTTCCGTTGTCTATTTCTGCTAGCCTTAGTAGTAGTTGTTTCTGCTACGATCCTACCACATGAATCCCTTAACCCTGATATTGCCTCACCTCCATACCTATAACCATTGTTTGAGCCCGTGTCTTACTAGCATGCTTAGGTTGTTTTGCTCGAGTCTGTTACCCGTTACTTTCTGTTACTATTTCGTTATGTTCTGGGGGCTCGATGTTAATCAATCAATCATGCTAATGATATTGTTAAATAATAAATTTGATGATAAGGCACCGGCAGGAGGCCCAGGGTGGTTTTGAGGCCTGCTAGTGTCGACCCTAATAGGAAAAGGGTCTTGTCTACTGATCCATGATGAGCGCACTACCCGCATTTGGGGAGTATGGGCTCCCCCTCAGTTTGACCCGATTCGCATCTCGTCCAAATCGCCTCATTTAGTTCGGGTTTTCCATTTGCTGCATGCATGATCTTGCGAGCCCTTGGTACCCGGGTGGAACTTTCGTAGTCGGCATATAGGGGGACACGGTCTTAGAGTGCTATGAGGGTCCATTTTCTTCTGGGCCCGAGTAGCCGTGCGCCCAAGGTGCTTTGGGCTTGATGCGAAGAAGGGTTGGATTGTGTTGAGTGCCCCGCTTGGTGGAGTGGCCGCTCCATCTGGCGGGATATTCATGAGTGTACGGCTAAATTGGTGCAACCCTGCAGGGATAATCTTCTCGAGAAGCCGTGTTTTCCGCGGTTATGGATTACTTGGTGAAAGTACTGGCTAACAAGTACTCAGGACAACTTAAACATAATGATCAAACATGCTACACCCAATGATTAATAACTTGACTAGTAATAGGTTGATGACACAATAACTTGATTCACCTCTTAATACAACTGCGTGAGTTATCCTCGGATTGCTTCTTTGGATAAGGGGCGAGATCCAGGATGGGTTTGTTTGAAGTTATATTTCAGTTGGTTACAATCCTCGATCTTATCTCCTTTCTGTTAGCCGGAAGTGGTAGAATCTCTGTAGTTGGTTAGCGCAGCCAGTTGCAGCATCTTTTATATCCCCTTCCTTCCGTTGAACCCAAAGCATCTGTGCTTGGTGTTGACGGGTTACACTTTGGTGAACTGTGAGTCTTGCTTGCCAGTACGTTGGTGTACTGACCCCTTTGGGGCTGTGGTTTACGCAGACGACGTTTCCGAGGATCTACATGGTGGCTACTACGTGGAGTATGACGACGAGGCTGCTGACGAGTAGATAGCGGACCCGGGCAGGATCCGAGACTTCGTGGATGGGCTCCTTCTTTTCGTTTCCGGCCTCTTAGGCCTATTTGGTTCTTGTCTGTACTCAGACATGTTGAATGCTTCCGCTGTATTGTAATGATGTATTGTTGGGGCAGGTGCCCTCTGAATGATTGTATTTGCTATCTCTGCTCTAATGAGAGCCATTTGCAACTTATTTTCAATCTTTTGTGTCGTAGAGATCTGTTGTGATATCAGTTGTTCAACGCCGTTGACGTACCATGTGTGTATGGTTTGAAGTACGTCGACGGAAGTGCCTTTGATCTCTAGTGGATAGTTTACATCGACGATGGAATAGCATGGCTTGTGTTGTCGCGCATAAGCGCAGGCCTACCAGGAAGCTGGGACGTGGGAGCAGTTATGCCCCATAATCCAAGCATCTGCTATCCAGTTCGTACGGTGAGTATCCCCTAGAAATCAGGGTGCGACAAATGGTATCAGAGCCTGTCTGCCCGTAGGATCCCTTTTTACTGGTCGCAGTTGAGTCTAGAAACTATTTTGTAGCTATATAGGAACAAAATGAAACGTGAGAGTAGGAATTCTGTTCTTTTTCTTCTTTTCCCCACCCTCCCTCCCTTTTCTGGTAAGGAAGTGCAACGTTGATTTTTCCCTTCTCATCTAAACTTTCAAGTTAGGATTTCACGTGTTTTGGGTTCTCCGTAGTACCTCAGGAATCTTGGTCTCGTTTTCCCGGTGTTGCTTCAGTATCATGTTCTTCTAAACATTTCATTTTCGTCCGTTGAAATCTTGTTGTTGTTTCCACTTCAATTCTTCTACCGGCGTTAAGTTAACTTCCCAAATATCAAATCTATCTGTCCAGAGAGGTTCTTGTTGTTGTTGTTGTTTTCATTCCTCAAGCACCACATTCCAAATAGTCTATTCTCCGTATGGATCAAGTTCTGTTTTAATCAAGTTTTCCCCGTTCATCTACTAAACTCTATTCCAGCTAAAGTGTTATTTCATACCGGAGAATCACATTCCTTTGTGTCAACAATCTTTTCCACAACATACAACCCAGTTCTGGTTCCACTAAGCAATCAAAACTCTGTTCACTCCCCGGGATCTCAAATGTTGACTTCCAAGATAAGTAAGAACAATCCAATTCTAATGAGAGGCCACATATTCCTCGTTACTCTCATGTTGATGATTCTGACATTGATGATTATTCCTGGTGTTGCATTGATGTCAATAACTCTGTTCCACCATTCTAGCCAGATAATCTATTCTCAAATGAATCAAGTTCCATTCAGCTATACACCCTTGGTGCAAAATCTCTCCCCTTTACTTGAAATGTTCCGGTGGTTTCCAAATTCCCTGACGTCTATCCACTGTGCACGATGTGTTTCACGTGTCACAGCTCAAGAAGATCTTCCCAAGAAGTTTCCGGGCCTTTTCTTTTCTCAGTAGGAATCTCGGGGCGCGATTCCTTCAAGGGGGGGCGTTTTGTAACATCCCAAGTCTGAAAAATAGCCTTTAGAATGTTTGCTATCTGTTATTTTATGTTTTGCATCATGGCATCATGTTGATTGCATTTGTTTTGTTTGTTTTCCATTTGTTTTTCTCTGTTTTCATTTGTTTTCCAACTGTTTTCATTTGTTTTCCTTTGTTTTCCATTTGAATTCCAAACCAAAATTCAAACCCTTTGTTTCATCCTTGTGATGTTACAATTTCCAAAATGTTATTTCAAATAAAAACAACCAAATTGTTTTCTTTTCTTCCATAATGTTCATCTATGAAATTGTTGGTTTTATTCAATCAATTAAATCCCAAATCACTTTCAATTTCAAATCAAATGCATCAAACAGAACAACTTTGAACTTGTGAACATCATCTAATCAAATCAACTACTTTAATCAAATTTAACATAGGGTTCACCCTATTAATATCTTTGTTTTCAATATCAATCAATTACTTCCCAAACTGCTTTCAAATTCAAACCAATCCTAAAAATCATTAATCTTTTGAATCCATGAAGTTAACCACTAATTGTATTCTTAATTCACTTTTAAAACCCTAGGGGAAACCCTATTGAAAATGCCTTGTTTTTCTCATATTAATTAATATTGCAAATTTCACTTAATTTGGTTTAAATCTTAAACAACAAGCAAACATTTAAAATTTTGTAAACCAAAGCTACCAAGTGGTTGCATTTCAACTAAGGAATCTACCCTAATTTTTCCAATTTTTTTTCAATAACCAAAACCTATTCTTTTCTTCCAATTTCGTTTGCTACAAAAAAAATAAAACAAACAAAAAATAGAAAGGGAGAGAGGAGGCAGCAGCTACCCCCAGCCCACTAATCAACCAGCCCAACCCCTTTTCCCTTCTCTCCCCCAGGCCCACTCCTTTTTTTTCCTTCTGGCCCAACCCCTCCTCCACTCCTTGTCGTCTTCTACCTTTGGTACGAACACGTTCAGTACCACACGATTCCTCCTCCCTCGCTCGATGTGATGCCGTACCAGTACCCTCCTCCCTCTTATAATCCCCACCGAGACCACCTCGTGAACCCTACTCCCCCTCTACCCTAGCGCAGCCGCCGCCCCTCTTCTTCTTCCTCCTCTGCATCTCCCTTCTCTGTACTTCAAACTGTAACCGAAAGTTAGCCCTTGTTTGGCCGGAAGTTGGGGGTGGGCGTGAGGTTGCGGTGTTCGTCCTCCGGGCCGTTTCCCTGCGGGAATGGAACCGCCCCATCAAGCTCTCCCTCTTTGGCGAAGGCACCTTGGACCGAGGAGGCCCCGGGCGGCCGCGCCGTCGAGGTTTCCGGCCGGCCACCTCCTGCTGCAACGCCCACTGCCCCATGTCCGATCGCCTCCAGATCGCCAAGGTGAGGCTCCTTTCCGCCTTCCTCCTATCGCTCGCCCCCTCCTCCTCTCTACCCGCGGGCCACATCCCCCCAGCACCACCGCCCCACGCGCTAGCATCTCCGGCGAGGGCAGCAGCCATCGCTGGCCGTGTTCTGTTCGAGGTACAACACCTGCACGCGATCTGTATTTTTTTTTCAGTTAAATCCCGCAGTACCACACCTTAACCTCCTCCCGCTGCATCTCCATTCACAAATCGATTAGCACCCTAGTGGTAGCATCCCGCAGCGCGCACCCTGGAGGTGCTGGGTTCGAGTCCCAGCCCCCACCCCTTTTGCTGCTATTTGTTCTGATTTAAGCGCAGTGCAGGTTCTGAACAATAACCCCCCAAGTTTCCCCCTTCTATCACAATCAGAGCAGTAGCCCCACTGGTTTGGTTCCCCCAGCGTAGCAGGAGGTGCAGGGATCAAATCCCACCCCCTGCACCATTAAAAACATTTTTGTTTTGCAATGTTTTGGTCACATAACTTATAGGAAATCACAACTAGGCCCTTACACATTATTTCTAGCCCTGCAAAAATATTTTTCCTAAGTCCCTAGATCATAAAAAATGGCAGATTTGCACCCAATTTTGTAAATTGCATAAATAAATCATCCTAACTCCAAATCCAACATTTTTGATATGTTTTCAATACCAAATTAAATACTCTACCCAAATATAAATTTTTTTTACTGTTTTGAATATTTTAAATTGGTGCAAAATTTGAAAACTTGTCAAATTCACTTAAATTTGCAAAATTCATAACTTGTTCATAAAAATTCCAAATTTCACAAACCAAATATGTTTTCCAATCAATTTTTCATGTACTTTCCAAATATAAATTTTGTTTTCTGTTTTGAATAATTTAAATTGCTGAAAACAACTGTTTCTTGTTTATTGCATTTAAAATTGCCAAAATAATAACTTGCTCATTTTAAATCCAATTTCAACAAATAAAATATGTTTTCCATGCAAAATTAAACCACCTTTCCAAATATAAATTTTGTTTCATGTTTTGAATAATTAAAAGTGGTTAAATAATTTAAATCTTATTTAATTCATTTAATATTGTTAAATTTATAACTTGATCAAAACAAATTCTTTTGGGGCATATAAAATATGTTCTCAAACCACAAAAGTATAAACTTTTCAAATATGAATCTCACTTAATGTTTTGAACAAATAAAAATTCAAATAAGTTCATGTTTGAACCAAATTCATTTAATTCTTGCTTAAACTTGTTTAATTCCTAAATAATTTATTTGAAATCCTTTTTCAACAAGTGAAACATGTATTCCAACTAAAATCTTGTTTTCTTTTCAAATATAAACTTTGTTATCTATTTTGAACAATTAAAATTGGTGAAAACAACAATTGCTTGAGTGACACCTTTAAGTAACCAAAATTTCCTAACTTAATAAATGAATTTCTAAACTTGTTAAGCCTTATTTCCATTTGGTTCTATTGTTGTTATTTTGCTGTTTTCCTCATCCATGCATCATGCTAACTCACTTACAAATGATGATTAGTTGTAAAACAATTAATTCAACCATAATTCATGGGCTTTCCATATGCAATCCAATTGCAAGTGGGTCCATTTAATCATGTTATGTTATCTTGTCAACTAGTTCATTTTGTTGCATCAATTAAACGGTCATGCATCATCTTGATTGTGCACAATGCCATGATAATGATTGTTTATCTTTCTGCCTTGTTTGTTTGCTTCTTCTCGGATACACGACGACGTTGAGACCGACGATACTTACGACATCCCTTCTAAGGAGTTAGCTCAGTACCAGGCTACTGGGTTTGCAGGCAAGTTATCACTCACATGAACCACTGTGTTCCTTTCAACATTGGTTACCGATACTTTCCGTTGTCTATTTCTGCTAGCCTTAGTAGTAGTTGTTTCTGCTACGATCCTACCACATGAATCCCTTAACCCTGATATTGCCTCACCTCCATACCTATAACCATTGTTTGAGCCCGTGTCTTACTAGCATGCTTAGGTTGTTTTGCTCGAGTCTGTTACCCGTTACTTTCTGTTACTATTTCGTTATGTTCTGGGGGCTCGATGTTAATCAATCAATCATGCTAATGATATTGTTAAATAATAAATTTGATGATAAGGCACCGGCAGGAGGCCCAGGGTGGTTTTGAGGCCTGCTAGTGTCGACCCTAATAGGAAAAGGGTCTTGTCTACTGATCCATGATGAGCGCACTACCCGCATTTGGGGAGTATGGGCTCCCCCTCAGTTTGACCCGATTCGCATCTCGTCCAAATCGCCTCATTTAGTTCGGGTTTTCCATTTGCTGCATGCATGATCTTGCGAGCCCTTGGTACCCGGGTGGAACTTTCGTAGTCGGCATATAGGGGGACACGGTCTTAGAGTGCTATGAGGGTCCATTTTCTTCTGGGCCCGAGTAGCCGTGCGCCCAAGGTGCTTTGGGCTTGATGCGAAGAAGGGTTGGATTGTGTTGAGTGCCCCGCTTGGTGGAGTGGCCGCTCCATCTGGCGGGATATTCATGAGTGTACGGCTAAATTGGTGCAACCCTGCAGGGATAATCTTCTCGAGAAGCCGTGTTTTCCGCGGTTATGGATTACTTGGTGAAAGTACTGGCTAACAAGTACTCAGGACAACTTAAACATAATGATCAAACATGCTACACCCAATGATTAATAACTTGACTAGTAATAGGTTGATGACACAATAACTTGATTCACCTCTTAATACAACTGCGTGAGTTATCCTCGGATTGCTTCTTTGGATAAGGGGCGAGATCCAGGATGGGTTTGTTTGAAGTTATATTTCAGTTGGTTACAATCCTCGATCTTATCTCCTTTCTGTTAGCCGGAAGTGGTAGAATCTCTGTAGTTGGTTAGCGCAGCCAGTTGCAGCATCTTTTATATCCCCTTCCTTCCGTTGAACCCAAAGCATCTGTGCTTGGTGTTGACGGGTTACACTTTGGTGAACTGTGAGTCTTGCTTGCCAGTACGTTGGTGTACTGACCCCTTTGGGGCTGTGGTTTACGCAGACGACGTTTCCGAGGATCTACATGGTGGCTACTACGTGGAGTATGACGACGAGGCTGTTGACGAGTAGATAGCGGACCCGGGCAGGATCCGAGACTTCGTGGATGGGCTCCGTCTTTTCGTTTCCGGCCTCTTAGGCCTATTTGGTTCTTGTCTGTACTCAGACATGTTGAATGCTTCCGCTGTATTGTAATGATGTATTGTTGGGGCAGGTGCCCTCTGAATGATTGTATTTGCTATCTCTGCTCTAATGAGAGCCATTTGCAACTTATTTTCAATCTTTTGTGTCGTAGAGATCTGTTGTGATATCAGTTGTTCAACGCCGTTGACGTACCATGTGTGTATGGTTTGAAGTACGTCGACGGAAGTGCCTTTGATCTCTAGTGGATAGTTTACATCGACGATGGAATAGCATGGCTTGTGTTGTCGCGCATAAGCGCAGGCCTACCAGGAAGCTGGGACGTGGGAGCAGTTATGCCCCATAATCCAAGCATCTGCTATCCAGTTCGTACGGTGAGTATCCCCTAGAAATCAGGGTGCGACAAGTACTCATAACCACCTCTGGCTGTCGTGCTCATTGGACCACATACATCACTATGTATTAGTTCTAACAACTCAGACGCCCTTTCACAACTCCTTGCAAAAGGTGTCTTGGTCATTTTGCCTAGTAGGCATGATTCGCATGTCTCGAATGACTCTAAGTCGAACGAAGTTAGAAGTCCATCATCATGGAGCTTCTTCATGCGTTTCCAACTTATATGACCAAGCCGACAGTGCCAAAAGTAAGTCATATTCAGATCATTTGGTTTCAACCTTTTAACATTTATGTTATAGACCGATTCACTATCAAGATTTAAAATAAATAACCCGTTCTGAACGGGTGCAAAGCCATGAAACATATCTTTGAAATATAAAGAACAACCATTATTCTTAATATTCGACTCATAACCTTGTCTCATCAAACATGAGGCGGAAATAATGTTTCGACTAAGCGCTGGAACATAATAACAATTATTTAGTTCCAAAATAAATCCTGAAGATAAATGAAGTTGCATCGTGCCGACTTCCAACACAGCAACTCTCGCCTTGTTGCCGACCCGAATATCAACCTCTCCTCTTGCCACGCTCCTAGTTCTTACCAGTCCCTGCAACGAGTTGCATATGTGAATAACTGATCCGGTATCATATACCCAAGAACTATTAGGCGCATCAGCAAGATAAATGTCTATAACATTGCACACAAGTGTACCTGAGTTGGAAGTCATACCTCCACTCTTGGCTCTGTCATCCAAATACTTGGTGCAGTTCCTCTTCTAGTGGCCATCCTGCTTGCAATAGAAGCAATTGGCTCCGGCTGTAGGAGAAGGCTTAGTCTTTGAGGAAGCACTCTGGACAGGGCCATGGGCGCTACCTCCTGACTTATCCTTCTTCTTCTTAGTCCAAGAACTCTTCTTAAACTTAGCCTTATTCTGCACCATCAACACTTGACTGGCGCCTTTCTTGATATCAGCCTCTGCCATTTTGAGCATCCCATGTAATTCAGTGATACTCTTATCCATACCATGCATATGGTAGTTCGAGATGAACGAACCATACGCACTAGGAAGAGAGTTCAGAATTATATCAGTAGCGAACTCTTCGTTAATTGGGACGCCTAGCCGATCCAGAGACTGAATGTAACCAATCATCTTGATTACATGCGGACTCAGTGGATCGCCATCTTTCAGCTTACAGCCCAGCAAAGCTTGAGAGACTTGATACCTCTCGGTCTTTGCCTGAGCCTGGAACATACTTTTGAGGCTTTCGATCATATCGTAGGCCTCAACATTCTCGAACTGCTGCTGCAAGTCCGGTTCCATGTGTGCAAGCATAAGACAGCTAATTTCCGTAGACTCATCTCTAGTCTTACGGTAGCCATTCATGACAGCGACAGTCGCATCGTCATCTGGCTCTTCTGGAAGTGGAGTTTCTAGAACATGTTCTTTCTTGTCATGCTTGAGGACTATCCTCAGATTACGATACCAGTTGGTGAAATTAGTTCCATTAAGCTTATCTTTCTCTAGGATTGACCTCAACGCAAACATGGACAACTGAGGAAGGTTGCTAGGTGCCATTGATCTACAACAGAAAATACGCAAAAACACTTAAGACATGTATTCATAAAAGAGCAGGCATATTAAACGCTTTAATACTTATGCTCCCACTAGAACCAACATCCCTCCGATGGTTGCTAAGTGATTCAAGATCCTAAATAAGCAAGCCGACTAGTGAGCTTTAGCATCACCGCTAGCCGTCAAGTGATCTAGGTAGGCAACACCTTGCCAATCGTATCCAATACGACTCCTGTTAGTTGGATGACATCATATGCCCCGGCTCCCAACCTACCTCGCCCCGAGCCCCACAACCGTTGTGATGGACTCGTCTAGATTACCAAGTGCTTCTGCTTGTAAGAGTCCGACTCAAACCCACCTAACCGGAAAGAATTGGTAGCACCTCAATTTTATGAGCCCACTACCAAGAATGTCCGACTTGTGATGGTGCAGCACTGGCGGGGCGACCGACTAGACCTTCTTTGAGGGATTAAAGAATCTACCAACTATCTAAATAGAGGTAAATAGAGACATAACAATAACACAAATAAAGCAATTATAATGTGAAATGGTATGGCTCTCTTCATGGTGATCTCCATCTCCACGAAGCTTGTAAGTCGACTCGTGCCAACTCTTGTCACGTGCCATCTTACTCCATGTAGCCGACTTGTACATCGACTTGCATGCCTTCCGGGTTCTCCAACAAGCTACATTAGCTAGTAAATGAAAATTTACATAGAGAATCCGACACGCAGGCCGGTATACAATAAAATGACAGCACCTAGGCTCCAGCCGGCTGACATAAATATGATACGCAGATCATGTATGGATTACACACATCACATGCACATAAGCCATACCATTCACAACTTCCTGCAAAAACAAGTTATGCATAGATACGATATCTACCGGCGTTGTGAAACTCGCAACGAAATCTAAGGCGCTACGACAGGGCGAAGCCGGCGGTCCCACAAAACGATTTTACCGAAATCTGATCGGTATTCCGATTCGATCAAACTCTTTGATCTTCGATCACCGCAACTGGATTTATGTGTCACGGTATACCCCGATGGCGGAAACCGACCGGTAGGGGTAAGTTGTTTCACGACCTTAGCAGTATGATCACGGAAACCAGATCATCCATTAACCCCGAGTACGATTGATCCAATCAACCTTGTACAAAACCGATCTATCTCATAGACCGACCACCAAAACAGCAATTAGATCACATCTAACGCTAACTACATATCACATATGTACATATCTCGGGCCTAATACCAGAAGCTACCGCTCTGATACCACTGTTGTAACGCGTAGAGATAAACAAAAACTTTTCCTACGCGATGCTTCCAAGATCTAGCCGAGGTAGAAGGCCACGATGATTACCACTAGACGCGCGGTTGCGGATTATCGATGAAGCGTGTCGGGGCAGTGCAGTCCACGATCCGATCCAGCCGATCCGATCCCGCGAACGTCGAAGTGCTGAACGTACATCACCTCTGCCGGTATCCACACGTACGAGGAGGAGCTCCGACGACAGACTGCTAGGTCTGGTGCGACGGCTGGACTGAGTGGGGCTAGGGTTCCCAACGCATGGGAGAGTGGACTAACGTGCCAACTGGGCAACCTGCGCCCCTCTTTATATAGCGTATGGTAATGGGCTTCACAACACTTGTGGCCCATTCCCTCTGTGAGTCCGACTCACAAAACCAGTCCATTTCTGGTTCGGGTCCAACCCGACCAATACTTGCTCCCGCTCTTAAGTGTGCGACCCTGCAGGCTCATGGTGACTTGGACACGATTGGAGTCCAACTCCCAATCGATCAATCGGTAGCGGCTCCTAGCAGAACGTGTCGACTCCCAAGTACCATTGAGTCATGACGACATACCTTTCAATGTGATATTCATCTTAGTCCCTTTTGCCTCACGATATATCTTGTCGAGCTATAGGTGATTTATCGTCATCCCTTAAATAGCTCAACTCTCTTCTCGATCTGTGACATGTGATTCATCTGACTAACTCTTAGTCAACCGACACAGTTAACACTTAACTGAGTCGCGCATGTCCATGCTTCCTGAATCATATCACTCGAGAGGGCCCAGAGAATATCTCTCCATTCGGAGGGGCAAAATCCCATCTTGATTATCCACATCACGCAGCTTGCTTCTCATTCGACCCGAACTCTGCCTTTATAGTTGCCTTGTCACAGAACAACGTTTGACAGAACCTAAGTCGGTGATCCACAACTCGGATTGTGCGACAACCTCAGGTCTAAGGATTATATTGATTGAGACAGGAAAATGACGACTTGATCGTTGCATCTCAATGTGGGTCAGTCAGACTTGCTAAACTCTTTAGCCAAGTCCATGAACGTTGGAATGGCATCACCATGCCCATGACAAGTGGAACCGTGTCATCAGCCAACACTCACATTATTCTAGGGTGTGTGTCCAGCACAACCTAAATGACCAAGGACAATCTAGTATGAACAACATGAATTTATAGTTCCACAATCGAATCACATATTCAATGACATATATCAGATGTTCAAACCAAGGACAACTTAATAACTTTATGAATACAGTGGGAATTACATCATACATGATTGCCTCTAGGGCATATTCCCAACAGCTGGTATTCAGAGCACTACACCCTCCGTACGGGCGCTGCAAAAAGAGGTTAATTCTGAAATTATTTTACATTTGGCTTTATTTTTGTCTGAAGTTTGTGTGCGTGGGCAAATTTGTGATTTTTCACATTCTACCCTAAGTTTAACTCGCTCTGGTCCAAAAAAGCATGTGAATCGTTAAAGGTTCTCTTTGATTCAAAAGATGTTCGCAATAAATTACCAAGGCCGCTCCCAATCGCCCAAGGCCGTCATTCCTCGGCCGCCTCTGCTCGTGTCCCCATGGTAGAGTCCACTCCCATGTCGTCCCCGAAACGGAACCGGGTGTAACCCTAGTCATGGCCTCATGGGAAAAACCACGGTCAGTGATCTACCCTGTATTGGGTCACGTGCAACAATTTAAAAAAATTCTTCTTACGCAACATACATGATCTACTATGAAGCTAAAGCCGAATATATGTCTGAATCGGTACAGACATGGAGCACGAAACGTGTGTCGATGACGATGTTGGTGATGACTGATGAAGAGTCCCGCGACTAAGTCTAGCGGAGAGATTGTTGTCTTCTTCCCATATCTAGCCTTCTGTATCCGGCCTTCCGGATCAAGCAGAGTGGGGGTCTCACGTGTTACCCCTCTGAGAGTTCACACACATACGTCCGTCAAAATCCTGCAGCGCTTCGTCGTTTAGAACTAGGAACCGCAGGTGCACATTGAGATGGAAAGATCCCAACGCATGAGAGAGAGAGAGAGAGCTAGAGAGATTAGAGCTAAATCTAGTCGGGAGAGGACACCTCAAAACACAATTAGAATAACCTCTAATTCAATTAGAGGGGCAATAATTAGAAGCTCTAATTAGACCCTCTAATTCAACTAGAAAAAGAGAGACATGACGCCAATTGTGTGTTTCCTCTTAAAGCTTGGGGTCCTTTAAATAGGTGGAGAAGGGTAGACCTTACTTGAGGGGAAGATCTGTTTGGGGACTCCATAGTTGGACACACCCCCTGCTCTAGTCCCACTCGGATGGGATTCCAAGTTGGAGCCCAACTCCCCCCTTTTCCCTTTTCTTTTTCCTCCTTTTTCCTTTGTTCTTTTTTCTTTTCTTTCTCAAACCAAATAAGGAAGGAACCAAGGAGAGGTTCTGCACCTCATGTGTGGCCCTTGGGCCCATATGTCATCTCCAATTAATAGGTGTGGTCATGGGGGAATTATGCCCACTCTGGCACTCCCCCCCACTTTATTCGAATTTTTCCTGAAACTCTTCCGGAACTCTGTAACCCCTATAGATAAAATCAGCGACCTTATCTACTGATGCCAGAAACATATTTCCGACATGCCGGTACATCTCATGTCCTCCATAATTTTTTGGAATATTAGTTCTATCACGCAGGAATTACCCGGATGATACCTGCTCTTTTCTTGGTACCATCTAGTGTGAACAACTGACTTTGACACCTTAAGTGTGTGGCCCCTACAGGTTTGATAACAAGTAGACATGGTTGGCAAACCGTTTTCCTAATTAATAATCAACATCGGGACCATGGACGTCCATATTGATTCCTACAAGTTATATGAAGAAACTCTGCTAAACATGTTGGTTATTCAGTAAGTTCCCATTACTTTACGATACCAATCAATACCTTGAGACGAAATGAATGATAAGATCACTATGAAACTCTTTAATCACTATATCACATTATCCTCGATGTGATGTAGTGATGGTGATGAGAGCATCCTGTCGTGGGATAATCACGGCAGACGTTACCGGGGGTAACTTGTCTTGGGGCAAATCGACTCTGGTGTTTGGGAGAGGGTTTAGCTCAAGGGAAACCATGGTGATATGCGATCTAGTAGCCGGCAATCAAGTCGCCGAGTCTACGATCTGAATATACTATCTCAATACTCGTGTTACAATGGATACTCGATATCTCGCAATCTCTATCTCGTAAACTTGTGAATCTGGTGAACCCGTCGATCTAACCCTAGGGGCCGGCTTATATAATCCCCGGATCCCCTGGCTTGCTATCCAAGGCGTACTCGGAATCCTACCCGGACACTACTTACAAAACCCTAAACTTCCTTATCGGAACCCACAATCCGGGTTACGAGGCCTACACTCCTGGGCCTTCTAGAAGCTCCTTTTCCCTAAGCCGGGTCTTGCACAGCGTCCTTTGGGCCGAGTTACTCCTTGACGTTAGCATACCTGGTTATCATCCCTCCATCAGTAGTCCCCAGAATAGTTTGGGCTTCACGGAATCCTCCTTGAAGCGCATGCTATTCCCTGCAAAAATAACAAACATACAAATTCATAGAGGCCGGGTTAAGTTGCTTTAATAAACAGCTAGGCCTGACTCCATCGGTGGTCCATATAATAACCCGGTTTCCTCTGAATCCATCCTTTACTTTTCCGGGTCAATGCCCTGATGAGAATACCAAAGATCCGGCTTATTTCACTCGTTAATTGATCCAGATATTGCGGAAGAGATTTGCTTCCTATCCATTCCGGATATGCCGTCCAGCACTTAACGCGTATCCCAGAAAATCAGGACGGGTATCCCTTATCCCAAAAATTTCGGTTCCCGCTCGTTGGCCTAGGTTTCCCCACCCGTACCTATAAATAGGTACCTAGGGGGTGACCTAACCCCAACGGTTCATTCCTTCCGCCTTCTCCTTCCTCACCGGCGCCACCTCGCACGGATTTCCGCAACGCCGCCACGGAGACCTCGAGTACACAGCCGGATCCAAGCCGCCGCCAGCTGCGTTCATCCATGGTTCGCCCGCCGCCGCCGCCAGTTTCTGCCGCCGCGCCCTTGAGCTGCCCGCCGGGAGTCGCGAGGGGACATCACGACTGCGCCATCTGCCGCTGTTGCGCCCTTCTCCAACTCACACCGGTAAGCTCCTTGCTCCCATTGATTTAGCTTCTAATTTCTCCATTTGACCTAGATTAGATCTAGGTCCGCGGCGGGCCATTTCTTGTTTCACGCCGGATTAGGTCGCATAGCTCCATCCTAGTGTGTTTAATCGCTTAACAGATGATCACACATCATTCCCCTATCGCTTGTAATCGTTAATTTCTCAACAAAATCATCCACAAATTTTCCAATCTGGATGCAGTTCGCCCAAACTTCCGCGGCTGCTCTTGATACCCGGAAAATCCACCACTTCCGGTTCTTTT
Source organism: Alopecurus myosuroides (assembly GCA_028641055.1). Lineage (NCBI taxonomy): Eukaryota > Viridiplantae > Streptophyta > Magnoliopsida > Poales > Poaceae > Alopecurus > Alopecurus myosuroides. Next base: position 325,214,434 of record CM054057.1, on the reverse strand, counting down.
TACTTGCACTAGATACATAGGCAATCAACCTTTTTTCATAACTACTTGCCGATACGTAGATATCCCATAATTTCTGTACTGCTCGTCAATACCCGGATAGTTTGTAATTTTCGCTCTGTCCAGTGATACTCGGTCAATTCATAATTTCCATGCCTCTTACTGATACTGCTTGTGAATACTCGGATAGTTTGTAATTTTCGCTCTGTCTAGTGATACTCGGTCAATTCATAATTTCCATGCCTCTTACTGATACTGCTTGTGAATACTCGGATAGTTCATGATTTCCGAGTCTTAATGTTTCGTGCATTTTGCTTTGTATTTTGCAGACCGAACCAATGGCTCCTAGGAACAAAGGGAAGCAGCCGGCAAAAACAAGGACGACCCAGTCCATATCTGCCAATTGGGCGCGTTCTTCCGTGACCCAGGCCAAACTGGAAGAACTGGCCGAGTCAGGCATCCTCCCTCCTCAGAAGGAGATTCATTGGAGGGTTCCGGGTGACGAGACCCGGCCTACCCCCAATCCCGACGAGGTAATATGCTTCGTCGAACACGTGATCCGGGGGTTTCGCCCCCCGGGTCACTCTTTCTTCCGTGAAGTCCTCAGCCACTATGGCCTCCGGGTGTTCGACATAGGGCCTAACTCTATGTTGAACATAACCCACTTTATAGTCCTCTGCGAGTCTTACTTGTGCATCCCGCCAAATTTGGCTTTGTTCATCGAGCTTTTCCAATGCAAACCGTGCCGCGAAAGCGGTGACGGGGCCCTTTTGGCCTGCGGCGGGGTTTCCATCCAGCGCCGCAAAAATTCTCCCATGCCGACTCTAAATCTTAACTCACACGTTAAGCATTGGCAGCTATCCTTCTTTTATTGCCGGGATACCTCCCCACCCGGTGAAAGGAAGTTGCCGGGTTATTCGGAGGGTCTCTTAGATCTTTCCGATACTTTTAGTGCTTTCCCCCCTGAGTCGGACAGGGAAGCCATCCAGCCCCTTCTATCAAAAATAGCCGTTCTTTCTGCCCAAGGCCTCCTTGGGCTTAACTTGGTTAAGACATGGGTGGACTTCCGGATCCAGCCCAACTCCATTCGCGCCAAGCTGATGTGTGACTACTCGGGGCACATCACGGACGCGCTCCGATATTCCTCAAAGAATTACCCAGCCGGCGATACTAACAAAACCATCAAGGGTTTCTTGACGGAGAAGTTGGACGTGATCCGGAACATTGCCGGGTTAGATCCATATACACGCAAGAATCCGGCTCCCACGGTAAGATCCGGCATTTATACTTTCACTTTCATCCTTGCACTTACGCTTGATACAATCACCAACTCTTACTTTTATGCCTTTACCTCAGGCTGATAATGCTTTCTGGAATATCAAGACCTCCCCTTCCTCCGGAGACCCAGAAGAAGATGAAGAGGCAGCCGACTCGGAAGAAGGTACATTCCGGGTTTCTACCCAACCCAATTCCTGCTAACTTGCCACCCCACACTTCCTGTTTTCCGACTGTATTCATCGTTGACTCAGGGCTAGAGGATAAGGAAGAGAAAGAAGACCCGGAAGATCGGGTAGAAACACAGAGTGACGAGAGTGAAGCTGAACCGGTCACCGAGGTCGGAGCTAAGAGGAAACCCCGAGGGGTTGTCTTTAAGGTCCCATATCACTCCCTTGCCTCCAAACCATACTCCTTCACTAATATGTGCGAGCTAAACCGTAAACTATCCGACTGGTCATACTTGAAGGAACCACCCCTGATCAAGCGCAGGGTGACCCGGAACACTCCGGGTGACGCCACGCTCAACCCGGGTATCCCACCATCTCCGGCTCAGCGCGCCGGTACTTCTCAACCTCATCTCGAGTATCGGAGATTTCCTTCTCCCAATCACCCCTTAGCGGGACAACTCCGCATCTCACTTTCTCAATCTTTGTCAGCTTCTTCCGGGTCCAGCAGTGAATTCCCCTCAGACTTTGTGGTGAACTCCGGGTAAGGTTCTTCTCTTGCTGTTCTAATACTCATCCATAATTTTAGCTAGCTGCATACTAACCGCTTGCTCGTATCATTCTCAGGGCCAAAGTCACTATCAGCGACCAGGACGACATGGAAACTGATGACCCGGGCAAAGAGAACCCGATTGATGACACAATGGCCGCGGCTGGCGGCGAGGGGGAGCAAATGCCACCGAAGAACCCGGCTGATCGAGAAGCCGAGTATCCAATAGCCTCGCACACGCATGAGGACGAAGAGGTCCCAATCCTGGGCACTGGGGGAGGCGAGCTGTATTCCGACATCTCGAGCTGACTCGTGTAGCCTCCTTCCCCTTCCAAGGCAAGAGCTCGGTCTCCCGAGTAACCAGGATCCCGGGTCATCGGGACCGGGGTAATCATTCCTTTCGACCTAGATGATAGCGCCCTCCTCGCCCTGAAGGCAAGAGAACAATATGTTGGAGCGCATGTGCTGAACATCAGGTTAATACTGATTGGTATTTCAATAGTATCCATCTAGTCCCCGAAGTCCGAGGTATACTTTGTCGAAGTTGTACTTGGTACTACCTCTGGATACTTGGGTTATTATGATATTCGACTGAACTTTATCTCTCCGTCCCTTATAGGCACAAATGGCCCGGACCGAGGAAATTTTGGCCAAGACCAATCACACTCTGGAGACTGAGGTACGGCTGCGAGAGGCGCTTGAGGCTGAGGGGGGAAACGATAACAAAGATGTCGCGAAGTACAAGAAGAAGTACACCCACTGTTCAGGCCTAGCGCTGAATAAGTTATCAGCCCAAGTTGCCGACACTTATCGTGTCCTACTTGGTGAGATACTATTACTTGCTGGTTCGTGACTCGGTTTTTTCTTGATCCATGATACTCGGAATATTTTGTCATAACCTTTTACTGTTTACTTTGCAGGCGCTAACCTTGCGCCCGAAGAAGAAGATGATATCCAGAAGGTGAAAAATTTAAGGACTGTGCTCCGGAGGTTCTGCGTCGGCACTAAATGGATTCTGGACACCATACAATGGCCGACTGAGGGATATCCAGGTATGGAAACCCTGATCCATGCGTGCTCTACTGTCCCCGCATGGATTGAGCTCGGCATGCCGGGTTGGGATGACCCGGGGTCTTATGCTGGCTAAAGCTTACTTTCCAAAGCTTGAGCCGGCAAAACTGGTGGCCGGGTTTCCAGAGTTCAAGGCCGATGGCTCCAGGTTCGTCGCCAAGGACTTCAAAGCTGTACAGACTGAGGTGCGTCACTCGGCAACTACTCTTGCCGACTCTCTGGACCTGAGTAGATATGTAACTCCATACGACGCCGCGGATAAACTTGTGAAGGAAGATATGCCTTTGCCCTTTGATATCTTGGAGAAGTGGAATGCTGAATCGGCCAGGAAGAGGGAGGAAGCCGCGAAGAGGAAAGCCGAGTTGGAGTTAGCGCCCTCCTCCTCTACGCCGGCTGGCCGCCCGCCTGTTCGCCCTGATACTGCGAATCCTTGTGACAACACTAGGAAGGCCTCCGAGGAGCAAACCCAAGACCAAGACCCGGAAAACAAGGGCAAGGCTGTCGACCCATCCCAGGAGGCCGAGTAAACTCTTGACCGATGCCGTCTCAGTACCTCATTCGGCCAACGTTCCTGTAAAATAATTATTCTTTTTGATAGCGCGCTTGTGCGCTTTATGATACTACTATCGTGGCTTGTAATACATTTTGATACCTTAATATATCTCGTGGCCCTTCTGGCCCTTTGCTTGAGTTTGATATTTCTTAACTTTGGTATTTTTCATCTTTGATTTTCTGACTTTCTGTGATGGTGCCTATTGTGAGACTCGGTTTCCGGGTCTCGTGGGTTTTGACTAGTGGACTTTTTTCTAAGTCCCCAAGTCCCCAAGACTCGGATTTTTGGGTTTTTGCGCTAAGCAGCTGGATAATTTGTTTCTGTTTTCAAATTCCCGAGTCCCCAAGGCCCGAAATTCCAAGTCTGGGATGTTGAGTGTTTCGAAAAGAACAAATTGTTACCTGCTAAGCCCAAAACCTAGAGCCGTTTCACATAGGTTTTGAAGTCATGCTTAATAAGCTTTGAGTTTCCGGTTATTAACCTTGTACTCTGCATAACTTGTGGTTTAGATGACCCTTTTGACTCTCTTGTACTGTAAGCCGGCTTTCGCGTGGATAATCATGTTGCTATAGCTGTATGAAGACAGGGTCAGGCAAGTCCCATTGGGCATCATGACTGATTGTAATCATACGCTAGCGAATCATGCCACTTTAGTGCGAGTCACATCGAGCTTAAGTAAGAAAAGTCAAGAAAGTTTGGCTCCTTTGTCCGGTTATAAGCTTGCAGCCGTACTTGTTTGCAAGTAATCGGCCCTTATAACTCATAGGCATCATGGACGGGTCTTTGAGTTTGTAACTGTGCTATTCAAGCAATCAGCCCCCAAGACCTAAATATATGCAGTTTACTAAAGAAACTAATGTACTAAGAACAATAAATAATACTTACCTAGAAGAAGAAAATAAAAACACAACAGAGATAAAAAAAACTTGATAAAAAACACATGAAAAGGAAACAATATATTGTTTAACCATCTCTTTATTGATATGAGAAAAGTTAGGTCAGCAAGCCGCCTCATTAAAAACCCTCCAGTCCCCTTAGGTACCCTGGATAGGAAAAGAGTGCGTCTGAAACCTGCTGCCTGTTACATCGTGTAATTTCACTTGTAAATCTGGTCTAGACTAGGTATAGTAGGGACGCAGCTGATCTACGTTCCAAGGTCTCTCTCTCTCTTGCATAGATGAAGTGGTATGGGCGGTGTCATTAACCGTTGCCGACTCTTCCCTTGCATCTATCAAGTAATATGATCTGTTATGCAGATTCCGGCTTATGATGAACGGTCCCTCCCATGGTGCGGATAACTTGTGTTTTCCTTCCTTTGACTGTGCTAGGCGCAGAACCAGGTCTCCTTCCTGGAAGACCCGGGTTTTGACTATGCGGCTATGATATCTCCTCGGATCCTGCTGGTATATGGTTGATCTTTCCAAAGCTTGTTCCCTGTGTTCTTCTAACATATCCACGGCGTCCTGCCGGGTATTCTCGTTTTCCACCTCGACATAAGCCGATACTCAAGGCGAGTCATGGATGATATCACTCGGCAGCACCGCTTCTGCACCATAAACCATGAAAAACGGTGTCATCTGAGTGGATCTGTTAGGTGTGGTGTTGATACCCCAAACCACTGAAGGTAACTCCTCAACCCATGCTCCAGCAGCTCTGATACATGGGACTCGCAATCGTGGCTTTAATCCACGAAGTAACTTCTGATTCGCCCTCTCCACTTGTCCATTGGCTTGTGGATGAGCTACGGAAGCTATGTCAAGCCGGATTCCGTTGTTGGCACAAAATTTCTCCATCTCGCCAAGGGACATGTTGGTTCCATTGTCGGTAATTATACTATGAGGATACCCGAACCGATAGATAATCCTTTTGAGGAACTTAACTGCTGTAATCTCTTCACAATTGGTAACTGGCATAACTTCAACCCACTTGGTAAACTTATCGATAGCCACCAGGAGATGTGTCTTTTTGCAAGGTGACATGTGAAAGGGGCCAACCATGTCCATACCCCAAACGGCGAAAGGCCAGGTCAAAGGAATTGTTTGCAACTCCATAGCCGGCACATGGATTTGGCGGGCGTACCTCTGGCATCCGTCGCACCTTGCCACCAAGCGTTCCGCATCTGCTAAAGCTGTGAGCCAGAAGAAACCGTGCCTATATGCCTTGGCCACAAGGGACCTTGTGGATGCGTGATGCCCACAGTCGCCTTCGTGGATCTCTTTCAGGATTTGCCGGCCTTCTTCTGGTGCTACACAGCGCAAAAATACTCCTGCAGCGCTCCTTTTATATAACTCCCCGTTGATGATGGCATAACCTTTTGCTCGCCTCAAAATTTGCCTTGCTAGTACCTCTTGCTGTGGTAACTCGCCCCGTGATAGGTAAGCCAGGAACGGCTCTGTCCACTCGGGAACAGTGCGTATCGTGGCCACGAGCTCCAAATCCGGGTCTTTGTTAGCCAGTTCTTCCTCAGACTCGGTTTTAACTGATGGCCGCCATAACTCATCCAGGAACACATTGGGTGGAACCGGCTCTCTGCGCGAGCCGAGTCTGGCAAGTGTATCTGCCGCCTCGTTTTTTCTTCTGTCTACATGCTCCACCTCATACCCGGAAAAGCACCCGGCAACCCGGTCCACCTCTCTGCGGTATGCTGCCATAGTTGCATCTTTTCTATCCCAAGTTCCCGAGACCTGCTGTACCACAAGATCCGAGTCCCCATAGCATCGTATCCTCTTAATGTTCATCTCCTTGGCTATCTTCAATCCATGCAATAATGCCTCATACTCGGCCACGTTGTTGGAACAATCAAAATGAATCTGCAATACATAGCTCAATTTGTCTCCTTTAGGTGATGTGAGTACCACTCCAGCTCCTGATCCCTCATACTGCTTGGAGCCATCAAAGTGCATTATCCAAGACTCGGAAGTTGGAGTCATTGTGGGCATGCCTGTGTGAGTCCAATCGTTAATGAAATCAACTAGAGCTTGAGATTTGATTGCTGACCTGGGCTCGTAGTTGATGTGATAATCTCCCATCTCGATCGCCCACTTGGCTATTCTGCCTGTTGCATCCGAGTTTCTGATGATATCCGACATTGGTATAGAGCTAACCACTGTTATGGGGTGTTCCTGAAAAGACGGTTTCAATTTCCGGCTGGCCATGGAGACACCGAAAACCAACTTCTGCCAATGCGGGTAGCGCTGCTTTGCTTCTGATAACACCTCACTGACGTAATAAACCGGCCTCTGGACCGGGTGATCTTTTCCATCCTCCTTGCGCTCAACGACAACCACTGCGCTAACCGCCCGGGGCCCCGCTGCAACGTATAGTAACATGGGCTCTTTAGGACCCGGAGCTGCTAGGACTGGTGCCTCAGATAGTTGCTTTTTTAGTGCCTCGAATGCCTCATCCTCCTCTTGGTCCCAAACGAATTTATCAGATTTCCTCAAGAGCCGGTACAAGGGTATTGCCTTCTCTCCGAGTCTTGATATAAACCGGCTCAGCGCTGCTACGCACCCCGTAAGCTTCTGAACGTGCTTTAGGTTTTCCGGCTTTTTCAGACTCTGGATAGCTTTGATTTTATCCGGGTTTGCTTCAATCCCTCTCTCTGAAACAATGAAACCGAGTAATTTCCCTACTGGGACTCCAAATACACACTTTGTCGGGTTAAGTTTCATCTGGTATCTTCTCAGGTTCTTGAATGTTTCCTTCAGATCATCAATGAATGTCTCTGCCTTTCTGGTCTTGATCACCACGTCATCCACATAAGCATGAACGTTGCGTCCAATTTGGTCCTGAAAGCACTTCTGAATGCACCGCTGATAGGTTGCGCCGGCGTTCTTCAATCCAAAGGTCATGGTTTTGTAACAAAAGGCTCCAAAAGGGGTTATGAACGACGTTTTCTCCCAGTCTTCCTTCTTGAGCTTGATCTGATGATACCCGGAATATGCATCCAGGAAGCATAATAGGTCACTTCCAGCCACTGCATCTATGATCTGATCTATCCTTGGAAGCGCAAACGGATCCTTTGGGCAATGCTTGTTGAGACTCGTATAATCAATGCACATCCTCCACTCATTGGTCTTTTTCATCACGAGAACCGGATTTGCTAGCCACTCCGGGTGAAATACTTCCATGATAAAGCCAGCCGTCAACAACCGGGCAATTTCTTCGCCAATAGCCCTTCTTCTTTCCTCATTCATCTTTCTCAGCCCCTGCTTCACGGGCCTGGACTTGGGATCAACGTGCAAACTGTGCTCTGCCAGCTCTGTAGGGATACCCGGCATATCGCTAGGCGTCCAAGCGAACACATCCTGATTTGAACGATCCACAAGTGCTTTTTCCTGCTCATCGTCCAAGTTAGATCCTATGGCAAATTGCTTGGATGGATCACCTTCGACGAAGGCTACCATCTTAGTATCTTGTGCTGCTTTGAATTTTGCTCTCTCATCCTCAGTGTTTGGTCTCTTCAGCGCTGTCCTGTCATCCGGGTCTACCTGAGACCGGTAGTATTTAAGCTCCTCCTTTCTACAGGCTTGTTCTGCCATTGCCGCATCTCCTTCGTCACACTCAGCCGCTATATCCCGGCTTCCATGTATAGTGATGTTCTGTTTAGGACCCGGGATTTTTAGCTGTAGGTACACGTAACACGGCCTAGCCATGAACTTGGCGTAAGCCGGCCTCCCAAATAGCGTGTGATAAGGACTGCGCAACTTCACCACTTCGAAGTGAGCCACTCTACCCGGAAATTATCCTTTGATTCTCCAAAAGCAACCTCCAAAGTGATCTTTCCTTCAGGGCACGCCGAATGACCCGGCACGATCCCGTGAAAAACTGTTGAACTTTTCTGTAGCTGAGACTCCTTGAGACCCATGCGCAAGAAAGTTTCCCAATATAGGATGTTGATGCTTCTTCCACTGTCCATTAAGACCTTCTTCAGCTCATAACCATGAACCTGTGGCGCAACCACCAATGCTAGGACTCCCGGGTGTTCTATTCTTTCCGGGTGATCTCTTCTGCTCCATGTTACATCCTGCTCGGACCACCTCAGGTATCTCGGGACAGCTGAGGAAATCGAGTTTACTGCCTACTTTCGTATCTTTCTATCCTTGTTAGAAATTCCTGTGGTGTGAACGTGGTATTGGCCGAATTGCTTGGGGTTGGCTTGGAAACCTCCAGCTCCTCCCTGGTTATTACCCGGATTCCCAATTCCCGGGTTGCCTGCTGGGGGTGGGCCATTACCCTGGTTTCCACCCGGACCCGGTCCTCCTCCCCGGCCTGCACCTCGCATAGCCTTGTTTACTTCCTCGTTCTTCCATCTCTGCAAATCCGCACATTGCTCCAATGAGTGGTTAGCTGGCCTTCCGTTCCTGCTGTGTTTCGGGCACGCCATTCTGAAGATATCCCAGTTGTTACCCGGCCTTGGTGGCCCTTAATAATTTCCTCCATTATGATTTCCTGCGTTGAAATTTCCTTCTGCCCTGGGCCTTGAAGACCCGGCTTCTGTGCTGGCGACAAACTCGGAATTCCCCTCGAACGGGCGCTTGTTCTGGTTGTTCCCATTGTTACCTCCATGGTTACCCGGCGTAGATCCATTGCCGGTTCTTCCATTATTGCCTGTATTTGCTTTTGCTTTCTTGTCATCAACGTCCTCTTCCGTGGTATCCGTCGCAGCATGTTTGTTGCACGCATCCATTAGTTCTCCCATTGTAACTTCTGAAGCATTCCGACTGGATTTCATGCGAGTTAACTTCTGCACTAAAGGTGTATACTTGCATGTTTTGGCCATAGCCTGCAACGCATCTTTCGGCTAAATATCTGTAGATGAATGCAATATCTCCATAACCCGGCGCACCCAGCTGTGCGCCGACTCTCCCTTCTTTTGTACACACCGTTCTAGATCGTCGATAGTAAACAACTTCCTGCACGTTCCGTGAAAGTGCTTGATAAACGCAGTTTTCAACTGACCCCACGACTTGATAGACCCTTCCGGTAAATTGTTGAACCACAACTTTGTTGCTCCTTCCGACATCATTAGATACATGAACTTGGCCTGAAGGTTTTCAGACGCGTTGCGAATCAAGATAGCCATCTCATAACTGCTCAACCATGTTTCTGGATCCATAGTCGGCTCATAGTTCACTACTTTACCTGGTTCCTTGAATTTATCCGGGTAAGGCTCAGCCCTTATGTTATCCGTCAGACACTTGGGCCCAGCGAGATTAGTCGGTACTGGTCTCACCCAGGAAACATGCGATCCTGCGGGGGGTACGGCTGGACGCGGCGCTACTGCTGGTCCATGCACCGCAGACCCGGCCACGGCTCTCCAAGCTCTGGAACTATCCACAATAGCTTGTGCTGCTGATACTGCCGGTGCTGCTTGCATGCGAGGAGGAGGCGGCATTTGCTGCTGCTCTGCCCTCCGGCGTGCTGAACTTGTTTGCATATTGCCGGCATTGCCGTGTTGCTGGCTGATATAAGGTGTTCCATGCATTCCACTCCTGTTATCCGGGTAATTAACCTGCTGAGCCACTGCCGTATGCAACAAATCGATCGCCCGTCGGGTCTGCTCCGCATGGGGTGACTCTCTTACGGGGATCTGATTCAATGCTAACGTTGCGGCATATACATTATCCATGGGGTTATTGAAGTGACCTGGTGGTGTACGAAATCGTGATGGTGGTGGTGGTGGCGCTGTGTTGCCGACAGGGGCCCTAGTCTGTAGTGTGGGTAACCCGGCTTGAACGTTTGCCGGCTGTCCTGCTCCAGTTGCCGGTTGATGCACAATTTCCTGATTCACAGCCGGAATCGTCTGATCCTGGGGTGTGATGAATAGTACGTTAGGGTTTATGACTCCTCCCATCGCCGGTAATCTTGTCTGATATCTTTGATGCACCCTGCTTGTCTCAGCTCGGAGCCGGTTCTCCAGCGCGTCCCGTTCGCGTTGGCGCGTGGCTACCCCTTGCTTTTCTGCTTCTACATCTCTTCTTTGTTGCTCTAGCGTGCGGCGTGCTACCTCCAAGTCCCTGGCACGTGCCGCGGCGTTTTCCGGGGTTATCACAGTAGCTAACACTGTTGGGTCCAAGACAATATTGTTACTGAACAGGGCCGGGTGTTGCGGGTTCGAAGGACCTGCCCCCGGCGTCCTGTGAGCCAAGAACCCAAACATATTTGCCTGCATCTCGCTATCCGCCGCTCGGCTGGTGACTGAAGCCGACTCTCCGTCAACCCGGGTCAGAACCGGATTTCTTCAGCCGGATTTTGCTGCTGGGCCAATGCTTGCGCCGCTCCGACCGCGGCCGTAGTCACGTTCCCCTGATTGAGGTTGGTTGCAGGGGCCGTGTAGACCGCGACCTGGCGCGCAATGCTTGGCGAAGACTCATACTCCTCCTCATCGTAGCTATCTTCCTCGTACCGGTCCTCCAGCAGGTGCAAGATAGACTCGGTATCATCCTCCCTTATGACCGGGCCACGCGGGGTCCATGCCGGCTCCTCCGGCTGTTCCCTCTTCGTGGTGGGCTCCTCTGTCAGATCCACCGTCCCGACCGATTCTTCTCCGTCCGACTGAACATGGGTGGCCTCTCCTGACACAGAATCAAATCCAAAATCGTCAGGGATTGAACCGAACGCACGTACCATGCCGACGAAGACATTGACCCGGCCGATCGTGATGACGGATCCGGATTCGAGCAGATCCGACTCTGGCCCCCAGCCAAAATCGTCCACCATCTTCTCTCCTTCAGGGTTGGTGTAGATCTCGCCGACGACGAGGTTCTTCATGTTCTCCCGAGCTTCTCCCGTGATGTAAACACCCTTGGACGTGAGCCCCACGGTGGGCGCCAACTGTCGTGGGATAATCACGACAGACGTTACCGGGGGTAACTTGTCTTGGGGCAAATCGACTCTGGTGTTTGGGAGAGGGTTTAGCTCAAGGGAAACCATGGTGATATGCGATCTAGTAGCCGGCAATCAAGTCGCCGAGTCTACAATCTGAATATACTATCTCAATACTCGTGTTACAATGGATACTCGATATCTCGCAATCTCTATCTCGTAAACTTGTGAATCTGGTGAACCCGTCGATCTAACCCTAGGGGCCGGCTTATATAATCCTCGGATCCCCTGGCTTGCTATCCAAGGCATACTCGGAATCCTACCCGGACACTACTTACAAAACCCTAAACTTCCTTATCGGAACCCACAATCCGGGTTACGAGGCCTACACTCCTGGGCCTTCTAGAAGGTCCTTTTCCCTAAGCCGGGTCTTGCACAGCGTCCTTTGGGCCGAGTTACTCCTTGACGTTAGCATACGGGGTTATCATCCCTCCATCACATGCCATGTTTCTTTAGCAGTGGAGAACTGTTGAATGTGTGGCAAGTCCTTTTCTCCCACGACTTGTTGGAGCATGTGCAAAGCCACAACATTGAGTTGGAAATCAACCACCTCTCTTATTTTCAAGTTGTTAGGATCTACTGCCTTGTATCCAACTTCAATGATTCTTCATAGCTCAATGCAAAAATTTTCAAATGAGATTTCACCAAATATTGCCATTGAGAGAAAGAAGATGATGAACCTTAGGTGGACCACCTCTATTGTTTATATGAGGGTGAGGAATAGGTGGAATGGGTGAGTACCAACGAGGGACTTCATGGAACTCCTCATTCTCGTTCGAAGTATTAGGAGGGACATCATTTTTATGTTGTTCATCCCATTCCTTTTTCTCTGAGGTGGACTCCTCTGGAGCGGGAGAGGGCATGGTGTCTTTGGCTTTGCTGAGGATTGCAAGCATGGCACACATCTCACTCATTCGGGCATCCATGAAAGAAATCAAGGATGTTTCCATGTTCTTGAGATCCTACATGGTAGCCGAAGTGCCGGGCACACTAGTCTTCTCCCCTTCGGTACCCATACTATCTTAGGCGGTTAAGCCCAAAATAAAGAGCCGACACTCTAATACCAATTGAAAGGATCGTATGGGAACCTAAAGGGGGGGGCGAATAGATGCTATTTAAAATTTTAATACATTTTCGATTTAGGCTTGATACAAAGGTAAATTCTCTAGATATACAACTAAGGTGAATTTACCTATATGACAAGGATAATACTAAGCAAGAAACAAGCACAAAGTAAAAACTAAAGGATAGAAGGAACCAAAGTGTAAGCTGATACGTCACAAACGTATCCATAATTTCTGATGTTCCATGTTGTTTTCATGCCTTATGCTACATGTTTGGCTTACACTTTATGTCATTTTTATCGATTTCCCCGGACTAACCTATTGACAAGATGCCACAGAGCTAGTTCCCTGTTTTCTGCTGTTTTTTGTTTCAGAAAAGTTGTTCTGGAAATATTCTCGGAATTGGAAAATTTGAAACCCAGAAGTCTTAGAATTCCCAAAGGTTCCACGGTGTCCCAGAGAGGTCTAGAGGGGGCCACAACATAGGGTGGTGTGGGCCCCTCGAGCGTCCACCGCCATCGCCCTTTCGCCTATTTATTCCCCCCGATACGTCAACCCTAATGATATACCACTTTTTCCCAAGAAACACCCGAGGCCGCCGTCATCGTCAACCCAAGACCGGGAGGGTTCTGGAGCTCTCCTCGGCACCCTGCCGGGCGGGGAATTCATCACCGAGGGGTCTACACCACCATGTCCGCCTCCGGAGTGATGCGTGAGTAGTTCATACCTGGACTACGGGTCCATAGCGATAGCTAGATGGTTGTCCTCTCCACTTTATGCCTCATGTTTAGATCTCGTGAGCTGCCTCACATGATCGAGATCATCTTATTGTAATGCTACATGTTGAATTTCCTGGGATCTGATGATTATTGAATGTTATGTCTTTTGATTATCAATCTATCATGTTATCTTCATGTGTATGCTATTTATGATCTTGCATGCTCTCCGTTGTTAGTAGATTCTCTGGCCAAGTAGATGCTAATGACTCTAAGAGGGAGTATTTATGATCGATAGTGGGTTCATGCCGCCTTTGCATCTGTGCTCGAGTGACAGAAACGTGACGGATGGAGGATGTGTTGTTTCCATTAGGGAGAAAACAACGATGTTTACTTTGTTTATCTTGTTTACATTACACACCTTGCTTACAGTGATTATCCGTTGCTTGCAACTTAATACCCAACGTTTGTTTGGATGATATTCGAAGGGTGGATTATTAGTCATAGATGCAGTTGGATGACAATCTATGTATTTTGTTGTAATGCCTGCATGAATCTCATAGTAATCTTTATGCCATGCATGTTTCTTTATCTGTCAATTGCCCGGTTGTAATTTGTTCACCACGCATGTTAGCTATCTTCTATGGAGAGACACCTCTAGTGAACTGTGGATCCCGGTCCATTTTCTTATACTGATAATACAACCACTGCTTCCACTGTTTTCACACCGCTACTACTATTTTCATATTATTTTCCTACTGTTTTTCACACCATACGTTTAACCTCTTTGTGTTCAGCAAAACCGGTGAGATTGACAACCTCACTTCTTCATTGGGGAAAAGTAAATTGTTTGTGTTCTCTAGGTTCCACGTTGCTGCTGAATCGATAGTGCGCCCTACCATCTCAACTGCATCAACTTTCTGAAGTTACTCCTTCCTCCTATTGGTCGATTGAACCTTGGTTTCTTTCTGAGGGAAACTTGCTGTTGTGCTCATCAAACCTTCCTCTTGGGGTCTCCCAACGAACGTGTGTTCCACGCTGTCGAATCTGTAACTCGGCAAATCCCTCAGGTGAACCCATAGGGTTTCGAATAGGAGAACCCATGAGCGCTGGTGACGATTGTCGGCTAGGCAGGGGGCACAATTTACCCAGGTTCGGGGCCCTCGTAGAGGTAAAACCCTTACTCCTGCCTCTATCGATCTGCATTATCGAATAGATCGGTTACAATGATGATGGCTCAAGTCGAGAGTATGATCTCGAGCTCAAAGCTTTGGTGGTGCGCTATTGCTTGGTCCTCTCTCGGTGGTTCTCCTGGCCTTATATAAGCGGCCAGGTGTCAAACCCTACCCGGAGAGGACTCGAACTCTAACCTATGTCGGTCACAAGTTTCCTAACTTAGCCTGCAAGGCACTGCGGGTAGGCTTCAAGTGGGCCTTCCAGAATACTCCAGGGGCCTTTCTCCTTGGGCTTTAGCCTTGGGCCTAAGACGGGGTGTCCTTATTCGTAGGGTCCAAGGTCCATCCCTTCGTCAGTAGCCCCCGAGCGTTTGCTCGATTGGGATTTTCCAGTCGAGTAGACGGTCAGATTTTTCATCCCGCTTTCTTTCGGATAACCACTATGGTGATTTCTCGGAGGGCTTGTTCCCTGTATGATGAGCTTTTATACCCGAGTATCGAGTAATGAAAGTGCATGTTTTTATGGCTGTTTATCGCAGAAGGATGTGGCATAGCAGCTTGGCTATCCCGAAAGATCAGGGCCAATTAATTGCAACTAGGGCAAAAACATTTCTGGCCTACACAGATTCGATACCTCCGACTCGAACCCGATGAGGTGATCATTGCGACTGGACCGTAGTGGTCTTACCGAGTCGAACTTAACATATGGGGGTACCCGGCGCGTCCGCTAGGATTTTTCTTCGTGTTGTTGACACAGAATTGTACCAGAAGACGCAGCTTGAGTGCGGTTCCAGGCCCTCAAGAGAGATCTTTTGGGTCTTACCTTCATATTTGAAAGAATATGGCATCCGGATGTACCTAGTCGGCTGAACAATCCAGGTCTATGATGCGCAAACATCGTGCGAATGAGTGGCAGGATCTGCCTACTCGCGTAGTTTTGAGCTTGTGATTTTCTAGATATGAAAACCAAGCTATCTTTGTCCATACGAAAGAGTTTTCGTGTTTGGAGTGTTTCCCTTGTGAGAGAGATTTCATGCCATAATTTATCCATACGAAGTTATTTTCGTGTTTGGAGCTTTAATCCCATACGAAAGAGCTTTCGTGCTTAGGGTAATGTTCTTCTGTGAAAGAATTTTCACGCCATAGTTCTTCCATACGAAGTTATTTTCGTGTTTGGAGTTTTACTCGAAAGATTCGCCATCTTGATGATGCACGCTATGACGTCACGGCGCACTTTTATCCTTCCAATGGGACGTGATGGGGAGAGAGCAGAAATGCTGGCCCACCCTGTCAGCTTTTTGACCGGAAACGAGACGTCGTTCCCGGTTTTTACGCGAACTGCGCGCAGTAAATGCGCACGATCCACTGTTAGGATCGTGGCACGAAACAGCATCCGCCACCCTTCCGTTTCTCCTTCGCACGCGGCAGCCGCGATGGATGCCACGTAGCTCAGTGAATGATCAGGATCGACTGGCGCTGTGTATAAATGCGGGCCTTAGGTGAAACAGTGAAAATTTCCTAGCCTTCGTCTTCCTCGTCCTTCGTCTTCCTCGCTCTCCAATCTTTCTCTCTGCTAGCTCGCACCAGCGCCAATGGAAGGAAGCAAGAAGCGCGGCGCCGCTGTTTCTTCATTGAAGGCGCCGGAGGAGGTTCCTGTGCCACCCGCACCGCGCTCGGGCGATTGACGCTCGCCCAACACCACCCAGAAGAGAATCAAGGAGATGCAGCGGGAGGGGTTGCTGCCCCCGGAAGCTGAGAAACGGGTGCGCCTCGGCAAGAAGGAGGAGGTACCCAATCCTCACGCGAACGAACGCGTGGTTTTCGCGGACCACGTGTCGCGCGGACTCTCCTTTCCTCTTCACCCCTTCTTCGTGGCATTGCTGTATGTCTATGGCATACAGCTCCACGACCTGCCTCCATATGCAGTGCAGCACATCTCGTGCTTCATTGTATTTTGCGAGTGCTTCTTGGGCATTCGCCCACATTGGGGCCTCTGGAAGGCCCTATTCAAGGTTCGAGTCTTCCGCGAGAGATCGCAGGTAGAATCTGAGCCAGGCGAGCCGCTACGCACGGGTGGTTTCGGCATTCAGGCAAAATCCGAGAACAACTACTTTGGCATGTACTTCATCGACTCCTCCCAAGGATGGGGGAAGAAGTGGTTTTACGTCACCGACAACAGCTCGGGTGGAATTCAGGAATTCCACCCGTTCGCTGTTCTGAAGAGGCGAAAATCTTGGGCGCATAGACTGTCGGCTGAAGAGAACCAGATCGTTATGCCGCTAATCGCCAAGGTGGCCGCCCTTGGGGACCAAGCCGCTGGAGTCATGTTAAACGGGCTGCACCTGGCGAGCATCTTCCTCAAGCGCAGGATTCAGCCCCTGCAGCACAGGCCTTCCACGATGTGGGAGTACCAGGGCACTGAAGACCCCAGTCGCGTGAGCCGCGAAGAGCTCTCGAACGTCGAGTTCGAGAAGAAGATCGCGGCCATCACCAGCTTGAAGGTGGGCGAGACTTTCCCCGACTGCACGGTCGCAGCTTTCGAGGCATCAAAGCCTCCGCCACCCGAAGTAAGTTTGTCTTTTCTTCAATCTTCATTTCGTCCCTTGTTCTGAAATTTGGCCGACTGAATTTTTCTCTTACTTTTCTTCCGTAACTCTTTGATAGAGCCTAACCGTGGCCACCTGCTACCCGCCAATGTCCGGGGAAGATGCCTCGGATTTGTTGGCGAGTAATCTGGACGGCCCCGCCGACACTAGTGTTGCTGATGCCTCCTCCAGCTCCGGGAGTGACTCCTCGAATAGTGCGGAGGATTCGGGTGACGGTCTCCTCCGGCGCAAACGCCGTCGAGTGGAGGGTGATGAGGCCACCTCCAAGGACAACTCTTTGGAGGAATCGCCCGGGAAGGGCCCCCTCATCGTGACTCCGCTGCACACACTCGCCCCTTCTCCTTCATTTCGAAATATCCAAACCGCCTAGAATGCAGATATGTTGGATGATGAAGATGACGACGAGTAAGTTTCTCTTCTTGTTCTTAGTCGAACATTTTTCTTTTGCGTCTTTTGACATATTGTCCTCATTGTAGTCTGCAAACTATCAGCCCACGTAGATTCGTCTCTTCCCGACCTGACAAGAGGAAGAAGGTTGAAACCGCGGGTGGGACCCCTACCGCCGACACCATGCAGAATTCGCCGAGTGCGGCCCCTACAGCGGCGACTACGGAATACAGAATTCCTAGTTTTGCCGCTGGGGCCTCGACTCCGAAGGAGGTGTCGGGTAGCTCAGCGAATCCCCTTTCCTTCGCCCAAGGCCAGGTAAACCTTGCTGCTTGCTTCTTCAGTACTCCGTCAATCTGGATCTGTTTTTTATCGGGTGCACAGCAGTGCTCCCGATGGGAGTAGCACCCAAGGCTGAAGTCGATCGCATGTGATTGGCTATAGGCTTAAAGATAGACCTTTTCATTTCTTCTGGCTTTATCGGGTGCACGACAGTGCTCCCGATGGGAGTAGCCTCCGAGGCTATACTCGAATGTTTTCAATCGTGTATACGCTCAAATTTCTCTTTTCTGATTCTACAATCTTCATATTCTTTGCAGTCCCTCATCGATTCTCTTGTGGCCGTTGGTCGTCGAGTCGTTCTTGCCGAAGCGGAATGTAGTAACCTTCGGTCGGATCGTGATCGACTCACCAGCGAAAATGAGCTCCTTCGAAGTGAGTCTATCACCTTCCCCCATATTTATCTCTTTATCTCTGCCAATTTCTTCGTTTCTGACAATCATTGCTGCGCAGCTCAAGTTGAGTTTATGAAGGCCGAGAAGGCGGATGCCTCCACTCGGGCAATTGCTCAAGAGGCTCAGTTGGCAGCCACTCGAGAGGAACTTGAATCCTCCCGCATGCTGTCGGCTGACCTCGAAGGAAAGCTTGCGGCCGCCCAAGATGCTCTGAAGAACCTGGAGGAGGCTGGTACGAAGGAGGACTCTGACCTTGTCGACTTCCTTCGTCCTATAGTCGAACGGTTTGCGGGTAAGTTCCTTTTGGTCTATTGTCATCTTCTGGTTGTCTGATAGGTCCTTGGATTTTAATATTTTCCTTTGCAGGTCTTTTGGGCGTCCCTCTAGAGCTTCCTGGGGTCCACCGGGTGGATGCGCTGACCGATTCCTGCACCCAGCTTAGAAGGCACGCTGAAGGGATCTGCACCCTGATTGGTGATGCCGTTCGAGTACTGACGCAGCTTCACCATGGCCTCCTAGTCAACGCCGTGTCTCCACCTGCGCTGGGTGATCTCTTGAAGATTTTCTCAGAGAGCAATCTCCTTGGCACCTACGCAGTCGCGCAGTCGGAGTCTGGGGCGAAGACCGCCATCCAGTTCGCGCTGGCGCATGGAGTCACCGGCTTGGAAGAGGCGTACTCGGACCTTCCCGTCGATCCTTTTACAGGAAAAAAGGTAGGGCTTCGTCGTTTTGGCGAGCCAGCCGGAGTCCTTGCTCGGAAGTTATCCGAGTTGTTCGCCCGTGCTAGGGGAGGCACCGTCGCGAGTGGCAGCACATCTGCAGCTCCTTAGTATCTTTTCTTTGTATTTCGCTCTTTTGATTGTAATGAACCTTGGGATGCATTCCCGTATTTTCATCGTTTAATCGAGATGTGCTTATTGTGACTGATTTGCTGTGTGTTTCCTCCCGATGGGAGTAGCCCCCAAGCACCTATCGAATAGGTGGTTGTTATATCTCGAATGGGGGCATCTTATTTCTTCAATTTCCATGTATTCTTCCAGGTAGTCGGGGTTGCTGCGGAGTCTTCAAGTGGACTTGCTACCCCAGCAAATCCTCTTGTTGCCGCTGTTGGGACCTTCGCAGGCCTCCGTGATCGTGTTGCGGATGGTGAACGCAAGCTAAACGCATTGCGTGGGATAGCAGATGTGGCCAAGTCCAAACAAAAGCTGGCGATTGAACGCGAGCAGTTTGTGATGGATGAATTGGCGTCTGTTGCCCAAGATTTGCTCTGTAAGTAGTTTAGCCCCCTGTTCTTCTTTGTCCTGTATCTTTCTTTGATCATATACTTTTGTTTTTCAGTTGTTCAGCCGGATGATAGGAGTGAGAAACAGTGGGTGGAGAACCACATCCTTCAGGAAGCTGGCAGCTCAAAACCTCATGCAAGTAACTTTTGGTCCGATCGTAGTCGAGGTTTTGTGCTTGCTACCTTGAAGTTCCGGGTCATCCAGGCGAAGATACTCGTAAGTTCCTTTCACGAGGTTTTGATTGCAATAAACGCCGCTTTCTATCCGTTTTAGAGGGGTCCTGAGGATTGGAGCCATCTCCTCAGGGTGTTCGGGCAGGAAGGAGAAATTCGCGAGTGTGTTCGCAAACAGATGATTTGCGGCTCGGTAGTGGCCCTCTCTTTCGTCCGGTTTTAGCATCCTGAGGTGAACTTCAACTCCGTAGCTAGGCTTCCTGATGGCCCAACCGTCGAACTTTCTCCTCATTATAGGGTTGTTCGACCCGCTGCGGAGGAAATCATTCGACTGACCTCTGCTGAGGTAGATCGGGTTTTGGCGGCTGAGAATGCTCATCGCCATGTATGATTGTAGGATGTATGTATCCTGTTGTGCTGTGTATGTGTAAAAAACTGTTGTAAGGTGTTTACCTTGTATATAAAAATTCTTCCCGTGATGTTGTGTTAGGTGTAGCCCCCGTTTGTTTGTGGGGTGTATACCTGTTACTTTTAGCATGTAAGGATGGAGAAGTCGAGTATCTATGGTTGAGAAACCATGTGTTTTATTGCAATGACTGAAAAGCCATGTGTTTTTCTTTCGAGCTACAAGATGGTTAATATAGCCTTATTACGATGAGTAGAAATAAATCTAAGGATAAAATTTTCGGAGTTGTGCAACATTCCAAGGGTTGGAATAGATGCCTCCAATGGCCGGATTCTTTAGTCGATAGGCACCACCTGGGATAGCTTCGTGTATTATGAAGGGTCCTTCCCATGGTGGCTCGAGTTTGTGTCCTTCCTTCTGCTTGAGCCGTGGCACCTGATCTCCTGCTGCGAAGGCCCTGTGGCGTATGCGGCGACTGTGATAATTTCGCAACGACTGCTGGTATACTGCGGATCTTGCGAGTGCAATGTTGCGCATTTCATTGAGTGCGTCCATATCATCCGCGAGTCCCCTGTTGGAGGTTTCTTCGCTGTAAGCAACAACCCGTGGGGCGCTGAACCTGACGTCCTCGGGAAGGACTGCTTCGGCTCCGTATACCATGAAAAATGGTGTGTAATTTGTGGATCAATTGGGAGTTGTGCGGAGGCTCCATAGCACGGAGGGTAGCTCTTCTGCCCAATGTCCTGCTGCTGGGTGTAGGCGATCGAGTAGACGTTTCTTGATGCCAGCCGAAACTAGTCCGTTGGATCTTTCGACTTGGCCGTTGGTTTGCGGATGGGCAACTGAAGCAAATTTGAAGGTGATGCCCTTTTCTTCGCAGAACTGCTGTGTTTCTTTTGCCGTGAAGTTGCTACCATTGTCAGTAATGATGTCATGTGGTACTCCAAACCTGCATACGATGGAGTTGAGGAACTTGATGGCGCATTGGGCGCTAGCCGAGGTTACTGGCATTGCTTCGATCCACTTGGTAAATTTGTCGACTGCGACTAGCAAGTGTGTGTATCCGCCTGGCGTGGACTTGCGTAATGGTCCTACCATGTCCAGCCCCCATTGTGCAAAGGGCCAGGCGATTGGTATCATATGTAGTTCCGTAGCGGGTGCGTGCGGTTTTGGTGCGAATCGCTGGCAAGCGTTGCACCTGTCGACCAGTTCCTTTGCATCCCTGGCTGTTGTAAGCTAGTAGAATCCTGCTCGGAAGGCTTTTCCCATGATTGCTTTCCAGCTAGCCTGATGTCCACAGTCCCCTTGGTGGATGTCCCGCAGTAATTCCTTGCCATCTTCGGGTGCTATGCATCGTTGCAATATGCCTGAGATGCTTTGCTTGTACAACTCGCCGTTGAGTACCTGAAAGGATTTGCTGCGTCTGATTATTTGTCTGGCCTCACAAGGATCTTCTGGGAGCTGTTTGGCGGACAAGTAGTCGAGGTATTTCTGCGTCCAGACTGGCTCGACCAGAAAAACTTGCCGCGAAATATTATGAATGAGCTCGATAATAGCGATCTGCGGGCTGACCTCTGTTTCCAATGCTGCGGGTGCTTCTGCAGTTTTCTTGACTTTGACTGATCGTCTAGTCATCCCCTCGAAATATATCCCTGGCGGTATGGGTGTGTTTGTGGAACCCATGTTTGCCAGCCTGTCTTCTTCTTCATTGCTGGACCTCACAATGTGCTTCGGCTCGCACGCTTTGAAACTTCCTTCGAGTAGGTTGTACATGTCACAATAGGCAACCATGTTCTCAGTGATAGCGTCGCACTCCTTCATTGTTTGTTGTACGATGAGGTTGGAATCGCCGTAGATCATCAGTCGGGTGGCTCCGCACGCGACTGCCATCTTCATCCCATGCAACATGGCCTCGTATTCTGCGTCATTATTTGATGTTGGATCATCAGGTGGAAAATCCAGTCGTAGGACGTACTGTAGCTTGTCTCCTCTGGGTGATATTAGGACGATCCCAGCTCCTTCTCCTTCGTTTCTCTTGGATCCGTCGAAGTACATAATCCAGTTGCTCGTGTATTCCGGCGGCCCGGGCGTTTGTAGTTCTGTCCACTCGCTCAGGAATTCCACGAGTACCTGGGATTTTATTGAGTTGCGCCCTGCATAGATGATGTCCCAAGCGCCCAGCTCGATGCTCCATTTTGCTATTCTTCCGGATGCCATTGGGTTGTTCATGATTGTGCCAAGTGATGCATCATTAACCACCTTTATGGTATGTTCCTGGAAGTAGTGCTTGAGTTTTTGAGCTGTGAGAACGACTCCATATGCAAGCTTCTGGTAGTGAGGATATCGTTGTTTGCACGGTGATAGCACCTCGCTGATGTAATAGATTGGTCTTTGAACTCCATATAACTTGCCTTCCTCAGGTCGTTCGACCATGATGGCCGTGCTGATGACCTGGTTTGTTGCGGCCAGGTATAGGTATAGTGGCTCCCTTTCTTGTGGTGTTGCCAGAATGTGTCTGCTTTGCAAGGATCGCTTCAGGTCTGCGAATGCCTGCTTAGCTTCTGGTGTCCATTCGAACTTGTCTGTCTTCTTCAGCAATTTATAGAAGGGTAACGCCTGCTCACTCAATCGTGCAATGAATCTGCTCAAGGCGGCTAGTCGCCCTGCGAGCTGTTGGACTCCGCGTAGATTATTTGGCTCCTTCATTGTCAAGATTGCTTGTATCTTCTCTGGGTTCGCTTCAATGCCTCTGGCGGATACCAGGTGCCCAAGAAGTTTTCCTGCTAGGACGCCGAAGACGCATTTTGTCGGGTTGAGCTTAATCCTGTATGCGTTTAGAGCGTCAAATGTTTCCCTAATGTCCTCGAGGGGTGTATCCTCTACTCGAGTCTTCATGACGATGTCGTCAACCTACACTTGTATGTTCTTGCCAATGAGCTTGGCGAGGCATTTTTGCATGCAGCGCTGATATGTTGCGCCTGCGTTTTTGAGCCCGAAGGGAATTGTCGTGTAGCAGTACACACCATGGGGTGTGATGAATGTTGTCTTCTCTTCGTCTTCCTGCTTCATCCAGATCTGATTATATCCCGAGTAGGCGTCCAGGAAGGAGAGGCGTTGACAACCCGCGGTGGAGTCCACGATCTGGTCGATTCGCGGGAGGGGAAAGTTATCCTTGGGGCAGTGCTTATTCAACGACGTGCAGTCGATGCACACTCGAAGGATGTTAGTGTTCTTCTTTGGGACCAGCACTGGGT
The DNA here is from genome assembly GCA_028641055.1 of Alopecurus myosuroides. Classification (NCBI taxonomy): domain Eukaryota; kingdom Viridiplantae; phylum Streptophyta; class Magnoliopsida; order Poales; family Poaceae; genus Alopecurus; species Alopecurus myosuroides. Next base: position 325,191,136 of record CM054057.1, on the reverse strand, counting down.
TTGCTAACCAAGTGGATATCTTGATCTCTCTGATGAATTTTGCTGCTAGCAATCTGTTTACTTCTTCTCCAAGCGCTTTCTGCTTGGGTTCTGAGAACCATCGAGTGGTCTGCTTGATGGGTTTTGCATCTTTGAAGACTTCGAGTGAGTGCTCGGCGAACTCCCTGGGTATTCCTGGCATATCTGAGGGCTGCCAGGAGAAAATTTCCAAGTACTCACGGAGGAGTTCGACGAGCGCGCTTTCCTATGCTGGCGAGAGGGTAGTTGAAACCATCGCCGTCTTCGCAGAATCTGTCGGGTGCTCCTGGTGTTTTCGAGTGTCGATGTTGGCGCTGAATTCCAATTCTGGCGCGTTCTTCTTTGTGAGGGGCATCACGGAGTGGTCCGTGGTCTTTGCTATCTCCTCCAGTTCTTCTTGCATCCCGAAAGACTTTGCGATCTCGTTAAACTCGATGTCGCACTTGTTGGACTTCTGGAAATCTCCGTTGATGGTGATTACACCATATTCTCCGGGTAGCTTGAGCTTCAGGTACGCATAATGTGGTACTGCCATGAATCTGGCGAACACTGTTCGACCAAGAATGGCGTGGTACTGTGAGGGCCAGTTGACTACTTCAAAGTCGAGGAATTCTCTTCTGTAATTGCGTCGGTTGCCCAACACAACCTCTAGGTTGATTGTTCCGAGTGGATGGATCGCCTTTCCTGGAACTATCCCGTGGAAGAATGTTTCTGATTCCGAAAGTCCATCCAGGTTCCTGTTCATCCGGCGGAGCGTATCCGCGTAGATAATGTTGATGCCGCTGCCTCCGTCCATAAATACGCGAGCCAGTTCGTAATTACCAATTTGCGCTTGGATTACCAAGGCAGCGTGTCCTGGTCGATAGACTCGTGGTGGGTGGTCTTCCATCGAGAAGGTGATCGATTGGTCCGCCATCTTCAGGTACTCGGGCTTTGTTGGCGGAGTCTGCACAGCCATGCACAATTGCCACGTGTTTGTCTTCTGAGCTCTGCGGGATGGGCAGACTTTTTGTATCATCACTAACTGTCCAGCCGGGTTCGGGTACGTGTTAGCTCCTGCGTTTGGTGCGGGTGGCGCGTTTAGTGCGGCTAGCGCCATGTTTGGATTTCCTGGTGGAGGTAGGGGTAGTGGCAGTTGGAATCCTTGATGTTCTCCTCCTGGAAGTGGCGGGTAGTTTTGATTAGCTGCCGATCTGCTTTTCTTCGAGAAGGCCTCGTGGATGTCGATGAACTTTCGGCAATCCTTGAGGAGGTGTGTTGCCTTAGTTTTGCCCGTGCGCTTATCTGTAAATAGATGTAGCGAGCAGTACGCGTTAAGGTCCTCCTCGGAACTTTTGTCTTCAGCTTTTGGTTTCCACTCGCGACTCCCGCGGCGCCCATTATCGCGGTTTCGCGTGAATTCTGCTGCTACCATCTCTTCCCGATCGTCGTGATCGTAGTATTTCCTCCTTTTCTTTCGACCATGGCGGTCTTCTTCGAGCGCGGGAGATGATGCCCTCTCGTTGCGCACCGCGTCTTCTCCATTAGCCCATTTGTTGGCTATGATCATCAGTTCCCCAATAGTTTTGGGTGCGGCTCGGCCCAGCTCTTCTCTAAAAGCAGTTCGTCGGGCGCCTTTTGCGAAGGCCTCAACCGCTACTTCCTCTGAGACATTTCCTGCGGTGTTCCTGAGTGTTGTCCATCGCTGAATGTACTCGCGGGTGGACTCGCCGCTCTTCTGTTTGCAGGCCCGCAGTTCTTCAATGGTTGCTGGTCTCTTGTAAGTGGCCTGGAAGTTCTTGCAGAAATCGTAGTGCAGGTCATCCCATGATGCATAACAGGATTTCGGCCTTGCCTCCAGCCAGCTACGTGCCGCGCCAACCAAGTGTAGATTGAGGTACTGCATAGCCGTGTTCTTTTTCCCACGTTGGCATTTTACTGCCGTGAGGTAGTCGTTTAGCCACGACGAAGGTTCGAGTGAACCATCGTATTTCGTGACTTCTGTGCTGAGCTTGAATCTCCTGGGTAGGGGTGCCTCGCGGATGCTGCGGGCGAAACACAGCGCGCCGCAGGTCTCGTCATCCGAAGAACTGGATGAGGAGCGCGCATGGTTCCTTGCAGCTCTTGCCTTGTCCACCTTATTTTGCGCGATATCTGACCGCGCGTTATATCCTGGCTGGTCGCGATCAATTTCCTTCCTTGGCTCTTTGCTGCGCTTCCGTGAGCGGCTGCTATGACGTCGCGAGCTATTATTTCTCGGGCTGCCTTCGCTGCTGCTTCGACTATCACCGTGTCGCCGAGCTTATTTTCCTCGGCCACGGCGAGGTGATTTGTCTCTCCCAGGCGAAGTGCTCCTGTGCTTGCGCGATGCCTCTTTTTATTTTTCCTTCTCTTGCTGTTCGGCAGCTTTCCTGCGGTCGTAGGAGGCGAGCCTTGATGCCGCCATGCCCAATCCTTTCCGAACCTATTTGTACTGCTCCGCTCGAGGGTCGTTCTCCGCTGGCTGGTTCCTCTTCATGTAGGTTGCTGCGGCCAGGACGGCGGCAACAGGAGTTTGCGGGTAGACGTTTCCGTCCTCGTCAACCCGCATAAGGGAAGGTGCGAGTGACTTACTAATCCCACCCAGGGACTCGGCGTCCATGGATGTTGTTCTTGATGCGTATCCCTTCCTTGTGGGTCGAGTTCCGACCGAAGGTGTTAGGGACAGCTCGGCCCGGCGTTGACTCGATTCATCCGCCAATCTCTTCCGATGGGCCAGGTCTCTACGAGCTTCTTTGATAGCTGTGGCCGCTCTCACTAGATGGTAGTGGTAGGCGACCATATCTTTGTGTGGCGCTCCTGCCACAGGCGGCTTGCTTGTTCGCAAGGCTTCTTTGGCTCGGTCCCAAGCGTCCCGCGAGACACCGATCTCAGTGCGCTCTGCAGCGCTTTGTTCTGTTTCTGGGGGTTGTTCCAATCCTGCCATGCAGACTTGAGCCAGTCGTGGCCCGTGCGTCCTAGGCGTAGCTCAGAAAGCTTTCTGGATTTGGGAAGGTTCCTCTGTCGAGAGGGTATGGTAGTCGCTGGTGTTGAAGCGGATGGACTCGCCACTTTTCTCCAGATGAGGGCTCGAGTCGACGGCTTCTGACTCAGATCCTGATTCTTCAGGGAAGTGGAGGATCCCGTCCTTGTTGGTGTAGAACTTCAAGCTTCCGAACGTCAAGGTGACGCTCTTCTCTAGATAGCTGAATACTGGGCGTGATTCCGGCGAGTGAGGGGTGACCACGACAGATCCGATCCGAATAGGATTGGTTGGAGCCGAAGTCGAAGGTTTCCAACGTGAGTTGGATGATGAAGCCGAAGATGCCGGAGATCCAGCACCCGCCATCCCCACGGACGGCGCCAATTGTCGAATCTGTAACTCCGCAAATCCCTCAGGTGAACCCATAGGGTTTCGAATAGGAGAACCCATGAGCGCTGGTGACGATCGTCATCTAGGCAGGAGGCACAATTTACCCAGGTTCGGGGCCCTCGTGGAGGTAAAACCCTTACTCCTGCCTCTGTTGATCAGTATTATCGAATAGATCGGTTACAATGATGATGGCTCAAGTCGAGAGTATGATCTCAATCTCAAGGCTTTGGTGGTGCGGTATTTCTTGGTCCTCTCTCGGTGGTTCTCCTGGCCTTATATCAGCGGCCAGGTCTCAAACCCTACCCGGAGAGGACTCGAACTCTAACCCTATGTCGGTCACAAGTTTTCTAACTTATCCCGCAAGGCACTGCGGGTAGGCTTCAAGTGGGCCTTCCAGAATACTCCAGGGGCCTTTCTCCTTGGGCTTTAGCCTTGGGCCTAAGACGGGGTGTCCTTATTCGCAGGGTCCAAGGTCCATCCCTTCGTCACACGCACATCAAGAACTTGGTTGGCGCCGTTGCCGGGGAGGAAGAGAATTTTTGCAAGGGGAGTCTCTCAATTCCAATCTCTTTACTTTGTTTTAGTTTTGCTTATTTTATTTTATTTTGTCTTGTTTGCTTCTCTTTATCAAAAAAAAAACACAAAAATTAGTTCTTATTCTAGTTGTAGTTTTTATCCTGTTTTTAGTCTTGTTAAAATGACTACTCCTGAGAACACTAAGTTGTGTGACTTTAATAGAACCAACAACAATGATTTCATTAGCACACATATTGCTCCACCTGCTTGTACTGCTGATTTTTATGAGATAAAGCCTGTCTAGTTAAACCTTGTTATGATAGAGCAATTTTATGGTGTTAGTACTGATGCTGCTGCTGCCCATCTTAATAATTTTGTTGAACTATGTGAGATATAAAAATATAAAGATGTAGATGGATATATTATTAAACTGAAACTGTTTCCTTTCTCTTTGAGAGGAAGAGCTAAAGAATGGTTGCTATCTTTGCCTAGAAATAGTATTGATTCTTGGACTAAGTGTAAAGATGCTTTCATTGGAAAATATTATCCTCCTGCTAAGATTATATCTTTAAGAAGTAGCATTATGAATTTTAAGCAACTTGATAATGAGCATGTTGCTAAAGCTTGGGAAAGAATGAAATCTTTAGTAAAGAATTGTCCCACTCATGGACTGACTACTTGGATGATCATCCAAACCTTTTATGCAGGTCTGAATTTTTCTTCAAGAAACCTTCTGGATTCAGCTGCTGGAGGAACCTTTATGTCCATTACTTTGGGTGCAGCAACAAAGCTTCTTGATAATATGATGGTAAATTATTCTGAATGGCACGCTGAGAGATCTACAACTGGTAAGAAGGTAAATTCTTTTGAAGAAACCTCCTCTTTGAGTGATAGACTTGATGCTATTATGTCTATGCTTGTGAATGGCCATGCTCCTATTGATCCAAACAATGTTCCCTTAGCCTCTTTGGTTGCTCAAGAAGAGCATGTTGATGTGAAATTCATTAAAAATAATAATTTCAACACCAATGGTTATAGGAATAATTTTGGTAGCAATAACTATATGCCATATCCCATTAATAGTGGTAATAATGATAGAACTGGAATGACTAATGAAAGAATTTCCGAAGTTGAAAGAGCCACTAAAGACTTTATGAAAAATCAATATAAGCAAAATAAACTATTTACTAAGACCATGGAGGAACAATCTGTTATGCTAAGAAATGTCAGCTATCAACTTGAGAGCTTAAATAGAGAAATATCTGGTTTACAAGTTAAAATTGCTCATGCTAAAACTTCTATTTCATCCATGTCTAAAGCTCAATCTTCTTTAATCAATAGAATGACTGCTAAAACTGAAACCATAGATGCGAATCCTTTTTCTGCTACAAATGCCATCCAAATTTGAACTGATGATAATGTTAGAATGTTAGCTGAATTGCATGCTAGATGAGAAAGAGAAGATGAAATAGCTAGAAAGAATAATATAGCTAAAGTTTGCACCATTACCACCACTAGTAAAACTGAAGCTTATCATACTAGTAAACCTTCTAATATCAATGATAAACTAATTGGTGTTGGCAACATTCCCATTTCTGCTATTAAAAAAAGGCAAAACTGCCTGAAACTGCTAAAAATGTTCCTGATAAAAGTGCTGAAATTTTTAGAAACATGGGAGACAATGGTCCCATTACCTTTGATAAAAATAATCTTTACTTTGATGATTGCAACATAACTTAAGTGATTAAGTTCCTACAAAATCTTGCTAGTTGTCCTAATGCTAGTGCTATGAATATGGCTTTCACAAAACATATTACAAATGCTCTCATGCAAATTAGAGAGGATGAATTAAGATGTGAAGACTTTATCCCTAGGAAGCTAGATGATGGTTGGTAACCCATCATTGAAATGAAAGTGAATGATTTTGATTGCAATGCTCTATGTGATCTTGGTGCTAGTATCTCTGTTATGCCTAAGAAACTTTATGGTATTCTTGATTTTCCACCTTTGGAGCACTGTTATTTGGATATTCGTCTTATTGATAATGTTAGAAACAAACCTTTGGTTAGAATTTATGATGCTCTTATCATGGTTAATAATAATTTTGTCCCTGTTGATTTTGTTGTTATGAATATTGAATGCAATGCTTCTTGTCCAATTGTTTTGGGAAGACCTTTTCTTAGAACTGTTGGTGCTTTTATTGATATGAAAGAGGGGAATATTAAATTTCACTTCCCACTCAAGAAAGGTATGGAACACTTTTATAGAAATAGAATGAATTTGCCTTATGATTCTATTATTCGAACAAATTACAATTTGGATGCTTGTTTACTTGAAAACACGTGAATCCACTTTTATGGGCCTAGCTAAAAGGCGTTAAAGAAAAGCACTTCTTGGGAGATAACCCATGATTTTACTTTTGCTTTGTTTTTCTCTGTTTTATTTGAGTCAAGGGGTTGTATACTTATGTATAAAATCCTTTGTATCTTTATTTTCATATTTTAATTGTGTCAAGTAAAGTTTCTGACGAAACTTGGAGTTGGTTTTGGTCCTTTTGGATTTCTGCGCAGGAAACAGATTTCTTCTGTCCACCATAAAAATTCGTATAAAATCCAGAAAGATAAGAATGCCGTGAGTTTTTTTGTGCTTATTTATCAGCTAATTTCGAAACTTTTTCATTCTTTAAGTTTTACAATCTGAGCAACGTAAGTGCCCCGAAATAATTCGTCTTTGCAGATTGTTCTGGTTTTGAAAGATTCTGGCATTTTTCTTGCATTTGCTCTTTTACGATGTCAAGTGGATTTCTTTGCTTCACTAAACATCAGTGGCTGTAGCTAATGTTTAAAATTATCAATATCACTTGTGCCCATGCAGAACCCATGAATTTTTTATTGTTGCGCTAACCCTCTAATGCGAATTACTCTTTGAGTGTGGTGTGAAGGAAGTTTTCAAGGGTCAAGAGAAGAGGGTGATATAATGTGATCAAGAAGAGTGCAAGGTCAAATCTTAGGGATGCCTCCATGGTTCATCCCAGAAAATTCTAAGAAGACTCAAGCATCTAAGCTTGGGGATGCCCAAGGCATCTCCCTCTTCATCAACAATTTATCAGGTCACTTCTAATGAAATTATATTTTTATTCGGTCACATCTTATGAAGTTTACTTAGAGCGTCTGTTTGTATTTTTTTTCCTTTCTGCAATAATATATTTGGATCCTAGCATTCTTTGTGTGGGAGATATACACGCTCCGCTTTTTTGTTTGAATACTTGTTATGTTCGTATTCTTAGTTTTTCTTCTAGCTGCTGCAAAATTCCTGTTTAGATCCTGTTTTTCTTGCATCTCTTATTCATAGCTGTTAGTTTTAGTAGAGTTTTGATTAGTACTCTCTTGTTTCATTGCTATATCTCTTGGAGAGTTTTTGTTGTTTGGTGTTTGGTAGAAAATGCTACGTGTGATAGATGGTATAACGAAAAAGCTTGCAGATTCTTGTAAATCATTAAATTGTTTCACTTGATTATTTGTTATAGTTTTGAGGTATTAATATGCTTAATGATAAACTTGCTGGACTAGTACAGTAAAAATAATTAATGGTTGGTCTAGATGCTTGAAACTGTGCCACACTCAAATAACCAGTTGATAGGATAATGGTATATGACTTCCTTTGTTGATAGCAATCATAATGACTTTCTGTTACGCGCTACGGCCGGGGTAGCTAACATTGACTTGTCACTGCCACAGACCCTCTTGGAGTGATTTTCATTATTCCTTGTGAGACCATGAGTTTATTTGGAATATTTTAACTTGTGAGTTCTATGTTGCGGTTTTTTTGGCACTTCCACCATCAATATTTGCTAGCCTCTTCGGTACTATGCATTGCTCATTCTCACATTGAGAGTTGGTGTAAACTTCGCCAGTAAATCCAAGCCCCGTGGGAGAACTTTGTTCTTCTACACATAAGCCAAAATTTATCTTCCTCAAAACATCCACCATACCTACCTACCATGGCATTTCCATAGCCATTCCGAGATATATTGCCATACAACATCCATCATCATTATGTTACTTGTCATGCTTCATTCTTATTTTGCATATTGCTACACTGGCAGGAGCATTTAGTTTTATTTACATCAGAGATATTTCAGTTTGAGTTATGAATACTAAAAGTGTGTTGATTCATTGTAAAATAGAGTGTTTCCCCTACCAGTGAGGTTATATATATATAAAAAAATCCCAAAGAAAAAAAAGCAAAAGAGAGAGAAAATAAAGAGAGATGGGGCAGCACTACTATCATTTATTCCACACTTGTGCTTGTTTAGCATCATTACTTTAGTTTGGAAAGATTTTTCATATTATGACTTGCATAACTATGTGGGGAACTTACATTATAGAACTTGGCTTGTATATTCCAATGATGAGTCTCCTCAAAAGAGTTCTAGGTCTTCGTGAGCAAGCGAGTTGGATGCACCCCCACTAGTTCCATTGGACAGCTTTCATACACTTATAGCTCTATGTGCATCCGTTGTGTGGTAATCACTACTCCTTGCATAACTTCGATTATAATACTTCCTCTTGTCTAATGATCACTTTCAGTTGTGTGAGAATTTCTTCCATTGACCATTCAAACCCCCATAATGTTCTTTTAGCCACAACATCCTGGTGCCAGGAACCAATGCAGAACGCTGCTTGTTTTGAGTGCACCATTATTTCAATGATTTTCCTACGTGCATATTGTTGTCACTTGACTTGATCCTAACAGGAGTTGTTGTGAGAGTTTGATGCCTTGGATGATTATATTGTTGTTCTTGAAGCTTAAATCATCTTTAATATACTTTGCACAGTGGATTGTCTTTTAGTATTTATTCATTGAAAAGTTTTACTTTATTTTTCCTAATGGTTTATGCATTATTCTATTTGATATCAACTATAAGCCATAGCCTTTATTCATTTGATCCTAGTTTCCATGCTTTACATTACTATGATGATCAAGTTTATGTTGGTAGCATTTCACCTTAGAAATTATTTGTTTTGTCGTTTACCTACTCGAGGACGAGTAGGAACTAAGCTTGGGGATGTTGATATGTCATAAACGTATCCATAATTTTTGATGTTCCATGTTGTTTTCATGCCTTATGCTACATGTTTTCCTTACACTTTATGTCGATTTTATCGATTTCCTAGGACTAACCTATTGACAAGATGCCACAGAGTCAGTTCCAAGTTTTCTGCTGTTTTTAGTTTTCGAGAAGTTGTTCTCGAAATATTCTCGGAATTGGAAAATTCAAAGCCCGGAAGTCTTATAATTCCCGAAGGTTCCACGGAGTCCCAAAGATGCCCGGAGGGGGGCCACACCATAGGGCGGCGCGCCCCCTGGCCACGCCTGGGGGTGGTGTGGGCCCCTCGGGCGTCCACCGCGATCGCCTATTTATTCCCCCGATACGTCAACCCTAAAGATATACCATTTTTCCTGAGAAACACCCGAGCCCGCCGTCATCGTCAACCCGAGATCGAGAGGGTTCTGGAGCTCTCCCCGGCACCCTGCCGGGAGGGGAATTCATCACCGGAGCGTTCTACACCACCATGCCCGCCTCCGGAGTGATGCGTGAGTAGTTCATCCCTAGACTACGGGTCCATAGTAATAGCTAGATGGTTGTCCTCTCCACTTTATGCCTTATGTTTAGATCTCGTGAGCTGTCTCACACGATCGAGATCATCTTATTGTAATGCTACATGTTGTGTTTGCTGGGATTCGATGATTATTGAATGCTATGTATTTTGATTATCAATCTATCATGTTATCTTCATGTGTATGCTATTTATGATCGTGCATGTTCTCCGTTGTTAGTAGATGCTCTGGCCAAGTAGATGCTAGTGACTCCAAGAGGGAGTATTTATGCTCGATAGTGGGTTCATGCCTCCTTTGCATCTGTGTTCGCGTGACAGAAACATGACGGATGGAAGATGTGATGTTGCCATTAGGGAGAAAACAACAATGTTTACTTCGTTTACATTGTTTACATTGCACACCTTGATTACTGCGATTATCCGTTGCTTGCAACTTAATACCCAACGTTTGTTCGGATGATATTCGAAGGGTGGATTATTAGTCATAGATGCAGTTGGATGACGATCTATGTATTTTGTTGTAATGCCCGCATAAATCTCATAGTAATCTTTATGTCATGCATCTTTCTTTATCTGTCAATTGCCCAGCTGTAGTTTGTTCACTACGCATGTTAGCTATGTTTTATGGAGAGACACCTCTAGTGAACTGTGGACCCCAGTACATTTTCTCGTACTGATAATACAACCACTGATTCCACTGTTTTCACACTTCTGCTACTATTTTCATATTTTCCTACTGTTTTCCACACCATACGTTTAACCTCTTTGTATTTAGCAAAACCGGTGAGATTGACAACCTAACTGCTTCGTTGGGGCAAAGTAAATTGTTTGTGTTGTGTAGGTTCCATGTTGCTGCTGAATGGGTAGTGCGCCCTACCATCTCAACTGCATCAACCTTCTGAAGTTACTCCTTCCTCCTACTGGTCGATTTAACCTTGGTTTCTTTCTGAGGGAAACTTGCTGCTGTGCTCATCAAACCTTCCTCTTGGGGTCTCCCAACCAACGTGTGTTCCACGCACATCATAAGCATGCAGAGACAAGGATGTATTCCCAAGTTCCTCCCTTTTTAGGGGCATATGTCTTGTTGGAGGGGTGTGAGATTTGCCACAAAGGCTTGCTTAACGCCACTAAGGCCTCACCCTATTCTCTGATGAATTTTGCCACAAAGGCCTAGTTCACCTTCCACTACTGGAATCCTTCAAGGCGGAATCCAGAGCCTTTACAATGAGCTTGGGGCACACATCCACAACTGAATTGGGGCTCCCAAAATCACCATGAATTTGTTACAAGAAACACAAGTAAGTAACAAGATTCCTAGGTTTCCACAAGGATACCCTAGGATCAAATCCCTCAAGTGAATGAGGGGGTGAAGATGTAGATCTTGGCCTTCTCCTTCAATCCTATGAGGATTAACAAGTTTAGGTGGGAGATGTCGGGAGGATTGACCACCGATTAAGCTAATGACAAGATCAAGACAAGGCCAAGGAGATGGCCGGCTAGTTTGGCCTCTTTACCAGGTGTCTATCATTAGGCTGATTGGTTCCGGCCGGCTGGCCGTAGCCGGCTGATAGCCTCAGTCGGACGTCTCTAACAAAAGCAAGGACGGAGTGGGCAAAAGGAAGACATGGGCAAAAGGGCGATGGGACATCACCCACGATGTCAATTATCTTTCTACTGGAGGAGTAGGCGGTCGTACCCTTAAAATTTGGCCTCATGCGTCATCATTAGAGTCATGCCTAGTCCCGACATTGTACCTTGATGACATAGAGTATACTGATGGGACATCACGCACGATGTCAACTATCTTTCTACTGGAGGAGTAGGCGGTCGTACCCTTAAACTTTGGCCACCTATGTCATCATTAGTAGTCATGCCCAGTCCCATCATTGTACCTTTATGACATAGAGTATGTTGTGTATGACCGTAGTAGGTCCCAGCCGACTGATCGTACAACCGGACCCGCATGTCAGATGGACTGTCGGCAGCTATATAAGGCAGTCCGGGCCTCCCTTAGCAGGGGCGAATTCATCGAGAGATACAACTCAAGGAGCATCATGTAACATCCGATATCATACCTCATAATTCATCCTTGCAGCAGTAAGGACCTCACCCGGCCGATGTCCCGAACCTGGGTACATCGTGTCTCTTGCATGCTTGTGACCCAGTCGCGCACGAACACCGACGTTTGCGCACTGTGTCCCCTCCGTAAACTCCATTGCTATATAATACCACGAAAGGAGGGGAAGGAGATCTCTTGACTTTAATTGGCTCAACAATGATGGTCTTTCTTTCTTGGACGAGCTAACTGAGATTGAAGATGGAGTGGGGGCATTTATACCCCTTCACTCAACTAGACGTTTTGATCCATTGCAGAAAAACTTACATCGGAATATTCGGCCTAGAAGACCGGAGTCTCCGGTAGCATGGAGTCTCCGGACCAACTCTGTCCGGAAGATTCCCGCCTGGCCGGAGACTTCCAAAGTCTCCGGTCATACTCCTGACTTACGCCGGAGTGGGGATCTGTGAGTTGGATTGCATCCCAGAATGAAAATGTACGGATTCTCCGGGAATACTCTGGCCATACACTGGAGGGGGCATCTGCGAGTTTCACTAAATCCACAAATAAAATGACCGGAGTCTCTGGCCGCCTTGAGTCCGGATACTCCGGAATTTCACACGGGAGTCTCTGGTCTTGGGACCTCGGAGTCTTCGGCCTGCTTCCACAACCAGACAAGATCTCACTCTTCTTTGCTTTTTTGGGTTCAATGCTTTCAAGGATTATTTACCTAATACACGTGTATCACTTGACACCAAATTAGATAATCACATGTGTTGTTGTCTAACACACAAAACCAAACGAGGGATAAATAAATGTTCTTTTAGTTAGCACACTACTTCAATAACAGGTTCACTAGCATAGAAGTTACTCCAGGGGAACACATTCCACTGGCACCAAAATCAGAAGGGCCTGATGGGGCCGTACCTTCAAGCCACAAACATAATAAGGTGCACACCATGCACCCGATGAGTAGTTCATCTAGGGGTAGACATTCCCCTGGCACCAAAATCAGAAGGGCCTAATGAGGCCATCCCTTCAAGTCACAAGCATAGTTCATAAGTATGCAACAACTTATCTAAAGGGCCTAATGGAGCTAGTCCTACAAACCACATGTTATGTACTTCACCTTGATCACCTGCCATGCTCTAGACACAAGATCTCTTCAGTCGAGCTGATGAACCTAAGGACCTTGAGCTTGAAGTCGTCGTCGTACTTGAAGATCGGGAGATCTCTGTAGTTCAGCTTCAACCCCCTCGCCAGATCGTACCAGCCTTTGAAGAGCACGTGGTGATCGGCGAAGCACCTGAGCTGAACGAAGTACTCAAAGCACTTCGTCGTGCGCACATGCATGCACAACTTTGGCTTAGTAATGCCATTTTTGGCCTTGTTGTTCTTGTGTGTCTTTATTTTGAACTTCTCGACCAGAAGAGGCTTGGTGTCGTTAGGGATCACAATCGCGCTCAAGTCTCTTTACGGAAACCTCGGCGAAGAATCTCTGTTTCACCCCAGCGAGGGGAACTCTCCCCTTCCTAGGTTTGCGGCCCTTCCCCATCTCCCCCAAGCGCCTCTTCTTTCTTTCTCTTTGATAGCCTCCTCCAGGCTAGGCACCATAGCAACGTGCACAGGCTCGTTGTGGACGATGGAGTCCTGCAACTCAGGTGGATGCTCGACATTGTTCTTCAAAAGCCTCTCCTAGCCCTACAATGCACAAGTTTACTCACACTATGTAATAAAATATGACACACATTGTCGGGGGGTTACCCCCGAGTAGGGGTAAGGCAAGTGATAAAGGCGAAGATCAGAGTACTGTTGGCCGGGTTGGTGGCTACCCGGGTACCCTCTACCCGGTAGTCTCTATCCGGTCATAAGTATTGAAGGCCAAGAGGCGATATTGCGCAAGATTGTATTTGTCCGGGTAGCGGTCAAGTGGTCCGAGTAGATGGACTGCGTTCCTACTCGGGCAAAAAGTCAATGGAGCCATTCTGACAGGATCCCGCGTATCCTGTGGCCGTACCGGCGTGCGTTTCAACTTACGGAGCGCGTGATTATCCTTGCTACGGCGTGGCTACAGTGAGGTAGGCGCCTCTCAAGTCTTGTCACTGACAGAGGGGACAGAACATTCCTAGGGGCCTACTCTATGTCACTGACAGGGTGGACAGGTCCCATCTGCCGAACGGCGCGGCGACTTCCCGCACTGCGTCAGCGAGAAGCCGGAGGCCTGCGCTATCCTGCAGTGGGCATGTCCTATCGAGTTGTACCTTATAGTCTTTCTTTATTTGGATGGGCACCAGTATATAAGGTGCCCTTCCCCCTCCTGCGCGAGGGACGTTGCCTCAGTTCACATTTATTGCAAGAGCCAGCACTAGAGCTAGAGAGAACAGCCGAGTGGCTACTCGGCCAAGAGGCAAACATTGTACTGTGGCTACTCGGAGAACATACATACAGATAGGTAGGCAGGAGTAGGGGTGTTACCTCCACACGAGGGCCCTGAACCTGGGTAGATCTTGTTGTTTGCAGCGTTACTTACGCGCGGCTACTCGCCGTGCGATCCCTCCCCGGACACCTCCAGCGTCCATCGGCCCCAACACTTTAGCCATCCTATGGCATCTGCCGTGATACCACCATGACAGTTGGCGCCCACCTTGGGGCCAGCAGTGGCGCTGGCTGGAGTTCATGTTCGGACGAGACCCTTTTCTTCTACGGGGGAGCGCGTAGTCTGTGGCCTTGTCCATAGATTCGGCTCCTTCGACTTCGTCACCGACAACGCCGGAGATTTCGGCGGCAGGCCTGTGCCGGCAGGCCTGTGCCGGCAGGCGGCTCAGTGCTCTCCTTCAGCACGCATCTGGTCTACGGCGCCACCACCGTCATCCGCGAGTTCCCGGAGGAGGTGCTCGTCGCGGAAGATCCTCCTGCTGTACTCGCTGCTCGCGGGAAGCCTTCTGGCTGCTGTGCGGACATCGTGGAGGTGATGATGACAGGCCCGGCTATCGATGCCGGGAAAGGCGCGGCCGCTACCGCGGGAGTCATCAAGGAACCTGCTGGCTCCAGGGTTCACAAGCCCTACGACGCGCCCCACAACATTCCGGGTTATGTGGATCCTTCCACGTCTACGGCGATACCAGCTGCTCGCGGTGATGCTACCGTGCAGCTGGGCATGCCACGAGCTACCGAGGCGGAACTCGCCGCCATGAAGGCGCAACTCGAGCAGCAGCGTCAAGCGCTACTCGCGGAGTCCCAGGAGCTGGAGAAGGTTAGGCTTGAGCTTAACCTAGCTCAAAATGAGTATAACGTAGCGCATGGCTTTACTCCTGTTTCTAGGCTGCCTAGCAAGCTAGGCACTACTCGTTGCAACTTAGGCGCTGAGCTGGCTAGAGATGGTAGGGCTGCTAGCCAATCTGCTAGTTTGAACATTGTTGGTAAGCCGAGATACAGCACCCCCGCCAAAACTCTTAGGGCTGCAGAGGCAGTAGCTGCTGAGTTGCCGCATCTCGCTGGCGACGCGCGCACTAGGCAGCAGGATAGACTCAATGAGCTAGTGCTAGAGGCTGCCAGGCAGAACGAGGAGTTCCGGAAAGCCAATCCGGGTGCTGGCGCTTCTCAGGTTGTGCACTCGCATGCGGTCAGATCTACGGATCAGGCCTCATCACCGCTACCTGGCAACGAGAGGGACCAGAGTGTGCACTCTGGAAAGAGCAAACAGATGCAGGTGTACGACCCGGCTGTCACCGCAAAACAGCGCGCTGTGCCGCGGCAGCCCGGTCAGAAACACAACACTGCATGTGCAGGCTATCAAGCCAATAAAGCTCACATCAAGAGGCAAGGAGGAGACCGTGCAGGACCATCGCGGCATCATGCTGCCAACCCGGCTCAGCCAAGAGTGCGGCAACGAGCGGCAGCATAGCCACATGCAGTTGCGCCAGTAGCCAATCCGGTTGTGCAACCCGCAGCTGTGCATGAAGACCGCTATGATGATGGGTACTCGGCGATGGGGCTAGCCGGGTACGCTGACCCAAGAGATGTCACTGATCGCCTGCGTGACCGCATGCTGGAGCCCAGTGACACAAGATACAAGCTGGACCGGATCAATCGGTCTGTGCAACTCGAGAACAAGGGGCCACCTGGCCCAGAATGCTTTGGTCGCCGCATCATGGAGGAGCCCTCCGTGAAACTGTTTCAGCTACCCAGGGGGACCAAGTGCTATGATGGCAGCACCAAGCCAGAAGACTGGCTGAGTGACTACGTTACCGCTGTGCATATTGCAGGCGGCAACAGGAGATGGGCTGTGCGGTATGTCCCGCAGATGTTGGAGAGCCCCGCTCGGATTTGGCTCAACAACTTGCCAAGAGATAGCATCAACTGCTGGCTAGACTTCTCGGAAGCCTTCGTCAACAACTTCACCAGCACGTACAAGAGGCCGAATAGGCCGCAGCAACTGTCTGCTTGCAAGCAGCGAGAAGAGGAAACTAACCGCGAGTACCTTACTCCGTGGAGCACACTGTGGAACACATGTGAAGGTGTGAATGAGTCACAGGCAATCGCCTGGTTCGCGCAAGGCTGTAGGCATGGCATCATGCTGTGGCAGAAGGTGCAGAGAGAGATGCCGAGTACGCTCGCCGAGACAATCAAGATTGCATATATGTATGCACTCGGAGACCCTACTCAGCCTCTGCTTGATGTTGAGCCGAGAAGGAAGCACCATGACAGCAGCAGACGCAATGACTTCAGAAACAAGCGTAGAGGTGACCGCATTGATACTCGGTATGATCCCGAGGAGGTGAACGCTGTGATTCAAGGCCCTGCGGCTGCTGGGAGTAGCCAAAGGCAAAAAACTGCTGGAGCCCAATAAGGGCAGAACCAGAATCAGGGCCAAGGCATCAAGAAGCCATACAATGCTCCCCAGCAGGGTAGCGGCAACCCGGATCCAGCTCCAAGTTTTATCTTTGAGAACATGAAGGTCGGGCCATGCAGCTTCCATACTCGGCATCCGAGTAGGCCAGCCAACCACACTACCCGGCAGTGCAGCTGGTGGGACCGTATCAAGGATGAGGACGCTGGTCAGCTGCCTCCTCCTCCTCCTCTGCCGCCTGCGAATGCCAATGTGCAGCCTATTCGGGCAGCTGCTCCCAGGCCTGCAGGGAATCCGAGAAGGGAGAATGTGAAACAAGTGGCTCAGGGAGCCAACCGCAACTACAACAATAGCAACCACAACTTCAACAACAACACCAACCGCAACTACAACAAAAACAACAACAGGAACAACAACAACGACAACAATGGTGGTGGAGACCGCAACCAGTACCAGGAACACCATGAGAGCTACATGATCTTCACCACTGAGCCAGACGACAAGCAGTCATTGCACAGGCGTGCGTTGGAGGTAATGCAGTGATCCCGGCTGTGCCTCACTACCTGCACTGGTGCGACCAAGAGGTTACTTGGTCCAGGGCTGATCATCCCAAGGTGATGCCCAACCCGGGTAGCTATGCTCTGGTGGTGCATCCCACCTTCTTGGGAACTTAGAAGAATGTCAGGTTCAGCAAGGTGCTGATAGATAACGGCAGCAGCATCAACATCATGTACCGGGATACACTGGAGAAGCTTGGCCTTGCCGAGAACATGCTGCTACCCAGCAGGACCACATTCAATGGCATTGTGCCGGGAGTATCTTGTGCTCCAATCGGCCGTATCTGGGTGGATGTCCTATTCGGCACCAGGGAGAACTGCCGCACCGAGTGCCTGCAGTTTGAAGTGGTTGATCTTCAGAGCCCTTACCATGCTCTACTCGGTAGGCCTGCCCTCAGCAAGTTCATGGCCTCTACCCATGCAGCCTACCTGAAGATGAAGATACCTGGTCCCATTGGTGTCATCACCATCTCGGGTGATTACAAGTGTTCCATGGAATGCGCGTCAGCGAGTTCTCAGCTGGCGGAGTCTATGGTCATTGCTGCCGAGAAGAAGAAGATACACGAGGTGGTTGCTATGGCTCAAGCGGCGCAAGGTGGTGCGCCTGGCATGCCGGGTTCCCAGTATGGAATGGCTTTCCAGGCGTTCCAGGAGACAAAGAAGGTCCAGGTTGATCCTGAGTTCCCAGACCGTGTTGCCATCATTGGCGCCGGGTTGGGAGAGAAATAGAAAAGCGAGCTCATCCACTTCCTCCGTGAGAATCGGGATGTCTTTGCATGGTCAAATGAGGATCTGCCGGGCGTCCCGAGGGAGTTGGTTGAGCACTCGCTACATGTGCGGCATGACGCCAAGCCAGTTAAGTAGGCTATGCGCCGCTTTGGTGATGAGAGGAGGAAAGCCATCGGTGATCAGATCACCAAGTTGCTGATCAGTGGATTTATCATGGAGGTGCTGCATCCGGATTGGCTAGCCAACCCGGTTATGGTTGAGAAGAAGAAGGAGGACCCCAAGGCTGATACCGCATGGCGCATGAGTGTGGACTACACCGACCTGAACAAGGCCTGCCCCAAGGATCCATTCCCGCTACCCCGCATAGATCAGGTGATCGATTCCACTGCTGGGTGTGAACTTTTGTCTTTCATTGATGCCTACTCTGGTTTCCATCAGATAGCTCTCAACCCGGATGATCAAATAAAAACTGCCTTTATTACCCCGTACGGGGCTTATTGCTATCGTGTCATGTGCTTTGGATTGCGGAATGCTGGGGCTACCTATCAGAGATGCATGCAGAAATTCTTGCATGACCAAATTGGCAAAAATGTGCAGGTGTACGTAGATGACATTGTCATCAAAACGAATAAAACACATACTCTGCTTAGTGATATTGAGGAAACCTTTGCCAACTTGCGCAAGTACAGGATGAAGTTGAATCCGACTAAATGCACCTTTGGCGTCCCGGCTGTCAAGCTACTCGGCTTCTTGGTATCCAGTCGGGGCATTGAAGCCAATCCTTCAAAGATAAAAGCTATAGAGAGCATGTCTTTGCCGAGATCACTGAAGGATGTGCAAAAGTTCACTGGATGCCTGGCTTCTCTGAGCCGCTTCCTGGGCAGAATGGGCGAGAAGGCCTTGCCTCTTTACCAACTCATGAAGAAGAGTGACAAGTTTGTGTGGACACCACAAGCTGATGTGGCATTCAGGGAGCTGAAAACCATGCTGGGTAGCGCTCCCATCTTGGCTAGTTCTGTACCCAAAGAGCCAATGTTGCTCTACATTGCGGCAACCAACCGGGTAGTCAGTGTGGTGATAGTGGTGGAGAGAGAAGAGGAAGGCGAGACTGTGCAGCGGCCAGTGTACTATCTCAGTGAGGTGCTGTCCAGCTCCAAGCAAAACTACCCGCACTACCAGAAGATGACTTACGGCGTCTACCTGGGTGCCAAGAAGCTGAAGCACTATTTCCAAGAGCATCCCATCACAGTGGTGAGTCCTGCTCCCATCTCGGATATCATGGGCAACAAGGAGGCAAGCGGCCGAGTAGCCAAGTGGGCAATCGAGCTAGCCGCGTACGCTCCTCTATACGCGAGAAGAGAAGCCATCAAGTCACAAATTCTGACAGATTTTCTAGTGGATTGGGCTAAGGTGCAGTATGAGCCTCCCTTGCCGGAAACCAACTACTGGAAGATGCATTTTGATGGCTCCAAAGTGAAGGAAGGACTTGGTGCTGGCGTAGTGCTTACGTCACCCAAGCGAGATCAACTCAAGTATGTGCTACAAATTCATTTCAAGGCATCTAACAATGTGGCCGAGTATGAGGCCGTGGTACACGGCTTGAAGGTAGCCAAGGAGATTGGTGTGCAGCGTATCATCTGCTTTGGCGACTCAGATTTGGTGGTGCAGCAGGTATCCGGCACATGGGATGCTCTGGATGCCAACATGGCGTCCTACCGGTTTCTTGTGCAAACCATGACTGGCTTCTTTGAAGGATGTGAGTTCCAACATATACACCAAGCAGAAAATAATGCAGATGACGAGTTGTCCAAGTTGGGGTCTTCTCGGCAGTTCATCCCGGCTGGGATTGCCTTGGAGCATTTGAAAAAGCCATCTATCAAGCCATCCCCCAGCTCGGAGTCTATCTTTGTTCCTTCTCTGCCAGGAGAGGAAGCTGTTCCAATTGAGATTGACTGGGAGGCTGCAAAAGAGAACCCGGGGACTGCTGTCACCAACCCGGGGACTGGCACCTGCAACCCGGGGATTGCTCCATTCAACCCGGGGACTGTCGCATTCATCGAGGGGGTCCTTTCCGAGTACTCGGGGACTCGGGGACTCGTCTCCAACTCAGAAGAGGTCTTGGTGGCTGATCCAATGGAAGTGGACGAACCAGTGTTTCCCACACGGGAGACACCGAGTTGGGCTCTGCCCATATTATCCTTTCTAACGGATGGCACCTTGCCAAGCGACGAGGTCACTGCCAGGCAGATACAGTGAAGATCCAAGGGCTACACTATCCTCAACAAGGTGCTGCATAGAAGGAGTCCTACTGGCGTGCTGCAACGCTGCGTCGAGCCAGAAGAGGGAGAAGAAATTCTTGTGGAAATACACCAGGGGGAATGCGGGCATCACGCCTCTTCTCGGGCTTTGGTCAACAAGGCTTTCCGGCATGGTTTCTTTGGCTCACTGCCTTGAAGCAAGCTAAAGATATAGTGAGAAAGTGCAACGGCTACCAGAGATTTGCAAGTAAGATTCATATGCCAGCTTCCGAGTTGAAGACCATTCCCATTACTTGGCCATTTGCAGTTTGGTGTTTGGATATGGTGGGGCCTTTCAAGCCAGCAAGAGTTAACTTGACTCACATCTTGGTCATGGTGAACAAGTTCACCAAGTGGATTGAGGTCAAGCCTATCCGGAAGTGCGATGGAGTCACAGCTGTGAGCTTCCTGAAGGATGTGATACTGAGATACGGCTACCCGCACAGCATCATCACTGATAATGGCACAAACTTTGCTGAGGGTGCTTTTGCGAGATTCTGCAAGGAGAAGAGGATCCGGCTAGATGTTGCATCTTTTGCGCATCCGGCCTCCAATGGGCAAGTTGAGAGAGCAAATGGCATGGTGCTATCCGGCATAAAGCCAAGGCTGATGGATCCATTACAGCGAACCCCTGGTTGGTGGCTGGACGAGTTGCCGGCGGTGTTGTGGAGTCTAAGGACTACCCCTAACCGATCAACCGGATACACACCATTCTTCCTGATATATGGAGCTGAGGCCGTGTTGCCCACTGACCTAGAGAATGACTCGCCCCGAGTAACCCTCTACACTGAGGCGAAGGCGAGAGAAGCTCGAGAAAATGACGTTGACCTGCTAGAAGAAGCAAGAGAGTTAACTCTGTCACGTTCAGCTGTCTATCAGCAAAACTTGAGGCGTTATCACAGCCGGAAAGTGAACCCAAGGGTTTTCTGAGAAGGAGATATGGTCCTTAGGCTCGTGCAACACACGGCCAGGATGCACAAGCTATCCCCTCCTTAGACAATGATGCCTATTATCTAGTTGACGCACAGGCACCCCAGAAGAACAGGCCGGATAGAGCTGGAGAGGAATCTAAGCATCCCTGGAATGTAGCTCTACTCCGCTGTTTTCATTCATGAGCAGAAAGTTGTATGTATCTCCTCAACCGAGTTAAAATTCTAGTAGGCACTCCGAATTCAAACTCGGGGACTGCCCTTGTCCAAATTTGTTCTGTGTTGTTCTACTCTGTTTTACTTTGTCTACTCGGTTGCTTTGCTTAGAAATTCATAAGCATATCTAGTAGTGTGTTTAAACCCAAGGGCCAACTCTTCGACTCCGCTGCTGTCTGCAACCCGGCTTCATGGCAAGCAAGAGAACAAGCCAAAGGTCAATGAGCACGCGAAAAATTGCTAAGGAGAAGAGAGATGTAGCAACCGAGTAGGGTGTTCTTTTCTGTTTTTGTTGTCTCTTTTCGGCTAAGTGGTGGGAAGCGTTACTATGCGATTTTCTAAGTGGCTAAGTATTTGAAACTCAAACTTTGAAATCTTGTGACTCGACTACCAAAAAAGCCATAAGTGGCAGGTAAGAGCTGAGACAAAGAGAATGAGTGGATAAAAAATGCAACTCGGGGACTTGCATAGAAACGCAACCCGACATTGAGCCAGAGTTGCTAAACTGTTAACTGAATTAAAAAGTGAGTAGCAAAGGACTTAATTTTTTCGGTTACATATGCACCCGGCATCCCGGGGATATGATAAAAGTTTGGAGATAAAGGTTTGCAGGGATTACACAACAGTAGAACCCGAATTGTCAGCATCAGTGTTGGCAGAGGCGGTCTGATCGGAGGTTGCTGTAGCCACTGAGATGGGGTCGGTCGCAGAGTCGGAGGCCAGAGGGTAGAGACCGTCTGTAGCAGCAGCAGCTGGCGCCTGGATCACCATCTCGGTGGTGATGGTGGCCTCCTGAGCGGTAGGCTGCAGCTGCTCGGCATCTGCGTTGGCAGCCAACTCGGATTCGTCCGTGTTGCCCTGCTGCTCGGATTCCTCAATCCCCTTGGTCTCCTCCTGCTCGGCTCCCTCCTCTCCTGCACCCTCCTCAGACGCAGCCAAGTCCTCGTCCTCGTCATCGTCCTCCTCATCACCGTCTTCTCCAACGTCAGTGTCCGGCTCGGTGAGGCCGTCGATATAGACGCTGGTCTTGGCGTAGGAGGTGATCTCGTAGGCCACCTCCTTTCGGAGGGTGATGCAATCAGGCTCTTTAGTCCATTTGGAGTCTTCGCGGCACTCACGGATATTTTGGAGATCCAAGTTCTCATACCAGCTCAGGATGAAGTGCAGCAACTCATCAGCTCCTGCCCGAGCTGCGGAGGCACGCCACTTCTTGAGTTCAGCCTTGACGTCGCGCAGGTTCTCAGCAATTCCTTGGAATGTTTCTGGGACCTCCTTTTCTGGCCAGAACAGGGTGTGCAAGTTGATTGCTGTGGCCACCATGGAGGTGCCCAGGCCCTTGAGGGAATGCACCTGTGTCTTCAGATTGGCGAGAAGGTCCGAGATGGTGGATCCATCATCAAGGCCAAGACCGGCTGCTGCCCTGGCTTTCCTTGCTTTGTTCGCAGCAGTTGCGCCAGCAGCACGAAGCTCCGGGAAGACATCTAAATCAGCAGGGCCTAAAGTTAGGTCAGAAATAGAAACCGAGAAGAAGAAAAGCTGAATAGAAGAAGGTAGAGAGAAAAAAGGCAAACAAGATAGCGGATAATGACAACTTACATTCCATCTCAAGGACAATTGCTCCCAGTTTCCTATGCCAGTCGGTCTCGTCTGAGACATGCTTCGCGTGGATGCGGCACAATTCCGTGATATGGGTCTCGAGAGCCGAGTTCCGATCCTTCAGCACCTGGATCTCCAGCTCAAGTGCCTGCTTCTCGGCCTTGGATGTCCTCTCGAGCTCCTTCTTCTCGCTGACATGGTTGATGGTGGTTTGGAGTGCGGCTTGGAGATCAAGTTGGAGCCTCTCGTACTCATCTCTCTTGGTCTTGCGCTCCTTCTCAATCTCCAATTCCCGGGCCATCATTTGCTGTTGCACCTTAGCGGGCGTGAGGCACTGCAAGTGTTCCTCCCGGAATTTTTTATACTCTTCTGCAAGAAGAACATCATTATCAGCAAAACGGCCAAGTAGGAAGATACAATTGCAGAGAAGAAAGGGGAAGGCTCACCTTCCAGAGTAGCGATCTTGCTCTGGGCGGAGGCGGCGAAAACTTCGCAGTCTCGGTGTTTTTCCACCAAGTCCTTGAGCTTGCCTGCAAAGAAAACAGCAATGAAGCAAAAAAAGCAAAAACGTGCGTAAACACAAAATGCACAAACCGAGATGCTAGAAGCTTACCTTCGACCTCAGAGATCTAGAGAGTGCGTTCCAGGGCCATCTGCTCCATCGCCTCACTATCTTTCTTGTCGGCTTCCAGAGCCTGGATACGATCTTTGGCGATGCGGTGGTTCCAGAGTAGCCGACGGAAAACCCTGGTCCTCTTCTGGACGTTGTCCTGCAGAGAAGAAGGGAGAAAGTGTAAGTGGTTTGGAAGATTTGGCCCGAGTAAATGTCAACTCGGTTGAGTCTTCACTCACTCGGCCCGAATCTCGGGGACTGGGGGAATGACTAAGAGGAAAAGAGAAAAAGAAAAGAGAAAGAAGAAACCAGCAACTCGGAAAATGCAAGAAGGAGAAGAAATACTTACCACGTAGCTCTGCTCGATGTCCTCGATGTTCTTACGGATGACGAACAATTTTCCGGCCAAGGTGCAGGCAGGGCTGGCAACCGTCATGGCGACAGAGCCTACATCAGCTTTGTTCCAGTCGGTGCGGTAGTGATCGAGCTGACCCAACTCGGTACCGTTCCAAGTGGGGTTACCGTGCGCCTTGTTGTTCCAGGCCTTATCAACAAAGCCTACTCGGTCCAGGATGGCAGTAAGGCCTTCTTCTTCAATCTCTTCATCTTCTTCGCCACGAGAAAAGAGCTCGGGGGTCGCCTTCTTCCCCTTGGAGATTCCCACGGCTTGGCCTTCCTTGAGAGCGGCTAGTCGCTTCTCTCCCTTGGTTAGTGAGATTTGGTGGCGCTGCGACAAGGTCATCATGTACTCGGGGTAGGTGGGTTGCGCGCTGCCGCTAGCACCAGCACTCTTCTTCTCGACGGCGTCAGTGACCCCGGAGGCAGCCGGGTTGGCGTTTGAAGCAGACGGAACAAGCGTAAGCTGGGTGCTCTTCACCTGTTTCCCGGACTGTTCACCTCGTGGCTTGGGAGGCGGCATTTGCTGCCCAGCCTGCGAAGCACTGCACTTCGGCTGTATCCGGGTTGCCTTGGTCTTGATGATCTTCTTGGTGCTGGGCGTCGAGGCTGGCCGAGAAGAAGGTGGTGGCACTTGTAGATTTGGCTGAGGAGGTGTTGGTGCTGATTGAGTTGGTGGAGGAACAGGTGCGCTGGGTGGAGTCACCTGCGGAGTTGGCGGCACAGGAGGCTGGCTACTCGGTGCAGCGTCTGGCTGCACTTGGTCCTGGCGAGTTGGCTCCACCACGTTGTCTTCTACCCGCTGCTCCGCAGCGGGATCTGGCCTTGTGTCAATAGTGCCTTCTACCCGCGGCCCGGCCGCGGGATCATCTTTTTCTGCAGCATGGGTGTCTTGCTGCTGCTCGGGGGTGGCGTCTGGCCGCTCCAGGACGACATCGTCTTGCTGCACAGCAGCATCTTCAGTGTTTTCCCCAGCTGAGGCAGCTGGGGGAGTTGGCGGCATCTCGTCGTTGGAAGTAGCCCGGGTAGTGGGCCGCGCGTCAGGCGGCGACTGCTCGGAGGTGAGATCTATCTCTACCCTGGCGTCGTCGTTCTCGGCGCCAGTGGCTTGTTCTTCATCAACTGGGGAGGACGCACGCGACCTTCCCCGTGGCCTTTGGTTCTCGTCGTCATCAGAGAGATGAACGGTCTCCTCTTGGGGCGGGGTTGTCCGCGTATGAGGAACTGACGAAGTAGCGGCATCCGCGTCAAGAGCAGCGCTAGAAGAAAGAGTAGTGCAAGATCAGAAAGCAGAGAAGGGAACCAAGGGAAAGTTATAACAGGAAGCGGCAATAAGTTAAGATGTACTCGGAGGAACACTTACCCTTTGTGGGTGGGGGCTTTCCTCTTCTTGGAAGCGCCGGTCTTGGGGACGGCGGTCTTCTTGGCCTTCTTGGGGGCAGGTGCCTGGGCACCACTGCCAACTCTCTTCCGAGTATTGCGAGCGGCCACCGATAGCGGATCGACGACCAGGACTTCCTCCTCGTCGTCCAACTCAGGGTCCTCTGCAGAGTAGAAGAAGAAAGGAGTTAAAACAAGCAAGGAAATAAAGTTAAAGTTTACTGCTAGCAGACAGAGAGGTGAACTCAATCACCTTCGTCATCTTCGGACCAATCCCGAATAGACGCATCAACTCGGGCCTTACCAGGTTGAACGGCGTTGGGGATACACAAGGTATCCTGAGTGTCGTATGCCTTGGCGTCATCTTCTTCTCGGTCCTTTTGCCAGTTGGACTCAATGATCTCACTGTCTTCTTCTCGCTGACGGTTGATGTGTTGTTGAGGCAAAGATAAAACACAATGAGTTGAGTTCTCAGCGATGTGTTTTTACTCAGCATAGCATGCAAACACAAAGCATATTAAGCTAAGAATTCCTACTCGGAGGAACATGCAAACGCAAAGCATATTAGGCTAAGTAATTCTACTCGGCATGGCGTGCAAACACAAAGCATATGAAGCCAGAGAGATAGGTATGAGGACCTACTCGGTACAATATGCAAGTACAAAGCATACAAAGCTGAGAGACTACCTATTCGGTATCAGGGTGCAAACACAAGGCATAGAACGCTAACATGTTCGATGGGCTTGGTGCGGCTATACGGCACGAAGCCGTACGCCCAATTATCGGTGAGCGAGGTCTGCATGATGGACCTGGCCCAGATGGCCACTTCCGCTGTGCTGAGCTCGAAGGTTGTCGTCCGGGTACAGTCGCGGGGGCCTCCCATGTAGCACATCTTGTGCACTCGGTGCTGAAGCGGGAGTACCCGGCGCGACATCCAGCACGCAATGGGGTCGTTTTGGATGAACCCCGCCGTCACCAGCTCGGTCAGGAGCTTCTCGACCCGGAGGACGTCTGGCACCGTCTTCTTCGGGTCGTAGCCCCAGTTCTTCCCGGTGGGCAGCTCGTTCTTGAACTGCGGAAGCCCTATCTGGTCTTCTATTGGTTTCCCCTTCTCGGCGGGTACGTTCTTCACGTACAGGAACCCGCACTGCCACTTGCGCACGGTATCCAGCCCGAGAACTCTCGGGTGGTGTCCGGTGCGGCGTTGCAGCATCATCGCGCTACCCGTCTGGGTCATCACGCGAGGAGCGGAAGTGTTGCCGGGATTTGGAATCATTTGTCTACGGAGGAAGAAATACCTTGCCCAAGTGTGGATGGTTGGGTAGACACCCAGAAAGGCCTCACACACGGTGGCATGTGTGGAGAGCATCACGATTGCGTTTGGTGGGAGATGGTGTCGTTGAACGCCAAAACGGCGGAGAAAATCAGAGAAGAATTGGGAGATGGGAAGGCCGAAGCCGTGTTTGAAATGGGATAGGAAGACCACGAACTCACCCTCTTCGGGTTCCGGGATGATCTCCTTGCCGGGAGGCCGGCAGACGACGCCGGGAGGGATGCGGCGCGTGTTGACCAGCCATTGGCAGTCCTCCGCGGTCACGTCCGAGCCCTCCCAGCCGGCTCGGGCGGCAACCGCATCGTCTCCAGGCGCCATGGAAGCAGATGGCTATCGGAGAGGAAGAGCTCGTGAAGATTGAAGCTCGACGGAGATGCGCGGAGATGCACTTCTCTCTCTCTCTCGCGGTGCATGGGGTGGCGGCGCGTTGAGATGCAGCGGCACTGTGCTCGACGGCGGCGACAGAGGCGAGGAGGCGTGAGATTGGAGAAAGTGCGAAGGAAGAAGAAGAAGTGGGCGGCGTGGGGGTATTTATCTATCCCCGCGCGTTGCAGTTACCACCGGATTGATCGTAGGCAGTAATCGTGCAGCGTGGGTTAACTACCCGTTAGAAACGCACATAGCGCAAAACGCGCGCGTAACGGGCGCAGTTAATCCCACATCCCAGATCGCGGGCTTTCGAGTACCGTTTGACGTGACCTAACGGGCCGTGGGCCCTAGTTGCAGTGAAGGGCGCGTGGCCTGCTCTGTCCCTGGCACCGAGGCGTCGGGGGCACGAGGGCTTGACACATGCCCAGTAGCGACACATAGAGATGGATTTGGTCTGATCCAGCGGGATTGTGTTCGAAATTTCACCAAGTCATTTTACTCGGCAGCTCAGTAGAGAGATGGCTCTACTCGGCTACCAGGAAAGTTATCTCATAACCACAGTTGGAGAGATTTGAGAAGGAGTTACTGATTCAAGTTGAGGTGCAACTCGGGGTTACTGCTTCGAGAAGACAATTTGGTTTAAACTGGCAGGGCCCTGTGAACAAGTTCGCTGGACTCTACTAGCTTCGGGGACTAATGTCGGGGGGTTACCCCCGAGTAGCGGTAAGGAAAGTGATAAAGGCGAAGATCAGAGTACTGTTGGCCGGGTTGGTGGCTACCCGGGTACCCTCTACCCGGTAGTCTCTATCCGGTCATAAGTATTGAAGGCCAAGAGGCGATATTGAGCAAGATTGTATTTGTCCGGGTAGCGGTCAAGTGGTCCGAGTAGATGGACTGTGTTCCTACTCGGGCAAGAAGTCAATGGAGACGTTCTGACAGGACCCCGCGTATCCTGTGGCCGTACCGGCGTGCGGTTCAACTTACGGAGCGCGTGATTATCCGTGCTACAGCGTGGCTACAGTGAGGTAGGCGTCTGTCAAGTCCTGTCATTGACAGAGGGGACATGACATGCCTAGGGGCCTACACTATGTCACTTACAGGGTGGACAGGTCCCATCTGCCGAACGGCGCGGCGACTTCCCGCACAGCGTCAGCGAGAAGCCGGAGGCGTGTGCTATCCTGCAGTGGGCATGTCCCATCGAGTTGTACCTTATAGTCTTTCTTTATTCGGCTGGGCACCAGTATATAAGGTGCCCTGCCCCTCCTGCACGAGGGACGTTGCCTCAGTTTGCATTTATTGCAAGAGCCAGCACTAGAGCTAGAGAGAACAACCGAGTGGCTACTCGGCCAAGAGGCAAACATTGTACTGTGGCTACTCGGAGAACATACATACAGAGAGGTAGGCAGGAGTAGG
Organism: Alopecurus myosuroides; assembly: GCA_028641055.1. Classification (NCBI taxonomy): domain Eukaryota; kingdom Viridiplantae; phylum Streptophyta; class Magnoliopsida; order Poales; family Poaceae; genus Alopecurus; species Alopecurus myosuroides. The sequence goes on along the minus strand of CM054057.1, from coordinate 325,162,878 downwards.
GGTGTTACCTCCACACGAGGGACCTGAACCTGGGTAGATCTTGTTGTTTGCAGTGTTACTTACGCGCGGCTACTCGCCGTGCGATCCCTCCCCGGATACCTCCAGCGTCCATCGGCCCCAACACTTTAGCCATCCTATGGCATCTACCGTGATACCACCACGACACACATTGGCCAATAGACAATGTCACTCATCTGTGTCAACAAAAGAATAGATGACGGACAAATTTGCATTGGACATCGTCACTTTGTGAATTCCAACACTGTGTAAGAATAGATGGCAAACAATTGTGCAATGTTTAATTGTGGATTTCTTGCCACTGATCAAACTATCAATGTGCATTAGACATTGTCACTTTGGTATGTGGCAAGAAATCTACAATTTGGGATTCTTTTCCACTCACCAAACTGACATTGTGCAATGTACATTGTCACTATGTTCTATGGCTTTCAATCCCAATGCAAAGCAATGAGCATTTCACATTGGGTCTTTCATGCATGGCATGTTTTGCCTATTGGGGCACACCATCAAATAATCAATCTTCCTAACCAAAAACCCTAATCCTCAACTCGTGCACACACAAGTAATCAATGATAAGCTCCTACTACTAAACCACGGAACAAATCTACTACTATCTGGTAATAGCAAAGAACCCTAATGAGGATGTTCAAAAGGTTACCATGTCTCCAAGCTTCGGCGTAGAAGACGATGCCGATGCCTATGTCGGTGGCGGAGGAGCCGGAGCCGTAGAAGTGGCGGAGGGGGACGAGGAGCAGTCGTTGCATGTACCGGGGCCGGAGTGGGGGAGAAAAAAAATGAAAGCAACGGGTATTGGTTCGCTGGGGGAGGGGGGCTTCGGCCGAGGACCAAATCCCGATGGTAGTCCCAGCAGCGGGCTACTAGAGTCGGCTATCGCGGCGGCGGCCTCCTGGGAAAACCCCATTCCCCCCATCCCCACCATCCGCCCCGACGTATGCATCTACGGGGCCACCATCCTTCACGTTGCCGCTGCATCCATCTCTATCGAGACATCATAGTAAGGTGCATGGACGGGGGTGCCATAAGCCTACTGGTAGAACCGCGAAGGGACGTGGAAGAACAGTAAACGATAACACCGAGTTTACCCAGGTTCGGTACGACGCAACTAGGCGGCGTTCCTACTTCTTCAATCTCACTAAATCAGGGCTGAAGGCTGAAGTATACAAAGTACAATTATGAGTATGGTTTTGCTAACTCGTCGAGGATGAACTTCCCGGCGAGTTGGATTCTAGCTAGTTGTGTACCTTCTCTTGATCCCATCCGGCTTTATGTAGATAGCCGGATTAGGGCTTATAGAAAGGAAACCTAGAAGACTATGGAAAGTATCTAACTTGGAAAGTAAGAAATCCTGCTTCTCCTCCAAGTCGAACCACGTTGGGTCGTGGTCCGGGTTCTTCTAGAATCCGGCTTCCTGTGCGTCATCTTACTGGGCCTCCCAATGGACTCCACTCTATTGTCTATGGGCCACCCTAGTAATCCGGCCTTTGGCCAATGCCAGATATACCCCTAATTGGTATATATCCGACAGTAGCCCTGTCGTGGTGTTATCACGGCAAGTGTCTTCATGCGAGAACTATATTGCAAGGCCATTGCTACTGAGCAAAACTTCGAAAGGGTTAAGGAGGAAACGAGAGACGCGAGTTTACCCAGGTTCTTCCCCTCGAAGGATAAAACCTACTCCTGCCTTCTTACTATCAGGAAACAAGGTCTCGATTACAAAGGGCGATTCCGGCTCTTGATGTCTCGAGTTACCTTGCTATTCCCTTAGACCTTGTTCTTCTACGTCCCAGGGCCTCGCCTTATATATTGGCTGAGCCCCCCGGGTTACAAAGGATCCGGGTTATACCCGTCGTCGGAGTCCTAGTTATATCCGGTTCTGGGTAGTCCCGCTCCGGTTCTCCCCGTGACCTTGTCGTCTCCGTCCGGCCTTGGGCTGATCTCTAGGCCTTGGGCCCTTACGCCTCCCAGCTGAGACCGCGGGCTGGTCCTCTGTATTCTCCGAGTTACGCACATGGTAACCCGGGCCTTCTTTCCGCCGAGTGATCATCACAAACCGGTTCTCCTTGCTATAAACCGGACTAGCCACTGTGAGCCGGATCAAGTGAATTCAGATTTATATGTGCGGTTGGTGAGACTCCCCCTCACCTATTCCCCCAACATTAGCCCCCAGATTAACTTGGACACTTAAGCCGAAACTTACGATGTTCACGTTAAGCTACTTGGAGCACAAGCTAGGCAAAAATCATTTGCCTTCATAAGATAACCTTCAGAAATATCCGATCCAGATTTCCCGGGTTTCGTTCTTTATCTTCAGGATCATATCTTTCCGTTTTCTGAAAAGATAACTCCTGCGTCTTCATCTCCTAGATCTCCAGAACCAGAAAATATCTTAATTTAAACCGATTTTTTCTCCACGCAATTAATGCATTTTTCTCAGAAAATCTTTTCCTGTAGATCCAATATGTCCGTGTTTTTTCTGGTGAAAAGGTTAATCCCGAGGGTCCTCTGTGCAAATTACCACCTAACCCTAGGGTTTAGGCCTCCGCCTATAAATACTCCACCGTACGGTCCCTAGGGATCATCCCCCCCCGAGCCTCCACTTCGTCTTCCTCCATCGAATCAACAGCTCGAGAGCTTTAATCTTCCCCTTGCGCCGTCGCAGACGGAGCATCACCAGCGTTCGCCGCGATCGTGGTGAAGGAGAAGAGCCAGGCGTCCAAACCTGGAGGAACCGGAAAGAAGAGGAAGGCCGGAGGTGCTTCCGGTTCTGCCGCGGCTATGCCTGGCCGGTCTGTGATGCAAGTTAACTGGTGTAAGTCAGAAATGACTCAAGGCCGGTTGAGTGAGATGGAGGACGCCGCTTACTCTTGAAGAACTTGAAGTGGAGAGCCCCAGGAAACGAGACCCGGCCTGAACCAGGGCCGGGCGAGATTCTCCGTGGGTTTCGCCCACCCGGATCTCATTTTTTCCGCCGGCTCCTCAACTATTATGGTCTCCACCTTCAAGATCTTCCACCAAAATCTATCCTTAACATTAGTAACTTCGTAGTTCTCTGTGAAGATTATCTCCAAGTAGAGCCTAACTTAGATCTCATCCTTGAGTACTTTTACTGCAACAAACACCCCGACGTAGCCGGGGGTGAGCTTATTCACTGTGGAGGTGTCTCCTTTCAGAGGCGGAAGGACATCGCCTATCCAGGCATTCCCCTTGCTAGTCATCCTAAGTTATGGAAAATAACTTTCTTCTATATAAAAGACACTTCTCCCAAAGGTGAACCGTCTCTTCCGGGTTATCGCCCTGAACGTCTAGTTTATACCAGTACCATGAACTCGTACGCCAAATCCTCTGATCGAGTCAAAATCTAGCCCCTCCTGAAGCGCGTAACTTCCTTGATAGTTCACGGGCTTACCGATTAAGAGTTAACCAAAACTTGGGTGGACTGGCGCATCCAACCCCTTAGCATCAGGAACCGGTTGTTTCATGAATACACCAGTTTAGCAGATCCCATGCGATATTCCGAGACTCCAGTATCTAAGTCTGATATGGTGACTTCCCTCAAACTCCTGGTTGGAATAAAACAAGACAGGTTCTTTGATGTTGGCCTGGAGCCCTTTTGCGCCTCTAACCCGGCTCCTCCTGTAGGTTTCTATATTCTTTTATAAGTAATTTCCATTCCTTAAAAATGCGCTCGTTATAACTTTGACTTTGTCCGGTTCATAGGTCTCGGATCCCTTCTGGGTTACCACGGAAGAGCCAGCTTCTCCTCCCGAGGATGATGAATCAGAGGAGCAAAGTGACGAAGAGGACGATGTTTCGGAATTTGACTCCCTCGGTCACTTGCACAATCAATTTGCTGTAACATCCACCTTTTTTGTAATATAAAGTTTGTGTGTTTGTGCTTATGATCATGTCATGTCATGCATGCATTTTTGAACCCAATGTTGGTTTTAAAACAAGTGCATTAAAAATTTAATAACGGAGTTTATTAAAATCACTTAAAAGTGCCACACTACAATGATGGTTTGAAATGGTGCAATTTTTGCAAACCAAAAATATGTTGAGGTTGCCCTTGCTGTAAGGATCTCAAAAATAATTTTTGTCAAATTTTACCTTTTACAGAAAGGCCCTCAAAACCGTTTTCAGTGTGCTGTTTTTAAAAATAGCAGGACCTTTTTGCAGTTCCTGGAAATTTCAGGGGGGTTTTTGGAAAACCTCTTTTGTCATCTTCTTCCTCACGACAATAGACAGAAGCTCCACGACGCCTTCCCCCGCCACCTCCTTCTTGTCCTCCTTGAGGATAAGGGCGAGGAGAAGGACCCCGTACGTATCCTCTACCTCCTCATCACCTCGTCTCTCTCCCTGGTTCCTCGCACGCAGAATAAAAGGCAAACCCTAACCCTACCGCCGCGGACGCCGCTCGCCGCCGGCGCTACGGCCTTCCCCGCTCCCCTCCGAGCAGCCCACCGTCCCCGCCATCTCCCTGTCGTCCTCCTCGAGCTCGCCCAGCAGCCGAGAAGCTCGGGAGGCCCTCAATTTCGCGCCGGACGTCGCCACGGCCGCCGCCGGAATTCACTCGCCGCCGGCGATTTCCGCCCCGCCTCGCCTCCCCGACCTCCTCATCACGTTCGCTGTGAGCTCCCGAACCCCCTGGTGCCCCTCCCTTCCTCCCTCCCCCTCCGGTTGACCCCTTCGCCGTTGGCCTCGCTCCACCGCCGCGCCCGAGCACGCAGGCGAGCTCTCCGGCGACCAATCGGTCAGCCGCGAGCATCCCGAGCTCCCTCTCGGTCTCCTCTAGCTCGTGGAGGCATCCGATTCCAAAATCCCGGAGCAATTCGTTCAATTGCTTAGCTTCTGTGCCAATTTGGGCTGGGATGATGTCATCACGACATCATGCCCACGTCACCTGGCCTATTTTCAGTTTAATTTCATTTAAATGAAAATGGTACTGCCACGTGGACCCCACCTGTGTTAATTTCAGAAAAAGAGTGAATTTTGTAAATGCAATATCTTCTGTTTGGCTAATCAGAAAAATGTGTTCAATATACCAATTTGTTCAGAAAAATGTAATCTACATGTTCATATCATTTGCACACATTGTTGACAAATTTGAATTTTGAGCATTATTTAAATCATTTAAAATAAAGAAAATAAGTTTTTATTCAAGAAAATTAGAAAATTACAAGTTATATGTCAAAATGCTTAGAATGACAAATGCAACCTAGTTATGGTGTTCTCAACCCTATTTGAGCACTTTAACTTGTCACACCTCTAGGTTTTTCCCGAATCAGCATCCCAGGTCCACTTCGGGACTAAATTCACTAAAACTGTGTTCTTAACATATGAACCCAGAAACCCATGAACCATGTTTAGGGATTACCTTTAATGCATTCAAATTTTCATGCATACATATTGAGCATTTGCATCGATGCCTTTTTTGAGTGTTGTTCTCTTTCTTTCCGGTGTTTTCTCTTATCGGTAGAACCCGAATCCAGAGTGAAGTTCAACTCCCCTGTTGCCGAATACTTGGTCTAAACAACCAAGTCAAGCACATATCCCTGAAGCTTTATTTCGTTTTCTTGAAGCAAGGCAAGCATAACCTCTTATCTGCCCATATATGTTTTCGAAGTGTTTTCCTTCTCGTACGATGCATGCTTTACAAAGTATCTTGAGTCAATAGATAGAGTTATCCTATTTATTTGCATAAACCAGATATCATGATTCAATGCTCCTCGCAGACATAGGATTTGTTTGTGTGTATCGCCAGAGCCTCAAATATGCCATGCTTAGTCTTACATGTCTGTTTATCTCTACTCCATCCGGTTGATGAATCAGAGTTACGCAATGAATCTAGTATGACAGGATGACGTGGTAAGGTTTCAGATGTGTGGTTAATATGTTTAAAGGCCTGGATGAGTTGCCGCATGGGATGTGGTGATTTGCCTCGTTCATGCCCCTAGGAGCGAGTTCTCGCCTTTGAAGCTAAGACTGATCGTGCAACCACACGGGGATTGGATTCCCCTAGGTTTCAACTTGTCTAGTTTGTTCCATGAGTTGCCTAGTTCGGGCGTTCCATTTGGATTTGCTGGGGATATTAAAACGTTTTCAAAACTAGGACGTGCTGGTGTATCGGCGCTCTGCGGGTAGGTAACCGTCGAGCATTGCGCACAACGATAGAGACCCGGCAGGAGATGGCCACTCCCTATTGGCGGTCCATCTCTACTCGGAGCGACTCATGGAATAGGCGAAGCAAGGGAAAGATCGTGGTCAGCCACGCTCTGCCGGCACATCGTCGGAATTGTGCCAATAGCTTGGCATTAAGAGTCGTTTGATACGTGTGGGTAAAGTTGTACACCCCTGCAGGGTTTAATCTTTTCGAAAAGCCGTGTCCGCGGTTAAGGACGACTTGGTGACGGATCCTGAGATCATAGATAACTTGAACCTGATGTAAAAGATGTTGGCAATGAATGTTTAGTTTTAAGAGGTGGTTCCAGTTATCGGTGCTGAAGATGATGCTTCGAAGGTTCTGAAGGCAATACCCGTGAAAGGGTGTTCTTTGAAAAGATTTGCGAAAAACTTCTCTATCTCCCTCTATTCGAAACAAAGTTGGCTTTACGCAAAACAACCTTCATAAACCTTTTTTGAACAAGCAGATATATAATAGGTTAGTTAAGTCTTGTTGAGTACCTCCCGTACTCATGTTTGCTTCAATTTGGTTCAGGTGGAGTTCCATACCTTTGGTGGTGTTTCAACGTGGACATCGACGGATAGTTTGGGGTTTCACAGGTAGCAGACTGGAATCTATGGGTTGGGACGTCGCCTTATGTTGCGGCCTCTTAGGCCTTTTTGGTTCTTGTTGAATAGCAACATAATTTGCTTTCCGTTGTCTGATGTAATGTTGGGTCGTGTGACCCCTGTTTGTAAGCTATACTCTAGTATTACTTGCTTAATAAAGCTTCATGTTTAGAGTACTGCTTTGATCGGTTGTTGGTTTTGAGCCCGTTGTTATACAGTTTTGGCTATGCCTGCATAGTTCTCGCAATCGAGGGGTTGTGGAGCCGATGATCCATGTCCGAGCCCGCCTGCCGATGTGATTCGGCCTGGGGCGAGGTAACCCCAGTAACCCTCGATTGTTGTTGCACTTTCTGGACACATAGCAGCTCTGTATAACTTTGGTCCCGTTCCTTTAGTTTCATCCGACTCGTGGACGCTTGGGTATACATATCTGGTTATGACTAGCATGGACACAAGGAGTAGTAGACCGGGGATCCGGACTACGTGCCGATGAATCCGGTCTGCCTGCCGTTATTTGTTGCGGTTGGGGCTGGTAACCCTGAAGCCCTTGTGAGTCCATCTCTAGGAGCACATGACAGTTTGTACATCTCTGGGTCCGGGGTCTGACAGGTCTTGGTATCAGAGCAGGACTGCCTGTAGGAAAACTCTTGCTATTGGTCGGTGTTGAGTCTAGAGTTTGTGAAAACTATTTTCGAAATGACAAATGAGTGATGAAAACCTTCTTAGGATTCTTTTTACTCCTTACCTGGTATCGCTCTAACTCTGAGTCATCGTATCTCATTTGATTTCAAATGTTTTACCTCTCACCTGTTAACTTCAAAGTTAGGAGCAAAATCGTTGGGTGTTTTTCCTAGTACTCCGTGTCAGGTTGCTAATGTTCTCAGAGTTTCCAAGTTACCTCCTTTGTTCTAAATCGTTGTTTCCTTTTGACTTCAGTTGATCGATATCAAGTCATGAATCTTTCTATTGCATTCTTTCCCATGAGAGTGTTTCTCATGGTTCCATTTCTTTGTACTCAGGATGTCCGGGAGTACTCGAGATTCCGTTGAAAGTGGTCATATCGAGGGAGAGTCTTCATCTTCCTTAATGACGCAAGTTCTTCAGGATATCGAGACCAACCGCCTGAGAAATGAACATCTCCTTGAGCATGTGGTGCAAAATACTGAAAGTCGTCATGACGAATGTGTCACATTCGGGGATTTAGTTCATGCTAAGCTTCCATCTTTCAGCAGTCTCAACAAACCCATCGATGCTGATGATTGGCTTCGTACCATCGAGCGCAAATTTAGCGCTCTCCATGTTCCAGAAAGTGACCGTGTGAACTTCGCCGCCTATCAGCTAGAGGGTGAAGCTGGTTCATGGTGGGAAGGTTTCTTGGCGTTGCAATCGCCAGGACATAAGGTTACTTGGGAAGAGTTCCGTAAAGAGTTTCGTGATGCCCATGTTCCTGAGGCAGTTATGGACTCCAAAAGAAAAGAGTTCCTGGATCTGACCCAGGGACAGATGGATGTTGAAACTTATGGGCGTGAATTCACCCGTTTGGCTCGTCATGCACCCCGAGATGTTGCAGATGATGCGGATAAACAAGAGTTGTTCCGCAAGGGTCTGGATTCCGGAGTTCTCTATGAGCTACTGTCTTTCCAGTTTCCAACCTTCCAGGACCTTTATAATCATGCTCTTATCTTGGAGCGTGGCAAAAAGGAAATGGAAATTTCTTTGAAGCAGATTTCTGGAGAGTCACATGCGTCTTCTTCTGGTTCCAAGAAGCGTCGTGTGTTTGTTCCGTACAGTGCTAATCCATATCCATCACTTGTTCAACAAGGTCACCTTGGTGGGCAATCCAGAGTTGTTGGTGGTAAGAAACGGCTGGTGACATGTCATGTATGTGATGAACTTGGCCATTACTCCGACAAATGTCCTCAGAGGATATCTCCTGCACCTCAGCTTGTTCCTACACAGGTTGTTAACCGTGGTCGTTTGAACCATGTTCTGATTGAAGAAGCTCAGAAAGCACTTGATGTCGTGTTGGGAATGCTTCGTGTTAACCTAGCTCCAGCCTCCGTTCTGTTTGATTCCGGAGCGTCACACTCATGTGTATCAAGAGCTTTTGTGGTGTTGCATGACATACCTCTTGTGAGTATGGTTCCTCCGTTGATAATTTCCACCCCAGGGTCCTTCTGTTATACCAATCAGTGTTGCCCTAGTGTCCCAATTGAAATTGGAGGTTTGGTGTAACTTTCTACACTTGTCATCATGGACTCAGATGACATCAACGTCGTACTGGGCATGGACTGGTTGTCAACACATCATGCCATGATTGACTGTGCATCCAAGTCTGTTACCCTGATTCATCCGTATGGTCAGACAACTCGGTTGTTGTTTCCTTGTGGGACAGTTCAACCACAGCCACATCCTCAGCTCAATGCTATCGAAGTTCGACCATCTTCCGAGATTCATGAGGTACCAGTGGTGTGTAAGTTCCCGGATGTCTTCCCGGAAGAGCTTCCTGGTATGTATCATGATTATTTAGCGGAGTTTGTTCTTGAACTAATTCCTGGAGTGGCTCCTACTTCTGAAAGACCACACCGTATGTCTCTAGAAGAGCTGGTTGAGTTGAAGAAGCAAATAGAGGAGTCAGAAGGGAAAGGTTTCCCTCATGCCAACACATCTTCTTGTGGGTATCCTACACTCTTCGTCATGAAGAAGGATACCACAGTTCCCCAGCTGGTCAGTGAATATTGTCCGTTCAATGATGTGGCAATAAAGCACAAGTGTTCTCTTTCTCGCACAAATGATTTGTTTGACCGTCTGTTTGGTGCCACTGTTTTCTCCAAGATACACTTAAGTCTGGGTTATTATCAACTTCAGACCAGGTCCGAGAATGTTTCTAAAACAGTTGTCAAAACTCGTTATGGCCTTTACGAGTACACTGTTATGTTCCCCGAACTCTACAATGCTCCAACCATGTTGATGGGGCTTATGAAATCCATTCTCATGGAGTATCTTGACAAGTTCGTTGTGGTTTACCTCGACGATGTTATAATCTACTCTAAGTCCGAAGAAGAACATGCTGAACATCTTCGGCTAGATTTGACAAAGCTTCGTGAGCATCATCTCTATGCCAAATTTTCCAGATGTGAGTTCTGGTTGAAAGAGCTCATATTTCTAGGCTATGTCCTATCTGCTGACGGAGTTGCAGTTCTCCCTAGCAAAGTTCAAGCCATATTGGACTGGGAGTCACCTAAGTCCATCAAAGAGGTTCGAAACTTCCTCGAACTTATCGGTTGTTATCACCGCTCTATTGAAGGTTTCTCCAAAGCTGCCAAGCCAATGACTGATCTTCTTAAGAAAGATAAACAGTTTGTATGGTCAAGAATGGCAGAAGAGAGTTTCCGGTTGTTGAAAACCAAGCTGGCTAATGCTCCTATGCTTGTCCTTCCGGACACGTGCAAGGACTTTGTCATCTTCTGTGATGCCTCTCGTCAAGGTATCGATTGCGGTCTATTGCAAGATGGTCGTGTGGTTTCTTATGCTTCTCGACAACTGAAACCACATGAACTCAAATATCCAACTCATGCTCTTTAGTTAGCAGCTGTTGTGTATGCCTTGAAACAATGGCGTCATCATCTGCTAGTAAATCAATGTGAGTTCTACTTCCATCAGCAGAGCTTCAAATATCTTTTTACCCAACCAGATCTAAGTCTCAGACAAAAGAGATGGTTGGAACTAGTCAAAGAACCCAATGTGGAGGTCAATTGTCAAACTGGTAAAGGTAAAGTCGTGGCTGACACGACAATCCAGAAGTCAAACTGTAACAGCTTGATGATACAGCAAGATCAACCTTCTCTCCACAAAGAGTTCTGCAAGCTTAATCTTGAGGTTGTTCCCTCTGGTTATATGGTTAATCCAGAAGTGAAACCATCCTTTGAACATCAAATCAAAGATGCCCAAAAGCGGGATCTAAGCATTACCTTGGTCAAGAGAAAGATTTCTCGTGGAATTCCTACATGTTTCTCTGTTGATGATCAAGGTACCGTTTATTTTGGTGAACGTCTCGTTGTGCCAAAGAAACGGAATCTGAAACAACTTATCCTCCGTGAAGCTCATGAGTCACTTCTCTCTGTTCATCCTGGTAGCACCAAAATGTACCGTGATTTATGTCATAGGTTCTGGTGGACTAAGATGAAGCGAGATATCGCTCAATTTGTGGCTGAACGCAATGTTTGTCGTCGTGCTAAAGCTGAACATCAAAGACCAGTTGCTACTCTCTACCCCACCCCTATTCCTGTTTGGAAGTGGGATGAACTTGAGATGACTTTCATTGTTGGTCTTCCAAGAAATGATCAGGGACACACCGCTATCTGGGTAGTGATTGATCGTCTGTCAAAGGTTACTCATTTTGTTCCTATCCATCAGGGCATCAATGCTAAACAACTGGCAGATTTATATGTCTCTAGGATAATACCTCTTCATGGTGTTCCGAAAAAGATCCTTTTCGATCATGGAAATCTGTTTACTTCCAAAGGCTTGGCAAGTTTCAAGCAAGCTATGGGAAGTCGTATAGACTTCACCATAATCTATCAGTCATCCCGTAATGATCACCTCGGGAGTCTGAATCAAACACTTGAAGACATGCTTCGAGCTTGTGTTGTATCTTTCGGTAATGATTGGGAGAAGTGTCTTCCATCTGCCGAGTTTCTTTATAACAACTGTTTCCAAGTTATCTTAGCCAAAGCTCCGTTTGAAGTTCTCTACAATCAAAGCTGTTCAATTCCGTTAAATTGGTCAGAAACCGGTGAAAGACAGTTCTTTGGACCGAATAATCTGATCAATGAGACTGAAGAAACAGTTCGTATCATCCGTGAACATCTGAAAGCGGCTCAGTCTCGTCAGAAGAGTTGTGGTGACCGTCAACAAGATATTCGTTATGATATCGGCTGACAAGCCTATCTTCAAGTCACACCTTTGAAGGGTGTTCATCGTGATGTCATGAAGGGAAAATTAACGCCTCGCTATGTTGGTCCTTTCCCTGTTCTTGCAAAAAGTGGGAATTTTGCTTATCATCTCCACCTACCTTCAACGTTCCCACGGGTTCATGCTACATTCCACGTCTCACAACTCCATCGTTGTTTCAAAGATTCCAACCGTGGTGTTGATCATGAAACCATTGATCTTAAGGATGATCTGACCTACCGAGAATGTCCTGTCCGTATCCTCGAGGCAGCTGAACGAAAGATTCGATGCCGAAGCATCAAGTGCCTCAAAGTTCAGTGGTCTCATCATTCTGAAGCTGAAGCAACCTGGGAACAAGAAGATCGTTTACGATCTGAGTACCCGTCCTTTGCTGAAACCTAGGAATCTCGGGACGAGATTCTTGTAAGGGGGGTAGACTTGTAACATCCACCTTTTTTGTAATATAAAGTTTGTGTGTTTGTGCTTATGATCATGTCATGTCATGAATGCATTTTTGAACCCAATGTTGGTTTTAAAACAAGTGCATTAAAAATTTAATAACGGAGTTTATTAAAATCACTTAAAAGTGCCACACTAAAATGATGGTTTGAAATGGTGCAATTTTTGCAAACCAAAAATATGTTGAGGTTGCCCTTGTTGTAAGGATCTCAAAAATAATTTTTGTCAATTTTTACCTTTTACAGAAAGGCCTTCAAAACCGTTTTCTGTGTGCTGTTTTTAAAAAATAGCAGGAAATTTTTGCAGTTCCTGGAAATTTCAGGGGGGTTTTCGGAAAACCTCTTTTGTCATCTTCTTCCTCACGACAATAGACAGAAGCTCCACGACGCCTTCCCCCGCCACCTCCTGCTTGTCCTCCTTGAGGATAAGGGCGAGGAGAAGGACCCCGTGCGTATCCTTTACCTCCTCATCACCTCGTCTCTCTCCCTGGTTCCTCGCACGCAAAAGAAAAGGCAAACCCTAACCCTACCGCCGCGGACGCCGCTCGCCGCCGGCGCTACGGCCTTCCCCGCTCCGCTCCGAGCAGCCCACCGTCCCCGCCATCTCCCTGTCGTCCTTCTCGAGCTCGCCTAGCAGCCGAGAAGCTCGGGAGGCCCTCAATTTCGCGTCGGACGTCGCCACGGCCGCCGCCGGAATTCACTCGCCGCCGGCGATTGCCGCCCTGCCTCGCCTCCCCGACCTCCTCATCACGTTCGCTTTGAGCTCCCGAACCCCCTGGTGCCCCTCCCTTCCTCCCTCCCCCTCCGGTTGACCCCTTCGCCGTTGGCCTCGGTCCGCCGACGCGCCCGAGCACGCCGGCGAGCTCTCCGGCGACCAATCGGTCAGCCGCGAGCATCCCCAGCTCCCTCTCGGTCTCCTCTAGCTCGTGGAGGCATCCGATTCCAAAATCCCGGAGCAATTCGTTCAATTGCTTAGCTTCTGTGCCAATTTGGGCTGGGATGATGTCATCACGACATCATGCCCACGTCACCTGGCCTGTTTTCAGTTTAATTTCATTTAAATGAAAATGGTACTGCCACGTGGACCCCACCTGTGTTAATTTCAGAAAAAGAGTGAATTTTGTAAATGCAATATCTTCTGTTTGGCTAATCAGAAAAATGTGTTCAATATACCAATTTGTTCAGAAAAATGTAATCTACATGTTCATATCATTTGCACACATTGTTGACAAATTTGAATTTTGAGCATTATTTAAATCATTTAAAATAAAGAAAATAAGTTTTTATTCAAGAAAATTAGAAAATTACAAGTTATATGTCAAAATTCTTAGAATGACAAATGCAACCTAGTTATGGTGTTCTCAACCCTATTTGAGCACTTTAACTTGTCGCACCTCTAGGTTTTGCCCGAATCAGCCTCCCAGGTCCACTTCGGGACTAAATTCACTAAAACTGTGTTCATAACATATGAACCCTAGAAACCCATGAACCATGTTTAGGGCTTACCTTTAATGCATTCAAATGTTCATGCATACATATTGAGCATTTGCATCGATGCCTGTTTTGAGTGTTGTTCTTTTTCTTTCCGGTGTTTTCTCTTATCGGTAGAACCCGAATCCGGAGTGAATTTCAACTCCCCTGTCGCCGAATACTTGGTCTAAACAACCAAGTCAAGCACATATCCCTAAAGCTTTATCTGGTTTTCTTGAAGCAAGGCAAGCATAACCTCTTATCTTCCCATATATGTTTTCGAAGTGTTTTCCTTCTCGTACGATTCATGCTTTACAAAGTATCTTGAGTTAATAGATAGAGTTATCTATTTATTTGCATAAACCATATATCATGATTCAATGCTCCTAGCAGACATAGGATTTGTTTGTGTGTATCGCCAGAGCCTCAAATATGCCATGCTTAGTCTTACATGTCTGTTTATCTCTACTCCATCCGGTTGATGAATCAGAGTTACGAAATGAATCTACTATGACAGGATGACGTGGTAACGTTTGAGATGTGTGGTTAATATGTTTAAAGGCTTGGATGAGTTGCCGCATGGGATGTGGTGATTTGCCTCGTTCATGCCCCTAGGAGCGAGTTCTCGCCTTTGAAGCCAAGACTGATCATGCAACCACACGGGGATTGGATTCCCCTCGGTTTCAACTTGTCTAGTTTGTTCCATGAGTTGCCTAGTTCGGGCGTTCCATTTGGATTTGCTGGGGATATTAAAACATTTTCAAAACTAGGACGTGGTGGTGTATCGGCGCTCTGCGGGTAGGTAACCGTCGAGCATTGCGCACAACGATAGAGACCCGGCAGGAGATGGCCACTCCCTATTGGCGGTCCATCTCTACTCGGAGCGACTCATGGAATAGGCGAAGCAAGGGAAAGATCGTGGTCAGCCACCCTCTGCCGGCACATCGTCGGAATTGTGCCAATAGCTTGGCATTAAGAGTCGGTTGATACGTGTGGGTAAAGTTGTACACCCCTGCAGGGTTTAATCTTTTCGAAAAGCCGTGTCCGCGGTTAAGGACGACTTGGTGACGGATCATGAGATCATAGATAACTTGAACCTGACGTAAAAGATGTTGGCAATGAATGTTTAGTTTTAAGAGGTGGTTCGAGTTATCGGTGCTGAAGATGATGCTTCGAAGGTTCTGAAAGCAATACCCGTGAAAGGGTGTTCTTTGAAAAGATTTGCGAAAAACTTCTCTATCTCCCTCTATTCGAAACAAAGTTGGCTTTACGCAAAACAACCTTCATAAACCTTTTTTGAACAAGCAGATATATAATAGGTTAGTCAAGTCTTGTTGAGTACCTCCCGTACTCATGTTTGCTTCAATTTGGTTCAGGTGGAGTTCCATACCTTTGGTGGTGTTTCAACATGGACATCGACGGATAGTTTGGGGTTTCCCAGGTAGCAGCCTGGAATCTATGGGCTGGGACGTCGCCTTATGTTGCGGCCTCTTAGGCCTTTTTGGTTCTTGTTGAATAGCAACATAATTTGCTTTCCGTTGTCTGATGTAATGTTGGGTCGTGTGACCTCTGGTTGTAAGCTATACTCTAGTATTACTTGCTTAATAAAGCTTCATGTTTAGAGTACTGCTTTGATCGGTTGTTGGTTTCGAGCCCGTTGTTATACAGTTTTGGCTATGCCTGCATAGTTGTCGCAGTCGAGGGGTTGTGGAGCCGATGATCCATGTCCGAGCCCGCCTGTCGATGTGATTCGGCCTGGGGTGAGGTAACCCCAGTAACCCTCGATTGTTGTTGCACTTTCTGGACACATAGCAGCTCTGTATAACTTTGGTCCCGTTCCTTCAGTTTCATCCGACTCGTGGACGCTTGGGTATACATATCTGGTTATGACTAGCATGGACACACGGAGTAGTAGACCGGGGATCCGGACTACGTGCCGATGAATCCGGTCTGCCTGCCGTTGTTTGTTGCGGCCGGGGCTGGTAACCCTGAAGCCCTTGTGAGTCCATCTCTAGGAGCACATGACAGTTTGTATATCTCTGGGTCCGGGGTCTGACATTTGCTGACGCTGATTACTCGCAGGATGAACATGCAGAACAAGAGGGCGCCGAGTTATGTCAAGGACAGGCTGATGAAGATGCGCCGGGTCAGGAAGCTCCGGATCAAATTACTCCGCATCTCAATCCATCTACTCCCATCACTGGTTCCAACGTGGTGGCTAAGAAGGAGTCTCCTGCTGGCCAAAAGAGCACCCGACAAGCTGTTGCAAAGGTGCCTATCTCTAGACTGTCAAAAAATCCCTTGAAACCATCCTCACACACAGAGAAAACGCAGGACGATGAAGAAGGTAGAAAAATAAGAAGGACCCGGAGCTCCGGGTCAAGTGAACTAGAAGCAGGTTTGCCTGAGAAAACTCCTCTCCGTCGGGTTTTGAAGGCTCGACTTTCACCTACTGCTTCACATCCCTTGGCCGAAAAAATCAGGCATGAGCTGAGTCGTCCTTTTCATTCGGATTCTCCAAACTCCGACTCATCTCATTACAGTGGGGCTAGTGAGTTTTGCATCAACTCCGGGTAAGCTAACATTTTTACTTTTTTGTGCATCACTTACTAATGTTTCGTCACTCAACCCGGCTTATAATTCTCTTTTTATTGCAGAGCCCAAGCTGTGCTAAAGGTTAACCCTATTTCATCTGCTTCTCCCTCTGCAAACCTCGAGGAGAGGGTTTTTGGAGAAGAAGAAAAAGAAGAACCGGCTACTCGATCGCCGGGTCATGCTGATGCTATGGTTGAAGAGACTGAAGAGGAGGTGAATCCGGTTGATAACACACCGGCTAATGATCCTCCGATTGAAGATGCTCATGTTTTTGATCCGGATGTAGTCATAATGTAACATCCCAAGTATGAAAAATAGCCATTAGAATGTTTTTCTCTCTGTTATTTTATGTTTTGCATCATGACATCATGTTCATTGCATTTGTTTTGCTTTGTTTTCCTCTGTTTTCCCTTGTTTTCACTTGTTTTCTATTTGAATTTCAAATCAAATTTCAAACCTTTTGTTTCATACTTGTGATGTTACAATTTCCAAAAATGACTATTTCAAATCAAAACAATTATTTGCTTCCATTAAAGTTGTAATTTCAAACTATTGTTTTGTTTCTATCAATATTCATCTAATACAAACCATTTTCAAATTCAAATAAAATTCCAAACAGCAACCCTTTTGAAAATTATGAAAATGACAAAACACTTCCATCATTTGTTTCCATTAAACCATGAGGTTCAAACTATTTAAAATTATGGCTTTCAATAACTCACTTAACTCAAATTTCATTCAAAATTCAATTACATTTTTCCAAATAGCAACCATGTTTGTCGAGACATCGTAGTAGTTTTCATAGACGGGGGTGCCATGAGACTACGGTAGAGACGTGGGGTAACGGGATAGCGTAGTAACACAGAACACAGGATTTTACCCAGGTTCGGTACGTCGCGACAGTATGACGTGCCTACTCCTGCACTTCTCACTAATTGGGACTAAAGCCCGTAAACAGGGTTACAATGTGAGGGTTCTAGATCTAAGCTACTCGACGAGGATGAGCTTCTCGGCGAGTTGGCGTAGAGTCTCTCTGTTATCTCTTTTATCTCTCCTTCGTTGGTTTATCTCCCGTCCGGCTTTATATAACAGCCGGATTAGGGCTTACAGAATAGGAAACCTAGAAAACTACGGTAACTAGTAACTTGGAAAGCAAGGAATCCGTCTTCTCCTCCAATCCAGATCACATGGGCTGTGATCCGGGTTCTTCTAGAATCCGGCTTCTGCGCGTCGGATTACTGGGCCGCCTAATGGACCTAAGCCCACTACCACTTAGGCCACCCTGGTAACCCGGCACTTGGCCTACCATCTTCTATACCCCTATTTGGTATATATCCGACAGTAGCCCCCAAGAAGGATCAAAACTCTGATTCTCCGCCGTTCGCCAAATATTCTTTGTCCGAGTAATATTGATTCAACAGTCTTGATTCTTCTTATTCTTCTTTTTGAAAAAAAGATGGTGGCATGAAACTCGGAATCCTGAAAATCCGGCTTTTCTCTCACGATCCTTCGCGGAGAAGAAACTTCTTACGTCAGCGCACTCAACCATGCTGACGTAAGCGACGTTTGAGTTTTACTCGGAAAAAACCCAGAAACATATCTCTGACAGATTCTCGCGGGAAACGAGGAGATAACCATCATTACCCCGTCGTTTCATTTCCCGGATTTTCCGGCGAGTGACACGCGGCACACATCCAACGGTCAAAATAGCCGTTGGCGCGTATCTTGACGGATTTCTAGCTATAAATAGCCATCCTCGTCCTCAACGAAAACCTTCCGCACTCTCACCGCTCTCGCCATTGACGCGCACAAGCTCCCAAGCGACGCACTGTCCCGAGCACTCCTCACCTCCAAGCCCCGGAAACGAACCGCGCCGCCCGAAAATGGCAGGCTCACCGTCTTCGCCCACTCGCGCCGCCATCAACGACATCATCAGCGACCTAGATCCCCAAGTTGGGTCACCCAAGCACGCCGGCGACGAGCCGGAGAAATCCGCGGCCTCTGCGGCGGGCGGAGAAAATCTTTCCGCCGCCGCGGACATTGCGGGCGCTAGCTCCGCCGCCTCCCCGCCGTTCGCCCCTGAAACGGCGGAGGAGAAGATCCGGCTCGTCGGTGACGAGCTCGCCGCTGCAGAAGCGGCCACCGCCTCCGCCACCGGAGCAGATGAAGAGGCGGAATCTGCAGGCAACTGGGTTGCCTGCAGCATTCCCCCGGCCCTTCTTCCAAATTTGGAGAAAGAGGGCCTGATCCTCCAAGGGAAATGGCGGCTCCCCGAAGACGAGAACGAGCCGGTGCCAAGAGATGGCGAAAGGGTTCTCCTTTCTTCCCACCTTCTAAGAGGTATGGGGCTCCCCCCTTCCGCTTTTTTCTTCCAAGTCCTTTCTCACTACAACATCCAACCCCACAACCTGCCACCCAACTCCATTCTTTATTTGGCCGGGTTCCAGGCCCTATTCGAGGGTTACTTAGGTTTAGAGCCTAGGTTAGACTTCTGGATGTATTGTTTCGGAGTTAAGCGGAACTCCTCGGAGGGCGCACTTCCGACTTGCGGGACCATCTCCTTTACTCTTCGGAGGTTTAGGGAAGATTGGTTCCCCAAGATCAAGACATCAGAATCCGTCAAATTTTGGACGGGTTCTTTCTTTTATCATCCCGATGTGCCTTTTCCAAAAAAGGCCATCGGGGTTCCACCTTTTGCCAACACCGCCGCTGTTCCCCAAGAGAATTGGGGAACAGAAGCCGTCCAAGTCCTGCCGCCTGATCTACTAAGGATCAAGCGGCGCATCGCCAAGCTCACCTCCTTGGATCCGCCTCTAACCGGCATGGACACGGTTCTATGCTGGCTGACTAGGCGAATTCAGCCATTGGCCAACCACAGTGGCCGTCTCCTGTGCGAATACACGGGAATCAAGGATCCGATGCGGACAACCACCAAAGATTGGCCTGTAAAGGAGCATAGACGGCGCATCAACCAGTTGGTCGCATCACGCGACCAATACGAAGCGAGTCGGCCAATGTATTCGGCCGACAATCCGGTTCCCAAGGTAATTTTTCAGTCATTTGGGTATAGTTTTATTTTTTCTCGGATTTTCTAGCTTCTGATTCTGATCTTGTTTGTCCAACAGTTCGCGGATCTTCCAGATTCGGAATTGGTCTCCGAGGCTGAGTTGGACGCGCTGCGCACCGCCGCTACAGGTGGACGCAAGCGCAAGAAGATTATTTCCTCTGAGGAAATTATCGACCTTGACGGAATCCCCGTCGCCACTTCCAGGTTCTTTCATCTGGGTTCTTTTTCTTTCATGAGAACTTTTCATCCTTCTTCCGTGTTTTAACTTTTCCGGGTTTTTTGTTTTTTAGCCTACCTCCCTCCAGCCTAAAGCCGAAAAGCTCAAGAAACACAAAGTTGTTTCCAGCCGAGGCAGCCAACCTTCTCCCGCCGTTGCCCCGGACACACCGTCCTCGATGGAGGAAGAGCACGCTGCAGCCCCCACGACCAGGCCGTCAGAGCCCAGCCAGCCCGTTGTGTCGGACACGGACACGAGGGAAAGGGCGGCTCCAGAGGTGGAGAAATTTTCTCGGACTTTCGACGAAGAAATTCCCACCTTTGACAAGGACTTCAATATTATCAATGACGGCCTAAGCGCAGCCGGAACTGCTTTTGCGGAATACGCAAAGGAGTTCAAGGAAAACTTGGCGGGTTTGCACCGAATGAGCCAGGTATGTAACTCTAGCCCCCAAGCATTAAACAAAATTGTATGCCTGTTTTGCTTTGATGCTTTTTGTAACCATTCTTTTCCTTGCTATGTTGCAGCAAACCGCCGAAACCATAAACATGGAAGTTTTCAACAAACTCACCATCAAGAATAAGGAGGTTAGAAATCTCCTTTCTATTCTTGAGGAGAGAGAGGCGGAACTGGCATCGTATCAGCTCGCTTTGTCGGAAACATCAGGTACACATTTTTCCTCTGAGGTTTGCGATTCAATTTTTTGTCTAAGTACTTATTCCGGAAATTTTCTAAACCCGGAATTTTCTTTGCTTTCCAGCTGCTTTGGCTAAGGCCAAGCAAATAGCTGAAGATGCCGGCAATGCCGAGAATCTCCGAAAGGAGAATTTGGAGCTTCACAAGCATCTTGTGAAGGCTCAAAAGGATCTGGAGGCCAGCAACTTGGCCCTTGGAGTTGCGAACTCCAAGGCTTCTGAACAGGCGGAGAAGGATAAATCCACTATTCAGGATTTAGAAAATGCTCTGAACCTTCGCCTGGAGGAAATCTCCGAGATCGACAAGCTTATCGGTAATTTTCCGTTACCCTTTTTATCTTGTTTTTCTTCTCTGTTTTTTGCCTAACACTTTTGATTGTTTTGTCGGAAAAAACAGGAGATATCCCAGATGGTACCCGGCTTGAAGGGATCCAAGCCTTTGGGATGATGTGGACTTCAATCCGTGCTGCTGGAATGCAGCTGGTGAACAAGTTTCTTCCCGCAAGGACTGGGGAGTTCTCGGAGGTTGAAAAACTTCCGGGAGCTATCATGGAGGTGGCGGAATCCAGGGATTCTATCCTGCGTTCCGCTGCACGGGGTGGTGCGCGTATGGCACTCGGCCTTTTGCGCATGCACTACCCCGGTGCTAAATCCTGGCGCGTGGCGTCCGGTGTCCCTCAAGGATACACGGATACTCAGCGAAATACCATCTTTGATGAAATCAAAGGCCACGCCACCCAGATTGCCTCCATGGTAAATATTTCCGTCAATTATCCAGAAGAGGAGATCCCTCCAATCCCCGAGGACGACAGCAGCGAGGAGGAATCAGATGCTTGAAGGGCCACCTTTGACCTGGATAGCAAAAATAGACAATAGGAGCATTACTGTTCTTTCAATGTAATCTACAATGTAATGCTTCTATTTGTATGAATGAAAAATTCCGCCTTTTGCAATTTTTAATTATGAAATTTTTTGCAAGGTTTTTCGGATGTTATTATTCCTTTATCTTCTAAGTTTTCTGGCATATATGTTTTAACTGTCCTTAGTGTTTGAAATGGCTCAAATAGCAATATGAATCGTGATGCCGAGTAACTGGGAGTAACCAATCAGTTTAAACTCGGAAACATGGACCATGCTAAAGGCATTTTTACTAACTAGCTCCAGTAACCCAACACATACGCAATCAGATAATGCTTAGAGAAACAAGGAATTTTTTAACCGAAACTTGGGCACGCAGGCAATTCAAGTTTCCTTTAGCCGTTAGCAGGCTGAAAAAACATTCAGTTTCTTAACGCCGAGTACGCGGGCACAATTCGGGTTAACATTGAGTATTTTGTAAGATCATTGGGAAATAGAGAAGGTGGAAACATGCTTTTACTATAATGAACTTGTAAAAAACATGGATACCAGAAATCCAACAACTTTATTTCATGATCTCAAAAGATGTTTACATAGATATTGAACTAATTATAGAAGAGACATAACTGCTATGTACTCCAAAGCTTTGCTATCCCCTTGACTTTGCCGGATGTCTTAATCAACTTGTATAGTGTTAGGATTTTAGCCCCCAGCCGACTAATAAATCTGCTAACGGCAGCTGCGGAACCCGTCAATCTTTGGACATCTTTGACGCAGGTAGGTTTTGTGATGTTCAAGATTGCCTTGATCTTTTCCGGGTTAACTTCTATTCCTCTGCGAGAAACGATGAAACCCAGAAGTTTTCCTGAGGGAACCCCGAATACGCACTTAGATGGATTCAACTTCATCTTGTAGGTGCGTAAGTTTTCGAAAGTTTCTCGCAAATCCTCAAGGAGTGTATCTTTTTCCTTGGTTACGACGGCAATATCGTCCACATAAACATGGACATTTTTTCCAATCTGACTATGCAAACTATGTTGCATGCAACGCTGGTAGGTTGCACCTGCGTTCTTCAGACCAAACGGCATGGTTACGTAATAATACGTCCCGTATGGGGTTATGAAAGAAGTCTTAATTTGATCTTCCTTTTTCATGCGTATTTGGTGGTACCCGGAGTATGCATCCAAAAAGCACAAAAGCTCAGAGCCTGCTGTGGCGTCTATTATTTGATCGATTCGCGGTAATGCGAACCTATCTTTCGGACACAATTTGTTCAAGCCTGTGTAATCTATACACATTCTAAGAGCAGTAGTGTCTTTCTTCGGTACTAATACCGGATTTGCGGACCAGTCAGTATGGATCACTTCCTTGATGAATTCCGCTGCTAAAAGACGGATAATTTCCTTGCCAATAGCCTTCCGTCTTCTTCCGTCAAATCGACGGAGACCTTGTTTGACGGGTTTTGATCCAGGAATAACCTTAAGTTGGTGCTCAGCAAGTTCCCTGGGTACACCTGGCATGTCAGCTGGACACCAGGCAAAAATATCCCAGTTCTCACGGAGGAACTAGATGAGCTCGCCTTCCTATTTGTCAGTCATCCCAGTCCCTACGACGACAAATTTTGTCGGATCCTTGGGATCTAGGATTACCTGTCTTGTATTCTCGGATGCCTTGAAGCTGTCTGTTGGCTTCCGAGTTTCTTTTCCTGCCGGCATTTCTGACGGCGATACCTCCTTGGCTAATTCCTTCAGTTCTTCCTTTGCTATGACTCTCTGAGCGCAAAGGGCGTTTTCTTTTTCCAACTCATTTGCCAGCTTGAAATCACCAGCTATAGTGATTACTCCTCCTTTGGGTCCTGGCATCTTTAGCTTGTTATAAATATAACAGGATCTTGCCATGAACTTGGCGAAAGCTGGACGTCCGAGTATTGCGTGATACACGCTTTCGAACGGCACTACTTCGAAGGATACTTTTTCCTGCCGGAAGTGATCTTTATCTCCAAAGGTGACATCTAGGGAAATTTCTCCTAGGGATCGTGCTTGCCTGCCAGGGACGATACCATGGAAGCGTATGTTGTTGTAGTTGAGCTGAGACTCGGAAATCTTCAGATGCTTCAGTGTATCCAGGTACATTATGTTAATGCTGGATCCTCCATCCATCAGCACTCTTCTTAGCCTAGTATTTTGAACAATAGGACTTACAACAAGAGCTTGTGTGCCGGTTCAGGGATATTTCCGGGATGATCAGACTGATCCCAGATTATCGGTGTGTTGGAGTACTTCAAGAATTTCGGGGTTGCCGGAACAACCGCGTTTATTTCTCGAAGTGTTCTTTTTGCCACCTTTGCTGACGAGGTTGCTAAGAAAGTTAGCATTGCTTCTCCATCAACTCTCGGAAACTTGGGTTCGCCTTTATGCTGTTGTTCCTGGATTTTTTCGTCAGTGTCCGATTCACTGTCTTCTTTGTCAGCTTCTGGTTTTTGTTTGGCGGGTTTCCTTTTGGAACCCTTCCCCTTGCCTCCGGCTCCTGCACTGCCTTTCATGTGCTTATTCAGCCGACATTGCGCGTTTGTATGGGTGGGTTTCCCAAATTGCGAGTGGTGAACGCAAGGTTCCGACTTAATCCTTTCCCACTCCTCTGGAGTGTAATTGATTGGATATGGGTTGCGTCCTTTCCACTTGTTTCCCTTTTCTCCTCCAAAGGCTATGTTCACCTCTTTGGGGTTCGTCGTTGTTTCTGGTGTGGCTTTTTTGTCAGAACGAGGGGTTTTCTTGGCGAGTATCAATGATTCAATATTGCCTCCTCTTGCTCTGATGTCATCCTCGGCTGCGGCATGCTCATTGGCGGTTGTAAGCATGGATCCGAGATCCTTGTGCTTTTTGGAACCAACCATGAACGGTACGAGTCCGGGTTTTAGGCCATTGACGAAAGCATGCATTGCTTGTACGTCAGTTACTCCAGAGCAACTATTCTTCATTGTTGTCCATCTGGAGATGAAATCCACGTATGGTTCATCCTCAAATTGCGTGCAACGGTTTAGCTGGTTGATGCTATTCGGGCGTTTGTATGTTCCCCGGAAATGCTGAGTAAATACTCTAGCCATATCGTCCCAGCTGTCGACTGTTCGTGACGGTAATCCATTGATCCAATCTCTGGCTCCGTCCAACAGCATTAGGGGAAGGAACTTGACAGCTTCCAAGTCTGTCCCATTGTTGATCTGGACGGCTGTATAGTAATCCGAGAGCCAGGTATCCGGGTTAGTGCTGCCGGTGTATTTCTGGTACGTTGGACCGACCTTGGCAAAGCCAGAATGCAGCGTTATTCTTCGGATCCTGTCGGTAAAACATTTAGGACCAAAGTATAGATCATCTTTTTCTGCTCTGTCAATGTGTGCAGAATATCTTCCGGCTGAATGAACAGAAGGGGACCTGCTCCTTTCTCTTCCATTGTTGCGCGAACGCGCTTTTCCGGGATTGTTTCTATCTCTTCCGTGATCACGCCCTTTTGGATTAGGCGGAGTTCTACTCCTGTGCCTTTCTTTGTCCTTAGGTGGTGTCCGGGATCTCTCACGCCTGTGAGGTATATCGTATCTTCCAGCTTTCTCAGCTGGGTTTCTCGGAGGTGGCATTATTTTGCCGTCCTTCCGGTGTTTGTCTTCCTGATCATGGGGTTTATACCCATCTTTCGGGAGATGGGATCCGGTCCTAGACGCTGCATCCCGGTTGTCGGGGTTTTTCTTGTCTTTTCTCGGATCCTCTTTTTATCTTTTGAGTTGTCTGAATCCCCAGGTTCTTCCGGTCCAGGTGCTCCAGCAGCGCAAGTAGCTGTCTTGCATAGGGCGGAGTTATCATGCAGCCTCCCTGATCGCTCTTGGGCGCGCTGTTGTTGTTGCAATGCTTTTCCTAGGAAAGCATACACCCCTTGGAGTTTTTCCCCGTTGGAATACAGATCGTTGTTAAGAATCGCGAACGCTGCTTCCGCGTTTTCTGCTGCGGTCTTGTATATTGGTTCGCCCTTGGCATCTTTGCCGTTTACCTGCTTTTGCCAAGACGGGTTATGGAACCTTTCTTTTGGCGGCAGTTCTTCCGGTCTTGCGATTCCGGGTAACCTAGTAGGTTTTAACGCGGATCTATTCTTTCTCTCGTACTCCTCTATTTCTTCCTTCATGACCTTGATGTCATTATGGGTTTGTTGGAGATGTTGCCGAGATCTGAGTAAATGTTGCTGTTGCCGTTGGAAAGCTTGTCTCCTGGCTTCCAGCATCTCAGGGGGTTCGTCTGGTCCCACTGGTGTTTGCAATAGCTCTTGCTCTTCCTGTTCCGTCATTGGCGGAGCAGTGATTTCTTTGGATTTCTTCTCCGCAGTCTTTGTTCCGCTAACATCTCCAACTTCCAGGTTTTCATCAGCGATATCGGCTGATTTTTTCTTCCGGATTTTGTATTGGAGTTTTTTAGCAGCACGGTGTTTTTTCTTGGAAGAGGGAGGTTTTTTGACAGGCTCATCTTCTGTCATCTCCTTGACACTGGGGAATATCGGAGAAGTTTCTCCGTCTTCTCTCTCTTCCTCTGGCGGAGGAGTTTTAGGGTTTTCCTGGCTGCCGGCGTCCGTGGTATCAGCCGGTTTTGCCATTAGAACTTCGTGGAATCCCTCTTGAAAGGACTTGACCTTTCTTACAAAGGCGTCCTCATCTTCATCTTCGGAGTCGAAATTATCCGATCCGGTTTCCGACTCCAATCTCGCCTCAATGGCGGCAAGCACGGATTGTGCTTCCGAGTTCATCGTCTTGTTGACGGATGTCGGATCTTCCGCCTCTGTGACGGGTGTTTGATCTTCCGTCTCCGTGACGGGTGCGTTGTTGTCTGCCTTTTGCACGGGATTTCCGTCATCCATGTTTTCGGCGATTTCGAATTGCACCATGCCGATAAAGTGTGTATCAATTTTTTGTCGGCGATCTGAGCAGAATCCGGCATCGTAGTCATCTTCGACTGGGTATAGGGCGGGTGGGATAAATTTGCTTCCACCGCAAAACCCCATTGCTTCTGCAGTTAACCCGACAAAGATGTTAGCAGATCCTATCGGTAACACGCAGGCACTTACCAGGTGGTTTTGCGCCGGTATGTAGGATCCGTTGTCGAGGAAGCGCCCGACGTCGTTGTCGAACTCCAAGCTTCCGACAGTGATTGATCTTCCGATTCCGCCAAGTATCCCAGATCGGAATCTTACGCCTGACGTCGTTTGCCCCACGGTCGGCGCCAACTGTCGAGACATCGTAGTAGTTTTCATAGACGGGGGTGCCATGAGACTACGGTAGAGACGTGGGGTAACGGGATAGCGTAGTAACACAGAACACAGGATTTTACCCAGGTTCGGTACGTCGCGACAGTACGACGTGCCTACTCCTGCACTTCTCACTAATTGGGACTAAAGCCCGTAAACAGGGTTACAATGTGAGGGTTCTAGATCTAAGCTACTCGACGAGGATGAGCTTCTCGGCGAGTTGGCGTAGAGTCTCTCTGTTATCTCTTTTATCTCTCCTTCGTTGGTTTATCTCCCGTCCGGCTTTATATAACAGCCGGATTAGGGCTTACAGAATAGGAAACCTAGAAAACTACGATAACTAGTAACTTGGAAAGCAAGGAATCCGTCTTCTCCTCCAAGCCAGATCACATGGGCTGTGATCCGGGTTCTTCTAGAATCCGGCTTCGGCGCGTCGGATTACTGGGCCGCCTAATGGACCTAAGACCACTACCACTTAGGCCACCCTGGTAATCCGGCACTTGGCCTACCATCTTCTATACCCCTATTTGGTATATATCCGACAATGTTGAAACTTATGAAAATTACAAATCAATTCTAATCCTTTTGTTTCAATTAAACTATAAGGTTCAAACTATTTAAATTTTGTTTTCAATATTTCACTTAATAATCAAAATTCATTCAAATTTCAACCAAATTACAAGCAGCAAAATATTTTGAAATATTTTGAAAACCAAAGCCTGCACATGTTGCTGTTACAATAAATAAACTATACAAAAATTTCCCTAAAATTTCAGCAACCCTAAAGCTATGTTTTCTCACCTTTTTCAAATCTGCAAAAAAAAACTAAACAGAAAAAAAAACAGCAAAGGGAGAGAGGGGCAGGACAGCCAGGCCCAACCCACCACCTCTCCCCAGGCCCATACCCCCTCGCTCCTTCTTCCTCCTCGTACGGCTGCGCATCCAGGACTCCCACGTCGACAGAGATGCAGCAGGAACGGCCATCACCACCTCCTCCCCCTCCTTAAGACCTAGCTCGATGCCCTAGCCCCCTAGCCCTAGACCTCTCTCCCTCTTCCTCCCTCTGCGCCGCCACCTCCCTTCTTCCCCGCGATCCTTCTCTCTCTCGATCCTTCTGTTGTGAATTTCTCTGTTGAACACTGCCATGGCTGCGTGTTGGAGAGGGCGTGGTGGTCGCCGGGGACTGCCTCGGGAGCTCTCCACGGCGGGAATGGGTTCTCCTCGGCGCCCTCTTCTTCCTCGACCCCGCAGAGAGGACCGGGAAGGCTCGAGGCGCCGCCGCCGTCCTCCTCTTGTCGCCGGTCGCCACCTGCTCCGCCCCGACGTGCTCCTCCCTCTGAATCCCTCGAGGTGAGCACCACTTCCCTCGCCTCTCTCTCTTCTCTGCACCGGTACACGGTCACAGCACCACGCCCGCGCGCAAACACGGGCACCAGCAGCACCACGAGCCGCGGCAGTCGCCGCCGGCGGCCGCCCTCCCTGTCAAACGTTCATAAACCGCACCTGCAGTTTCAGTTAAAAACATCCACTATCTGAAGGTTAACCCCCCTGCACCTCTCCTGTCAACGAACACAGAGCACACCGTACTGGCAGCACCCCTTGCGCACCAGCAGGAGATCTTGGGTTCGAGTCCCCCACCCGCAGATAAAACCAAACTTTTTATTTGTTTTTGTTTAGTTACAGAAACTTGACAGAATCACACCCAGGTCCCTGCCAGTATTTTTCTTAGCCCCTGTAATTATTTTCTGAGCCCCTAACTGTTAATTAAATGGCAGATTGCACCTTAATCTTGGAAATTGCTTAAATAATTCATTTTAACTCCAATTTCAACATTTTAAATATGTTTTCAATACCAAATTAAATGCTCTACCCAAATATAAATTTTGTTTACTGTTTTGAATATTTTAAATTGGTGAAATATTTGAAAACTTGTTCAATTCACTTAAACTTGCAAAGTTCATAACTTGGGCATAAAAATTCAAATTCAACAAACTAAATATGTTTTCCATCCCATTTTTCATGTACTTTGCAAA
Source organism: Alopecurus myosuroides (assembly GCA_028641055.1). NCBI lineage: Eukaryota > Viridiplantae > Streptophyta > Magnoliopsida > Poales > Poaceae > Alopecurus > Alopecurus myosuroides. Next base: position 325,134,424 of record CM054057.1, on the reverse strand, counting down.
TATCAACTTTGTTTGCTGTTTTAAATAATTTAAATTGCTGAAAACAACTGTTTCTTAATTAATGCATTTAAAATTGCCAAATTAATAACTTGCTCATTTTAAATCCATTTTCAACAAATAAAATATGTTTTCCATGCTAAATTGAACCACCTTTTCAAATATAAAATTTGTTTCATGTTTTGAATAATTAAAATTGGTTAAATAATTTAAACCTTGTTTAAATCATTTAAAATTGTTAAATTCATAACTTGGTCAAATTAATTTCTTTTTGAACATATAAAATATGTTTTCAAACCAGAAAAGTATAAACTTTTCAAATATGAATTTGGTTTAATGTTTTGAACAAATAAAAATCCAAATAAATTCATACTTGATTTAAATTCATTTAAATCTTGTTTAAAACTTGTTTAATTCATAAGTAATTTATTTTAAATCCTTTTTCAACAAGTGAAACATGTAATCCACCTAAAATTTTGTGTTCTTTCCAAATATGAACTTTGTTATCTATTTTGACCAATTAAAATTGGTGAAAACAACAAATGCTTGTGTCACTCCTTAAAAACCAAAATTTCATAACTTAATAAATGAAATTCCAAACTTGGTAATCCTTATTTCAAATTGTTTCTATTGTTGTTTTCTTTCTGTTTTCCTCATCCATGCATCATGATAATCCACTTTCACCTGTTGGTTAGTGGTAGAACAATTATTTCAACCATAATTCATGGGCTTTCCATATGCAATCCAAATTGCATGTGTGTCCATTTAATTATGTTATGTTACCATGTCAACTAGTTTATTTTTATGCATCAATTAAATGGTCATGCATAATCCCATGATTGTGCACTATGACATGTTATTGATTGTTTGTCTCTCTACGTTGTTTGTTTGCTTCTTCTCGAATAGACGACGACGTTGAGACAGACGATACTTACGACACCCCTTCTGAGAATCTAGCTCAGTGCCAGGCTGCTGAGTTTGCAGGCAAGTATTCACTCACATGAACCATTGTGTTCCTTTCAACATTGGATACCGATACTCTCCGTTGTCTATTCTGCTAGCCTTTTGAATCGTTGCTTGTGTTCCGATCCTATCACATGTTATCCTTTAACCCTGATATAGCCTCACCTCCACACCTATAACCCCTTTGCTTGTTGCCCGTGTCTTACTAGCATGCTTAGGGTTGTTTTTGCTCGAGTCTGTTGTCCGTTACTTTCTGTTACCATATTCTATTATGTTCTAGGGCTCGATGTTAAACAATCAACCTGTTAATGTTTGGGTAATAATAATTGCTGATAAGGCACCGGCAGGAGGCCCGGCGTGGTTTTGAGGCCTGCTAGTGTCGACCCTAATTAGGAAAAGGGTCTTGTCTACTGATCCATGATGAGCGCACTAAACGCATGTGGGAAGCGTGTATGTGCGCCCCCCCCCCTCAATTTGATTCGATTCGCATCTCGTCCAAATCGCCACACTTAGTTCGGGCTTTCCATTTGATGCATGCATGTGCAGGTGCGAACCCTTGGCGCCAGGGTGGAACTTTTGTAGTCGGCATTTAGGGCGGCGTGGTCTTAGAGTGCTATGAGGGTCCCCTTTTCTTCGTGGGGCTCGATTAGCCGCGCACGCACAGCATGTGGTTCTTTGGGCTTGATGCGAAGAAGAGTTGAGTTGTGTTGAGTGCCCCGCTTGGTGGGAAAGGCCTTCCCATCTGGCGGGTTATTCTTACGTGTACGACCAAATTGGTGCACCCCTGCAGGGTAAATCTTCTCGGGAAGCCGTGTTTTCCGCGGTTATGGATGACTTGGTGAAAGTACTGGCTAACAAGTACTCAGAACAACTTACACCTAACTAATGATAACTTCACTAGTAATAGTCTTATTGACACAATAACTTGAACCATCATTAATCCAACTGTGTGAGTTATCCTCGGATTGCTTCTTTGGATAAGGGGCGAGATCCAGGATGGGTTTGTTTAGAGTTAGTTATTAGTTGGTTCCGATATGCTATCTTATCCCCTTCCTGTTAGCCGGAAGTTGTAGTATGTTTCTGTAGTTGGTTAGAGCAGCCAGCTGTCGCATCTTTTGTATCACCCATTTCTTCCATTGAACCCAAAGCATATGTGCTTGATGTTGTTGGGTACACTTTGGTGAATTGTGAGTCTTGCTTGCCAGTACGTTTATGTACTGACCCCTTTGGGGCTGTGGTTTCCGCAGACTACGTTTCCGAGGATCCCCATGGTGGCTACTACGTGGAGTATGACGAGGCTGCTGACGAGTAGATAGCGGACCCGGGCAGGATCCGAGACTTCGTGGATGGGCTCCGTCTTTTCGTTTCCGGCCTCTTAGGCCTATTTGGATCTTGTCTGTACTCAGACACTTTGGATGCTTCCACTGTGTTGTAATGATGATATGTTGGGACATGTGTCCTCTGGATGATTGTATTTGCTATCTCTGCTCTAGTGAGAGCTATTTGCACCTTATTTCAATCTTTTGTGTCTTAGAGATCTGTTGTGATATCACTTGTTCCAATGCCGTTGACGTACCATGTGTGTATGTTCTGAAGTACGTCAATGGAAGTATCTGGATTTCTATGGGATGGTTTGCGCAGACGATGAATAGTAGAGAATGGTTGTCACACGTTTACGTGTTGGCCTACTCATATTGAGATGCGGGTGTCGGTATGCCCCGTAAGCCATTTATCTACTGTTTAACGGACTGTGAGTATCCCCTAGAAGTCCGGGTGCGACAAATGGTATCAGAGCCTGTCTGCCTGTAGGATCCCTTTTACTGGTCGCAGTTGAGTCTAGAAACTATTTTGTAGCTATATAGGAAAAATGAACGTGAGAGTAGGAATTCTGTTCTTTTTCTTCTTTCCCCACCCACCCTCCCTTTTCTGGTAAGGAAGTGCAACGTTGTTTTCTCTTCTCACCTAAACTTTCAAGTTAGGTTTTCACGTATCCTGGTTTCTCTAGGATAGTTATATCTACTAGTCCATAGGAATGGAGGTGGTTGTGACATGACTTATCATGTTTCCTACTCACGATTGAGAACGGAGGCGTGTAAGCCCCGGAAGCAGATGCTCTATTCCTTAAGCAGTAGATATTGATCCTTTAGAAGCCCGGATGGGTTTTCCGTAGTACCTCAGGAGTGTTTTGGTCTCGTGTTTCCCGATGTTGCTTCGATATCCTGTTCTTCTCAACATCATTTTCGTCCGTTGAAACCTTGTTGTTGCTTCCCACTTCAGTTCTTCTACCGGCGTCTAATCAATAACTCTGTTCCACCATTCTGGCCAGATAGTCTATTCTCCAAATGAATCAAGTTCTATTCAGCTATACACCCTCCATACAAAACCTCTACCTCTACTCGAAAATGTTCCGGTGGTTTGCGAATTCCCTGACGTCTTTCCAGAAGAGTTGCCAGGGATGCCTATCATCTTGAACTTCCAGAAAAACTATCCAAGGTGCACGATGTGTTTCACGTGTCACAGCTCAAGAGGATCTTCCCAAGAAGTATCTGGACCTTTTCTCTTCTCAGTAGGAATCTCGGGGCGCGATTCCTTCAAGGGGGGCGTTTTGTAACATCCCAAGTATGAAAAATAGCCATTAGAATGTTTTGCTCTCTGTTATTTTATGTTTTGCATCATGACATCATGTTCATTGCATTTGTTTTGCTTTGTTTTCCTCTGTTTTCCCTTGTTTTCACTTGTTTTCTATTTGAATTTCAAATCAAATTTCAAACCTTTTGTTTCATACTTGTGATGTTACAATTTCCAAAATGACTATTTCAAATCAAAACAATTATTTGCTTCCATTAAAGTTGTAATTTCAAAACTATTGTTTTGTTTCTATCAATAATTCATCTAATACCAAACCATTTTCAAATTCAAATAAAATTCCAAACAGCAACACTTTTGAAAATTATGAAAATGACAAAACACTTCCATCATTTGTTTCCATTAAACCATGAGGTTCAAACTTATGGCTTTCAATAAACTCAAATTTCATTCAAAATTCAATTACATTTTTCCAAATAGCAACCATGTTGAAACTTATGAAAATTACAAATCAATTCTAATCCTTTTGTTTCAATTAAACTATAAGGTTCAAACTATTTAAATTTTGTTTTCAATATTTCACTTAATAATCAAAATTCATTCAAATTTCAACCAAATTACAAGCAGCAAAATATTTTGAAATATTTTGAAAACCAAAGCCTGCACATGTTGCTGTTACAATAAATAAACTATACAAAAATTTCCCTAAAATTTCAGCAACCCTAAAGCTATGTTTTCTCACCTTTTTCAAATCTGCAAAAAAAAAACTAAACAGGAAAAAAAAATAAAAACAGCAAAGGGAGAGAGGGGCAGGCCAGCCAGGCCCAGCCCAGCACCTCTCCCCAGGACCATACCCCCTCGCTCCTTCTTCCTCCTCGTACGGCTGCGCATCCAGGACTCCCACGTCGACAGAGATGCAGCAGGAACGGACATCACCACCTCCTCCCCCTCCTTAAGACCTAGCTCGATGCCCTAGCCCCCCTAGCCCTAGACCTCTCTCCCTCTTCCTCCCTCTGCGCCGCCACCTCCCTTCTTCCCCGCGATCCTTCTCTCTCTCGATCCTTCTGTTCTGAATTTCTCTGTTGAACACTGCCATGGCTGCGTGTTGGAGAGGGCGTGGTGGTCGCCGGGGACTGCCTCGGGAGCTCTCCACGGCGGGAATGTGTTCTCCTCGGCGCCCTCTTCTTCCTCGACCCCGCAGAGAGGACCGGGAAGGCTCGAGGCACCGCCACCGTCCTCCTCTTGTCGCCGGTCGCCACATGCTCCGCCCCGACGTGCTCCTCCCTCTGAATCCCTCGAGGTGAGCACCACTTCCCTCGCCTCTCTCTCTTCTCTGCACCGGTACACGGTCACAGCACCACGCCCGCGCGCAACCACGGGCACCAGCAGCACCACGAGTCGCGGAAGTCGCCGCCGGCGGCCGCCCTCCCTGTCAAACGTTCAGAAACCGCACTTGCAGTTTCAGTTAAAAACATCCACTATCTGAAGGTTAACCCCCCCCCCCCCCCGGCACCTCTCCTGTCAACGAACACAGAGCATACCGTACTGGCAGCACCCCTTGCGCACCAGCAGGAGATCTTGGGTTCGAGTCCCCCTCCCGCAGATAAAACCAAACTTTTTATTTCTTTTTGTTTAGTTACAGAAACTTGACAGAATCACACCCAGGTCCCTGCCAGTATTTTTCTTAGCTCCTGTAATTATTTTCTGAGCCCCTAACTGTTAATTAAATGGCAGATTGCACCTTAATCTTGGAAATTGCTTAAATAATTCATTTTAACTCCAATTTCAACATTTTAAATATGTTTTCAATACCAAATTAAATGCTCTACCCAAATATAAATTTTGTTTACTGTTTTGAATAATTTAAATTGGTGAAATATTTGAAAACTTGTTCAATTCACTTAAACTTGCAAAGTTCATAACTTGGGCATAAAAATTCCAAATTCAACAAACTAAATATGTTTTCCATCCCATTTTTCATGTACTTTGCAAATATCAACTTTGTTTGCTGTTTTAAATAATTTAAATTGCTGAAAACAACTGTTTCTTAATTAATGCATTTAAAATTGCCAAATTAATAACTTGCTCATTTTAAATCCATTTTCAACAAATAAAATATGTTTTCCATGCTAAATTGAACCACCTTTTCAAATATAAAATTTGTTTCATGTTTTGAATAATTAAAATTGGTTAAATAATTTAAACCTTGTTTAAATCATTTAAAATTGTTAAATTCATAACTTGGTCAAATTAATTTCTTTTTGAACATATAAAATATGTTTTCAAACCAGAAAAGTATAAACTTTTCAAATATGAATTTGGTTTAATGTTTTGAACAAATAAAATTCCAAATAAATTCATACTTGATTTAAATTCATTTAAATCTTGTTTAAAACTTGTTTAATTCATAAGTAATTTATTTTAAATCCTTTTTCAACAAGTGAAACATGTAATCCACCTAAAATTTTGTGTTCTTTCCAAATATGAACTTTGTTATCTATTTTGAACAATTAAAATTGGTGAAAACAACAAATGCTTGTGTCACTCCTTAAGAAACCAAAATTTCATAACTTAATAAATGAAATTCCAAACTTGGTAATCCTTATTTCAAATTGTTTCTATTGTTGTTTTCTTTCTGTTTTCCTCATCCATGCATCATGATAATCCACTTTCACCTGTTGGTTAGTGTTAGAACAATTATTTCAACCATAATTCATGGGCTTTCCATATGCAATCCAAATTGCATGTGTGTCCATTTAATTATGTTATGTTACCATGTCAACTAGTTTTTTTTTATGCATCAATTAAATAGTCATGCATCATCCCATGATTGTGCACTATGCCATGTTATTGATTGTTGTCTCTCTACGTTGTTTGTTTGCTTCTTCTCGAATAGACGACGACGTTGAGACAGACGATACTTACGACACCCCTTCTGAGGACCTAGCTCAGTGCCAGGCTGCTGAGTTTGCAGGCAAGTATTCACTCACATGAACCATTGTGTTCCTTTCAACATTGGATACCGATACTCTCCGTTGTCTATTATGCTAGCCTTTTGAATCGTTGCTTGTGTTCCGATCCTATCACATGTTATCCTTTAACCCTGATATAGCCTCACCTCCACACCTATAACCCCTTTGCTTGTTGCCCGTGTCTTACTAGCATGATTAGGGTTGTTTTTGCTCGAGTCTGTTGTCCGTTACTTTCTGTTACCATATTCTATTATGTTCTGGGGCTCGATGTTAAACAATCAACCTGTTAATGTTTGGGTAATAATAATTGCTGATAAGGCACCGGCAGGAGGCCCGGCGTGGTTTTGAGGCCTGCTAGTGTCGACCCTAATTAGGAAAAGGGTCTTGTCTACTGATCCATGATGAGCGCACTAACCGCATGTGGGAAGCGTGTATGGGCGCCCCCCTCAATTTGATTCGATTCGCATCTCGTCCAAATCGCCACACTTAGTTTGGGCTTTCCATTTGATGCATGCATGTGCAGGTGCGAACCCTTGGCGCCAGGGTGGAACTTTTGTAGTCGGCATTTAGGGCGGCGTGGTCTTAGAGTGCTATGAGGGTCCCCTTTTCTTCGTGGGGCTCGATTAGCCGCGCACGCACAGCATGTGGTTCTTTGGGCTTGATGCGAAGAAGAGTTGAGTTGTGTTGAGTGCCCCGCTTGGTGGGAAAGGCCTTCCCATCTGGCGGGTTATTCTTACGTGTACGGCCAAATTGGTGCACCCCTGCAGGGTAAATCTTCTCGAGAAGCCGTGTTTTCCGCGGTTATGGATGACTTGGTGAAAGTACTGGCTAACAAGTACTCAGAACAACTTACACCTAACTAATGATAACTTGACTAGTAATAGTCTTATTGATACAATAACTTGAACCATCATTAATCCAACTGTGTGAGTTATCCTCGGATTGCTTCTTTGGATAAGGGGCGAGATCCAGGATGGGTTTGTTTGGAGTTAGTTATTAGTTGGTTCTGATACCCTATCTTATCCCCTTTCTGTTAGCCGGAAGTTGTAGTATGTTTCTGTAGTTGGTTAGAGCAGCCAGCTGTCGCATCTTTTGTATCACCCATTTCTTCCGTTGAACCCGAAGCATCTGTGCTTGATGTTGTTGGGTACACTTTGGTGAATTGTGAGTCTTGCTTGCCAGTACGTTTATGTACTGACCCCTTTGGGGCTGTGGTTTCCGCAGACTACGTTTCCGAGGATCCCCATGGTGGCTACTACGTGGAGTATGACGAGGCTGCTGACGAGTAGATAGCGGACCCGGGCAGGATCCGAGACTTCGTGGATGGGCTCCGTCTTTTCGTTTCCGGCCTCTTAGGACTATTTGGATCTTGTCTGTACTTAGACACTTTGGATGCTTCCGCTGTGTTGTAATGATGATATGTTGGGACATGTGTCCTCTGGATGATTGTATTTGCTATCTCTGCTCTAGTGAGAGCTATTTGCACCTTATTTCAATCTTTTGTGTCTTAGAGATCTGTTGTGATATCACTTGTTCCAATGCCGTTGACGTACCATGTGTGTATGTTCTGAAGTACGTCAATGGAAGTATCTGGATTTCTATGGGATGGTTTGCGCAGACGATGAATAGTAGAGAATGGTTGTCACACGTTTACGTGTTGGCCTACTCATATTGAGATGCGGGTGCCGGTATGCCCCGTAAGACATTTATCTACTGTTTAACGGACTGTGAGTATCCCCTAGAAGTCCGGGTGCGACACATAACCAGGTCTCAAGCTGCCCAGGTTATCGGGACTTCCACTGTACTTTCTAAAGTTACTGAGGATCTGAAGGTAAAAATAGAAGAAAAGAGGGCTCCTTCTAGCCTGAATATCAAAGGCCAGGATTTTGATACACTGGCGCAGGAACTTTCCGAGAACCGACGCCGCGCCGATGGAATTATAGAATTTCTGAAGAAGAAATATGAGGTAACCTTGATATCCATAACCCGTATCCCTCAATCTTCTAGTTTATATTTGTAATATATACTTGAAGATTTACCATTGAGAATTTTAAACTGAATAGTTGTAGCCCCCAAGTGCAAGTATACAATATTATTGCAAACCGGGACTTGTTCTACTTGTACTTTTAACCACTACAATTTAGGCTGAAATAGTGTAGCCCCCAAGTGCCGGGTTGCGAGCCTGCAGCTACCCGAGACTTAATCATAACTCATAATCCAATGCTTGAATCTGAAATAGTGTAGCCCCCAAGTGCCGGGTTTGCCAGCCTGCGGCTACTCGGTACTTATCCAGATCTTGGAATATGCTATTAGTGCTTGTAAGCTCTCAATTTTCCGGGTTATGTTATTATAAACCGGAATTTTTTCAAGTTATGACTAAAACCTAATGATAATTTGTTCTGATGTAACCAGTAATTTGTAGAGTCTTGAATCTTCCTCGCAAAAGGAGGTTTCAAAATTGAAGAGCCTGCTAGCACAAGAGGCTAAGAAGACTGAGGAGGCCAGGATCCGGCAGAAGGAACTAGATGATCAAATCACTGAGGCAGGCAAAACTTGGTCTGTTCTCCAACAGGATTTTGAAAACCGGGAAAAGGCTCTTATTACCAGAGCCGAAAATGCTGAGATGGACTTGGAGGAAACCCGGACCAGCTTCACTAAGGTTAAAGATCTGCTAAGAGATATCACCTGCAGTGTGTTTGGTAAGTTTTTCTGGTTCATTATCCCTTTGTTAATGCATTGCCTTTCCAGTTCAGTATCTCCTTTTCCTTGTTATCAATAGCGGTTCTAATAAAAAAATTGTAATTTGTAGGCATAATGCATGGCAATAACCTCCAACTTCCTGACCTGAAACTGAAGGCTTTGTTCACCTTGATCCGGCAGCTGTATGTTGGAGGTGGAGAATGCATTAAAGCCGTCACGAAATGGGACAATCCCCCTAAGAGGCTTAGTGACATGCTTGTGGAGATGACTCAAGTCCCTCAATGTATAGAAGAGCACAAAGTGTCATCCTGCCGTCGCGGAGCCATCAAGGATATGTCCCTGGCCAAAGCTTATCACTCGGAATTGGATCCGGATCTTCTTGTGAAGTGCTTCCCAGAGTATAAGGCGGATATGTCCAAGTACGACCTGAAAGATTTTGCCAGAATCGAGAAGGAGTGTCGGTTCCAGGCTACCATTGCAGAGAAGGTTGAACTGAAGGATCTATGCTCGGGTTATATTTCTCCGGTTGAGCGTAAGATGCCATTTTCCCCTCAAGTTGTAACTGCAGTCCGCCAAGTTCCGCAGAAGAGCCGTCTTTCTGTAGCCTCTTCATCTGGTGCGCCTTAATCCATTACTCCTTCCGTTTCTGCTCCACCTCGCCCTTTATGTGAACCGGAGAACATCAATGATGCTATGGCTCAGCTGGAGTGGAAGTACGTTTCTGCCAATGAAGTTGAAGGAATAGAGGACATCCAAGTGATGGCTAGGTTGAGACTCCAAGTGCAGAGTGTGTAGCTAGTGGCAAGCCTTCTTCCCCACGAGGGTGACTCGAGGGTTTATATCGAACTCTTGGGGAGCCAGTATTTCAGCAGTTGTCTTCCAAGCTTCCTCCAGGATCCTGCAAACAAGTAGAGAATTTTGTGCCCTCAACCTCACCAAGTGGTTGTCAAGCACAAGGTGTGAGACTTCTAAATTGCAATGCAAAACTGAAAGTAAATGTGTAATAATTAAATCTACTACTAAATGCAAATGAGAAAATAAATATGCAATGGATTGTTTTTGTATTTTTGTGATGCAAGTGGTGATGGAGATAATGTAAATTCGAATTGGAGATGCAAGTAAAGTAAAGTGCAAGTAAAGTAAATTGCAGCAAAGTAACTAGAGTGTTTTCTTATATTTAAAATAGGACCGGGGTTCATGGTTTCACACTTGCATTCTCTCAAATAAAGTGGTAGACGGTGGACATAAAGAATTACATGTGATATTACAATAACATGTTTAACATTGAGTACTTTCATATGGGCATCACGTCCTAGCATAGAGATCTCTACGGTCATATTGATCCCTCTTATACTCCACCAAGATGCGAAATAAATCATAACACCTCGATAATTAAGGGAAAACCAGAGTATAGCTTTAAGCAATGTGACATGAAGTTGAAGTAATAACTTGCTAGATCTAGTCATGGAGATTGATTAGTGTCACTTCAAATCCCCGGTAACAAGGTACTCCTTTTTATCCCTAGTGAGGTAACTAAGAAAGGTTTAACAAAACCTAAGTGGATCGCTGAACTTCTGTCACTTTCACAGCACTAGCAACCCCCCGTTACTCCAACTAATGCACCCATCACCCCACACACGCTCTCAAGAACTAGATTGATCAAAGCTAGCAAATAAGAACGGGGTACATAAGATACATCTACTCAAATAACTCAAGAGAAACAATTGCAATCTCAGATTCAATAACTCATAGAAAAGATCCACCACATAGGAATTACAACGGTGCCCGTAATCATGTGAGGCAGCTCATACAGATCTAATTAGTGAAGAACATAGATAGAGATACAAGTGCTACTTCCACAAACCCATAGCCCTGGGGTGGACTACTCCCTCTTCATGGAGATGTCGATGGAGATGACGTTGGAGGGGTAGGAGATCACACCGGCGGCGCCCCGCCGGAGTTTTCCCCCTCTAATCTGGAACTTCTGGTCTCTGTTTTGGTGTTTCGGTGTTTCGGCGGCGCTCCTCTCCGTAAGGGTACGGGGGACCCTTTTTATAGTCGGTTTTAGGTCAAGACGGAGTCGGTAAGTCGAGGATGGAAGGAATTGGGGCCACAGGGGCCAAAAGGGGGCCTCTCACGCAGCCAAGGAATCTGGCCGAGTGGAGGGTCCTCTTTTGGGCCTCCTTGCCCAATTCTCGTGGATCCTTCGCCCACAAGTCTTCTCCTTCCAAGAAAATGACCCCCCGTAGATTTTCAGGTGATTTCGCGGAAGTTTGCCCCCTGAAACGTCAAAAATATAGAAAACGGGGTTTCTGACAGGCAGGGTTAATTCCATAAAAGTTGGGGGACTTTGTAATTTAGCCCCAAAATACTATAAAACATTGAATTATACCCTTATATGATACAATATGTAATAGAAAACCATGTGAAAATATGCAAAATTCATCTATGCATTTTACATGCATCAACATCCCCAAGCTTAACCCATGCTCGTCCTCGAGTATGAAGGTGATAAAACTAAGATGGGTTTTGCATATTGAAACAATCATGGGATATCAAGGAGGATTATTCATGCTACATATAATCAAATGATTAATACTAGAAATGAGTAGCAATATACAATTCATGTTGTAAGAAATATCAAATATGCAAGCAAAGATGCTTCATGAAAGTTCACAAAGTGTATCTTTACCTAATAATAAAGAGAGGAAGGCTTCTTCCGGTCCAACCTAATGTTTTACCGTTTTGCCCTTCCACAAAAATATCTATTCTATACTTAATTACCCATATATGTCATCGGTAAGTTATCAAACGGTTGGACGGTGGTCTTCGTACGTTTCCATCTTCGTGGCAAGTGAGAATTGGTTTTGTACGTGGTTGGACGGTGGTCTTCCCACGTTTCCATCTTCGTGGCAAGTGAGAATCGGCTTTGTACGTGGTGTGTGCGATCGTGATTCGCAACAACTGATTGTTGTGTGTGGACCGGGCCACTAAAGAGCAGGCACGTATATGAGTAGGAGTCAAACGTTTCTTAGCTCACTCTCCAATCGCTCAAACCGATACTGATTCCATCTCCTGATGGAGCAAGGCTTGGAGGCTTGGCTAGGGTTCTCCGTTATAATCCTCTATATATCTACAAGATCGAGATGACGCTGCCTCCTCCTATCCTCGAGGAGCAATGTGCAAGTGTAACTTTAGATAGTTTGCTCTTCTGGTCCAAGGCAAAGGAGAGGCCTAGCTGGACAAAGAACCTTGCATGAAGAGAAGCTATCAGTTTGCTTTCAAAAGCCGAGATCAGGACAAACGCTCTCAGGCCAGGGCCAGGCCCAGGCCAGGGCCGCTCGGCCGGCTCCCCGCCACCGAGTACCTAGACCACCTGACAGAGATCTTTCCGCCCTAACAATTGCTGCTAACTCCAACGATTCTCTCATGCGCATCTGCTCTACACCTCCGCATAAGCGACCGGCTAAACGGAGACTACCAAGTGTAATGCGTGATGATGGCTGGTCTGTGGTGCGCGGTCGTCCGTCAGGGCAGGGAGCGCTGCTGGCACGGCCGTCCGTGAAGGCAGGAAGCGCTGGTGGCACGGCTCCTAAGTACCAACGCCCCCGCGCAGCCCGAGCCGCGCAAGCCTGAGTGCCACCTGCGACGAGCTTCCACAATGGTCGCTGCAGCCTAAGGCTGGCTTGCTACGTCGTATCTTTACGTCATGTGTTCTTCTTTTAATTATCCGGAGCGTGGATTCCTTCGGATAATTCTTTAGCATCTTCGGAAGCCAAGCTAAATTCCGCTGTCATGGCCGAAAGCCAGCTGACTCGATATGCAAATACCTAACCTAAACGAAAAGAAATCTGTCAATCTGTTCATGCAACACCATGATGGTCATCTAACACGAGAGTGCTACTATTGCAGATAGACGACGCCGATGAGGAATTGATGCAACTACATGTGTTGCATGTCCTAGGTATTCCGCTTTCCATGCAAACAGCCCTACAAATAAATTAACATGTGACATGCAAAAAGAAAGGAACAACGGCATGGTATTTCCATTCCTGATCCAAGATGATACTAGATTAGAAGAAATTCACCTGCTTCGATGCACTATATAGCAAAAAAGTTCAACATGAATCAACATCCAATGTAAGACATGGAATTGATGTTTGCATGAACAGAAGAAAAAAAGAGATGCAAGGGTGTACGGTGGATTCCACTAGATATAATATTACATATGTTCCTTAATATAACATTTTTTGCCAAAATGTCTCATATTAAGAAAGTAGATGGTATATAATAAAGGAATGAATTAATTGCACCAACTTACAAATAGAATGATACATCATCCATCAGAGCTAATCAATCAGTTTGACTTCGTCAAATTGATGGTGCATGCAGGCAGGCGCTGAAATAACTGCGGCGACATGGACGAACCGACTGAGGCCGTCGACACGAAGGTCACATCGTGGAGGGACTCCAAGACGAGAGGAAGAACCCATCAGTGTACAAGCTCAAGGATGATATGCTCAAGGCCGCTCAGAAGCACTAGAAGCTGATCGTGTTCCTAACAGATACACCATTATATATATATCTCCACAAGGTCGGTACAAGGCGAATAGGAAGAAAATTATGCTCTTTTAACGGTAGGACGAGAACCCCCTTACTATAATTTTTTTTATGGTAGCACGACCTGATGAGAAAGCTAGCATATTTTTTTTAGGAGTTACATCACATCAAGGATACTTTGTCTAAAGAAATGAATTTCAGTACTGAAGCTATCCATGACCTTAAATTATTTCAAAATTTAAAACCGTAGCAACGCACGGGCAAATTTGCTAGTAATGAAATAAAAGCACTATGGACCAAATGCATACATAAAATGAAAAATAAAATCCTATATTGGTCAAAGAATAGCATAATGGAGAATAGAAAATATGGTGGACACTTTGGAGAAAATTGAGTAGAGGTAAAACATGATCAAGTCTTATTTAGCCTCTAAATTATTCAACTAAAATTACTAGTTGAAATGTGGTATCCATTGATCTAGGACTCTCATTGCCCCTTTATCACTAGCATCTTAAAATTGTGAGTATTGAAGTAATGAGAATGACAAGGTGGTTGAAAGCCTCATGCCCCGTGAGTGTGAAAACCTACTCCATGATTACTCAACTTAAGATTCCTAATAAGCTTTATACAATCATAATAAGTATTAATGACATCATAGAGAACCGCAAAGAGGTACCTCTTGCCCCATGACATGGAAACAAGCCAATGTTACAATGACAAGATGAACAAACGGAGTAGACTCATCATCCTTTTTATTTTCATTCACTATTATGCATAGCTTCTTATTTTATTGTAGGATGTGTTGTAGAGTCACTCAAGCTGTAAGTAAATTTCCACCATGATAAAGCATGGCATGGGTTAGCGGCCCAATGCGTTTCTCTAGTCATATAGATACTGACTCATCAAAACTTACTATTCCTCTATTTCATTTCGGCATGGCAGGAGTCCAAAAACGAAAGTACATGATATCAACCAAATGTAAATTTTTTGTGCAATGTTGAAAGCTTTCCGGTGATACACGTTTATAGCTAGCTCCCAACCACACACTTGTCAAACGCAAAACTTGTGGTTCCCATTATTGGGTCATGTTTATTAGATGCATAAAAAGTAAAGTGTGCCTTCAATAGTTCGTGAGAGTCCTATCCCAAGTTCAACCCATGACAATTAATAAAGTGAATATCTTAATTTAGAACATAAATAACACAATAACATGGTGAACATACTCGGAATAGCAATGAAGCTAATGGGAAGATATGGTGGACTCACTGGAAATACTTGGCTAAGGAGTGTTGGAAACAAGTTTTTACTTGTTGGAATTTTTAAATTTTTGGGCTAGCAAGAGGGAGATAGTTGACCAGCTACTATGCATGCATATGTACATAGAACTACTCATTTCATGACAAACTAAATAAACCAGCAATTAACATCAAGGACATGAATAAGAGATAGCTCAAGACAACATTATTGCAAATTTCTACACATAAAAAGCCTATAAATCATGCAAACATATGTAGCTCTTCAAATCAACCATGGCATCCCTATTCCAAGTCATAATACTAGCATCCAATACATTCCAACCCAAACTCCAGTAGCTCAATCTCATATAAAATGATGGTGGTGGTCTTATCAAAACAAAAATAAAAACAAAAACTAGACGCTTCAAGTCTCTACGATAAATGCTTTGCTTAGAAAAACAGAAAGTAGAAGTGTGCTAACCAAAAGAGTGTAGCTCCAGTGGGGTGTTCATCACATCCCCAAGCTTATGGCTTTCACCATTCTTGGATGTCTTGAGGCGCAGCTCCTCTATTCCCTATGAAAAAAACTTCACAAAACATGTTTCTCCCATTCTTTTTCTGTGGGGTGAGATTAGCAAGGACAAACAAATCACATTCTTGCTGTGCAAAATTCCAAATCAAATGCTCCAGTAGATAGACAATAAGGTTCGTTATGTTGTATGTTCACTCTCTTGCTTGAAAGAATCATGGAAATTCGATTCCCAAGCCCAAAGAGTGCATAAAACAAAAGAAGGCAGAATCTGTCCAGAAAAGCAGCAGCAGGAAAACGAACGTTTTTCCTTAAGCTAGACTCGTGAAAAAATTAAGCCCATTTTTGTGCTTACAGAGGACAAAAAGTTGCATAACATACTAAACAATTAGCTCAATCCGACATACCAATAAAAAACGTAAAATCATACGGTGAGCAGACTCGTGCTGAAACAGAAATTTCATGCACTAGGATAGCAACTTATAAGTCCAAATGGGTTTGACTTGACTCTTTATTGAAAACTCCAGAATTAAAACAAAAAACCTAATATCTTGATACAGCAAGAGGACACTAGTAAAATCCAAACAAAAACAACCGGGTTGCCTCCCGTAAAGCGCTTTCTTTATAGCCATATAGCTAGGCTTTACTTACTTGATAATCAAGAGGGATAAAGCTCATGAGCGAGCTTGTTCTTCAGCGTGCCCCTCTTCCTTGGGAAGTGCTCCATGATTTTCTTGTGAGGGAACTGAAACTTGACATTCCCTTCCTTGGAGTCTATGATTGTACCTGTAGTACGAAGAAAAGGTCTACCCAAAATAATAGGATTAGGGGATTTATCCCCCATATCCATAATAATGAAATCAACGGGTACGAAAGTCATGTGCAATTCAATCATAACATCTTTTACTTGTCCTACATCATGTTTAGTAGAGTTATCAGCAAGGACAAATTCACTTGAGCACTTTTCTAAATTTTCTAGTTCTAGCAATTCATATAATTCTTTAGAGAGTACCGATACACTAGAACCTAGATCTAACATAGCATGGTGAATTTCTTTTCCAATTGAAACTAGCACCTTGGGGATCCATGCATCCCCAAGCTTAGGAGGTATCATGGCCTCATTCTTGTACCTAGAAATTTTTTCTTGCAAGACATGATTAGCAATATAAGATCCAAAGCCAGGTTGATTAACATTTATAGTGGGATCACTAGCAAATTTTTGTAGAGTAGCAATAAGTTCTTGCAAGCTACTTTTTTCTAAATCAAGCAATGGATCCTTAATTTCAGTAAGCATCATAATTTCCTCTACTTTACTCTCTAATTTAGCTAGCACGCTTGATTCATGAGGACTAATTTCATCTTTGCTAGCAAGATAAGACATATATGGAAGTAAATATTCAGGGTACTTCACTATTTCATTCAAAGTTTCTTCTAAGCTAGTAGGGACATGCTCACTTGTATTCTCAGCAATATGATCAATATTTTCAATAATAGGAGCAGCAATAGTAATAGAATTCATTCCTACACCAGGTTGTGCTTGTGGCTTTCCTGCTGACATGCTTAATAGAGTTGCTTGATTATCAGCTAATTTTGACAATGCTTTATCTAAATTCGAAGATTGAAGTTGAAATCCTTTAATATCACTACTAATGGATGCAATAGACTTATTTAACTCATGTATAATAACATTGTGACTAGAAACTTGTTCCATAAGCAATTTATTAGATTCAGAAATTTCACTAGAAGGCTTTCACTTATTTTCATTAGCATTAGGATATGGAAACAAAGGTTTATTTGGCACATAAGGAGGTTTACTATATGAATTGTAATCATTACCAAAACCATTGCTACCATAATTCCTAACAAAATTAACATCCACACTTTCAGAATTACTACCAACTAACTCCTGCAAAGGCACATTCTCCATATTTTGTTTATTAATAAAAGCGAGAATAGTGTCCATTTTAGAAGACAAATCATTGGTTTCTTCAATTGAGTTTATTTTCTTAGTGGGATTGAGTGCTCTTTCAGTATTCCATTGACTATAATTTTGCAATATGCTTTCTAATATGCTCTTGGCCTCTACTACAGTTTTACTCATAAAGGCACCTCCAGCAGCAGAATCAAGTATATTTCTGGACATGTAGTTTAGACCATTATAAAAAGAGTGTACTATGGTCCATTCATTTACTCCATGTGATGGGCATGTTCTAATCATTAATTTAATTCTATCCCAGGCCATGGCTACATGTTCATTATCATTTTGCCTAAACGAGAGGATATTATTCCTATTTTGCAAAATTTTAACGGGAGGATAATATTTCTTAATGAAAGCTTCTTTTAAATCATCCCAAGACTTTATACTAACTGTAGGTAGTGAAAGTAACCATTATTTAGCCTTTCCTCTAAGTGAAAAAAGGAAATAATTTCAGTTTTAAAACACTACTTTCCACATTTTAATTTTTTTGCATATCACATATTTCCATGAAATCATGAAGATGCATAGAGGCATCCTCCATAGCACTACCACCAAATTGCTCTCTAGTAATTGAATTCAATAAACTAGGACTTACTTCATAGCTTTCAGCTTGTATTTCAGGTGTAGTAATTGGCCTAGCAATGAATTGGTCATTGGGTGTATTTGTGTAGTCACTTAATTTAGTTCTATCACCCATTTTAACAGTTTTTATGTAGTTTTTAATTTTTTATGCAAAACAAAAGTAAAGTAACTAAGCAAATTCGAAATACTAAAATAAACTAGATAACTAAATGCAAAACTAAAATGTAAACTAAAATAAAATATGCAAGACAAAACAAAAATAAGAACAAAAACAAAACAAAAACAAAAACAAGACAAGAAACAAAACAATCTACTTGAAAGAAGGTGGAGATAGAAAGGACGGTACTCACGTAGGTGCAACCTCCCCAAGCTTAGGTGTTTGCACACCTTGTTGGTGATGAAGACTTCTTGTGAGCTCCCTTGGACAACTCCTTCACCTATGGCTCCCCGGCAACGGCGCCAGAAAAACGCTTGATGGCTAGGTTGAGACTCCAAGTGCAGAGTGTGTAGCTAGTGGCAAGCCTTCTTCCCCATGAGGGTGACTCGAGGGTTTATATCGAACTCTTGGGGAGCCAGTATTTCAGCAGTTGTCTTCCAAGCTTCCTCCAGGATCCTGCAAACAAGTAGAGAATTTTGTGCCCTCAACCTCACCAAGTGGTTGTCAAGCACAAGGTGTAAGACTTCTAAATTGCAATGCAAAACTGAAAGTAAATGTGTAATAATTAAATCTACTACTAAATGCAAATGAGAAAATAAATATGCAATGGATTGTTTTTTGTATTTTTGTGATGCAAGTGGTGATGGAGATAATGTAAATTCGAATTGGAGATGCAAGTAAAGTAAAGTGCAAGTAAAGTAAATTTCAGAAAAGTAACTAGGGTGTTTTCTTATATTTAAAATAGGACCGGGGTTCATGGTTTCACACTTGCATTCTCTCAAATAAAGTGGTAGACGGTGGACATAAAGAATTACATGTGAGATTACAATAACATGTTTAACATTGAGTACTTTCATATGGGCATCACGTCCTAGCATAGAGATCTCTACGGTCATATTGATCCCTCTTATACTCCACCAAGATGCGAAATAAATCATAACACCTCGATAATTAAGGAAAAATCAGAGTATAGCTTTAAGCAATGTGACATGAAGTTGAAGTAAGAACTTGCTAGATCTAGTCATGGAGATTGATTAGTGTCACTTCAAATCCCCGGTAACAAGGTACTCCTTTTTATCCCTAGTGAGGTAACTAAGAAAGGTTTAACAAAACCTAAGTGGATCGCTGAACTTCTGTCACTTTCACAGCACTAGCCACCCCCCGTTACTCCAACTAATGCACCCATCACCCCACACACGCTCTCAACAACTAGATTGATCAAAGCTAGCAAATAAGAACGGGGTACATAAGATACATCTACTCAAATAACTCAAGAGAAACAATTGCAATCTCAGATTCAATAACTCATAGAAAAGATCCACCACATAGGAATTACAACGGTGCCCGTAATCATGTGAGGCAGCTCATACGGATCTAATTAGTGAAGCACATAGAGAGAGAGATACAAGTGCTACTTCCACAAACCCATAGCCCTGGGGTGGACTACTCCCTCTTCATGGAGATGTCGATGGAGATGACGTTGGAGGGGTAGGAGATCACACCGGCGGCGCCCCGCCGGAGTTTTCCCCCTTCAATCTGGAACTTCTGGTCTCTGTTTTGGTGTTTCGGTGTTTCGGCGGCGCTCCTCTCCGTAAGGGTACGGGGGACCCTTTTTATAGTCGGTTTTAGGTCAAGATGGAGTCGGTAAGTCGAAGATGGAAGGAATTGGGGCCACAGGGGCCAAAAGGGGGCCTCTCACGCGGCCAAGGAATCTGGCCGCGTGGAGGGTCCTCTTTTGGGCCTCCTTGCCCAATTCTCGTGGATCCTTCGCCCGCAAGTCTTATCCTTCCAAGAAAATGACCCCCGCAGATTTTCAGGTGATTTCACGGAAGTTTGCCCCTTGAAACGTCAAAAATATAGAAAACGGGGTTTCTGACAGGCAGGGTTAATTCCATAAAAGTTGGGGGACTTTGTAATTTAACCCCAAAATACTATAAAACATTGAATTATACCCTTATATGATGCAATATGTAATAGAAAACCATGTGAAAATATGCAAAATTCATCTATGCATTTTACATGCATCACCAAGTGATTGCTAAGGATAACCTAAAAGCTCAAGACCCGGAACCTGAAGACCTGGCGACTCAAGATGCTGCCCAGCAGAAAGGAAAATCTGCTGCGGAGTAAACATTTGATTCCTGCAAAAAACAATAATTCAACCCTAATGGGTTTGTAATAGGCTAGATGAACTTCTTTATTTCTAACTCTATTTTTTGAAAGTGCGCATACGCACTTGTGCTACAATCTGGTATGTAATAACTTGGTTTCTCTGCAAGGTTATGCAAATTATTTCCGGGTTATATACTTTTGCAACATCTTTTATTTGCATCTGAAGTTTTTATTGACTTGGTTTTTGTTTGCTTTCTAGCTCAGCCGGTTTTTCGCATGACATATTCTAGTGTGTACAACTCTGGTGCGTTCAGGGTCATAGTAACCAAGTTTTGTCGGGTTATAACATGATTGACTCAACCAGGTTTAAACATCTAGTTCATAAAATTGCATGTAACCACTGACTGACAGGCAAGTATAACCAATATATTTTGGCTTATGCCAGATTCTTGAGATATAGACTGTGCTCTAGCATCAGCCCCCAAGTAATCATATGTAAAAAAGTTTGACTTTCTGCGACAACGATAATTTCATGAAACAAATCTCAATAACTCATATATTGTCAAGTCTGCTTTTTATTGCCAATATAACATAGTGATTACAATGATCATATGTATAATATGGCCTCAACTGGGCTATGTTCCATGGTCTTCCAGTTTCTTCCTCAGATGTTCGTGATTTATCAGCATCACGCATATCAATGAGGTAATACGATCCATTATGTAGTTTCTTACTTACCACAAACGGTCCTTCCCATGGAGGACTTGGCTTGTGCATCCCGTCCTTTTTCTGGATCAGGCGTAAAACCAAGTCCCCTTCCTGAAAACTTCGAGTCTTAACCATGCGGCTATGATAACGACGCAGGTCCTGCTGATATATAGCTGACCTAGATGTTGCGAGGTCACGTGCTTCTTCTAAAGCATCGAGTGAGTCTTTACGAGCTATCTCATTCTGGGTTTTCACATAAGCAGTCACTCGTGGTGAATCGTGACAGATATCACTTGGCAAAACCGCCTCCGCTCCATAAACCAGAAAGAATGGTGTGTAACCTGTTGACCTGTTTGGGGTAGTTCTTATGCTCCATAAAACAGCAGGGGACTCTTCAACCCAACATCCAGCAATTTTTTCTAATGGAACCTGGAGCCTAGGTTTGATACCTTTAAGTAATTCCTGGTTAGCCCGCTCTGCTTGCCCGTTAGACTGTGGATGTGCCACTGAAGCAAGGTCTAGCCGTATATGGTTATGTTCACAAAACTTCTGCATCGCTTCTTCTGACAAATTTGTCCCATTATCTGTTATAATTCTATGTGGGTAACCAAATCTGAAAATCAGCTTTTTTAAGAACTTGACTGTTGTAACCGCGTCGCATTTACTAATTGATTCTGCTTCTACCCACTTTGTAAACTTGTCAACTGCCACCAGTAGATGAGTCTTTTTATCAGCTGACCTTTTGAAAGGTCCTACCATGTCAAGTCCCCAGACTGCAAAAGGCCAAGTTATGGGAATCATGCATAAATCTTGAGCTGGCACGTAATCCTGCCTTGCATATCTTTGACATCATTCGCATGTTCTTACTATATATTTTGCATCAGCGTTTGTGGTTAACCAGAAAAATCCATGTCTGAAAGCTTTATTGACCAAAGATCTGGAACTTGCATGGTGGCCGTAATCTCCTGAGTGGATTTCTCTTAAAATTTGACACCCTTCTTCTGGAGAGACACATCTCTGAAAAAGTCTATCCGCACTTCGCTTCTGTAACTCACCATTGATAATTGTATATGACTTGGACCTTCTTGTAACCTGACGAGCGATAACCTCATTTTGCGAGAGCTCGCCTCTCATAAGGTATGCCAGGTATGGTTCAGTCCACTCTGTGATTGTATGCATGGCGGCTACCAATTCTGACTCTAGATTTGGATTTGCCAGGTCTTCCTCTGTTGGGACTTTAACTGACGGGCTATAAATTTCATTCAGAAAAACATTTGGTGGAACTTGCTTTTTCTGGGAACCTAGACGAGCCAGTGTGTCAGCTGTTTCATTGAGACATCGGTCAATATGATCAACTTAATATCCTTGGAAATGTCCAGCCAGCTGGGTAACCGCCCGTCTATATGCTGCCATAACTGGGTCTTTAGAATCCCAGATTCCTATGACTTGTTGAGAAACAAGATCGGAATCGCCCAAACATCGAATCGGAGTTATGCTCATCTCTTTCGCAATTCGAAGCCCATGGAGCAAAGCTTCATACTCTGCTGCATTATTAGTGCATTTAAATGAAATTTGTAAAACATAGCGAAACTTATCTCCTTTTGGGGATGTTAACACCACACCAGCTCCTGAACCTTCCAGTTGTCGAGACCCATCGAAATGCATAGTCCAGTATTTAGTATCTGGTTTATCCGGTGGAACCTGATATTGTGTCTAGTCATTTATGAACTCGATCAGGGCTTGGGACTTTATTGCAGTCCTTGGCTCATATTTGATATGATATGGCCCTATCTCAATAGCCCACTTTGCAACTCTCCTTGGTGCTTCCTTGTTTTGAATAATATCGTACAAAGGTGCTGAACTAACCACAGTAATAGGATGTTCCTGAAAATAGTGTTTCAGCTTACGACTAGCCATGAACACCTCAATAACCAACTTCTGCCAATATGGGTAACGTTGTTTAGACTCTGTCAGGACCTCGCTTACATAGTAAATCGGACGCCAGACAAGGCCTTCTTTACCTTCCAGCTTACGTTCCACAACTAGCACCGCACTGACCGCCCTGTTATTTTCCACTATGTATAGTAACATGGTATCTTTCTTCTCAGGCGTAGCCAATATAGGTGCGTTGGAAAGTTGTTTTTTCAGGGACTCCAATGCCTCATCAACTTCTTGATTCCACATAAAGGTTTTAATTTTCTTCAATATTCGGTATAAAGGTATAGCCTTTTTGCCTAATCTGCTTATAAACCGGCTCAAGGCAGCCACGCAACCTGTCAGCTTCTGAACGTCCTTCAGGAAAACCGGCTTTTTCAGGTTATGTGTGGCCTGAATTTTTTCCGGGTTTGCTTCAATGCCTCTTTCTAAAATAATGAAACCCAGTAACTTCCCAGCTGGTATTCCAAAGACACATTTTGTTGGATTGAGCTTCATCTGGTACTTGCATAAACTGGCAAACGTCTCTTCTAGGTCTGAGATCAAAGTGTCACCTTTTTGGGATTTGACTACTATGTCATCCATATAAGAGTGCACGTTTCGCCCAATCTGACTTTCCAAACAATTCTGGATACACCTTTGATAAGTTGCCCCTGCATTTTTTCGAACCGAAGGGCATTGACGTATAACAAAATGCTCCAAAGGGAGTTATGAATGAGGTCTTCTCTTGATCCTCTTCCTTCATTTTGATTTGATGATAACCTGAGTATGCATCCAGGAAACATAGCAATTCGCAACCAGCCGTAGAGTCTATAATCTGATCGATACGGGGTAAAGCGAACGGGTCTTTAGGACATGCTTTGTTCAAATTTGTGTAATCTATGCACATTCTCCAATTTCTGTTCTTCTTGAGATCGAGAAATGGATTGGCTAACCACTTTGGGTGTAATACTTCTACTATGAACCCTGCTGCGAGTAACCTGGCTATCTCTTCTCCAATTGCTTTCCTTCTCTCATCATTGAAACAACGGAGGAACTGACGAATAGGTTTCAAGTTAGGATCCACACTTAAACTGTGCTCAGCAAGTTCCCTTGGGACACCTGGCATGTCAGAAGGTTTCCATGCAAAGATGTCCCAATTATCACGGAGGAACTTGATGAGCGCACTTTACTACTTTTCTATGATGTGAGCCCCCCACGCTGGACTGCTTACATGAGTCACCGGGGGTAAAGTCCACCATCTTGGTGTCTTGAGCAGACTTAAATTTTAACTTGGACTCAGTTGATGGCTTTTTGAGCGAGGTCATGTCTTCTGGATCAACTTGTAGTTTATACAATGTCAACTCCTCTTCCGCACAAGCGGTCTCTGCATATATGGCATCACCTTCCTCACATTCCAAAGTTATGTCTCTGTCACCATTGACAGTAATATTTCCATGGGGACCAAGCATCTTCAGCTTGATGTAAACGTAGCAGGGTCTGGCCATAAATATGGCATAAGCTGGCCGTCCAAACAAAGAATGGTACAGACTTTTGAACTTGACCACTTCAAATGCTAACATCTCTGTCCTGTAATTTTCAAATACTCCAAAAGCAACTTCAAGGAATATTTTTCCGATAGGTTGTGCAGACTTACCAGGTACAATCCCATGAAACACAGTTGATGATAACTGAAGTTGTTTCTCTTGCAGGCTCATCCTTTTGAACGTATCGTAGTAAAGTATGTTTATACTTCTTCCTCCGTACCTCAATACTTTGTCTAACTTGTATCCTCCAACTTGTGGTGCCACAACCAGAGCCACTCCTCCTGGATTATCAACTCGTGGAGGATGATCAGCCTGACTGCAGGTTATGGGTTGTTCTGACCAGTTAAGCCACCTAGGAACAGCAGGAGCCACTGCATTGACATCGCGTTTCTACACCTTGCGTTCTCTCCTGCATGAACTGGTAGTGAATACATGATACTGCCTTGAGCTTAACTGCTTTGGATTTGTTTGAAAACCAGAATTTCCTCCTTGGTGACTACCACCCGGGTTAGTTCCCTAGTTACCCTGGCCATGATGACCCAGATTATGATTTCCAGGTCTAGAGTTGCCAGCTCCCAGGTGTCCACCTCCCATATTTCCTGGGTTGCCACCTCCATTGTTTCCTGGTCCATAGTTGTTACTTCCGCTAGGTCTAAAACCCTGCATGATGAAACAGTTTTCCCAAGAATGATTTGCTAGTTTTCCATTTTTGCTGTGTCGAGGACATGGGCCTTTCAGAGCCTGCTGAGCCTGAGCAAAGCTATTTGGTCAAAAAAATTGATTTCCTCTGAAATTGTTGCCCTGACGTTGGTTTCTGTAACCTGTATTCGTTTTTGTCACTAGATCTGAGGTTCCTTCTCCATTTTGGTGCTTGTTATTACTCTGGTTCTAAGGGTTGTTGTTGCTCTGATTCGGGTTCTGCTTACCCTTGCTCCTAATTTTCTATCCCTTTGCAGACTTCTCATCATCCGAGTCTGCGTTCTTTGTTTTATCAGACTCCGCATACTTGGTCATGGCATCCATCAACTCGCTCATATCACTTACGTATCGCTTGATGCGTCCCAGCTTATGCTTCAACGGGTCAAATATGCAATTTCTTTCTAATGCTATGACTGCCTGCTGAGCGGGGAGTCCAACTGATGAATGTATAATTTCCGTGACGCGCCGAGACTAGTGCTGGGTAGACTCCCCTTCCTTCTGAACACGGCTTTCCAGGTCTGTAATAGTCGTCGGTCGCTTACGTGTTCCCTGAATTTTTTTTGATGAACTGGTTCTTCAACTCCTGCCAGCTATTAATTGAATTTGCGGGCAAGCTCTTTAACCAGGACTTCGCACGTCCTTCCAACATCACGCTTAAGTACCATGCACATACTGCGTCGCTTACTTCCAATATCTCCATGGCCATCTCATACCCTTCTATCCAATCCGCAGGATCCATGTCTGGCGTATAGTTTACAACTCTGCGAGGTCCTTTAAAATCAGCCGGTATTCTCTCGTTCCGGGTTGCCGGACCAAGACACTGGATGCCAATCATGCGAGACCCAGTCGGGGCAAGGTTTGAGACTGCATTATGAACTGGGGGTTGAACATTAACCGGATTTCTGTTTTCTGATTCCACATCTCTGTGTCCTGTATTTATAACTCCAGGCGCATAGGATATGGTCTGCCTGGGTGGGATTGGTTGATGCCGGTTTGCGTTGCTAGAGCCGGCCGGAACTGGTGAATTTCAATGGTGACTGCTTGGCAAGGAATTCCTGCATTTTTAAGGAGTTGAGTGTATCCTGTCCTGGTTACTGTAATTCATCTCCTGAACCACTACTGTTTGCAACATCTCGATTGCCCTCCGAGCTTCAATTCCAATAGGATCATTGGGGTTGACTGGAATCCGTGCCAAACTATTTGTTGCTGCCCAAATGTTATCCATTGGATTGTTGAAATGACCTGGTGGCATATGAAACCTTTCTTGTAGAGGCTGTTCCGGGACAGGGACATGATTCGGGTTACCATGCAGCTGGATAGGTGGCTGGAAACATGCCGGATGAACTGGAACTGGAGCTACTGGCGGGTTCATGGCGTGAACCGGCTGAGCGAGGTTAGGTGCCCCAGGCGTCCCAACCGGGGACGCGAACAGGTTCTGAAGGTTGGTAGGTCCCAATCCTGCGCCGAATTCGTTGTTCAACCGGGTATGATAACGCCTGTTCTATATTGAATCTAACTCCCTCTGTCTGAAGTTTAGATGAATCCCCTCTCTGTCCATACGCGTTGCTTCCTCCAAGAATTCTGACCGAGCTTTGTTTGTACATGTTACCTCCTTCTCGATCTCCCTACGGGCACGACTTATTTTATGTCGAAGCCTCTCGATCTGTTCGTTACGCTGCACCATGTTCTCCGGGGTAATCGGAGTAGCCAAGACTTCGTTTAGTGAATCCATCGCGGCTATCAGCTCGGGCCTTGGGTTATATGACGCGGGCGCTGTTAAATCAATCACTGTCTCTACCGGCCCAGAGCTCGTTGGGCCGGGTCCTGTTGAACACAGTTCTGTTGGTCCGACTGGGGCTACCGTGGGCCCGTTGGTGCTGTTCCTGCGCCTCCCGGTCCTCCTAGAACTGGACTCGAAGTTGAAACAATGTCTGTAATTAAATTGCCACTAGTGTCATTGATGGAGGGATAATAACCCGGTAGGCCAACTCCAAGGTGTAACCCGGCCCAAAGGACGCTGCGCAAGATCCGGCTAAGGATAAAGAAACTTCTGGAAGGCCCAAATTTGTAGGCCTTGTAACCCGGATTGTGGGTTACGGTAAAGGAAAGTTAGGGTTTGTATGTGGTGTCCGGGTAGGATTCAGGGTGCGCCTTGGAGGGTAAGCCAGGGGGTACGGGTGCTTTATAAACCGACCCCTAGGTTTAGTTGAGGGAGATCTAAGAACCCTAGCAATATCGCTTGGTATCGAGTATCCAGTCTAACACGAGAGTTGAGTTAATAACTTGAGATCGGAGACTCGGCGACTTGATTGCCGGCTACCAGATCGAGTTCCATCATGCTTTCCTCTGAGCTAAACCCTCTCCCAAACGCCTGTGTCGTCTTGCCCCAAGATCAGTTACCCCCGGTAACGTCTGCCGTGATTATCCCACGACAGTTGGCGCCCACCGTGGGGCCTGCGTCCAAAGGTGTTTACATCACGGGAGAAGCTCGGAAGAACATGGAGAATCTTGTCGTCGGTGAGATCTACATCGACCACGAAGGGGAGAAGATGGTGGACGATTTCGGCTGGGGGCCGGAGTCGGATCACCTCGAATCCGGATCTATTGTGACGATCGGCCAGATCAGCGTATTCATCGGTATGGTACGTACATCTGATTTAAAAGGACAATATCATGTGCATACTACATGAACTTCTAATAGGGACAAAAAGATACTCAAGCAAGCTGTGAACTCGGTTTCCTTGGCTGGTCCGGGATACCCGAGATGGGCGGAGCAAGAGATAACGTGGAGCCGAAGAGATCACCCGAAAAGAATAGAGCACCCAGAAGTCTTAGCATTGGTAGTCGCACCACAGGTTAATGGTTACGAGTTAAAAAGGGTCCTGATGGACGGTGGAAGTAGCATCAATATCTTGTACTGGGAAACTTTTTCACGCATGGGTCTCAAAGAGTCCCAGCTACAGAAAAGCTCAACAATTTTTCATGGAATAGTGCCGGGTCACTCGGCATGTCCCGAGGGGAAAATCGCATTGGAGGTAGCTTTCGGAGAATCAACGGATAATTATCGAGTTGAGTGGCTCACGTTCGAGGTGGTCAAATTGCGAAGTCCTTATCACGCACTATTTGGAAGACCGGCTTACGCCAAATTCATGGCCAGGCCGTGTTACGTGTATTTGCAGCTGAAGATTCCGGGTCCTAAGCAGACCATCACCATACATGGAAGCCGGGATATAGCGGCCGAGTGCGACGAAGGAGATTCGGTAATGGCCGAGCAAGCTTGCAGAAAAGAAGAGCTCAAGTATTATCGGTCTCAAGTAGATCCGGATGATGGAACCGCATTGAAAAGGCCGAATACTGAGGACGAAAGAGCAAAATTCAAGGCAGCACAGGACACCAAGATGATAGATTTTGTCGAAGGTGATCCCACTAAGCAATTTACTATAGGGTCTAACTTGGACAGCGAGCAGGAGAAGGCACTTGTGGAGTTTATTCGTTCGAATGCGGACGTATTCACCTGGACACCTAGCGACATGCCGGGTATCCCTACAGAGTTGGCAGAGCACAGTTTGCATGTAGATCCCAAGTCCAGGCCTGTGAAGCAGGGCTTGAGGAAGATGAATGAGGAAAGAAGGAAAGCTATAGGTGAAGAAATTGCTCGGCTATTGACAGCCGGCTTCATCATGGAAGTATTTCACCCAGATTGGTTAGCAAATCCGGTGCTAGTGATGAAAAAGACCAATGAGTGGAGGATGTGCATTGATTTTACGAGTCTCAACAAGCATTGCCCAAAGGATCCGTTCGCACTACCAAGGATAGATCAGATCATAGATGCAGTAGCTGGGAGTGGCCTATTGTGCTTTCTGGACGCTTATTCCGGATATCATCAGATTAAACTCAAGAGGGAGGATTGAGAGAAAACATCGTTTATAACCCCTTTTGGGGCCTTTTGTTACAAAACCATGACATTTGGGTTGAAGAACGCTGGCGCAACTTATCAACGGTGTATTCAGAAGTGCTTCGAGGACCAAATTGGACGCAACGTCCATGCTTATGTGGATGACGTGGTTATCAAGACCAGGAAGGTAGAAACGTTTATCGATGATCTAAAGGAAACGTTCAAGAACTTAAGGAGGTATCAGATGAAGCTTAACCCGACAAAGTGCGTATTTGGAGTTCCAGCCGGGAAATTACTTGGCTTTATCGTTTCCGAGAGAGGAATTGAAGCAAACCCGGACAAAATCAAAGCTATCCAAAGTCTGAAAAAGCCGGAAAATTTGAAGCATGTTCAAAAGCTCACGGGCTGCGTAGCAACCTTGAGCCGATTTATATCAAGACTCGGAGAAAAGGCAATACCCTTGTACCGGCTCTTGAGGAAATCTGACAAATTTGTATGGGATCAAGAGGCGGATGAGGCGTTCGAGGCACTAAAGAAGCAGTTATCTGAAGCACCAGTACTAGCGGCCCCGGGTCCTAAAGAGCCTATGTTGCTATACGTGGCAGCTGGCCCCCGAGCCGTCAGTGCAGTAGTGGTTGTGGAGCGTAAAGAGGATGAGAAAGGTTATCCAGTCCAGAGGCCGGTTTATTATGTCAGTGAGGTATTGTCAGAGGCAAAGCAGCGCTATCTGCATTGGCAAAAGCTGGTTTTCGGGGTCTTTATGGCCAGCCGAAAACTGAAGCCGTATTTCCAGGAACACCCCATAACAGTGGTTAGCTCAATACCAATGTCGGATATCATCAGAAACTCGGATGCGACCGGAAGAATAGCCAAATGGGCGATAGAAATGGGGGATTATCACATCAGCTACGAGCCCATGTCAGCAATCAAATCTCAGGCTTTGGTTGATTTCGTTAATGATTGGACACACACAGGCATGACTACCATGGTTCCAAACTCCGAGTCATGGATTATGCACTTCGATGGATCAAAGCAGTACGAGGGATCAGGAGCTGGAGTGGTGCTAACATCACCCAAAGGAGACAAATTGAGTTACGTACTACAAATTCACTTTGACTGTTCCAACAACGTGGCCGTGTATGAGGCCCTATTGCATGGCTTAAAGGTAGCCAAGGAGATGAACATTAAGAGGATACGATGCTTCGGAGATTCGGACCTTGTGGTACAGCAGGTGTCAGGAACTTGGGATAGAAAGGACGCAACTATGGCAGCATACCGCAGGGAAGTTGATAGGGTTGCAGGATGTTTTTCCGGGTACGAGGTGGAGCATATAGACAGAAGAAAGAATGAGGCAGCCGACGCCCTCGCTAGGCTCGGCTCGCGCAGAGAGCCGGTTCCACCTAACGTTTTCCTGGACGAATTATGGCGACCATCAGTTAAAACCGAGTCAGAGGAGGAATTGGCAAATCAAGACCCGGATTTAGGACTCGTGGCCACTGTACGTGCTATTCCCGAGTGGACAGAACCGTTTGTGGCCTACCTATCACGGGGCGAGTTACCACAGCAAGAGGTGTTAGCAAGGCAAATTCTGCGGCGAGCAAAGGGATATTCGATCATCAATGGGGAGTTATACAAGAGAAGCGCAGCAGGAGTCTTTTTGCGCTGTGTAGCACCAGAAGAAGGCCGACAGATTCTTAAGGAAATCCATGAAGGTGATTGTGGGCATCATGCATCCACAAGATCCCTTGTGGCCAAAGCTTATCGACACGGATTTTTCTGGCTCACGGCTCTAGCAGATGCGGAGCGCTTAGTGGCAAGGTGTGACGGATGTCAAAGGTACGCTCGCCAAACCCACGTGCCGGCTATGGAATTACGGACTATTCCGTTAACTTGGCCGTTCGCGGTTTGGGGTATGGACATGGTTGGTCCGTTTCACATGTCACCTTGCAAGAAGACACATCTTTTGGTGGCTATTGATAAGTTTACCAAGTGGGTTGAGGTTATGCCAGTCACCAACTGTGAAGCAGTTACAGCAGTCAAGTTCCTGAAAAGAATTATCTATCGGTTCGGGTATCCCCACAGTATAATTACCGACAATGGAACCAACATGTCCCTTGGCGCAATGGAAAAGTTTTGTGGTAGCAATGGAATCCGGCTTGACGTAGCATCAGTGGCTCATCCGCAGGCCAATGGACAAGTGGAGAGGGCAAACCAAGAATTACTTCGTGGACTAAAACCACGACTGCGAGTCCCTTGCATTAGGGCTGCGGGTGCATGGGTCGAAGAACTACCTTCCGTGGTCTGGGGTATCAACACTACACCTAACAGATCTACTCAGATGACACCATTCTTCATGGTTTATGGTGCGGAAGCAGTGCTGCCGAGTGATATTATTCATGATTCACCTCGAGTATCAGCTTACGTCGAGGTAGAGAACGAGAAGACCCGGCAGGACGCCGTAGATATGTTAGAAGAACAAAGGGAACAAGCCCTGGAAAGATCAGCCATATATCAGCAAGATCTACGGAGGTATCATAGCCGGCGCGTGAAAACCCGGGTATTCTAGGAAGGAGACTTGGTTCTGCGCCTGGTACAGTCAAACGAAGGAAAACACAAATTATCACCACCATGGGAAGGACCGTTTATCATAAGCCGGAATCTGCATAATGGATCATATTACTTGGTAGATGCAAGGGAAGAGTCGGCTACAGTTAATGACACCGCTCATACCACTTCATCTATGCAAGAAAGAGACAGACCATGGAACGTGGCTCAGCTACGTCCATATTATACTTAGTAAAGACTATATTGGCAAGTGGAATTGCACGATGTAACAGGCAGCAGGTTTCAGACGTACTCTTTTCCTATCCAGGGTACCCTTGGGGACTGGATGGGTTTTTAATGAGGCGGCTTGCTGACCCAACATTCTCATATCAAGAAAAGAAGTGGTTATTCTCATGTTCCTTAATCTCAGTACGTTGCATATATAGGTCTTGGGGGCTGATTGCTTGAATAGCACAGTTGCAAACTCAATGACCCGGCCTTGATGCCTATGAGTTATAAGGGCCGATTACTCGCAAATGAGTACGGCTGCAATCTTATAACCGGACAAAGGAGCCAAACTTTCTTGACTTTTCTTACTTAAGCTCGATGTGACTCGCAATAAAAGTGGCATGATTTGCTCGCTTACGATTACAATCAGCCATGAAGCCCAATGGGACTTGCCTGACCCTGTTTTCGTATAGATGTAACAACATGATATCCACGCGAAAGCCGGCTTATAGTACAAGATTGTCAAAAGGGTCATCTAAACCACAAGTTATGCAGAGTATAAGGCTAATAGCTGGAAACTCAATGTTTATCAAGCATAACTTCATTACCTATGTGAAACGGCTCCGGGTTTGGGCTTAGCAAACAACAAAACTCGTTCTCTTCGAAAAGACCACATATCCCAGACTCGGAAATTCGGGTCTTGGCGATTCGGGATTTTGGAAAAGAAAAAGTAGCTTAGTTGCTAAGGCTCAAAAAACCCAAACATCCGAGTCTTGGGGACTTGGGGGCTTAGAAGAAAGTCCGCTCGTCAACACCCACGAAACTCGGAAACCGAGTCTCACAAAAGGAATCGTAAAGAAAGTCGGATATCAAGAACAAGTTGACTCAAAAGTGGATAAATTTAAACGATCAGAAGAAGCACAAAGTGTATCAAGAACTTAGAGTGCATTACAAACTCCGGTAAATAAGTATCAAAGGTGCACAGGCGCACCATCCAAAAATAGTTGTTTTAACGACACATCGATCAACTGACGCGTATGAAGTAGCATCAGGTATCAGGTATCACTCGGCGTTCTAGGCCGCGGCGTCCATCTTCGCCTTGCCCTTGCCATCACTTGGGGTAACAGCAGCACCCGGATCAGTAGTACCGGCTCGCGCAGGAGGAGGAACGACTGGTGTGGAGGTAGCGGGTGCAGAATCGGCTTCAGCTTTCTTTTTGGCAGCCTCCTCCCTCAACTTAGCAGCTTCCTCCTTCCATCGGGCCAGCATGTCATACGGCTCGGGAAGATCCGACTTAACCGCTTCACCAGAAGCATCATATGCAGGAACGAGGGAATCGACATCTAAACCGTCAGCAATCACGCTGGCCGGGTAACGAACCTCCTTCTGGACGGCCTGGAAATCCTTCACGGAGAACTTGGACCCATCAAGCTTGTATTCCGGTAAACCTCCCATAAGCTTGGCTAGCTCGAGCTTAGGGAAGTAAGCCTTGGCAAGCGCAAGACCCCGGGTTACTCCAACCCGGCAGGACGAGCGTTTCCAGTGCCAAATCCACTCGGGGATAGTGGAGCAAGCGTCTAGCATTCTCTTCAGGTCGCCATGCCCTTTACCCGGCCACCGTATTTCTTGAAGGATCCATTTGGTTCCGGCGCATAGCTGCCGGATAACGCTCTTGATAGTTTTCAGCCTGGCAATGTCACCCTCGTCCGGCATCACTTCATCCGGACCTGCAGAAATGGAAACATGAGTCAGGAAACTCCGGCTATTTATCAGAAGGATAACCCGGATGAAGAAACGTACCAAGCAAAGCACGATACGTATCAGCAATTTGAACAGAAAGGCTCGTTAGATCATCTTCTGCTGTGTGAGCCCTCTTCCTATACTTCTTCATTATCGTCCTGCTCCTCCTGGCCTCAGCCTCGGCCGCCTCATGCAGAGCCACCTCCTTTTCAATGAGCTTGGTGGCCTTTGTCAGTTTCTCCTCAGATTGAGTCACGAAGGACTGCATGGATGCAAGGAAGGATTAGCCGGGTAAAGGGGCAAGTTATCAGTCGCTTATATCGTAAAGTTCCAAGCAAATTGTGAATCAATTCACTCGGAACTTGGGGACTGGATAAGGACACAAGCAATATTAGTCGGGTTTACCTCGTGTTTGGCTATTAAAGCCTCCAAGATGTTTTCTTCATTAGCCCTCAAAGCGCGCAGGGTTTCGAGCATCTGGGCAAACGTCAGGTCCTCGGGTCGGACACCGGAAGAGCCGGCAGCCTGGTCGCCTGATGGGGGAGCTCTCCCCGCCCTTGGGGTCGAGACCCGGACAGTCTGAGTATCCGGGTTGGGAGAACCCATCCTCGTGTCCGGAACCTCGATCTCCTCGTCCACTGGTTCGGATGAAGCAGGAGACCCGGCGGCTTGGTGAAGTGGATCGCCCAAGGGGCCTTGTTCCTGGTTGTTCTCAATATCACCGCCAGTCGCGGCATCTACGTTCTCAGTCGGCTCCTCTGTCTGACGGTTATCCGCCTCCCGGTTATCCATCTCCACATTCTCCGGGTCACTAACGTTGACTTGAGCGCTAAAGAAAGATGAGAAGAGGCAGTTAGCAATGGTGATTGAAAATTGTCAGGTATCAAAGGATGTCATATAGCAAAAACTTACCCGGTATTTACGGCGTAATCCGGCGGGAGCTCGCTGCTGGAAGCAGACGAAGATGTCAAAGGGACCGACAGCGGAACCCGGAATTGCCCGGCACGTGGATGGTTAGGAGAAGGGTGGCGCTGAGGAGAATTGGAAGGACGAGGCGGAGGAGCACTGGCACGATGGACGGGGGAGGTGGAGATGCCCGGGTTAAGGGGATCCTCACCCGGGGAACTCCGAGTTACTCTGCGCTTGGCTGGAAGAGAATCCTTCAAGTACGACGAGTTCGATAATTGATGGTTAAGTTGTCGCATGGCATCAAAGGAGTAAGGTTCAGAGGATATAGAAGAGAAAGGAACCTTGGACACTGCCCCTCTGGTCTTCCTCTTGGCTCCAACTGTTGCCTCTTGATCAGATTCGGTAGCCTCCGGGTCATCCTCGTTATTCTCACCTTCGTCCTCCAACCCTGCAAACCAAGTGTGTGTCCGTGGGAAAAAGTTAAATGGGAGGAAAGTGATGCAAGTAAAGATAATACAAGATCCGGGCAAATACCTTCATCACCGTCAGCCGGCTCATCTTCTTCTTCCGGGTCTCTGGAAGGGGGGAGGTTTCAACTGTCCAGAAAGGATCATCGGCCTGAGACATAAAAATGAAAATAAGAACTAGGAGCAGTATCGAGTCAAGATGAGGAAATAAACTTATGAGTATCGGGTCTTACCGCTGGGGCCGGGTTTTCCCGAGTAAACGGAGGTAACCCGGCGATGTTCTTTATCACCTCCAGCTTCTCCGTCAAGAAACCCTTGATGGTTTTGTTGGTATCCCCGGCTGCAAAGCTCTTGGTGGAATATCGAAGGGCGTCTGTGGTGTGCCCCGAGTATTCGCACATCAATTTGGAGCGGATAGAATTGGGTTGGATCCGGAAGTCGACCCAAGTTTTTACTAAGTTGAGCCCAAGAAGGCCTTGGGCTGAGAGAATGGCTAATTTAGCTAGCAAAGGTATGATTGCCTCCCTGTCTGAGTCAGGGGCGAAGGCGTTGAAATTCTCGGAAGTATTGAGGAGGCCCTCCGAGTAACCCGGCAGTCTCTTCTCGCCGGGTGGAGAGGTGTCGTGGCAGTAGAAGATGGATAGTTGCCAGTGCTTAACATGGGAGTTCAGATTAAGGGTTGGCATTGGGGAGTTTTTGCGGCGTTGGATGGATACCCCGCCGCAAGTGAGAAGTGCTCCGTCACCGCTTTCGCGGCACGGCTTGCACTGGAAAAGTTCAATAAAGAGAGTCAAACTTGGCGGAGTGCACAAATATGACTCGGATAGGACAATGAAGTGCGTAATATTCAACATAGAGTTAGGCCCTATGTCGAATACCCGGAGGCCGTAGTGGCTCAGGACCTCGGGAAAGAAAGGATGACCCGGAGGGCGGAATCCCCGGGTCACGTGCTCTATGAAACAGATTACCTCGCCGTCGACGGGTGTGGGCCGGGTCTCGTCACCCGGCGCCCTCCAGTGAATGTCCTTCTGAGGGGGAAGAACCCCCAACTCGGCCAATTCTTCCAGCTTGGCCTTTGTGACAGTGGATCGCCCCCAATTGGCGGATATGGATTGGGTTGTCTTCGCCTGGGCCGGCTGTTTCCCTTGCCTTTTGGGAGCCATGGGATCAACCTGCAAAACACAAGGAAAAAAGGTACAGGAAATAAGACTCGGAGGTATTAGATTATCCGAGTCTGGGGTATCAAGAAAGTATGAAAACTAAGAACTATCCGGGTATCACACCATGGAGTGAAGATTGCGAGGTATCCGGGTATTAAGTACAACTATGGAGATTATTGGTCACTTACGTATGGAAAAGTATTTGGGGAAGACGGATGGTTGCCCATGTATCTACTGCAAGCAAAATAGCCGGAAAAGGAGGATTTTCCGGGTGTCAATGTTATGCGCGGAAAATTGAGGTGAAATGGATCTAGATTGGAAAACTTGCAAACGATTCTACGAAGAAATTGGTGATTAATAATGGTAGGAGGATGAGGTGTAATCATCAAACAGGTGGTTAAAGGAGTTAGCGAGTGTCAAATCGATCTAATCCGGTGCAACAGGAAGAACGGCCCGCATGTTGACCTAGATCCAATCTAAGGTGAATCGAAAAATTGCGGAGCTCTTTTAACAAATACTTACTGGGAGGAGCTTGAATCTGGCGTGGCGGCGGCCGATGTCGCGGTCTGGATGTCCCCCTGCAACCCTTGATGAGCGGAATAAAGGCGCGGTGGCGGAGTTTGGCGGCGGCGCGGAACAGTTCAAGGATGAACGTGGCCGACGGCGGCCTTGCTACGATGGCGGGCTTGAGATTCTTGTGGAGTTGCGGAGCGCAGGGAATAAGGAAGCAAAGGGAAGGTTGGAGTGAAACGTTGGGATCTAAGTTACCCTCTGGGCTCTATTTATAAGATGCGGGCGGGTAAACCTATCCTAACGGGTGGAATCCGGAAATTTTGGGATAACGGTCATCTGTGCGGATTTTTTGAGATATGCTTCAAGTGTTGAACGTGATATCCGAGCAGAAATAAGAAGGAGATATTTTCCGCGATATCAGGGTTAATTATCGAGTAAAGTAAGTCGGGCTTTTGGCATTTTTTATCAGGGTTTAGACCTGGAGAGCTAAGCCAAGTACTTGGAGAAAAGCCGGGTTACTATATGGCCACCATGGAGTTAGGCCTAGCTATTTATCAAAGCACCTTAACCCGGCCTCCATACACTTGTGCGTTTGATATTTTTGCAGGGAATAGCAAGCGCTTCAAGGAGGGATCCATGAAGCCCAAGCTATTCTGGGGACTACTGATGGAGGGATAATAACCCGGTAGGCCAACTCCAAGGTGTAACCCGGCCCAAAGGACGCTGCGCAAGATCCGGCTAAGGATAAAGAAACTTCTGGAAGGCCCAAATTTGTAGGCCTCGTAACCCGGATTGTGGGTTACGGTAAAGGAAAGTTAGGGTTTGTATGTGGTGTCCGGGTAGGATTCAGGGTGCGTCTTGGAGGGTAAGCCAGGGGGTACGGGTGCTTTATAAACCGACCCCTAGGTTTAGTTGAGAGAGATCTAAGAACCCTAGCAATATCGCTTGGTATCGAGTATCCAGTGTAACACGAGAGTTGAGTTAATAACTTGAGATCGGAGACTCGGTGACTTGATTGCCGGCTACCAGATCGAGTTCCATCATGCTTTCCTCTGAGCTAAACCCTCTCCCAAACGCCTGTGTCGTCTTGCCCCAAGATCAGTTACCCCGGTAACGTCTGCCGTGATTATCCCACGACAGTCATACCTGGGCTCCGTAGGTCGTGATGGTCCAGCCATGTAAATAGTTGCATGATGAGTTGTTTCCGTTAGACTCTGCAGATCTGGCTCAAGGTTTCCTCCCAACCTGTCTTCATAGAGCTGGTGGATGGATCCTGTTTCGTCACGGTCATCATTGTTTCCAAATGAAGATTCACCATCAGAGTATTTCATTGTAGCCTCCTCCGATACTGAGTCTGACTGCTGGTCTGGGTCCGTTCCTCCTACGAAGCCAACAAAAACGTGGATGCCACCGAAGGGGACTCAAAATTTTGACTCCACCGAAGCGAACTCTGGACCCCACGTGTCATGGTTGTAGTAGTTTCCACGCCGGATCCTCCTGAGTCGGCCTATTGCAAGCTTCTCAATCCCTGGTAAGGCTCCTTCCGAAAAGATGACGCTTCCTCGAGCAGGCCCCACGGTGGGCGCCAACTGTCGTGGTGTTATCACGGCAAGTGTCCTCATGCGAGAACTAGATTGTGAGGCCATTGCTACTGAGCGAAACTTCGAAAGGGTTAAGGCAGAAACGAGAGACGCGAGTTTACCCAGGTTCGGCCCCTCGACGGAGGGTAAAACCTACTCCTGCCTTCTTACTATTAGGAAACAAGGTCTCGATTACAAAGGGCGATTCCGGCTCTAGATGTATCGAGTTACCTTGCTATTCCCTTAGAGTTTGTTCTTCTACGTCCCAGGGCCTCTCCTTATATAGTGGCCGAGTCCCCTGGGCTAGAAATCCGGGTTATACCCGTCGTCGGAGTCCTAGTTATATCCGGTTCTGGGTAGTCCCGCTCCGGTTCTCCCTGTGACCTGGTCGTCTCCGTCCGGCCTTGGGCTGATCTCCAGGCCTTGGGCCCTTACGCCTGAAAGCTGAAACCGCGGGCAGGTCCTTTGTCTTCTCCGGGTTACGTACATGGTAACCCGGGCCTTCTTTCCGCCGAGTGATCGTCACAAACCGGTTCACCTTGCTATAAACCAGACTAGCAAGTGTCAGCCGTATCAAGTGAATTCCGGTTTATATGTACGGTTGGTGAGGCTCCCCCTCACCTATTCCCCCAACAAGACCCCAAGAAGGATTAAGACTTCATTCTGCCGTCCCTTGTGGAGTTGTATTCTCTTTAGAAATGTCGGTGTTTTGTCTTGATTCTTCTTTCAACAAAAATCTTCAATACCAAACTTGGATTTTTTGAAATCCGGAATTTCTTCCACGAGTCTTCGCGGAGAAGGAACGTGTGATGCAAGCGGTTAAATCTTGCTGACGTCACAAACGTCTAGGTTCAATCAAAAGCTGAACCCATATCTCTGACAGATTTTCGCGCGAGAAACGAGGAGATAGCAATGATCACCCCTCCCCCTCGTTTCCCGGATTTTCAGGCGTTACACGCGTCGAGCATCCAACGGCTCAAAGAACCGTTGGAGCCAATCTCAACACATCTTGGCTATAAATAGCCGTCTCGGAGTCTCCGGCTCACCTTCCGCATCCTCTTCCTCCGCGTGCCTCCAGAGCCTAGAGCACTGCCACTCCCAGTCCTCGAGCAGAAGCACGCAGAGAAAAACGCGAACCCGAGCTCCGAATCCTCACCGGAGAAAACCATCGGTGGTTCTTGCTCCGGGTTGCGCCGCCCACAAATGGACACCGGAAGCCCTCCACACGCCTCCGAGACCGCCAACATCGACGGTGCCATTGAGGACCTCATTCAGGACCTCGACCCTATCATCAGAACTTCTCCGAGCTCTTCTGCAAACGCACCGGAGGCATCCGTGAGCGTGCCGGCGGGCGGGGATCTGACTCCCGCCGCCAGAACCATGCCTCCGCCCTCGGCCACTCCTCCTCCTCATCTCTTCTCTGATGGTGAGGAGGGAGATCCCTCCACCCGCGACGGCTAAAACACAACGATCGTCGTTACTGCTGGAGACGAGGAAGAAGAGGAGGGAGACGCCAGAAATTGGAGCCACTTCAACGTGGCCTAGCTCTCCTCAACACTGTGGAGAAAGATGGGTTCATCGCCAAAGGAAAATGGCGGATGGATGAGGACGACTCCGATCCCTCACCAAAAGCTGGAGAGCGAGTTGTGCTGGCTTCCCATATCAATCAAGGTATGGGTTTTCCGCCTTCCGCATTTTTCATCTAGGTACTTAACCACTACAAAGTCCAACCCCACAACCTGCCTCCCAACTCGATTCTATACATAGCCGGGTTCTAGGCCCTTTTTGAGGGGTACTTAGGGATAGAACCCCATTTAGATTTTTTTCCAATACTGTTTCAACGTGAAACGCAACACCACCGAGGGTGTTCTCCCGATTTGCGGGACCATTTCCTTTAATCTCCGTAGGAATAGAGAGGAATGGTTTCCCAAAATCAAAACTTCCGAGTCCGTCAAATTCTAGACGGGCTCTTTTTTCTATCATTTGGATGTTCCCTATCCTGGAAAGGATACGGGAATTCCGTCTTTCACCAATTCCGCGGTCTAGGTTCTGCCTTCAGACCAGATGAGAATCAAAAGAAGGATCGCAAAACTTGTCTCCTCCAATGCTCCTCTGACCGGCATTGATACAGTTCTATGCTGGCTCGGAAGGAGGGTTCAACCTCTTGCTCATCGCGACGGCCGACTTCTTTGTGATTACTCGGGGCCCGAGGATTCGAGGAGGACGACAAAGTCCGCTTTGTCGAAAAAAGAGTTCAAGAAGCGCGTCAAACAACTTGTGGCTACTCGTGATCAATTCGAGGAAAGCCTACAAATGTACAACGAAGGAAATCCGAATCCCAAGGTACGTCTTTTGGATAACTGTTCGAACTTCATCTTTTCTCGGATGTTTTGATACCAATCCGGATTTTACTTTTTTACAGGTTCTTGATCTTCCAGAGAAAACAACTCCACAATAATATATAGCAATGTATCTCAAGGCCTCTTTTGCTTCTTTCAATTCTGTTTTTCTCTTTTTCTATTTTTGGTTTTCTCTTTTTCTATTTTTGGTTTTCTCTTTTTTTATACTTTTTTGAATGGCCAAAAACTACTAAGGAGCAATAATAACAATGAGATGATCAATGTGACACAAAAGTATATGAAAATGAGCAGGCTATAATGAGCAACAAATAGCTATTCTTCTCGGAAAGGTACCTATGTATTGCTATAGAAAGGCTCAGTCTATGGTTCACAAAGATCGTACGGAAAACCCTAAAGAAAATGTAAAAGAAAACCTAATAGAAAACACAATAGAGGTACTAGGAACTCACGGCAGAGAATAGGCTCGTTTTGTGCCGTGAAGGCAGCGAAACCGCGCAAAAATTCTGCCCGGCAGAAACACGCACAACAGCTAGGGTGGTCACGGCAGGAGCAGCGCGCGGCAGTGTTTTTGCTCGATTTGGCACCACGGCAGCGTGCACACAGCAGAAGAACAACACGGCAGCATAACTCACCGTTTTGGTGCCCGGAAAAACCCCACTTCGAGTAGGAATAGAACTCACGGCAGGGCTTTGGCTGTTTTTGTGCTGCGATAGGATTCGGATCCGAGAGGAACTAGGAGAACCATGACAACGTTTATGGTATTTTTTTTGTGCCCGCGGCAGGATCTCTGAAACCAATTAGAACCAGGAAACTTCACGGCAGGAAAACAAGAGAAATTGTGCCGCGGTAGGGAAATTGAGTATGGCTCGGATTGGTTCCAATATACACTTGGATTGGTTCGAATATACACTCGAATTGGAAAGTTTTTCGGTAGACACTTGAAGACGAACTCGATGAACACTGTCGCACCCGGACTTCTAAAGGATACTCGCCGTTCCATTGAACAGTAGTAGATTGGATTACGGGGCTTACCGGCACCCGCGTCCTCTTACGAGTAGGCCAACACACGCATGTGTGACAACCAACCCCTATCTGTTCAGCGTCGACGTAAACCATCCCATAGAAATCAGGACACTACCATTGACGTACTTCATACCATACACACATGGTACGTCAACGGTTTGTAACAGAATGATAGCACAACATATCTCTAAGACACAAAAGATTGAAATAAGTTGCAAATAGCTCTCACTAGAGCAGAGATAGCAAATACAATCATCCAGAGGACACATGTCCCAACATAACATCATTACATCTCAGCGGAAGCATTCAAAGGGTCTGAGTACAGACAAATCCAAATAGGCTTAAGAAGCCAGAAACTGAAATAAAGACGGAGCCCATCCACGATGTCTCGGATCCTGCCCGGGTCCGCTACCTACTCGTCAGCAGCCTCGTCAAACTCCACGTAGTAGCCGTCACATGGATCCTCATAAGCGTAGTCTGCGGAAACCACAGCCCCCAAAGGGGACAGTACATCCAAATACTGGCAAGCAAGACTCACAGTTCACCAAAGTGTAACCCGTCAACACCAAGCACAGATGCTTTGGGTTCAACGGAAGGAAGGGGAATATAAAAGATGCTGCAACTGGCTGCGCTAACCAACTACAGAAACACTACAACTTCCAGCTAACAGAAACGGGATAAGATAGCGTATAGTAACCAACTGCAAGATAACTTCAAACAAACCCATCCTGGATCTCGCCCCTTATCCAAAGAATCAATCCGAGGATAACTCACACAGTTGGATTAAAGATGAATCAAGTTATTGTGTCAATAATCCTATTACTAGTCAAGTTGTTAATCATTGGGTGTGAGATTGTGAATCATTAGGTTTAAGTTTTCCTGAGTACTTGTTAGCCAGTACTTTCACCAAGTTAACCATAACCGCGGAAAACACGGCTTCTCGAGAAGATTTATCCCTGCAGGGTTGCACCAATTTGGCCGTACACGTATGAATAACCCGCCAGATGAGATGCCTCCCACCAAGCGGGGCACTCAACACAACTCAACTCTTCTTCGCATCAAGCCCAAAGCACTTTGGGCGCACGGCTAATCGAGCCCAGAAGAAAATGGACCCTCATAGCACTCTAAGAACGTGTCCCCCTATATGCCGACTACGAAAGTTCCACCCTGCGCTGGGCTCGCAAAAACATGCATGCGGCAAATGGAAAACACGAACTAAATGAGGCGATTTGGACGAGATGCGAATCGAATCAAATTGAGGGGGGCGCCCATACTCGCTTCCCACATGCGGGTAGTGCATGGATCAGTAGACAAGATCCTTTTCCTATTAGGGTCGACACTAGCAGGCCTCAAAACCACACAGGGCCTCCTGCCGGTGCCTTATCATCAAATTATTATTTAACAATAACATTAGCATGATTGATTGATTGATTAAACATCGAGCCCCCAGAACACAATAATAAAAAAAATATAGTAACGGGTAACAGACTCGAGCAAAACAACCTAAGCATGCTAGTAAGACACTGGCTCAAACAATAGGGTTGTAGGAGAGGTGGTGAGGCAATATCAGGGTTAAGGGATTCATGTGATAGGTTCGTAACAGGAACAACTACACATAGGGCTAGCAAAATAGTCAACGGAAAGTATCGGTAACCAATGTTGAAAGGAACACAGTGGTTCATGTGAGTGATAACTTGCCTGCAAACTCAGCAGCCGGGTACTGAGCTAGATCCTCAGAAGGGGTTGTCGAGACATCGTAGTAGTTTTCATAGACGGGGGTGCCATGAGACTACGGTAGAGACGTGGGGTAACGGAATAGCGTAGTAACACAGAACACGGGATTTTACCCAGGTTCGGTACGTCGCGACAGTACGGCGTACCTACTCCTGCACTTCTCACTAATTGGGACTAAAGCCCGTATAACAGGGTTACAATGTGAGGGAATAGATCTAGCTACTCGGCGAGGATGAGCTTCTCGGCGAGTAGCGTAGAGCTTGAACTTGTGTCTAACTTGTGCTTGTTTAATCTATCTCCCGTCCGGCTTTATATAATAGCCGGATTAGGGCTTACAGAATAGGAAACCTAGAAGACTACGTTTAACTTGTAACTTGGAAAGCAAGGAATCCGTCTTCTCCTCCAAGCCAGATCACGTGGGCCGTGATCCGGGTTCTTCTAGAATCCGGCTTCTGCGCGTCGGACTACTGGGCCGCCCAATGGACCTAAGCCCATTACCATGTAGGCCACCCTGGTAGTCCGGCTCTTTGTCTACCATCTTCTATACCCCTATTCAGTATATATCCGACAGTAGCCCCCAGGAAGGATCAAAACTCTGATTCTCCGTCTTTCGTCAAATACATTTTGTCCAGGAAATCTTGATTCAGCAGTCTTGATTCTTTCTACTTTCCTTTTGAAGGAGATGGTAACATAAAACTCGGAACCATGAAAATCCGGCTTTTCTTCTCGCGATCCTTCGCGGAAAAGGAACTTCTAACGTCAGCGCTTTAATCATGCTGACGCAGGCGACGCTTGGTTTCACGCGGGAAACCCTGCAACGTATCTCTGACAGATTCTCACG
The DNA here is from genome assembly GCA_028641055.1 of Alopecurus myosuroides. Classification (NCBI taxonomy): domain Eukaryota; kingdom Viridiplantae; phylum Streptophyta; class Magnoliopsida; order Poales; family Poaceae; genus Alopecurus; species Alopecurus myosuroides. Next base: position 325,090,191 of record CM054057.1, on the reverse strand, counting down.
GGAAACGAGGAGATAGCCATCATTCCCCTGTCGTTATATTTCCCGTAGTTTCCGGCGAGCGACACGCGTCGAGCATCCAACGGTCGAAAGAGCCGTTGGCACGTATCTAAACGGATTTCTGGCTATAAATAGCCATCATCGTCCTCCTCCGAAACTTTCCTCACTCCCTCACTGCCTACGCCATTTGCTGCGCACGCGAGCTCGAGAGCAAGTCCTTGTCCCAGGCGCACTTAGCATCCAAACGCACCGAAACGCGCCACCAAAAGATGGCCTCCTCGCCGTCGTCACCGACCCGCGCCGCCATCGACGAGCTCGTCAGCGATCTGGATCCGCAGCCGGAATCGCAGAAGCACGCCGGCGGTGAGCCGGAGAAGAAAAAGGATTCCGCGGCGGGCGGAGAAAACACTTCCGCCGCCGCGGACATTGCGACATAGAGCGCCGCGACAACCCCGCCGTTTGCACCTGAAACGGCGGAGGAAAAGATCGAGCTTCTCGGCGACGAACTCGCCGCCGCGGAGGCCGCCGCCGCCGCCGCCGGAGCGGACGAGGAAGCGGAATCTGCAGGCAACTGGAGTGCCTGCAGTATTCCCCCGGCTCTCCTTCCAAACTTGGAAAAGGAGGGCCTGGTTCTCAAGAAGAAATGGCGGCTGCCAGAAGAAGAAACCGAACCCGCGCCACGGGATGGCGAAAGGGTACTCCTTTCTTCCCACCTTTTGCGAGGTATGGGGCTTCCGCCATCTTCCTTCTTCCTCCAGGTTCTCTCTCATTACAACATCCAGCCCCACAATCTTCCCCCCAATTCCATTCTATACATGGCCGGCTTTCAGGCCTAGTTCGAAGGCTACTTAGGGCTAGAACCTAGGTTAGATTTCTGGATGTACTGCTTTGGAGTTAAGCGAAACTCTTCGGAGGGCGCACTCCCAACTTGCGGAACTATATCCTTCACTCTTCGGAGATTCTGAGAGGATTGGTTCCCCAAGATAAAAACTTCAGAATCCGTCAAATTTTGGACGGGTTCTTTCTTTTATCATCCCGACGTGCCTTTTCCTAAAAAGGCCGTCGGGGTTCCACCTTTTGTGAATTCCGCCGCCGTTCCCCAGGATAACTGGGGAACAGAAGCCGTCCAAGTTCTGCCGCCAGATCTGCTAAAGATCAAGCGGCGCATCGCCAAGCTCACCTCCATGGATCCGCCTCTAACCGGCATGGACACGGTTCTATGCTGGCTGATTAGGCGGATCCAGCCACTAGCCAACCACAGCGGCCGTCTCCTGTGCGAATACACGGGAGTCAAGGATCCAATGCGGACATCTGCCAAGGATTGGCCCGCAAAGGAACTTAGGCGGCGCATCAACCAGTTGGTCGCATCGCGCGACCAATACACAGAGAGTCGGCCAATGTACACGGCCGAAAATCCGGTTCCCAAGGTAATTTTTCAGTCATTTGGGTACAGTTCTATTTTATCTCGGATTTCCTAGCTTCTGATTTTGATCTTGCTTGTTCGACAGTTCGAGGATCTTTCAGATTCGGACTTGGTGTCTGAGGCTGAGCTGGACGCGCTGCGCACCGCCGCTACAGGTGGACGCAAGCGCAAGAAGATAACTTCCTCGGAAGAAATTATCGATCTTGACGGAATCCCCGTCGCCACCTCCAGGTTCTTTCTTCTGGAATTTTCTTTTATGGGAACTTTTTTCATCCATCTTCGGTGTTTTAACCTTTTCCGGGTTTTTATGTTTTTAGCCTGCCACCTTCCACCCTGAAGCCGAAGAAGCTGGAGAAACACAAGGTTTCTTCCAGCCGAGGCAGCCAACCTTCTCCCGCCGTCGCCCCGGACACGCCAAGCACAATGGCGGAAGAGCCTACTGCAGCCCCCACCACCAAGCCCCCAGAGCCCAGCCAGCCCATTGTGTCCGACCCGGACACGAGGGAAAGGGCGGCCCCAGAGGTGGAAAGATTATCTCGGACTTTCGACGAGGAAATTCCCACCTTTGACAAGGACTTCAAAGCTATCAATGACGGCTTGGACGCAGCCGGGAATCTCTTCGCTGAATACGCGAAAGAGTTCAAAGAAAACTTGGCAGGTTTGCAGCGCATGAGCCAGGTATATAACTCTAGCCCCCAAGCATTAATCAAAATGCGTGCTTTTTGCTTTGATGCTTTTTGTACTCATTCTTCTCCTTGCTATGTTTCAGCAAACCTCCGAAGCCATCAACAGGGAAGTTTTCAAGAAGCTTACCATCAAGAATAAAGAAGTTAGAAGTCTTCTCTCTATTCTTGAAGAAAGGGAAGCAGAGCTGGAATCAGCTAAGCTCGCACTGTCGGAAACACAAGGTAAACATTTTCCTTCTGAAATTTCCGATTCAATTATTTGCCTAAGTTTTTTCCGAGGAGCTGGCTAACTCGGATTTTTTCCTTGCTTTTCAGCTGCATTAGCTCAGGCTAAGCAAGCAGCAGAAGATTCTGGCAATGCCGAAATTCTCCGCAAGGAGAATGTTGAGCTTCACAAGAACCTTGTGAAAGCACAACAAGACTTGGAAGCCAGTAATCTGGCCCTTGGAGTTTCTAATTCCAAGGCTTCCGAGCAGGCGGAGAAGGACAAATCCACCATTCAGGATTTGACCGACGCTTTGACCCTTCGCCTGGAGGAAGTTTCCGAGATCGACAAGCTCATCGGTAAATCTCTTACTCATTTGTCGTCTTTCCATGTTTTACTTGCTCTGTTTTTCCGTCTAACCTTTTTATGTATTTTACTGGAAAAAACAGGCGATACCCCAGATGGCACTCGGATTGCAGGCATCCGAGCTTTCGGAGAGACATGGAATTTGATCAAGGCTGCTGCAACGCAGCTGGTAGACAAGTTTCTTCCCGAAAAATCTGGGGAGTGCTCGGAGGTTGAAAAACTTCCGGGTGCCATCATGGAGGTGGCGGAGTCTAAGGAATCTCTCCTTCGCTCTGCTGCACGGGGTGGTGTGCGCATGGCTCTTGGCCTCATGCGCATGCACTACCCTAGTGCTAAATCCTGGCGCGTGGCGTCCGGTGTCCCTCAAGGATACACGGATATGCAGCGAAACACCATCTTTGGTGAAGTCAAGGGCCACGCCACCCAGATTGCCTCCATGGTAAATATCTCCGTCAACTATCCAGAAGCGGAGATCCCTCCAATCCCCGAAGACGAAAGCAGCGAGGAGGAGTCTGATGCTTGAAGGGTTACCTGGAACCTGGATAGAAAAAATAGACAATAGGAGCATTACTGTTCTTTTAATGTAATCCAAAATGTAATGCTTCTTTGTATGAATGAAACTTCCGTCTGTTGCAGTTTAAATTATGAAATTCTTTGCAAGTTTTTTGGGTTTTATCATTCCTTTATCTTCTAAGTTCTCTGGTGTGTATGCTTTAACTGTCCTTAGTGTTTGAAATGGCTCAAATAGCAATATGAATCTTCATGCCGAGTAACTGGGGACGAACCAAGCAGTTTTTAAAACTCGGAAACATGGACCATGCTAAAGGCATTTTTACTAACTAGTTCCAGTAACCCAACACACACACAATCAGATAAGACTTAGAGAAATCAAGGAAAGTTTTAAGTGAAACTTGGGCACACAGGCAATTCAAGTTTCCCTTAGCCGTTAACAGGCTGAAAAATCATTCAGTTTTGTAACACCGAGTACGCAAGCACAATTCGGGTTAACGTTGAGCAATTTGTAAGATCATTGGGAAATAGATGAGGCGGAAACACCTTGCACTTATAAAGAATATGGATGACAGTATTCCGACAACTTTATTTCATGATCTCAAAAGATGTTTACATAGAATTGGACTAAGTACAGAAAGGTACATAACTTTCTAGACGTTCCCAGGCTTCCGCAATCCACTTGACTTTGTCGAATTTTTTCAGCAGCTTGTAGAGTGGTAAGGTTTTAGCCCCCAGCCAACTGATAAATCTGCTGACGGCTGCAGCGGAACCCGTCAATCTTTGGACATCTTTTACACATGTAGGTTTTGAGATGTTCAAGATTGCCTTGATCTTTTCCGGGTTAACTTCTATTCCTCTGTGGGAAACAATGAAACCCAGAAGTTTTCCTGAGGGAACCCCGAATACGCACTTAGATGGATTCAACTTCATCTTGTAAGTGCGCAAGTTTTCGAAGGTTTCTCGCAAATCCTCAAGGAGTGTATCTTTTTTCTTGGTTACGACAGCGATATCGTCCACGTAAACATGAACGTTTCTGCCAATTTGACTATGCAAACAGCGTTGCATGCAACGCTGGTAGATTGCACCTGCGTTCTTCAGGCCAAAAGGCATGGTTATGTAATAGTACGTCCCATACGGGGTTATAAAAGAAGTCTTGATTTGATTTTCCTTTTTCATGCGTATTTGGTGGTACCCGGAGTATGCATCCAAAAAGCATAAAAGCTCGGAGCCTGCAGTGGCATCTATTATTTGATCGATACGCGGTAACGCGAACCTATCTTTCGGACATAACTTGTTCAATCCTGTGTAATCTATACACATTCTAAGAGCAGTGGTGTCTTTCTTCGGTACTAGGACCGGATTTGCGGACCAATCAGTATGGATTACTTCCTTGATGAAATCCGCTGCTAAAAGCCGGATAATTTCCTTGCCAATAGCCTTCCGTCTTCTTCCGTCAAATCGACGGAGACCTTGTTTGACGGGTTTTGATCCGGGAATAACCTTGAGTTGGTGCTCAGCAAGTTCCCTGGGTACGCCTGGCATGTCAGCTGGACACCAGGCAAAAATATCCCAGTTCTCACGGAGGAACTTGATGAGCTCGCCTTCCTATTTGTCAGTCATCCCAGTCCCTACGACGACGAATTTTGTCGGATCTTTGGGATCTAGGATTACCTGTCTTGTGTTCTCGGAAGCCTTGAAACTATCTGTTGGCTTCCGAGTTTCTTTTCCTGCCGGCATTTCTTTCGGCGATACCTCCTTGGCTAATTCCTTCAGTTCCTCCTTTGCTATAACTCTCTGAGCGCAAAGGGCGTTTTCTTTCTCCAACTCGTTTGCCAGCTTGAAATCACCGGCTATGGTGATTACTCCTCCTTTGGGTCCTGGCATTTTCAGCTTGTTGTAGATATAACAGGATCTTGCCATGAATTTGGCGAAAGCTGGACGTCCGAGTATTGCGTGATACACGCTTTCGAACGGCACTACTTCGAAGGATACTTTTTCCTGCCGGAAGTGATCTTTATCTCCGAAGGTGACATCTAGGGAAATTTCTCCTAGGGATCGTGCTTGCCTGCCAGGAACAATGCCATGGAAGCGTATATTGCTGTAGTTGAGCTGGGACTCGGAGATCTTCAAGTGCTTCAGTGTATCCAGATACATTATATTGATGCTGGATCCTCCATCCATCAGCACTCTTCTTAGCCTAGTGTTTTGAACAATAGGGCTTACAACAAGAGCTTGTGTGCCGGGTTCAGGGATATTTCCGGGATGATCAGACTGATCCCAGATTATCGGTGTGTTGGAGTACTTCAAGAATTTCGGGGTCGCAGGAACAACTGTGTTTATCTCCCGAAGTGTTCTTTTGGCCACCTTTGCTGACGGGGTTGCTAAGAAGGTTAACATTGCTTCTCCGTCAACTCTCGGAAATTTGGGTTCGCCCTTTCGCTGTTGTTCTTGGATTTTGTCATCAGTGTCCGATTCACTGTCTTCTTTTTCAGCTTCTGGCTTTTGTTTGGCAGGTTTCCTTTTGGAACCCTTCCCTTTATTTCCGGATCCTGCATTGCCTTTCATATGCTTATTTAGCCGCCATTGCGCGTTTGTGTGGGTTGGTTTCCCAAATTGCGAGTGGTGGACGCAGGGTTCCGACTTAATTCCTTCCCATTCTTCGGGGGTGTAATTGATTGGATCTTGACTGCGGCCTTTCCACTTATTCACCTTTTCTCCTCCAAAGGCTATGTTGACCTCCTTGGGCTTTGTCGTTGACTCTGGAGTTCCTTTTTTGTCAGAACGAGGGGTTTTCTTGGCGAGTATTAGTGACTCAATATTGCCTCCTCTTGCTCTGATATCATCTTCGGCTGCAGCATGCGCATTAGCGGTTGTAAGCATAGATCCGAGATCTTTGTGCTGTTTAGAACCAACCATGAACGGTACAAGTCCGGGTTTTAGGCCATTGACGAAAGCATGCATTGCTTGTACGTCAGTTACTCCAGAGCAACTATTCTTCATTGCAGTCCATCTGGAGATGAAATCCACGTATGGTTCGTCCTCAAATTGGGTGCAACGGTTCAGCTGGTTGATGCTATTTGGGCATTTGTATGTTCCCCGAAAATGCTGAGTGAATACTCTCGCCATATCATCCCAACTGTCGACGGTTCTTGATGGTAAACCATTGATCCAATCTCTGGCTCCGTCTAGCAACATTAGGGGAAGAAACTTGACAGCTTCCAGGTCTGTCCCATTGTTGATTTGGACGGCTGTATAATAATCTGAGAGCCAGGTATCCGGGTTCGTACTGCCGGTATATTTTTGATAGGTTGGACCAACTTTGGCGAAGCCAGAATGCAGGGTTATCCTTCGGATCCTGTCAGTAAAACACTTAGGACCAAAGTATAGATCATCCTTTTCTGCTCTATCAATGTGTGCAGAATATCTCCCGGCTGAATGGACAGAAGGGGATCTGCTCCTTTCTTTTCCATTGTTGCGCGGACGCGGCTTTCCGAGGTTATCTCTATCTCTTCCGTGTTCACGTCCTTTAGGCGGAGTTCTGCTTCTATGCCTTTCCTTATCCTTAGGAGGTGTCCGGGATCTTTCACGTCTGTGAGGTATATCATATCTTCCAGCTTTTTCAGCTGGGTTTCTCGGAGGTGGCATTATTTTGCCGTCATTCCGGTGTTTGTCTTCCCGATCGTGTGGTTTATATCCATCTTTCGGGAGATGAGGTCCGGTTCTAGACGCTGCGTCCCGGTTGTCGGGGTTTTTCTTGTCTTTTCTCGGATCCTCTTTTTTATCCGAATCTCCGGGTTCTTCCGGTCCAGGTGCTCCAGCAGCGCAAGTAGCTGTTTTGCAGAGAGCGGAATTATCATGCAGCCTCCCTGATCGTTCTTGGCCTCGTTGCTGCTGCTGTAATGCTTTTCCTAAGAAAGCATACACCCCTTGGAGTTTTTCCCCGTTGGAGTACAGATCATTGTTTAGGATGGCGAACGCTGCTTCCGCGTTTTCCGCTGCGGTTTTGTATATTGGTTCGCCCTTGGCATCCTTGCCGTTTAACTGCTTTTGCCAAGATGGGTTATAGAACCTTTCTTTTGGCGGCAGTTCTTCCGGTCTTGCGATTCCGGGTAACCTAGTAGGTTTTAAGGCAGATCTATGCTTTCTCTCGTACTCCTCTATTTCTTCCTTCATGACTTTGATGTCATTATGGGTTTGTTGGAGATGTTGCCGAGATCTGAGCAGATGTTGCTGTTGCCGTTGAAAAGCTTGTCTCCTGGCTTCCAGCATCTCAGGGGGTTCATCTGGTCCCACTGGTGTTTGTAATAGCTCTTGCTCTTCCAGTTCTGTCATTGGCGGAGCAGTGATTTCCTTAGATTTCTTTTCCGCGGGCTTTGTGCCGCTAATATCTCCAACTTCCAGGTTTTCATCAGCGAGATCGGCTGATTTTTTCTTCCGGAGTTTGTATTGGAGTTTTTTAGAAGCACGGTGCTTTTTCTTGGAAGAAGGAGGTTTTTTGACAGGCTCATCTTCTGTCATCTCCTTAACATTGGGGAATATCGGAGAAGTTTCTCCGTCTTCTCTTTCTTCCACCGGCGGAGGGGTTTTAGGGCTTTCCTGGCTGTCGGCACCCGTTGTATCAGCTGGTTTTGCCATTAGCACTTCATGGAATCCCTCTTGAAAGGACTTAACCTTTCTTACGAAGGCATCCTTGTCTTCGTCTTCGGAGTCGAAGTTATCCGATCCGGTTTCCGACTCCAACCTCGCCTCAATGGCGGCAAGCACGGACTCTGCTTCCGAGTTCATCGTCTGGTTGACGGATGTCGGATCTTCCGCCTCTGTGACGGGTGTTTGTTCTTCCGTCTCTATGACGGGTAGGTTGTTATCTGCCTCTTGCACGGTATTTCCGTCATCCGTGTTTTCAGCGATTTCGGATTGCACCATGCCGATAAAGTGTGTATCACTTTTTTGTCGGCGATCTGAGCAGAATCCGGCATCATAGTCGTCTTCGACTGGGTATAGGGCGGGTGGGATAAATTTGCTTCCACCGCAAAACCCCATTGCCTCTGCAGTTAGTCCGATAAAGATGTTAGCAGATCCGATCGGTAACACGCAGGCACTTACCAGGTGGTTTTGCGCCGGTATGTATGATCCGTTGTCGAGGAAGCGCCCGACGTCGTCGTCGAATTCCAAGCTTCCGACAGTGATCGATCTTCCAATTCCGCCGAGTATCCCAGATCGGAATTTCACGCCTGACGTCGTTTGCCCCACGGTGGGCGCCAACTGTCGAGACATCGTAGTAGTTTTCATAGACGGGGGTGCCATGAGACTACGGTAGAGACGTGGGGTAACGGAATAGCGTAGTAACACAGAACACGGGATTTTACCCAGGTTCGGTACGTCGCGACAGTACGGCGTACCTACTCCTGCACTTCTCACTAATTGGGACTAAAGCCCGTATAACAGGGTTACAATGTGAGGGAATAGATCTAGCTACCCGGCGAGGATGAGCTTCTCGGCGAGTAGCGTAGAGCTTGAACTTGTGTCTAACTTGTGCTTGTTTAATCTATCTCCCGTCCGGCTTTATATAATAGCCGGATTAGGGCTTACAGAATAGGAAACCTAGAAGACTACGTTTAACTTGTAACTTGGAAAGCAAGGAATCCGTCTTCTCCTCCAAGCCAGATCACGTGGGCCGTGATCCGGGTTCTTCTAGAATCCGGCTTCTGCGCGTCGGACTACTGGGCCGCCCAATGGACCTAAGCCCATTACCATGTAGGCCACCCTGGTAGTCCGGCTCTTTGTCTACCATCTTCTATACCCCTATTCAGTATATATCCGACAGGGGTGCTGTAAAGATCGTCTATCTCAACGTCGTCGTCTATTCGAGAAGAAGCAAACAAACAAGACAGAAATATAAACAATCAATATCATGGCATAGTGCACAATCATGGGATGATGCATGTCAATTTAATAGATGCATCAAAATAAACTAAGTGACATGGTAACACAATTTAAATGGACCCATATGCAATGAGATTGCATATAGAAAAGGTCCATGAATTAAGTGGAAACAAATGATCTATAATTGACTACCATGTGAAAGTTTGCTTAGCATGATGCATGCATGATGATAACAACAAAATAACAACAATAGATGCAAGTGGTAAAGGAATTTAACAAGTTTGGAAATTATTTGTTAAGTTTGGAAATTTTGGGTTACTTAAAGATGTCACACAAGTATTTGTTGTTTTCATCAACTTAAAATGCTCAAAACAAATAACAAAATTCATATTTGAAAAGAATACCAAATTTTAGTTGGATTACATGTTTCAAATATTGAAATAGGAGTTAGGATGAATTTATTATGACCTAAACAATATTAAACAAGTTTTAAATGAATTAAAAACAAGTTTGAATATTATTTGAATTTTATTTGTTCAAAACATAAATTCAAATTCATATTTGAAAATTTTATACTTTTCTAGTTTGAAAACATATTTTGCATGTTCAAAAATAATTTATTTTGAGCTAGTTATGATTTTAGCAAAATTTAAATGAATTAAACAAGGATTAAATTATTTAGGCAATTTAAATTATTCAAACCCTGAAACAAAATTGATATTTGAAAAGGTTATTTGAAATAGCATGGAAAACATATTTTATTTGCATTATTTGGATTAATAATGAATTAGTTATGAATTTTAGCAAATTGCAATTGAATTATTTGAATTCAAATTTGAATTGCATTTTGAAAATTCAAAACAGGAAACAAATGCTACCAATAGGTAGATAATTGAATTTAGATCAGCACACATATTTTATTTTCATTATTTGGAGTTATAAAATAAAAGTTATAAGCTTTTTAAGTTTAGGGACCAATCTGTTAAAAAAAGGACTTGTTTTCAACACAGAAAAGTTTTAAAACTTTTGTTACCGCACAGGGGGCCTACCCTGGCCACTGCCAGTGGGCCAAGGGCCTATGTGGCGCTGCGTGGCAGCACAGCTGGCCACCACGCCCACAGACAGGTGGGCCACAACTTAGGGAAAAATCCCAAAAGAATTGGCGCTGCGGGGACTCGAACCCACAACCAGGCGCTCGCTAGCTAACGCTGTAACCAGTGCAGTGAGATGCGTTCGCTTGTCAGTAGTACACGCGCGGACAGGTTAAGGTGTTGGCATCGTTAACTGAAACTTTAACTGACGAAACATGTCTGAAACTCTGACAGTGATCGACAGCGGGCCGGCGGCGATCAACGTGGCCGTGATACGCCGTGGATGGATGCGATGCGTGCACGGAAGTGTTGCGGGTGTGTGCACGATGCAGAAGAAAGGGGGAGAGGTAGGAGGCGATGGTCACCGGGGGTTTGCCGCGGTTGAGCTCGACGGCGGAGGTGGATGCCGCGGCAGTGATGAAGATGGCGGCGATGATTCCGTCCTCCTGGTGCTCAACGGGGACGTCGTCGAGGAAGAAGACGGTACGGTGGTTCGGTTTCCGGGTTTAGGAGGGTAGGTGGTGAACGGAAACGGCGGTGCTCGTCGGAAATTCAGACAACGCGTCTCCGGCGAGGTGGTGGCAGAGAGGGGAACGCGTCGCGAGAGAGAGAAATGGCGGCGGCCTCGAGGGGAGAGGGGTGTCTAGGGTTAGCTAGGCTGCGGCGCGCTGCCCTAGGGGGATTTTATAGAGGCTTAGGGCTAGGATCGGCCGTCGGCGAGCTCCGGTTGCCGCCGTGGCATAGCCGGATCGGCTGCCGTACGTTTAGACGACGGGGGCGGCAGCGCGAAGGGGTATCGGGCCGAAAGGCTGGGCCGCGCGGGAGGTAAGTGTGGGCTGGCTAGCGCTAGGTTAGCTGCCGCGCGCTGTTTTCCTTTTTTTCTATTTTTGCTTTTCTGTTTTTCTGTTTTTTTTTTGTAGCAAATAGAAAATGGAAGCAAATGATAGGTTTTGAGTTTGCAAAAATTTTGAAAAAAAATTGGGTGTGCTGTTTAGGTCAACTACAACCATAAACCAATTTTGGAATTCAAAAACATTTGAATTTTGGTGCTGTTTGGAATTAATTCGTATTTGGATGATTTGAGTATTAAAAATGATTATTGAAACCAAAATTTTAAATAGGGTGATCAAATGAGTTTATTTGGAAACAAATGAGCATATTTGTTTTGGTAATTTCATAATTTTCAAATTAGGTTTTGTTTGATGTTTTGATTTGAATTTGAAAGCAATTTGGGAATTATTTAATTGAAATAAAACCACCATTTTACTAGTTGATCAAATATGGAATAATTGGAAACAAAAGGTTGTTTGAATTGAACTTTTATTTGAAAACAAGATTGTAACATGACAAGTATGAAACACATCATTTGAATTTGATTTGAAATTCAATTATGAAAACAGAATAAAACAGATGCAAAACAAATAGTAAACAAATGCAAACAAGGAAACAAATATGATGACATGATGCAATACTTTAATTAAACATGAAATCAAACATTCTAAGGGATATTTTCATACTTGGGATGTTACAAAACGCCCCCCCTTGAAGGAATCGTGCCCCGAGATTCCTTACTGAGAAACGAAAAGGTCCGGATACTTCTTGCGAAGATCCTCTTCGGTCTCCCACGTTGCCTCTTTATCGGAATGATGCGACCACTGCACTTTCAAGAACTTGGTGCTCTTGTTGCGAGTCTTACGCTCGGTCTCATCGAGAATACGAACAGGGTGCTCCTCATAAGATAGATCATCTTGCAGTTCAATGGAATCATGATCAACTGCACGATCTGGATCTTTGAAACACTTCTTGAGCTGTGACACGTGGAACACATCGTGCACCTTAGATAGTTTTTCTGGAAGTTCAAGACGATAGGCATTTTCTGCCCGCCTTGAGAGAATGTTGAAAGGACCAATGTATCTTGGTGCCAGCTTCCCTTTCACACCAAAACGATGAGTGCCTCTGAGGGGAGTTACACGGAGATATGCCTTCTCACCAGGTGCATAGATCATATCCCTGTGCTTGCTGTCATAGTAGCTCTTCTGACGAGACTGGGCAATCTTGAGATTGTCACGAATGATGCGAACTTTCTCTTCGGCTTCCTTAACAATGTCAGGGCCTAAGAGTGAACGTTCACCAGCTCCAGACCAATTGATTGGACTCCTGCATCTGCGGCCATACAATGCCTCAAATGGTGCCATGCCTAGGCTTGCCTGGTAGCTGTTGTTGTAGGAGAATTCAGCATATGGAAGACAATTCTCCCATTTCATGCCAAAGGAGAGACCACATGCTCTGAGCATATCCTCGAGAATCTGATTGACTCTTTCGACTTGCCCCCTGAGACTGAGGGTGATAAGCTGTGCTGAACAGAAGTTTGGTGCCCAATGCATCTTGAAAGCTTTTCCAGAAATGAGAAGTGAATATGCTTCAACGGTCTGAGCTTATTTCCAATGGAACACCATGAAGAGGAACAATCCTTGCTGTGTAGAGCACTGCTAACTGGCTAGCTGAGATAGTTTCCTTGACGGCAAAGAAGTGAGCTACCTCAGTGAGACGATCAGTAACAACGAAGATTGCATCGTTGCCCTTCTTGGACTTTGGAAACCCAGTAACGAAGTCCATTTCAATCATGTCCCACTTCCACTCAGGAATTTTCAGAGGTTGGAGTAGACCTGCTGTTTTCTGATGGACTGCCTTAACACGTTGACAAACGTCGCATTCAGAAACATATTGAGCAATTTCACGTTTCATGCCAGGCCACCAATACAGAGTCTTGAGATCCTGGTACATCTTTGTACTTCCAGGGTGGATGGAGAGAGGAGTTTCATGAGCCTCCTTGAGAATGATATCTTTGAGGCTTTGAATCTGAGGAACTGCAATGCGTCCTTCGAAGAACACAGTTCCCTTGTCATCAATTGAGAAGGACTTGAATTTATCATTGCCTTCTTTGATGTGCTCTACAATCTTCTTGATTTCAGTATCACGAAGTTGTTCAGAACGAATCTTGTCCTCGAGAGTTGGACTGGCTGTCAAGCTAGCAAGGTAACCTTGAGGGACCAGACCAAGGTTCAGCTTCTGGAATTCTTCATGAAGTGGAGGTTGGCTTTCCATGATCATGAGATTATTGCAATAGGATTTGCGACTGAGAGCATCGGCCATAACATTAGCCTTGCCTGGAGTGTAAGAAATGGTGAGATCAAAGTCTTTAATCTTTTCAATCCATCTCCTTTGCCTGAGGTTTAGATCTGGTTGAGTGAAGATGTATTTCAGACTCTTATGATCGGAAAAGATTTCAGTGCGGTTACCCAACAAGTATTGTCTCCATTTCTTGAGGGCAAACACAACTGCTGCAAGTTCAAGATCATGTGTGGGATAGTTTTGCTCATGTGCATTCAACTGACGTGAAGCATAAGCCACAACTTGACGTTCTTGCATAAGAACTGCACCTAGACCTTGGAGAGATGCATCACAGAATATCTGGAAAGGTTTGGTAGTATCTGGGCCAACCAGAACTGGAGTAGAAGTGAGTTTAGTCTTGAGGAGATTGAAACTCTCATCACACTGTGGAGTCCAAACGAACTTCTTGTCCTTCTTTGTGAGATCAGTGAGAGGTTTGGCAATCTTGGAAAAGTTTTGGACGAAACAACGGCAATAGCTAGCCAAGCCAAGAAAACTTCTGACTTGCTTCACTGTCTTAGGAGGTTTCCAATCAACAATTGCCTTAACCTTTTTCGGATCAATGGCTATGCCTTTGACAGAGATGATATGACCAAGGTAAGCAACTTCTGGAATCCAGAACTCACATTTGGAGAATTTGGCATATAGACGATGCTCACGAAGTTTCATGAGAGTGAGACGAAGGTGTTCTCCATGCTCTTCCTCGGATTTTGAGTAGACCAGAATGTCATCGAGATATACCACAACGAACTTGTCGAGGTATTCATGGAAGACAGAATTCATGAGTCTAGAGAAAGTCGCCGGTGCATTGGTGAGACCAAAGGACATGACGGTGTATTCATATAGACCGTAACGAGTGGTGAAGGCTGTCTTAGGAATATCTTCCTTTCTGATCTTTATTTGATGGTAACCCATCCTCAAGTCCAACTTTGAGAATATTGAGGCTCCAGCAAGTTGATCAAAAAGATCATCGATACGAGGAATTGGATACTTGTTTTTGATGGTTTTCTCGTTGAGAGGACGATAGTCAACCACGAGTCTTTTTGTTTGATCCTTCTTGGCAACAAACAGAGTTGGGCAACCCCAAGCGGAGGAACTAGGCTGAATGTAACCTTTCTCCATGTACATATCGATTTGCTCCTTCAACAATTTCAGTTCAGGAGGAGCTATCTTGTATGGATGCTTAGAGATTGGAGCAGTACCTGGCTCAAGCTCGATCACGAACTCAACTGCTCTGTCTGGAGGCATCCCTGGCAACTCTTCTAGAAAGACGTCAGGAAATTCACAAACCACCGGAACATTTTCAATTGCAGGAAGAGGTTTTGCATCGAGGTTGAATAGCTGAACAGAACTTGATTCATATGGAGAATAGACTATCTGGCCAGAAGGGTGAGAGAGAGTTATTGACTTTTGAGCACAGTCAATTTTTGCTTCGTTGGTCTTCAACCCATCCATGCCCAGAATGACATCAATGTCAGAATTTCCCAGCAACATGAGTGAAGCAAGGAATATGCGGCCTCCAATTAGGATCTGATTGTCCTTACTTATCTTGGAAGTCAACATTTGCGGTCCCGGAGAGTGAACAGTGATTTGATTGCTTAGCGGAACCAGAACTAGGTTGTATGCTTTTGCAAAGATCTTTGACACAAAAGAATGCGATGCTCCGGTATCAAACAACACTTTAGCTGGAAAAGAGTTTACGGGTAATATACCGAGAACGACGTCAGCAGCTTCCTCAGCTTTGTCGGCCTTGATATGATTCACCCTCGCGGTCCTCCCGACAGGCATGTTGTTGGAGTTGAAGGCTTTAGCCGGGGGAGCACGAACCATTGCCTGGTTGGTGTTGGGGCGAGGAGGTGGAGGTAGCTGCCTCTGAGTGCACTTATCAGCGTAGTGTCCAGTCTCCTTGCATTTGTAGCAAGTGACGACACGAGGAGGACCTGGCCTTGGCTGCCCCATTGGAACCCTCTGACTCTGCATCTGAGATGGGTTGGGTGGGCGGGGAGCAAAGCCTGGAGAAGCTTGGGCATATGGAGCCCGAGTGACAGCACCATTTGGCACCCAGATGCGGCGCTTCTGCGGAGGGGTGGTCATGTTGGAGGAGGAACCACCCTCACGCGAGTGCTTGCGAGAATCCTCGAACGCCTTGCGCCCATTTTCCTCATTGAGCGCGGTGTTCACAAGCTCCTCGAAGTCCTTGCACTTGATGTTTGTGAGAGCGTACTTCAGTTCCGGGTTAAAACCTCGGCGGAACCTTGCCATCTTCTTAGCCTCAGTGGACACCTCATCACCAGCGTATCGAGCGAGACGATTGAACTCGTTCTGATAGCCAATGACGTCCAGCTTGCCCTGCTTGAGAGAGCAAAATTCTTCACGCATCCTTTCCATGAGACCATCTGGGATGTGGTGCTTCAGGAAGGCATCCTTGAAACAACCCCAGGTGATAGGATAGCCAGCTCTCATGGTCTGGTAGTTCTCCCACCAGGTAGCTGCCTGACCCTTCAGTAGGTAGGTGGCATACTTGACTTTGTCTTCCTCAGCAACGTGAGCAATGTCCAGAGCCCTGGCCATCTCCCGGATCCAGTCATCAGCATCCATAGGCTCACGTGTTGCCACGAAAACTCTCGGACCCATACTGAGGAACTCCTTGATGCTGACCCTTGGAGCATTCTGGTTGTTGTGCTGGTTAGCCTGGAACTGGGCCATCTGAGCCACGACCTGAGTCATCTGAGTCAACAGCTCCGTGATCGGAGGTGGTTCAGGCGGGTTGCTCCTTGTTGGCGGCATCCTGAATAGACATGCATTTTAGCACAACAATAGAAAAGGATAGACTTGGTAACCGAAAGAGAGATTATTCCGACGCATGAATAGATAACCAACAGGTACATCATCACATGTTCAAATACATCAGAATATCCAACAAACCAATACATGGTTCGAAAGCCAAAGGATAACTAAACATAGCTAGGAATGGATACATCGGTACTCCCATGCTCATCACGCAGGACGGCGGTGAGTAGTACGACGAGAGATACGGTGAGGAGGAATCCCACGAAAGTAGGTAGAACGACGATCCACATAGATCGGGACTGCTCTGAGAGCGACTCTCGGTGTGGTGAAGTAGAAAGCGTCGTCTCCCTGTGCTCCAAAGCGTGGAATCCCAGTGTAACCAGCTCCGAGGTTGAGGAGTGGACCTCTGATCGGCTCGTAAACTCCAGCATCTGGCAGACGACGACCAACTGGCTGATCGAAACGTGCAAAGCGCTCATCTCCAACAAAGTCTGTGGTGTACGTCGCCAGACGAGTCAAAGCAAGGTAGAGCTGCTCCCTGACTGAGGCCAACTCCTGAGAAAGTGTGGTGGCAACAGCGTCACTGTGCCTCACAAACTGAGCGGTGGTGTGCAGCCTGGTGTTATCATGCTCGTAGACATCCAGGTTGTCGTAGAGAGTGAAGTGAGCTCCCTCCGAAGTTATGTAACCACGGGGGATGTGGCGATAGATAGAATCGTCAAATCCCCAGTAGTCAGCACGAAGGACGGTGAGACTCACATAAGCTGCCTGCTGCACGGCCATATCCACTGTGGAACCTACTGCCTCGTAGCGGTGGACAACACTCATGCCATCATCTGACAGGATGTAGACGATAGCCTGGTAGTAGGTCTGGTCAAACTCTCGCTGCTGCTCGTAGACCTGGTACTCTGGTGCCCAATGGAACCCCAGATAAGTGACCATGTCTCTCAGCATCTCCGGATAACCGGCAGTGCTCTCACAACGAGTCATCAGAACCACCTGCGGGAAGAACCTGAGATCCATCTGCAGATGATCGGGGAAGTTTTTATTAGACGCCGGTAGAAGAATTGAAGTGGAAAACAACAACAAGGTTTCAACGGACGAAAAGGTTCTTTAGAAGAACAGGATATCGAAGCAACAACGGGAAACACGAGACCAAAACTCCTGAGGTACTACGGAAGAACCCAAAACACGTGAAGACCTAACTTGAAAGTTTAGATGAGAAGAGAAAAACAACGTTGCACTTCCTTACCACAAAAGGGTGGGTGGGTGGGGAAAGAAGAAAAATGGCAGAATTCCTACTCTCACGTTTCATTTTTCCTATATAGCTACAAAAATAGTTTCTAGACTCAACTGCGACCAGTAAAAGGGATCCTACAGGCAGACAGGCTCTGATACCATTTGTCGCACCCGGACTTCTAAAGGATACTCGCCGTTCCGTTGAACAGTAGTAGATTGGATTACGGGGCTTACCGGCACCCGCGTCCTCTTACGAGTAGGCCAACACACGCATGTGTGACAACCAACCCCTATCTGTTCAGCGTCGACGTAAACCATCCCATAGAAATCAGGACACTACCATTGACGTACTTCATACCATACACACATGGTACGTCAACGGTTTGTAACAGAATGATAGCACAACATATCTCTAAGACACAAAAGATTGAAATAAGTTGCAAATAGCTCTCACTAGAGCAGAGATAGCAAATACAATCATCCAGAGGACACATGTACCAACATAACATCATTACATCTCAGCGGAAGCATTCAAAGGGTCTGAGTACAGACAAATCCAAATAGGCTTAAGAAGCCGGAAACTGAAATAAAGACGGAGCTCATCCACGATGTCTCGGATCCTGCCCGGGTCCGCTACCTACTCGTCAGCAGCCTCGTCAAACTCCACGTAGTAGCCGTCACCTGGATCCTCGTAAGCGTAGTCTGCGGAAACCACAGCCCCCAAAGGGGTCAGTACATCCAAGTACTGGCAAGCAATACTCACAGTTCACCAAAGTGTAACCCGTCAACACCAAGCACAGATGCTTTGGGTTCAACGGAAGGAAGGGGAATATAAAAGATGCTGCAACTGGCTGCGCTAACCAACTACAGAAACACTACAACTTCCAGCTAACAGAAAGGGGATAAGATAGCGTATAGTAACCAACTGCAAGATAACTTCAAACAAACCCATCCTGGATCTCGCCCCTTATCCAAAGAAGCAATCCGAGGATAACTCACACAGTTAGATTAAAGATGAATCAAGTTATTGTGTCAATAATCCTATTACTAGTCAAGTTGTTAATCATTGGGTGTGAGATTGTGAATCATTAGGTTTAAGTTGTCCTGAGTACTTGTTAGCCAGTACTTTCACCAAGTTAACCATAACCGCGGAAAACACGGCTTCTCGAGAAGATTTATCCCTGCAGGGTTGCACCAATTTGGCCGTACACGTATGAATAACCCGCCAGATGGGATGCCTCCCACCAAGCGGGGCACTCAACACAACTCAACTCTTCTTCGCATCAAGCCCAAAGCACCTTGGGCGCACGGCTAATCGAGCCCAGAAGAAAATGGACCCTCATAGCACTCTAAGAACGTGTCCCCCTATATGCCGACTACGAAAGTTCCACCCTGCGCTGGGCTCGCAAAAACATGCATGCGGCAAAATGGAAAACACGAACTAAATGAGGCGATTTGGACGAGATGCGAATCGAATCAAATTGAGGGGGGCGCCCATACTCGCTTCCCACATGCGGGTAGTGCGCTCATCATGGATCAGTAGACAAGATCCTTTTCCTATTAGGGTCGACACTAGCAGGCCTCAAAACCACACAGGGCCTCCTGCCGGTGCCTTATCATCAAATTATTATTTAACAATAACATTAGCATGATTGATTGATTGATTAAACATCGATCCCCCAGAACACAATAATTAAAAAAAAAATAGTAACTGAAAGTAACGGGTAACAGACTCGAGCAAAACAACCTAAGCATGCTAGTAAGACACTGTCTCAAACAATAGGGTTGTAGGAGAGGTGGTGAGGCAATATCAGAGTTAAGGGATTCATGTGATAGGTTCGTAACAGGAACAACTACACATAGGGCTAGCAAAATAGTCAACGGAAAGTATCGGTAACCAATGTTGAAAGGAACACAGTGGTTCATGTGAGTGATAACTTGCCTGCAAACTCAGCAGCCGGGTACTGAGCTAGATCCTCAGAAGGGGTGCTGTAAAGATCGTCTGTCTCAACGTCGTCGTCTATTCGAGAAGAATCAAACAAACAAGACAGAAATATAAACAATCAATATCATGGCATAGTGCACAATCATGGGATGATGCATGTCAATTTAATAGATGCATCAAAATAAACTAAGTGACATGGTAACACAATTTAAATGGACCCATATGCAATGAGATTGCATATAGAAAAGGTCCATGAATTAAGTGGAAACAAATGATCTATAATTGACTACCATGTGAAAGTTTGCTTAGCATGATGCATGCATTATGATAACAACAAAATAACAACAATAGATGCAAGTGGTAAAGGAATTTAACAAGTTTGGAAATTATTTGTTAAGTTTGGAAATTTTGGGTTACTTAAAGATGTCACACAAGTATTTGTTGTTTTCATCAACTTAAAATGCTCAAAACAAATAACAAAATTCATATTTGAAAAGAATACCAAATTTTAGTTGGATTACATGTTTCAAATATTGAAATAGGAGTTAGGATGAATTTATTATGACCTAAACAATATTAAACAAGTTTTAAATGAATTTAAAACAAGTTTGAATATTATTTGAATTTTATTTGTTCAAAACATAAATTCAAATTCATATTTGAAAATTTTATACTTTTCTAGTTTGAAAACATATTTTGCATGTTCAAAAATAATTTATTTTGAGCTAGTTATGATTTTAGCAAAATTTAAATGAATTAAACAAGGATTAAATTATTTAGGCAATTTAAATTATTCAAACCCTGAAACAAAATTTATATTTGAAAAGGTTATTTGAAATAGCATGGAAAACATATTTTATTTGCATTATTTGGATTAATAATGAATTAGTTATGAATTTTAGCAAATTGCAATTGAATTATTTGAATTCAAATTTGAATTGCATTTTGAAAATTCAAAACAGGAAACAAATGCTACCAATAGGTAGATAATTGAATTTAGATCAGCACACATATTTTATTTTCATTATTTGGAGTTATAAAATAAAAGTTATAAGCTTTTTAACTTTAGGGTCCAATCTGTTAAAAAAAAGGACTTGTTTTCAACACAGAAAAGTTTTAAAACTTTTGTTACCGCACAGGGGGCCTATCCTGGCCACTGCCAGTGGGCCAAGGGCCTATGTGGCGCTGCGTGGCAGCACAGCTGGCCACCACGCCCACAGACAGGTGGGCCACAGCTTAGGGAAAAATCCCAAAAGAATTGGCGCTGCGGGGACTCGAACCCACGACCAGGCGCTCGCTAGCTAACGCTGTAACCAGTGCAGTGAGATGCGTTCGCTTGTCAGTAGTACACGCGCGGACAGGTTAAGATGTTGGCATCGTTAACTAAAACTTTAACTGACGAAACATGTCTGAAACTCTGACAGTGATCGACTGCGGGCCGGCGGCGATCAACGTGGCCGTGCTGCGCCGTGGATGGATGCGATGCGTGCACGGAAGTGTTGCGGGTGTGTGCGCGATGCAGAAGAAAGTGCTTTAATTAAACCCTTTTAAATTGCAAAATTCATAACTTGGGAAATTCAAATCCAATTCCAACAAGTAAAATATGTTTTCCATCCCATTTTTCATGAACTTTGCAAATATCAACCTTGTTTGCTGTTTTGAATAATTTAAGTTGCTGAAAACAAATGTTTCTTATTTAATGCATTTAAAATTGTCAAATTAATAATTAATTCATCTTAATTCCTTTTTCAATAATTGAAACATGTTTTCCATCTTAAATTTTGTGTTCTTTCCAAATATAAATTTTGTTATCTGTTTAGGAGGCGGTGGTCACCGGGGGTTTGCCGCGGTTGAGCTCGACGGCGGAGGTGGATGCCGCGGCAGTGATGAAGATGGCGGCGATGATTCCATCCTCCTGGTGCTCAACGGGGACGTCGTCGAGGAAGAAGACGGTACGGTGGTTCGGTTTCGGGGTTTAGGAGGGTAGGTGGTGAACGAAAACGGCGGTGCTCGTCGGAAATTCAGACAACGCGTCTCCGGCGAGGTGGTGGCAGAGAGGGGAACGCGTCGCGAGAGAGAGAAATGGCGGCGGCCTCGAGGGGAGAGGGGTGTCTAGGGTTAGCTAGGCTGCGGCGCGCTGCCCTAGGGGGATTTTATAGAGGCTTAGGGCTAGGATCGGCCGTTGGCGAGCTCCGGTTGCCGCCGTGGCATAGCCGGATCGGCTGCCGTATGTTTAGACGACGGGGGCGGCAGCGCGAAGGGGTATCGGGCCGAAAGGCTGGGCCGCGCGGGAGGTAAGTGTGGGCTGGCTAGTGCTAGGTTAGCTGCCGCGTGCTGTTTTCCTTTTTTTCTATTTTTGCTTTTCTGTTTTTCTGTTTTTTTTAGCAAATAGAAAATGGAAGCAAATGATAGGTTTTGAGTTTGCAAAAATTTTGAAAAAAAATTGGGTGTGCTGCTTAGGTCAACTACAACCATAAACCAATTTTGGAATTCAAAAACATTTGAATTTTGGTGCTGTTTGGAATTAATTCATATTTGGATGATTTGATTATTAAAAATGATTATTGAAACCAAAATTTTAAATAGGGTGATCAAATGAGTTTATTTGGAAACAAATGAGCATATTTGTTTTGGTAATTTCATAATTTTCAAATTAGGTGTTGTTTGATGTTTTGATTTGAATTTGAAAGCAATTTGGGAATTATTTAATTGAAATAAAACCACCATTTTACTAGTTGATCAAATATGGAATAATTGGAAACAAAAGGTTGTTTGAATTGAACTTTTATTTGAAAACAAGATTGTAACATGACAAGTATGAAACACATCATTTGAATTTGTTTTGAAATTCAATTATGAAAACAGAATAAAACAGATGCAAAACAAATAGTAAACAAATGCAAACAAGGAAACAAATATGATGACATGATGCAATACTTTAATTAAACATGAAATCAAACATTCTAAGGGATATTTTCATACTTGGGATGTTACAAACACTAGAACCCTAAACCTAGGCTGGACTAAAAAGACACAAAAGGAGAAATAAACACAAAATCAAACACAAACAACAACTAAAACTCGACACAAGATGATGATCTAAGGCTATGGCACGAACTAGACCTATTTTGTGTGTGGCTTTTTCTAGATAAGAAAAATAAAAACACTCGAATCTAATGGAATAGAAAAAGCTCACCAAGGAAACCCAGTAATCTGATATCAAGATGATAAAGGGGATGCCCGATCTTCTCGATAATCTCACACGATAACAATGATATGATAACTTTTGTATCTCCGCGAACTATCCGGTTAATTCCTGATGCCAATTGCAGCAGCAACCAATCCCTTGGATATTCGCAAATCCACACACTTGCACGAGCAGCCACCGACTACTAGTGGTCCTGTATCAACTAATTCCCAGTGGAACAGCAGATAGCACGCAAAACTTGCAATGTATTCAATTCCAGATGAATGCTTCAAAGCAATCAACAATGGAGTTTTAGAGTTTATCTTAAAGCTAGTATAAACCTTCAATAATGCAAATTACAAGCCTATAAAGGCTGCTGGACGTCCAAGATGCAGTTGGAGTCGAAATCAATCATATCTCTAACTTTCCTAACTTAAACGGGCTCTATTTGGAAACTGGCAGAAAACAACCCGTCCATTGTTTCGGTCACCGCTCCCAGTACGTGTCGAACCGATGCATGGGGCCAGATCCATTGGAAATCACTTGAAATTTACTTTTTATAAAGTGCTTATTTGCATTATTTGGAGTATGTATGAAGAATCCACGTATGTTTCAAATTCAGGACTTCTGACAGTCCGAGCCAAAATTCCTTTCCTTGATGGCTCCACTCCCTCCCTCGCCTCCCTCGTGCTTGCCATCCTCTTCAACCAGCTCCATTGCTCTGCCAATGCTTGTGTTATCAATAACCCTTCTAATACATATGCATATGTTTAGGTAGTATAACATTCTTATAAACACAAACATAATTTATTACTAGGAAAGAATTCACCTTATAATGAACATCTGTGAGGCTCAATATTTCCTTCCAGTTCAAGCGTAGAGAAACATCATGTACCTCTATTATATCCATATCACAATCAGCCGGAGGATGGAAACGCAAGAAGATCTCTTCGAGCCATGAGGTGATCGATCTTGACGGAGTTCCCGTTGCCACTTTCAGGTTAGGCTCGGCATTTCCGTTCTACATACTTTTCTTGTGCTCCTTCTTTCTCGGATTTTTTATCTCGGATTTTCTTTTCCCTTTTCTAGCCTTGATCCCGTCCCTTTGAAGGGAAAAGGCAGGAACAAACTGAAATTTGTTGCTCTTAGGGGGCCTAAGCCATCCCCCGCAGTTTCCCCTGATACTCCAGTTGCAGCTGAAGAAGAAAACCTGGCTGCACAAGAAGAATACCCCTTGCAGACCAGCCAGCTTGTTACATCCGACACAGATATGCGGGAAAGGGCGAAACCTGATCAAGGCGGACCTTCAACTCTTCCAGAGGTGGAACCAATGCCGACCTTTGACGATAAGTTCAAGGTAAAACAAGAAGCCTGCTTTGATAAACTCGGATATATTCATCAATGGGCAAAAAAGTTTTTTGCCCAAGTCCCCTTGATTCGCCCTTGGCCAAAAGGTGGATTAGTAGTCTGGAATAATTACGTGTTCTCACCTCGTGAGGTTATCCAAGACGGAATCCACTATATGGGGATTACCTTCACGGAATACGCCAAGGAATTCTCCGAGAACTTAAGCGATTTGCAAAGAATGAGCGAGGTAATATCTCTAGCCCCAAGTATTAAGACAAAACCATTCTTTCTGTTTTTGTATTAATGCTTTTCTCTTTTGCCTGCTTGTTTTTGCTTAAGCAATATTTTCCTTTGTATGTTTTTAGCAAACTGCCGAAAACATAAACGTGGAAGTTTTCGAGAAGCTGACCATTAAGAACCAAGAAGTGAAATCCCTTCTTGGTTTTCTTAATGAGAAGGACTCGGAGCTATCCGAAGTTCAGAAGCAGTTGAAGGAGGCTACTTGTAAGCATTCTTTTTTCCTTTCCTTCATTCTGATTTTGAAATTTTCTAAGGACTTTTCCAAGTTTTGATCCTTCGACTCTTTTTCTCCTCAGCCACTTTGGATAAGGCCAAGCAAATTGCCGAGGATGCTGGGAACGCCAAAACTCTCCTGAAGAAAAACTTAGAGCTTTACAAAATGACTGTGAAGCTTCAGAAGGATCTGGAGGCGAGTCAGCTGGCCCTAGGATTATCGGAACCTCGTGCTTCTTTACAATCCAAGAAATATTGGAAGACCATCTAGGACTTGGAGTCTTCCCTTCACCAGCGCCTTGAGGAAGGTGTTGAAATGGACATAATCCTTGGTAAGTTTTCTGACTTTTACCAAGTTTTCTTTCACTTTGCATAATGCCTTCTTTTCCTCCTTCTGTTTGCCTGATTTTTTTATTTTCTTTAACAGAAGGGAACCCTCTGATCACTCTGATTGATCGAATCCTGGCTTTCGGGGTATTCGTCACCGAGCTAAAAATATGCCGGAATGATACTTATTAACAAGTTCATTTTGGACAGAGCTGGGGAGTTCTTGAAAACCAGCAAGCTCCCAGAGGCAATTGCAGAATTGGCAAACCAGCGCGAGTCCTGGCTCCAATCTACCGCCCATGGTGGTGTGCGCATGGCCCTTGGGCTGATGCATATGCATTACTCCACCGCCAAATCTTGGCGCATTGCCACCGGTATTCCGCAAGGATACACGGAAGCGCAGCGGGCAGAAATCTTCGATTCTATCAAGGGGCATGCCTCAAAGATAGCTCGGATGGTGTCTACCTCGATGTTCTACCCAGAAGAAGAAATTCCAGCAACTCCGGAGAACTCGAGCGACATCGACGAGGACAACGAAGAGGAGTTCGTGGAATGCTCCTAACCCTGCATAGCTTTTAGCCAAATAGAACGCATTATTATTCTTACAATGTAATCTCAATTGTAATGCATTCTATCTTTTGTATGAACAAGATTATATCTTTTGTAGTAAACTTTTTAACTTTGCAAGTTTTTCAGAGTTTTAATTCATTTTCTTCTAAGTTCTCTGGTTTGTATGTTTTAACTTTCTTTAGTGTTAAAGTGGCTCGAAAGTATGTAATCTTCACGCCAAGCGATCGGGTTAAGAAACCAATCAGTCGAAACTCAGAATCATGGATTATACCCTGGCACTTTTACTTACTAAATCCAGTGACCCAACACAACAAACAATCAGATAATACCTAGGCATAGTAAAGAATTTTGAAAAGTATGAACCTGAGGCACGCAGGCACAATCTGTGGTTTTGAAGCCTCCTTAGGCCAAAAAAGCATTCAGTTTTATAACTGCGAGCACGCATGCGCAATTCGGGTTTACATTGAAGCAAAATTGAAAGATCATTGGGAAATAGATAATATGGAAATATGCTTGAAATAGAAAGTACAAAAAAGACAAAAATGCATGAATTTCTGGCAACTTTATTTCATGGTCTCAATAATGTTTACATAGAATTTGAACTAAGTGTAGAAGGGACGTAACTGCTGGATGCTCAAGGGAATTTTTGTCTCTCCTAGTTCTATATTTATGTTTCTTTTCCTCTTGCGATTCAGATTTTTCAGATCATCTTCCATGTCTTGAATATCTACAAGGTAATATGACCCATTTTTCATAGTCTTGCTAATGACAAACGGTCCCTCCCAGATTGGGGCTAACTTGTGCTTCCTATCCTGTACCACCCTTAGGACCAAATCACCTTCTTTGAAAGATTGGTGTTTGATTTTCTGACTATGATATCGTCGCAGTCCTTGCTGATAAATGAAGGATCTTTGCAACACAAGCTCTCGTTCTTCTTCTAAGAGATCGACGACTTCCTGATGTGCGTTTTCGACATCTAAGTCATCGTACGTCTGCACTCTTGGGCTATCATGGATCATGTCCGTAGGAAGCACTGCTTATGCGCCATAAACCAGGAAAAAAGACGTTTGCCCTATTGATCTATTTGGCGTCGTTCGAATACTCCAAAGCATGGAAGGAAATTCTTGTGCCCATGCTCCAGCTGCTCTATGAAGAGGAGATTTGAGTCTTGGGCGGATTCCTTGCAAGATCGAACTATTCATTCGTTCAACCTGTCCATTGGATTGTGGATGTGCCACAAATGCAAGATCTAGGAGAACTCCCGTTTGTCGACAATATTTTGCCAACTCTCCAATTGAGAAATTTGTCCCGTCATCCGTGATTATGCTATGTGGAACGCCGTATCGCATGGCTACGTCAATGACGAAATTTCTGGCAGTCACACCATCAAGTTTATTAATGGGTTTTGCTTCGCCCACTTGGTATACTTATCTACTGCAACGAGTAGATGTGTAAGTCCGCCTCTTGCAGTTTTGAATGGCCCCATCATATCTAGCCCCCAGACCGCAAATGGCCCTGTTATGGGGATAGTTTTGAGTGCTTGAGCCGGCATATTTGTCTGCATGGCATAATACTGGCATCCGGCACATGTATTCACTATGTGCTCCGCATCTGTCTAGGCTGTGAGTCAGAAAAACCCTGCACGGAATGCTTTTTTAACTATGCATTTCGATTGAGCATGTCCGCAATCTACTGTATGGATTTCCTGCAGAATCTCTCGTCCTTTTTCTAGCAAAATACATCGCTGAAAAATTCCGATAGTGTTGCGTTTGTACAGGCAACCTTTGATTACCGTGTATCCTTTGGAACGGCGTTGTATCTGCCTCGGCAAGACTTCGTCTGCTCCATCCGGGAACTTCTGATCAACTAAGAAGTTAAACTATGGAATTGTCCAGTCCGGGTTAACGAGCAATACTTCTATTGACTTGGAAACTAGAGGATAGTCAACATCTCTGCCTTTTATCGATGGTTCATGCAAATGTTGGACGAACACACCAGGTGGTAGAGTTTTCACCCTTTCCGAGCCCATGCGAGGTAAAGCATCCACGTTCCAATTTTCTTCCTTTTGACGTGATGTACCTAAAATCCTAGGAAGCAAATGGCAAACTCGTTGACTGTTCTCCGATATTCGGCCATGATGGGGCTTTTAGCATCCCATGTTTGGTTCAACTGATGTTGTACCAAGTCCGAGTTACCATAGTAAAGTATACATTTGACACCTATTTCCTTTGCAATATGCAAGCCATGAAGCAATGCTTCGTATTCTGCCACATTGTTGATGGCGTTGAAGTGTATTTGTAATACATATTCCATTGTGTTTCCTTTTGGAGATTTAAGCACTACACTAGCTCCATCTCCTTGTTTCATTTTGGATCCATCGAAATGCATGATCCAATTTTCCGACTCCGGCATTAGTGTGTTTGCTATTGCTTCTGTCCAGTCAGCCACAAAATCTGCCAACACTTGTGATTTAATCGCCGTCCGGGGTCGGTACTTAATGTAGAACGCATCAAGTTCAATGCCCCATTTGGCTACTCTTCCTGTTGTGTCCGCATTGTTTATAATATCCCCTAGTAGTGCTTTTCTTACCACTGTTATGGAATGTCCTTAGAAATCATTACGGAGTTTTCAGGATGCAAAAAATATGCCATATGCGTCGATACCTTTGTTTTGACTAGGAAAATACCTCGCTAATGTAGTACACCAGATGTTGATCTGGAATACTTTGCTCGTCTTTCCATCTATCCACGATTATCACTGCGCTGATAACCCTGTTAGTTGTTGTAAGATACAGTAACATGGGTTCTTCGTCTTTTGGGGATGCCAAAATCGGATCGTTCATCAAAGTTTCTTTCAAATGGGTTAATGCTTTGTCCGCCTCTTTTGTCCATTCAAATTTATCGGGTTTATTCAACAATTTGTATAATGGCAGGGCTTTGTCACCAAGCCGGTTTATAAACCTGCTAACGGCGGTTGCAGAGCCCGTCGGTCTTTGGACATCTTTTAGATATGTAGGTCTTGTGATGTTTAAGATTGTCTTGATCTTTTCCGGGTTTACTTCTATTCATCTATGAGAAATGATAAAGCCCAGAAGCTTTCCTGAGGGAACCCCGAA
Source organism: Alopecurus myosuroides (assembly GCA_028641055.1). NCBI lineage: Eukaryota > Viridiplantae > Streptophyta > Magnoliopsida > Poales > Poaceae > Alopecurus > Alopecurus myosuroides. The sequence goes on along the minus strand of CM054057.1, from coordinate 325,061,823 downwards.
TACACACTTTAATGGATTCAACTTCATTCTATAAGTGCGGAGGTTGTCGAAGGTTTCTCGTAGATCTTCAAGGAGTGTATCCTTTTTCTTGGAAATGATGGCAATATCATCCACGTAAACATGGACGTTTTTGCCGATTTGACTATGCAAGCATCTTTGCATGCAATGCTGGTATGTTGCATCGGCGTTCTTTAGGCCAAAAGGCATGGTTATGTAATAGTATGTTCCATAGGGAGTTATGAAAGAGGTTTTTTTGTGTCTTCTTCTTTCATACGTATTTTATGGTACCCGGAATAAGCGTCCAAAAAGCATAAAAGCTCAGAACTAGCAGTGACATCTATTATTTGATCGATTCACTGTAACGTGAACCTATCTTTTGAACACAACTTGTTCAAACCGGTGTAATCTATACACATCCTAAGAATAATACTATCCTTCTTCAGGACTAATACTGGGTTCGCAGACCAATCAGTACGTATAACTTCCCGGATGAAGTCAGATGCTAAAAGCCGGATAATTTCCTTGCTATAGCCTTCCGCCTTCTTCCATCAAAATGGTGGAGACCTTGTTTGACGGGTTTCGATCCTGAAATAACCTTGAGTTGGTGCTCAGCAAGTTCGCTGGGAACACCTGGCATATCAGCACGACACCAGGCAAAAATATCCCAGTTCTCACGTAGGAACTTGATGAGCGCGCTTTCCTATTTGTCAGTCATTCATGTTCCCACTATGAAAATTTTGTCAGATCTTTGGGATCCAGGATGACCTGTCTTATATTCTCCGAGGCTTTGAAACTATCTGTCGGCTTCCAACTTTCTTTTCTTGCCGACATTTCTGTCGGCGATAGTACTTTAGCCTGCTCTTTTAGTTCTTCCTTCTGAATTACTTGTTCGACACAAAGGGTGATTCCTTTCTCCAGCTCGTTCGCCAATTTGAAGTTGCTAGATATGGTGATTACTCTTCCTATTGGGTATGTGTAACATCCCTGATTTTTGGAGAAACTCAAAAATCACAAAAATTCAAAACTTTTTGTTTTCATGTTAAACAAGCCACCAAAAACCAAATGAGATGCTAGAAAGAAAAGAAAAAAATACACATTCCAATGAAATTGGAATTAAGAAATCCATATTACCTTTCTTCCTTAAACCCTAAGCCTATTTGAAATCTAGTTTTCATTATAAAGAGAAAATATTTTCTTCTTAGCGAACCTTTTTACAAACATGTTTTCAATCCATTTATAACTATATAAATGTTTTCATAATGCTTTTCGAATTTTATATCAAGTAATAACGAATAAATAGTTATATAAATTATTTTGATTTGGAAAACAAATAAAAGATCTTGAAAACCAATATTTACATTTGAGACCACCTATCTTAGTTTTATTAAACCCTATTGCAAATCATTTGCTATTTTCCATATAATAAAATTTATTTTTATTTTACAAAAGTACCCAAACATTTAAATAGTTGAACCTTGCAAATTATACTTTTACAATTTCCTCTAAATGGGTTTGACTCATTCTTATTTTTTTAAAATTGGGATTCCTTTCTTTAAATAAAAGAAAACAGAAAAAAAAAGGCAAAGCCCCCAGCCAGCCCAGCCCATCTCCCCCTCTCTCTCCCCTCTCACACCGCGCGACTAGCCCACTGAGCCAAGTCCTATCTACCGCACGCGCGCGCAAGAAACAGCAGACCAGCCCAGCCCGCGTGCCCCCTCTCTCTCTCTGCCATGCGGGCCCAAGGTGACGTCATCGCTGACGCGCGCTCATCCTCAACCTCCCTCCCGTTTTTCCCGTGCTCGAGCGCTCGCACGGCCCCTCCCACGATCTCCTCCTCCCGTGGTTCCCCCTCGCCCCTCTTCGCCTAGATATGTCCCCCGGGAACTCCTCTCTCTTTCCCCTCTACTCTCCCTCCAAACCGCGCCCCCACTTTTCCAATTTTGCTCGCCGGAGTTCCTGTTCTCCGCCGCTGTCCATCACCGATTCCGGTGCGGTGAGTCAATCCCGACCCTCTCCGTGACGCCCAACTTCTCTAACTCCTTCTTGCGCTCCTCCCTGAGTGCTCATTTGATTTTGGGGAGCAGAAATCGGCCGTGCCATCCATTTCCGTGGCCACCGGAGTCGTGACGTCTCCCTCTTCTTGTCGTTGTCGTCTGGAGCAACGAAGGAGGACTTCGTCATCACCATCGTGATATCCGTCGAGTTCCGCGCGTCCTTGTCGTCTCCGTTATGCAGGAGGGCCACCGGAGCGCCGCCACGGTCGATTTCTGCCATGCGGGTCACCGGAGCGCCACCGTCCCCTCCATCTCCGGCCACCCTCACCGGTAGGTAACCCTAGCCCCTCTCTGAGCCGTTGGATCTCGATCGGACACTCCTAGACAAACCACTTAAACGAAACGGTATGGACCAATTGAAATTTGCCAAGTGGCAGTGCTTACTCAGCAGCCGCGTCAGCGCCGCGTCAGCCGGTCGGACCAATCGGGAAGCGCCATGTGGCCTAGCCCTTTTTCTGTTTTATTCCGAATAGGAAATCAGATGCAGTTTTGCAGAAAAGTCCCTGCAACTTGCAACCATCATAACTTTCGATCCACTTAGCCAAATTTAGCAAACTTGGAATTTTTGAAATCCCCATGAGCTGTACAAACTTCTGGCACTGTCCAAATTCAAATTTGACAAAGATAAATTGGTTCAAACTTAAATATGCTTAATTGATGAATTTTGGCATAATTCAAATTCTACAAACCCAAAAATTGCAAATAAAATATTATTGGAATCCTTAGATTGTGTAATTTCATACCCTCTGTCCCAAAATAATATATGAACCAATCAATATGGAGATTAAAATTTAAATGACCATTTGAGTATTATGCACCTAGTTTAATTTCTATAAATAATTTTAATTAGTTTTCTTCTGGAAAATTGTTCCATTTAGTAACCTTAGAGCAGAGAAATTAGTAACCAAACTATTTGTGACCAGAGAACCCATTACATGTAATCTTTGCCATATAAACCACCCATAATAGTCAATCATCATACTTCAAATGTTGTTTGATGAAACCCCCTTTAGGAAAATTGTGCTGTGATCATTTTATCAAAACCAACACCCATGTCATGTTGACCTTATGGAAACTAACTTTTGGACCAGAAACCCCTGGCCCAATACCTTTTGTAAATCTACAAGCCATATTGTAAATTGTTTCAACCCTATTACCCAAAACATGAACTGAATCATATTGATCATGATTTTGTTTTCTAAAATCCTTAGACCAAAGCCTTGTGTGATCCTTGTGATAAAAGACCACCCCTAGGACCCCTGGAACAATTTTGTTTTGGCATTGTGGAAAGCAAGACCTAAAACATCTTAATTCCTTTTGTACATTGAATTAAGTGTTAAACCCTAAACCATATCACATCCACTTCTTTTGTATATTGAGTGAAGTGATATTCCTTGACAACCCTTAACAACCAATGGGAAACCCCATGACCAAACACTTAGTTCTTTTTGCATATTAAATTATGTGTCAAAACCTTGTTCATGTTAACACTAATCAAGTTGAATAACTTGTTATGCTTCTGTATTGTATATTGAGTTGTATTTGTTTGTTTGTTGGTGAATTGCTTGTTTATTTTTATTCATTTATATGGTTTAGATTGTACAGAGAGCAACTTTCTATTTTGAAGAGAGGGTTTCTATACCAACTTCCACAAGGCAAGTGATGCTCATGTCCCACTTTTATTGCATTAGAGTTTTCAATAGTATGCATCATAGGTGATTTTATTTATTTTCCCAAAGTATATGCTATGCTTAGAAATACCTAGTAGTGTGTAGCCAACCTGAAACCTCTACTAGATACTAGTTTAGCTATGCCAGATTATTATCACAACTATGGATGATACATGTTGGGTTGTGATGTTTTGAAAAATGAAAATTAACAACCCAATGAAACACCTGGGTGGACTGAACCTTGCTTGGATTTTGTTGAGTGGCTACTCAGGACCATGTTCATGGTGGTTTAACCATGGATGTGGGGGTTATCACCTGAGAGTACACTTGTGGACCGCCACCCAGGATTAAAGAGATTTGTAGGTCTTCTCTGTATAGTTAGCTTCCAGTGCAGCCTTGAGGTAATATGGGCTCTGCCAAGATTAAGTAAGTTGTGGGGGTTCCTCTTGTTGTATTGACAGTGGGTGGTAGAATTTTAGGAGCAACGAGTCAATACTGGTATGGTTGAATCCCTCTTCCCAAAGATCTTGTCTCATTTTTCTCTCGGGGAAAATGAGTCTCAAGGTGAAAGTGCACAACCTCTGCAGAGTTAAAAACTAAGATCTTAGCCGTGTCCCCGGTTATGGGCCAGTTGAGCAGCTAGACAGAGTTGGTGCCGAAGGATCTCCTCATCTTTTCTAAATAAAGTAAAATATGGTAGAAACCCTTTATAGGGCACATGGTGGTTTAACCATGGTGCCACAATCAAACTTCATGGTGGTTTAACCACGATGACTTTCAAACTTCATGGTGGTTTAGCCATGATGATTTGTTCACCTTTATGGTGGTTTAACCATGAAGGATTGTACAAATGATTTCTTTTGTTTAAAAGGAAATTGTCAAATATAGGACAAAATTGGCTTTATGCAAATAGCCCAGACTCCACCAGCCAAATATCATGTAGCTAGTTATTCCTCAAAACTGCCACCATACAAGTGTCACTTGCCAGTACATTGTTTGTACTGACTTCCTCCCTCGTGGGGGCTGCATATTCCAACGTGCAGATGATTTTGAAGACGAGTGAGGATTTCGTTTAGGATCTCGAGTCTTTCGCCAACATGTTCTGCCTGTGGCGCATGAAGTGAAGAAGGCTCATTGAAGATTTGTTTCCGCTGTGTTTACTATGAAACCTTGTTATTTGGGCTAGTCCATGTTGACTATGTCAATTGTAAGACTATTTTATTTTGTATCCAATGGATCATACGTTGTAGAATGATGCTATTGCAATGGATATTTCATTTTGTCATGTGTATGCTATCAGTGATCCCGGGAATAGCAGGTTACACAGGTGTTCTACCTTTATCAAAAGGTAGGGCGCTACAGTCTGGCATCTTCAGCTTGTTGTAGATATAGCATGACCTTGCCATGAATTTGGCGAAAGCCGGACGTCCGAGTATTGCGTGATACACACTTTCGAACGACACAACCTCGAATGAGATCTTTTCCTTGCGAAAGTGTTCTCTCTTTCCAAAGGTTACTTCTAGGGAAATTTCTCCTAGGGACTGTGCTTGCCTTCCAAGAACAATGTTGTGAAAACGTACATTGTTGTGTTTGAGCTGGGTCTCGGAGAGGTGTAACTGCTTCCATGTACTTAAGTACATGATATTGTTACTAGATCCTCCATCCATCAACACTCTTTTGAGCCTAGTATTTTGAACAATAGGACTTACAACCAAACCATGCGTGCCAGGTTCTGGGATGTTTCCGGGGTGATCAAACTAATCCTAGGTAATTGGCGTATTTGAATACTTCAAGTACTTTGGGGTTGGAGGTACAACCGCATTGATTTCTCGAAGTGTTCGCTTTTCCTGTTTGGATGAGGGAGTTGCCAGGAAAGTTAGGTTACATTCTCCTTCAACTCTCGGGAATTTTGGTTCGCCTTTCCGCTGCTGCTCCTGGATTTTATCATCAGTGTCCGACTCACTTTCTTCTTTTTCAGCTTCCGGATTTTGCTTGTTGAAGTTCCTTTTGGAATTCTTTCGTTTATTCCCGGATCCTGCAGTGCCTTCCATGTTCTTGTTAAGCCGGCACTGCGCATTGGTGTGGGTAGGTTTCCCAAATTGCGAATGATGGACACAGTTTTCCGACTTAATATTTTCCCATTCTTCTTTAGAATAGGAGATAGGTTCTGTACTTTTGCCCTTCCATATGCTGCCATTTTCCTTTCCAATGGTTAAGTTCACTTTCTTGGGTTTTGGATGTGCTTTTGGAGTAGCCTTCTTTTCGGAATGAGACACCTTTTTGGCTTGAACCAAAGCATCAATGTTTCCGCCTCTCGCCCTGATATCATCTTCAGCCGCTGCGTGCTCATTGGCGGTGATAAGCATAGATCCGAGATCTTTGTGCTCTTTCGAACCAACCATGAAGGGTACGAGGTCGGGTTTCAGGCCATTGATGAAAGCATGCATTGCTTGTACATCACTTACTCAGAGCAACTATTCTTCATTCAGTTCATCTTGAGATAAAGTCGACGTACGACTCTTCCTCATATTGCACGCAACGACTCAGCTGGTTGATGCTCTTAGGGCGTTTGTACGTACCCCGAAAGTCCTGAGCGAATACCCTAGCCATATCTTCCCAGCTGTCTAATGTTCTTGACGGAAGCCCATTGATCCAATCTCTCGCTCCATCCAGCAACATTAGGGGAAGAAACTTCACAACCTCTAAATCTGTCGCTTTGTTGATCTGGACGGCAGTATAGTAATCTGAAAGTCATGTATCCAGGTTCGTACTTCCGGTATAATTTTGATAAGTTGGATGGACTTTGGCAAAGCCATAGTGTAGACTGATTCTCCGGATCATGTCAGTGAAACCCTTAGGTCCGAAGTATAAACCGTCTCTTTCCGCCTTATCGACATGCGCGGAATACCTTCCAGCTGAATGGACAAAAGGGGATCTGCTCCATTCTGGTCCGTTGTTGCACGAGTGTGCTCTTCTGGGATTATCCCTATTTCTTCCGATATCTTGTCCTCTGGAATATGGTGGAGTTATGGTCCTTGGACTTTCTTTGTTCCTTGGAGGAGTTCGGGATCTCTCACGGCTGTGAGGATTGTCGTATCTTTTGGCTTTATCAGCGGGGCGTCTCAAAGGAGGCATTACTTTTCCGTCTTTCCGATTTTGCTCCTCCCATTCCTTGTTGTCATGGGGATTATTTCCGCCTTTCGTCAGATGGGATCCTGTTCTGGACGCTGCATACTTGTTATCAGGGATTTTCTTGTCCTTTTTGGGATCTCCCTTCTTTTCCTTAGAATCGTCTGAATCTCCAGGTTCATGTGCTCCAGCGGCGTACGTTGCAGTTTTGCATAAGGCTGAATCATCATGTAACTTCCTTGAACGTGCTTGTCCTTGCTGTTGCTGTTGCAATGCTTTTCCTAAGAAAGCATACACTATGTGTAGTTTTTCGTTGGAGTACAGATCATCATTAAGTATGGCGAACGCGGCTTCCGCGTTTTCGGCTGCGGTTTTGTATATGCGTTCACCCTTAGCATTAGTGTTGTTAACATGCCTTTGCCAAGAAGGGTTTTCAAACTTCTTTCTTGCTGGCAGTTCATCCGACTTTGAAATTCCGGTTAACCCCGTAGGTTTAATTCCAGATCTATTCCCTCTTTCTTACTCCTCTATTTCTTCCTGTTGCATTTTGATGTCAGCCCGGGTTTTGAGGAGGTTTTCCCGAGTTCGGAACAGATGCTGTTGTTGCCGCTGGATAGCTTGTCTCCTGGCTTCCAACACTTTCGGGGGCTCGTTCCGTGCAACCGGGGTTTGAGTTAGATCAATCTCCTCTTGTTCCGACATTTGGGGAACAGGGATTTCGGCCTTTTTCTTCTCCTCAGACTTGACTCCACTGCTTCCTCATACTTCCAGGTTTTGGTTGGCAATGTCTGCCAACTTTTCCACCTTTTTATTTTGGAGTTTGGATTGGAGTTTCTTGGAAGACTTATTTTTCTTCTTGGAGGATGGAGGCTTTTTGCTAGGTTCCTCTTCCGTCAATTCCTTGACGTCAGGATAAGTCCGACTAACTTCACCTTCCTCTTCCTTTTCATCTGGCGGAGGTGTTTTGGGATCTTCATCTTCCTCAGCATCCAAATTTCCAGTCGGTTTTTCCATGAGTACTTCATGAAAACTCTCTTGCATGGATTTGACTTTTCTTTTGGAAGTTTCTTCATCTTCATCTTTGGAATCTGACTATGCAGATCCGGTTTCCAGGTCTAGCTTTGCCTCTATGGCTGCTAGCACAGATTCAACTTCCGAGTTCTATGCTTGATCGATGAATCTCGGGTCTTCCACCTTTTCTGTGGGAATAGGATCATGATTTTCTGCCTTTTCCACGAGATTTCCGTCTTCCGTGTTTTCAGCGATCTCAGACTACACCATACCAATGAAGTGGGATATGGTTGCAGGCATCTCCGCAGAGGCAGCAAATCCAGATGTGTTTTGGCGATATGCAACTATGGAAGCTTGATCTGCTCCTATGTATGAATAGGGAAAATCTGAGCAGAATCCGGCATTGAAGCCTTCATCTATTCGACATAGGGCGGGTGGGATAAAATTCCTTCCACCGCGGAATCCCATTGCTTCTGTTGTTAAACCGATAAAAATACTAGTAGATCTGATCGGTAAAACGCAGTCACTTACCAGATGATTCTGTGTCGGCACATATGATTTGTTGTCGAGGAAGCGTCCGACGTTTCCGTGGAATTCCAGGCTTCCGACATTAATTGAGCTGCCGATTCCGCCGAGTATTCCCGTTCGGAACGTAACTCCCGACGCCGTTGGCCCCATGGTGGGCGCCAACTGTCGAGACATCGTAGTAAGGTTCATGGACGGGGGTGCCATAAGCCTACTGGTAGAACCGCGGGGGGGGGGGGCGTGGAAGAACTGTAAACGAGAACATCGAGTTTACCCAGGTTCGGTACGACGCAACTAGGCGGCGTTCCTACTCTTGCAATCTCATTAAATCAGGGATGAAGCTTGAAGTATACAAAGTACAATTGTGAGTATGGCTTCACTAACTCGTCGAGGATGAACTCCCCGGCGAGTTGGCTTCTAGCTAGTTGTGTAACTTCTCTTGATCCCATCCGGCTTTATATAGATAGCCGGATTAGGGCTTACAGAAAAGAAATCTAGAAGACTACGGAAAGTATCTAACTTGAAAAGTAAGGAATCCAGCTTCTCCTCCAAGTCGAACCACGTTGTGCCATGGTCCGGGTTTTTCTAGAATCCGGTTTCCTGTGCGTCAGCTTACTGGGCCGCCCAATGGAGTCCACTCCATTGCATGTGGGCCTCCCTGCTAATCCGGCCTTTGGCCAATGCCAGATATACCCCTAATTGGTATATATCCGACAATCTCCGTCGGACTTGGCCGATGCGAATCGGCGAGGGCAGATTCCGATATGGTAGCACGGAGGGGTCAATCCATGACCAGTCGCCGATGTGAACTCCACGACGGCGCGCACAGTAGAGGAGGCCGGTCGCTGGGAATTGACCTTGCTGGTCGGATCGAGGAACGGTGGTGGTGGAGCGGCCATTTTTTCGATCGACGGGGAGAGCGAGGAGTTGATGGGACGTGAGAGAGAAGGGTGGCAGTGACTACACTGGGTAGAGTCGAGGTGAGGAGTTAATCATCTTCTCCCACGCTTCCCCACACGTGGAGTCGAGCGGCGGTTTTTTGCCATGTTGCGCTCCACGGAAACAGGCCGATTCGGCCGTTCCTAGAGGGCCTGGCCCGTGGGTGCTTTGTTGGCGTGCTGTCCTGGCCCGACGCCTAATGCATGCTACCAAACACTAGGCCGGTGCACCTGGCGGGGCCTCTTATCCTCGCGTGCACGCTATCAAAGCGTCCTACACCATCCACTTTGGTGTTGAAAGTCGTGCACAATTTTTTTTTTTTCTCTCAAACCAAAGAAAATATAAACTTGAAACTTTTCATATCAACAAAGTATTGAAACAATAATGCATGAAACATAATTTTGGATTTTTGGTGCACGGTAAATATCTAAAATGATGATTTTACATACAAGTTTTATTATTTAAGTGTTTATGATCTATAGAAAACACCGAACATACTTTCCATATATTCCGGTATGTTGCTGACCTACAAAGTATCAAGTTTATATTTTCTTTTATTTGTGAGAAACCAAAAAAAAAAATGCGCGCGAGTCTTAACACAAAAAAAAAAATGTATGGTTTGGATAGGGGTTTGTCACAACTTTGTCCTTTCTGTAAACTAGTTAGTTTACATACATTCAGTTCAGAGATATTGAATTGGAGCCGAGTGAGATTTGGTTTTAACATTTGGTGTCAAAGAGCGAATTAGTTCTAATATTTTGGCGTGATCAATTCTTGAAGTCGCAAGGAAACGGCAGCAGTGCGCCAATCGGTACGCCGGGCTATATCTCCTAAATTATCAGTGGCGTCCGCGCAACGAGATGCAGAGTGTTTCATTCTTGGCGGTTGGCACCAGCTTGCCCAAATGAATGGTGATAAGTGCTCTGGTCAGTGGTCACTCGGGTGCTCATGCTTCTAGCGCTAGTTACGATTGCCGGGGCAGGAGGAGCTCTTCCGCTCCGACCTTCATGCTGGCCGTGGCAGAGACGAGCTTGACCATCTTGGCCGCGCCGTCGAGGACTGCGACATCGACGACGAACGCGCCACACACGGGGCGGTGGTCGGAGAACTTGGACTCCCCGCGGACGTACGCCACCTGCACGATCCCGTTCCCGCGCCAGAGGATCCGGTCGCACCACGCTGGCGTCCTCCGCTTCGGCTTCCTCTTCGACGCCGCGCCACCACCGCCGACGTCGTCGTCGCCGCCGGCGTAGCTGTCAGAGTTCCACGAGTACTTGTACGTGGGCGCGAAGGAGATGACGCTCTCGCTCCACCCCCGGAACACCCCGCCCTCCCTCTCCGTCTTGAGCTGGTCCTTCTCGAATAGCGCCGCCCAGTCGCCGGCCTCCACCAGCTTCTTCGTCTCCGCGTAGCTCAGCGCAATCCTGTAGTTCAGGTCCCCCAGCCAAATCACGCGGCTGCAAAAATTCGATGAATTGACCGAGATTAATTAACGGCTGAACCCGATGCAAGAATCAGTGGTGATCAGACAGTGACGTACTCGTGGTCGAGGATTCTCTCCGGGATGCTGCGGCCGGAGCGCTTGCATACGCGGTGGAACTGAGTGTTCTTGAGGATCTCGATGACGTCGGAGTTGCGGCGGAGCTCGTCGCCGTCCTTCTCGCCGGAGGCAAGGTGGCTGCATACGAAGCAGAGATACGTCTGGTGCAGCGACATGCTGACGGAGATGCACCCTTTGTTTCCGAGGCGGCCCATGATGCCGCGGCCGACGCAGCTGAGCCGGACATGGCCGATGTGCGCCACCAGCTCCCGCCGCGCCCACACCGTCACGAACAGACCCACCATCTGCTTACACGCCACCAGGCAGTACCTCCCCTGCAGGTTCGCCGCCGGCCGCAGCAGCAGCGTGGCATCGGATGCCATGGACGACGACGCCGACTCCTCGTCGACGACGGCGTCCACGTCATCCTCGTCCGACGTCGTCGTGTCGCCCTGGACACCATGCTGGCGCCGGTTCTTGCTGGTACCGCAGCGCATCATCATGCACGACGAAGGCGATCTGTAGTACGGCCGGCGCCGGGGCGGCCTCTCCGCTGAGCAAGTGCACGACTTGAGCCGGCGTCCGCGGGTGATTGCGGCGCGGCGAACTTCTCTGGGGGACGACCCGTTCTTGTGGAACAGTGACGGGTCGAGCGGGCTGGAGCTCGCCGTGTAGAGTGTGGAGGCGGGGGAGGCGGACTGGCTGAAGGAATGACTCGCCGGCGGCGGCGACAACAAGGAAGGCCTGTTGAGTGCCTGGTTGATGAGCGCGAGCCATCTCGCTGCCGGCTCGTTGTCCTCGATCACGAGCACGTTCCCGGCGTTGAGAGGGACCACCTCCTGGAATCTGCATCAAACATTTCACAGAAAATTATGATTTCGACTAATTGATAACTTGATACTGATGATGCAATTTGCACTTTATCCATGCTATATGTTAGGCCGCGTATCCGGTCAAAATTTTGTTAAAATCAAACTTAAAAGTTTACCCAACCAAATCTCCCAAAATATTTCACAAATTACCATGTTACATTACAGGGTTTACTTGTCATCTGAAGCAAGAATTCAGAGTTGGCAACTAGCGTCGTTAGTTGAAACATTGTTTTCAAAAGAATAGGACCTTTCAAACAAAAGAACCCCACAAGAAAACATGCCAATAATTTGCATAACACGCAGTTCAGCAACTGCAGATTGATGGAATTATCTGTGGTGCAAAGGGAACTGAAAATGGCAATGTTTTACTTTTTGCGGACAAGCGGAGCTCTTGCGTGTTAATGCATTCACAATGATGTAGCTTCAAATCAAGCCTGTCCAAGTCCAATGCTGTTCTACCGGATAAGAATATTATGCAAAACTATGATTTTTTATGTTGTGGCATACCCTAGAACATAAATGTCTGAGTGGTCGTCAGAAGGCAGGAAATCATTTAGATTCAGCTCCATATCTGGGGTTTTTCCGGCGACGTTCCATGTTGCTGCAAATACCCTGCAAAACACAGACAACCGACGGGAACATATTATCTGAATTTGTGCTTCACAGAGAAATACAAGGTTTTTTTTTGTGGTATGCAGTGTGCTATGTGCCTAAAATTCAGCTTGAAAACCAGTGATTGTACCTGAAGGCCTCGATATGTGTACTGGTTGAAGAAGGAGAACTGAAATTGCTGAATTTCAGACTTGTGCTTTTGAAGAAGGATGATGATGATGCTGACGGCGAAGCCACCGGGGACTGCTCTGAACTCTCTTTGAAATCAACTGCAAAAACATGTAAACACCAAACTATCTTAGCACTTGATAACACTATTACGGTATTTTAGAGATTTTTTTGTCTGAATCAAAGATGAACTTTGCATGATAACCATGGCCGAAAACATCATGGTCAACCTGAACTCTCCACGTCACACACGGAAATGGATCGTTCGTTCCACGAACTCCAAAAAAGAGAGAAACATTTTTCAACATAACCGTTCTGAACTTAAAAACCTACCTGTGGTGTTGATAGAGCCATCTGCACCGTGTCTCGATGAAGAATTCCTACCCCTAATACCAGGTATCCTTCCAAAGGGAGACTGAAGAAGGAGAAAAGCTGCAGTGAGTGATAATAATTATCTGGATTGATGGCGCTTGCCTGAGGGGATGAGAAAAGGTGTTACCTTCCTCCTCCTGTTGGTTTTCTGGTCCATTTTCTGAGCTCAGCTTCTTCCTCCAGCAATAAACGGATGACTTTTGTACCAAAGCAATTAGTTAGCAGCTAGGAGAGCTAACCTATGATGCCTGAAAGTGTGTTGCAAGAACAAGTCAGACAGATGGAACTTTCCTTGTTTTTATGGTAAAAACTATGCAGGACTTGTTCTTCTGAAACATAGGCACTAATTGTTCTTCGACGGCAAAATAAGAAACAAGAAAGGAACAACTGTCCAGTTAGAAACAGGAGTACTGCTTAAATAGGACCAACCTATCAGAAAAGGAAGGAACAAGTAAGACCTGACTTTAAAAAGAAAAATCCATTCCCTACGAATACCGAATGTAACAACTATACAAAAATTGGTGTCGCGATCACGCAGACGATAGCAAAGCATGTGTGACCCACCTCATAAGAAGGAACAACCTATACCTTGAAAGAAAGAAAGAAATGCCTTTGTCTTGTTTGATGCAATCAATTCAATGGAATAGTAGAGGTTGACCTGAAGAAATTTAAAACAGATATTGCGAGTTCCAAATGGGGCGATGCTACCGTTGATGCCAAAGTCACGCCGCAAAAATAAGAACTTTCAGAAAGAACAAACCGTTGATAACGAAACATAACCGAAGTAAACTCCTCAGAACAATGGGTGGTGGACAGGAACTCACATTTTTCAACACATGAGCAGGCATACTATTCTACCCTTCATCCTAGTTCTACGCAAGATAAAAAAACGCTGTTGGAAAGGAAGGCCCATCTGGCCATCTTATATTTGCAGTAGTACCCAAACGTATGCAGGCAAAAATCCTAGCTACCAAATGAACTACCTTGAGACAAAACATCACCTTTTTTGGTCGAAAACAGGGAGGTCTGTGTGTGTGTGTGTGTGTGCAGGGGATCGTCTAAATTTATGTTGGGAAGCTCAAGGCATGGAAGGTAATGAAGTTTGACCAGCCGTTTTCAGCTTAATAGGGCAAACAAAATAAAGTAACCAGCACAAAACCAAAGCTGTCATGATACAGCATAGAGCTGTGTTAACAGCTCTTTGGAAGCATCCAACAAGTGGTAAGGTAAGGAGGCTCTAGGAATCGTAAGAAAACATAGCAATCGAAACTTTTGAGAAAACAAATGCTTGGTACAAGTGTACAACAAGAAGCAGCAAAATCATTACACATTTTTTATTCATAACAAAGTGCCAAACTGGAATAATTGTGTGTCCTCCAGATACACACCAAAACCAAGAAGGGAAGGAGGAGACCACACTGATTCCCCGAGGCAGCCCTATTGCCTATTGGCATTGGAAGCATCCAAAACAGAGGCTGATGCTCCCGAGAAAATGTAAAATTAAAGTACTCATAAAAAAACGGGTCAATTGCACCCTGATTTTGGGCATGCAGGAAGAGCTCAAAATGACAACAGCACAGTTTTGTGGGGGCAAAGCTAGGAGTAGGAATTAAGTTAGCCTACAGAAATTGTTAAGCATCCCCCGAATACTCGGAAGAAATGATTCAAACTTGTGTAAAAGAGAATTGTTTATCCAATGAAAAGCGAGCTTGGAGAAAGGCCAAACTAATGACCAAGTCCATTTCTCTATCAGACTCTACAGGCGCGAACCGGATCAAGATTACAAGTTATTAACCATGCAAAAAACGAAAGAACAGAAGAGAGGGGAACACGAGGAGGAGGTGGAAGAAGAATCTCTTCTCTCACCTTGCTGAATGGTGATGATTCTTCTTCCACGGAACGGAATGGAATGGAAGCGGCGGGAAAGATGCCAAATGGACGCCTAATAATACTCTGAGGAAAGAAGATATAGCAAGAGAAAGACATACTATTTCTGGGAAGAAACCGCCGGCCGGCTGTCGGTCTCCTCCGGTGCAGCGCTGTCGTGGTTGCCTGACGCTGCTGGCGCAGATGAGCGGTTGACGGGGAATGGAATTGAATGGAATGGGGAGGAGTGGACGACGTGCGAGGGGCGGCGGTTGGTCAGGTCAAACGGAAACGGGGCGGTGGGATTGGAGGAGGAAGAAGGGGAGATGGGAGCATGTCCTGTTACTCGTTGGCTTTTCCCGATGTTTTGGAGAAGCATGTAACTTGCAACTCCAAGAAATTTGTCTCCGTGTGCTCTTCTCGATCAGAGAAGAGCGGGGAGTGCCCTCCTTCCACCGTAAAATGACAAATTTGACGTGTGCTAAAGCTACTGTAACTTTTATGATCGATCTAGGCCGAAATAGAGCTTTTACAGATCATTGAATATGAAAAAGTAACAAGATTTTTTTCTTCCGGGAGGCAGAAACTTAGATTTGGCATCGAGTTACGTCGCGTATAAAGTACGCTGCTCCCAATGTTACAGTGTTTGTGCTGGCAAATAATCGTGGATATGCTGTCCAAAGAAAATTAATTATCCGTATGTCGATAAAATAATATATTACTCTCTCCATATCTATACAAATGTAAGATGATATATGTTTTTAGTGTAAGATGCACATAAATCTAAAAGCACCAAAATATACTCCCTCGGTCCTAAAAAGGATGTCTCACCTTTTTCTAAACTAGTTGAATGCCCGTGCGTTGCCACGGTCACTAAATTTTTCTTTCTTATATACACGGGTGGTGTTGTCAATTCAACTACATTTGCATCGTGCTTCGGTGAGTGTAAAAAAAATGTCATTCATTTCACATAATAGGCTCCAGCAACGCTTCGATGAACCGACCTCCAGGCTCCAATCTGCCTCGGGCAAGGCCTCGACAGTGAAGGCTCACTCTACCATCATCATTCAGCCATTTATCCTTGTCTTAAGTGCATTCCTTAGTGTTTAGGACCCGCTTATCTTCGTGCAACATCTATTATTAAGAAAGCCGATGGTTCAATTGGAACTTTGAAAGATACATATCAAATCTTTTATGTTTCCATTGGAATTGATTTGCATGGCTTCCTTCTAAAGTCTTGGACAACTTTGATCTCTCATGTAACAGAAAAAACAATGTATGATCCATGTTTCAAGTGTCTGTTAGAGCTTCGCACCAGCACTATTGCAATCTAAAATTGAGTTTTTCACTTAAGTCAGTAAGTGGAAAAGAAGTTTTGAATCAAATGAAATGAACTTCTCACGATCTTTTATTTTTGCAAACATAGCTTGTAAAAAACAAACTTGGTTCAAAGCTTTACTATTAAAAGCTAAATCGGCTGTGTTCATGGTGGTTTAGATTGTAAATCGCCCAATTACCGCCTATAAACTAGATTGGTAGAGTGGTTAGCACTGGTTGTCCAATTATTATTTGTTTGTTCCCTAAATCTCTCCTATCTAAAAGAAAAGTTTGGTTTCTTCAACCGTCAACGGAAACATCCTGTCGTCAAGCGTCCAGCTGCGCCTCGCGTTTCGCATCGTCCGTCCGGCAAGCCCTCCACGCATCCCCTAATTACGTAAGTCAACCTACCCTAATTACACTTACGTGCCCCCAACCAGACGCTCTCCTCTCCCTCTCCTCCTTCGAGAGATTCCGGCGCCTCCTCACACATGCCACCGGATCCAGCCATCACCGCCTCCACGGCGCAGATTCGTCTGCCACTGTCTCCATCTCCACATCGACTATTCCAGTCTACGGAACTTCTCTAGGACATGGAGGCCCGAGGACCTCCCCAGATCAAGAGTAAGAGCAGTAGCACAGGGCGCATCTCGAGGCCTGGTTTTGGGCATACGTGCCCAAGATCTGGGCATGGAGGTGAGGAACTGACCTCCTCTTTTTCGTGAACCTGTCGATTTTGGTTTCTTTAAATGGATTTTGGTGAAGCCCTAGGGTCTCATAAAACCATTTTTATTTGTGTTCTTTGAAGCTGAGGTAGGCGTGTGCTCCGTCCATGGCGTCATTCCAAGGCCTCGCTGTGGTCTGGAGGCAGAGATCCTGCATGGTGAGTGATTTCAACCACCAGACCACGTGGTAGAATTATGTGCCGGAAGGTTGATAATTTTTTCGTTGAATTATCCTACAAATTTTGATATACTGAGATATTTTTTCCGCTGAGTTATCCTTCAAATTTTTGCTCTGTGAATTAAATAGAAACCCTTAAGGAATGTGATCCCTTGCTTGCGACTGTTAAATACAGCGTAAATGATCTTTTCCCTAAAAATGTGTACATGATGTGCTATCATTTCCGGTAGATGTTGTAGATACATGGGATATTAAACTTCTGCATCTTGTTATGCTAGGAAATAAGGATGCCTCCCACGACCTACAATGACCGTAAGTGAGGGTGCCGCTTGGTGGCAGCTCCACTGCTACGCGTCCTCTTCTGTATTGAGGTCGATTTCGACGGGATCATGTTCAACCGAAGCAAGCTCCCGCGCTCCTCTTCCCTAAATTTGCAATTCTATAGACGCTGAGACGAGGTAGGCAACCACAATACCCCGTCACCACAGCCTCTTCGAGGTATGTGAATTCGCTACTTGACTGACTCATGTTATTCAACTCAAATATGTATTCCTGATAGAAATTCCTGATATTTTCCTCAGATTTCAGGGTTGATCAGTGCTTGTGTGGTGGACTGGGGCTAGGAGTACCATCATCCCAGTTGATCTTACAAGTTATAGCAAGTATTTTAGTTTGCAAAGAGGTGCAACATCTTGTTTTTGGCTATCTTGACATGGAGATGATTATTGCAATTTGATTTGTTTGTTTTTTGCCTCAACGTTAATGGAATTTTGCATCTTCTGTGTGACATTCAGGGTGTATGCACTCTTGTGATGTCTCTATTTGACAAAATATTTTTAGTAAATTGATTTGTGATAGGCAGTTGTAGTACCCCGACCTTTAATCATTGTCCATAAAGCATACATCTAAGATGCTCCATATAGGTAGTAATATATAGCAGATTCAGATCAACACAATGTTGGATCATAATGGTAGGACTCCTATTTTAGAGATGTCAAGCTCCCATGAATAGAAACCACTTTATTCCACCAACTTGCGTGAGCTAATTCCAACCACAACTGATATTGCCTATTTTTATACATCGCTGACTCAAGTGACAGTGACAGTATGTACTTGGATCAAAACTTTTTCAAGGATATGCGTGTTTCTCTAATCTATATTGGAGGAAGAACGAAACATCACATGCAGCAGGAAATCTGGAATGATACATCTTTTCTCATGGTATGTGTTTACTTCACTTAAACCACATGTAAACTAGCCATGTTTGTATCTGAATATGGGTTGACTAAATTATTACGCTAGCAGTCGATTAATGTCAATGACTACTCTCTACTTGTCGGAGTGGACAAACAAAATCATAAGTTTGCATTCAGCGTCATCGATTACCGGAGGCAGTACACATGGGACCAACAACTAGAGACATGAATAAAAACATCCCTCCTGGTCTCAAAGACAATTTTGTTGACAGTAATTTCGCCCAGTGAGTACAAGAAAAGGTTTAGGAAGTTAATGACTAAGTATGTTCCTACCTCTTCCAGACGATTGAAGCATGGTGAACAACCACTCTAGGACCTGTAAATCTTGTGCTCATGGCAACTGTAACTTGTGAAAAAATTGACAGCCAAAATCCTAACCATCAAACTGATGCATGCTTTATTCAGTGACGGTTTTCTCTTGCAGCAGATGTACAAAGGCCATATCCTCTGAAACAATTGATAAGTAGAAAAGACCAAAGAACAGTCTTACAGACCGGAGGTAATCAAGGCGGAACTGGTACCTTCCAAAATATCAGTGGAAGGCATGAGATGGATCGTCGGGGCCGGGTACCTTACCAGCTTTTTTATTGGGCATGTTATGCAAGAACTGAATCTTAGTAGGAGGTTATGCTCCTAAGATTTATCGACTTCCATGTGTATCGAATCGATGTGTCTTGCAGGTAGTTCTCACAATCGGACTGCCTTCCACTTGAAATAATGAGATGTCTAGCCTGTAATTTACAGTTTCAGTGATATATGATGATTTTCTTGATTTTCCTGGAGTTAGTGAGGGGAGGCGTTACAAGCACAAATGATTTCATCAGCAGTGTCAAAGCTACCACATGGTCTGGTGAACTATGTTTTTCCTTCCCCCAATCCCATAGTTGTTGCATTCAGCCATCTTTTTGCTTAGTATGATATGATATGCTATGCCAGTGCACGTAGCTGTCTCTAATCTATGTCATGTAGTGTGGTTTACACAGCAGTGATCAGAGGTGTGTAACACTATGCGTAAGGCAAGGATATTTTTTAGGGTATATACGTACTATGAGATTGAACAAAGGAATTTTTCTATTGCGTCCTTTATAGAATCGTCTCGCTCAGAATTACACATTGCTACTGTCTGGCATTATTTTTTAAAAAATCACCTCTAAGTATATTCTAGCACATTGTCTATTTTAATGGTTCCATCAAATGTGACACTGTTTGATGTTGCAAGGCTTTTTCGCCTATAAATCTTTGTCCCACATGTATATTTTTTTTTAGATCTACCAAGATTTCTGAATTGATAACTATTTCAAACCCCACATGTATATTTTCTTAGACACACCAATATTTTGACAACTATTTAGGGAACAAACAAATAATAATTGGACAACCAGTGCTAACCACTCTACCAATCTAACTTATAGGCGGTAATTGGGCGATTTACAATCTAAACCACCATGAACACAGCCGATTTAGCTTTTAATAGTAAAGCTTTGAACCAAGTTTGTTTTTTACAAGCTATGTTTGCAAAAATAAAAGATCGTGAGAAGTTCATTTCATTTGATTCAAAACTTCTTTTCCACTTACTGACTTAAGTGAAAAACTCAATTTTAGATTGCAATAGTGCTGGTGCGAAGCTCTAACAGACACTTGAAACATGGATCATACATTGTTTTTTTTGTTACATGAGAGATCAAAGTTGTCCAAGACTTTAGAAGGAAGCCATGCATATCAATTCCAATGGAAACATAAAAGATTTGATATGTATCTTTCAAAGTTCCAATTGAACCATCGGATTTCTTAATAATAGATGTTGCACGAAGATAAGCGGGTCCTAAACACTAAGGAATGCACTTAAGACAAGGATAAATGGCTGAATGATGATGGTAGAGTGAGCCTTCACTGTCGAGGCCTTGCCCGAGGCAGATTGGAGCCTGGAGGTCGGTTCATCGAAGCGTTGCTGGAGCCTATTATGTGAAATGAATGACATTTTTTTTACACTCACCGAAGCACGATGCAAATGTAGTTGAATTGACAACACCACCCGTGTATATAAGAAAGAAAAATTTAGTGACCGTGGCAACGCACGGGCATTCAACTAGTAGTTGTCAAAATATTGGTGTGTCTAAAAAAATATACATGTGGGGTTTGAAATAGTTATCAATTCAGAAATCTTGGTAGAGCTAAAAAAATATACATGTGGGACAAAGATTTATAGGCGAAAAAGCCTTGCAACATCAAACACTGTCACATTTGATGGAACCATTAAAATAGACAATGTTCTAGAATATACTTAGAGGTGATTTTTTAAAAAATAATGCCAGACAGTAGCAATGTGTAATTCTGAGCGAGACGATTCTATAAAGGACGCAATAGAAAAATTCCTTTGTTCAATCTCATAGTACGTATATACCCTAAAAAATATCCTTGCCTTACGCATAGTGTTACACACCTCTGATCACTGTTGCGTAAACCACACTACATGACATAGATTAGAGACAGCTACGTGCACTGGCATAGCATATCATATCATACTAAGCAAAAAGATGGCTGAATGCAACAACTATGGGATTGGGGGAAGGAAAAACATAGTTCACCAGACCATGTGGTAGCTTTGACACTGCTGATGAAATCATTTGTGCTTGTAACGCCTCCCCTCACTAACAACAGGAAAATCAAGAAAATCATCATATATCGCTGAAACTGTAAATTACAGGCTAGACATCTCATTATTTCAAGTGGAAGGCAGTCCGATTGTGAGAACTACCTGCAAGACACATCGATTCGATACACATGGAAGTCGATAAATCTTAGGAGCATAACCTCCTACTAAGATTCAGTTCTTGCATAACATGCCCAATAAAAAAGCTGGTAAGGTACCCGACCCCGACGATCCATCTCATGCCTTCCACTGATATTTTGGAAGGTACCAGTTCCGCCTTGATTACCTCCGGTCTGTAAGACTGTTCTTTGGTCTTTTCTACTTATCAATTGTTTCAGAGGATATGGCCTTTGTACATCTGCTGCAAGAGAAAACCGTCACTGAATAAAGCATGCATCAGTTTGATGGTTAGGATTTTGGCTGTCAATTTTTTCACAAGTTACAGTTGCCATGAGCACAAGATTTACAGGTCCTAGAGTGGTTGTTCACCATGCTTCAATCGTCTGGAAGAGGTAGGAACATACTTAGTCATTAACTTTCTAAACCTTTTCTTGTACTCACTGGGCGAAATTACTGTCAGCAAAATTGTCTTTGAGACCAGGAGGGATGTTTTTATTCATGTCTCTAGTTGTTGGTCCCATGTGTACTGCCTCCGGTAATCGATGACGCTGAATGCAAACTTATGATTTTGTTTGTCCACTCCGACAAGTAGAGAGTAGTCATTGACATTAATCGACTGCTAGCGTAATAATTTAGTCAACCCATATTCAGATACAAACATGGCTAGTTTACATGTGGTTTAAGTGAAGTAAACACATACCATGAGAAAAGATGTATCATTCCAGATTTCCCGCTGCATGTGATGTTTCGTTCTTCCTCCAATATAGATTAGAGAAACACGCATATCCTTGAAAAAGTTTTGATCCAAGTACATACTGTCACTGTCACTTGAGTCAGCGATGTATAAAAATAGGCAATATCAGTTGTGGTTGGAATTAGCTCACGCAAGTTGGTGGAATAAAGTGGTTTCTATTCATGGGAGCTTGACATCTCTAAAACAGGAGTCCTACCATTATGATCCAACATTGTGTTGATCTGAATCTGCTATATATTACTACCTATATGGAGCATCTTAGATGTATGCTTTATGGACAATGATTAAATTCGGGGTACTACAACTGCCTATCACAAATCAATTTACTAAAAATATTTTGTCAAATAGAGACATGACAAGAGTGCATACACCCTGAATGTCACACAGAAGATGCAAAATTCCATTAACGTTGAGGCAAAAAACAAACAAATCAAATTGCAATAATCAGCTCCATGTCAAGATAGCCAAAAACAAGATGTTGCACCTCTTTGCAAACTAAAATACTTGCTATAACTTGTAAGATCAACTGGGATGATGGTCCTCCTAGCCCCAGTCCACCACACAAGCACTGATCAACCCTGAAATCTGAGGAAAATATCAGGAATTTCTATCAGGAATACATATTTGAGTTGAATAACATGAGTCAGTCAAGTAGCGAATTCACATACCTCGAAGAGGCTGTGGTGACGGGGTATTGTGGTTGCCTACCTCGTCTCAGAGTCTATAGAATTGCAAATTTAGGGAAGAGGAGCGCGGGAGCTTGCTTCGGTTGAACATGATCCCGTCGAAATCGACCTCAATACAGAAGAGGACGCGTAGCAGTGGAGCTGCCACCAAGCGGCACCCTCACTTACGGTCATTGTAGGTCGTGGGAGGCATCCTTATTTCCTAGCATAACAAGATGCATAAGTTTAATATCCCATGTATCTACAACATCTACCGGAAATGATAGCACATCATGTACACATTTTTAGGGAAAAGATCATTTACACTGTATTTAACAGTCGCAAGCAAGGGATCACATTCCTTAAGGGTTTCTATTTAATTCACAGAGCAAAAATTTGAAGGATAACTCAGCGGAAAATATATCTCAGTATATCAAAATTTGTAAGAAAATTCAACGAAAAAATTATCAACCTTCCGGCACATAATTCTACCACGTGGTCTGGTGGTTGAAATCACTCACCATGCAGGATCTCTGCCTCCAGACCACAGCGAGGCCTTGGAATGACGCCATGGACGGAGCACACGCCTACCTCAGCTTCAAAGAACACAAATAAAAATGGTTTTATGAGACCCTAGGGCTTCACCAAGATCCATTTAAAGAAACCAAAATCGACAGGTTCACGAAAAAGAGGAGGTCAGTGCCTCACCTCCATGCCCAGATCTTGGGCACGTATGCCCAAAACCAGGCCTCGAGATGCGCCCTGTGCTACTGCTCTTACTCTTGATCTGGGGAGGTCCTCGGGCCTCCATGTCCTAGAGACGTTCCGTAGACTGGAATAGTCGATGTGGAGATGGAGACAGTGGCAGACGAATCTGCGCCGTGGAGGCGGTGATGGCTGGATCCGGTGGCCTGTGTGAGGAGGCGCCGGAATCTCTCGAAGGAGGAGAGGGAGAGGAGAGCGTCTGGTTGGGGGCACGTAAGTGTAATTAGGGTAGGTTGACTTACGTAATTAGGGGATGCGTGGAGGGCTTGCCGGACGGACGATGCGAAACGCGAGGCGCAGCTGGACGCTTGACGACAGGATGTTTCCGTTGACGGTTGAAGGAACCAAACTTTTCTTTTAGATAGGAGATATTTGCATGTATCTACACACTAAAACATCGTGGGGTCGTTCTTGCCATGTATCCTGCATGCGGGGTTCAATATGAACCTCTCTTCTGTCGGGTACGCAGTTCAATATATCTTTCGGCTTAGTTCTGGAGGCGCGGCTGGGCGTCGTGTTTATGGGTGTTTTGGAATCACAAGACGATGAAGCTGGATGTAGTACTCTTGATACTGGGAGTCATGATTAGACTGGAATTAATTTTTTTTGCAATAACTTAGTTTATTTTATTGCATGAGTGTAGTTTTCTGGAACTGAATCGATCCTATTTTTTTATGGCCATGTTGTTATAGTTTATTACTGACTCGAGTTTGTGCGCGTTATTCGGGGATATTCGGTTTAGATACAGAAATTCCTAAAGAAGCTACCTCGGTGGTCTCGACCCATGAGCTGTGTACGGAAAATTTAGCGTTTTTTGTGAGTTTTTTTTTGCTACGGCGTAATTCGGACACAAAGAGGGGACCAGTAAGTTTTTAGGAGCCATGTATTGTCTTTGATTCGTACCTAGCATTGGCTGGGATTCGTTTCCTGACCTTGGTGGGAGTCATGTCGGGTCTTTCCTCGCCAGTATTTATGTCACGAATGGGTCCTTCTGCACAGATTAGATGAATTAACGTTTTAGGGATTAGGGTGTTACCATCGGTTTTAGCCATGCATCGTCGGTATGTGCATGGGAAAATCGTTGCCCCTCATCTAATGTGTGATATTTAGACTGCACGGTCCTACATTCGGAGGTAGCTGTCGAGTGAGGTGGAACGGTGTAGTTTTTTTGGTAACATGGTTTGGTAGTCATAGAATTGGAATCCGTTGTTTTGTTTTCATTTACGAAGGTGGAATACATTGTTCTTCGTGATAAAGAAATATCTTCGTGCGTGCTTTGGTTTTCATATACTAATTTTGTCGATAGAGAGTATATCGTTGCACTTTACCCGACGCTTGGCTGCATGTATCGGTGGATTACATCGTCGGTCTTGCCTGATTGTTAATAGAGAGAGGTGTCTTCTTATAAATTATAAGGAGTGATCTTACAGTTGTGTGTAGTAGTCGCTGAGCTGGTCGGCCTAACGACGCGTGCTGTTGCTCCTCTCTTTGCTAGTAGCTTGTTAAGAGTTGTTAGATTCTTTTATAGAAAGTGATTATAATTCTTTTGCTTCACTTATATTTATTTGAAGAGTTGAATGAGACTTCATTTGGTGCTAAGTTAATATGTTGGAACTGAAAAATGTTGTTTGTGCTGGTCTACACTGCAAAATTTAAAACTTTTGCCCCCACGTAGTCTGCCAAGATCACTATGCAGATAACGAGGAATTCCCATATATGCGAGGATCAGGATCACCACTCACCGGGTAGCGGATTCGATGTAATCGTAGAAGAGTTCTGAGCAATTGTAGATCCTCAGAACTAGGGTCTAGTTGCAAGGATGTCGCCAAGTCTTCCCTCGTCAAGAATCGCACGTGTAATCCCTCTTATGGTGTGCACGCGTACGCTCGTGTCAACGTGTCAGCGTTCCACCGTCCAGGACTCGTCATCGACGAAGAGAGACAGCTTTCCGGTGTTACTGATTGGTAGCTCGAATCAACTATGATTAGAGCTATTATGAATTTGGTGAAGGAGTTATACCCTAGAGGCAAATAATAAAGGATATTTATTATCATAACCCTTATGTTCATAATGTTTTATACCATGTTATAACTGTGTTAAGCGGAAACATTAATACATGTGTGGTATGTAAACAAACCAGGTCCCTAGTAACTTCTAGTTATACTAGTCCGTTGGGCACCATATGATCAAGGTTTCATGATCATTGGTATTTATACCATTGACAACGGAGTCATGTCATTGGTGAATGATGTGATGAACTCACACCCATTATGTTTTATCATGACAATGTCGAGTCATTAAGTTCAACGTTATGATAAAGAAAACGTAGTACCATAGCCTTTAACCGTGAAATGGTATTTAATTACTATCCTGGAAGTTACTTTAATTGCATCAAACGTCACGCTGTAACAAGGTGATTATAAAGGTGCCTATCGGGTAATGAAAGAGATATGTTAAGGCATACCATCAAGAGCGGGACTTGCCAATCCTATTGACGGATAGGTACTCCTGGGCCCACTCGGTGGAGTTGCATCAATTAGCTTGAAAGCATGTGACTAGGTCACGGAGATGCCACGACACCGGAACTAGTAGAATTGTTATGTCGATAACGAGACTGAACGGGGTATGAGATATCGGACGATCAAGTCTCGGAAAAACAGAGTATCACTAAGGTAAGAGACATGGGGACTTACGTTTAATGTTCAAAACGGCGCAAAAACTTCGATGGATGCACATGTGCCATTATGGATGTCAAGATCACGCTATTGGTCATTGGTCAGAGAGGTGTCTCGACCATGTCTGGAGTAGCCCGAACCGTAGGTGTCACACTTAAGTGGCAACAACACATCCATAATCTTAGAAGTTATTGTCACTTTCCCAAATTACTAGAGGCATGAACCCACTATCGAGTATAAATACTCTCTCTTGGAGTTACAAGCAGCAACTTGGCCAGAGCATCTACTAGTAACGGAGAGCATGGAAGATCACAAATAACATATAAAAGATAGATCTATAATCAACTTGACATAGCATTCAATATTCATCGGATCCCAGCAAACACAACATGTAGCATTGCAATAAGATGATCTTGATCATGTTAGGAAGCTCACAATATCTAAACATGATGGCACAAAAGGAGGAGAATACAACCATTTAGCTACTTATATGGACCCGTAGTCCAAGGATGAACTACTCATGCATCACTCCGGAGGGAGGCATGGTGATGTAGAGCCCTCTGGTGATGATTTCCCCTCCCGGCAGGGTGCCGGGGAGAGCTTGAGAACCCTCCCGAACTAGGGTTGACGACGACGGCGGCTACGGAACTTTTTGTGGATGGACACTCGGGTATTTAGGTTTTTCTAAAGGATATAAATGTATAGGCGAAAGGGCGATGTTGGTGGGCGCCCGAGGGGCCCACACCACCTGGTGGCGTGGCCAAGGGGGCGCGCCACCCTATGGTGTGGCTGCCTCGATGCCCCTCTCTGTGTCTCCTCCGGACTCCGTGTACGTGACAAAAAATAGGACCCTGGGATTTTGTTTCATCCAATTCCGAAAATATTTCCAGAAAAACTTTTCTGAAACAAAAAACAGCATAAAACAAGAGCTGACGCTGTGGCATCTTGTCAATAGGTTAGTTCAAGAAAATTCACAAAAATGATGTAAAGTGTATAGAAAACATGTAGCAATTGGCATAGTATCAACATGGAACATCAGAAATTATAGATACGTTGGAGACGTATCAGCACATAATACACCAAAAGATTCCAGAAACCCAAAGGGGAGGAGCAGCCGGCCCAGGAGGTGGCCACGCCACACTAGGGCGCGGCCCACCCCTGGTCGGCGCCCTCATGTGACGTGGGCCCCTCGGGTGGCCACCGACGCTGTCCTTTCGCCTATATATTCTTTCTGCACCGAAAAAACTAAATACCTGATCGATATTCCATGAAACATCCAGACCACACCGCTATCGTCAACCCTAGTTCGTGAGGGTTCTTAAGCTCTTCCCGGCACCCCGCCGGAGAGGGGAATCATCACCGGAGGGCCCTACACCGCTATGCCTGTCTCCGGAGTGATGCGTGAGTAGTTCATCCTTGGACTACGGGTCCATAGAAGTAGCTAGATGGTAGTATCTCTAATTTGTGCTATCATGTTTAGATCTTGTGAGCTTTCCTATATGATCAAGATCATCGTTATGTAATGCTACATGTTGTGTTTGCTGGGATCCGATGAATATTGATACTATGAGAAAGTTGTTTATTTATCCATATACCTATGTTGTTTATATCTTGCATGCTCTTTGTTGCTAGTAGATGCTTTAGCCAAGTAGATGCTTGTGACTCCAAGAGGGAGTATTTATGCTCGATAGTGGGTTCATGCCTCCAGAAATCAGCGTTCGAGTGACTGAAACGTGCACGGTTGTGGATGTGTTGTTAGGGATAAAATAATGATGCTTAGTCTACGTGTCTTTTGCATTGTTTACATTACACACAATGCTTCATGCAATTATCTGTTGTTTGCAACTTAATACTAGAAGTGATGCGGATGCTGGCCCGAATGTGTATTATTTAGGCATAGATACGCTGGATAGAAAGTCTATGTACTTTGTTGTAATGCCATGTTAAATATCATAGTGAACATCTTGTCATATATTGCATTGCCATGTCCTAATTATTTGGCAATTGCCCAACTGTAGTTTGTATCATCATTGTTTTCTGCATCATATGTTTAATCCCTTTGTTTTCAGCAAGACCGGAGAGATTGACAACCTCTTTGTTTCGTTGGGGAAAAGTAGTGTATTTGTTTGTGTGCAGGTTCCACGTCAGTTGCACCATTTACAACCTTCTGAAGAACCTCCGTGTCCTCCTGGATTCGATAAGCTTGGTTAATTTCAAGGGAAAGTTTGTCATTGTTCTACATCAAACTCTGCGCTTGGAGTAACCTAACGAACAACACGCCCCTAAGGCATCAGCAGTACAATGCCTGCCACCGTGATCACAGCATGGCTCATACCGAGCAACTCATCCTTCACCATCTGAGTGGTTCTACATCCTCTCTTTGTGTTGCTCCTGCTATAACTTTGTATAGTCAGTGGAGAAAATATCAGTATTCGTGGCTCGATGTTGAGAAGAAGCTCTATCCTCTAGCTGCTTCCCCATCTCGTGCTTCTGACCTCCGTGCTTATGAGGGCGATGATGACGATGATGGTGACTGATGGAGTGTAGACACACACTCGTCGGGATACCCGAAGCACAAGATGTAAAGAGTGCAGCAGCAAGTATTCCCTCAGAAAAGAAACCAAAGTTGAATCGACCAGTAGGAGGAAGGAGCACTTCTGAAGGTTGATGCAGCTGTGATGGCAGGGCGCACTACCAGTTCAGCAACAACGTTGAACCTACACAACACAATCAAATCACTCTACCCCAACGAAGCAGTGAGGTTGTCAATCTCACCAGTTTTGCTAAACACAAAGAGGTTAAACGTATGGTGTGCAAAACAGTAGGAAAACAGTATGAGAGCAGTATGAAAGCAATATGAAAGCACTAGGTGTTTTATCAGTATGAGGAAAATGGACCGGGGTCCACATTTCACTAGTGGTGTCTCTCTGTGAAAGATAAATAACATGTGTGGTGAACAAACTACAGCTGGGAAATTGACAGAAATGAAGGCTGCACCGTAGTGCATATGCAAGACATAAAGATTAATATGTGATTCATGCGGGCATTACAACAAAATACATAGACCGTCATCCAACTGCATCTATGACTAAAAATCCACCCTTCGAATATCATCCAAACAAACGTTGGGTATTAAGTTGCAAGCAACAGATAATAGCAGTAAGCAAAGTGTGTAATGTAAACAATAACATAATCCTTAGACAAAGCATTGTTATTTTCTCCCTAATGGAAACAACACATCCTCCATCCGTCACTTCTCTGTCACTCGAGCACAGATGAAAAGGAGGCATGAACCCACTATCGAGCATAAATACTCCCTCTTGGAGTTACTAGCATCTACTTGGCCAGAGCATCTACTAATAACGGAGAGCATGCAAGATCATAAATAACATAAGCATGAAGATAACATGATAGATTGATAATCAGAAGACATAGCATTCAACATTCATCAGATCCCAGCAAACACAACATGTAGCATTACATAAAGATGATCTTAATCATGATAGGCAGCTCACAAGATCTAAACATGAGGTACAAAGTGGAGAGAACAACCATCAAGCTACTGCTATGGACCCGTAGTCCAGGGATGAACTACTCACGCATCACTTCGGAGGAGGGCATGGTGTTGTAGACCCCCTCCGGTGATTATTTCCCCCTCCGGCAGGGTGCCGAGGAGAGCTCTAGAACCCTCCCGATCTCGGGATGACGATGACGGGAGCCTCGGGTGTTTCTCGGAAAAAGTGGGATATCTTTAGGGTTTACGTCTCGGGGGATTAAATAGGCAAAAGGGCAAAGGCGGTGGAGGCCTGGGGGGCCGACACGACCCCCCGGCGCGGCCAAGGGGGTGCGCATCGCCCTATGGTGTGCGCCCCCTGAGGCCCCCCCTCGGGTCTCTTCGGGACTCCGTGGAACCTTCAGGAATTCTAAGACTTTCGGGCTTCGAATTTTCCTATTCCGAGAATATTTCCAGAACAACTTTTCTAAAACTAAAAACAAGAGAAAACGGGGAACTGGCTCTATGGCGTCTTGTCAATAGGTTAGTCCGGAAAATCGATAAAAATGACATAAAGTATATAGCAAACATGTGGGAAACAATAAGAAAACAACATGGAACATTAGAAATTAAGGATACGTCAACATCCCCAAGCTTAGTTCCTACTCGTCCTCGAGCAGGTAAACGATAAAAACACAATAATTTCTGAGGTGACATGCTACCAACATAAACTTGATCATCAATAATTTAAAAGCATAAGTAAGCTGAGATCATAGAACTTAAACATAATCATGATAAATAGAACTTCAATAATAAAGCATAGCAATCATCTTGCATCATGAGAAGTAACTCAAATAAAAGATCATGAATAACAATGCAACGAAAGATATACGTTTGTTTCAAGTATAGAGAAAGCATGTCAAAGTGATATTTCGCTAGTCCTTAAGAGTGGGGCAAAACATAAATGCTAGGACACCTTCAAAGTTCATGAGGCAGACTAGAACAAATAATTAGAGAACAAGCAATAACACATCATGAATCAATTAATAATGTTTCTGGGACAAATGCACATAAAACTCAGAATGGCAAAATTGCTCTCTCAAGTATGCATAAAGTTAGAAGATAGAGACGCAACATAAAAGTAAAAGAAAGGTCCTTCACAGAGGGAAGAATGGATCACTCATGTGCTAGAGCTTTTATTTTATTAAACAGAGGTATAAAAACTTGACACTCCTCCCAACCATCTTTCACAAACCATGGCTAACCGAATCCTCGGGTGCCTGCCAACAATCACATACCGTGGAGGAGTATCTATATTTTAAAAGAGGTGTATGCTTATGTCAATGAATGGTAAAAAAAAATAGTACGTCACAAGCAAACTAGACTCACAAGAGCGGCTCCCATAGAAGGACGCATCTGGGTAGACGTTCATTCCTCTTTCTCTTTTGTTTACACAATTATGCTTTGACTGATAAATCAGGGGCAACAATAGTGAAGAGAATTTGTGTTATTAATTTGGGGTTGGGCACCCCACTGCCAACTCTTCTATCATTGGATAAGCGGAATGAAGCCACTAGTCCAGGGTGTGAAAGTCCAATCAACAAGTGAGATAAAGATTCTCTATTTACGTCCTCATGAGCTAAAACAGGAGCACAAAACATGAGTAATTTTGAAAGTTTTAAAGGTAACACATGAGCAATTTACTTTGGAGTGGCGGTTAATTACCACATGTAGGTAGGTATGGTGGACACAATGGGAAAACTTTGGTTTTTGGGAGTTGGATGCACGAGTAGAGCTCATACTTAGTACAGGTGGAGGCTAGCAAAAGACTGGGAGCGAAAAATCAAGAGAGCATAAGAGCCGTAATCGTGCATAGCGACATAAACATCATTAATCAAAGCATAAGTGGTACCACAAGTTCAAAAACTAAATGATCATGGAGGCTATTCGTGACTGGTTCATAGTCATAAACATGGTGTGAGCATGCGCCAAGTCAACCAAATAAAACATTCAAAGGAGAACACCACAAATTTATGCTTCAATATGACAAGAACAACTCATGATTCTTTCAATGGCACATTAAACACTCTCAGATATTTGAGGCTAATCATGCTACTCAATAACCACAAGGCTTTAAAACTAAAATAACATCTAGCATGATATGAAAAATTCTAGCCACAGTCTATACAAGCTTATATTTGCACCGTTAAAAATTCTACCTCAAGCAGCATTTTCTTTTCCCAACAAGCACCATACAAAACATGCTTTAACAAAAACTCTCTAAATGATACAGGAAGAAAACATGAGAGGACTCACATAATACTTCTAAAACTGACAGCTCTGAATAATAGATTCAATGAAAACGAGAGCTAAACAAGAATTTTTGCAGCAACTAGAAGAAAAACTAAGGATACTAGCATAACAAGTATTCAAACGAAAAAGCGGAGTGTGTCTCTCTCCAAAAAAAAGAATGCTAGGATCCAACTATTTTATTGCATCAAGGAAAACTAAATAAAATAAAGGAAAACAAAAGAAAAACAAACAGACGCTCCAAGTAAACTTCATATGATGTGACCGAATAAAAATATAGTTTCACGAGAAGTGACCTGATAGATAGTTGATGAAGAAGGGGATGCCTTGGGCATACCCAAGCTTAGATTCTTGAGTCTTCTAAAAATATTCTTGGATGAACGACGGGGGCATCCCCAAGCTTTGACCTTGCACTCTTCTTGATCACATATATCATCTCTTCTCTTGACACTTGAAAACTTCCTTCACACCACACTCAAACAGTAATTCATATTAGAGGGTTAGTGAAACAATTAAAAATCCATTGGTTCTGTATCGCACAAGTGCTATTGATACTTTTAAACATTATCTATAGACACTGATGTTTCGTGAAGCAAAGAAATCCACTTGACATCGCAAAAGAGTAAAGGTAAATAAAATGGCAGAATCTGTCAAAACCAGAACAGTCTGTAAAGAAGAATTTTTTCGAGGCACTTAAGTTGCTCAGATCGAAAAACTTAAAGAACAAAAACGTTGCAAAATTAGCTGAGGAATAGGCACAAAAAATTTCAGATCATTCTGATCTTCCTGGATTTTATACGATTTTTTACGGCGGACAGCAGAAATCTGTTTCCTGCGCAGAAATGCGAAAACCGACTCCAACTCTCGTCAGAAACCTTACTTGGCACTACTAAAACATAAAAATAAAGAAACAAAGGAGTTTTTACAGAATTATACAACCCCTTGAATCAAAGAAAACATATAAAAACAAAGCAAAAATAAAATCATGGGTTATCTCCCAAGAAGTGCTTTTCTTTAACGCCTTTTAACTAGGCCCAGAAAAGTGGAAGGAAGAAGCATCCAAATTGTAACTTGTTCGAATAAAATAATCAAAAGTAAACTTCATTCTCTTTCTAGGAAAGTGTTCCATAACTTTTTTGAGTGGGAACTGAAATTTAATATTCCCTTCTTTCATATCAATAACAGAACCAACAGTTCTAAGAAAAAGTATTCCCAAAACAATTGGACAAGAGGCATTGCATTCAATATTCACGATAACAAAATCAACGGGACAAGAGTATTATTAACCATGATAAGAACATCATCAAATCTCCCTAAAGGTTTCTTTCTAACATTACCAATAGGACGAATATCCAAATAACAAGGTTCCAATGGTGGTAAATCAAGAATATCATAGAGTTTCTTGGGCATAACAGAGATACTAGCACCAAGATCACATAGAGCATTGCAATCAAAATCACTCAATTTCATTGTAATAATAGGATCCCAACCATCATCTAGCTTCCTAGGGATAGAGGCTTCACATCTTAATTCATCTTCTCTAATTTGCAAGAGAGCATTTGTAATATGTTTTGTGAAAGCCATATTCATAGCACTAGCATTAGGACAAGTAGAAGATTTTGTAAGAACTTAATCACTTCACTTATGTTGCAATCATCAGAGTCAAGATCATTTTTATCAAAGATAATGGGACCATTGTCCCCCATGTTTCTAAAAAAAATAGCACTTTTATGAGGAGCATTTTTAGCTGTTTCAGACAGTTTTGCATTTTTACTAGCATAAGTGGGAGTGTTTTTAACACCAATTACTTTACCATTGATACTAGAAGGTTTTCTAGCATGATAAGCTTCATTTTTACTAGTGGTGGTAATGGTGCAAACATTAGCTATATTATTCTTTCTAGCTATTTCATCTTCTTTTTTCCATCTAGCATGCAATTCAGCTAACATTCTAACATTATCATCAATTCGAATTTGGATAGCATTTTTCGCATCAAAATGATTCTCATCTATGGTTTCAGTTTTAGAAGTCATTCTAATAATCAAAGAAGATTGAGCTTCAGACATGGATGAAATAGAAGTTTCAGCATGAGCAATTTTAACTTGCAACCCAGATATTTCTCTATTTAAGCTCTCAAGTTGAAAGATGATATTTCTAAACATAACAGATTGTTCCTCCATGGTTTTAGTAAATATTTTATTTTGCTCATATTATTTTTGCATAAAGTATTTAGTGGATCTTTCAACTTATGAAATTCTTTCATTAGACATTCCAGTTCTATCATTATTACCACTAATAAAATGATATGGCCTATAATTGTTGCTACCAAAATTATTCCTATAAGCACTGGTGTTAAAATTATTATTTTTAATGAAGTTCACATAAACATGCTCTTCTTGAGCAACCAAATTGGCTAAAGGAACATTATTTGTATCAATAGGAGCATGACCATTCACAACCATAGACTTAATAGCATCAAGTCTTCATTCAAAGAGGAGGTTTCTTCAACAGAATTTACCTTCTTACCAGTTGTAGCTCTCTCAGTGTGCCACTCCGAAGAATTTACCATCATATCATCAAGAAGCTTTGTTGCTGCCCCCAAGGTCATGGACATAAAGGTTCCCCTAGCAGCTGAATCCAGAAGGTTTCTTGAAGAAAAATTCAGACCTGCATAAAAGGTTTGGATGATCATCCAAGTAGTCAGTCCATGAGTGGGACAATTCTTTACTAAAGATTTCATTCTTTCCCAAGCTTTAGAAACATGCTCATTATCAAGTTGCTTAAAATTCATAATGCTACTTAAAGATATAATATTAGCAGGAGGATAATATTTTTAAATGAAAGCATCTTTACACTTAGTCCAAGAATCAATACTATTTCTAGGCAAAGACAACAACCATTCTTTAGCTATTCCTCTCAAAGAGAAAGGAAACAATTTCAGTTTAATAATATCTCCATCTACATCTTTATATTTTTGCATCTCACATAGTTCAACAAAATTATTAAGATGGGCAGCAACATCATCAGTACTAACACCAGAAAATTGCTCTCTCATAACAAGGTTTAACAGGGCAGGCTTTATCTCATAAAATCAGCAGTAGGTGCAGGTGGAGCAATAGGTGTGCTAATGAAATCATTGTTGTTGGTGCTAGTAAAGTCACACAACTTAGTGTTCGCAGGAGTAGTCATTTTAAGAAGACTAAAAAACAGGAATAAAACTACAGCTAGAATAAGAACTATTTTTTTAGTGTTTTTGATAAAGAGAAGCAAAAAAGACAAAATAAAATAAACTAAGCAAAACAAAAACAAAGTAAAGATTTTGAAAGTGAGAGAATCCCCTTGCAGAAATTATCTTCCTCCCCGGCAACGGCGCCATAAAAGCTTGATGGAGTGTAGACACACGCTCGTTGGGAGACCTCCAAGCGCAGGGTGTGAAGAGTGCGGCAGCAAGTTTTCCCTCAGAAAAAAACCAAGGTTGAATCGACCAGTAGGAGGAAGCACTTATGAAGGTTGATGCAGCTGAGTTGGTAGGGCGCACTACCGGTTCAGCAGCAACGTGGGACCTACACAACACAATCAAATCACTTTTCCCCAACGAAGAAGTGAGGTTGTCAATCTCACCGGTTTTGCTGAACATAAAGAGGTTAAACGTATTGTGTGGAAAACAGTAGTAACAGTATGAGAGCAGTATGAAAGCAGTAGGTGTTTTATCAGTATGAGGAAAATGGACCGGGGTCCACAGTTCACTAGTGGTGTCTCTCCGTGAAAGATAAATAACACGTGTGGTGATCAAATTACGGCTGGGAAATTGACAGAAATGAAGGCTGCACCGTAGTGCATATGCAAGACATAAAGATTACTATGTGATTCATGCATGCATTACAACAAAATACATAGACCGTCATCCAACTGTATCTATGACTAAAAATCCACCTTTCGAATATCATCTTAACAAACGTTGGGTATTATGTTGCAAGCAACAGATAATCGCAGTAAGCAAAGTGTGTAATGTAAACAATAACATCATCCTTAGACAAAGCATTGTTGTTTTCTCCCTAATGGCAACAACACATCCTCCATCCGTCACATTTCTTTCACTCGAGCATAGATGAAAAGGAGGCATGAACCCACTATCGATCATAAATACTCCCTCTTGGAGTTACTAGCATCTACTAATAACGGAGAGCATGCAAGATCATAAATAACATAAGCATGAAGATAACATGATAGATTGATAATCAGAAGACATAGAATTCAACATTCATCAGATCCAAGCAAACACAACATGTAGCATTACATAAAGATGATCTTGATCATGATAGGCAGCTCACAAGATCTAAACATGAGGTAAAAAGTGGAGAGAACAACCATCTAGCTACTTCTATGGACCCGTAGTCCAAGGATGTACTACTCACGCATCACTTCGGAGGGGGGCATGGTGGTGTAGACCCCTCCGGTGATGATTTCCCCCTCCGGCAGGGTGCCGGGGAGAGCTCTAGAACCCTCCCGGTCCCGGGATGACGATGACAGAGGCCTTCAGGGTTTACATCTCGGGGGATTAAATAGGCAAAATGGCAAAGGCAGTGGAGGCCTGGGGGCCCCACACCACCCCCCGACGCGGCTAGGGGGCGCGCCGCCCTATGGTGTGGGCCTCCTGAGACCTCCCTCCGGGTCTCTTCGGGACTCCGTGGAACCTTCGGGAACTGTAAGACTTCCGGGCTTCGAATTTTCCAATTCCAAGAATATTTTCAGAACAAATTTTCTGAAACTAAAAACAGCAGAAAACAGGGAACTGACTCTATGGCATCTTGTCAATAGGTTAGTCCGGAAAATCGATAGAAATGACATAAAGTGTATAGCAAACATGTGGGAAACAATAAGAAAACAACATGGAACATCAGAAATTAAGGATACGTGTATGACGTATCAGTGACTATGCTGATGTTGAGGGAGATGCTTCTTTCGAGGGAGACCGTGACGAGGAGGACGATGACTCTGAATGACTCCATGGGACGTAGCACCCTCTTTTCTCATTTTTGGTGTCTCGATGCCAAAGGGGGATAAGTAGTTCTATTAGGAGTTCTCGAGGGGTTTTCATGGGTTGGGAACAAGCATATGCTTTTATCATTTATTGAGAGCTTGTGTCCATTTTTATTTTTGGTTTGAACTATTTGCTTCTGTTGAACTATTTGCTTTAGAACCTATTGCTATTATGTGTGTGAACCCTTGTTGTGCCTTTATTCTATTTAAATTCTGTATGCACATGTCTAGGGGGAGCTAATGTTTTGTTGTTGATTTTATTGCAATCCATGTCTTGTCATCTAACACCAAAAAATGGGAGATTGAAAGAACATTTATTGATCCATTATGTTTTGTGTGTTAGATAACAACACTAGTGATGTTTTAAAAGTGTGGTCAGGTGGTGCAGGTTTATAGATGAAATCATGCAAATTGGTGCCACCAGAAAGATCAGAGAAAAGTGTTGTGACACTCACTGTCTAGGCCGAAATATTTGGCTTAGGCCGGATATTCCGGTGGCAATTTTCTTGGCCAAAAATCGGCTAAGGACCAGAGTGTGAATTTCCCTGGGTAAGCTGGAATATTGGCCCAGACATTTATTTTGGGGCCAGATATTCTCGTGTGAAGCTTTTCTAGGCGAAAAATCGTCTAAGGACCAGACGGTGACATTCCATGGATAGGCCGAAAAATTGTCCAGGATGTTTTGTCTGGGGCTGGATATTCCAGTGTGAAGGCCACCAGGCAAAAAATTGGCTAAGGACCTGGGTGGTTCTCTCGCAGAAGCTACCCAGAAATTTCAGGCAGGAATATTGGGAGAAGCCCTGAATATTTTGGGGTCGAAAACACAAAAACGACTAAGGACTTTGTGGTTCACTCGAAGAGGCCAGCCGGAAATTTAGGCCGGAATATTTGGCACAAGGCTAGATATTCTGGGGTGAAGTTGGATCAGCGGCTAAGGACCAGATGGTTTGCTCGCAGAGGTGGCCCGAAAATTTGGGCTGGAATATTTGGCACAAGGCCGGATATTGCAGGGTGGGGCGGATATTCCTCCCCTACTTGGGTCGGATATTCCGCTCCCAAATTCAAGTCAAACGGCTACATTTCGAGGAGGGCTATAAATACCCGCTTATTCTCCTAGCTCCAGCTAGCTCATCCAGCATTAAAGGCCACCATTAAAGAGCTCACCCACCTCAAGAGATCTCCCAATCCTCCACCTAAACTCGTAGACCTTTGGAGGATTGAAGGAGAAGGCTCCAATCTACATCTTCACCAAGCCATTCTTCATTTCCCCCCTCATTCACCTGAGGGATTTGAGTCTAGGGTTTCCTTGTGGAAAACCTAAACCTCTTATTGCTTACTTGTGTTTCTTGTAGAAGATTCGTGGTGATTTTGGGAGCCCCCCAATTCAGTTGTGGGTGTGTGCCCCAAGCTCATTATAAAGGCACCGGGTTCCGCCTTGGAGGCTTCGAATAGTGGAATGTGAACTAGGCCTTCGTGGCGAGGTTCATCGGAGAATAGGGTGAGGGC
Organism: Alopecurus myosuroides; assembly: GCA_028641055.1. Lineage (NCBI taxonomy): Eukaryota > Viridiplantae > Streptophyta > Magnoliopsida > Poales > Poaceae > Alopecurus > Alopecurus myosuroides. Next base: position 325,023,611 of record CM054057.1, on the reverse strand, counting down.
TTTGTGGTGTTGAGTAGTACTTCATGGCGAAACTCACACCCCTCCAACGAGACATACTCCCCTCAAAAGAAGTAACTCGGGAATACAACCTTATCTCCGTGTGCTTCCACCATCGGTTCCTTCTATCCTAAGATTTAATCTGTGTTTATATTTTGCTTAGTGTTGTCCTTGTCATATAGGTAAATTCACCATAGTTGCATATCTAGAGAATTTACCTTTGTTTCAAGCCTAAATCGAAAAGGTATTAAAATTTGCACATAGAACCTATTCACCCCCCTTCTAGGTGCCCATACGATACATTCAGGCGTGCCGAAGGGGTAAACCTCAAAGGGGTCAGAATAAGGTTGAATGCAATATGGGTGGTTGATTGGTGCTACTGTGTGTTTCGAGTTGGGAGCATTTGTCAATTGGCAGACCAATTTCTGATCTCGGTCTGCAGTGGGATGAGTATGGTGCTCCAGAAAATCAGGCTACATGGGCACTGAGATGGTTCAAAGTTAACCATGAATGGTGTACATCTAAGTGCCTATATCTTAAGTACACCAACGAGTTCGACGCTATTATCCCTGAAATGTTAAGATTTGTAAGTTACATAGGTTTAGAGTAGCAGTGAGATGGTTAAAACTAGCCATCTAAATTTTATTATGCATAGGTTACCTAGGAGCCATATAGTATAACGGGGAATTTCGGTCTTGACATGTCATTCCAGTTGAATCCAAAGTGCCTAACCGAACAACATCTTTGGCGGATGTAATGTTCGATGGTCTCTTTCTTGCAGTGAAGTGGCATTTGCCAAAAGGGTTATGAGACAATTTGGATTGTTCCAAAAGGCCTCTCAACCTTGAACGGATAGTATGGCCACCTAAAGGGGAGTGAATAGGTGCTACGACCAATTTTAATTTTTCTTCAAGATTAGGCTTGACACAAAGGTAAATTCTCTAGATAATGTAACTAAGGTGAATTTACCTGTATGAAAAGAACAGCAATAAACACAATACAAGTAAGGTAAAGGATAGGGAACAAGGTAACCAAAGTCGGAAGCATGCGGAGACACGATGTATTCCCGAGTTCCTCCTTGTTAAGGGAGTACGTCTTGTTGGAGGGGTGTGAGTTTTGCCACAAAGGCCTACTCAATGCCACAAAGGCCTCACCCATTTCTCCGATGAACCCCACCACAAAGGCCTTTTCCATCTTCCACTATTGATCCCCTTTGAGGCGGGAATCGAGTCCTTTACAAACAAGTTAGGGGTACACACCCACAACCTAATTGGGGGCTCCCAACAATCACAAGAATCACCAAGAGTAGCAAGATGTCTAGGTTATCCACAATAGGAAACCCTAGTCTAGTTCCCCTCAAGAAAATGAGGGGGAATGGAAAACCGGTTGGTGAAGACCTAGATCGGGGCCTTCTCCTTCAATCCTCCGAAGATCAACACTTTTGGGTGGAGGGATTGGGAGATCTAGCAAGGTGGGTGAGCTCTAGCAATGGTGAGATCTATTCTGGACGACCTAAGCCAAGGTAGGTGGAGGGGAGGGGGTATTTATACCCCTCATAAATTTTAGAGCCGTTGGAGACATTTCTGGGAAAGTCACACCGGAGACTCAGTATGAAAAGTTTCCGGACAGCTCCAGATCGAAGACTCCTGTAAGTCTCCGGTGTCTCACCAGTGGGTGACTGATTGCCTTGCGCAGGTGTGTTGGAAACCCCAAGAGGAAGGTGTGATGAGTAAGCGACAAGAATGTCCCTCGGTTAAGAACCAATGTTATCAATCCAGTAGGAGGAAGAGGATCTCAGGAAGGTTGATGCCACTGACGGTGGTGCTGGCGCTTCACCGGTGTCGGCAACAACGTGGAACCTGCGCACAACACAACCAGAATACTTTGTCCCAACGGTACAATGAGGTTGTCAATGTCACCGGTCTTGCTGAAAACAAAGATTAGACGTATCTTGTGGAAAATTATGTATGCTTGCAGTAAGTAAAGAAAGCAGGAAATAGTTGTGGTTTGTTTAACAGTGTGAAAAAATGTACCGGGGTTCATAGGTTCACTAGTGGTGTCTCTCCATAAAAGATAGCATGCTGGGTGAACAAATTACAGCTGGGCAATTGAAAAATATAGGTTGCACCGTAGTGCACAATATGACATGAAGATTACTATGATATTTAGTGCGGGCATTACAACAAGATACATAGACCGACATCCATCTGCATCTATGACTAATAATCCACCCTCAGGTTATCATCCGAACCCCCTTAGGTATTAAGTTGCAAGCAACAGATAACTGCATTAAACAAAGTGTGTAATGTAAGCAATGATTATGCACGCGGGCACTCTCACCGCTGTTTTCTCCCTAATGGCAACAACACATCCCCTTTCACGTTTCTGTCACTCGAGCAAGGTGGTGAGGAGGCATGAACCCACTATCGAGCATAAATTCTCCCTCTTGGAGTCACTAGCAACTACTTGTCCAAAGCAACCACTAGCAATGGAAAGCATGCAAGATCACAAATAGCATATGCAAATAAAGACTATAATCAACTTGGCATAAGTTCAATATTCATCGGATCCCAGCAAACACAGCACATAGAATTACATAAGATCAATCTCGATCATGACAGGCAACTCACGAGATCTAAACATGGAGGCATATGAGGAGAAGACAACCATCTAGCTACAGCTACGAACCCGTAGTCCAAGGATGAACTACTCACGCACCACTCCGGAGGCAGGCATGGTGATGTAGAAGCCTCCGGTGATTATCTCCTCTCCGGCAGGGTGCCGGAAACCGCTTCAGAACCCCCTGATCTAGGGTTGATGGTGACGACAGCTGCAGAACTTTTCGGGGATTTTTTATCCGGTGTTTAGGGTTTTCCATCCGGGGGGCTTAAATAGGCGAAAGGGCAAAGGCGGTGGAGCTCTAGGGGCCCCACACCTATAGGTGGCGCGACCAGGGGGACCCACGGCACCCTATGGTGTGGCCCCAATGTTGCCCGTCTTCGACTCCTCTTCAGTGTTCTGGATGCTTCCGGGGAAAATAGGAACTTCGGGCTTTGTGGGGTCCAATTCCGAGAATGTTTGCAGAACAACTTTTATGAAACCAAAAACACCAGAAAACAGGGAATTGGCACTTGGTATCTTGTTAATAGGTTAGTCCCAGAAAACATATAAAAATGCTATAAATAAGGGAGAAAACAAGTAGCAATTGGCAAAATATGATCATGGAGCATCATAAATTATAGATACGTTGGAGACGTATCAAGCATCCCCAAGCTTAGTTCCTACTCGTCCTCGAGTAGGTAAACGATAAAACAAAAATTTCCGAGGTGACATGCTACTAACATAAACTTGATCAATCTAATGTAAAAGCATATGCACGCTGAGATCATAAAACTTTAAGCACAGACATGATAAATAAAACTTTAATAATAAAGCATAGCAATTACTTTGCATCACAAAGAGTAACTCAAATAAAGGATCATGAATAATAATGCAAAGAAAGATAAACGTTTGTTTCAGGTATAGAGAAAGCATGGCAAAGTGATATTTCAATAGTCCTTAAGAGTGGGGCAAAACATAAATGCCAGGACACCTTCAAAGTTCATGAGGAGGACTAGAACAAATGATATCACATCATGAAGTAATTATTGAAGCTTATGGGAAAAATGCACATAAAACTCAGAATGGCAAAAATACTCTCTCAACTGTGCATAAGGTTAGAAGATGGGGACTCAACATAAAAGTAAAAGACAGGCCCTTCGCGGAGGGAAGCAGGGATTGTCGAATAGTCATCTCATAAAGTCCCTCGGATGATCCGGTAGGGTTTCGAGTAAAAGAACATAAGGACACTGGTGATGATCGTCGGCTAACAGGGGCAACTTTTACCCAGGTTCGGGGCCCTCGTAGAGGTAAAATCCTTACTCCTGCTCTTTCGTGTGTATTATTAGTAGATCGGTTACAATGGGTGGGGTGCTCAAGTCGAGAGTATGATCTCGAGCTCAAGGCTTTGGTGGTCTCGAATAGATTGGATCCCCCCTCGGTGGTTTTCCTAGCCTTATATAGGTGGCTAGGTCTAAAACCGTGTCCGGGGGGGTTACAAACCCTAGTTTAGGTCGGTACAAGTTTCCTTCTTGACCCGCAAGTCTTTGCGGGTGGGCTTCAGTTGGGCCTTCTAGAACTGTAAGGTGGCACCTCCCCTTGGGCTTTAAGTCTTGGGCCTTCGACCGGGTAGCCTGACCCGATAGGTATAGGATTCATCCCCACGTCAGGGATCACTCATGTGCTAGAGCTTTTTATTTTATTAAACAGAGGTATTAAAAGTTTGACACTCCTCCCATCCATCTTTCACAAACCATGGCTAACCGAATACTCGAGTGCCTGCCAAGAATCACATACCATGGAGGAGTGACTATTTTAGGAGATGTATGCTAATGTCAACGAATGATAAACAGAAAATATAGTACGTCACAAGCCAACTGGATTCACAAGAGCGGCTCCCATGGTGAAGGGTGCAACTGGTGTAGAAGGTCATCCCTCTTTGCCTTTTGTTTACACAATTATGCTTTGACTGATAAATCAGGGGCAAAAATAGTGAAGAGAATTTGTTTGCATTAATTTGGGGCTGGGCACCCTGCTGCCATCTCTTCTATCATTTGGATAAGCGGATGAAGCCACCAGTCCAGGGTGTGAAATCCAATCAACAAGTGAGATAAAGATTCTCTATTTACGTTCTCATGAGCAAAAACAAGAACATAAAGCAGGAGTAATTTTTGAAGGTTTTAAAGGTAACACATGACAATTTACTTTGGAAATAACAGTTAAATACCACATGTAGGTAGGTATGGTGGACACAATGGGATAACTTTGGTTTAAGGGAGTTTTGATGCACGAGTAGAGCTCATACTCAGTACAGGTGGAGGCTAGCAAAAGACTGGGAGCGACAAATCAAGAGAGCATAAGAGCCATAATCATGCATAGCGACATAAGCATCATTAATTAAAACATAAGCAGTATCAAAAGTTCAAAAACTAAGTGGTCATGGAGGCTATTCGTGACTAGTATGTAGTCATAAACATGGTGCGAGCATGCGCCAAGTCAACCAAATAAAACATGCGGAAGAGAACACCATATATTGATGTTTTGCTATGACAAGAACAACTCATGAATCTTTCAATACACATTAAACACTCTCACCTATTTGAGGCTAATCATGATACTCAATAACCACAAGGCTTTAAAACTAAAATAAAATTTAGCATGGCATGAAAAAGTTCTAGCCACAGTCTATACAAGCTTCTACTAGTACTGTTATAAATTCTACTTCAAGCAGCAGTTTTCTTTCTCCCAACAAGCACCATAGAAAACATGCTTTAACAAAAATACTCTTTATGATACAACAAGCAAACAGGAGAGTACTCACATAACACTACTAAAACCAACAACTCTAATAAGAGATGCATGCAAAACAGGAGCTAAATAAATGCAGCAGCTAGACAGAGATTAAGAATACAATGTATTCTCACGAAAAAGCGGAGCGTGTCACTCTCCAATAAAAGAATGATGGGGTCCAACCAAGATTATTGAAAAGTAAAAACAAACTGAAAGCAAAATCAAAAACAAACTCAAAACAAAAATAAAAGACGCTCCAAGTAAAGCACATAAGATGCGACCGAATAAAAATATAGTTTCACTAGAAATGACGTGATAATTTCTTGATGAAGAAGGGGATGCCTTGGGCATCCCCAAGCTTAGACGCTTGAGTATTCTTGTAATTTGATTGTATGTACCACGGGGGCATCCCCAAGCTTAGGCTTTTCACTCTTCTTTATCACATCATATCATCCTCTTCTCTTGACCCTTGAAAACTTCCTTCACATCAAAATTCTCACAATCTTCATTAGCAACGTTAGTGCAATTGAAATAATAAATTCACATGGTTCATTTTCAACACAAGTCTAACAATCAAAAACAAATTAGATACTTTCACAAATTCTTTCAAAACTCTTTTTCTCAAAAGAACATCAAAATAAAGAGACTGAGATTTAAATGTGATAAATGGCAGAAATCTGTCAAAACAGAACAGCAGGCAAAGATCGATTTTTTCAAACATTATCTGTTTCTCAAATAAAAAAGTGGTCTTATAAGAAAAGTTGCGTATATAACTCAGGATTAAGCACAAGAAAGCTCAGGTCATTTTGAATTTTCTGTGATTTTTAACGGAATTAATAGTGGGAAGCCGAAATCTGTTTCCTGCGCAGAAATCCGAAATATAGGCTCAACTTTCCACTAGAGGCTTTAATTGGCTCCACAAAAACTCAAAAGAAAAGATACAGCGGGGTTGCTAAGGAAATAGAAAAATCCCAGGTGCAAATCACACCAAAGAAAACGAAAGAAAACGGGTTGAAAACAGCGAAATAAAATGGGTTGTCTCCCGGTAGCGCTTTTCTTTAACCCCTTTCAGCTAGGCATAAAAAGGGCAACTCAAGTATTTTCAAGTAAAGAAGCATCAACATCTTATTTTTCTCTAATAATCGATTCAAAGGGTAGCTTCATCTTATTTCTATGAAAGTGTTCCAAACCTTTCTTGAGAGGGAATTGATATTTAATACTCCCCTATTTCATATCAATAATAGCACCAACAGTTCTAAGAAAAGGTCTTCCCAAAACAATAGGACAAGAAGCATTGCATTCAAAACAAAATCAACAGGGAAAAGGTTATTGTTAACCATAATAAGAACATCATCAATTCTACCAAGAGGTTTCTTCTTAGCATTATCAGCAAGATGAACATCCAAATAACAGTGTTCCAACGGTGGTAAATCAAGCATATTATAAAGCTTTTGAGGCATAACAGAGATACTAACACCAAGATCACACAAAGCATTGCAATAAAAATCATTTACTTTTATATTAATGATAGGCTCCCAACCATCATCTAATTTCCTAGGGATAGAAGTCTCAAGTTTCAACTTTTCTTCCCTAACTTTCATGAGACCATTGGTAATATGTTTAGTAAAGGCCGTATTCATGGCACTAGCATTGGGACTTCTAGCGAGCTTTTGTAGAAACATAATAACTTCAGAGATATTGCAATCATCAAAATTAATATTATTTTCATCAAAAGTAATGGGACCATTATCTCCCACATCTCTAGAAATTTCAGCACTTTTATCGGGAGCAATTTCAGCAGTTTGAGGCAATTTAGCACGTTTCACCAACGGAGTAGGGACTTTGTTAACACCAACTACTTTACCATTGATAGTAGGAGGTTTACTAACACTAGGAGCTTCAGTTTTACTAGTGGTTGCGATAGTGCAAACTCTAGCATTATTATTCTTTCTAGCCAATTCATCTTCTCTTTCCCACCTAGCACGTAATTCAGCCATCAACCTAACATTATCATCAATTCAAACTTGGATGGCATTCAAAGTTTTACTTTGTTTAACATCTTGTGGCAAAACTTTTAGTTTTAGAAAATCAACATGAATAGCAAGGCTATCTACTTTAGAGGCAAGAACATCTATTTTACCAAGCTTTTCCTCAACACATTGTTTAAAAGCAGTTTGTGTGCTAATAAATTCTTTAAGCATGTTTTCAAGATCAGAGGTAGAGATTTTATTATTATTGTAGGATTTGTTATAAGAATTACCATAACCATTATTAGGAGGATAAGGCTTATAATTGTTTCCACCAAAATTATTTCTATAAGCATTGTTGTTAATATTCTTATTTCTAATAAAGTTTACATCAACATGCTCTTCTTGAGCAACCAAAGAGGCTAAAGGGACATTATTAGGATCAACTTGAGCTTTACCATTAATAAGCATAGACATAATAGCATCAAGCCTTTCACTTAAAGAGGAGGTTTCCTCAACATAATTTACCTTCTTACCTTGTGGAGCTCTCTCAGTGTGCCACTCTGAATAATTTATCATCATATCATCAAGAAGCTTTGTTGCATTGCCCAAAGTGATGGACATAAAAGTACCTCCAGCAGCTGAATCCAATAGGTTCATTGAGGAGAAATTCAGTCCTGCATAAAAAGTTTGTATAATCATCCAAGTAGTCAGTCCATGAGTGGGACAATTCTTCACCATAGTTTTCATTCTTTCCCAAGCTTTAGCAACATGTTCATTATCAAATTGTTTAAAATTCATTATGTCGCTTCTCAGGGATATAATCTTAGCAGGAGGATAATATTTTCCAATGAAAGCATCTTTACACTTAGTCCATGAATCAATACTATTTCTAGGCAAAGATAGCAACCATTCTTTAGCTCTTCCTCTTAAAGAGAAAGGAAATAATTTCAGTTTAATAATATCTCCATCCACATTTTTATATTTTTGCATCTCACATAGTTCAACAAAATTATTAAGGTGGGCAGCAGCATCATCACTACTAATACCAGAAAATTGCTCTTTCATCACAAGATTTAATAAAGCAGGTTTAATCTCATAGAAAGCAGCAGTAGGAGCAGGTGGAGCAATAGGTGTACAAATAAAATAATTGTTGTTTGTGCTAGTGAAGTCACACAACTTAGTATTCTCAGAGGAACTCATTTTAGCAGAATAAAAGCAAGCAAATAAATAACAGCTATGAAGTAAACTATTTTTTGTGTGTTTTCAATATAGAGAAGAAAAACAAGACAGAAATAAAAACAAGACAATAAAAAAAATAAAGAGGTTGAGAGTGAGAGACTCCCCTTTCCAGAAGACTTCTTCTTCCCCGGCAACGGCGCCAGAAATTCTTGATTGCCTTGCGCTGGTGTGTTGGAAACCCCAACAGGAAGGTGTGATGAGTAAGCGGCAAGAATTTCCCTCGGTTAAGAACCAAGGTTATCAATCCAGCAGGAAATAGTTGTGGTTTGTTTAACAGTGTGGATAAATGGACCGGGGTTCATAAGTTCACTAGTGGTGTCTCTCCATAAAAGATAGCATGTTGGGTGAACATATTACAGCTGGGCAATTGACAAATATAGATTGCACCAAAGTGCACAATATGGCATGAAGATTACTATGATATTTAGTGCGGGCATTACAACAAGATACATAGACCGACATCCATCTGCATCTATGACTAATAATCCACCCTCAGGTTATCATCCGAACCCCCTTAGGTATTAAGTTGCAAGCAATAGATAACTGCATTAAACAAAGTGTGTAATGTAAGCAATTATTATGCACGCCGACACTCTCACCTCTGTTTTATCCCTAATGGCAACAGCACATCCCCCTTCATGTTTCTGTCACTCGAGCAAGGTGGTGAGGAGGCATGAACCCACTATCGAGCATAAATACTCCCTCTTGGAGTCACTAGCAACTACTTGGCTAGAGCAACCACTAGCAACGAAAAGCATGCAAGATCACAAATAGCATATGCAAATAAAGACTATAATCAACTTGGCATAAGTTCAATATTCATCGGATCCCAGCAAACACAACACATAGAATTACATAAGATCAACTCGATCATGATAGGCAGCTCACGAGATCTAAACATGGAGGCATATGAGGAGAACACAACCATCTAGCTACAACAACGAACCCGTAGTCCAAGGATGAACTACTCACGCATCACTCCGGAGGCAGGAATGGTGATGTAGAAGCCTCCGGTGATGATCTCCTCTCCGGCAGGGTGCCGGAAACAGCTTCAGAACCCCCTGATCTAGGGTTGATGGTGGTGGAGGCTGCGAAACTTTTCGGGGATTTTTTATCAGGTGTTTAGGGTTTTCCATCCGGGGATCTTAAATAGGCGAAAGGGAAAAGGCGGTGGAGCTCCAGGGGCCCCACCCCTATAGGTGGCGTGGCCAGGGGGACCCGCGCCACCCTATGGTGTGGCCCCCTGTAGCCCGTGTTCGACTCCTCTTCGGTGTTATGGATGCTTCCGGGGAAAATAGGAAATTTTGGCTTTGTGGGGTCCAATTCCGAGAATGTTTGCAGAACAACTTTTCTGAAACCAAAAACAACAGAAAACAGGGAACTGGCACTTGGCATCTAGTTAATAGGTTAGTCCCGGAAAACGTATAAAATGCTATAAATAAGGGAGAAAACAACTAGTAATTGGCAAAATATGATCATGGAGCATCAGAAATTATAGATACGTTGGGGACGTATCAGTGACACCACGAAGCCACCTTCCCTTCACGCTAAGGAATCGACGAGTCTGAAGACTCCGGTGAAGACCGGAGATTTGGCGGAGACTCCGCCTTTGCCTTGACTCCTTCGCACAGAGGATGTCTGGGGTCGAGCGAGCAACACTCGTAGGTGAAACTCTGGGGACTCTGGTGTATCTACGGATAGTCTCCGGTGTGAGACCAGTGGGTGACACCACGTTCCATCTTCAAATTATTCACAGACAAGTCCCATATCGGAGACTCCGGTGTATCTCCGGATTGTCTCCGGTGTGAGACCAGTGGATGACACCACTTGCACCACTCGGCTTCTCCTTAGGAAAAACTCCATACCGGAGACTCTGGCCTAGAATAAAATTCTAGCAGGAAATCCTCTATTTATCTTTGTCCTTTTTGATACTCAACACCACCATATGAAATATTATCGATAGACCCTAAAAATCACCAACACACTTAAGATTATATGTGTGTTGTTAACAAACATCTAAAACAAGATGATTTAGGTGCAATTGCACTTTCCATCTCCCCCTTTTTGGTGTTTGATGACAACACACATATTTGCAAGAATATCCACCTAGGCTATGTTTGTAAAAAATAGACGGGCTCTCGAACAACCAAGTCATGAGCTCCCCCTATGTTCTACAAACAATGCCCACAAGAAAAACAACTAATGATCAATATAAATGCATGCATAGATAAGGTAAGTAAAGCAACATTAAGCACAATAATAGGATAGCTTCACCAACATAGTCTCACCACACATATATTTAAAGTCCACTAGGATATAAAACGAAATCAACTAGGATAAAGGGAACACAAGCCATAAAAGAAAATCAAGTCCAAATACTTGTGTTCCGAGGAAAATTAAATCAAAACAAAGCGACCCTTGCAAATCCCGAGAAGTCTATAGTTACTTCTCCCCCTTTGGCATCCAGACACCAAAAAGGGCAAAGAGCAACTACACGAAACCCAAAGGATCAATCATCCTCCTCATAGTCCTTGTCATCTCCATCATCATTCTTGTCCGTGCCATCACCCTCATCATCATCATCCCTTCTTATTCGTACTCCTCTTCATTATCTTCTTCTTCAGTTTGCTCCTCTTCCTAAGTCATAGGATCCTTGCCATGGTTGTTAGAAGAGGAAGGAGCCAAAATGACCTCTTCAAAGTCACCCCACAGGAAGGAGGAGGTGTTCCAATTCTCATAGGACATGGTGAGTGACTCAGTAGGAGGCTCAAGAGGAGGGGTAGCACCAATACCCGCATGGTCTTGGATTTTGGTGATCATCTTCCTCATCTTTCTTCCCTCCTTATAGGCGTCGTGATTCTCCTTGTGAACAGCAATCGTCATGCACATAATGTTACGCTGAAACCACAAGACCTTCTTCATCTCATCTTGAACCTCTTCCTTGCCAGAAAGGCGAGAAGGAGGGTCGGCATTCTTCCTCCTAGTCCTCAGAGCAACAGTCCCAACATCACCCATGGGGTGTCCTCATCAGAAGGCAAGTGAGACGAGAGCACCTGGAGAGAACCAACTGTATGCACGGTCTCACAGTCTAGACCCGGGCACTCATCAAGAATGAGCATCATCACATAGGGATCATAAACAAGGACCTTCTTGATCTTGATCATGGCAGAGTATATCTCTTCCTTAATGAAGTGCATGACGTCGATCTCAAATCCCTCGCCGTCTGGACCAGCCAAGTGACACTGGAAAGCATGATAGAGCAAGTTAACAATCCCTCCACGGATAGCATCCATGTTCCCGGCCTTGGGAGCAATGTTCTTGCGGAAGAGGCGGAGAAAAAATGTTGTAGACCCTCTTCAAGTCCTTGGCAGTCCCTGTACTCGAGAGCTTCTCATACATAGGAGCCATTCTCTTCTTGTCATAGGACACACCATGAATATGCATCTGCTGACCAACATTGTCACCTCACGGGTAACCAAAAAACTCAGAAAGCCTCCAGATAGATGACCCACACTTCCTAGGCCTGGGCATCCATGTCAGGGGAATATCCTCATCCTCTTCAAAGGTGACAGTGGCATAGAATTGTTGAACAACCCTTATGTTGTAGTTCTGCTGAATGCCCACAAGATGTTCAAGTCCCAGCTTCCGAGTGATCCACACTTCCTCCTCGAAGTACTCCAAGCTTCCTAAAGCCTCTAAGTCAATAACCCGCTGTGGACAGACATGATGCTTCAGAACACTATAGATCTCCCTCTGAATAAGCTCAGACTCTCTCCTCAAGTAGTGAGAACTCTCAGCAGTGCGAGCCATGGTGAAGAAGGGTTTGTATCTCATTAACCTGTAGTCTTTCTTGCTCAAGTTTACCATAGAAGTGATCCTGTCAAACCTGGCCTTCTTCGCCATTTCATGCCTTTGCTTCTTTTGAATAGCTTCTTGTTGGCGATGCTCATCATCAAGGGTCCTCCGCTGAGAAACCTTCCCAGTCTCCGGATCGGTGACTAGGTAATCACGAGAGTGAGCATGCAACTTCCTTGGTTGGACATGAGGATTGGAGGAGGATGACTTAGTCCTTTTCCCTGAAAACACAACACAACCAAACACAAAACCAGAAAGCAGTAGATAAGCATACATGTCCATGGGATGAAAGAAGAAACCATCACAAGATTCTGGACACATTTCAGAGATTCTACACCGAAGTCTCCGGTCTGGAGACCGGAGTCTCCGGACCGAGACCGAAGTCTCTAGACTGGGATACCGGAATCTTCGGACTTGCAACAGATCTGACTTGTAGATTCTAAGAAATCTGTACCTAACAATCTCTAGATGATTTCTATGGTAGGGAAACAGTCTAGGGTGGTTCTAAACCAAGATACAAGTACCAACTCTCCCAAAAACTTGCATCTAGAGTAAATCCTAGATGAAAACAAAGAATAAGAGGGAAGAGAGGATATCATTGCCACCCTGGTCAGCCGTGGAGGTTCCCTTGGAGGGGAAACACATGGAGGAGTCGAGGGAGGCCCTGGGGAGGATTCCGGCGGCTAGGAGTGGCCAGAGGGGGTCTTGGAGGCGGCAGCGGCGCAGATGGAGACTTGGGGTCGGGGTGGTTGGTAGGGAATGAGAAACCCTACCACCCCAATCCCCTTTTTATTCAGCGAAAACCGCCAGACCGGAGTCTCCGGACTAAACACCAAAGTCACTGGACATACCAGAATCTCCGGTGGTACAGACCGGAGTCTCCGGACCCACACTCCAAAAATTCCTAGAAAATGGAAGGGACATGCATGTGCCTAGGTAACTTGGCTTTTGGGAATATTTTGACTTGGGACAAGAAAAACCAAACAGGGATGGTACTTCATACTCAAATACTGCAAGACCAAAACACTTAAAACACCAAAATTTGAGAATGTTTTCCATAGAAACAACTAAACTCAAAAAGAGAGAAAGAAGTCAAATAAAAGCCAAATAAGAACCAAATAAGAGACAACTCTTCAAAAAGAGGTTGGTGGACTAAGACACCATGTAAGAGATCATGGTATGACACCGCGAAGAAATATCTTAGGTGCATTGCCAATTCTCAACATTGAAACTCGCAATTCAACATTAGAAAAAGAGAGATACCAATGAATTTTTTGCTTTGGGCATAATGGGGGAGGGAAACCCAATTTGTTAGCATAAAATTCACCCTATGTCCATGCCTACACCTAAACCCAAACACGTATCAACTATAGGGGTGTGTGCAAGATCCTCAAGTCAAACTCCTTGTATCGATGATATTTAGCTCATTCCTCAAGAACATGAATCTTGTATCATCAAGTGGCTTCGCGAAGATGTCCATGAGATTATCCTTGGTGGGGACATATGCTAGCTCAATATCACCTCTTGACACATGATCCTGAATGAAATGATGACGAATCTCAATATGCTTCGTCCTTGTGTGTTGCATGGGGTTGTAGGCGATCTTGATGACACTTTAATTGTCACGCATGAGAGGCACCTTATCCAAGTGAACATCTTATTCTTTGAGGGTTTGCCTCATCCATAGCAATTGGGTGCAAGCACTAGCGACCACCACATACTCGGCTTCGGCGGTGGAGAGAGATATACAATTTTGCTTCTTGGAAGACCAAATCACTAAGGACCTACCAAGAAATTGGCAAGCCCCAAAAGTAGATTTCCTATCATCTTGATCATAGGACCAATCCGAGTCTGTGTATCCCTTGATAGAAAATTGTTCCCCCTTTGGGTACCACAAACCAAACCTTGAGGTATGAACCAAATACCGAAAGATCCTATGGACCGCCACCAAGTGGCTTTCCTTAGGAGCCGCTTGATACCTTGCACACACACCTACACTCAAAATGATATCGGGCCTAGATGCATAAAGGTAAAGCAAAGAACCAAAATACAACTTTTGTTCCACATCTTTACCATCCGGATTGCGCTTGAGGTGGCATTTGACTTGCATAGGAGATGGCTTATCTTTTGCACCTTGGAAATTAAACCTCCTGAGCACGTCTTTGGTATACTTAGCTTGATAAATGAAAGTCCCACGAGCCAATTGCTTGATCTCAAAGCCAAGGAAGAATTTAAGGTCTCCCATTATGGACATCTCAAACCTGTCAGTCATAATCTTTGAGAACTCATTATTAAAAGCTTGGTTAGTTGAGCCAACGATAATATCATCCACATAGAGTTGGCATATGAAAATATCTCCCTTTACCCTCTTTGTGAAGAGGGTGGGGTCGATCTTCCCAACTTCATAACCACGGTCTTCCAACAACTCTCTAAGGTGCTCATACCACGCACGTCGTGCTTGCTTAAGTCCATAGAGCGCCTTATCAAGCTTGTAGACATGGTTAGGGAAGTTAAGGTTCTCGAACCCCGGAAGTTGCTTAACATATATCTCCTCTTTTAGTGGACCATTTATAAAAGCACTTTTCACATCCATTTGTTGCAATTTGAAATTATGAAAAGATGCATATGCAAGAAGGATACAGATGGACTCAAGGGGAGCCACGGGAGCATAGGTCTCATCAAAGTTAATGCCTTCCACTTGAGTGTATCCTTGAGACACAAATCTTGCATTGTTCCTTATGACAATACCATGCTCATCTTGCTTATTCTTGAATATCCACTTAGTGCCAATAACATTGTGACAATCTTTGGGCTTCTCAACCATCTTCCAAACTTTATTGCACTCAAAGTTATTAAGCTCATCATGCATAGCTTCCACCCAGTCGGAGTCCTCAAGAGCTTCAAACATTTTTCTTGGTTCCACCATGGATATGTGAGCTTGATGCTCACTAAATTGTGTCAATTGCCTTATTGTGTGTCTTCTAGCTTGAACATCTTCCAAGATCTTGTTATCGATAGCATCAATACACTTCAAAGCTCTTCTAATACTTCTAGCACGACGGGCTTCGATCTCCTCATTATTGCGAGGAGGAATCACTTGATCATCTTGATCATTTGGGTCACCGTCTTGACCGAATTGTTGGCCTTGATCATCATCATCATCATCATCCTCAACACTTGCTTCAACTTGAGGAGAGGATGACGAAGAAGGTTGATCTCGGCCTTGCCCTTGACTAGCTTGAATGATAGGAGTGGTTGCATCTTCCATAGTAACTTGGTCAATAAGAGGAGGGTCTTGAACTTGTTCTTCGGTAGGTGCATTACTTGGCTCCTTGGCTTGTTCTTCTATTGTAGAGGAGGGATCCACTTGAGTAGAGCATAGTTCTTCGCGAGTTTCCATAAGGTGTCCCTCAATGGGGCGAAAAAATCCCACACCCATCATTCCTATGGCTTCTTGAGGAATTTCAACATCTACATTAGAAACATGAAATTGCGCCACTTGGGAGCCATCATTTTCCTCACAAACCACACTACAAGATTCTATGACTATCCGTGAGGTTTTGTCAAAGACTCTATAAGTGTGGGATTCGGCACTGTAACCAATAAATATACCCTCAATAGTTTTAGATTGTAATTTAGACAACCGAACACCCTTTATCAAATAGAAACACTTACAACCGAAAACACGAAAGTAGGAGACATTGGGTTTGTTCTTGGTGGGGATCTCATATGGAGTCTTGTCTAAGCCCTTGAGGATGTATAGGCGGTTGGAGGAGTGACATGCGGTGGATATGGTCTCGTCTCATAGATATTGGGGAGAAGAATACTCCGCCAACATGATCCTTGCCATATCCAATAGAGTTCGATTCTTCCTTTCGGCTACACCAGTTTGTTGAGGGGTATATGTAGCGGAATATTGATGACGAATACCCTCATCACTAAGGAATTCTTTCAACGTGTAGTTCTTGAACTCGGAGCCATTGTCACTCCTAATAGACATGATTTGGACATTGTGTTGACGTTGCACTTGGTTGGAGAAGTTTATGATAGTTTGTTTGGGTATCCCTCTTGCACTTGAAGAAATAGACCCAAGTGTATCTTGAATAGTCATCGACAATCACCAAGCAATACTTCTTGCCCCCAAGACTTGCCTCGGGAATGACACCAAAGAGATCAACATGGAGAAGCTCCAAGATCCTCTTTGATGAGATAATGGTCTTGCTCTTGTGAGGGGCATCATCCATCTTTCCTTCAACACACGACCTACAAACGCGATCTTTGGAAAAGGAAACATTTTCTTTTAGTCCGAGGATTAGTCTACCTTTGTGAAGACTTTGCAAAGTTCTCATGTTGACATGGGATAAGAGGCGGTGCCACAACCACCCCACGTCCGCCTTTCCGAAAAGACACATCGCTTGAGAGTTGGTAGACTTTGAAAAGTCCACCACAAACAACTCATTTTCGACATGTCCCACATATGCATCATCAAGAGTCTTGATCCTCAAAAGGACCAAGGGATTCGACAAGCATGACATCCACGATAGTAACATCAGGAGCAATCACAACCTTGTCGAAGCTCATTACCTTAGACTTGGACTTGTCTCCATAAGTGACGGACGCATCATTTGTATTTGGGCGCAACTCCATCGCAAGTTCTTTGCTTCCGGTCATATCACTAGTGCATCCACTATCAATTATCCATTTAGACCCACCAGAAGCATAGTCCTGCAAGAGATCACTGACTAGAGTTAATGTTAGCAACAAGGGTCTTTGGAACCCAAATAGTATAGTCAATGAAACCTTCAATAGGACCAACATATTTAGCTTGCACAACACCATAATAATCAACATATAAGAAATGGCATTGATTTTTAGTTCCCGCGGGGATGCTACGAGTAATGTTGTCCCTAATGACAATACCACTCGAAACAACATTGTTGGCTTGTGCGGGAATGCTACGAGTAGTGGTGTCCCTAATGACAATACCACCCAAAGAAACATTGTTGGCTTTCTTCTTGTTCTTCTTCTTGGCAAAATAGCCAAGACCTTGCTTACCAAATTGTGGCCTAGGAGCACTCACTTCTGGTCTAAAAGCAAACACTTGTGGGCTTGAGGCCACAACCTTCTCAACTTGAGGTCTCTTGCCCTTGAGCCTACCTAACTCATCCTTAAACTTAGCATTTTCCTCAATAATATTTGCATGATCACAATAAGAAGTAGAGGTGCTAGGGGTGTTGAATTGATTAAGTTGAGTTTGTAGTTGTTCATGTGACTCTTTGAGGGTAGAGTGTTGACTCTCCAAGGCCTTGTGAGCCTCGGTGAGCTTCTCAAACTCCTCAGATAGTTTCTCATGACCAACCCCAAACTCAACCTTATCCTTTTTAGCTTTTTTATATTTAGCAATTGCAAGGTCACATTATTTTAGTGATTTTTGAAACAAGTTCATTATGTCACACTTCAATAGTTTCAACTTCCTCCTCAAAAGAAACTCTACCATTATGCTCTTCCTCAAGAGTCATAGAGAGAGATGCTTTCTCATCCGCATCCCTTCTTTCAATCTCACCTTTCTTCTAAAGAGCTTCATGGACCTCTCCCAATTGGCTCATTAGGTGATCAAAGTACTTCTCGGTCTCTTCTTGCATGTTAGATATAAAACAATCCAAAGAGGAAATTTCATCTTCTACTCTAAGACTATCATTGTTATTCAATTAATTTGGAGTCTTAGAGTTGGGAGAATGTGATACCTCCGAGGCATAGGCCATGAAGCACTTGGAATTGGGTTGAGGAAGATTTCATTGGGGGATTCAAAGAGTGATGAAGATGACGAATGATTGCCTTGCGCTGGTGTGTTGGAAACCCCAAGAGTAAGGTGTGATGAGTAAGCGGCAAGAATTTCCTCGGTTAAGAACCAAGGTTATCAATCCAGTAGGAGGAAGAGGATCTCAGGAAGGTTGATGCCACTGACGGTGGTGTTGGGCTTCACTGGGGTCAGCAACAACGTGGAACCTGCACACAACACAACCAAAATACTTTGTCCCAACGGTACAGTGAGGTTGTCAATTTTACCGGTCTTGCTGAAAACAAAGACTAGACGTATAGTGTGGAAAATGATGTATGCTTGCAGTAAGTAAAGAAAGCAGGAAATAGTTGTGGTTTGTTTAACAGTGTGGAAAAATGGACCGGGGTACATAGGTTCACTAGTGGTGTCTCTCCATAAAAGATAGCATGCTGGGTGAACAAATTACAACTAGGGAATTGACAAATAGAGTTCGCACCATAGTGCACAATATGACATGAAGATTACTATGATATTTAGTGCGGGCATTACAACAAGATACATAGACCGACATCCATCTGCATCTATGACTAATAATCCACTCTCAGGGTATCATCCGAACCCCCTTAGGTATTAAGTTGCAAGAAACATATAACTACATTAAACAAAGTGTGTAATGTAAGCAATGATTATGCACGCGGGCACTCTCACCGTTGTTTTCTCCCTAATGGCAACATCACATCCCCCCTTCACGTTTCTGTCACTCGAGCAAGGTGGTGAGGAGGCATGAACCCACTATCGAGCATAAATACTCCCTCTTGGAGTCACTAGAAACTACTTGGCTAGAGCAACCACTAGCAACCGAAAGCATGCAAGATCACAAATAGCATATGCAAATAAAGACTATAATCAACTTTGCATAAGTTCAATATTCATCATTTCCCAGCAAACACAGCACATAGAATTACATAAGATCAATCTCGATCATGATAGGCAGCTCACGAGATCTAAACATGGAGGCATATGAGGAGAAGACAACCATCTAGCTACAGCTACGAACCCGTAGTCCAAGGATGAACTACTCACGCATCACTCCGGAGGCTTAAATAGGCGAAAGGGCAAAGGCGGTGGAGCTCCAGAGCCCCCACACCTATAGGTGGCGCGACCAGGGGGACTTGCGCCACCCTATGGTGTGCCCCCATGTTGCCCATCTTCGACTCCTCTTCAGTGTTCTGGATGCTTCCGGGGAAAATAGGAACTTCGGGCTTTGTGGGGTCCAATTCCGAGAATGTTTGCAGAACAACTTTTCTGAAACCAAAAACAACAGAAACAGGGAACTGACACTTGGCATCTTGTTAATAGGTTAGTCCCGGAAAACGTATAAAAATGATATAAATAAGGGAGAAAACAAGTAGAGATTGGCAAAATATGATCATGGAGCATCATAAATTATAGATACGTTGGAGACATATCAAGCATCCCCAAGCTTAGTTCCTACTCGTCCTCGAGTAGGTAAACGATACAACAATAATTTCTGAGGTGACATGCTACTAACATAAACTTGATCAATTTAATGTAAAAGCATATGCACAGTGAGATCATAAAACTTTAAACACAGACATGATAAATAAAACTTTAATAATAAAGAATAGCAATTACTTTGCATCATGAAGAGTAACTCAAATACAGGATCATGAATAATAATGCAAAGAAAGGTAGATGTTTGTTTCAGGTATAGAGAAAGCATGGCAAAGTGTTATTTCGGTAGTCCTTAAGAGTGGGGCAAAACATAAATGCCAGGACACCTTCAAAGTTCATGAGCAAGACTGGAACAAATAATTTAAGAACAAATAATATCAGATCATGAAGTAATTATTGATGCTTATGGGACAAATGCACATAGAACTCAGAATGGCAAAAATGCTCTCTCAACTCTGCATAAAGTTAGAAGATGGAGACTCAACATAAAAGTAAAATAAAGGCCCTTCGCAGAGGGAAGCAAGGATCACTCATGTGCTAGAGCTTTTATTTTATTAAACAACAGTATTAAAAGTTTGACACTGAGTGTCTATATTTTGAGAGATGTATGCTAATGTCAAATAATGGTAAACACAAAATACAGTACGTTAGAAGCCAACTGGATTCACAAGAGAGGCTCCCATGGTGAAGTATGCAACCGGTTTAGAAGGTCATCTCTCTTTCTCTTTTGTTTACACAATTATGCTTTGACTGATAAATCAGGGGCAAAAATAGTGAAGAGAATTTGTTTGCATTAATTTGGGGTTGGGCACCCCGCTGCCAGCTCTTCTATCATTTGGATAAGCGGATGAACCCACTAGTCCAGGGTGTGAAATCCAATCAACAAGTGAGATAAAGATTCTCTATTTACGTCCTCATGAGCAAAAACAGGAACATAAAGCAGGAGTAATTTTGAAGGTTTTAAAGGTAACACATGAGCAATTTACTTGGAGTGGCAGTTAAATACCACATGTAGGTAGGTATGGTGGACACAATTGGAAAAACTTTGGTTTAAGGGAGTTTGGATGCACGAGTAGAGCTCATACTCAGTACAGGTGGAGGCTAGCAAAAGACTGGGAGCGACAAATCAAGAGAGCATAAGAGCCATAATCATGCATAGCGACATAAGCATCATTAATTAAAACATAAGCAGTATCACAAGTTAAAAAACTAAGTGATCATGGAGGCTATTCGTGACTGGTATGTAGTCATAAACATGGTGTGAGCATGCGCCAAGTCAACCAAATAAAACATTCAAAAGAGAATACCATATATTGATGCTTTGCTATGACAAGAACAACTCATGAATCTTTGAATACATATTAAACACTCTCAGCTATTTGAGGATAATCATGCTACTCAATAAACACAAGGCTTTAAAACTAAAATAACATTTAGCATGGCATGAAAAAGTTCTAGCCACAGTTTATACAATCTTTTACTAGTACTGTTATAAATTCTACTTCAAGCAACAGTTTTCTTTCTCCCAACAAGAACCATACAAAACATGCTTTAACAAAAATACTCTTTATGATACAGCAAGAAAACATGAGAGTACTAACATAACACTACTAAAACTAACAACTCTAATAAGAGATTCATGCAAAATAGGAGCTAAATAAATGCAACAGCTAGACAGAAATTAAGAATACAATGTATTCTCATGAAAAAGCGGGGCGTGTCACTCTCCAATAAAAGAATGCTGGGGTCCAACCAAGCTTATTGAAAAAGTAAAAACAAACTGAAAGCAAAAGCAAAAACAAACTGAAAACAAAAATAAAAGACGCTCCAAGTAAAGCACATAAGATGCGACCGGATAAAAATATAGTTTCACTAGAAGTGACCTGATAATTTGTTGATGAAGAAGGGGATGCCCAAGGCATCCCCAAGCTTAGACGCTTGAGTCTTCTTAGAATTTTCTTGGATGTACCACCGGGGCATCCCCAAGATTAGGATTTTCACTCTTCTTGATCACATCATATCATCCTCTTCTCTTGACCCTTGAAAACTTCCTTCACATCAAAATTCTCACAATCTTCATTAGCAATGTTAGTGCAATTGAAATAATAAATTCACATGGTTCAGTTTCAACACAAGTCTGACACTAAAAAACACATTATCTACTGTCACAACTTCTTTCAAAACTCTTTTTCTCAAAAGAACACCAAAAGAAAGAGATTAAGATGCAAATGCGATAAATGGCTGAAATCTGTCAAAACAGAACAGCAGGCAAAGATCGATTTTTTAAAAAACTCTTCTGTTGCTCAAATCAAAAAGTGGCATTCTAAGAAAAGTTGCGTATATAACTCAGGATTAAGCACAAAAAATCTCAGGCATTTTGAATTTTCTGTGACTTTTAACGGAATTAACAGTGGACAGCAGAAATCTGTTTCCTGCGCAGAAATCCGAAATATAGGCTCAACTTTCCTCTAGAGGATTTACTTGCCTGAACAAAAACACAAAAGAAAAGATACAGCGGGGTTTCTAAGGAAATAGAAAACATCTAGGTGCAAAGCACAGAAAAGAAAACAAAGGAAAACAGGGTTGAAAACAAGCGAAATAAAACAGGTTGTCTCCCGGTAGCGATTCTCTTTAACGCCTTTCAGCTAGGCATAAAAAGGGAAACTCAAGTATTTTCAAGTGAGAAGCATCCTCTATAACTTCCTGTAAACCATTATTTAAAGCAATAGGCACTCTAGATGTTTTTGAACATGAAGGTCACTCTTAGTCTCATTAATTGTTTTAGCAATTTTTCGCACATATTGAGATTTGGGTTCAGCCATCTTAGGAACATACATGAATCTTTGCTCCTTTCCCACAAAGGCTTTTTTTTTTGAATTTAAGAGATGAAAAGGTTGAGCTTAAAGTTCCCATGGCATCCTCTAGTTTACCAATCCTAAAACTTTGATTATCATGAGTGTTGCTAGCTTCTAGAGCAGTGATTCTTTTATCAATAGTAACTAGTAATTCATTAACTTTGCTAGCATTATCAAGGAAGATTGATAAGTTCATTTCCAAAGAGTTTAGTTTATCAATAACATCCTCCAAAGTGATCTTAGTTTTAACTGTTGTAATGGGGGGGGTGCTCCTACTAAACTTTCAATCAAATTGCAGGCTTCCAAAGCAGGAGTTCCTAGAAAATTTCCACCCGTAAGAGTATCTAACACATGCCTATACCAGCCAGAAATACCAACATAAAAATTTCTCAGGAGTATCAAGGTAGAATATTTTTTTGTGCACCTCTTATGAGCATCATTTATTCTATACTAAGCATCTTTTAAACTTTCTCCTCCTTGTTGCCTAAAAGAACGAACTTCTACTTCAGGAATACTCATTTTAGCAGAATAAAAGCAAGCAAATAAATAACATCTATGAAGTAAACTAATTTTTTTTGTTTTCAATATAGAGAAGAAAAAGAACAACAAAAATAAAAACAAGACAATGAACAAAATAAAGAGGTTGAGAGTGAGAGACTCCCCTTGCCAAAAGACTTCTTCCTCCCCGGCAACGGCGCCAGAAATTCTTGATTGCCTTGCGCTAGTGTGTTGGAAACCCCAAGAGGAAGGTGCGATGAGTAAGCGGCAAGAATTTCCCTTAGTTAAGAACCAAGGTTATCAATCCAGTAGCAGGAAGAGGATCTCAGGAAGGTTGATGCCACTGACGGTGGTGCTGGCGCTTCACCGTTGTCAGCAACAACGTGGAACCTGCACACAACACAACCAAAATACTTTGTCCCAACGGTACAGTGAGGTTGTCAATCTCACCGGTCTTGCTGAAAACAAAGATTAGACGTATAGTGTGGAAAATGATGTATGCTTGCAGTAAGTAAAGAAAGCGGGAAATAGTTGTGGTTTGTTTAACAGTGTGGAAAAATGGACCGAGGTTCATAGGTTCACTAGTGGTGTCTCTCCATAAAAGATAGCATGCTGGGTGAACAAATTACAGCTGGGCAATTGAGAAATAGACGTTGCACCGTAGTGCACAATATGACATGAAGATTACTATGATATTTAGTGCGGGCATTACAACAAGATACATAGACCGACATCCATCTGCATCTATGACTAACACCCTCAGGTTATCATCCGAACCCCCTTAGGTCTTAAGTTGCAAGCAAGAGATAACTGCAACAAAGTGTGTAATGTAAACTATGATTATGCACGCATGCACTCTCACCGCTGTTTTCTCCCTAATGGCAACAGCACATCCCCCCTTCACGTTTCTGTCACTCGAGCAAGGTGGTGAGGAGGCATGAACCCACTATCGAGCATAAACACTCCCTCTTGGAGTCACTAGCAACTACTTGGCCAGAGCAACCACTAGCAACGGAAAGCATGCAAGATCACAAATAGCATATGCAAATAAAGACTATAATCAACTTGGCATAAGTTCATTATTCATCGGATCCCAGCAAACACAGCACATAGAATTACATAAGATCAATCTCGATCATGATAGGAAGCTCACGAGATCTAAACATGGAGGCATATGAGGAGAAGACAACCATCTAGCTACAGCTACGAACCCGTAGTCCAAGGATGAACTACTCACGCATCACTCTGGAGGCAGGCATGGTGATGTAGAAGCCTCCGGTGATGATATCCTCTCCAGAAGGGTGAGAGAAACAGCTTTAGAACCCCCCTGGTCTAGGGTTGATGGTGACGGCGGCTGCGGAACTTTTCGGGGATTTTTGGTCAGGTCTTTTGGGTTTTCCATCCGGGGGGCTTAAATAGGCGAAAGGGAAAAGGAGGTGGAGCTCCAAGGGCCCCACACCTATAGGTGGCGCGACCAGGGGGACCCGCGCCACCCTATGGTGTGGCCCCCCTATTACCCGTCTTCGACTCCTCTTCGGTGTTCTGGATGCTTTCGGGAAAATAGGAAATTCGGGCTTTGTGGGGTCCAATTCCGAGAATGTTTGCAGAACAACTTTTCTGAAACAAAAAACAGCAGAAAACAGGGAACTGGCACTTGGCATCTTGTTAATAGGTTAGTCCCGGAAAACATATAAAAATGCTATAAATAAGGGAGAAAAAAAGTAGCAATTGGCAAAATATGATCATGGAGCATAAGAAATTATAGATACGTTGGAGACGTATCAACGGAGTTGAAGCGATAGAAAGAGCGGCCACTTCACTTGTGGATTCTTCTTCTTCTTCATCACTTCTGGAATCATAGTCCTCTTGAGTCAGTAGCATAAACTTGGTGGGAGACTTTTTGTTTAAAGGTTTCTTCTTCAAGTGAGGTTTCTTGTAAGCAACCTTGGACTTGTCCTCATGAATAAGCTTTCCACCATAATGTTCCCTATTCTCATAGGGGCACTCTACAATGAAATGGTGCTTGTCTTGACAATTGAAGCAAGACCTCACCCTTTGAGTCCCTTCTTTTCCATAGCTAGACTTGGTTTTCTCCTCAACATATGCCTTGGCCTTGGATGGATTATTCCAAAACTTTTGCACGGCAAGATCAATGACATCTTTGAGCATGGGGTCATATTCTTGATCCTTCAAAGGAACCAAGTCCTCAATGCAAGCTTCTTGATGTTCAACCTCCCTTGATACAACCTTGGCCTTCAAAGCAACCAAAGCTCCTTTGTGCATTCCCATAGCTCTAGCTCGATTGTCAAGATCATTCTTTGCACTTGGAAGGAGCTAATTTCTTTCATCACTTGGGTTGAGGTCAAAGAAGAAAAGTCATGTCTCCATTGAATGATCTTCAAGTCCGCGGGCTCAAAAGGCATGAGAGCACTAATGTACTTCCTCTTGATCCAAGCATCATCAATGTACTTGACACCAACATTATTGAATGCGGTGGCAAGTGGCTTGAGCCTTCGATACATGTCTTCATGGTTCTCACCATCATGCATATAGAATCCTTCGGCTTCATTTCTCAAGGTATCATACCTATTCCTTTGCATGTTATCATTTCCCACAAACATGACGACAAGAGTGTCCCATGTTTCCTTGGCGGTGGAATATTGTGGAAGATGATGCATGTGGTTTGTACCCATGGATTGTTGAATATTTGCTTGTATCCATCTAGAGTGACCCTCCAAAGCTAAACACAAGAATAGTTCAAGTGGGTTTCCATGTAATATTAAGAGCCGAGGCTGTGATACCAATTGAACGGATAGTATGGACACCTAGAGGGGGGTGAATAGGTGCTACGACCAATTTTAATTTTTCTTCAAGATTAGGCTTGACACAAAGGTAAATTATCTAGATAATGCAACCAAGGTAAATTTACCTATATGACAAGAACAACAATAAATACAATACAAGTAAGTTAAAGGATAGGGAACGAGGTAACCGAAGTCGGAAGCACGCGGAGACACGATGTATTCCCGAGTTCCTCCTCGTTAAGGGAGTACGTCTCGTTGGAGGGGTGTGAGTTTCGCCACAAAGGCCTACTCAATGCCAAAAATGCCTCACCCTATTCTCCGATGAACCCCGCCACAAAGGCCTAGTACACCTTCCACTATTGATCCCCTCTGAGGTGGGAATCGAATCCTTTACAAACAAGTTTGGGGCACACACCAACAACAAAATTGGGGGCTCCCAACAATCACAAGAATCACCATGAGTAGCAAGATGTCTAGATTATCCACAAGAGGAAACCCTAGACTAGTTCCCCTCAAGCAACTGAGGGGGGATGGAATACCGGTTGGTGAAGACGTAGATCGGGGCCTTCTCCTTTAATCCTCCAAAGATCAACACTTTTGGGTGGAGGGATTGGGAGATCTAGCAAGGTGGGTGAGCTCTAGCAATGGTGAGATATATTCTGGATGAGCTAACCCAAGGTAGGTGGAGGGGAGAGGATATTTATACCCCTCATAAATTTTAGAGCCGTTGGAGACATTTCTAGAAAAGTGACACCGGAGACTCCGGTGTAAAGTCCGGAGACTCCGGTCTGAAATGTTTCCGGACCGCTCCAGAGCGGAGACTCCGGTATGTCTCCGGTGAGTCTCTGGTGTCACAATAGTGGGTGACACCACGAAGCCACCTTCCCTTTGCGCTAAGGAATCGACGAGTCCGGAGACTCCGGTCCGCCTGACCGGAGACTCCGGTGAAGACCGGAGATTTGGCGGAGACTCCGCCTTTGCCTTGACTCCTTCGCGCAGAGAATGTCTGGGGTCGAGCGAGCAACACGCATAGGTGAAACTCCGACTACTCCGATGTATCTCCGGATAGTCTCCGACGTGAGACCAGTGGGTGACACCACGTTCCATCTTCAAATTCTTCATAGACAAGTCCCATACCGGAGACTCCGGTGTATCTCCGAATTGTCTCCGGTGTGAGACCAGTGGGTGACACCACTCGCACCACTCAGCTTCTTCTTAGGAAAATCTCCATACTGGAGACTCTGGTCAGGCTGACCGAAGACTCCGGCCTGGAATAAAATTCCAGCAGGAAATCCTCTATTGAACTTTGTCCTTTACGATACTCAACACCACCATATGAAATATTATCGATAGACCCTGAAAAACATCAACACACTTAAGAGTATACGTGTGTTGTTAACAAACATCCAAAACAACATGATTTAGGAGAAATTGCACTTTCACACGTTATAAGGACCCTGACGCGTTGTTGCACCAGTAAGTGATTCGCATTGCTTACTAGTAATCATTCTAGTCATTCTACTAGGCTAACTTACCTAAAATTTGTTATGTAGACTGGACAAGAATAAATCACGATCCATGAAGGATTGGAAAAACAAGGTGGACAACTACATCATCGAGTTCAAGAACAATGTTGATAACTTGGATTGGGCTCATCAAAATGAAGAAATCCAACAAGATGGCCCTCCTCGCAATATTGCGACATTTGACAGATACCTCTCTTCGCTAGAACCTAGAACTCGTTTTAAACTTCTCCCACCTGCTTTCATCAGTTATGATGTTTATGATGCGGCAAACCCTGACACCATCGGCTTGTCGAATTTGGAGTACAATAAGAGTATCAGGGACACCTGTCAATGTTAGGACGTGGCGCCAATGGTCAACTGTATGGTGCGTCATGCCTTATTTGCACGCGACATCATTAATTTAGTTTCTGTATTTGACGGTTGTCAACTAACCTATATTGTTGTTTTCGTAGCGAAAGGAGTTGAATATACATTATGACGAGACATGCGCTATGTTACCCTCCTGGACATCCATATTCTGAGTCTAACCTTAGAACCATGGTTGAGGTATGACATGGAAATATAAATTGTTGATTGTTCCTTCATGTTGTCGAAATATCATAACTGAATTTATTTATTATTTTACTGAAAACCCGTGAATGGACATGTGGACTTTGTCATTCTTTTGGTTGCCGTTTTAATGGACGACGTAGTTCCCTCGAGGTCGCCTCTCAGTCAAGTCAGCATCACTCATTGGCAAGCGGTGGACAGGGCTCACGGGGAAGAGGTGCCCACGACGCCTCTTAAAGCCATGGCCATGAAGATGAAAATGAAGGCGAAGACGAGGACGTTCGTGTGGAGATTAACACCTCACAGAGGCCATATGCACCAAGGCCAACACCTCGTCAGTATGATTGTAGTACTTTCGAGCTGAGACAACACGATCGCCCTGGAAAAGAGCCAGTATTTACTTCTAATATGTATGCTATGGGGAAGAATCTTGGTGTATCCATTCAGCCGCAAGAGGAGAGGGATCAGCAAGGGGATACAGAGGATGAGGAGGATGTTCCTCTCAAGATCACGAGGACAAAGAAGAGGAAGATCCCTTGCCGTAGGAGGGAACCCCCAGCGGATGATGCATAGTGACTGTTGTGATCTTCGTTCCTATATAGATTGTGTCATGAAGTTGTTGCCGTTGAACTTGTTTCATGAAGTGAATTGTTCCTATATGGATTTGCACTTTATTATGGTATGTAATAAACCTCTGTCAGGTCATTGTTTTTGAACTTGTGCCATGCACTTTGTTATTTAGAGTTATCCATTAAAAGATGTCTTCGTGAATTATATTCTCTATTGTTAAGTTTATCCAGGAGCATACCAATATGCTCCAATTAAATATTTTTGTTAATTTAATTACTTAACAATATGCTCCAATTACAAATCCTGAAGTGTATCCAATTAGATCTATCCAACAATCACAAAATTATTTAACAATTTGAGTATCTATTCTTTTGCCATGAATCAAAAAACCATCCTCACGTTGGAAAAATATGATGGAGGCTATCCTCAAAAAGTTGAAAAATGAACTATGATGGAGGCTATCCTAAAAAATTTGGAAAAAATATGATAGTCTCATATATGAAAAACAGTCAAATATATATCCAGGGGCATAATGTCTTGGAAGAGGACGTTATGCGTTTTGGCAAGGAGTTGACGCAGAGTTCCTCTCTAACTTCCGGCTAGGATCTGTTAGATCGTGGATTTAGCAAGGAGTTGACACGGAATTCCGCGTCTCGTACATTTAAACCCTCGCATGGAGGCGTTATGTCCGCGTCGCACAGAATTCCGCCCTAACTTGCGGGTAGGTTTTGTTAGCTCGAGGAGTTAGCCCAAATTTATCCCGGAATTCCGCGCTAAAAGGTTTAACGCCCTAGTTGAAGGCGTTATCGTTATAGGGTACGGTAAAATCAACTGCCCAGACCTTTGCGTCATGCCTACCAACATGCCGCCTAGAACCAGGGTGTTATCCCTTGTTTTTCCAGGTTTTGTTTACAGTTCCTTGATCAATTATACCTTACACATTTGCCACAATCTACATTACCATTTTTCTTAAAGTTAAGCATGTCAAGTGCATTTCCATGAAAAAACTCACACATAGAAATTCGATGATCTTCAAATACATTGATAGAACACGAATAATACCATAGTCTAACATATAGAACACGGATATAAAAAAAGTCGCACGCGAATAAAAACATAGTCAAATACATGTGATGATACTACCAAAGTCTGACATAATGACATGACGAACACGAATACTAACAATTTCTGGCACAAGGACATGAACAAAGTGACGCTCAACCCCCATGACTCGGCTAACTGCTCCTCGTTAGAGGTATCGTTCTCTTCCGAGCTATCTTCGCCGCTCTCATCGGAGCTATCGTGGCAGCAATTTACGCGGATAAGGGTGCCGTCGAACATCCTGATCTCGAGCACGTCCGACCACCCTTCATTCCTGTACTTGAAGGTGAGCATGTAGTCCCGCTGTAGCTTGTGCATGCGGGTGAACTGTGTCCACCCTCGGCCGAGGAAGAGGTCATGGCCGCATCTGACCACGTCTACCGCAAGGAGCCTGTTGATGTAGTCATCCAACTGCAGCATGAAGCTACGGGGCTCAATGTTGGCGAGAAGCTCTGATATCTTCTCGGGTAGCCAGAGCCTCTTCCCAATGGCTCGAACAGGTTGATGTAGAAGCCGGGTAGTACGATACCCTCCTTCTCCTCCTCCACAGGACGGCTGCCGCGCCCATGCCCTCCACGCCCATGGGCCCCGCAGCTACACCCTCCATGCCCATGCGCTCCACGTCCACGTTCTCCGCATTCACGCCCTCGGCTGGCAGAAGCTTCCGCTTCGTTGTTGTCGGCTCCGCGACCACCCCTCCACGTCCACACCCTCCACGCCCACGATTGGTAGAACCTTCAACTTCATTGTTCTTGGCTCCGCGCCCATGCCTTCCGCGCCCATGGGGAGCTGACGCCATGGCTGTGAATGGGAAAATATTTGGAATAGGTAAAAAGTTCAACAATAAAGTTCATTGTACTTGGTAAATGACTTCTACACAAATAATTTACAAAAATGCAACCTAATACTAACAATAAATTTAAAGGGCAACAATAAAAAAAATACACCCTAAAACTGCTACTACTACACAATCACCATAGACAACAATAAATTTAAAAGAACTTGCGCACCCACAAACTATTTATTTTTAAAAATGAATCTATAATCTATGTATCTATCTTCTTCTACTACCTAAAAAGATAATTTGGTTCCTTCAACCGTCAAAAAAGCATTTTGCCGACTGTCATCCCGTCGTCCAACATTCAGCGGCACAAAATTAATTACAAATTTAATCACCGGAAAGAAATTATCCGTGTCCTATATGCACCATTCACAATTAATTATACACTAGCACAATGCCCGTGCTTCGCTACAGAAAAAAGGGCACGTCTAATACGCAATTTTAAAGAAATTATACAAATATCAATTTTGCGTATGAAGATGATTTTTGTTCATATTTTCACCATCTGTAAGGTAACTACGATGCATGGATATGACATGATGCATTATTACATGTAGCTTCACAACCTGAAGGTAACTAAGATAACGCCCATTGTGGTTTCCACCAAATTCATACACCAGTATACATATAGTTGCTGCATATGCTGCAGAAACCAAAGTTCACATGAATGCTACAATGGCTCTACAAGTTTCAAAATAGAAGATGGGGTTTAGGAAAAACAGATAATGCATTCAATTCATCATTAGCACTGAAAGTACTTAGACATCCCAGAATAACAACTTTGTCTTGTGTTTCCATTGATTGCAAAAGTGATTTTTAGTTAAAAAACTTGATATCTCCCTGAATATCTCCTTCTTTTGTGCCTCTGTCTCCTCTGCTGAGTTTCAAATGTGGCCATATGTTTGTTCATATACTGTATTTGCTCTCCTTTTTTGTATTTTTTTTTGGAGCAACTCTCCTTTTTTGTATTGTGCGGTCGGAAATGATCTCATGGATGGTCAGTTAAGCCTTGCGTAATCAGTTTCTTCTATTGTACAGTACCATTGCATTTGTCCTGCAGAATTGCATCAGTTCGAGGAGCTCACTGGAACAGCACAGAACACACACGTGAGAGAGGATTCAATGATGGATGAACACGAGAGGTTTTGGTGTCGCGCACTGAACTGCGACATTTTCTGTTACTCTTTTTTTATATGGAATTATGGATACAGTCAATCCACCAGAATAGCTAACTGAAAAAGGGCAATCACCTCTATGCTTACGGCCATGCCATCCCATAGTGCTCATCGTGTGCATGCCACTACGGATACTACGACCAGGACAACACCGTGCCATCCCACAATACCTAGGGGCTGTTTGGATGCCGCCTGGGCTAGCCTTGCCAATTCGCGGGCACGCCAAATATTTGGTGAAGGAGTTGCTTTCGTCTCGCCAAAATGTTGGCGTGAACTGTGCAGAAAAGCCATAGGAAGCCAATTTATTGGCCTCCAACCAAACAGAGAACAAACCGCTCAGTCAACGCCAATTTTTTGGCAGGGCTGCTGAGGGCTCTAATCCAAACAGCAGTCGTAGCATCTATCTCTTTGTACTGAAGATAGGAACAAGCTAAGACTGGATCGGGGTGTGTACAACAGTACAAGAACACATTTCCAGTCAGGTTTATTCTGAACCTTAACTGAAAACGACACTAAGCATGTAGCAGGATTATGTTCAACAGCTATTACCTCGTGGAAAACTGCCAATGCATCCACTTCAGTTAAAAGAGCTGTCCTACAGAAACAAAAATCTTCTGGGTTCAGGAGATTATAGACTGTTATGATTGTTGATTTCTACTGAACTTGGCACAGCTGCACAGACCATGAAGAACTCACATGAAATCTTGAAATAGAAGAGAAATACAACAAATCTTGAATAATCTACATGCAGCCCTGGAACGGACTCGTCGAAAACCTCCAGCCCGATCAGGAAGAATATGCGATTGGGAGAGCGTGCAGGCGTGGAGGGTGGGGGAGGGGGGATGTGGAGGTAGCCACGACTTTCTTTCGGGCTTGTCTTCCTCACTGGCCGGAGGCACTCGGGGCATCGGTAGACGCCACCGTTTCGGGTTGCAGCGGCGGGGCAGTTGCCGCCCGCTCGGGTTGCAGCGGCGGGGCAGTGCGCCGCCGGCTGAGATGCAGGGCGCGATAGGATGCCGCGGGTAGGTAGGACCGCGGGATGGACGGGGGAGGCTCGGGTGCAGGGAGGGGAAAGGTACTCGCGTTCCTTTTCTAGCTGCCAATGGAGTCAATGTGTAGGTCAGAGTTACATTACGTTTCAGAACTGACCAAAGTCTGACGACCGTGAAGCCGTGAACCATCGTTCCGTGTTTTAAGCTATCATCATAAGGTGCGTGCGAGGAGCCGGGAAACGATACGTACGAGACGTTCTGAGCAAAGACGTACCAACGAAAAACGGACGACGGAGAAACTTAGGCCGTATTATATAGTAGAGATAATTAACAGGGCCTATTAATTGCATGCCCATTAGTTAAGGTCCTTAACAAATCTGTGTATCGCTTTAAAATAATATCTTGCCATATTTTTGGCATCGTGCCTGCAGTAGCTGAAATCACGTGACGCGGATCCTGTCCTTCTTCTCTTTCCAAGGACCCTCGAATTTCATCCCACTGCTGGTAATTTGCGTCCAGAATTTTCACTCTAAGCACGAATCCTCTTTTATCCCCTCTTCTTCCATCTATCTCCAGCAATGGCGCATAGCCAAAAAGCGAGGACGACGCCTACAATTTGTGATTCCGGCGTGTTGTGGATCAAGGACAACGTCGGCCGCATTAGACACATGCCCGAAGAGCTCCTCCGCATCATCGCGAGCCACCTCCCTCAAGGGCGTCGTGTGCACCGCCGCCCTCTACTCCCATTGGCGCCTTCCAGACTCAGAGCGTGTTGGCCGCTCATTGATGGATCAATATCTCCTTGTACCTTCACCTCTGCGGTATCACTTCCTCTCGGTGCACCCGGAACCCTTGCCATGTGTCTGCCTCACCTTGCAGCGGGGCGAGATCTTGAACTCAGGTTCGACGTCCTTGCCACCAAGTGAGTCCACGAACTCGTCATCCTCAACTGTATGTGGCCGATGCCTCTACGCCACTGTTTTCAGCTGGGCCTCTCTCACATGCCGGCGACATGTTTGTTTCAATTCTTGGCATATATGTCTAATTTTAACATGCATGCCATAGATATTTGGGTGAGATGATTATTTGTTCGGTCAGTATTTCGCGAGTTTGTTAAATTGCTTCAGATAACTTTATTGGATGCCCATAAAAAATCTATTAATTTTTTGTCATACATTTTTTATGCTGAATATCTAGCAGTGAAGTTTCATAAATCAGAAAATCTAAGGAAAGCTTGTGCCGTGCCATTCTACTTGGTGTGATAAATGCATAGGTATATTCATCCAGAATTTCACGTGGTAGTGGCAACCATGTGGACTTCCGATGATTTGGTGCAGCTGGCTTTGTTCTAGAACCTGCTTTTGGATTGATGATACTATACATGTTGATCGTAGGTTTATGTTCATAGGAGCAAGATTAAGGAGTTCACGAAAAAATCTATATGCGCGTAAAAATGATGTGTTTGGATTGGAATGTGCAATAACTGCCCACGATATGTTCGCGGGAGACCATGGGATTGGAGTTTGTCATTTGTTGTCTTGTGTGTATGAAAAATAAATTAAGTCATGCCAATGATGTGTATACTATCGAATGTACCCAACATGTATGTGAAGCATCTATTTTCACGACGGTGTGAAATATAGCTAGAGGGCTTATAAAGAGAAGACTGTACACGCTACTAGCTAAATTAATTTGCATAATATGGGGTCAGTCTTATTAGGGATAAGACCGATGAGGTCATTTATATATTTGTTATTTCTGCTTTTGAATCACCCCTCTCATAAATTAAACTCTGCATGCAATGAATGCATGACATTACGTCATGGACATCAATTTAAATTTGTTTATTTTTTTCACGAATGAAACAATGTGAGTTTTGTAGGTGTGACTTCTCTTTGAGGGAGGTTAGGTTGGTCCAGCACCTAGATGGCCATTCAGACATATTCCACAAGAAGTTACAATATTATATTGTATAGTGCTGTTTTGATTGTAATGTCTTAATCTTGGTTGTGACAGATGATATAAACGTACGTGCAATTATTTTTCTGTTGTGCACCAGATAAAATTATTTGTCATGTTTTAAACTAAATGAAAAAATGCCAATTTATTGATAATTGTTTCATGTTTTTGCATTCCGGTTGAAAAGTATAGAAAACTTAATTGGAGCTAATGGCAGACGAGAAATTTTATCAAACATGACTTTGTTTTTTAAAGCGACCTTGTACTGCATTGCTTATAACTGCTTGCAAGAATACTGGTGCTTCATTGACATAATTTTACTATTTTGTGACTTGCGTTCAGTTTTCCTCATTTTTGCTAAATGTCTATGAAAAAACATACACATGGGCGGGATAGACAAGTCATCTTACCCGTAGCAACGCATGGGCAATTGGCTAGTTATTTTAGAAATTAAACCAACAAAAGATTCAACCGTAATTGTTAACTAAATAAACAACAAGATTTAATTGACCATACTAGGGTTTGCACTCCAATCTACATTAACCAAAATTGATTATTAACAAAAAGATTCAATTGACCATACTAGGGTAATGCAAACCAACATTGAACTAGGGTTTGCACTTCAATCTACATTAACCAAGGTTGATCATACAAACCATCCACCACCCCGAACATCCACAACTAAAAACTAAACCATCAACAATCCCTAACATGAACTAGCTAATACCTAGACATAGCACATAGATTTGATGAACTAGGGGCCGGTGATGAACTGTGGTTTGCACTACACTAGGATTTTCCACATGTACTAGTATATAGCTAATATTTAGAGATAGCACATAGATTTGATGAACTAGGGGTAGGGGATGAACTAGAGATCGGGAATTCAAATGTGGGGATTTCAACCACAAAAAAGAGGGGAAGAGAGAGGACATACCTTAAGAACTCCCATGGGAACCAAATCTGTAGCAATAGGGCTCCGATCAGGTTGGTCTATGAGTGGATTGGAGAAGGAAGAGTGAGAGGCGGCAGGGAAGAAGAAGAGAAGAGGAGAGGAAGAGTGAAGGGGCAGTTTGAAATTAGGAGGGGCATGGGACATGCGGTTTGACTTATTCACCCACATAACGCCGCCATCCATGCCGTTATGCGGCCAGAGGCATAACGCCCCATCCAAGCCGTTATGGTGGCAGCCACGTGGAAGTCCACGGCCACGGTGGCACGATGGATAATGCCTAGGGACGCCCTATAGACGACAGGATGATAAAGAAAAGAGGTTATTTTTCGAATTTTTTGGTGTTGGAGTTAGATCGTGAATTTATGGCGTCAAAATGTTATTTGTGTAAAATTTCACGCTATGTGCAGGTCGAGTGGGCTGTTTGAGAAAGGTAGGAGTAGTACATTGAATCTGGCAGTTGCGTAGCTAGTTAGTCGCATGGAGCAAGGAAAAAAAAGGCTTTGTACGGCTAAACCCTGCCTTGGCAAACTTTAAAATGGAGCAAGAGTCGTCGTCGAACAATTGGAGTGGGAGGTGCACTCTCATCCTGTGTTTTTAGTCTCCTAATTCATCCATCGCAGAAATGGTCTCCACAACCGATCAGAGCGCCTATGGAGGTTGATGTGGGTTTTGCTAGTTGATGATGTTCTTGGACCACTTTGACCTTCTGGTTATGCGCGATGAGTCAAATTACATAACCGTTTTATGCGTTGTTGATAATTTTTTTTGAAAATAAGAAGGCAAAAGTCATGCCTTCATTCATTAATAGAGAAGGGGTTTAAGAACAAGTTTACAAGACATGGAGGGGAATACTTCGAAAACAAGTCTACTCTCCCGAAATTACAAGACCCAAGTGTTTAGCACTCGCAATCACCCAAGTTCTAGCTTCCCCTTTTATTGTTGATTTGAAAACTCCTGAGTTTTTTGTTGTCAGTGTCTACGAGGCTTACGAGACTATTACATATATATCAAACCGTATTCAAGGGCAAAATCACATTCTATTCGTTTTTTCTAGTGGGAATAATAGCGCAATTATAACTATTTTCGGCTAGATTTTAAAAAAAAACTAGAGTATTTTTCAGCTAGCCTATTGTATCTGCCAGTGGGCTATTTGAGAAAGGTAGGAGTAGTACATTGGATCTGGCAGTTGCGTAGCTAGTTACTCGCATGGTGATCCATGGACCACTTTGACTTGTTGTTTGGAACGGATCATGGACCGCATCCCTGATATCAAAACGTGCAGCCGTGTCCGGCACGGACAGGATCAGATCGACCATGTCATGTCAGCGTCCATCCTGTCGTGTAGATGCCGTGCATGATCTTGTATAATCCCTGTGATTATACTGACAATTAATTAAGTCGTTGCCTAAATTGTTGGACAACCTATAGAGTGTTTTATTTTTTTACTATTATATACTCCATAAACAAAGACTCGAAGTATGGGCATGCATGAAGCAGGCCGTGGCAAAAAGAAAGAGTAGAAAGAGCTTTGACTAATTGTCTGCCACTAATCAAAGCACCGAGACCTGCGTCAGTGAACTCTTTAGATGGCTTACTAATTGTACGGGTAGCTCATCTTGGATTAGGTTGAGACAAGGAGTACGTCAGAGGCACGAAGTACGCCTACGAGTCATGTCATCAGGCTGGCATGTGTGCATCTCGCCGTCTCCTATCCATGTTGAAAACATATTGTGTATGCTCTCTTGACGGCACTATATATGCGGTGCTAAGAGCATGTCTAACAGACCCCTTACATTTTCGCCCCCTAAATCACGTGTAGAGGGCCCTGTACACGAAATCGAGCAATTTTTTTGCTCAGATGAACTCGTCCATCTAGCAGACCCCCTATAGCCGGCCTGTATATTTGAATTAAAACTTCCGGGAAGAAAGCAATGTTCGATTTCATTTGATCACCATTGCTGCTACATTGCTCGAGCTCGAGCTCGTCCATCTACTAGCCTAACTACTAGTCTAATCTATGAAGACGACGTCGCCGGCGGCCTCCATCGCCTTGAAGGCCTCGACGTCGGCGAGGGCCCGCGCCTCCTCCCCCGCTTCCGCGCGCGCCGCTGCCTCGGCGTCCTTCTTGGACAGCTCGACGGCTGCCAAGAACGCGGCCTCCTCCTCCTCCGCTGTCGCCGCCACCGCCGCGCCTCCTCCTCCGCTTCCGCATGCGCCGCCGCGGCTCCGCTTGCACTGCTGCAGCATCTCCCATACGGCGCGCCATTTCTCGAATTGGGGGCCGCGCATCGGCCTCGGCGGCGGGTCGACCGAGTAGTACCGGCCGCCCTCCGCGAAGTCGACCAGCGACGGCGGCATGTTCTCCGGGAACGCCGCGTACTTCCAGGCGGCGCGGCGGCTCCCGGCGAATGAATGCTTGCAGTGGAGCCGCCACGCCTCCTCGAGCGTCTCCGGCTCGTGGCGGCGCTTCGAACGGCCGGTGGAGGAGCTCGATCCGTTGGGAGAGCTCATCGCCGGGAGGAGGAGGCGTTAGGGGCGGAGGAAGGAGAAATGCGGCGGCGGGGGACGCGGGATTGCTCGCCGGAGCTAGGGCGGCGCGCGGCGGAGCTAGGGTTGCGGGTGGGGGGTTGGACCCCCACCCCGACCCTCACCCTCTACTTGTAGGGGGCGGCGGGGGCTATTTCGCAGGCCCCCTAAATTTTACGTACGGGCCGGGCCGCATACGGGGGCTGCTAGACGGCCATTTTGGCCCGCACCCCGTATGCCGCCGGAATTTTACGGGGTGCCCGCGCTTTAGGGGGCCTGTTAGACATGCTCTAAGTTTTCTACATTTTGGATGGGAGGAAGTGACAATAGAGTTAGTTTTCTCTAATGGGACTGTTTACTTAGGGCATCTCCAGCCGTTGCGCCCCCCCAGGGCCCAAAACGCCGCCGTTTTGGTGCGGCCGCGGCGCTAAACGGCGCTATTCTGGAACCTGGGGGGGCGCGTTTTCCAGTCGCGTACCGAGCCCAAGAATCGGCCCAAACAAACGCAAATTTAAAAGGGGCGAAATTTTATTGATCAAAGCGAATTGCGTACATTTTCGAGCGAAATTCAAACTAAAACAGCGGAAATGTAAACTACGCGACAACTACCCCTACGCCTACGCATCGTCGTCTTCATCAGCGGCGTCGCCGTGGCGGCGCTGGTTGGAGGGGCCAGCTTCGCTCTGACGGCGTTGCTCCGCCCGCTCCGCTCGGGCTTGCAGACGCAGCCGGTGCAGCTGCGCCTGCTCGGAGGGCGGGCGGCTGCGGCGCTCGCCCTGCAGCGCCACCTGCCGTCGGTCGGCCTCGTAGAGGGCGATAATGCCCGTCTGCTCGGCCGAGGCAGCGCGCGCGGCCATCTGCCGGCGCACCTCTCGCGCCGCCTCCTCCCTCTGGTGTGACTCCAGAGAGGCCTGGATGGCGGCCGCCTCCGCCGCCTGCGCCGCCTGCACGAGGACGCCGCGAACCTCGCGGTACGCGCCCTCGTTCTGCGCCGTCTCGAACGAGTGCAGCCCGACGTGCTGCTCGGGCCATATCGGCTGCCGCCTCACCTCCCGCCTCCACTGACGGGCAGCCCGCCGTGCTTCTCGTGCCTCGTCCTGCTGCGGCTCCGGCGCCACCTGCTGCGGCTCCGGCGCCACCTGCTGCGGCTGAAGCGGCTCCGGCGCCACCTGCTGCGGCTGAAGTTGCTCCGGCGCCGCTGGCTGCAGCTCGTCGTCGTAGTCGCTGTCGGGCCACGCGTCCCAGAGACGATCCATTGCGGCGAGGGCGAGGACGGAGAAGATGGAGAAAGAACGGCGAGGGAGGAGACGAGAATGTGCGTACGGGGAGGGGGCGGGCACCATTTTTATAGCTTGGCGGGCCAGTCGCCGCGCCGGGCGTGTCACCGCTGCCGCCACGCCATTAATCCGGCAGCCTTTGACCGGGGTGCATGCACTGGGCGGCCGCCACGCCATAACTCCGGCAGCCTTTGACGGCGCGGGCGCCGAGAAGGAGGTCACGGGCGGTGGCTTCTGTTCCCGCGTTTTCCCGTCGCGTCGCTGACCGAGCTGGCCCACGCGCGCGGCCGCGCAGTTTCGCCCCCCAGGCCGAACCCAGCGGGCTGGGTTTGGCCTGGGTGCCGCGGCGCTATTTGGGCCTCTGGGGGGGCCGAGTGGTGAAGAAGCGGCGCTATTCGCCGCTTCCGCCGCGAAAAAAACCCCCTGGAGGGCTCTGGGGGACGGCTGGAGATGCCCTTAACTAACCAAAATGTGGTCAAATGGTTAGAAAAGGGTGGTTGCCTCGTCGTAGCAGGTTTCTAAAAAAGAATTGGCTAACCAAAAGCAAAAGCTAATTTTCTTTACCGGTTCCGGGAGGACCATTTTCGTGAGACTTCTTGCAGGCCCAAAAGTCCTACTACTGAATAAATTTCTTAGGGCTCTGGAATTTAGGCCTAAGCACGTCCATTTTGGAGACAGTCGCCTCTATAAAAAAAAAACACACTGGTAACATCTTACAGAAATGAGGAGCGTTAATTCTGCAACTCAAGTACTGGCAGTACTTTTTGGAGGTGCAAACTGAACCTGCCAACAGACAGAAGAAGCCGACCTGCGGGTGGCGCCGCCCACAGTCCACACCTACTGCAACTCCGATCAAATTCCACAAGGCGTGAGTTTTGCGGAACATCATTGCTCCGTCTCGCCGCCACCGGGGTTGGCTAGCTCGCCGTGCACGGCCGCCTCGTGGTGACTGGCTGCGCTGCGCCGCCACGGGAGATCCTGATGCCTCGCCACTGCTCCACCACACCCATGTCCCGCCTCCACCGCCATTTCTCCTCCTCCGCCTCCTCCACGTCGCCGCGCCTACGCTCCTGGTCTCCCCATGCCTCCTTTGCCGCTGCCACGGAGCGTGTCCGCGCTGGCACGCTCAGCCCCGAAGACGCACACAACCTGTTCGACCAATTGCTAGGGCAGGCAACCCCGGTCCACGAGCGCTCGCTCAACGGCTTCCTCGCCGCGCTCGCGCGCGCCCCGGACTCCGCCGCCTGCGGAGATGGCCCTACCCTCGCCGTCACCCTCTTCAACCGTGTGCGCCGAGAAGAAGCCGACCTGCGGGTGGCGCCGCCCACAGTCCACACCTACAACGTCCTCATGGACTGCTGCTGCCGCGCGCGCCGCCCGGACCTAGGGCTTGCCTTCTTCAGTCGCCTCATCACAACATGCCTCAAGACTGACGAGATCACCGCCAACATTCTCCTCAAGTGCCTGTGCTACGCAAAACGCACAGACGAGGCTGCAAGAGTGCTGCTTTATAGGATGTCAGACCTCAGCTGTGTGCCTGATGCCTACTCATACAACACCGTACTCAAGGGCTTATGTGACGACAGGAGGAGCCAGATGGCGCTTCACCTACTCCAGACGGCGGCGAAAAAACGTGGGTGCTCCCTTGACGTGGTGGCATATAACACAGTCATCTATGGCCTCTTCAAGGAAGGCCAAGTAAGCAACGCATGCAATTTATTCCATGAAATGGTGCAGCAAGGGTTCGTGCCAGATGTGTTCACATATAACTCGATTATTGATGCGTTGTGCAAGGCCAGAGCAATGGACAAGGCAGAGTTGTTCCTTCGGCAGATGGTTGATGATGGTGTTCGACCGGATAAAGTGACATATACTAGCATGATCCATGGATATTCCACTTTAAGCAGGTGGAAGGAGGCAACTAAAATGTTCAGAGAAATGACAAGCCAGGGTCTTATACCAAATATTGTTACTTGGACCTCGTTCATGGCCTCCCTTTGCAAGCATGGAAGAACCAAAGACGCTGCAGATATTTTTCAGTCCATGACGGCCAAGGGCCACAAACCTAATATCATCACGTATCATGTTCTGCTCCACGGGTATGCCTCTGAAGGATGCTTTGCTGATATGATTAATCTTTTTAATTCAATGGCAGGCAATGGCATTGTAGCCGACTGCCATGTTTTCACCATTTTAATCGATGCATATGCTAAACAAGGAATGATGGATGAAGTTATGCTCATATTTACTGAAATGCGAGGACAAGGAGTGAGGCCGGATGTATTCATCTTTTCAAGTGTAATAGATGCATTTTGTAAAATGGGTAGGTTTGCTGATGCTATGGAAAAATTTGCTCAGATGATTTCCACTGGAGTACAACCGAACGAAGTTGTTTATTGCTCCCTAATTCAAGGTTTTTGTACACATGGGGATTTGGTGAAAGCTAAGGAATTGGTTTATGAAATGACGAACAAAGGTATTCCTCGGCCTAACATTGTCTTCTTCAGTTCAATAATAAACAGTCTATGCAAAGAAGGAAGAGTTATGGATGCACACGATATCTTCAACTTGGTCATAGACATAGGTGATAGGCCTAATGTCATTACATTTAATTCATTGATTGACGGATATTGCTTAGTCGGCAACATGGAGAAAGCAATCAGAGTGCTTGATACAATGATATCTGTTGGCATTGAGCCTGATGTTGTTACGTATACTACTCTTCTTGATGGCTATCTTAAAAGTAAAAGGATCGATGATGGGTTGATTCTGTTTGGCGAAATGTCGCATAAGAAAGTGAAACCTACAACCGTTACATATAATATCATACTGGATGGGTTATTTCGAGCTCGGAGACCTGTTGCTGCAAAGAAAAAGTTCAATGAGATGATCGAAAGTGGAACAACTGTGAGCATTTCAACATACCGTATAATTCTTGCAGGACTTTGTGCAAATAATTGCACTGACGAGGCAATCTCCGTGTTCCAAAAATTAGGTTCAATTAATGTGAAGTTCGATATCGCAGTACTCAATACTATGATTAATGCAATGTACAAGGTTCAGAGAAGAGAAGAAGCTAAAGATTTGTTTGCTGCAATATCTGCCAGTGGGTTGGCACCTAATGCTTCTACTTACGGCATAATGATACGAAATCTTCTAAAAGAAGGTTCTGTGGAAGAAGCTGAAAATATGTTTTCATCAATGGAGAAGAGTGGTTGTGCCCCCAGCTCTCGTCTTATAAATGATACGATCAAAATGTTATTGGGAAGATGTGAGATAGTCAAGGCCAGAAAGTATATGTCTAAGGTTGATGGGAAGAGAATCTCACTTGAAGCTTCAACTGTATCGCTGCTGATGTCTCTCTTTTCAAGGAATGGAAAATATCGGGATCAAATAAAATCGCTCTCTGTAAAGTACCTGTTTTTCGATGGAGTCAGTTCTGTTGCAAATGACTCGGTAGATAAGCCTTGGTGTGGTTGAGAGCTCCCTCTCAATGACGTTGGCATGTGTTCTCTAATGTTGAAGGTGCCACCATGGTGTTTTTATCCCAGAATTTATTGAATGCAGCCTATGAACATCAAATTTCACAGGCATCCTATCGACATTACTCCTGATATGCACACCATCTCCACGCGCAATAGCGTTCTGGTGTGTGATGCATTTGGTAATGGTGAAACATTTGTAGTTGTTTGGGCATATCATCGCGGATGTCAATTCCTGAGTTTATCGAGATCTTCCTACGCTATCAAGCTATTGGGAGTTCTCTTAACCCTATATATGCA
Source organism: Alopecurus myosuroides (assembly GCA_028641055.1). Classification (NCBI taxonomy): domain Eukaryota; kingdom Viridiplantae; phylum Streptophyta; class Magnoliopsida; order Poales; family Poaceae; genus Alopecurus; species Alopecurus myosuroides. Next base: position 324,980,497 of record CM054057.1, on the reverse strand, counting down.
TGACTGGAAGAGGAGATTTTAATCTGGTGATATTTCTTGCAACCTAGAACCTGGTGCCTTCTGTGCAGCATTACATCTTCGTGGACCTAGAATCTGGTGATGTTTCTTGCAACCTAGAACCCGGTGCCTTGTGTGCAACCTAGAACCTGGCGATGTTTAATTCTATCAAGGTTTGAACATATCTTACCTTCAATTTGGGATTCTGAAACAGAACGGCCTAAATCTTGCGCTGGTGTGGCCGCTGTCTGAAACTAACTAAAGGTTGTCTGTACCGTACTAGAGAATGTTCTGCCAACAAAAGTTTAGTTGAGGTACTGACGTCGCAAACAACGGTGCATCAACATCCAGATTTTTAGAAACAACCGGCCGGCCTGATCAGTTGTAGTACAGGAGTACAGAAGACATCAGCTACCACGCCCCCCGGCGCTCCCGTAGCCTGGAGCCCTTCCCCGTGGGCGGCTAGTCAACCTCAACCGTATCTATCTATATATTGGTGGAGCCCTTCCCCGTGTGCGGGCATCCACTAAACTTTAGCCTTAGCGGAATGGAGTGGACGGAAGCGGACGTCCAGCGGTGCGTCCGCCTGCACTCTGATAAAACTGCACAACAGGCACGTGCAGAGGACACGTTCCACTTCCATCTGGTTATGTCCTTGTTTACTTATGTTTCTCTATTTGGCAGAAAGTTGCTAGATGATGTAGGCGACATGGCCTATGTAGCAAGTAGCAAATTTTGTTCGGCTGTGGCATGGAAGATGCCCCTGATCGGAAAGAAGGAAAGTAGTTCCATGCATATTCAGTGACTTTGGGCTGTCTATGAAAGGTATTTTCATATTATGATCTGTTCTATGCGAGAAATAGCATAGTAATACAATACTGAAGCATCAGTGTTAATTGTTTCCATTAGTTATTTGAGTCATCAGTCGTGTGTCAGTCACTAAAGAAATCGTTACATTACTTTCTGCACTTTCTACTTGGTTCAGTTTCAATAGGATGCATGATCCGCGGTCTCAAAATGCGGTCTGACCGCAGCCCAATTGTATGTTGCGTAGTTGAAGCTTTAAAATGTTACTAGAGAGTAGGCACTTGGGTGCAGCAATTGCATAAATCAGTGACTTTAGAACCCCAACAATTTGTTGCTTGGTATTTGTCTAGAGTGCTTTCAGCACGTATTAAATGTGACGTAGAATGTCAAAACATAGTTCAATACAGGTAGTGCACTTCAGCTTTGAAAAGACGGATGTAGTGATCTGGCAAGATTAGAAATGAATATTTCGTAGTACATTTTATTTTATGGTTTTTTAATATTTACTTTAATAAACAATTATCTTTCTTCAATTCTTCCAGATTTTGACATTTGCACAGAAATAAACCATTGGATTAGATCCAGTTTAGAGAATTGTTAGACTTCCCAAGACTATGGTGTTGGCTAATTATTAGTAATATTATTTTTCTTATACAAAATTATTATTAGAATTTGGAAGAAATAAAGCGATTCCTGTAACCCCGAAAACTTCATGCATGGTTACAGAAACTATGGATTCCTTGCTCATTGATTTCTCATAACTCCTCTTGCCTAACTTATTTCCCGGTTCTTGTCTTCTTGAGCTTATACCCTTTATGCACAATGATATTAATGATGGAAAGTTTTTTTTTTTGGTTGGCTATAGATTTAGAACTGTTTGAATCCCCATCTTTTTGTGCCCAAAGAAATGGATGATGAGAAGAATGTTCTCATATTTAGAGGCATCATGGAACGTGAACCTAAAAACTTGAAGGAGAGCACTCCCAAGAATCCTAGGAATTTTGGATGTTATCCGTTTTGGAGATAAACTATACAGATACGTTTTCCATATGCTTTGCTGTTGTAGATGTTATGCTGCCTAGATAGTGCATGACTGAATTTTTAATATCTGGAGCTTTGTTTTACCAAGTTTTGGAGTTCAGAGGTTTAAAGAATATGTGCTTTACTAGGGCACGACTCTATTCCTTACAGTTTCCTCCATTTTTTCACATGTATATTATATTATGGTCTCTGGATACGGTGATTACAGCTGTGTGTTTCAACACTATGAATACCTACGGCATTTTAGCACTCTAAACGCTTCCTTTAGTTATGCCTACGGTAGTGTGTTAACTATTTATCTAGCTAAAATCAATTTGTATCAGACCTCCTGATATAAGTACCTGATAGGATTCAAACATGCACCATAAACCAAAAAAAAAAAAAATTAACTTGGTAGGAATTACTTCATTCTGTGTCTTCATGCTGCTAATAGCACGTCCTGTTGTTGTGCACTAGGTTTGTTAAGATAAATTATACGAATATGAGTTTTTGTGTGGTTCTCTTATATGTTGTATCTCTTCTATGGTACAGGAAGAGATCCGTTACATGGTAAAGCATGAACTGATTGTGGGCATGTTCTTCATGGCTTCAATGGAACATAATGAGGTTTTAGAAATTGTCTGTGCAGATTTTTTTCACATTATACGGGGTTAGCTTTAACCTTATCCACCCTTTGTTTGATTAAGTTCACAGAATTGAAAGGGAAAGGTTTGACAGTACTAATCAACTATCCCTACACCTACAATAATTGAAAACTTTTACTTTGTTGGTACTAATCAACTGTAACATCCTTAACTTGCTTCTTACAGGTACAGTTCCTCATACCGCTTTGTCGATGCCTATTTAGATATGAAGACCCTGCATGCATTGGGTAGACGAAAACTAGGATAACAACAATTGATACTTTGGACTGTCCAAGTAAGTTACAATTAGAAACTATACTGGTATTTTAAGGTATGTTTTGTTCTTGCCAATCCTTTCTAAATGAAGTATAACTTCACTTCAATGTGTTGCTGTTAGAGTACGTGATGGGCCTAGGCTCGTTAGGTTGCAGCTCGAGGACGAGCTGCATGTCCAGGTGGGATGTAGTGTTAGAGTACGTGATGGGCCTGGGCCCGTTAGTCTTAGGGTTTGCTTAGGGGTCAAGTAAGCCGTGCTTGGGAGTCAAGTAAACCTCTCTATATATGGAGAGGAGATGTATCAATCTAATCAAGCAAGAATTAAGAAGGAAAACCCTTCTCCTCTTGCCCGGCCGTGGGAAAGGATCCCCACGGCCGGCTCTCTCGCGCCCTCGCAGCTCTCTCTCTCCCGCTTAAACCCTAGCAACCATAACAGTTGCAGCATTCATGGTTTCACTATAGTTGAGCTTTTAGGCAGCATATTGTCATTTCTTTGGCCAAAAAATTTAGGAACCTAACAACACCCTGTTAAATCTTGTTGCCATTCAAAAGACATGGAGGAATTCAGTATACGCAGCAAGCAAGAACGTAAATAGCAACTAGACAATAAAGTGCTTCTCCAGTGAAGATAGCAGCTGCCGAGTGTGATAGATGAACGCTTCAGACTTGCTTGAGATTTTGGTACCAGTTGCTAGCCGTGTTTCTTTTGTATCCGCGTCTCATGTGTGTATACCACTAGGTCACTGTGCTTATTGGTTCTGACACCAGTCCAATTTCCTTGTCTATATCATGCACCAAGTTACTCTGTTGGTTTTAAAATATTACTGATATTTTGTCAGATTCAGGTTTTGAGAATTTCACATTAAATCTCTCTTATGTAGTATTTAAACTTTCAAGTAAACACACGTACACATGACACACTGGAAGAATAATAACAAGGGAGCACGATTGAAATAAAAATGTTGTGTTCACTGCACAACCGCTGCCAATGTGTTGGAAGCACACGGTTGATTTTTTCCTTTCTATTCGCCTTCCTCTCTATTCATTCAGTGCCAGGATCCACTTGTTCCCCTTTATTTAGCACTGTGTTATGTAAGTTATTTCTTCTAACAATGATGTCAAGTTGTCAACTAACTCATTAAGAAAGAAAGAATTCCTGAAATTAAAGGTTGTGGCCACGAGCTGATACATGGAAGAATTGGCCAAATCGTTGCCAGGGAAAACTTTTTCATTAGACTTTTTTGGTGCAGATGCACCACTGGTGCTTTTATGAAACTTGTTTTAAAGCTAGATTGCTTGACTCAAGAAATCTTAGAATAATGGTAAGATATCATTTCTCTATAGATCAGATATGCTGTCTTTTCATCTGGATATTAATGGGAGGTATTTGGTCTTTTTCCCCATGAATTTGCAAGCTAACATCAAGATAATTTTTCATAGTGTACAGCGCAAGAAAGCATGGATGAACTAACATTCATTTCCATCCAATAGAGCACTCATCGCAACACTGTCATTTTTGTTGTATATCAGTTTCTACAGTAGGTAAAATTTATACGCGTGTACTTAACGTATGTACAAATATGACTGCCAATTGCAGAATCTCCAATAGAAATTTCACTCATATGCCTTGATTACAATAAAATTTTCCTACATAAGCAAGATATTTATTTATCTTCTCTGCAGTTTGGTTTTACTCCTTTAGAGAAATTTTCAGCCTATATATAGAATTATGGCTGTGCTGGTGCCAAATGATGATAACCTGATAAAAGTATAAAGTAAAATAAAATGTTTGATTATCACATCTCTTGGATCTTCTCGAATACTATAATCATATCTTACCTCAATTTTTTTCTTGTTCAGAATCACTTGGTTTGTTGTCCATCTGTCATCTTGCAAATGCAGACCAACCCATAATGGTCGCAAAGTAAAACAATTATAGGAAGCTATCTCATCTTGCTCATGTCATGTTAATTTCATTTCTAATTGTCTGTTGAATATGTTTCTAAGATGGCCATGGTATATATTTCTTTTATCATTTTGTTACAATTTTTGACTCCCTTCCTTCGCACAGATTGATATCTTCACCTGGTTAATACTTGTGAATTTTAATGCATTTCAGGGAACACTAGATGAGGCGTACACACTACTTTCTGAAACTTTTTCGCTACTTCAACAAGTACACAACCCAATACAGCTATCCTAGCATGAGAATCCACTTAAAGTCCACAATAAAATTTCGTTATCAGTAGTCTATTACATAGGCATACGCACTATTTCCTGAAACCTTTTATTTTCTTGTTTCTCTATGTTTTTTATCTCACTGATTCTAATTCTCTATGTTGTACGTAGGCCAGAGTACAAGCAGCTGCATTCATTGGATGACCATCTTGTTGGTGTTCTCTTTGTTGCCTTAACTGCAACAGCCACATAAAGGTATGGATGTTTCACTAGCAGTTATTTCCTTCTTTTCTTTGCTTGTTGTACGTACTTCAATTATTATTATTATTATTATTATTATTATTATTATTATTATTATTATTACTACAATCTTTACAATAAATATGCTTATTCACTTGTGATGACTGCTTACATGTTTCATTTGTTTTGTCCAGTGCATACGTCCTTTGTTCTCTCTATACCAAAGCCACCTTTTCTATAGTGTGCAATCATGCAACAAATCAATGTATTTTATCAGTGAACTTGTGAAAGATGTCCCAAAGACCTGTACTTTGGGTGGCTCAGCAATAATTTACCGTACCACTATTTGGGACGTTGTATATTTTCATCCTCTGATATTCAGTAAACAAGTACACGCCAGCAGCTTCTTTTTTGCTGCTTGTAACCCGTGCTTTTAAAAAACAATTATGTATACGTTCATGCAGAATCAATAATACTTTATTTTGGAGAAGAATAGTAAAACTTGAAATAGGTATGAGATACTTTTCTGATGATCTACTTTAGTATTAGGCATTTCCTTTTTCTGATTGATGTTATACCTTTTGGAGACTTCAAATGTAACTTAGGTGCATGCACTGAGATCTGTCCTGATAATGGTTCTTATAGAACATGCAATTATAATTTTTTATAAGTTATTTTACGGAGTAATATGAGATTTTTTTGGCTCCAGTTTTGATACAATAGAATCTGGTTTTAACATATACCAGGTGCATGTTAGGTTACTTTGTGGCGGATCTATTAATGTATTAAATTTGAATTTTCTGTCTGCTGGAGTCAAATCTAACATTTTCCACGGTAAAATGGTGAACAAAGCTAGAGAGGAATCCCGTAGGTCTATCATTTATGTGCATGTTAATTTTTTTTGTTTGTCTATTTATTATCTCTCTCTTTTTGCTTCTCAGTTTGTTTTGAACAACCTTAAATCCTTACAGTAGGTTGAATCCATCAATGCTCAGGGTACCATTTTGAGCCTGTTGTTATTTGCTTAGATATGCCTGATCAAGCCATTTTATACATGTTATGATTTACACAACTCATGATAGTGTGATTTTTTCTTACACTACAAAATATTGGTCGACATATTATTCTATTAGTAATGCTTTACATCGTGCAAGTAAGTAAACGAGAGAAGTAATTACACCGACTAAAAAGATATAAGACTAGCATGTAATGTGAGTTTCCTGTGGAAAATATTGAAACCCTAATATTCTGTTATATTGATTTGGCCCTCATATGGAGGTTATATAAAGGGGGTACAGGGGTAGGTAGAGACTTGGAGTACAAGACACGTAGAGTCCTAATCTATCCCTACACATATACGTGTCTGTATTCTAACATCCCCCTCAGTCGTAGCGGGAGTGAAGCGGACGCTTGTGAGTGGATTTGAAGATTTGCGCTTCCATCACTTCCTCCTCTCTGTCATCATGTCAAAAAAGGTTCATCTCACAAAACAGTGGGCATTGTGTATGAGCAATTTTTTGTTTGAATTTTTGGAGCAACCACCATGTCAATAAGTAGCAATTTCAGCAAAATATGTGGATCAATCTCAGCTTGCTAATATCTTTTCTTCTACACAAGCAATTCCGATGCTACTACCACTGTCAGTAGCAATAATTTGCTACATAACTGCTTCCAGGAACCAATCACATCAAGTGGACACATATACCATCAACCAGCACATCAATTGGAGCAAACATTTGTACCAACATAAATCACAGCAAATTGGACCAATTTCTTCTACAAGCAAACCATCACACAAACAACAGCAAGTGGAGCAATTCTTTTCATTGCAACAACAATCACAACAAATTGGGCTCAATTTCCACCAACCATCACAAAAGTTTTGCTCCCATTGATCAACAAGTTGCAGGAGCAAATTTTGCTGGAGCAAGCATCACATATTTTGAGCGACCATCACAGAATTGGGAGCAAATTTTGCAGGAGCAACAAGTTGAGCAAAAAAACTCACAGAGCGTGCCGGTTCCTCAACGTCCGGATCTTCATTGAAGAGGGCAGGAGGATTTCTGACACCCTCACTCGGTCGCGGAGCAAACCATGCTCCCAGCCCGCCGTCGTACATGCTGGAACTCCGTCTCCGCCGCCGGCTCGCCGGATTTGCCCCCCGAGTTTGAAGCTACTATGGAGGGCGGGGGGACGTGGTGAGTTTGACCAGGAGGAGAGTAGAGGATATTGTTGCGGATGTGGTTAGCCATGGCGTTTGATTCGCGGCAAGCCGCCGCGTCGATCTCCTCCCACGCCGCCCCCGGAGATCACGGGGAACTGCCCGATCTGCGTCCCTGTCCTTTTTTGCTTCGTTGCGTCTCCTTTTTGCTCCTTGAAGCAAAAGCGGGGAAGTGTGCTACTAGTCGTTCATCGTGCGGCCCAGCTTTGCCCGATCGAACGGCTCCCGACCCGGGGGATCGAGTTGTTTCATCCCCCGGGGGACGCTCAGCGCGGTCCTTTTGTTTTTATGGTTTTGACGCACCTAACCGGCCAAGAGGCGCCCCAAGGGGTGCCCCAGCTTCTAGTATAGGAACAATCATGCAGGTTCTAGCTAGTACAAGCAAGCAATAACCCAACAACACTTGGTGGTGGCCGGGCGTGGTGCTGAGCCCCGTTCGGCCTTGGACGGGGGCGACGACCGCTTGGTGGTGGCCGGGCGTGGACGGGGAGGTGATTATTCGGGGCGGCCGCCGTCGGAGGCTCGGGCGGCACAGTCGAGGCGTGCGTGGGGTCTGCCCCCTGCGGCCTTGCGGGAGCTACTCTCCTGGTGTCTCCGAGGCGGCTTTCCGGGGTTTTGGCGCTCCCAGGTGAGAGGATGCCGGGGCGGTGGTGCGGTGCGTCGCAGCATGGTGGTCTCGGAGTGTGGTGCCGCGACCACCATGGCTGGCAGTGAAGGACGGGAGGCGGCCTCTCTTCTTGCGGCTCCCCAAGCTTGTGGGCGGTTGGATCGAACTCTAGGCGAAAGCCTTGCACGAGCTCCGGTTGGTGCCGACGACGGCGGCGCTTTCGGGCGTCGTTCCATTCTTGTTTGCGTCGTTGTGGAGGCTCGACAACCGGCCCGACGCGAGGGGTCCGATGATCTACGGGTGAAAGCCTAAGCTCCTTTGGGAGCGGACGACGGTGGCGGACGCGCCACTACCTTGTTGGAGGCGTCGTATTGGAGTCATTGGCCCTTGTGGCACGGTGGGCTCGCGGCAGAAGGGAGGCGGTGGCGGGGTCAGTGCACGTCGGGTCAGCGGCCCTAGAGGGTGGTGGTGTGTCGAGGCGGTGGCCTCGGGATCCATGGTGAGGAACGGCTTCATGAGGTGGCGTGGTTGCTTCCTGGTTTGGGTGTCTATGCTGGTGCTGCGGCCAGTTGTGGTGGGTGCTATGGTGGCGTTGCGAGCCGTGTGGCAACGACGACGGTGGTGAGCGGAGCCGAGTCGCGGCATGTCCTTCGTCACCGAAAGTCCGTGTTGTGTCCTGTTGCGAAGTTGTGAAATCAGAGATGCATGTCTCGGGCGGACAGGCTGGCTCTGACGCCACTTTCTCTGCAGTGGCTGTGCGGACTCCGTGGATGCAAGGTGTGCATCTTTCTCCGTTGAAGCTCTTCGTCGAAGTCGGAGCTGCCGTTCCTCGATGCTTTGGGTCATCTGTTTGGCATAGGCCGACATGGTTTTCTACGTTGGCTGCGACGAGGACTTCGTCGGTGGTCGCCGAAGGTGAAGTCGGAATCGCTTGCTCGGGGAGGAGTGACGACGACGCCACTTGTTGTCGACCTAGATGTTGTTCTTTCTCCTCACTGGTGTGTTTCCTTGTGGGTAGCCAGGTCAGCCGGGTCTGCCCAATGTGGTGTTCCATGACCACTTTGGTGCACTTGTTACGGTTTTCGGCCGGTTCCCCGCTAATGAACCGATCAATTCACTCCCTCTTTTTAATAAAATGAGGCAATGTTGCCCGTTTTGTTCAAAAAAAAAAAAATACATGGAACACTTCAGGTTCTTTTCATATATCTGCTTCAACATCTTCAGGGAATACAGGAAACAATCAATACTTTAGCTTCAAGTACCTACTCTTGATTCAAGATCACCGGCTTGAGCGGATGCGCTCTGAGCTCCAACAAGTCCGCCGTCGAGTGTGTCAACCAGAACCAGCTCATGTTGTTGGCCCTGATGATGTTGTCGCAGCTGTGTCATTGTACTCCCCTGCAAGTGCAACAATATAACCTCATTTTGTGTACATATTACTTCATTATCTGATCAAGTAGATAGATCCAGGAAGTCTACACATTACTTAGGAAAGGCACACACTTTGAGGAGCCCGCGTACCCCCGCGTCGTCTCCCGCGCGAGACGATCGGGGCGGCCTGCCCTCCCGCTGCTCAGCCAGGTCCCCGCCTCCCTCCCCTCTCGTTGTCGCCGCGGTGGTGCCACTAGTTGGTGACCCGACTTGGGGCTCGGCCGGCGGTGTCCGGCCCAGATCTGTGCCCTTGGGCCCGATCTGGGTTAACACGGGCTGACCTTGCTCTGTTGGGTGGCCTCCGGTGGGATTGAGAAGGACCTCGTGACATTGATGGCGGCCTCGGCGCCGGGTCTGCGGCAGCGCGGCGGCGGGAACTTTACGGGCCGGGCCGGGCCGGGTGGTATGGTGTGTTCCTGCTGTTGCGTCCGGTCTGCTACTGCCATTGGCGGTGGAGGTTGTTCCCTCCCACGTGGCCTCTGTACCGCCGTCTCTCGCTCTCGGAAGTTCCCTCTCGGTCCAACCGGCATCGCAACGCCTGCCATGGTGAGACGATGTTGATGGACCCAAGTATGTGGTGGCGCATGTTGGTGGGCGGCGCGCTTGGTGGTGCTGACGGAGTGTCAAGGGTTGTGGTGCGTTAGGGTCGGGAGAAATCCCTATCTGCGCTTGCCGGCACCGGCGCGACGACGCCTACGGGCGCCGCCGTCCTTCCTGAAGGGCGTCGGGAGTACCCTTACCCCATCCCTTTCCGTGTATCGGGAGAAATCCCAGGATTAGTCCGGGCAGCAGCGGCGGCGCCGTCGTCTTCCTTCTTGAAGGTGTTGTTTGGTGCACGACATGTCGGGGGCAGGGGTGTGTGGTGGGACAAATCCGGTGGGCGCAGCGGTGGAGGGTCCTCAGCATTTTAGTCGATCTGGCGTTGGTGGCATTTTTTCTTCTTTTGTTCTCTTGTTTTTCTTTTGGGCTTGATTGTGCTGTTTGCCCCAGATTTGGTCTCACAGTTGTATGGTGTGGTTGCTATATTAATATAGCGGGGCGCAAACCTATTTCGTCAAGTCTACACATTACTTCACTATATGATCAAATAGACAGATCAAGAAGCAAGAAAAAGTGCATGACATTATTCCCACCACCATGTGCATGACAGAACCCAACTAGCCCATTTTCCCCAGTGTACGTCAGGTAGGTACTGATAGCGAGCCTAATTATTTCACACAATTATAGACTCAAGAATATCATCCTTTGCTTAACTAAAATTAAGGGCCAACAAATCTAAAGATGGAGGACAAGTAAAATCAAGGGAAAGACCTTGGGCTTTGAGGGATGGCGGTTTCTTCATCACACTCGAAGTATTTTTCTCAAACACCAAGCATTCTTCCTCCTCAGCATCTAGTGCAGAAACACATATGTGCTCAACTATCAACTCCCTTAATAAAAATCAGAAAGTACACGTAGGAAAAAGAGAGACTGAAAGTAAATGAGCATGATTTAGACCAAGTATGGACCATTACATGCTCTGTAATCAATCAAAGTAGTGCACTGAGCATATACATGCTCTCAGTTTAGAGATGTGTAAAATATTTACTACTTTGATTATTTAAAGATGTGTTTCACGAGATATGTGCAGTCCAAAATAACTACTACTTTGATTGATTACAGAAACAGGTAGCTGAAACTTAACCAGTCTACTTCATGTACAAACCAATATTGCAAATAATTTGGGACGTAAATTAGTATTCCAAGTTTTGGTCTGTTAGGGACCCAACATGACAAGTCAATATTCATTGGAAAGGCCAATATTCTTGCGAGAGGTAAGGATCACAAATCTTTGCAGATCCGCACATGAAAATTTGTTTAAAAGGCATTGGAACTAGGTGTAGTATTTAGAGGAATACGCACTTTACAAGTTAGACCAGAATTCAGGCACTAATAAGCCATTCATTTACCGTAAACCTAGCTTGTATAGGTTTTTGCGCTTGATAAATTAAACGCTAGTTTTATGCCGCATTTATTTAAACCTAAACCGTAATTATTTTAAAACGCATATTCACACCCTCTAGGCGGTATACTTGTACTCTCAGCCGGGAGGGGTGGGGACCTGATCGGCCGCATCGGCTTCGGCGGCAACGGTGACGGCAGAGAGGGCGTCCATGGGGTGTTTTTCGAGCTGGGAGGCAGGAGCGAAAGCGTTAGAGCGTCCTTGGCGTGGCACAAACATGCGGGTCAGGATAGAACTAGGGAGGAGATTGGCGGGACAGCGAAATCATCCACGCGCGTCCGCGCCGACGCATTTCCGTCCCAAATATGGGTCAGAAATGGGTCGAAACGGAGGGGAAACCGGTCATCTGTCCGTATTTTTTAAATGGGTCACGCACGTTCGGCCGTGGTTTTGCTCCGCGCGGATTTCGGACGCGAACATACCGAATGGGTCGGCGCGTTGGAGTTGCTCTTACCTACCGAGCTGCCATGCGAGTGGAGTACCTCCTGGCTGATTAGCGCACCTGCCTTGGCAAACATGCCCCGTGAGGCTCTCCTAGCTGGTGCGGCGCATCCCGCATGGGGGCGGAGGGCGAGTAGGACGGGGGCGCCGGCGCGAAGGGTGTAGACGGGCCATGGCGGCGGAAGACGCCGGCGAGCACGACCGGGGCGCCAGTGTAGAGGCCCCTGTCTAGCAAGTCCAAGGCCCCTCATATACATCCATTCACGATCCCAGGAAGATCAGTCGTGAACAACATACGAAGTTGGTACACATATAACATTATCCATTACACGAATATTAGAGTCTTACATAGATGGTCCATGACCAAGTCTTAACAACTGCCACGCAGGGCAGGCAAATAACAAACACACACAACGGAAGATAGCAAAACACAAAATGGTAGCACCCGAGCCCCGCCTTAACCTATAGGCTGCTGACCTGGAGACGAGCCTAGTTCACGTAGTCGTCGACGTAGTACTCCTCCTCGTGTTAATCCTCTTGAGGCTGCTCCTCGTATTCTGGCCAAGTAAATAGCCAGGGACGAAACCAATATGAGTACATTTGAATGTACTCTGCAAGATATCCTTTATGAAGCTTAATAGAATGCAAGTATGCTTATTTGGTGGAGTGGGTAGGCTATACATAGGGTTCACTATCCATGATGGATGAAAGATATATCATGGTTGATTTTGACATCTCTATATCTTTGTTGAAGAAGATATTTCAAAAGAAAATAATATGGTTTCTGTTGTAGATATCACATATCCAAGAGGTTTTGTAAAACTTTGTTTAAAGAAGGTTTTTCTTTGCAAAACTTCTTGTAAAACACTTTCCAGCTTTCCTTCATCAGTACCTCCCAGGTACATAGTTCCTCTTACAGTACCTCCCAGGTACATAGTTCCTCTTACAGTACCTCACATGTACAAGTCCTTTTTCCAAAACAACCTTTTTTGAAAACATTGACACAATACTAGCTACATGGCCATTCAACCGTCCATATCCAAGGACGCGGCTATTCTGAATAGATTTACTCTGTAGAGGTGTACACAATCCAGAAGATCCAAATCATCCGCCATGAATCACCCATGGACTGTTCACAACAGTATGCAAACATCAGATATTTGATCCTAAATTTCCACTATGGTCAAGCTAGTATATGACTATCCCTTCAACTGGGTTTGTTCTCCCCGGCACCGTGTCATACACATCCATGACAGGAGACCCAACTGTTACATCCAGAGGGAAAATTAATCCCACACTTTGCATGTCCCGTATCTCCCTCCTGGCGACACTTCGGTTCAAAGAATCACATTCTCTATAGCATTTGGGATAGAACACACACTAACACGAACAAGTTTCTAGATAGGCCTCTTGCCCATTTTGAGGTAGAGTGGCAGTACGTCTTGGTTGTCCAGCGAAGACTAGGTTATGTGCCTTTTATATACCATTTCAGAAACATTCCTCTTTTCCACCTCTAGTGAACAAGGCCCGTCTTTTCACCGAGGGTTTTTTCCTAGAAGCATTTGTTTACAAAAGCACATTTTAGGGTGTCCACTTAGGGATATCAATATTATTAAATTTGGTGGTATTTATATATACCATATGGTGGCTAAGGGCTTGGTAACACCAAGTTTGACTATTGACAAAGTGATAGTTACTAGTAATATTAGCCACCGCAAAAATAGTTTTGTTAACCATATTTTTATAAAACTTCAGTAATAGATAGATAATGATAAGTGTAATAACAGCAAGCATTAGGATGTCTTTCCTTGGTAATGGTTCAAGTCTTTCTCTTGAAAATAGCAAGAGTAGAAACATGCCTCTTCTTCTCCAACACTTCCTTCCTCGTTTTCTAACGTCGTAAAAAGAAATAATGACACACAATAAGAACCAACTAAGGAAAACAATGGTACTAAGCAATACATACAGCATGAAATGCACAAAACAATTTATCACTCCACAATCCAAAGGCAACAATTAATAAACACACATAAGCAAAAACTAGAGTATTAGGAATAAGCCTATGGTGGAGAAATTGTATTTCTCACCAAAATGAAATGGGACTAGTGGGTGTTCCACTAGCTCTCCAAGACATTTGAGGGTCACAATGCCTCTAGTTTCACTTGTGGAAAAAATAATATTACACTAAACACTCATCACAACACTACACATACTAGTGAAAACAATAGGGTGCAAAATAATTAAGCAATGCTACACATGATTTCTTATAAAATAATATGCAAACTAACAGAGGTGATAACATCCTAAAAAAACAGTACCAAAATGGTACTGGACTCATCACATTAAAATAAAAAACCTAGGTTCTAAACCTAACAATACAATGCCTACATTTCTATTTAAATAAAAACTACTAGAAAACAATACTAGACTATTCCTTATTTCTATTTGTTACCAGACAAGCCCAAACTTCCTAACATACTAGTACTGTAAGAGAACATCAATATAACAGAGAGTAACACATCTACACATGCTAGAAAACAAGATTCTAAAACACAAACATTTAATCAAAACTATTTGCACAAGATTTAATATTAACAGAAAAGTGCTGAATCTAGATATGCATGCCATAAATAATCTAGAGCTATAAAAATTACACCAAGCTAGTATTAGATAGATCTGAACATACAAAAACTCATCCAGTTGGATTCACATCAAAATCATCATTAAACAACCTACATAAATCATAGAAATGCCCACTGGACATTTACCAAAATGCATGGCATTTCTAAAGGAACTCTCCTTGATGTGAGGCCAAGTGCTACTGGTAGATATCATCAAGTGCTACTAAAAGCAATTTAGTTTGCAGATTTGGATTCATATTTTGAAGTTATGCTCAAAATGGTTTAACAGACAGTCTCTGGCATTTTAATTACTATTGCAAAAATAAATCACAAAATCTAGATCTACAACTTGGATGTGTTTAAGAAAATGATAAGCTATAGTCATGATTTTTTGTTTGAATAAAATCTCATTATTTCTATTTTTACTAAGCTAAAAGCTAGGGTCATGTTTCTGCTATTTTTAAAAAGAATAAACAGTCGCAGCGCACGGGCTGGATCCAACCAATGCGGCCCAACAAGTGCACAAAGGGGCCCAAGTGCACGCGCGCGCTGGCGCTATGCGGCAACGCGGCCGTTCAAACGGAGCCATAGATCTCACGATCTACGGTCCTCGGTCATCTCCCTCCTCTCTCTCTCTCTCTGTTTCTCACAGGCGCTCGACAGATAAACGGCGACGCTCGATTTCTCACCTAGGGGTGTTGCAGGGTCGTGGCGAGGGGTCGAGGTCGTCGCAGGGACTCGAGACAGTGGAGGGGTGCAAACGGTGGCAGTCGGCGTGGCTCCAAACGACGGTGCGAAGCAGCTCGGCCGCGGCGGCTCCGACGACGGCGGTGTCTAGCCTGCAAGCGATCGATCAAACGGGGAGGTCAGGGAGGGTCTATGGGTTACGGGGAGCACGGAGAGAAGAAAATGGGGCGGTGAAAACGATAGAGTCGATCTCCACCTTCTCAGGAGGTGCTCGGTGGCTGGCGTTGAAAATCTACCCCGTGGTGCTCACTGGGAGCTTCCAGACTCGAGTGGGTGGGTCAAGGTGGTTGTGGTGAGGGTGTGGAGGGTAGTGGCGAGAGGGTGGCGTGCGGTATTCTTTATAGGCGCGGCGCCGTGGTCGGGGTCGTGGCCTCTCTCTCGGCCATGCCGCGGTGAGCACGGGCGCGTGCTCCCGAGCGGCCCTCGACGTGCAAATGGTCGCCTACAATGTCTAGGGGGTTAGGGTGGCGAGGCACTGCTCAAGGCGTCGAGGAGAGGCGTGGTGGTGGCACGGCGTGGCCACAGTGCACGCGCACTGTGTGCCCTGTGGCCTGTCCCCTCTTGTTTTCTCTCCCTCTGTTCCCTCTTGTTTCCCTCCCTCTCTGGTCTATCTCAAACGGATCCAAGGCATGCTATCACGAGTAGAAACATAGAGATATAGGTTAGGCAAGGTATCACTGTCCAATTTGCACAAAAACCATCAAATCCATCCACTCCATTTTCTGTCAAATAAAAGTTTTAGAAAAATTCAATTAAAATGACTTAGCCAAATTTCCAAGTCTGGAAATAGACAAAAACCTCAAAAAGTTCATCATGTTTTCAAGAAGCAAATGGATTCCAAAATTTGTTTTCTAAGGCGGAGATTGTTAAGACTGATTTTTTACTTTCAGAAACATTCGTTGGAAACAATTTTGGAATTGTGGAAGGCCTTGAAAACAAAGTGGAAAAAGTCCAAGTTTCTGTTTTTCCAAATCCCTGTTTTTCTGTCTTATTTTTCTTCCACAAAAACAAGCATGCAAATGATTATTTTCCAACTCCACAAAGCAAACCAAGCTTATAGATTTGTAGTCCATATATCATAGAACACTTTCATGCCAGGAAAACATAAAATGGGTTACTCTAACATGTTGAAAACAAGTGCTAGATATTGATACTTGGCTAGTTTTTCAAAGATAATTCCAAATAGAAACATCAAAGGAAAACATCCAATTTCTCTATTGTCCATTTTTTTTTCTTGATTCAAACAAAGCCAAATAATATTGTTAGGTTGAAATCAACCTTGGTACAATACTTGGGACAAAAATTCATCAAAGCATCATATGGAAAACATCACAGAAACAATAGTAAATCATCAGAAAAAAATGATAATTGATTTGAAAGAAAAGCTTGCTTGCATTGCATAGATACTTATGGTCACATACATATGTTGTCCACACAGATGTTTTTGTTGGATCGAAAATTTTACTTCCTTAGCTTCATTACAAGTGGTCCAAAATCTGGGGTGTGACAGATCTCCCCCCTTAAAAGAATCTCGCCCCGAGATTCGCAGGTCTAGTCCTTAAGGAAACCAGGGAACTCCTTCCTGATATAATCCTCATGCTCCCAGGTAGCTTCTTCCTCACAGTGATTTGTCACTGAATCTTAAGGAATTTGAAAGCATTCCTCCTGATCACACGAACATTCTCCTCAAGAACACGCAGGAGTCTATCACGGTAAGTCAGGTCATCATTCAGGTCAATGGTCCTGAAGTCAACGTCTTGGTAGGTGAGATCTTTCTTAGGTACATGAAGACACTTCCGGAGCAAAGACACATGGAAGACATTCTGAAACACAGAAAACTCTTCAGGTAATTCCAACTGATAAGACACTTCTCCATGACGGGCTAGTATCTTAAAAGGGCCATATATCGAGGTGCAAGCTTTCCCTTGACATTGAAAAGATGCATCCCTTTGAGCGGCGTAACACGAAGGTACACGAATCTCCAATAATGAAAGAGACGTTGCGATGCTTTGTGTCAGCATAACTCTTTTGGCGAGATTGGGCTGCCTTGAGGCGATCACGAATGAGCTGGACTTGTTCTTCTGCGGCACGCAGAGTGTCTACTCCAAAGACTTGACTGTCACCACTCTTAGTCCAGTTCAGCGGGGTACGACACTTGCGTCCATACAGGGCCTCAAAAGGTGCCATCTGTAAGCTAGACTGATAGCTGTTGTTATAGGAAAACTCCGCAAACGGCAGGTAGTCTTCCCACTTGACTCCATAAGACAAAACACATGCACGGAGCATGTACTCCAATATCTGGTGCACACGCTCTATCTGTCCATCAGTCTGCGGGTGATAGGTAGTGCTAAAAGCTAACTTGGTTCCCAGTGCTTCGTTTAACTTCTTCCAGAATCGAGATGTGAACTGTGATCCTCGATCTGACACAATCCTGCTAGGGACTCCATGCAGGCTAACTATCCGAGAAATGTAGAGATCAGCAAGCTGGTCTCCACGATATGTAGTCTTGACATGAATAAAGTGTGCAACTTTTGTGAGCCTGTGAACGACAACCCATATTGAATCATTTCCTCGGATGGACCTTGGAAGTCCAGTGATAAAGTCCATCACAACTTCATCCCATTTCCAAACAGGAACTTTCAGCGGCTGTAACAATCCAGTGAGACGTTGGTGTCCTGCTTTTACCTGCTGACATATATGACATTTGGCTATAAACGAGGCAATGTCTCGTTTCATTCCATGCCACCAGAAATTCTCCTTCAGGTCTTCGTACATTTTGGTTCCTCTAGGGCGAATAGAATAGAGAGTCTCATGAGCCTCAGTCATGATAGTCCACTTTAACTCCGATTCGGCAGGAACACAAATACGACCTTCGTACCACAAGACTCCTCAGAATCAACGGTAAAGTCAACAACTTTTTCCCTATCCAACGGGCCTTGATCCCATCGATACTCTTCTGACCCTTCTATGCTTTTTTTGATCTGGTCAACGAGAGTTGGATTAACATCCATGGCTTCCAACATGCCATAGCTGACTACTTCAATACCAAGCTGGTCAAGTTCTTTCCACAACTTCGGTTGCCGAATCTGGATCATAGCATTCAGAGAGGCTGGTTCTCGACTAAGAGCATCAGCTACAACATTTGCCTTCCCAAGGTGATAGTGGATACTTAGATCATAATCTTTGATGAGCTCAATCCAACGACATTGCCTCATATTGAGTTCACGCCGAGTAAAGATGTACTTCAAACTCTTATGATCTGTGTAGATTTCACATATTTTCCCAATTAGAAAATCTCTCCATGCCTTGAGGGCATGTATAACTGCGGCAAGCTCTAAGTCATGCGTGGGGTAGTTCAACTCCTGTTTGTCCACAAAAATGACAGGTGATCCCCATGGTGATGCACTAGGGCGAATCAGACCTTTTCTCAACATTTCATCCAGCTGTTTCTTCAACTTATCTAACTCCTTCGATTCATCCGATAAGGCTTCTGTTCTACGGGTCCGGTTCTAGGTGTTAACTCAATAATAAACTCGATATCCCGATCTAGGGTCATACCGGGTAATTCCTCTGGAAAACATCACAGAAACAATGGTAAATCATCAGGAAAAATTGATAATTGATTTGAAAGAAAAGCTTGCTTGCATTGCATATATACTTATGGTCACGTACATATGTTGTCCACAAAAACATATTACAAAAGTTTGTGTTGGCTCTAAAATTTTCCTTCCTTAGCTTCATTACAAGTGGTCCAAAATCTGGGGTGTGACAGCCGGCGCACAGGGTGGAAACGGGCCGCAGCGGCAGCGAGCAGGACGGGGTCGGAGAACAACACGTTGCATTTCTCGCCTATGGTTGACTTTCGTTTTTTCGTTTTTTTCTTAATTAGGCTGTCAGGTGGGCTCGGGGCGTCAGTTTTAGCATCAATTCGTTGTCACACGAGTTTTAGTGTTACTTGCGAGCGGTTCGTCCAAATGTGGTAGGAAAATAAGATTCGACCAAAACTGGTAGTTTTTTTAAAAAAATTGTCAATAAACTGATAGTTTTATGCTATTGTCTCACCAAATAGCTATATTTGAGAAGGCTCCCTAGCGGGTAACTTTGGGCACGGTTATATACCATTCTAACATGCATACCACATTCACCTATTTTTTTGAAGGTCATCCTTAAATTTTTTGAAACCTTTTTCTCAGTCAAAATTTTGAAAGGTTGTTCAGGATCTTTTAGAAAGCTAATGAAAACAGTTGAAGCTTATTTTTATTTCATTTATGTGTGTATTTTTCTATTAGATTTTCTAGGTATATGTGCTTATGAGTTATGATACGGTAGAATAGAATGTTGCTACCGCTATTGCATCTCTCGTCATTATTTTTATCCATGTCACCTATTTGCTAACATGGACTTCATGTCACTGACTATGTTAGTCATGCTACATGAGGTTTTCGGGGTATGTATATCTTTGTGCCCCTCAAAAAATTATCAGTTGCAACTCTTTGAAAAATATAGTTGTGTGTGGTGCATGGACAATTATTGTTTATTCTCTATGCGATATAAAAATATTACGTTGATGTTTTCATCATATACCACTTGCTTTGTTTGACCGAGGAAAATATGCTAGTTTTAGTGTGGTTTTGTATGCTACATGTGTAGATTACACCAGAAACCACTACCACAATGGTATACATAGTGGTTTCTTGTTCGCTGGGTGTGCCTTCATTTCATCACGTATCTTCTTGTTTCCTTCGGAAAAAGTTTGCTCCCCTGGAGCGGATCGAAATTTTGGAACCCGGAGTGGTGGACCATTTGGTTATTCACGTAGGAGTTTTTCAACATACTTTAAATATTTATTGAAATTGACGTCACACAGGAACTAAGATCCAAAAGTTACCTAAATATTTAGAATTAAAAACTTGCTTTCCCATTTTTTCATTATTTATGGATAAAATTTAGCAAATGTATATATTATGTCACAGAACTTTGCATGGGCTTTGTATGTGATTTTTAAAATATTTAGGAAAACTTACAAATATTGAGAGCAACGTTTTGACTCATGAGCTCACCTGCTCCTGTTTATTTTCAAAAATAAAAAAAAGTCACTTCAAAAAATCTGAAAATAACAGGGGACAAACATATGCTAATGTTCAACATATCTGCAAAATTTAGTGATAAAATAACATTCTTGGTGCTTTGTATAAAAAAAAACCAGTGCTTATTTTTTGCAATAACATATCCCAAAATTGGACACTGTTTTTTTTACAGTGCAACACAAAAATCATTTGCATGTATGTGAAACATTAAGATATGTTCGCTCTTGAAAGTGTTTTCCTATTTTTTTTTAGTTTCGAAACAAAGCAGGTGAAGGTGAGCTCAAGAGTCAAATGAAATTTTCATATTTTTTATTAATATGTCAAAAAGATATGTGCGCCAAGAGTTATCTTTATTAATTTTTTCCGTACATATACTCTTATATAAGTTCAGATCAATTTTCATTGCCCGGTCGTTGAGGTCCGCCGTCCAAGCAGCCTCTGTGTTGAGAATTGTTGGCAATATTTCCTGAATTCGTGACAGCATCAACAACTTATGCTAAGCAAGAAATACAACAAAGTGATATCAAGATGGATGACTTCAAGCACGATGGATATCACAAAGGTAGATGCATAAGTAACGAATTAGAGTATAGAAATAACCGGAGCAGAAGGAGACACCGATGTCATTACCGAAGTTCCTTCCCAAGGGAAGTAGGTCTTCGTTAGAGAGGTGGGGAGCCACCTAGGTGCTCCTCAATAGTACGGATGTGCACACCTTATTCTCCTTGAGATTCTTCGGTGAGGGAGATTCTCGTTTCCACTATGAGGTCGACTTGAAGGCATTGAAAAAATCTTACACAAGTTTGAGGCTATCTCCACAACTCAATTGGAGGCTCTCAACAAAGCTTCTTGCAACAAGGTGGAAGCCCCAAGCACTAACCGTCTAGGGTGCTCAATACACCCAAGAGGAACAATCTGTTTGGTGACCAAGCACCCAAGAGTAACAAGCTCACGAACTTATCTTTCATTGATCCCGTGGGGAACTCAAACCGATGCACCTAATGCAATGACAAGAACACACAAAGTGGTCAAGAACTTCTCTCTCAAATCCCACCAATGCAACTAATGCTATGGAGGGAGGAAGGAGGAAGAACAAGAAAAACAACAAATGAATCTCTAGATCTAGATATAATTGGTTTCCCCTCACAAAGACGGGAGATTAATTGGTGGAGTTGTAGATCTAGATCTCCTCTCTCTTTTCCCTCAAGTGGAAGCAAGATTCATTGGAGGGATTGAGAGATAGCAAGCTTTTGAAGGTCAACAATGGAGGTCAAACTTGCCCAAAGAGTTAGGGAACCATTGGGGAAGAAGACCC
Organism: Alopecurus myosuroides; assembly: GCA_028641055.1. NCBI lineage: Eukaryota > Viridiplantae > Streptophyta > Magnoliopsida > Poales > Poaceae > Alopecurus > Alopecurus myosuroides. The sequence continues at coordinate 324,958,863 of CM054057.1, read as the reverse complement.
CTTAAATAGATTCCCTATAAATCAAACCAGTGTGCCCAGATTCGCGTCGGGCCGGTACTACCGGACTTTGGGCCGCTACTACCACCCCCTACGAAACTGCAGAAACACCAAAACCAAAACGGTCATATCTTTTGCATACGGACTCCGGTTTTGATGATCTTTGGCTCTTTGAATTCGCAACAAAGAGATCTACAAGATCATGCATAGGAACATACTTGTCCAACAAGGGAAGATAAAACCAACTGGGGAAAAATTTGGACCTCTCAATAAGAGAGAAACCGGAAAACCTTCAACATCAAAAACCAAACAAGTTTCTTATATGAAATCCGTTTATGATGGACTTGGGCTTGTAATGAAGAACACCACAAGCACCAAAACTTCACATGGATAAAGTCCAAATAAGAACCAAGAAAGATGATGCTAAGTATGCAAAGGTTAAGCTCTCTACAAACGATACAATCAAGCAACTCATTCGAGAGCCCCTCTTGATACAACAGTTATGTTGGGTTCGTAGTAGAAAATAAAAAAATCTTACTACGCATAAACCCAGGATATACTATGAAGGTGCAAGAGAGATGACGATCTAAATCATTACCAACAACCGGTACCAGAAGTAGATTGTTGGTGAAGAATCGTTGATGCAGATCCCTGCAGCTAGGTGTATCGCTCCCAGCCGCGAGGATTTTACCTCCTTCCTAGGATCGAACGTACGATCCCTCTGCCAGTATCCACGCGTACGTGATCACCAGTCCAGCAGCGCTCCGCCGTCCAGGACGAAGACAAGCCGGAGCACGAGCAGCCTTACGGTGTATGTGGAAGTGTGAGAGAAAGAGAGGGAGGAGGCAGCAGCCTTTCAGCCACTCAGCACGAATTTGAGGGCTGCTCCTCCTCTCCTTATATAGCCCAAAGGGGAAGGCCAAGGGGAGAAACCTCCATATAATGGTTGGTCCATTAGTGAGGGGGTTACCACCTCTTTAAACTCATGCACATAAAAGAGGGGGTTACCACTCCTTAATAGCATACACATAAAAGAGTGGGGCTACCACTCATTCATTGCATGTAGCCCATGGTGTCTTCCGGAACATTGTAGAATGTTATAGAATACTCTAGAATATTCCTAGACCCTTTCGGTGCCTTTAGGTTTTCTCGGGACTTTCCCAATACTCCAGAATTTTTCTGGTTTCTCTCCGAAACTATTTCGATGTTCTCGGAACCATTCTATTGACATTATCTCATACTACTATGACATCCTAGTACTCAACAGACTGACGATACTTAAGTGTGTGACCCCGCAGGTTCGGTGAAAATGTAGACATGACCAGAAACTCCTTCCGATCAATAATCAATAGCGGGATCTGGACATCCATATTGATTTCTACAGTTACACGAATGAATTCGAGTGAACCTTTTGTTCACATACACAATTCCCTTTGCTTCGTGATACATAACATAATAAATCAGTATCCCTGTGAAGCAACACTTGATCACGATACCTAGTTATCCTTGTGGCCGATTTGTTCTCTTTTCTCATTTCCATATTTCAGTATCCCCGTTGATCACATCACACTGTGTCTGGCCAGACGATGATGGATACTGTAATACCGAGAGGTCCCAAAAGTATCTCCCCATCATCGGAGGAGAAAATCCAATCTTGAACTATCAAGTCCTAGACGCACTTTTTCGAAGTACCCGAGGACTGCCGTTATGATTATCCTGTTACGGGTAACGTTTGACAACATCAAGGTAAAACATCTAGTATGTAGGAACTAGATATTCGCATGGTCTAAGGACGTGGGTATACGTTAACATTTCTATGATTATACTAAAAACATGGGACAACGTGATCTCATAGTATATCATTTAATTGGGTCTGTCCAGCACTCATTGTTCTGCCAACAATGTGCTCCCATTTTTGCTGGCATCCAACTATGCCCATGATTAGGAAAACGAGATCATCATGCAACACATGGGCTAGTCTTAGAGGCGATACAAGGGAACTCTTTAGTGTTTATGTTTCCACACATGCATATGGGTTTTCCTCTGAATCTCATATTCAAGAACCATAACAGTTATAACACAGAAATATAAACGTTAATTGTGAACATGGAAATAAATAATAACTTTTATTATTGCCTCTAGGGCATATCTCCAATAGTCTTCCACTTGCACTAGAGTCAATGATCTAGTTTACAAAAGCTCCCTAACACCAATGGCTTTCTGGTGTTGTTCATGCTTCGCTCGTGGTAGAGGCTTCATCATCGGATCTGACACATTCAGGTCCGTGTGAATCTTGCATACTTTTATATACCCCTTGTCCACATAATCTCGGACAAGGTGATACTTGCGTTCAATGTGCTTGGCCTTGTGGTGAGACCTTGGATCCTTTGCCAAGGCCACTACACTACTATTATCACAATAGAGCTCCATCGGGTCCTCCGCAGTTGGAACCACACCAAGTTCGGTGACGAACTTCTTTATCCAATAGCCTTCATTCGCGGCTTCTGAAACCGCCACATATTCCACCTCATTTTAGAATCAGCATTAGTCATCTGCTTGGAACTCTTCTAGCTAACCGCTCCACCAACTTACAATGAGCTCATCATCACCTCCATAGAATAGGAACATTTCCTTAGTTCTATTAAGGTACTTAAGAATGTTTTTAACTGCTGTCCAGTGAGCCATTCCGGGATCACTTTGGTATCTGCTACTAACACTAAGCGCATAGAAACGTCCGGTCTTGTACAAATCATGGCATACATGATAGATCTAATTGCTGAAGCATACGGAATCATAGTCATGTCTGCTCACTCATCAGTGGTCTGCGGGCACTGATTCTTGCTAAGTACTGTGCCATGTGACATTGGGAGTAATCCTTTCTTGGCATTCTCCATTCTAAACCTCTATAGAACCTTGTCAATGTACGTGCTCTGGCTAAGGGCTATCAGGCGTTTTGATCTATCATGGTAGATCTTAATACCCAAAATATATGCAGCTTCACCTAAGTCTTTCATTGCAAAACTTTTTTTCAATGAATCTTTAATTGTGTCAAGAAAATTTACATCATTCCCAATTAACAATATGTCATCCACATATAAGATCAAGAATAGTATTGAGCTCCCACTTTCTTTCTTGTAAACACAAGTCTCTTCGTCATTCTTAATGTAACCAAACCCTTTGACTACTTCATCAAAATGAAGATTCCAGCTTCCACTACCAAATTCCGTGTGATCCGGAACGTTTTGAGCGGAACGTTTTGATAACGTCTCACGTTTCCGTCGCGAATGGCTGAAAAGTGGATTTTGCTCTCGACGTATTGGTTCGGTCCGTCGCAGACTGGTTTTGCTCGACTTTTTGCTAGTTTTACATAGCAGATTTTTGTGTCCGCCCCAGTAGCCCACTAAGAGCCTAGTTGCCTTCGACGAAACTTGCCTGGTCACGTAGAACGTTGCGAATTTTTATTGAGGCCACACATCCTGCCCTGTTTGACTGCTTTGACTGGCTATGACCGACCAGTTGATGCCTGGACCCCACTTGTCATCCACGGTAAATAAGCATGCACAATAATCTTCGAAATTAAGCATGCACATAATCTTCGAAATCATCACAGTTAACATTATAGTGAACAAGCCGTTTATGAAACAAATCACAAAAAGAAAAGGATAGACACCGGACCTAGCGTCCTAGCCAAGGGTGCGCCGCCGCGCCTCCGCCAGCGCCGCCGCATCTTCATTCTGCATCGAATGGCGGATCACTTCCGCGGTGTCGGCCTCTAGCTTGACAGTGAAAAGCCGGGCGAGCCTCACTTGCCGGAGCTCTTCTGCCGCGAAACTCTCTAAGGACGCTAAAATCCCCGCCTGCATGTGGGGCCACTGCAGGGCCTCGTTGTGGAACTCGACGGCGAGATACTCTCCTCTTCTTCCTCCTCGACGTCCGAAGGTGCGATGGTGGAGCCGGAGGTGGTGGTGTGCGGGACGAGTTGGCCTGATGCACCTCGCGCCGGTACGCCTCGTGGGCACGCGCATGCTCCACGCCTTGCACGCTGCGCCGGGGAAAGTACATGTGGATTTGCTGCTGGCGGCCCTCCTCGCGACGGCCAGACATGGTACCGTTGGATCTGCGCACATCGAAGGGGAGTGGAGAGGTGTGGCACAGACAGACAGTTTGGGAGTATAGAGGAGAGCGTTCTGCACCCGTATGGGGAGTCGCTGCATTATCCACAGTTTGGGAGTGGAGAGGAGAGCTGACCAGGTATCCCACGTGGCGAGTGTCAACCAAATTACCGAATATATAGGAGACCTAAATTATAAAATGCACTCCAAAATGTAAATGAATTGACATGGTTTTACATTTGCAACAATGGATACCCTAGTACTAATACCAATATACTGCGTCCTCGCCCTCTTCGATGTCTGTTCGCGCCATCATCCCGGTTACACGCACTCCGAAACATAGGAGATTTATAGTAACTCAAACTAGCATCACAAAAGGTTCAACAATAGGTCCACAGTTAACCAGAACTTTTTTTATGCCAACATCCACTCCGAAGCCACATCCATAGTTTCACATCATCCAACAGATATTTCCTATGCCAGCATGCATTCCGAAGCCACATCCAGAGGTTCACATCATCCACTAGAACTTTCTGAAACCGCGTCCACAGAAACACTAGTAGAAAATCATCATACATGTTTAGCACATCTACAAAAAAGAAGCAGATATACTTCCAAACATACAAAGATGAGTGACAAAACTGCCTCACGTGTACAAATGACACAAGTACAGAGGTGATAAACCGCTAGACCCGGTGGCATAAACCAGCTACTAGGTCTTTGTAAACGCTACTAGGTCTAGAGGAGTCTCCCTCTGCATTTTAACATTGCACAATTTAATCATCGGCACTCTGATCAAACAAAAATATGGCACTCTTTTTTCTATGGTACGCCAACTGTTGGTGACATTGCTGCATATTAATCATCGGCAGAGAACCAAGCCTAGATAGGGGCCTCATAGTAAAGAAGCACACACAAATCAATGAAATTATAGAACACTTGCCAAGGAATATGCAGAACCAATATGGCTCATGCATTACAGACAAAATCATAATTGGGGCCTCATAGTAAAGTAGCACACAAAAATCAATAAGATCATTGAACACTTACCAAGGAAGATGCAGAACAAATGTAGTTGTACACAACACTAGGTAAGTGCCAATATCTCACCGAGAGAAAGGGCATAGTTTAATCATCGGCACACAGAACAGAGAATGAATATAAAATAAGCAAGCCTCATACATACATTGCAAAAAAATTCCAAAGGGTCAAGCTCCACAGGACCAGAGAGCATGAACAAACAATGTTCGTGTAAACGCTACTAGGTACTACGGAGTAATCCTTTGGATTTTAGCATTGCACAGTTTAATCATCGCACATGCAACAAAACAGAGAAATGAATAACAGCTAGACTCATTGGCAAGCATCGCAGGTTGACATAATCTAATTAAAGAGCAAAGTAGTTTTACCTCATTCCATAATCTTGCAAGAAACTTAGAATGTATCTCAACTTCACATTGGTGTCCTTCGCACTCTCCAACAGGGTGTATATCGTGGATGAGTAAAGACAGATGCCATGGGATGGCTTAAGGTTGGGGCCGATGGACGCTGTAGGTATCCGGGGAGGGATCGCACGTCGAGTAGACGCGCTCAGGAAACACTGCAGACACCAAGAACTACCCAGGTTCGGGGCCCTCGTGTGGAGGTAACACCCCTACTCCTGCCTATCTCTCTGTATATGTGATATTCGAGTAGCCACAGTACAAATCAGGCCTTCAGCCGAGTAGCCACTCTCTACTCTCTCTACCTCTAACACTTGCTCGTGCAATAAATGCTCTCTCGCATAACGTACTTCGCGCAGGAGGGGGTTGGGCACCTTATATACTGGTGCCCTGCCGAGTAAACAATTATTAAAAGGTACAACGATGGGACGTCCCTACTGTGATGCAGAGCACGCCTCCGGGTTCTCGCTGACGCGGGTGCGAGAAGTCGCCGCGCTATCTGGCTGACAAGACCTGTCCACCCTGTCAGTCTCATAGAGTAGGCCCCCCGACACGTCCTGTCCCCTCTGCCAGTGACAAGACGTGACATGCGCCTACCCTCACTGTACCCACGCCGTTGCGCGGATAATTATGTGCTCCGTAAGTTGAACCGCACGCCTGTACGGTTGCGGGATACGCGAGATCTTGTCAGAACGGCTCGATTGACTTCTTGCCCGAGTAGGATTGCAGCCCATTTACTCGGACCACTTGTCCTCTACTCGGACGATTATGATCTTCCTTATTATCTTCTCCTGGCCTTTAGTACTTATTACCGAATAGTCACCACCGGATAGCGGGTACCCGAGTAGTCGCCTACCCGGTAAACACTACTCTGATCTCTGTTTTACCACATGTCTCACCCCTACTCGGGGGTAGCCCCCCGACATTAGTCCTCGAAGCTGGTAGAGTCCAGTGAACTTGTTCGTTGGGCCCTGCAAGCTTTAAACCAAATTGTCTCCGTGAAACAACCTGGCCGAGTTGCTTCTCAACTCGGACGCTCAAAGCCTCTACTTTCACTTTTCTGAGTAATGCCTTGAAAGAAATCCGCCAAGTGCTGAGTAGAGAAACGCAACGCAGAGCTCTGCCGAGAACCCAACACTTAGCGAAATTTCCACTCGATCCCGCTCAATCCAGATCGAATCCATCTTCTCGTGTCCAGTGGGGGAACGTGTCACACACCCACGCCCCCGACGCCTCGGTTCTGGCGTATCAACGTGCCACGCGCCAACCACTGCTCCTGGGGCCCACGGCCCGTTAGGTCACTTCGAGCGGGTACTCGAAAGCCCACGACCCACGTCGTGGGATTAACTGCGCCCGTTACGCGCGCGGATTGCGGTGTGTGCGTTTCTAACGGGCAGTTAACCCACGCCGCACGATCTCCGGCCACGATCGATCCCAGCAGTAATTTCAGCTCGCGGAGAGATAAATACCCCCGCGCCGCCTACTCCTTCTCTTTCCTGCTCACTTTCCCAATCTCGCTCTCTCCCTGCCTCCGTCTCCGCCGTCGAGCACAGCGCCGCCGCGAGTACGCAACGCGCCAGCGCTTCACACAGAGAGAAAAAAACACACCTCGTTCGCCGCCATCCTCTTCGTCAACCTCAACCTTGACAAGCGTCCTCAACTCCACCAGCAACCGCGCCGTCATGGATCCCGCGAAAGCCGCCATGGACGAGTACGAGGACGAGATGGCGCCGGCCCGGGCCGGTTGGGAGGGCTCGGATGTCACCGCCGCTGATTGCCAGTGGCTGGTGAACACCCGCCGAGTCCCCCCCGGCGTGATCTGCCGGCACCCCGGCGACGAGCTCGTCCCTGCACCAGAAGCAGATGAGTACGTCGTCTTCCTTTCGCATTTCAAACGCGGCCTGGGCCTCCCGTCTCCAAGTTCTTCACAGACTTCCTCCGCCACTTTGGCCTCCAGCCGCACCACCTTCCTCCTAACGCCATAGTCATGCTCTCCACCCACGCCACCGTATGCGAAGCCTTCCTGGGCGTCAACCCAACAGTCCAAACTTGGGCCCGCTATTTCTTCCTTCGCCAACAGAAAGTTCCAAACCCTGGCAATCCTCTTGTTCCTCGCGTGATGACCCAGACGGGTAGCGCAATGATGCTGCAACGCAGCACCGGGCACCACCCGCGGGTTCTCGGATTGGAGACCGTGCGCAAATGGCAGCGCGACTTCTTGTACGTGAAGAACATTCCTCCTGAAGAAGGAAAGCCCGCTGAAGACCGGATTGGGCTCGCCAAGTTCGTGAACACGCTGCCCACCGGACAAAACTGGGGGTATAATCCCAAGAACACTGTGCCTGACGTCGTCCAGGTAGAAAAGCGCCTGGCGCAGCTAGCTGAGCTAGGGACTTCTGCAGGATGACCCAATCGCCTACTGGATCTCGCGCCGAGTACTCCCACTCTAGGCCCGAGCGCATAAGATGTGCTACATGGGAGGCCCTCGGGACTGCACTCGGACCACAACGTTCGAGCTCACCAAGGCGGAGGTGGCCATCTGGGCCAAGTCCATCACGAGGACCACGCTGACCGACAACTGGGCATACGGCTTTGTGCCGTATAGCCGCACCAAGCACATTACCAATGTAAGTGTTCTTCCCTGTACACTCAGTATCTGGTGTTTGATACTGAATATACCTCCCCATAGCTTTATATGCTTCGTGTTTGCATGCTATGTCGGATAGAGCTCATTAGCTTGATATGCTTTATGTTTGCACGCTGCTCCGAGTAGAACTCCATAGCTTGATATGCTTTATGTTTGCATGCTAGACCGAGTAGAACCACTTAGTTTGATATGCTTTGTGTTTGCATGCTGTTCCGAGTAGGAACCCCTAGCTTGATGTGCTTTATGTTTGCACCAACAACACATCAATCGCCAGAAGGATGAGGACGAACCCATCTTCGAGGACAATTGGGAACCGGATAGAACAGAGGATGACGCCACAACGTATGACATCCAGGCCACCCTATGCATCCCACGCGCCTGCCAGGAAGGTAAATCCCGCGTTGACGCCTCTATCGGGACTGGTCCGAGGATGATGAAGGTGACCGGGTTCACCCCTCTGCTTGCGTGCAGTATGCTTTGATTCTTTTCCTTTGCTTGTTCTGAACCCTTCCTTCTCTTCTGCAGAGGAGCCTGAGTTGGAGGAGCTAGAGGAACCCGTGGAGGTGGTTCCGATATCTGTGGCTGCTCCCACTACTCGGAAGAGGGCTGGCAGTGGTGCGCAGGCACCTCCTCCCAAGAAGTTGAAGAAGAAGCCGGCAGTCAAAACCACCTCCCGCAGGAGACGCGCCCCCACCATGGACGGGTAAGTGCTTTCCGAGTAAACTTTGACTCATTGCTGTTTTCCTTCCTTGTTCCCTTCTCTGCCGCTGCTTCTAACTTTGCTCTTCCTTTGCACATTCCTTTTCAGCGAGGCACTTGATGCGGATGCCACCGCTGCACCACCTCCCAAGAAGAACAAAGATCCACCACGAGACCTTGTGGAGCTCTCCGATGACGAGGAGGACCGGGTGCCAGAGGATAGGACGCATGCGCCCTCCCCTCCTTGAGAAGATCCAGACCTTGGCGCCGAGAACACCGGCGCCGGAAATGAGAATGAACACACCTCCGAGCAGCCACAGCCCAGCCCGCAGCCAACTGCTCAGGACGCCACCACTACCGAAAAGCCGCCAACTCCTCCAGTTGCGTCAGCTAAGGAGAATATTGAGCACGCTGTCGAGCAGCAGCAGGACACCACAGCCGTGGAGCGGCCAGATGCTGCCGCCGAGCAGCAGCCAGAGAACAACGTTGCAGAGCAGCTCAACCCCGCTGCCGAGCAGCGGGTAGAAGACCCTGCTGCCGCGCAGCGCACAGAGGACCCCATGGAGGAGCCCGCACGCGAGTACGCAGTGCAGCCGGATGCCGCTGCTGCCAACCAACCAAAGGCGCCTCCGACTTGCCAAGTACCTCCACCTGTCAAACAAGTGCCACCTCCTTCTCAGCAAGCCTCTCCGCCAGTTCTCCAACCAATTCCACCTTCTCCGCAAGTACCTCTACCCACCACCAAGAAACCTGCCAAGACGGCTGCTGAGCCAACCCGGCATCAGGCAAAGCGTGGCGCCGCACAGGCTGGGCAGCCGTTGCTGCCCTTCAAGCCGCAAGGCGGACAAGCTGCGCAGCCGGCCCAGAACACCAAGCCGGCGCTCAGCCAGAAGAAGAAACTGCTCAACCCAAACGCCAGCCTGGTCCCAACTACTGCCACCTTTGGTCTTGCAGAGGAGCAGGGTGCCGGCGCTAGTGCCAGCGAGAAGGAGACTGGGTCCAAGCTTCCTGATTACTGGAGAGATCTGCAGGAGCGCCACAAGATTCACATGACCCAGGAAGAGGAGCGGATAGCTACTCTCAAATAGCGCAAGGCCGTGAGCCGCTCCAAGTCAAAGGGAAAGAAGGACTCCTTGATTATTAAGGAAATTTCTTCCCGCGGCGAGGATGATGAGGCGCTTCCCGAAGCAGGCATCGCAGCCATCTTGGACCGAGTAGGCCACATCGAGAAGGCTTGGGATAGCAAGCTATTCGGCAATGCCGCCTGGGATGGTACCGAGTTGGGCAAACTCGACCATTATCGGACATACTGGAACAAGGCCGACATTGGTCCTGTTGGCATGGCGGTAGCCAGTCCTTGCAGCACTCTGGCCAGCAAGTTGTTCGTCTTGCGCAAGTCCATTGAGGAAATCGAGCAAAGCTATGTGGTAAGTATTTTCTCTCTTTCTGCATCTTCCGAGGTGCCAGTTTCCTTCTCTCCTTTTCTTCTCTTATCCATTACCCTAGTCCCCGAGATTCGGGCCGAGTAGGTGAAAACTCAACCGAGTTGATATCTACTCGGGACAAATCTTCCAAAACTTCCAAAACTTATACTCCTTCCTTCTTCCCTGCAGGATAGCGTCCAGGAAAGGACAAAGGTTTTCCGTCAGCTTCTCTGGAATCACCGCCAAGTCAGAGATCAGAACCGAGCTCTAGAGGCTGACAAGAGCGACAGAGATGCCATGGAGAAGAACGCCCTGGACAACACCCTCAAGCTTTCTGCTATGGAAAGTAAGCTTTTAGCATTTCGGTTTGTGCGTTTTTTGCCTACGCCGTTTCTTGCTTTTTGCTCAACCGCTTCCTTCTCTGTAGGCAAACTCAAGGCCCTGGTGGAGAGACACCAGGATTGTGAAGTTTTCTCTGCCTCAGCACAGAGTAAGATCGCTTCTCTGGAAGGTGAGTACTTTTCTTTCTTTTCTGTATTTTCCCTTTCTCATTTGGCTACACTGCTAATCAGTGTTGTGCTACCCAAAGAAGAATACAAGAATTTTCGGGAGCAGCACCTGCAGTGTCTCCCTCCTGCTGAAGCACATCGGCAAGTGCAGGTCTGAGAGGCCGAGTTGCAGAAGGAGCGAGAGGCTGAGCAGGCGGAGTTCGAGAAACTTCAGATTGATCTTGCAAATGCACTCCAAACTGCCATCAACCATGTCCGCGAGAAGCAAGACATTGAGAAAACAGCTGTTGCCGAGAAGCGGGCACTCGAGCTGGAAATTCAAATCCTGAAGGAAAGGAATTAGGCTCTCGAGGCTCAAATCAGCGACTCGCGCCGCCTCCAGGATAAGCAAATCCGAGAAGCAGAGGACTGGAAAATCAAGCTGGGAGCCCTGGTGGTAGAGATGGAATGTGGGTTGCCGCTACACTTTACTTTGCTTGCCTTTTTTCTTCTCTGCCTTCTTCTACTCAGTCTCTTATTTCTTCTCGGTCACTCTTTCTGATCCAACTCTACACCTCCTGATTTAGATATCTTCCCGGAACTTCGTTCCGCTGGTGAAACTGCCGTGGACAAGGCAAGGAAGGCCAGGGCCGTGGCTGGTCTGAGCATTGACAATACCTCCAGCATCAACGATTATCTCGTCAACCTCAAGACTCAAGTGCACTCCCTCAAAGGCTTGGGCACCTCCATGGTGTCCACTGCAATCAAACTGCACAAACTGTTCTCGCCCAAGAAAGACGTTCCGGAGACCTTCCGTGACATTGCCGAAAATCTGGACCACGTCAAGGTGGAGTTGAAGAAGTGGCGTGCTTCCGCAGCTCGGGCAGGCGCTGACGAGCTCCTTCACTTCATCTTGTCCTGGTACGAGAACTTAGATCTCGACAGGATTGGCACTCGCCGTAATGGATCCAAGTGGACTGCACACCCCGAGTGCGTCTCCTGCCGGAAAGAAGTGGCCTATGAGCTTGCCTCCTATGCTGACACCAGCCTATACATTGACGGCCCCAACGAGCCGGATACAGATGTTGAGGGCGAGGAGGATGAAGGCGAAGACGAATTTGATGACGATGCCGGTGAAGACCAAGGCTAGGATGACGAGGAAACGGAGCAGGAAGGGTCTGAGCGCGAAGAGGCCGAGCAGGAGGAGAACGAGCAGGGCGGCCGCGCAGAGGACTCTGGGATGGGAGCCAACCCGGAGGCTGAGCAGGCGCAATCCATCGCACAGGAGGCGGCCGTCACCACCGAGATGGTGATTGACGACCCAGCTCCCGAGTTGGGCGCAACCGGAGCTGCGACCTCCGAGCTCTACCCTCTCCCCAGTACTGCGGCTACTCAAGCCTCCAACTCCGCATCAGATCCAACCTCCACTACTTCAACTCCTTCTGCAGCTGAGCCAAACTCTACAACTGCTGCCTCCAAGCCAGTGGCACCCAACAACACCAACTCGGATGCCATTACCTCCACTGTTGCCTAAATTCCTGCAGTTTCTCTCTGAAACACTTATCAGATCCCCGGGATGCGGGGTGCAGATGTAATCGATACAATTATGTTCTCTCTTTGCTACTCAGTTTTATTTGTTTCACTTTTAGCAAGACTGGCTTGATACCGGATTGCGTTTTAATGCAAGTCCCCGAGTTGCATTTCTTATCCACTTGTCTTTTTGACTTTGCTCTTACCTGCCACTTGTGGCTTTTTTGGTACCCGAGTCACAAGATTTCAAAACCAAGTTTCAAATACTTAACCACTTTGAGATTTGAATTCTAACGCTGGCCACCACTTAGCCAAAAAACAGAGAAGTAAATACGCCCTACTCGTTTGCTATACTTCTCTTTTCCTTAGCAATTTTTCATGTGCTCATTGACCTTTGGCTTGTTCTCTTGCTTGCCATGAAGCCGGGTAGCGGACAGCAGCAGAGTCGAAGAGTTGGCCCTTGGGTTTAAACACACTACTATATATGCACATGAAATTCTAAGTAGACCAACCGAGTAGACAAAGGAAATAAAGTAAACAACACAAGGAAAGGTTTTTGCACAGGCAGTCCCCGAGTTTGAATTCGGAGTGCCGACTAGAATTTTAACTCGGTTGAGGAGATACATACAACTTTTGCTCATGAATGAAAACGGCGGAGTAGAGCTACATTCCAGGGACACTTGGATTCCTCTCCAGCTTTATCCGGCATGTTCTTCTGGGGTGCCTGTGCGTCAAGTAGATAGTAGGCATCATTGTGTAGAGCCTTGCTCACAATGAAAGGCCCTTCCCACGGAGGGGATAGCTTGTGCATCCCGGCCATGCGCTGCACGAGCCTAAGGACCATGTCTCCTTCTCGGAAAACCCTTGGGTTTACTTTTCGGCTGTGATAACGCCTCATGTTTTGCTGATAAATGGCTGAACGTGATAGAGCTAACTCTCTTGCTTCTTCTAGCAGGTCAACGTCATTTTCTCGAGCTTCTCTCGCCTCCGCCTCAGTGTAGAGGGTTACTCGGGGCTAGTCATGCTCTAGGTCAGTGGGTAACACGGCCTCAGCTCCATATACCAGGAAGAATGGTGTGTATCCGGTCGATCGGTTAGGGGTAGTCCTTAGACTCCACAACACCGCTGGAAACTCGTCTAGCCAACAACCAGGGGTTCGCTGTAATGGCTCAATCAGCCTTGGCTTTATCCGGATAGGACCCTGCTATTTGCTCTTTCAACTTGCCCATTGGAGGCCGGATGCGCAACTGATGCAACATCTAGCCGGATCCGCTTTTCTCTGCAGAATCTTGCGAATGCACCCTCAGCAAAGTTTGTGCCGTTATCAGTGATAATGCTGTGCGGGTAGCCGTATCTCAGAATAACATCCTTCAGGAAACTCACAGCTGTGACTCCATCACACTTTCGAATAGGCTTGACCTCAATCCACTTGGTGAATTTGTCAACCATGACCAAGATATGAGTCATGTTGCCTCTAGCTGGTTTGAAAGGGCCTACCATATCCAAGCACCAGACAGCAAACGGCCAAGTAATGGGAATGGTTTTCAACTCGGAAGCTGGCATATGAATCTTACTTGCAAACCTCTGGCACCCATTACATTTTCTCACTATATCTTCAGCTTGCCGCAAGGCAGTGAGCCAAAAGAAGCCATGCCGAAAAGCCTTGTTGACCAGAGCTCGAGAAGAGGTGTGATGCCCGCATTCTCCCTGGTGTATCTCTCTGAGAATCTCTTCTCCTTCCTCTGGCTCAACGCAGCGTTGCAGCACGCCAGTAGGACTCCTTCTGTGCAGCATCTTGTTGATGATTGTGTAGCCCTTGGATCATCTCTGTATTTGCCTGGCTGTGACCTCATCATTCGGCAACGTGCCATCCGTTAGAAAGGATAATATGGGCAGATCCCAACTCGGTGTCTCCCGGTTGGGAAACACTGGTTCGTCCACTTCCATTGGATCAGCTACCAAGACCTCTTCTGAGTTGGGGCGAGTCCCCGAGTACTGATAAATGATCCCCTCAATGAATGCGATAGTCCCCGAGTTGAATGGAGCAGTCCCCGGGTTGCAGGTGTCAGTCCCTGGGTTGGAGACGACAGTCCCCGGGTTCTCTTTTGCAGCCTCCCAATCAATCTCCATGGGAACAGCTTCCGCTCCTGGCAGAGATGGAACAAAGATGGACTCCGAGTTGGGGGATGGCTTGATGGATGGCTTTCTCAAATTCTCCAAGGCAATCCCAGCCGGGATAAACTGCCGAGAAGACCCCAACTTGGACAGCTCATCAGCTGCCTTGTTCTCAGCTTGATGTATGTGATGGAATTCACAGCCTTCAAAGAACCCAGTCATAGTTTGCACCAGAAACCGGTAGGACGCCATGTTGGCATCCAAAGCATCCCAATTGCCGGACACCTGCTGCACCACCAAATCCGAGTCGCCATAACAGACAATACGCCGAACTCTGATCTCCTTGGCTACCCTCAGGCCATGTACTAACGCCTCATACTCGGCCACATTATTGGATGCCTTGAAATGGATCTGCAGCACATACTTGAGTTGATCTCGCTTGGGTGACGTAAGCACCACGCCAGCACCAAGGCCTTCCTTTACTTTGGAGCCATCAAAATGCATCTTCCAGTAGTTGGCTTCCGGCAAGGGAGGATCATACTCCATCTCGGCCCAATCCACCAAGAAATCTGCCAGAGTTTGTGACTTGATCGCTTATCTTCTCGCGTACAGGGGGTGTACGCGGCTAGCTCAATTGCCCTCTTGGCTACTCGGCCGCTTGCTTCCTTGTTGCCCATGATCTCCAAGATGGGAGCAGTACTCACCACTGTGATAGGATGCTCCTGGAAATAGTGCTTGAGCTTCTTGGCACCCAGGTACACGCCATACGTCCTCTTTTGGTAGTGCGGGTAGTTTTGCTTGGAGCTGGATAGCACCTCGCTGAGATAATACACTGGCCGCTGCACCTTTTTGCCTTCCTCTTCTCTTTCCACCACTATCACCACGCTGACTACCCGGTTGGTTGCTGCAATGTACAGCAACATTGGCTCTTTGGGTAGCGGGCTTGCCAGGATGGGAGTGCTACCTAGCATGGTCTTGAGTTCTCTGAAGGCCACATCAGTCTGTGATGTCCAGACAAACTTATCACTCTTCTTCATGAGCTGGTAAAGAGGCAATGCCTTTTCACCCATTCTTCCCAGGAAGCGACTAAGGGAAGCCAGGCACCCGGTAAACTTCTGCACATCCTACAGTGATCTCGGCAAAGGCATGCTCTCTATAGCTTTTATCTTTGAAGGATTTGCTTCAATGCCCCGGCTGGATACCAAGAAACCGAGTAACTTGCCAGTCGGAATGCCAAAGGTGCATTTAGTCGGATTCAATTTCATCCTGTACTTGCGCAGGCTAGCAAATGTTTCGTCAATATCACTAAGCAGAGTATGTGTTTCTTTCGGTTTGATGACAATGTCATCTACGTACTCCTGCACATTCTTGCCAATTTGGTCATGCAAACATTTCTGCATGCATCTCTGATAGGTAGCCCCAGCATTCCGCAACCCAAAGCACATAGCACGATAGCAATAAGCCCCGTATGGGGTAATGAAAGCAGTCTTTATTTGATCAGCCGGGTTAAGAGGTATCTGGTGAAAACCAGAGTAGGCATCAATGAAAGACAAAAGTTCGCACCCGGCAGTGGAACCGATCACCTGATCTATGTGGGGTAGCGGGAACGGGTCCTTGGGGCAGGCCTTGTTCAGGTCGGCGTAGTCCACGCACATGCGCCATGCAGTCTCGGCCTTGGGGTCCTCCTTCTTCTTCTCAACCATAACCGGGTTGGCCTGCCAATCCGGATGCAGTATCTCCATGATGAATCCACTTATCAGCAACTTGGTGATCTGATCACCGATAGCCTTCCTCCTCTCATCACCAAAGCGGCGCATCGCCTGCTTAACCGGCTTGGCGTCAGGACGCACATGTAGCGAGTGCTCAACCAACTCCCGGGACACCCGGCAAGTCCTCATTGTGTTGGCACGCGTAGAGATAAACGAAAACTTTTTCCTACGCGATACTACCAAGATCTAGCCGAGGTAGAAGGCCACGAGTATTACCACTAGACGCGCAGGTGCGGATTATCGATGTAGCGCGTCGGGTCGGGGCAGTGCAGTCCCACGATCTGGTCCGGCCGATCCAATCCCTCGAACGTCGAAGTGCTGAACGTATAGCACCTCTGCCGGTATCCACACGTACGAGGAGGAGCTCCGACGGCGGACTGCTAGGTCCGGTGCGGCGGCTGGACTAAGTGGGGCTAGGGTTCCCAACGCATGGGAGAGTGGACTAACGTGCCCTCTGGGCAACCTGCGCCCCTCTTTATATAGCGTATGGTAATGGGCTTCACAACACTTGTGGCCCATTCCCTCCGTGAGTCCGACTCACTAACTCAGTCCATTTCCGGTTCGGGTCCAACCCAACCAATGCTTGCTCCCGCTCTTAAGTGTGCGACCCTGCAGGCTCATGGCGACATGGACACGATTGGAGTCCTACTCCCAATCGATCAATCGGTAGCGGCTCCTAGCAGAACGTGCCGACTCCCAAGTCCCATTGAGTCATGACGACATACCTTTCAATGCGATATTCATCTTAGTCCCTTTTGCCTCACGATATACCTTGTCGAGCTATAGGCGATTTATCGTCATCCCTTAAATAGCTCAACTCTCTTCTCGATCCGTGATATGTGATTCATCTGACTAACTCTTTAGTCAATAGACACAGTTAACACTTAACTGAGTCGCGCATGGCCATGCTTCCTGAATCATATCACTCGAGAGGGCCCAGAGAATATCTCTCCAATCGGAGGGGCAAAATCCCATCTTGATTATCCACATCACGCAGCTTGCTTCTCATTCGACCCGAACTCTGCCTTTATAGTTGCCTTGTCACAGAACAACGTTTGACAGAACCTAAGTCGGTGATCCACAACTCGGATTGTGCGACAACCTCAGGTCTAAGGATTACATTGATTGAGACATGCAAATGACGACTTGATCGTTGCATCTCAATGTGGGTCAGTCCGACTTGCTAAACTCTTTAGCCAAGTCCACGAACGTTGGAATGGCATCACCATGCCCATGACAAGTGGAACCGTGTCATCAGCCAACATTCACATTAGTCTAGGATGTGTGTCCAGCACAACCTTAACGACCAAGGACAATTAGTATGAACAACGTGAATATATGGTTCCACAATCGAATCACATATTCAATGACATATATCAGATGTTCAAAACAAGGACAACTTAATAACTTTATGAATACAGTGGGAATTACATCATACATGATTGCCTCTAGGGCATATTCCCAACAGTCTCCCACTTGCACTAGAGTCAATCATCCTGGCATCATATGCCTAGGCATCTAATGCCCATACCTCTCGTGTGCGCCTCATGCTTAGGCTGTGGTAGCGCCTTTGTCAACGGATCTGCAATGTTTGCATCCGTGTGTACTTTGCATAACTTGATATCACCTTGTTCGACAAACTGACGAATGAGGTGGTACTGCATGAGTATATGTTTGTTCTTCTGGTGTTGTCTAGGTTCCTTGGCCTGTGCGATAGCACCATTGTTGTCACAATATACGTCCAAAGGATTGGACGCGCCCTGAACCACACCAAGATCAATCAGGAGGTTCCTGATCCAAACAGCTTCCTTTGCCGCCTCTGAGGCAGCAATATACTCAGCCTCTGTTGTAGATGCAGACACCGTATCTTGCTTGGAACTCTTCCAGCTCACAGCTCCTCCGTTCATTACGAACACGTATCCCGATTGCGAACGAGAATCATCTGAGTCGGTGAGATAACTCGCATCCGTGTAACCCTTTACACTGAATTCCTCATCACCTCCATAAACTAGGAACATTTCCTTAGTATTTCTCAAATACTTAAGGATGTTTTTAACCGCTGCCCAGTGGGCTTCGCCAGGGTCAGCCTGGTATCTGCTCGTAACACTTAGAGCATAGGAAACATCTGGCCTAGTACAAATCATGGCATACATGATGGATCCGATTGCCGAAGCATACGGGATCACACTCATCCGACTTCGCTCATCAGTTGTCGAAGGACACTGAGTCTTGCTAAGTTTTATGCCATGGGACATCGGTAAGAATCCCTTCTTGGACTCTTCCATTTTGAATTTCTTCAAAACCTTGTCCACATAAGTACTCTGACTCAATCCAATGAGCCGCCTGGATCTATCTCTATAGATCCTGATTCCTAATATGTAAGTTGCCTCACCCAAATCCTTCATTGAGAAACTCCTTTCCAATGACTCTTTGGTTTCTTGCAACATCATGACATCATTTCTAATCAGCAATATGTCATCCACATACAAGATTAGAAAGTTTACTTTGCTCCCACTAAACTTCTTGTATAAACAAGAATCATGATCGCTCTTGATGAAGCCAAACGATTTGACTACCTCATCAAAGCGAATGTTCCAACTCCGAGATGCTTGCTTCAACCCATAAATGGATTTCTGAAGTTTGCATACCTTGTCAGCATTAGCTGGATCGACAAAACCTTCGGGCTGTATCATATACACGTCCTCAGTTAAATTTCCATTAAGGAAAGCCGTCTTGACATCCATCTGCCATATCTCATAGTCGAAATAGGCTGCTATAGCTAACATGATCCGAATTGATTTAAGCATCGCTACAGGCGAGAATGTCTCGTCGTAGTCAACTCCTTGAACCTGTCGGAACCCCTTCGCGACAAGTCGTGCTTTATAGACGGAAATATTTCCATCCATATCAATTTTCTTCTTAAAGACCCATTTGCACTCGACGGGTCTTGCACCGTCAGGCAGATCAACCAAATTCCAAACTTGGTTTTCATCCATGGACTTTAACTCGGATCTCATGGCTCCAAGCCATGACTCGGAATCAGATCCCACCATCGCTTCCGAATAAGTTGCCGGCTCATTACTGTCTAACAGTAAAACATCTCGAGCACTCTGTAATCTGGCAGATCTCCGAGGTTCAGGTGATGTAACCGGTGTAGGTACCACGACCGGCTCAGCCTCAAAGGCGTTCGCCGACTCGCCCCTAGCCGGTTCCTCTCGAATTTCTTCGAGTTGCACTATGCTCCCACTGACTTCCCGACTGAGAAACTCTTTCTCAAGGAAGACACCATTCCGAGCGACAAACACTTTGCCCTCTTCCCGGTTGTAGAAGTAGTACCCCAAGGTTTCCCTCTGATACCCCACGAAAATACACTTATCCGACTTGGGCGTGAGCCTGTCCTACTGAAGTCGCTTGACAAATGCTTCACAACCCCAAATCTTAAGAAAAGACAAACTTGGCTTTTTGCCAGTCCACATCTCATGCGGTGTCTTCTCTACTGACTTTGATGGTACTCTGTTTAGTGTGAACGCTGCAGTTTCTAGACAATAACCCCAAAATGATAAAGGTAGATCTGTCCGACTCATCATTGATCGTACCATGTCCAACAAGGTCCGATTTCTCCGTTCCGATACACCGTTTCTCTGCGGTGTACCCGGCGGAGTCAGTTGAGGAACTATTCCACAACTCTTTAGATGGTCATCAAACTCATGGCTCATGTACTCGCCTCCACGGTCCGACCGTAGAAACTTTATTTTCTTGCCGAGCTGATTTTGTACCTCACTCTGGAATTCCTTGAACTTTTCAAAGGCTTCCGACTTGTGTTTCATTAAATAGATATATCCATACCTACTCAAATCATCAGTGAATGTAATGAAGTACTCATAACCACCTCTGGCTGTCGTGCTCATTGGACCACATACATCACTATGTATTAGTTCCAACAAGTCGGACGCCCTTTCACAACTCCTTGCAAAAGGTGTCTTGGTCATTTTGCCTAGTAGGCATGATTCGCATGTCTCGAATGACTCTAAGTCGAACGAAGTTAGAAGTCCATCATCATGGAGCTTCTTCATGCGCTTCCAACTTATATGACCAAGCTGACAATGCCAAAAGTAAGTCATATTCAGATCATTTGGTTTCAACCTTTTAACATTTATGTTATAGACCGATTCACTATCAAGATTCAAAATAAATAACCCGTTCTGAACGGGTGCAAAGCCATGAAACATATCTTTCAAATATAAAGAACAACCATTATTCTTAATATTCGACTCATAACCTTGTCTCATCAAACATGAGGCGGAAATAATGTTTCGACTGAGCACTGGAAAATAATAACAATTATTTAGCTCCATTAAAAATCCTGGTGGTAAATGAAGTTGCATCGTGCCGACTTCCAACGCAGCGACTCTCGCCTTGTTGCCGACCCGAATATCAACCTCTCCTCTTGCCACGCTCCTAGTTCTTACCAGTCCCTGCAACGAGTTGCATATGTGAATAACTGATCCGGTATCATATACCCAAGAACTATTAGGCGCATCAACAAGATAAATGTCTATAACATTGCACACAAGTGTACCTGAGTCGGAAGTCATACCTCCACTCTTGGCTCTGTCAGCCAAATACTTGGTGCAGTTTCTCTTCCAGTGGCCATCCTGCTTGCAATAGAAGCAATTGGCTCCGGCTGTAGGAGAAGGCTTAGTCTTTGAGGAAGCACTCTGGACAGGGCCATGGGCGCTACCTCCTGACTTATCCTTCTTCTTCTTAGTCCAAGAACTCTTCTTGAACTTAGCCTTATTCTGCACCATCAGCACTTGACTGGCGCCTTTCTTGAGATCAGCCTCTGCCGTTTTGAGCATCCCATGTAATTCAGTGATACTCTTATCCATACCATGCATATGGTAGTTCGAGATGAACGAACCATACGCACTAGAAAGAGAGTTCAGAATTATATCAGTAGCGAACTCTTCGTTAATTGGGACGCCCAGCCGATCCAGAGACTGAATGTAACCAATCATCTTGATTACATGCGGACTCAGTGGATCGCCATCTTTCAGCTTACAGCCCAGCAAAGCTTGAGAGACTTGATATCTCTCGGTCTTTGCCTGAGCCTGGAACATACTTTTGAGACTTTCGATCATATCGTAGGCCTCAACATTCTCGAACTGCTGCTGCAAGTCCGGTTCCATGTGTGCAAGCATAAGACAACTAATTTCCGTAGACTCATCTCTAGTATTACGGTAGGCATTCATGACAGCGACAGTCACATCGTCATCAGGCTCATCTGGAAGTGGAGTTTCTAGAACATGTTCTTTCTTGTCATGCTTGAGGACTATCCTCGTATTACGGTACCAGTTGGTGAAATTAGTTCCATTAAGCTTATCTTTCTCTAGGATTGACCTCAACGCAAAAGCGGACAACTGAGGAAGGTTGCTAGGTGCCATTGATCTACAACAGAAAATACGCAAAAACACTTGAGACATGTATTCATAAAAGAGCAGGCATATTAAACGCTTTAATACTTATGCTCCCACTAGAACCAACATCCCTCCGATGGTTGCTAAGTGAGTCAAGATCCTAAATAAGCAAGCCGACTAGTGAGATTTAGCTGTTGTTGTTGCTGTTGTTGTTGTTGCTGTTGTTGTTGCTGCGGTTGTTGCTGCGGTTGTTGCTGCTGTTGTTGCTGCTGTTGTTGCTGCTGTTGTTGCTGCGGTTGTTGCTGCGGTTGTTGCTGTTGTTGTTGCTGCTGTTGTTGCTGCGGTTGTTGCTGCTGTTGTTGCTGCTGTTGTTGTTGCTGTTGTTGTTGTTGTTGTTGTTGTTGTTGTTGTTGTTGTTGTTGCTGTTGTTGTTGTTGTTGCTGTTGTTGTTGCTGTTGTTGTTGTTGTTGTTGTTGTTGCTGCGGTTGTTGTTGTTGTTGTTGCTGTTGTTGTTGCTGTTGTTGTTGCTGTTGTTGTTGTTGTTGTTGTTGTTGTTGTTGTTGTTGTTGTTGTTGTTGTTGTTGTTGTTGTTGTTGTTGTTGCTGTTGTTGTTGCTGTTGTTGTTGTTGTTGTTGTTGTTGTTGTTGTTGCTGTTGTTGTTGCTGTTGTTGTTGTTGTTGTTGTTGTTGTTGTTGTTGTTGTTGTTGTTGTTGTTGTTGTTGTTGTTGTTGTTGTTGTTGCTGTTGTTGTTGCTGTTGTTGTTGTTGCTGTTGTTGTTGCTGCGGTTGTTGCTGCGGTTGTTGCTGCTGTTGTTGCTGCTGTTGTTGCTGCGGTTGTTGCTGCGGTTGTTGCTGTTGTTGTTGCTGTTGTTGCTGCGGTTGTTGCTGCTGTTGTTGCTGCTGTTGTTGCTGCTGTTGTTGCTGCGGTTGTTGCTGCGGTTGTTGCTGTTGTTGTTGCTGTTGTTGTTGCTGCTGTTGTTGCTGCGGTTGTTGCTGCTGTTGTTGCTGCGGTTGTTGCTGCGGTTGTTGCTGCGGTTGTTGCTGCGGTTGTTGCTGCGGTTGTTGCTGCGGTTGTTGCTGCGGTTGTTGCTGCGGTTGTTGCTGCTGTTGTTGCTGCTGTTGTTGCTGCGGTTGTTGCTGCGGTTGTTGCTGCGGTTGTTGCTGCGGTTGTTGTTGGTGTTGTTGCTGCGGTTGTTGCTGCGGTTGTTGCTGCGGTTGTTGCTGCTGTTGTTGCTGCTGTTGTTGCTGCTGTTGTTGCTGCGGTTGTTGCTGCTGTTGTTGCTGCGGTTGTTGCTGCGGTTGTTGCTGCTGTTGTTGCTGCTGTTGTTGCTGCTGTTGTTGCTGCTGTTGTTGCTGCGGTTGTTGCTGCGGTTGTTGTTGCGGTTGTTGCTGCTGTTGTTGTTGCTGTTGTTGTTGTTGTTGTTGTTGTTGTTGTTGTTGTTGTTGTTGTTGTTGTTGTTGTTGCTGGTGTTGTTGTTGTTGTTGTTGTTGTTGTTGTTGTTGTTGTTGTTGTTGTTGTTGTTGTTGTTGTTGTTGTTGTTGGTTGTTGTTGTTGTTGTTGTTGTTGTTGTTGTTGTTGTTGTTGTTGTTGTTGTTGTTGTTGTTGTTGTTGTAGTAGTAGTTGTGTTTGCGGTTGGTTCCCTGGGCCACTCGGTTCACGTTCTCCCTTCTCGGATTCACTCCTGGCCTAGGAGCAGCTTCCCGGATAGGCTGCACGTTGGCTCCCGAGAGCGGAAGTGGAGGAGGAGGGGGCAGATGACCAAAGCCTTCACTCTTGATGCGGTCCCACCAGCTGCACTGCCAGGTAGTGTGGTTGGCTGGCCTACTCGGGTGCCGAGTGTGAAAACTGCATGGCCCATCCTTCATGTTCTCAAAGACAAATCTCTGAGCATCTCCTGCATCCGGGTTGCTGTTACCTTGCTGGGGAGCATTGTATGGCTTCTTGATGCCTTGGACCTGATTCTGGTTCTGCCTGTATTGGGCTCCAGCAGTTTTTTGCCTTTGGCTACTCCCAGCAGCCGTAGTGTCTTGGTTCACAACATTCACCTGCTCAGACCCATACCTAGTATCGGGTCGGTCATCTCTGTGCTTGTTGCGGAAATCTTGGCGTCTGCCGCCATCATGGTTTCTCCTTCTCGGCTCGAAAGCATCGAGCTGAGGCTGAGTAGGGTCACCGAGTGCATACATATCAGCTATCTTGATTGTCTCGGCGAGCGTACTCGGCATCTCTCGCTGCAACTTCTGCCACAACATGCTGCCATGCCTGCAGCCTTGAGCGAACCAGGCGATCGCCTGTGACTCATTCACACCCTCACAGGTGTTCCTCAATGTGCTCCACCGAGTAAGGTACTCCCGGTCGGTCTCCTCTTCCCGATGCTTGCAAGCTGAAAGCTGCTGCGGCCTATTCGGCCTCTTGTACGTGCTGGTGAAGTCGCTGATGAAGGCTTCCGAGAAGTCAAGCTAGCAGTTGATACTGTCCTTGGGCAAGTTGTTCAACCAGATCCGGGCAGGGCCTTCCAGCATCTGCGGAACATATCTCGCGGCCCATCTCCGGTTGCCGCCTGCAATATGCACAGCGGTGACATAGTCATTCAGCCAGTCTTCCGGCTTGGTGCTCCCATCATACAACTTGGTCCCTCTGGCTAGCTGAAAATTGTTCACGGAAGGCTCTCCCATGATGCGGTGGCCAAAACAGCTTGGGTCGGGTGCCCCCCTCTTCTCAATCTGCTCGGACCGGTGAATCCGGTCCAACTTGTATCTTGCATCGCTGGGCTCCAGCACCGGTCACCCAAACGATCAGTGACGTCCCTCGGATCAGCGTACCCGGCCATCTCCATTGCCGAGTACCCATCATCATAGCGGTCTTGCGGCACGGGACCGGGCTGAGCAATCGGGTTGGCCGCTGCCACAACTGCTTGCGGTTGCACAGCCGCTGGCGGTTGTACCCTCTGCTGAACCGGGTTGGCAGCCTGATGCCGAGATGGTCCCGCGCGGTTTCCTCCTTGCCCCTTGCTGTGAGCTTTAGTGGCTTGATAGCCTGCTCCTGCAGAGTTGTGTTTCTGGCCGGGCTGCCGCGCTACAGCATGTTGTTTTCCGGCGACAGTCGGGTCGTACACCTGCATTTGTTTATTCTTTCCAGAGTTCACACTCTGGTCTCTCTCATTGCCGGGAAGCGGCGATGAGGCCTGAATCATAGATCTGACCGCATGCGAGTGGACAACCTGAGAAGCACCGGCTCCCGGATTGGCTTTCCGGAACTCCTCATTCTGCCTGCCAGCCTCTAGTACTAGCTCATTAAGTCTATCCTGCTGCCTAGCGCGCGCGTCGCCAGTGAGATGCGGCAACTCCGCAGCAACTGCCTCTGCAGCCCTAAGAGTTTTGGCAGGAGAGCTATATTTGGGCATATTAGCAGTGTTCAAACTAGCAGATTGGCTAGCAGCCCTACCATCTCTGGCTAGCTCAGCGCCCAAGTTGCGACGGATAGTGCCTACTTGCTAGGCAGCCTAGAAATAGGAGTAAAGCCATGCGCTCTATTGTACTCATTTTGATCTAGGTTAAGCTCAAGCCTAACCTTCTCCAGCTCCTGGGCCTCCGCGAGTAGCGCTTGACGCTGCTGCTCGAGTTGCGGCTTCAACATCATGAGCTCGGTGTCGGTGGGAGGCGGCATGCCCAGCTGCTCGGTGGCGCCAACGCGAGCAACTGGTATAGCCGCTGACGTGGAAGGAGCCACGTAACCCGGAATGTTCCGGGGCATGTCGTAGGGCTTGTGGACCCTCACCGCAGCCGACTCCTCGATGAATTCAGAGGCAATGGCCACGCCTTTCCCGGCATCGATAGCCGGGCCCGTCATCATCACCTCCACGCTGTTCGCAGAGCAGCCAGTAGGCTTCCCGCGAGCAGCGAGTACAACAGGAGGATCATCCGCGACGAGCACCTCCCCCGGAAACTCGCGGATGACGGTGGTGGCGACGTAGACCAGATGCGCGCCGAAGGAAAGGACCAAGCCGCCTGCTGGCACGGACCTGCCGCCGAAATCGCGAGCGTTGTCGGTGACGAAGTCGAAGGAGCCGAATCTGTGGACAAGGCCACATACCACGCGCTCCCCCAAAGCAGAAATCGGTCCCGTACGAATATGAACACCAGCCACCGCCGCTGCTGGCCCCACTGATGGAGGGATGATAACTCGGTAGGCTCATGCCTAGGTGAAACCCGGCCGAAGGGATTCGCACAGAGACCCGGGCCAAGGTGGGGGAGTTTCTAGAAGGCCCAAGAGGGAACGTAGGCCTTGTAACCCGTACCTTGGGGGTCAAGATTAGGAAACTTAGGGTTGTGTGCGGTTTCCGGGTAGGATTCCGGGTATGCCTTGTATGGGAAACCAGGGATCCGGGTAATATATAAACCGGTCCCTGGGGCAAAGAGAAAAAACAAGAGTTTTACCAGATATTCGAGTATCCTTGTAATACAAGAGCTGATATTTGTAGCCCTAGATCGGGGACTCGGCGACATTGCAGCCCGAGCTACTAGATTGCCAGATAACATGATTTCCCCTGAGCTAAACCCTCTCCCAAACACCAGAGTCGATTTTCCCCAAAGTAAGTTACCCTAGGTAACGTCTGCCGTGATTATCCCACGACAGTTGGCGCCCACCATGGGGCCTACGTCCAAGGGTGTTTACATCACGGGAGAAGCTCAGGAAAGCATGAAGAACCTCGTCATCGGCGAGATCATCACCAACCCTGAAGGAGAGAAGATGGTGGACGACTTTGGTTGGGGACCAGAGTCGGATCTGCTCGAAACCGGATCTATCGTTACGATCGGCCGGGTCAACGTCTTCGTCAGCATCGTACGTACGTCCGGTTTTGTTCCTGATAATATTGAATATGATGTTGTGTCAGGAGAAGCAACTTGCGTTCAGTCGGATGGAGAAGAGTCGGTTGGGACAGCCGATCCAGAAGAAGAGCCCACCACGAAGAGGGAACAGCCGGAGGAGCCGGCATGGACCCCGCGTGGCCGGGTCATAAGAGAAGATGATACCGGGTCTATCCTGCACCTGCTTGAAGACCGGTACATGGCAGATAGCTGTGACGAAGAGGAATACGAGTCATCACCAGGCATCACGCGCCGGGTCGCAGTCTATACAGCCCCTGCAATCAATCTCAATCAGGGGGATGTGACGACGGCCGCGGCCGGAGCAGCGCGAGCACTGGCCCAACAGCAGGCACCGGTTGACGGAAACCCGGTTATAGCCCGGGTCGACGGAGAGTCGGCTTCTGTCACCAGTCATACCGGAGAAAGTGAACGGCAAAGGAATATGTTTGGATTCACAGCAAACAGAACGCCGGGTGCAGGAACCTCGGCTCCGCGAAATCCGGCTCTGTTCAACAATAAGCTAATCTTGGATCCCAGAGTGCTAGCGATGGTGATAACTCCAGAAAACGCGGCGGCACGTGCTCGAGATCTGGATGTGGCTCGCCGCGCATTGGATCAACAAAGGAGAGATATCAAAGCCGAGAAACAAGGGATGGCCGCGCGCCAGCGCGAGTTGGAAGAACTGGAGAATCGCCTTCAAACTCAGTCAACCAGGATTTACAATCAGAGGCACCAGACGAGATTACCGGCCACCGGAGGGAATTTACAGCCAGCTACATTGTTCGTTACCCCCCAGGATCAACCAATCCCGGTGGTGAATGAAGAAACTGGATATCGAGCCGCAACCCTGGGAGGACAGCCGGCAAACGTGCAGGCCGTGTTACCCACGTTGCAAACTGGGATCGCTGTTGGCAGTACCGCACCACCACCATCGCGATTCGACAAAAAGTATAAGACTGGAAAAAAGCATATCGAGGTGGATGGCCAAAAAGGCCACCAAAAGCTATTAAAGTTTAAACGTATTACAAAACCAGGGAAATAGTATCAAAAGTGCACAGGCGCACTATTAAAAGAATAATTGTATCAGGCATATTACACAATGCCCATTGGCCGAATAAGTGTTTTGGGGTGAGAAACAGTAAAACTTCACTCGGCATCCATAGCCGAGTCATCAGCAGTGTCCTTGGCGGTCGGGTCTTCAGCATGTTCTTCTGTGGTCTTCCCAACCTCCCTGTCCGGGTCAGTTGCGGCATCAGCACGGGCTGGAGGAGGAACAACCGGAGTAGATGTGGATGGCGCCTTCTCGGCCTCAGCCTTCCTCTTGGCAGCCTCCTCCAACCACCGGGCCAGCATGTCAAAGGGCTTTGGGAGATCAGACGGGACCGTCTTGTCTTCAGCATTGTATGGCGGGGTGAGCCTGTTCACATCCAGCTTATCGGCTATCAGGCTTGCCGAGTGACATACCTGAGCATGGATAGACTTGTAGTCCTTAGCCGAGAATCTTGAGCCGTCATTGTTAAACTCGGGGAACCCATTCACGAGCGTTGCCGGCTCAAGCCTAGGAAAATAGGCTTTGGCCAAGGCAAAGCCGCGGGTTACCCCAACCCGGCATGCTGAGCGCTTCCAGTGATCGATCCAAGCAGGGACCATGGAGTACGCCTCAAGCATGTGGGAAACACCGCCATAGCCACCAGACCACTTTATGGCCTCAAGGGTCCACTTGGTGCCTGCAGAAAATTGCCGTATCACAGCCTTAAGGGTCTTCAATTTCTCTATGTCATCTTCATCATCAGCTTTGTCACCCGGACCTGCAGAGTAAAATGAAAAGTAAAGTGGTAAGATCCGGGTCATAGATCATATTAAACAAGAAATCCGAGTCTTAGTCAGGAAGTCAAGATTTTTTACCAAGTAAGGAGCGGTAAGTGTCGGGAACAGAGGCTGACAGGTTCTTCAGTAAGTCCTCAGCTTCGTGGAGCCTTTTCTTGTATTTCTTGCAGTCTTTGGAAAGATCCTTCACCTCGACCTCCAGCTCCTCTTGCAGTTTTGTCTCGACTTGGAGGAGTTCGTTGGTTTTCGCCAAGATCTCCTCCGACCGGGTCACATAAGCCTAGAAAATAAAGACAAGGATAAGTTAGTCGGTTATAGTGTAAAAGCCGAGTATAGATGGACATATAGCTATAGAAGTACCGAGTAAACTATGCATTGTTCACCCGGAACTTGGGGGCTAGGTGAGTATGGAAATAATATCAGTACATTTACCTGATGCTCAGCAGCTAGGGACTCGAGGATGTCTCTCTCATTGGTTTTCAGGGAGAAAAGCTCATCTAGTATCCCTTCGAAGTCAAGGCCACTCAACTTTGGCCTAGAGGAGCTTGGGTTCTGGTTACCCGGTGGCGGGGTCCTTTCCTGTTTCAGTGTGTCGACTCTGGTTGCCTGAGTGTTGGGAGCAGGGATACCCCTCTGTGATCCCAGAAACTCGACATCATCATCGGCCGGCTGATGTGTTGGCAGGGGAAACTCGGCCTCCTGGTCAACAGGGTTGTCCAGCTGTTCTTCTTCTTCTTCACCACCAGCTGTGGGCTGCACAACGTTCTCCGGGTTTTCCATAGCCGGGTTATCAATGTTCATATCTTCAGGATCACTAAGTGTAACCTTGGCCCTGAGAAAGAAAAAGAAGCAGTTAGTAGATAATAAACGAAAGACGTGGAAAATAGTAGTGTACTGACTAACAAGGAAAACGAATTACCCGGTATTCACGAATAAATCCGGTGGGAGATCGTTGCTGGACCCGAAAGATGCTGACAAAGAATCGGAAAGTGAGACCCTAAGTTGTCCGGCTAATGGGTGATTCAGAGAAGGATATCTTCGAGGAATATGGGTTGTATGAGTTCCGGAAGTACCGGCTCGGCGAGCGGGTGATGAAGGGATACCCGGGTGAAGCGGGTCGTCACCCGGGGAATTTCGGGTTACCCTTCGTTTGGTCGGGGCAGGTTCCTTCAAGTATGATGAATTGGTTAGACGCTGGTTAAGTTCGCCCATATTGGCATACGAGTACGGCTTGGAGGTAATGGAGGAATAGGGCACCTTGAAAAAAAAACTCCGGGTCTTCCTCTTTGCCCCAATCTCCGCTTCCGGCTCAGCCTCACTCTCTTCTGACTGGGTGTCTTCCTTGTCCTCTAGCTCTGGTAAATAAGGAGCATTGTCGGAAAGGGGAAATATTTGGTCTAACAAGTTAACGAGGTAAGTGTAAGTATAAGACCCGGTTTTACCTTCATCACTATCAGCCGGCTCCTCGTCCTCCTTCGAATTTTCTGAAGGGGAGGGGTGACTATCTTCCAGAATGCATCGTCTTCCTGTGTAAGAAATACAGAGACAAAGATTAGTATATATGCATAAGAGATATCAGTCGGAGAAAGAAGTTAAGCCGGTTCTTACTGGAGGAGCCGGGTTAGATCGAGTGAAGGGGTTAAGCCCGGCTATGTTCTTGATAGCATCGAGTTTCTCAGCTAAGAAGGTCTTCATGATCTTGTTCATATCAGCAGCCGGGTAATTTTTCTCCGAGTATCGGTGAGAATCGGTGACATGCCCAGATATTCGCACATGAGTTTGGACCGGGTGTTCTTAGGCTGGATCCGGCAGCTTACCCAGGTCTTCACCAGATTAAGCCCAAGGAGACCTTGGGCAGAAAGTACAGCGAGCTTGTGAAGAAATGGCTGGATAGATTGCCTATCGGCCTCGGATGCGAAAGAATTCAGGTTATCGGACAAGGAAAGCGTGTCAGTAGAGAAACCCGGCAATGGCTTCTCGCCGGGTAACGAGGTGTCTTGGCAATAGAAGTAGGTTTTCTGCCAGTGTTTTACATGTGTGTGGAGGCTAAGAGTCGGCATCAGGGAATTTTTGCGTCTCTGAATTGAGACTCCCCCACAAACTAGTAGGGCCCCGTCACCGCTCTCCCGGCAGGGTTTGCATGGAAAGAGTTCAAGAAATAAAGCCAAATTGGGAGGAATGCATAGATAAGCTTCACAAAGGACTATAAAGTGGGAGATGTTAAGCATAGAGTTTGGGACGATATCGAATACCCGGAGTTTGTAGTGATCCAGGAGTTCCCGGAAGAAAGGGTGACCCAGGGGGCGGAAACCCCGGATCACGTGCTCGACGAAGACCACCACTTCATCCAGGCCTGGTGCAGGCCGGGTCTTGATGGAGGGATGATAAACCGGTAGCCCAACGCCAAGGTGTAACTCGGCCCAAAGGACGCTGCGCAAAGACCCGGCTAAGGATAAAGGAGCTTCTGGAAGGCCCAAGATCGTAGGCCTGGTAACCCGGATTGTGGGTTCCAATAAGGAAGTTTAGGGTTTTGTAAGCGGCGTCCGGGTAGGATTCAGAGTATACCTTGGAGCACAGGCCAGGGGGTCCGGGTGCTTTATAAACCGGCCCCTAGGTTAGGTTTAGAGAGATCCAAGAGTTAGAACAAGATCGCTAGGTATCGAGTATCCAGTGTAATACGAGAGTTGGGATAATACATCTAGATCGGAGACTCGGCGACTTGATTGCCGGCTACCAGATCGTATATCATCATGTTTTTCCCTGAGCTAAACCGTCTCCCAAACACCAGAGTCGATTTGCCCCAAGACAAGTTACCCCTGGTAACGTCTGCCGTGTTTATCCCACGACAGTTGGCGCCCACCGTGGGGCCTACGTCCAAGGGTGTTTACGTCACGGGAGAAGCTCGGAAGAACATGGAGAACCTCGTCATCGGCGAGATCTACACCGACAGCGAGGGAAAGAAGATGGTGGACGATTCCGGCTGGGGGCCAGAATCGGATCTGCTTGAATCCGGATCTGTCGTGACGATCGGCCAGATCGACGTCTTCATCGGTACGGTACGTACGTCCGGTTCAATCCCTGACGACTTTGGGTTTGATTCTGTGTCAGGGGAGGCCACCAACGCTCAATCAGATGGAAAAGAATCGGTTGGGACGGTGGATCCGACAGAAGAGCCCACCACGAAGAGGGAACAGCCGGAGGAGCCGGCATGGACCCCGCGTGGCCGGGTCGTAAGAGAAGATGATACCGAATCTAGCTTGCGTCCGCTAGAGGATTGGTACAAGTCTACCTATCACGTGCACACTACAGGAATTTCCAACAAGGATAAGACGATACAGAAACAAGCGGTAAACTCGGTTTCCTCGGCTGTTCCGAGATACTTGAGGTGGTCAGAGCAAGACGTAACATGGAGCAGAAGAGATCACCCGGAAAGGATAGAACACCCGGGAGTCTTAGCATTGGTAGTCGCACCACAGGTTAATGGTTATGAGCTGAAAAAGGTCCTGATGGACGGGGGAAGTAGCATCAATATCCTGTATTGGGAAACTTTCCTACGCATGGGACTCAAGGAGTCTCAGCTGCAGAAAAGTTCAACAATTTTTCATGGGATAGTGCCGGGTCACTCAGCGTGCCCCGAGGGAAAGATTGCATTGGAGGTAGCTTCTGGAGAATCAAAAGACAATTATCGAGTTGAGTGGCTCACTTTCGAAGTGGTCAAGTTGCGCAGTCCTTATCACGCGCTATTCGGAAGGCCGGCTTATGCTAAATTCATGGCTAGGCCGTGTTATGTGTACCTACAGCTAAAAATCCCGGGCCCTAAGAAGACCATCACAATACATGGAAGCCGGGACATAGTGGCCGAGTGCGATGAAGGAGATGCAGCAATGGCCGAGCAAGCTTGCAGAAAAGAGGAACTCAAGTATTACCGGTCTCAAGTAGACCCGGATGACATAACAGCACTAAAAAGACCAAGTACTGAAGATGAAAGAGCAAAGTTTAAAGCAGCACAGGACACAAAGATGGTGGATTTTATAGGATCTAACCTGGACAGCGAGCAGGAGAAGGCACTTGTGGAGTTCATTCGTTCAAATCAGGATGTGTTCGCCTGGACGCCTAGCGATATGCCGGGTATCCCCACAGAGTTGGCAGAGCACAGCTTGCACGTCGATCCCAAGTCCAGACCCGTGAAGCAAGGCTTGAGAAAGATGAATGAGGAAAGAAGGAAAGCTATAGGGGAAGAAATTGCTCGGCTGCTCACAGCCGGCTTTATTATGGAAGTGTTTCACCCGGACTGGTTAGCAAATCCGGTTCTCGTGATGAAAAAGACCAACGAGTGGAGGATGTGCATTGACTACACCAGTCTCAACAAGCATTGCCCAAAGGATCCGTTTGCTTTACCAAGGATAGATCAGATCATAGACGCAGTAGCTGGAAGCGACCTATTATGTTTCCTGGATGCATATTCCGGGTACCATCAGATCAAGCTCAAGAAGGAGGATTGGGAGAAAACATCATTCATAACCCCCTTGGGGGCCTTTTGTTACAAGACAATGACATTTGGACTGAAGAACGCTGGCGCAACCTATCAACGGTGTATTCAGAAGTGTTTCGAAGACCAAATCGGACGCAACGTGCACGCTTACATAGACGATGTGGTAATCAAGACCAGAAAGGCGGAGACATTTATCGATGATCTAAAGGAAACATTCAAGAACTTGAGAAGGTATCAGATGAAACTTAACCCGACAAAGTGTGTTTTTGGAGTTCCAGCCGGGAAATTACTTGGTTTTATCGTTTCTGAAAGAGGAATTGAAGCAAACCCGGACAAAATCAAAGCTATCCAGAGTATGAAAAAGCCGGAAAATTTGAAGCATGTTCAGAAGCTTACAGGGTGCGTAGCAGCGCTCAGCCGGTTTATATCCAGACTCGGGGAAAAAGCGATACCCTTGTACCGGCTCTTGAAAAAATCTGATAAATTCGTATGGGATCAAGAGGCGGACGAGGCGTTCGAGGCACTAAAAAAGCAGCTATCTGAGGCACCAGTCCTAGCAGCCCCGGGTCCTAAAGAGCCTATGTTATTATACATCGCAGCAGGGCCCCGGGCGGTTAGCGCAGTGGTTGTTGTCGAGCGAAAGGAAGATGGAAAAGAGTACCCGGTTCAGAGGCCGGTTTATTATGTCAGTGAGGTATTATCAGAGGCAAAACAACGCTACCCACATTGGCAAAAGCTGGTTTTCGGGGTCTTCATGGCCAGCCGGAAATTAAAGCCATATTTTCAAGAACACCCCATAACAGTGGTTAGTTCTATACCAATGTCGGATATCATCAGAAATTAGGATGCAACAGGTAGAATAGCCAAGTGGGCGATTGAGATGGGGGATTATCATATCAATTATGAGCCAAGGTCAGCAATTAAATCTCAAGCTCTAGTCGATTTTGTTAATGATTGGACACACACAGGCATGCCTACGATGGTTCCAAACTCGGTGTCTTGGATCATGCACTTTGATGGCTCCAAGCAATATGAAGGGTCAGGAGCTGGAGTAGTGCTAACATCACCCAAAGGAGACAAGTTGAGCTACGTATTGCAGATTCACTTCGATTGTTCCAACAACGTGGCCGAGTATGAGGCCTTATTGCACGGCTTAAAGGTAGCCAAGGAGATGAATATTAAGAGGATACGGTGCTTTGGAGATTCGGACCTCGTGGTACAGCAGGTCTCAGGAACTTGGGATAGAAAGGACGCAACTATGGCAGCATATCGCAGAGAGGTTGACAGAGTTGCCGGATGTTTTTCCGGGTATGAGGTGGAGCACATAGACAGAAGAAAAAACGAAGCAGCAGATGCACTCGCCAGACTCGGCTCGCGCAGAGAGCCGGTTCCACCCAACGTTTTCCTTGATGAGCTATGGAGACCATCAGTTAAAACCGAGTCTGAGGAAGAACTGGCAAATCAAGACCCGGATTCGGAGCTCGTGGCCACAATACGTGTTGTTCCAGAATGGAAAGAATCGTTCCTGGCCTACCTATCACGGGGCGAGTTACCACAGCAGGAAGTATTAGCAAGACAAATTCTGAGGCGAGCAAAAGGATATTCTATCATCAACGGAGAGTTATACAAGAGGAGCGCAGCAGGAGTCTTTCTGCGCTGTGTAGCACCAGAAGAAGGCCGACAGATCCTCAAGGAAATCCATGAAGGTGATTGTGGGCATCATGCATCCACAAGATCCCTTGTGGCCAAAGCTTATCGACATGGTTTTTTCTGGCTCACGGCCCTAGCAGACGCGGAGCGCTTGGTGGCAAGATGTGATGGGTGTCAAAGGTACGCCCGCCAAATCCATGTGCCGGCTATGGAACTACGGACTATCCCGTTAACTTGGCCGTTTGCCGTTTGGGGTATGGACATGGTTGGCCCCTTTCACATGTCACCTTGCAAAAAGACACACCTCTTGGTGGCCATCGACAAGTTTACCAAGTGGGTTGAGGTTATGCCAGTTACCAACTGTGAAGCAATTACAGCAGTCAAGTTCCTGAAAAGGATTATCTATCAGTTCGGGTATCCCCATAGCATAATTACCGACAATGGAACCAATATGTCCCTTGGCGAGATGGAGAAGTTTTGTGGCAACAATGGAATCCGGCTTGACATAGCTTCAGTGGCCCATCCACAGGCTAATGGACAAGTGGAAAGGGCAAACCAAGAATTGCTTCGTGGATTAAAACCACGATTGCGAGTTCCGTGTATCAGAGCTGCTGGTGCATGGGTTGAAGAATTACCCGCAGTAGTTTGGGGTATCAACACAACACCAAATAGATCCACTCAGATGACACCATTTTTCATGGTTTATGGTGCAGAGGCGGTGTTGCCGAGTGATATCATACATGACTCGCCTCGAGTCTCGGCTTATGTCGAGGTAGAGAACGAGAAGACCCGGCAGGACGCCGTGGATATGCTAGAAGAAGAAAGGGAACAAGCACTGGAAAGATCAGCCATATATCAGCAGGATCTACGGAGATATCATAGCCGGCGCGTGAAAACCCGGGTCTTCCAGGAAGGAGACCTGGTTCTGCGCCTGGTACAGACGAAAGAAGGAAAACATAAATTATCACCGCCATGGGAAGGACCGTTTATCATAAGCCGGAATCTGCACAATGAATCGTACTACTTGATAGATGCAAGGGAAGAGTCGGCTACGGTTAACAACACCGCTCATACCACTTCATCTATGCAAGAGAAAGAAAGACCATGGAACGTAGCTCAGCTGCGTCCCTACTATACCTAGTATCGACCAGACTCACAAGTGGAATTACACGATGTAACAGGCAGCAGGTTTCAGACGCACTCTTTTCCTATCCAGGGTACCTAATGGGACTGGAGGGTTTTTAACGAGGCGGCTTGCTGACCTAGCTTTCTCATATCAACAAAGAGATGGTTAAGCGATATATCTCCTCCGCACGTTTTACCAAGTTCTATTTTTCAGTTTCCTTAGTATGTTGCGTATATTTTAGGTCTTGGGGGCTGGTTGCTTGAATAGCGTAGTTACAAACCCAAAGACCCGGCCATGATGCCTATGAGTTATAAGGGCCGCTTACTCGCAAACGAGTACGGCTGCAATCTTATAACCGGACAAAGGAGCCAAATTTTCTTGACTTTTCTTACTTAAGCTCGATGTGACTCGCACTAAAGTGGCATGATTTGTTCTCTTATTATTACAATCAGCCATGATGCCCAATGGGACTTGCCTGACCCTGTTTTCGTACAGATGTAACAACATGGTATCCACGCGAAAGCCGGCTTACAGTACAAGATAGCCAAAAGGGTCATCTAAACCATAAGTTATGCAGAGTATATGGTTGATAGCCGGAAACTCAAAGTTTATTAAGCATAACTTCAATACCTATGTGAAACGACTCTAATTTTTGGGCTTAGTAGAAAAACAACTTGTTCTCTTCAAAAGACCACACACCCCAGACTCGGAACTTCGGGTCTTGGGGACTAGGGATTTTGAAAAAATAAGTTGCTGTCACTAAAGCTCAAAAAACCCAAACATCCGAGTCTTGGGGACTTGGGGACTTAGAAAGATCCACGTGTCAAAACCCACGAGACCTGGAAATCGAGTCTCACAAAAGGAACCATAAAGAAAGCCGGATTATCAAGAGCAAGTGGGCTCATAAGCAGATAGTATTAAGAACATCCAAAAGCCAAGAGGAGCCACGGGAAGCTATCAAAGTTTCAAAAGAGTATTACAATTCGCAGCAGCAGTATCAAAGATGCACAAGCGGACCATTCAAAATAAATACTCCAAGGACCCCTAGGCCGGATAGTTTGCATAAAAACGGTTGCCGACGAAATTTTTTCACTCAGCATCTCAGGCTGAGTCGTCAACCTTGCCCTTGCCCTTGGAGGCCGGGTCTTCCTCCTCGCCTTGGTCCTCAGCGCCCTTGGCAGCGACAGCAACCGGATCAGCAGCAGTGCCGGCTCGTGCAGGAGGAGGGATGACTGGCGTGGAGATAGCAGGCGCAGAGCCGGCCTCAGCCTTCTTCTTATCGGCCTCTTTTCTCGCCTGGGCAGCCTCCGCCTTCCATCGGGCCAGCATATCGTACGGCTTGGGAAGATCCGACTTAACCGCTTCACCATCAGCATCATATGCTGGAATAATGACATTCAGGTCCAAACCATCGGCAATCATGCTGGCCGGATGACGGACTTCCTTCTGGATGGCCTTGAAATTCTTCGGGGAGAACTTAGATCCGTCGTGATTAAATTCCGGAAACCCGCCCATAAGCTTGGCCGGCTCGAGCTTAGGAAAATAAGCTTTAGCCAGCGCAAGCCCCCGGGTTACTCCAACCCGGCAGGACGAGCGCTTCCAATGCCAAATCCACTCGGGAATAGTGGAGCAGGCGTCCAGCATTCTCTTCAGGTCGACGTGCCCAACACCCGGCCACCGTAGTTCTTGAAGGATCCATTTGGTTCCAGCACATAGCTGCCGGATAACGCTCTTGATGGTTTTCAGCTTGGCAATATCATCTTCGTCCGGCATTACTTCATCCGGACCTGCAGAAAGAAATGAAAACACGAGTAAGGAAACCCCGGCTATTTATCAGAAGGATAACCCGGATTATGAATGTTATGCTAAGACTCATACCGATCAAAGCGTGATACGTATCAGCAATCTGAACAGAAAGGCTCGTTAGAGTATCTTCTGCTGCATGAGTCCTCCTCCTATACTTCCGCGTGATCTTCCCACTCCTCCTGGCCTCAGCTTCGGCCGCCTCACGCAGAGCCACCTCCTTCTCAATGAGCTTGGTAGCCTTTGCCAATTTCTTCTCAGATTGGTTCACGAAGGACTTCACGGACGCAAGGAAGGATTAGCCGGGTAAAAAGCAAGCTATCAGTCGGTTATACCGTAAAGTTCCGAGCAAATTATCAATCAATTCACTCGGAACTTGGGGACTAGATAAGGACACAAGCAATATGATTCGGGTTTACCTCGTGTGTGGCTATTAAAGCTTCCAAGATATTTTCTTCATCAGCCCTCAAGGTGTGCAGGGCATCGAGCATCTGGGCAAACGTCATGTCTTCGGGTCGGACACCAGAAGAGCCGGCAGCTTGGTCGCTTGGCCGGTGAACTTTCCCCGACTTTGGGGTCGAGACCCGGACCGTCTGGGTATCCGGGTTTGGAGAACCCATCCTCGTGTCCAGGACCTCGATCTCCTCGCCCACTGCTTCGGATGACTCTGGAGACCCGGCGGCCTGGTGAACTGGATCGCCCAAGGGGCCTTGTTCCTGGTTGTTCTCAGCATCACCGCCAGTCGCGGCGTCCATGTTATCAGTCGGCCCCTCCGTCTCCCGGTTATCCGTCTCCATGTTCTCCGGATCACTAATCGTGACTTGGGCGCTAAGGAAAAGAGAGGAATAGTCAACAACAGCGGATCAAAATAATCAAGTGCGCGAGGATATCATACAGCGGAGACTTACCCGGTGTTCACAGCGTAATCCGGCGGGAGTTCACTGCTGGAAGCCGATGAGATTGTCATAGGAGCTAATAGCGGAACCCGGAACTGCCCGGCCAAAGGATGGTTGAGGGAGGGGTGACGCCGAGGAGATTTGGAGGGGCGAGGAGGAGGAGTACCGGCCCGGCGGTTTGGTGAGGTGGAGATACCCGGGTTGAGGGGATCGTCGCCTGGTGAACTCCGGGTCACCCTGCGCTTGGTCGGGAGAGAGTCCTTCAAGTGCGATGAGTTGGATAGTTGTTGGTTAAGTCTGTGCATGTTATCAAAAGAGTAGGGTTCGGAAGACATGGTGGAATAAGGAACCTTGGACACCACTCCTCTTGCCTTCCTCTTGGCCCCGGCTGTTATTTCTTGATCGGACTCGGTGGCCTCCGGATCCTCCTCGTCCTTCTCGTCTTCGTCCTCCAACCCTGTGAGCCGAGTATGCATCGTCGGAAAAAGTTAGATGGATGAGGAAAATGATGCAAGTAAGGTTGATGCAAGACCCGGATAAATACCTTCATCATTATCAGCCGGCTCGTCATCTTCTTCCGGGTCTCCGGCGGAAGGGGAGGTTTCAACACTCCAGAAAGCGTCATCAGCCTGAGATAAAAACAGGAAGGTGAGAATCGGTAGTTGTATCAAGTCAAAGGCGTGTGAATAAGGTTACACGTATCGGGTCTTACCGCTGGGGCCGGATTTTCCCGGGTGAACGGCGGCAACCCGGCGATGTTCTTGATCACTTCCAACTTTTCCGTCAAGAAGCCCTTGATGGTTTTGTTGGTGTCGCCGGCTGGATAGTTCTTGGAGGAATACCGGAGCGCGTCCGTGGTATGCCCCGAGTAATCGCACATCAGCTTAGTGCGGATAGAGTTGGGTTGGATCCGGAAATCCACCCATGTCTTAACCAAGTTGAGCCCAAGGAGACCTTGGGCGGAAAGGACGGATATCTTTGAGAGGAGGGGCTGGATTGCCTCCCTGTCCGAGTCAGGGGCGAAGGCGTTGAAGTTTTCAGAGAGATCGAGGAGACCCTCCGAATAACCCGGCAGTTTCTTCTCGCCGGGTGGGGAGGTATCTCGGCAATAGAAGAAAGAGAGTTGCCAATGTTTGACATGAGAATTGAGAGTGAGAGTGGGCATGGGAGAATTCTTACGGCGCTGGATAGAGACCCCGCCGCAAGCAAGAAGTGCGCCGTCACCGCTTTCGCGGCACGGCTTGCACTGAAAGAGTTCGATAAAGAGAGCCAAATTTGGCGGAGTGCACAAGTATGACTCGGAAAGAACGATAAAATGGGTTATATTCAGCATAGAGTTAGGCCCTATGTCGAATACCCGAAGGCCATAGTGGCTCACAACCTCACGAAAGAAAGGGTGACCCGGAGGGCGGAACCCCCGGGTCACATGTTCGACGAAGCAGATTACCTCGTCATTAGCAGGCGCGGGCCGGGTCTCATCACCCGGCACCCTCTAGTGTATATCCTTCTGAGGAGGAAGGATCCCTAACTCGGCCAGCTCGTCCAGCTTGGCCTTTGTAACTGTGGATCGCACCCAGTTGGCGGATATTGATTGGGTGGTCTTTGCCTTGGCCGACTGCTTCCCTTGCTTCTTGGGAGCCATGGGACCAACCTGAAAAACACAAGACAAAAAGGTACAAGGAGTAAGACTCGGAATCGTGAGTTATCTCAGTATGTATAAGCAGTATCAAAAGAAAGCATGAGGACTATGAATTATCCGGGTATCACTAGACGGGGTGAAAATCGCAGGCTATCCGGGTATCGAGTAGCGATACAGAAATTATGAGGGACTTACATATTGATGATCATTTGCGGAAGAAGGATGATTGCCCATGTATCTACTGCAAGCAAAAGAACTGGAAGAAGAGGATTTTCCGGGTGTCAATGAGGAGTGCGGAAAATTTAGGCGAAATGGATCTAGATCGAAAAGTTTGCGGGCGATTCTACGGAGAAATTAATGATTAACGATGATAGGGGAGTGGTGTGTGATCATCTGTTGAGCTATTGGAGGAGCTAGCAAGCATTTAAGTGGCCTAATCCGGCGCGGCAAGAAAAAACGACCCACGGATTGACCTAGATCCAATCGGGAGTAAATCAAGAAATTGCAGAAATAGATCAACGGGAATAGAAGGCTTACTGGAGCAGATTGAAGTAAAGCTCGCCGGCGGCAAATAGCGCAGTGTTGGTGCCCCTTTGCGATTCCAGGCGGGCAGGTCGAGGGCGCGGCGGCGGATCTTGGCGGCGGCGCGGGACAAACCGTGGCGGAGCGTAGCCGGCGGCGGATTGGCTCCGGTGACGCGCGCGAGGTCTCCGTGACGGTGCTCTGCGAGCTTGAGCGCGGAAGTGAAGAGAAGGAGGAAGAAGGGGAAATGAACCGTTGGGGGCTAGGTTATCCCCTGAGTACTTATTTATAAGGTGCGGGCGGATAGACCTAGTCTAATGGGCGGGAGCCGGAAATTTCGGGATAACGGATACCTGCCCGGATTTTTTGAGATATGCTTTAAGTGTTGGACGGGATATCCAGACAGAGATAAGAAGGAGATCCTCTTCGCAATATCGGGATCAATTATCGAGTAAAGTAAGCCGGATCTTTGACGTTCTTATCAGGGCGTTGACCCGGAAAAAGTAAAGAAGGACCTAGAGAAAGCCGGGTTACTATATGGCCACCTTGGAGTTAGGCCTAGCTGTTTATCAAAGCACCTTAACCCGGCCTCTATGGACTTGTATGTTTGATATTTTTGCAGGGAATAGCGAGCGCTTCAAGGAGGATCCTGCGAAGCCCAAGCTATTCTGGGGACTACTGATGGAGGGATGATAAACCGGTAGCCCAACGCCAAGGTGTAACTCGGCCCAAAGGACGCTGCGCAAAGACCCGGCTAAGGATAAAGGAGCTTCTGGAAGGCCCAAGATCGTAGGCCTGGTAACCCGGATTGTGGGTTCCGATAAGGAAGTTTAGGGTTTTGTAAGCGGCGTCCGGGTAGGATTCAGAGTATACCTTGGAGCACAGGCCAGGGGGTCCGGGTGCTTTATAAACCGTCCCCTAGGTAAGGTTTAGAGAGATCCAAGAGTTAGAACAAGATCGCTAGGTATCGAGTATCCAGTGTAATACGAGAGTTGGGATAATACATCTAGATCGGAGACTCGGCGACTTGATTGCCGGCTACCAGATCGTATATCATCATGTTTTTCCCTGAGCTAAACCCTCTCCCAAACACCAGAGTCGATTTGCCCCAAGACAAGTTACCCCTGGTAACGTCTGCCGTGTTTATCCCGCGACAGGTCTCCTCGCCGGGTATCCTCCAGTGGATCTCAGACCGGTTGGGAAGGACACCCGACTCGGCCAGCTCGTCAAGCTTGGCCTTCGTGACAGTCAATTTCTCCCAGTTGGCCGAAATCGATTGACCCGGCTTTTGCTTGCCGACCGGGTTTTTGCCCTTTGACTTGGCGCTAGCCTTAGGAGCCATGGAGAGTAGATCTAAAAGGAGGTAAAATGCAAAGTGTGAATATCGAGAAACTTGGAGGGCGCATCTATTCGATATAGTGAGAAGAGGAAAAAGCAATGCAATTAAGTAAATGCAAGATTTGGCAAATGGATCTAGTCAAGAACATATGGTGGAAAAATATGAGATTGCGAATAGCAAGGGTATTCTAAGGGGTATAGAAATGGGTTCAGCTAAGGGCAAACCGTGGAAAAACACGAGATTAGGGATTACAACGGCATTCCTAACTAATGGAGGAAGAAAGTGGATAACCAGCGGGTGAGGTTCGATCCAAAATGTTCGTGCGAAATTGAAAAAGTGGAATTTAGATCTAAGAGATGGAGGAACTTACCGGATGGGTCAACGGAGGAGTTGCACGACGGCGGCGATTAGCTCGACGGCGGCGGCGTCTCGAGATCTCCGGTGGCTCGATTGGAGGCTTGCTCGTGGGCGCTGACGGCGGCGATTGACGGTGGCCTTTTGGGCGCGGATGGCGGCGGCCGGTGGCGACCTAGTGGGTGGCGACGCAAGTCCGGTGGCGCAATTCCGGTGGCGCGAGCTCGAGTCGGGGTTCGCGGGCGTGGAGGTGAAGTGAGAGGAAGAGGAAGAGATGGGGAATGACCGGTGAGATCTAGGGTTAGCCCTTGGTCCCTATTTATAGGCGCGGGGGGGAAATCCCTGGATTTGGGCGGTAAGTGAAAAAATTTCGGAAGAAAATAGACCCGGCCCGGATATTTGGGGATAACCATCAAGATACCCGTTGCGAGATATCCGGATTGAGTTTAAGATAGATTATGGGCGTGATATTCGGACTGATTGATAACGGTACGGAGGCCGGGTCTTGTCATTTTTCCTCAGAGTGTTAACCCGGGAAATGGTGCTTTGGCTCGGGAAAAACCGGGTTATTATATGGACCGCCCAAAGAGCAGGCCTAGCTATTATCAAAGCATTCTAACCCGGTATTTTACGAATTTGAATGTTTATTGTTTTGCAGGGAATAGCGTGCGCTTCATGGTTGATTCCGAGATGCCCAAGCTATTCTGGGGACTACTGATGGAGGGATGATAACCCGGTAGGCTCATGCCTAGGTGAAACCCGGCCGAAGGGATTCGCACAAGACCCGACCCAGGGTGGGGGAGTTTCTAGAAGGCCCAAGAGGGAACGTAGGCCTTGTAACCCGTACCTTGAGGGTCAAGATTAGGAAACTTAGGGTTGTGTGCGGTTTCCGGGTAGGATTCCGGGTATGCCTTGTATGGGAAACCAGGGAGCCGGGTAATATATAAACCGGTCCCTGGGGCAAAGAGAAAAAACAAGAGTTTTACCAGATAT
Source organism: Alopecurus myosuroides (assembly GCA_028641055.1). Lineage (NCBI taxonomy): Eukaryota > Viridiplantae > Streptophyta > Magnoliopsida > Poales > Poaceae > Alopecurus > Alopecurus myosuroides. The sequence continues at coordinate 324,915,714 of CM054057.1, read as the reverse complement.
TCGAGTATCCTTGTAATACATGATTCCGGGTATGCCTTGTATGGGAAACCAGGGAGCCGGGTAATATATAAATCGGGGACTCGGTGACATTGCAGCCCGAGCTACCAGATCGCCAGATAACATGATTTCGCCTGAGCTAAACCCTCTCCCAAACACCAGAGTCGATTTTCCCCAAAGTAAGTTACCCCAGGTAACGTCTGCCGTGATTATCCCACGACACCCACGGTGGGCGCCAACTATCGTGGATGAGTAAAGACAGATGCCATCGGATGGCTTAAAGTTGGGGCCGATGGACGTTGTAGGTATCCGGGAAGGGATCGCACGTCGAGTAGATGCGCTCAGGAAACACTGCAGACACCAAGAACTACCCAGGTTCGGGGCCCTCGTGTGGAGGTAACACCCCTACTCCTTCCTATCTCTCTGTATATGTGATATCCGAGTAGCCACAGTACAAATCAGGCCTTCAGCCGAGTAGCCACTCTCTACTCTCTCTACCTCTAACACTTGCTCGTGCAATAAATGCTCTCTCTCATAACATCCCTCGCGCAGGAGGGGGTTGGGCACCTTATATACTGGTGCCCAGCCGAGTAAACAATGATTAAAAGGTACAACGATGGGACGTCCCTACTGTGATGCAGAGCACGCCTCCGGGTTCTCGCTGACGCCGGTGCGAGAAGTCGCCGCGCCGTCTGGCTGATAGGACCTGTCCACCCTGTCAGTCTCACAGAGTAGGCCCCCCGACACGTCCTGTCCCCTCTGTCAGTGACAAGACGTGACAGGCGCCTACCCTCACTGTACCCACGCCGTTGCGCGGATAATCATGCGCTCTGTAAGTTGAACCGCACGCCTGTACGGCTGCGGGATTTGCGAGATCTTGTCAAAACGGCTCTATTGACTTCTTGCCCGAGTAGGATTGCAGCCCATTTACTCGGACCAATTGTCCTCTACTCGGACGATTATGATCTTCCTTATTATCTTCTCCTGGCCTTTAGTACTTATTACCGAATAGTCACCACCGGATAGCGGGTACCCGAGTAGTCGCCTACCCGGTAAACAGTACTCTGGTCTCTGTTTTACTACTTGTCTCACCCCCCGACAGTGTCTTTTCCCCTCTAGAGCATGTCGCACTTTTCTTCGGCTACTTTCAAAGTTTTCTTCGCACTCTTCAGCTCAGAATCAAGCTTAGTAACCAAGCCGTGCATGGTCATATATCTTCTCTTTTGCCCCCGCAGTTCCAACTCGAGTGCTAGCATTTTTGAAGCTTTCATCGCCCTGTCCAGCCTGTTCTCGCAGCAGACGAAACAAATTATTTTCTCAGCGCTGGTATCATGAGCCAGCTTGCAAACTTCAGAGAGACGATGAGATTCAATTGTCTCAACTGACTGCTGCACCAAATTATGAATTGTCTCAACTGACTGCTGCACCAATTTCTGAATTTCAGTACGCGACATGCTGCAGAAGTCACAGCCTGCATTGTGGTCCTATAGCCAAATACGAAAAGAATAAAAATCAAAGAAGTGTCGACGAAGGCGAAAGGAGATAGATGAATCTTAAGAGAACATTTGGCTACAATACTAATTTATATGCTATTTACCTCGACTATCTGAATAACAGGGGGCTTTGCGAGCTCCAAGGCCTTGTTCAGGTCGATCTCCATCTGGGTGGGGGAAACGATCTCCGAGGGCCCTGTAACGGTAGCGTGAGCTAGATCCATGGCCGGTGGTAACTTAAAACATCAACGGTGACCTACATCCGCCGGCATTTAACCTACATCCGCCGGTATCAAACCTAGATCTGCCAGCATCTAACCTACATCGCATCGTTTGGTTGAGGATGGGGAAGGGAGGGAACCATGGCTTACCAGTCATTGTTTGTGAACGACGCCGAGGACAGAGGAGTGAGAAGCCACCCTTGGGGCAGGAGAGCGAAGTGGAGGCTTTTTGTGGAGGTCGCTTTCAGTGGAGGAGTAGCCGAGTGGGCGAGGAGCGCGGTGTGGTGGAGATTTGGCGCGTAGACGCTGGCGAGTGGGACCCTGCGTGAGGCTGATTCCACGTAGATTTGGCGTGCGGCTGTTAATCATAATTTATTATTATTTTTCGGATTGAAAATAAAAAAATAAAAAAATAACCAAAAGGAAAAGAGTCTTAGGATATGGTCGCATTTTTATTCTACTTCTTCGGATTCTTCTTTATTTATTTAGCAAATAATTGCAAAATAAGACAGTGCCTAGTGGTGGGGGGAGGGGCTGACTCATTTCCACACACCAAAGATCGAGTCTTGTTACTCACATTTGTGATGTTGCACCAATTATTGGATTATTAGGCATGATCGAGTAGAAAAGGGATGTGGCAATTCATTGATCGACCGGATCAATTAGTTGTCACATCCACTTGTTACTAAATCATGCCTAATAAGTCTTTTGACATTCTCAAAACATGATCGGGTTAAGAAACATATACTAATATAATATACATATTAGGTTCTTACATACCAACATGATAGAGGTTTTTTTTAAAGTTCTTCCTACGCACGCACCAGACGACACTACCAGAAGTAATAGATAATACAAACACAACGTGCAAGCTGCAACAACGAGCACACCAGCAGCAGCTACATCATGTTCTGCCGCTTCCGAGCCTTCATGGCCCTCCTGGCCTCGTTGAAGTAAGGGCGAGGAAGATATTCTGCCGCTTACGAGCCTTCATGGCCCTCCTGGCCTCGTTGGAGAAAGGCCGAGGAGGAGGTTCCGCAAGACCTGCGAGGATGTTCTGCGCAAGCAGCTTCTTCAGGAAGACGCCGTAGGCAGCGTGCTTGGCCCTACCATGGGGAACACGATACTCAGAGCCATTTCCCACACCGACGGCATATAGGATCAAGCTGTGGCGATCGTTGGCTACCTTTCTGACACAGAAAGGGCAGAACAAGTTGCCGTAACGACGGTACCGAATGGTGCCCGCCTGCAGCTTCCTCAGGGCATGTATGCTCTTCGCAGCCATATCGTCCTCATCCGAGCCGACTTCCAGATCTTCTTTCTGCAAATTTGCAATAAAATAATTTTTTTTGCCTTGGCCCTGATTCTGGTTCTGCCCGTATTGGGCTCTAGCAGCTTTTTGCCTTTGGCTACTCTCAGCAGCCGCACTGTCTTGGTTCACAGCATTCACCTGCTCAGACCCATACCGAGTATCGGGTCGGTCATCTCTGCGCTTGTTGCGGAAATCTTGGCGTCTGCCGCCATCATGGTTTCTCCTTCTCGGCTCGAAAGCATCGAGCAGAGGCTGAGTAGGGTCACCGAGTGCATACATATCAGCTATCTCGATTGTCTCGGCGAGCATACTCGACATCTCTCGCTGCAACTTCTGCCACAACATGCTGCCATGCCTGCAGCCTTGAGCGAACCAGGCGATCGCCTGTGACTCATTCACATCCTCACAAGTGTTCCTCAATGTGCTCCACCGAGTAAGGTACTCCCGGTCGGTCTCCTCTTCCCGCTGCTTGCAAGCTAAAAGCTGCTGCGGCCTATTCGGCCTCTTGTACGTGCTGGTGAAGTTGCTGATGAAGGCTTCCGAGAAGTCAAGCCAACAGTTGATACTGTCCTTGGGCAAGTTGTTCAACCAGATCCGGGCATGGCCTTCCAGCATCTGCGGAACATATCTCACGGACCATCTCCGGTTGCCGCCTGCAATATGCACAGCGGTGACATAGTCATTCAGCCAGTCTTCCGGCTTGGTGCTCCCATCATACGACTTGGTCCCTCTGGCCAGCTGAAACTTGTTCACGGAAGGCTCTCCTGTAACATCCCAAGTATGAAAACTCCCATTTAGAATGCTTGCTTTTGTTAAATTATTGTTTTGCATCATGACATCATCATTGCATTTGTTTTGCATTTGTTTTCCAATTGTTTTCTTTTGTTTTCCCTTGTTTTCTATTTGAATTTCAAACAAATTCCAAATCAAATTGTTTCATACTTGTTCTGTTACAAAATTTTCAAATAAAAAGTTCAAATCAAACCAAACTTTTGTTTCCAATAAACTATAAAGTTCATACTATGAAATTGTTTCTTTCAATAATATAATTAATATCAAAATTCAATCAAATTCAACTAAAATACAAACAGCAACCAAAAATTCAAAAATTTGAAAACAAACAGTTGCACAACTGTGGTTTTATCTTAATTAACCTATAAGAATTTTTCCTAAATTTTTCTAACCCCAAAACCCTATCCTTTTCTTCCTTTTTCCTTTTCAGCAAAAAAATAAAATAAATAGAAAGAAAATATAAAATCAAAACGCAGAGGGAGAGGCAGCAGGCCCAGGCCACCTACCCAGGCCCAGCCCACGGCCTGCTACCCCCCTCCTTTCTTCTACCTCCTGTACGGCTGCCCATCGGGCGCACCCACGTCGACAGCAGCGAGGAGGGAACGGCCACGAGCGCAGGCCTCCTCCTTATTAACCCTAGCCCCAAGCTCCCCTCTGCCCTAACCTCCCTCCACCTCTCTCCCTCGACTGCCGCCGCCATTTTTCACTTTCTTCTCCTCTCTCTGCCCTGCGTTTTTACTCTATGAACCACCACCGCGCCACCACCTCTGAACCCCGGTGATCGCCGCGCCCCCGATGCACCACCGGCTAGGGTAGCCACGGGAATCGACTCCCCGTAGCTCCCTCTTCCTCCTCGACGTTGCAGCGAGGTCGGGGACCTCACTGATCGACGCCGCCGTCTCCATCCCCTCGCCGGCCACCGTCCACCACCGAGCACCGTCCCCTCCTCCGTTTTCCCTCACGGTGAGCTCACCATCTCCCTCGTTTCCTTCCCTCTCTGCAACTCAACATCAAACGCGCGCACGCCCACAGCCCACGAGCACACGCATCCACGCAGCAAGCAGCGAGCGGGGCGTCGCCGGCGACCACCGACCCCTCGCTGGATGTCAGTTAACTGAATGTTATTTTCAGTTTCAGTTAGCTGTCGCGAAACACACCACAAAAGACCGCGCGCTCCCCTTCTGTTAACATCCGCAACTCACCGCAGTGGCAACAACACACGCGCACGCACACGAGGTCTGGGGTTCGAATCCCAGCCTCGCGGGATTAATCCCACCTTTTTGCCCAGCGAGCGCTGACAGGTGGGCCTCCCTGTCAGCGGCTCTGTAGCCATGCGCACACACGCGCGCCATCGTGGCCCATGGGCCCCCCTCGTCAGTGGCCCAGGCTAGGCCACTGCGAGGTGTAACTCGTTTCTGGCCTTTTTCTTTTAGGTTTAAGTCCATTTTTAATTACAGAATAGTCCCTGTTTTCAAATTACAAATATCTTTTGAATTCCAACTCCAAATAATCTTTACCTAATAATAAAGGGATTAAGGTTTCTGTCAAAATTTTCGTCCAACAAGATTTTACTAATTTGCCCTCCCACCAAATCCCGTATTACATCAACTAGCAAACATGCCCGTGCGTTGCTACGGGAAGATAACTAAACATGTGCAAAACTTGTGTAGGTTTATGAATATTTGCACGACACGTTTTAAGTTTTGATCAACGGCCTCTCAAGTACCAGTGGAGGATACGGGCGGAGGGCGAGATCATATAGGTACCTCCCATGATGGCGCGGCGAGGGGGTGGGGGGTCTGCAAAGCTATGTAAACCTACACAAGTAATGCACATGTCTTCTCGACGACTCCTCAATTGTTAAAGACCCTCCTTATTACATTATCAGTGGTTCCAACGATTTAGATTCCGTTTGGTGATTTTACCATTTTCCGAACGAATTGGACGAAGTTTGGACTTTCGGATGTTTCGGGGCAAAAAAATCATTCAGCTTCAGCACATGTATCTGCAGTGAACAAGTTCCAATTATTCTGATTTTATAGGATCAAATCAACACAAGTAGGGTAGTATGTGAAATACTTAATAGAGCGGAGATGATCTTTGGAGAGGAGGTGAGCGATTGGTATAATTATATGCAACGGTGAGGCTCTGGTACACGTACATGTCCCAATTGATTGGGCTCGACCAAACCCGGACTAACGTAGAACATTCAGTCTTCTTCTCTTTTGAACAATACACACCTTTCATTCGGGTAGGCTCAGAAAACAACAGGGTCTCCTCCATTTGCAGAAAAAAGATGACAAAAATGTAATCCCAGGAAAAACGTGAACACACGAATTAAAAATTCAGGAGGTTGTATAACTACTTGAGGACAGAGAATGCCGTGGAAATTTCAGCGACGCGTCTAACCAGTGACAGCGAGCAATTTCTAGTGTGACAGAATACAAACGGATACTGATCTATCTCTAAATGTCTTGATTGTGCTATGCGATTGCATCAGCTCCGCGAACACCTAATCATCTACCGATCCTCTAGAAAGCACGCAATAGCGAAGGCGCAGGATTCATAAGGTAAACCTTCGTAAACAAAGGAAACCAAGGCCCGTACCACACAAATCTCATTAACCGTAGCGAAGGAGCGACTTGGGAAGAAAAGGTGGCCAGGACTCGATGACCAGGGACGCCGGAAAGCCGGGTATTACTGGTTTTGCGGGACGTATATGTGAGGCAAGGAGAAAAGCAGGCGCACAGAGCACCGATGAAGAGAAGGGCGTCGGGCCGGCGCCGCACAAGCACGAGCAGACCGTGGGCGTAGCCGCCTGACGAAAAAGCGACTGCTCGGCCCCTCTGGCGACCGGGCGAGTTCCCAACAAATCTGATCAAACACACAAAGAAAAAGCTTCTCGATCAGATTCTCAAGAGAAGAATCTCTTCTGTAAACTCATTTAGAGACGTAGAAATCCCTCATGACCATGGTGGCGGACGGGCAGAAACAGGCATCACAAATCTTGGCGCCGAGTCCATATACTTGACAGAAACCCCACCAGCCACCGCCCTTCTGATCAATGCGACCAGCCTGAACGGCACTCCATCACAAACCTTGGCGCCGAGACCATATTGCCTTGGGACGGTGCCAGTGCCCGGTGATGATGATGTGAAGGACTCCCTCCCCTCCTGCTCTAGACGATAGTGTTCGTCCGTGCCGGTTATACCAGGCAACCTACATGCATGGAGTACTTGTATTTTGGCCGCTCCGCAGGAAAGTGGGCGTACTTCTTCGGCTACCACGACGTCAACGCCTTCTTGGAGGATGCTTTCAGCTTGAAGAGGAATGAGGGGCACTTGGGAGTCGTGCGTCCGCCTCCTTCAGGCAAGGTGTCCTCTACCCATCTGCAACGTTGACGACAAGTGCACAGCGTGCTTTGGGAGGGACTTCTTTCTCCCGCTACTGTGACACCCGACCTCCTCATTACCTCGCAAGGCTCGCCGGCGACAACGCCATGGAGACGACTTGTGTACCGCACCAGGTGCAAAGGAATGAAGCCCTACCTTTATGAAATACTCAGGCCAACTGCTCCTCACGGGCTCATGGCCACGGCGATCATCGCGTTGTGAAAGACCACAGACCCTCCGTCCATGCTGTCGAAGATGAGGCCCTGGACACCTCTCCTATCTCCCTGTTCTCTCGAGATACGACATAGAAGGCCGAAGCTCCCGGGAGAAATTCCTCTGCCCGGCCGTCATGTCCTGCTGTCAAGCGCCGCTCGTGCCTTCTAGCACGCTGTCATAGGCGTCCGAGTGGCGAGCTTACACCGAACCTGGCACTCTAGGATCCAATCCGAGGGCTCTGTAGGAGGGCGGCGAGGTGCCGGTTTGCCGATGGCCACGGTGCTGGTGCGTGTGCCGCCGGTGGAGATTCGCTGGTCTCTAAAAGTAAACACGGCGGATTCTACCTCTCCTGGTTGTGAAGCTAACCGTGAGGGCTTATAAGAACGATTCTGTGGCATCAGGACTTCGAGTTGTAATTGATTGCGAGATTGTGAGAGATGAGGACACTGTATGGACGAGCCACGCAACGGAGGAAACTAATCCGATCGATCGTATCTGGAACAAATTCTACAGCAGCTAACGCAACCGAATAGCACGGAAAACGTATATACTGACGGACGAAAACGTAAAATATGGGACGGACGAAAACGTACGAAAAAAGGGAGGAAGAAACCTTCCTCCCTTTATTATTAGGTAGAGATTAGCCATCGATCGGTTCGTCTGTGAAAATTACAAAGAGATTGCCACCCTCCATCCACGCACAGCTGCTCAGCAGCTTCTCTCTCTTCCTTCGCTCACGCGGTCGCTTCGTTATTCGCTCCCCGCTCCTTCCCTAGGGTCGGATATCCCGACGGTTTTGGCCTCGCTCGCAAATACATGTTCTTCGTCACTCAGGCTGGTGCCAATGCACCGCCCCACTCTCGCCTCGCCACGTCAGTTTTATTCTCACTCTCGCCCCCACTCTCACCTCACTCTCGTCCCACGGTGCCAGTGCACGGTCTATAGTGCCACTCTCACTTCTCTCTCCTCCACTCTCGCCTCCACTCTCGCCTCCCTCTCGCCCCCACTAGCGCCGCTATCGCCTCCCTCTCGCCCCGCTATCGCCCCGCCAACGCGGGCTGTAAGCCGGGCGGTAGCCCGCTGTCGCCGGGCGAGCTGGCTGGCGCCCGGGCGGCGCCTACCGCCCGCGCTCTCGCCCGCTGTCGCCTCGCCCCGGGCGGTAAGCCCACTACCGCCCGCCCCTACAGCCTGCGTTGGCACCAGCCTCAGAAGCTCCCCTCTGCGACCGCAGGCACGGGCTGGTGTGCCGGCGGTGGGCGTGGAAAATGGCCAGCCACGGCCACCGAGGAGCTTTCCCTCGGGGTTGCCTCTGTTTCCTGACGGCGGCCATGGACTACAGCAAGCGGCGGAAATAAGAGGCGAACACAGGAGTCCAAGCAGATCCTCGAGGACCTGCAGACAGATCCCCGCCCTATCTCCTGCAGCGCCGATGACTTTATTGCTCAGATCGGGAAGATCCGACAAGGAAGGCTCTCGGGATTACAGGTGAATTCCCGAGATTCGACGAACAGAGGACAGAGGGATTGCGTCGAGTGTTTCACCAACCAGACGGCTGGCCCCCGACGGTCAGGCGCACCGGTGCTCGGCTCTGAGAAAAAGGAATCGACGGCGTCCGCTCCCTCTAAAAAAATCGGGCTGATGAACTCCCTTCGCGCGTTGTGAGGCGAGCTCGGCACTCGGCTCTGAGAAAAATTCATCGACAGCGGCAGCTCCCTCGCAAAAAACCGGGGCTTACCAAGCCCCCTGGTCGCATGTACGCTCCGTCTCTGGACCATCTCCAGAGTGAATCGGCATGAATGCAAGATGGTCCTGATCGCATCTGGTAGGTTCTTCTCTCTCCTCTGAACCTATTCTCTGAAATCTGGAAGCAAAGGAGAGAAATATGTGCCAAGTAATACAAATGTACAACCAAAGGATAGGTGCTTGTGTGCTTCGAATTTTAATATTTGGTGTATTCCCTACTGATTCTGTAGGCAAATTTGAGGGAGAATGAGCAGCTCGGGACAGTCCTATGGAAGAAGAGGAACGGTACAGGTAAGGCATACGTGAGGAATAGGAAATATCTGGAGACAAGGGTGTGGGCCCCAGCTTGGATCAATGCAATGTAAGTTTTTAGCTGGACTATGCTGCTATAGCATGAGCACACCTACGAAGAAATACGTGAACATATCTCCTGTTGTACTCGGCTAGCTAACGGCAGCCACATTTTAATGCCCTTTAGATCAAACAAAAATGGCACGGTTTGGAACAAAAGAATATGAATCTCAACCCCGAACCTGGGTAAATCGAGTCGCCTGTTAGTCGACGTATCCGCCAGCGTCTATTTCGTTCTCTTACTTGAAACCCTACCGGATCATCTGAGGGATTTGTCGACATGACTTATCGACAATTGGCGCCGTTTGTGGGAACGGCAGGCGCTGGATCCACGACATCATCGGCCTCATCTTCACCGAGCTTCAGCTGGATTCCGGGACTCTCGGCTCCTTCGGAGCCAATCTGCATCGGATCGTTCGTTTACACGCCCCACTCGCCGGAATCTCGCCCGGCGTTCATCGGACTACAGGAGAGCGTCAATATGACGTTCGACAAATTCTATGGAATGAGCAATTTCATAAGAAAACAAGACCTCATGTTTTCATCTTCCCATATCTACAATTCATGTGATTTTCCCGCGTGATATCCAAAAGACACTTTGAAAGCTTTCATGTGGTTTTATTTTCTATAGGAATCTAGGAGACATGACATATTCATTTTCTGCATTATTCTATTCCTATGTTTTTACTTCATGTGAGGCCTAACGTAGTTAGGTAGCCCTACCTACAATTTGGATTATTGGAAAACATTTGGATAAGGACAATGCTGGGCGTCCCCCGGGATAGAAATTTTTCATCTCCCGCCTCCCATGGCTGACACATGTCCACTTTTTGCCTAACCAAGTATTTGCTCTGTGTAGCAAAAAAACACCCCGTTTTTACTCCTATGTAGCAAAAAACGTTTCACCACAAAAAAGAACAGGAAAAGTCAGACCTCGTCGGAGACTTCGCCGGAGATCTCGCCGGAGTTACTGTAGCAAAAAAAAAAGTTCTATTGTAGCAAAAAATATCAAGTTCACCGGAGACATCGCCGGGGGTTCGCCGGCGAGATCGCCGGATATTGTCATAGCAAAAAATTCTACTAAAAAAGCAAAAACTTATAATTATTGTAGCAAAAAAAATGTTCTATGATAGCAAAAAATTTGACCTCGCCGAAGATATTGCCGGAGTTCTCGTAGCAAAAAATTTATACAAAAAAAGCAAAAAAAATTACACAAAAGTAGCAAAAAATTTTGGTCTTCGGGAGCACCATTGTCAGCCCCGGGAGCACCCATCCTCCTCCTTGGGCTTGGCGGCGCGGCGGTGCGGGATGACGAAAGGAACCGAGGGGGCCTGGCGGAGGAGCTTGCGGAGGCGGCGAACGACCTCCAACTCCGGCGGCGGCGCGGCCCAACCCAGGAGCCAGCGGTGCGGCCTCCATCTCCGGCGCCGAGCTATGGCCGCACCTCACAGGACACCGGCGCCCTCCTCGTGCCCTTGTGCAGTGGTGACGGTGAGCAGGTCCGGTCCCCGGCGGGAAGCACGCGACCATGGCCGTGGCGGAGCCGGCCCGGACGGATCTCGTGGAGGAGGTCGGGGCTGCAAGCGGTGGTCGGAGGTGGTGCTCGGAGCCAGCGGCGCGGCCTCCATCTCCGGCGACGAGCTATGGCCGCACCTCACAGGACACCGGCGCCCTCCTCGTGCCCTTGTGCAGTGGTGACGGTGAGCAGGTCCGGTCCCCGACGGGATGCACGCGAATATGGCCGTGGCGGAGCCGGCCCGGACGGATCTCGTGGAGGAGGTCGGGGCTGCAAGTGGTGGTCGGAGGTGGTGGTCGGAGGGATGGGAGGAGGATGTGCGAGGCCGGAGCAGTTGGCGACCAGCTCGACAAATCGAGCAGTACTGGGAGAGAGATGGGGAACGTGTGATGCAGAGCCTTGGAACGAGCGGATAAGTCTGGATTTTTTCTCCAGTGGGCGGTGGATGGTGGGACCGGGAAGAGTCACATCACACGATGGAGTCTCATCCAACGAACGAGCGTCAGGAGGATGGAGTGCGCTCGTCCCCCATACTATCAACAGCGTTTTCCTTTGGATTAGGGCAACTGGTCGGTCGTCACAGAGTCCCGCTCACCGGCACGCAACTTTTTCTCTGCCTGTCATCTAGACGGCTGGCCGAGCTCAAGGAGAATTACGATGGACGATACCTCAACCTCAATTTTGTCACCCCAACACCATAGCAGCACCACCTGGAGCTCAGGTCCGTCAACTCGACACCACAACAACACCAGAAAACACGAGACAATTCCATGAAGTCGCGTCCGCTAGCGGTGCCCCAGACGGTTATGGTGGCAACACCGAAGAATATCAACTACATATTTAGTACGGTAGATATTAGCATGTTTTTTTTAACTTGGTCAATGTTAGTGTAGTTTGACTTTTCAAAATTCTAATACACCTTAGAATAAAAACATAAATTTATGCCATTATAGCATACAAGAAAACTTTGAAAACCGTGGCAACGCACGGGCATATTTACTAGTATAAATAAAATATGTATCCTGAACCAAATTTAATTCTCTACATGTTTAAATCATTTGTTTACTGTTTTGAACATTTCAACTGTTTTCAAAATTCAAATTCAAACAATTCTTTTCAAATTTGGTTAATTTCATAACTAATTCAAACTTAATTCAAATGACACCTATAAAAAATGTTTTCCATGCAAAATTGAACCACCTTTCCAAATATAAACTTTGTTTCATGATTTGAATAATTAAATTGGTTAAATAATTTAAACCTTGTTTAAATCATTTAATATTGCTAAATTCATAACTTGGTCAAATTAAATTCTTTTTGAACATATAAAATATGTTTTCAAACCAGAAAAGTATGAACTTTTCAAATATGAATTTTATTTAATGTTGTGAACAAATAAAAATTCAAATAAATTCATACTTGAATTAAATCTATTTAAATCTTGTTTAAACTTGTTTAACTCATAAGTAATTCATTTTAATTCCTTTCTCAACAAATGAAACATGTATTCCATCTAAAATCTTGTGTTCTTTTCAAATATGAACCTTGTTATCTATTTTGAACAATTAAAATTGGTGAAAACAACAAATGCTTGTGTAACTCCTTTAAGAAACCAAAATTCCAAAACTTAATAAATAAAATTTCAAACTTGGTAAACACCTTTTTCCATTTGAATCTATTGTTGTTTTCTTTTTGTTTTCCTCATCCATGCATCATGCTAATTCACTTACACATGATGATTAGTTGTAGATCATTTAATCCAACCTTAATTCATGGGCTTTCCATATGCAATCCAAATTGCATATGGGTCCATTTAATTTGGTGATCATGTCAACTAGCTTATTTTGATGCATCAGTTAAATTGCCATGCATCATCCCATGATTGTGCATTATGCCATGTTATTGATTGTTTGTCTCTCTGTGTTGTTTGTTTGCTTCTTCTCGAATAGACGACGACGTTGAGACAGACGAGGTTTACGACACTACTTCTGAGGAGTTAGCTCAGTACCAGGCTGCTGAGTTTGCAGGCAAGTATTCACTCACATGAACCATTGTGTTCCTTCCCACGCTGGATACCGATACTTTCTGTTGTCTATTCTGCTAGCCTTATGAATCGTTGTTTGTGTTCCGATCCTATCACATGTTGTCCTTTAACCCTGATATAGCCTCACCTCCACACCTAAAACCCCGTTGCTTGTTGCCCGTGTCTTACTAGCATGCTTAGGGTTGTTTATGCTCGAGTCTGCTGTCCGTTATTTCTGTTACCATATTTATTATGTTATGGGGCTCGATGTTAAACAACAACCTGTTAATGTTTGAGGTAATGCTAATTTGATGATAAGGCACCGGCAGGAGGGCCGGCGTGGTTTTGAGGCCTGCTAGTGTCGACCCTAATTAGGAAAAGGGTCTTGTCTACTGATCCATGATGAGCGCACTAACCGCATGTGGGAAGCGTGTATGGGCGCCCCCCTCAATTTGATTCGATTCGCATCTCGTCCAAATCGCCTCATTTAGTTCGGGTTTTCCATTTGCCGCACGCATATGCAGGTACGAACCCGAGGCCAGGGTGGAAACTTTTGTAGTCGGCATTTAGGGAGACACGTTCTTAGAGTGCTATGAGGGTCCCCTTTTCTTCGTGGGGCTTGATTAGCCGTGCGCTCAATTGCACGGGGTTCTTTGGGCTTGATGCGAAGAAGAGTTGAGTTGTGTTGAGTGCCCCGCTTGGTGGAAGGGCCATTCCATCTGGCGGGTTATTCTTACGTGTACGGCCAAATTGGTGCATCCCTGCAGGGTTAAATCTTCTCGAGAAGCCGTGTTTTCCGCGGTTATGGATGACTTGGTGAAAGTACTGGCTAACAAGTACTCAGAACAACTTACACCTAACTAATGATAACTTGACTAGTAATAGTCTTATGGACACAATAACTTGAACCATCATTAATCCAACTGTGTGAGTTATCCTCGGATTGCTTCTTTGGATAAGCGGCGAGATCCAGGATGGGTTTGTTTGAGGTTAGTGGTAGTTGGTTACGATACGCTATCTTATCCCTCTCTTTTAGCCGGAAGTTGTAGCATGTTTCTGTAGTTGGTTAGAGCAGCCTGCTGCCGCACTTTTGTATCACCTATTCTTCCGTTGAACCCAAAGCATATGTACTTGGTGTTGCCGGGTACACTATGGTATCTTGTGAGTCTTGCTTGCCAGTACGTTTATGTACTGACCCCTTTGGGGCTGTGGTTTCCGCAGACTACGTTTCCGAGGATCCCCATGGTGGCTACTACGTGGAGTATGACGAGGCTGCTGACGAGTAGATAGCGGACCCGGGCAGGATCCGAGACATCATGGATGGGCTCCGTCTTTTCGTTTCCGGCCTCTTAGGCCTATTTGGATCTTGTCTGTACTCAGACACTTTGGATGCTTCCGCTGTGATGCAATGATGAATTGTTGGGACATGTGTCCTCTGGATGATTGTATTTGCTATCTCTGCTCTAGTGAGAGCTATTTGCAACTTATTTCAATCTTTTGTGTCTTAGAGATATGTTGTGATATCGCTTGTTCAAATGCCGTTGACGTACCATGTGTGTATGTTATGAAGTACGTCAACGGAAGTAGTCGGATTTCTATGGGATGGTTTACGCAGACGATGGATAGTAGAGAATGGTTGTCACACGTGTACGTGTTGGCCTGCTCATATTGAGATGCGGGTGCCGGTATGCCCCGTAAGCCATTTGTTCTACTGTTTAGCGGACTGTGAGTATCCTCTAGAAGTCCGGGTGCGACAAATGGTATCAGAGCCTGTCTGCCTGTAGGATCCCTTTTACTGGTCGCAGTTGAGTCTAGAAACTATTTTGTAGCTATATAGGAAAATGAAACGTGAGAGTAGGAATTCTGTTCTTTTATTTCTTTCCCCACCCACCCTCCCTTTTCTGGTAAGGAAGTGCAACGTTGTTTTCTCTTCTCACCTAAACTTTCAAGTTAGGTTTTCACGTATCTGGTTTCTCTAGGATAGTTATATCTACTAGACCATAGGAATGGAGGTGGTTGTGACATGATTTATCTTGTTGCCTACTCACGATTGAGAACGGAGGCGTGTAAGCCCCGGAAGCAGATCCTCTATTCCTTAAGCAGTAGATATTTATCCTTTAGAAGCCCGGATGGGTTTTCCGTAGTACCTCAGGAGTGTTTGGTCTCGTGTTTCCCGATGTTGCTTCGATATCCTGTTATTCCCAACATCCTTTTCGTCCGTTGAAACCTTGTTGTTGCTTGCCACTTCAGTTCTTCTACCAGCATCTAATCAAAACTTCCCCGATCATCTGCAGATGGATCTCAGGTTCTACCCGCAGGTGGTTCGTATGACTCGTTGCGAGAGCACTGCCGGTTATCCGGAGATGCTGAGAGACATGGTCACTTTTCTGGGGTTCCGTTGGGCACCAGAGTACCAGGTCTACGAGCAGCAGCGAGAGTTTGAGCAGACCTACTACCAGGATATCGTCTACATTCTGTCAGATGATGGCATGAGCGTAGTCCACCGCTACGAGGCAGTAGGTTCCACAGTGGATATGGCTGTGCAGCAGGCAGCTTATGTGAGTCTCACCGTCCTTCGTGCTGACTACTGGGGATTTGACGATTCTATCTATCGCCACATCCCCCGTGGTTACATCACCTCGGAGGGAGCTCACTTCACTCTCTACGACAACTTGGATGTCTATGAGCATGATAACTCTAGGCTGCACACCACCGCTCAGTTTGTGAGGCACAGTGACGCAGTTGCCAGCACACTATCTCAGGAGTTGGCTTCAGTCAGAGAGCAGCTCTACCTTGCTTTGACTCGTCTGGCGACTTACACCACAGACTTTGTTGGAGATGAGCGCTTTGCACGTTTCGATCAGCCAGTTGGTCGTCGTCTGCCAGATGCTGGAGGTTATGAGCCGATCAGAGGTCCACTCCTTAACCTTGGTGCTGGTTACACTGGGATTCCCCGCTTTGGAGCACAGGGAGTCGACGCTGTGTACTTCACCACACCTAGAGTCGCTCTCAGACCACGTCAGATCTATGTGGATCGTCGTTCTACCTACTTTCGTGGGCGTGCTCCTCACCGTACCTCTCGCCGTACTCATAGCCGCCGTCCTGCGTGATGAGCATGGGAGTACCGATGTATCCATTCTTAGCTATGTTTAGTTATCCCTTGGATATCGAACCATTTGTGGTGTGTTGGATATTCTGATGTATTTGAACATGTGATGATGTACCTGTTGGTTATCTATTCATGCGTCGGAATAATCTCAGTTTCGGTTTCCAAGTCTATCCTTTTCTATTGTTGTGCTAAAATGCATTTCCATTCAGGATGCCGCCAACAAGGAACAACCCTCCTGAGCCACCGCCAATCACGGAGCTGTTGACTCAGATGACCCAAGTCATGGCACAGATGGCCCAGTTTCAGACTAATCAGCACAACAACCAGACGGCTCCACGAGTCAGCATCAAGGAGTTCCTCAGTCTGGGCCCGAGAGCTTTCGTGGCCACACGCGAGCCTCTGGACGCTGTTGACTGGATCCGTGAGATAGCTAAGGCTCTGGAGATTGCTCACGTTGCTGAGGAAGACAAGGTCAAGTATGCCTCCTATCTGCTGAAGGGTCAGGCAGCTACTTGGTGGGAAAACTACCAGGCCATGAGAGCTGGCTTTCCAATCACGTGGGGTTGTTTCAAGGAAGCCTTCCTGAAGCACCACATTCCAGATGGTCTCATGGAAAGGATGCGTGAAGAGTTTTGCTCTCTCAAGCAGGGCAAGCTGGATGTCATTGGCTATCAGAGTGAGTTCAATCGCCTCGCTCGTTACGCTGGTGATGAGGTGTCCACTAAGGCTAAGAAGATGGCAAGGTTCCACAGAGGTTTTAACCCGGAACTCAAGTACGCCCTCACCAATATCAAGGCCAACAACTTCGAGGAGCTCGTTAACACCGCGCTCAATGAAGAAAATGGGCGCAAGGCGTTCAAGGAGTCTCGCAAACACTCGCGTGAGGGTGGTTCCTCCTCCAACATGACAACCCCTCCGCAGAAGCGCCGCATCTGGGTACCAAATGGTGCTGTCACTCGGGCTCCATACGCCCAAACTTCTCCAGGCTTCGCTCCCCGCCCATCCAACCCTGCTCAGATGCATGATCACAGGGCTTCGATGGGGCAGCCAAGGCCAGGGCCTCCTCGTGTCGTCACTTGCTACAACTGCAAGCAGACGGGGCACTACGCTGACAAGTGCACGCAGAGGCAGCTACCTCCACCACCACCTCGTCCCAACACAAACCAGGCAATGGTGCGCGCTCCCCCGCCTAAGGCCTTCAACTCCAACAACAGGCCTGTCAGGAGGACCACAAGGGTGAATCATGTCAAGATCGACAAAGCTGAGGAAGCTCCTGACGTCGTTCTCGGTATATTACCCGTAAACTCTTTTCCAGCTAAAGTGTTGTTTGATACCGGAGCATCGCATTCTTTTGTGTCAAAAACCTTTGCCACAACAAACAACCTAATGGTGGTTCCACTAAGTAATCAAATCACTGTTCACTCACCGGGATCTCAAATGTTGACTTCCAAGATAAGTAAGGATAATCAAATCCTAATTGGAGGCCACATATTCCTTGCTTCACTCATGTTGCTGCGAAGTTCTGACATTGATGTCATTCTTGGTATGGATTGGCTGAAAGCTAATAAAGCAAGGATTGACTGTGCTCAAAAGTCAATAACTCTGTGCCACCCCTCTGGCCAGATAGTCTATTCTCCAAATGAATCAACTTCCTTTCAGCTATGCAACCTCGATGCAAAACCTCTACCTTCACTTGAAAATGTTCCGGTGGTTTGCGAATTCCCTGACGTCTTTCCAGAAGAGTTGCCAGGGATGCCTCCGGACAGAGCAGTTGAGTTCGTGATCGAGCTTGAGCTAGGTACTGCTCCAATCTCTAAGCATCCTTACAAGATAGGAACTCCCGAGCTGAAGTTGTTAAAGGAACAAATTGATATGTACATGGAAAAAGGTTACATTCAACCTAGTTCCTCAGCTTGGGGTTGCCCAACTCTGTTCGTTGCGAAGAAGGATCACACAAAGAGACTCGTTGTTGACTATCGTCCTCTTAACGAGAAAACCATCAAAAACAAGTATCCAATTCCTCGTATTGATGATCTTTTTGATCAACTTGCTGGAGCCTCAATATTCTCAAAGTTGGACTTGAGAATGGGTTACCATCAGATAAAGATCAGAAAAGAGGATATTCCAAAGACAGCTTTCACCACTCGCTACGGTCTATATGAATTCACCGTCATGTCCTTTGGTCTCACCAATGCACCGGCGACATTCTCTCGACTCATGAATTCTGTCTTCCATGAATACCTCGACAAGTTCGTTGTGGTATATCTTGATAACATTCTTGTCTACTCAAAATCCGAGGAAGAGCACGAAGAACATCTTCGTCTAACCCTCATGAAGCTTCGCGAGCATCGTCTTTATGCCAAATTCTCCAAATGCGAGTTCTGGATTTCATAAGTTGCTTACCTTGGTCATGTCATCTCAGCCAAGGGCATAGCCATTGATCCAGAAAAGGTTAAAGCAATTGTTGATTGGAAACCTCCAAAGACGGTGAAGCAAGTAAGAAGTTTTCTTGGCTTGGCTAGCTATTGCCGTCGTTTCGTCCAAAACTTCTCCAAGATTGCCAAACCTCTCACTGATCTCACAAAGAAGGACAAGAAGTTCGTTTGGTCTCCACAATGTGATGAAAGTTTCAATCTCCTGAAGACTAAACTCACTTCTACACCAGTTCTGGTTGGCCCAGATCCTTCCAAACCTTTCCAGATATTCTGTGATGCTTCTCTCCAAGGTCTAGGTGCAGTTCTTATGCAAGAACGTCAAGTTGTGGCTTATGCTTCACGTCAGTTGAACGCACATGATCTCAATTATCCCACTCATGACCTTGAAATTGCAGCAGTTGTGTTTGCCCTCAAGAAATGGAGACAATACTTGTTGGGTAATCGCACTGAAATCTTTTCCGATCATAAGAGTCTTAAGTATATCTTCACTCAACCAGATCTAAACCTCAGGCAAAGGAGATGGATTGAAAAGATCAAAGACTTTGATCTTACCATTTCTTACACTCCAGGCAAGGCTAATGTTATGGCTGATGCTCTCAGTCGCAAGTCGTATTGCAATAATCTCATGATCATGGAAAGCCAACCTCCTCTTCATGAAGAATTCCAGAAGCTCAACCTTGGTCTTGTTCCTCAAGGCTATCTTGCAAACTTGACAGCCAGTCCAACTCTCGAGGACAAGATTCGTTCTGAACAACTTCGTGATGCTGAAATCAAGAAGATAGTAGAACACATCAAAGAAGGCAAGGAGAAATTCAAGTCCTTCTCAATTGATGAAAAGGGAACTGTGTTCTTCGAAGGACGCATTGCAGTTCCTCAAGTTCAAAGCCTCAAAGATGTCATTCTCAAGGAGGCTCATGAAACTCCTCTCTCCATACACCCTTGAAGTACAAAGATGTACCAGGATCTCAAGACACTGTATTGGTGGCCTGGCATGAAACGTGAAATTGCTCATTACGTTTCTGAATGCGACGTTTGTCAACGTGTTAAGGCAGTTCATCAGAAAACAGCCGGTCTTCTCCAACCTCTGAAAATCCCTGAGTGGAAGTGGGACATGATTGAAATGGACTTCGTCACTGGTTTTCCAAAGTCCAAGAGGGGCAACGATGCAATCTTCGTTGTCATTGATCGTCTCACTAAAGTAGCTCACTTCTTTGCTGTCAAAGAAACAATCTCAGCTAGCCAGTTAGCAGAGCTCTACACCGCAAAGATTGTTCCTCTTCATGGTGTTCCATTGGAAATAAGCTCAGACCGTGGAAGCATATTCACTTCTCATTTCTGGAAAAGCTTTCAAGAAGCATTGGGCACCAAACTTCTGTTCAGCACAGCTTATCATCCTCAGTCTCAAGGGCAAGTCGAAAGAGTCAATCAGATTCTCGAGGATATGCTCAGAGCATGTGGTATCTCCTTTGGCATGAAATGGGAGGAATGCCTTCCATATGCTGAATTCTCCTACAACAACAGCTTCCAGGCAAGCCTAGGCATGGCACCATTTGAAGCTCTCTATGGCCGCAGATGCAGGAGTCCAATCAATTGGTCTGGAGCTGGTGAACGTTCACTCTTAGGCCCTGACATTGTTAAGGAAGCCGAAGAGAAAGTTCGCATCATTCGTGACAATCTCAAGATTGCTCAGTCTCGTCAGAAAAGCTACTATGACAGCAAGCACAGGGATATGATCTATGCACCTGGTGACAAAGCATATCTCCGTGTAACTCCCCTCAGAGGCACTCATCATTTCAGTGTCAAAGGAAAGCTTGCACCGAGATACATTGGTCCTTTCAACATTCTCTCAAGGCGTGCAGAAAATGCCTATCGTCTTGAACTTCCAGAAAAACTATCCAAGGTGCACGATGTGTTTCACGTGTCACAGCTCAAGAGGTGCTTCAAAGATCCAGGTCGTGCAGTTGATCATGATTCCATTGAACTGCAAGAAGATCTCTCTTATGAGGAGCACCCTATTCGAATCCTCGATGAGACCGAGCGCAAAACTCGCAACAAGAGCACCAAGTTCTTGAAAGTGCAGTGGTCCCATCATTCCGATAAAGAGGCAACGTGGGAAACCGAAGAGGATCTTCGCAAGAAGTATCCGGACCTTTTCTCTTCTCAGTAGGAATCTCGGGGCGCGATTCCTTCAAGGGGGGCGTTTTGTAACATCCCAAGTATGAAAACTCCCATTTAGAATGTTTGCTTTTGCTAAATTATTGTTTTGCATCATGACATCATCATTGCATTTGTTTTGCATTTGTTTTTATTTGTTTTCCAATTGTTTTCTTTTGTTTTCCCTTGTTTTCTATTTGAATTTCAAACAAATTCCAAATCAAATTGTTTCATACTTGTTCTATTACAAATTTTTCAAATAAAAAGTTCAAATGAAACCAAACTTTTGTTTCCAATAAACTATAAAGTTCATACTATGAAATTGTTTCTTTCAATAATATAATTAATATCAAAATTCAATCAAATTCAACTAAAATACAAATAGCAACCAAAAATTCAAAAATTTGAAAACAAACAGTTGCACAACTGTGCTTTTATCATAATTAACCTATAAGAATTTTTCCTAAATTTTTCTAACCCCAAAACCCTATCCTTTTCTTCCTTTTTCCTTTTCAGCAAAAAAAAATAGAAAGAAAAAATAAAATCAAAACGCAGAGGGAGAGGCAGCAGGCCCAGGCCACCTACCCAGGCCCAGCCCACGGCCTGCTACCCCCCTCCTTTCTTCTACCTCCTGTACGGCTGCCCATCGGGCGCACCCACATCGACAGCAGCGAGGAGGGAACGGCCACGAGCGCAGGCCTCCTCCTTATTAACCCTAGCCCCGAGCTCCCCTCTGCCCTAATCTCCCTCCACCTCTCTCCCTCGACTGCCGCCGCCATTTTTCCCTTTCTTCTCCTCTCTCTGCCCTGCGTTTTTACTCTCTGAACCACCATCGCACCACCACCTCTGAACCCCGGCGATCGCCGCGCCCCCGATGCACCACCGGCTAGGGTAGCCATGGGAATCTACTCCCCGTAGCTCCCTCTTCCTCCTCGACGTTGCAGCGAGGTCGGGGACCTCACTGATCGACGCCGCCGTCTCGATCCCCTCGCCGGCCACCGTCCACCACCGAGCACCGTCCCCTCCTCCGTTTTCCCTCACGGTGAGCTCACCATCTCCCTCGTTTCCTTCCCTCTCTGCAACTCAACATCAAACGCGCGCACGCCCACAGCCCACGAGCACACGCATCCACGCAGCAAGCAGCGAGCGGGGCGTCGCCGGCGACCACCGACCCCTCGCTTGATGTCAGTTAACTGAATGTTATTTTCAGTTTCAGTTAGCTGTCGCGAAACGGACCACAAAAGACCGCGCGCTCCCCTTCTGTTAACATCCGCAACTCACCGCAGTGGCAACAGCACACGCGCACGCACACGAGGTCTGGGGTTCGAATCCCAGCCTCGCGGGATTAATCCCACCTTTTTGCCCAGCGAGCGCTGACAGGTGGGCCTCCCTGTCAACGGCTCTGCAGCCACGCGCACACACGCGCGCCACCGTGGCCCATGGGCCCCCCTCTTCAGTGGCCCAGGCTAGGCCACTGCGAGGTGTAACTCGTTTCTGGCCTTTTTCTTTTAGGTTTAAGTCCATTTTTAATTACAGAATAGTCCCTGTTTTCAAATTACAAATATCTTTTGAATTCCAACTCCAAATAATATAAATAAAATATGTATCCTGAACCAAATTTAATTCTCTACATGTTTAAATCATTTGTTTACTGTTTTGAACATTTCAACTGTTTTCAAAATTCAAATTCAAACAATTCTTTTCAAATTTGGTTAATTTCATAACTAATTCAAACTTAATTCAAATGACACCTATAAAAAATGTTTTCCATGCAAAATTGAACCACCTTTCCAAATATAAACTTTGTTTCATGATTTGAATAATTAAATTGGTTAAATAATTTAAACCTTGTTTAAATCATTTAATATTGCTAAATTCATAACTTGGTCAAATTAAATTCTTTTTTAACATATAAAATATGTTTTCAGACTAGAAAAGTATGAACTTTTCAAATATGAATTTTATTTAATGTTGTGAAAAAATAAAAAATCAAATAAATTCATACTTGAATTAAATCTATTTAAATCTTGTTTAAACTTGTTTAACTCATAAGTAATTCATTTTAATTCCTTTCTCAACAAATGAAACATGTATTCCATCTAAAATCTTGTGTTCTTTTCAAATATGAACCTTGTTATCTATTTTGAACAATTAAAATTGGTGAAAACAACAAATGCTTGTGTAACTCCTTTAAGAAACCAAAATTCCAAAACTTAATAAATAAAATTTCAAACTTGGTAAACACCTTTTTCCATTTGAATCTATTGTTGTTTTCTTTTTGTTTTCCTCATCCATGCATCATGCTAATTCACTTACACATGATGATTAGTTGTAGATCATTTAATCCAACCTTAATTCATGGGCTTTCCATATGCAATCCAAATTGCATATGGGTCCATTTAATTTGGTGATCATGTCAACTAGCTTATTTTGAAGCATCAGTTAAATTGCCATGCATCATCCCATGATTGTGCATTATGCCATGTTATTGATTGTTTGTCTCTCTGTGTTGTTTGTTTGCTTCTTCTCGAATAGACGACGACGTTGAGACAGACGAGGTTTACGACACTACTTCTGAGGAGTTAGCTCAGTACCAGGCTGCTGAGTTTGCAGGCAAGTATTCACTCACATGAACCATTGTGTTCCTTCCCACGCTGGATACCGATACTTTCCGTTGTCTATTCTGCTAGCCTTATGAATCGTTGCTTGTGTTCCGATGCTATCACATGTTGTCCTTTAACCCTGATATAGCCTCATCTCCACACCTAAAACCCCGTTGCTTGTTGCCCGTGTCTTACTAGCATGCTTAGGGTTGTTTATGCTCGAGTCTGCTGTCCGTTATTTATGTTACCATATTTATTATTTTCTGGGGCTCGATGTTAAACAACAACCTGTTAATGTTTGAGGTAATGCTAATTTGATGATAAGGCACCGGCAGGAGGCCCGGCGTGGTTTTGAGGCCTGCTAGTGTCGACCCTAATTAGGAAAAGGGTCTTGTCTACGGATCCATGATGAGCGCACTAACCGCATGTGGAAAGCGTGTATGGGCGCCCCCCTCAATTTGATTCGATTCGCATCTCGTCCAAATCGCCTCATTTAGTTCGGGTTTTCCATTTTCCGCACGGATATGCAGGTACGAACCCGAGGCCAGGGTGGAAACTTTTGTAGTCGGCATTTAGGGAGACACGTTCTTAGAGTGCTATGAGGGTCCCCTTTTCTTCGTGGGGCTTGATTAGCCGTGCGCTCAATTGCACGGGGTTCTTTGGGCTTGATGCGAAGAAGAGTTGAGTTGTGTTGAGTGCCCCGCTTGGTGGAAGGGCCATTCCATCTGGCGGGTTATTCTTACGTGTACGGCCAAATTGGTGCATCCCTGCAGGTTTAAATCTTCTCGAGAAGCCGTGTTTTCCACGGTTATGGATGACTTGGTGAAAGTACTGGCTAACAAGTACTCAGAACAACTTACACCTAACTAATGATAACTTCACTAGTAATAGTCTTATGGACACAATAACTTGAACCATCATTAATCCAACTGTGTGAGTTATCCTCGGATTGCTTCTTTGGATAAGGGGCGAGATCCAGGATGGGTTTGTTTGAGGTTAGTGGTAGTTGGTTACGATACGCTATCTTATCCCTCTCTTTTAGCCGGAAGTTGTAGCATGTTTCTGTAGTTGGTTAGAGCAGCCTGCTGCCGCACTTTTGTATCACCTATTCTTCCGTTGAACCCAAAGCATCTGTACTTGGTGTTGCCGGGTACACTATGGTATCTTGTGAGTCTTGCTTGCCAGTACGTTTATGTACTGACCCCTTTGGGGCTGTGGTTTCCGCAGACTACATTTCCGAGGATCCCCATGGTGGCTACTACGTGGAGTATGACGAGGCTGCTAACGAGTAGATAGCGGACCCGGGCAGGATCCGAGACATCGTGGATGGGCTCCGTCTTTTCGTTTCCGGCCTCTTAGGCCTATTTGGATCTTGTCTGTACTCAGACACTTTGGATGCTTCCGCTGTGATGCAAGGATGAATTGTTGGGACCTGTGTCCTCTCGATGATTGTATTTGCTATCTCTGCTCTAGTGAGAGCTATTTGCAACTTATTTCAATCTTTTGTGTCTTAGAGATATGTTGTGATATCGCTTGTTCAAATGCCGTTGACGTACCATGTGTGTATGTTATGAAGTACGTCAACGGAAGTAGTCGGATTTCTATGGGATGGTTTACGCAGACGATGGATAGTAGAGAATGGTTGTCACACGTGTACGTGTTGGCCTGCTCATATTGAGATGAGGGTGCCGGTATGCCCCGTAAGCCATTTGTTCTACTGTTTAGCGGACTGTGAGTATCCTCTAGAAGTCCGGGTGCGACATCTCCCATGATGCGGTGGCCAAAACAGCTTGGGCCGGGTGGCCCCCTCTTCTCAATCTGCTCGGACCGGTGAATCCGGTCCAACTTGTATCTTGCATCGCTGGGCTCCAGCATCCGGTCACCCAAACGATCAGTGACGTCCCTCGGATCAGCGTACCCGGCCATCTCCATTGCCGAGTACCCATCATCATAGCGGTCTTGCGGCACGGGACCGGGCTGAGCAATCGGGTTGGCCGCTGCCACAACTGCTTGCGGTTGCACAGCCGCTGGCGGTTGTACCCTCTGCTGAACCGGGTTGGCAGCCTGATGCCGAGATGGTCCCGCGCGGTTTCCTCCTTGCCCCTTGCTGTGAGCTTTAGTGGCTTGACAGCATGCTCCTGCAGAGTTGTGTTTTTGGCCGGGCTGCCGCGCTACAGCGTGCTGTTTCCCGACGACAGCCGGGTCGTGCACCTGCATCTGTTTGTTCTTTCTAGAGTTCACACTCTGGTCTCTCTCATTGCCGGGAAGCGGTGATGAGGCCTGATCCATAGATCTCACCGCATGCGAGTGGACAACCTGAGAAGCACCGGCTCCCGGATTGGCTTTTCGGAACTCCTCATTCTGCTTGCCAGCTTCTAGTACTAGCTCACTAAGTCTATCATGCTGCCTAGCGCGCGCGTCGCCAGTGAGATGCGGCAACTCCGCAGCAACTGCCTCTGCAACCCTAAGAGTTTTGGCAGGAGAGCTATATTTGGGCCTACCATCTCTGGCTAGCTCAGCGCCCAAGTTGCGACGGATAGTGCCTATCATGCTAGGCAGCCTAGAAATAGGAGTAAAGCCATGCGCTCTATTGTACTCATTTTGATCTAGGTTAAGCTCAAGCCTAACCTTCTCCAGCTCCAGGGCCTCCGCGAGTAGCGCTTGACGCTGCTGCTCGAGTTGTGCCTTCAACATCATGAGCTCTGTGTCGGTGGGAGGCGGCATGCCCAGCTGCTCGGTGGCGCCAACGCGAGCAACTGGTATAGCTGGTGACGTGGAAGGAGCCACGTAACCCGGAATGTTCCGGGGCATGTCGTAGTGCTTGTGGACCCTCACCGCAGCCGGCTCCTCGATGACTTTAACGGCAACGGCCGCGCCTTTCCCGGCATCGATAGCCGGGCTCGTCATCATCACCTCCACGCTGTCTGCATAGCAGCTAGTAAGCTTCATGCGAGCAGCGAGTACAACAGGAGGATCATCCGCGACGAGCACCTCCCCCGGGAACTCGCGGATGACGGTGGTGACGACGTAGACCAGATGCGCGCCGAAGGAAAGGACCGAGCCGCCGGCTGGCACGGGCCTGCCGCCGAAATATCAGGCGTTGTCGGTGACAAAGTCGCAGGAGCTGAATCTGTGGACAAGGCCACAGACCACGCGCTCGCCCGAAGCAGAAATCGGTCCCGTCCGAATATGAACCCCAACCATCGCCGCTGCTGGCCCCACGATGGGCGCCAACTGTCGTGGATGAGTAAATACAGATGCCATGGGATGGCTTAAGGTTGGGGCCGATGGACGCTGTAGGTATCCGGGGAGGGATCGCACGTCGATTAGACGCGCTCAGGAAACACTGCAGACACCAAGAACTACCCAGGTTCGGGGCCCTCGTGTGGAGGTAACACCCCTACTCCTGCCTATCTCTCTGTATATGTGATATCCGAGTAGCCAGAGTACAAATCAGGCCTTCAGCCGAGTAGCCACTCTCTACTCTCTCTACCTCTAACACTTGCTCGTGCAATAAATGCTCTCTCGCATAACGTCCCTGGCGCAGGACGGGGTTGGGCACCTTACATACTGGTGCCCAGCCGAGTAAACAATGATTAAAAGGTATAACGATGAGACGTCCCTACTGTGATGTAGAGCACGCCTCCGGGTTCTCGCTGACGCTGGTGCGAGAACTCGCCGCGCCGTCTGGCTGACAGGACCTGTCCACCCTGTTAGTCTCACAGAGTAGGCCCCCCGACACGTCCTGTCCGCTCTGTCAGTGACAAGACGTGACAGGAGCCTACCTCACTATACCCACGCCGTTGCGTGGATAATCATGCGCTCCGTAAGTTGTACCGCACGCCTGTACGGCTGCGGGATACGCGAGATCTTGTCAGAACGGCTCTATTGACTTCTTGCCCGAGTAGGATTGCATACCATTTACTCGGACCACTTGTCCTCTACTCGGACGATTATGATCTTCCTTATTATCTTCTCCTGGCCTTTAGTACTTATTACCGAATAGTCACCACCGGATAGCGGGTACCCGAATAGTCGCCTACCCGGTAAACAGTACTCTGATCTCTGTTTTACCACCTGTCTCACCCCTACTCGGGGGTAGCCCCCCGACAGTGTCTTTTCCCCTCTGGAGCATGTTGCACTTCTCTTCGGCTACTTTCAAAGTTTTCTTAGCACTCTTCAGCTCAGAATCAAGCTTAGTAAGCAAGCCGTGCATGATCATATAGCTTCTCTTTTGCCCCCGCAGTTCCAACTCGAGTGCTAGCATTTTTGAAGCTTTCATCGCCCTGTCCAGCATGTCCTCGCAGCACACGAAACAGATTATTTTCTCAGCGCTGGTATCATCGGCCAGCTTGCAAACTTCAGAGAGACGATGAGATTCAATTGTCTCAACTGACTGCTGCACCAATTCTGAATTGTCTCAACTGACTGTTGCACCAATTTCTGAATTTCAGTACGCGACATGCTGCAGAAGTCACAGCCTGCATTGTGGTCCTATAGCCAAATACGAAAAGAATAAAAATCAAAGAAGTGTCGACGAAGGCGAAAGGAGATAGATGAATCTTAAGAGAACATTTGGCTACAGTACTAATTTATATGCTATTTACCTCGACTATCTGAATAACAGGGGGCTTTGCGAGCTCCGAGGCCTTGTCCAGGTCGATCTCCATCTGGGTGGGGGAAACGATCTCCGAGGGCCCTGTAACGGTAGCGTGAGCTAGATCCATGGCCGATGGTAACTTAAAACATCAACGGTGACCTACATCCGCCGGCATTTAACCTACATCCGCCGGTATCAAACCTAGATCTGCCGGCATCTAACCTACATCACATCGTTTGGTTGAGGATGGGGAAGGGAGGGAAGCATGGCTTACCAGTCATTTTTTGAGAACGACGCCGAGGACGGAGAAGGGAGAAGCCTCCCTTGGGGCGGGAGGGCGAAGTGGAGGCTTTTTGTGGAGGTCGCTTTCAGTGGAGGAGTAGCCGAGTGGGCGAGGAGCGCGATGTGGTGGAGATTTGGCGCGTAGACGCTGGCGAGTGGGACCCTGCGTGAGGCTGATTCCACGGAGATTTGGCGCGTGGCTGTTAATCATAATTTATTCTTATTTTTCGGATTGAAAATAAAAAATAAAAAAAGAACCAAAAGGAAAAGAGTCTTAGCATATGGTCGCATTTTTATTCTACTTCTTCGGATTCTTCTTTATTTTAGTTAGCTAATAATTGCAAAATAAGACAGTGCCTAGTGGTGGGGGGAGGGGCTGACTCATTTCCACACCCCAAATATCGAGTCTTGTTACTCACATTTGTGATGTTGCACCAACTATTGGCTTATTAGGCATGATCCAGTAGTAAAGGGATGTGACAATTCATTGATCGACCGGATCAATTAGTTGTCACATCCACTTGTTACTAAATCATGCCTAATAAGTCTTTTGACATCCTTAAAACATGATCGGGTTAAGAAACATATACTAATATAATATACATATTAGGTTCTTACATACCAACATGATAGAGGTTTTTTAAAAGTTCTTACTACGCACACACCAGATGACACTACCAGAAGTAATAGATAATACAAACACAACGTGCAAGCTGCAACAACGAGCACACCAGCAGCAGCTACATCATGTTCTGCCGCTTCCGAGCCTTCATGGCCCTCCTGGCGTCGTTGAAGTAAGGGCGAGGAAGATATTCTGCCGCTTACGAGCCTTCATGGCCCTCCTGGCCTCGTTGGAGAAAGGCCGAGGAGGAGGTTCCGCAAGACCTGCGAGGATATCCTGCGCAAGCAGCTTCTTCAGGAAGACGCCGTAGGCAGCATGCTTGGCCCTAACATGGGGCGTACGATACTTGGAGCCATTTCCCACACCGACGGCATATAGGATCAAGCTGTGGCGATCGTTGGCTACCTTTCTGACACAGAAAGGGCAGAACAAGTTGACGTAACGACGGTACCTAATGGTGCCCGCCTGCAGCTTCCTTAGGACATGTCTGCTCTTCGCAGCCATATCGTCCTCATCCGAGCCGACTTCCAGATCTTCTTCCTACAAATTTGCAATAAAACAATTTTTTTTGCCTTGGCCCTGATTCTGGTTCTGCCCGTATTGGGCTCCAGCAGTTTTTTACCTCTGGCTACTCCCAGCAGCCTCAGTGTCTTGGTTCACAGCATTCACCTGCTCAGACCCATACCGAGTATCGGGTCGGTCATCTCTGCGCTTGTTGCGGAAATCTTGGCGTCTGCCGCCATCATGGTTTCTCCTTCTCGGCTCGAAAGCATCAAGCAGAGGCTGAGTAGGGTCACCGAGTGCATACATATCAGCTATCTTGATTGTCTCGGCGAGCGTACTCGGCATCTCTCGCGGCAACTTCTGTCACAACATGATGCCATGCCTGCAGCCTTGAGCAAACCAGGCAATCGCCTGGTTTTCTCATTCACACCCTCACAGGTGTTCCTCAATGTGCTCCACCGAGTAAGGTACTCCCGGTCGGTCTCCTCTTCCCGCTGCTTGCAAGCTGAAAGCTGCTGCGGCCTATTCGGCCTCTTGTACGTGCTGGTGAAGTTGCTGATGAAGGCTTCCGAGAAGTCAAGCCAGCATATGATACTGTCCTTGGGCAAGTTGTTCAACCAGATCCGGGCAGGGCCTTCCAGCATCTGCAGAACATATCGCACGGCCCATCTCCGGTTGCCGCCTGCAATATGCACAGCGGTGACATAGTCATTCAGCCAGTCTTCCGGCTTGGTGCTCCCATCATACGACTTGGTCCCTCTGGCCAGCTGAAACTTGTTCACGGAAGGCTCTCCCATGATGCGGTGGCTAAAACAGCTTGGGCCGGGTGGCCCCCTCTTCTCAATCTGCTCGGACCAGTGAATCCGGTCCAACTTGTATCTTGCATCGCTGGGCTCCAGCATCCGGTCACCCAAACGATTAGTGGCGTCCCTCAGATCAGCGTACCCGGCCATCTCCATTGCCGAGTACCCATCATCATAGCGGTCTTGCGGCACGGGACCGGGCTGAGCAATCGGGTTGGCCGCTGCCACAACTGCTTGCGGTTGCACAGCCGCTGGCAGTTGTACCCTCTGCTGAACCGGGTTGGCAGCCTGATGCCGAGATGGTCCCGCGCGGTTTCATCCTTGCCCCTTGCTGTGAGCTTTAGTGTCTTGATAGCCTGCTCCTGCATAGTTGTGTTTCTGGCCGGGCTGCCGCGCTACAGCGTGCTGTTTTCCGGCGACAGCCGGGTCGTACACCTGCATCTGTTTGTTCTTTCCAGAGTTCACACTCTGGTCCCTCTCATTGCCGGGAAGCGGCGATGAGGCCTGATCCATAGATCTGGCCGCATGCGAGTGGACAACCTGAGAAGCACCGGCTCCCGGATTGGCTTTCCGGAACTCCTCATTCTACCTGCCAGCCTCTAGTACTAGCTCATTAAGTCTATCCTGCTGCCTAGCGCGCGCGTCGCCAGTGAGATGCGGGAACTCCGCAGCAACTGCCTCTGCAGCCCTAAGAGTTTTGGCAGGAGAGCTATATTTGGGCCTATTAGCAGTGTTCAAACTAGCAGATTGGCTAGCAGCCCTACCATCTCTGGCTAGCTCAGCACCCAAGTTGCGACGGATAGTGCCTATCTTGCTAGGCAACCTAGAAATAGGAGTAAAGCCATGCGCTCTATTGTACTCATTTTGATCTAGGTTAAGCTCAAGCCTAACCTTCTCCAGATCCTGGGCCTCCGCGAGTAGCGCTTGACGCTGCTTCTCGAGTTGCGCCTTCAACATCTTGAGCTCGGTGTCGGTGGGAGGCGGCATGCCCATCTGCTCGGTGGCGCCAATGCGAGCAACTGGTATAGCCGCTGACGTGGAAGGAGCCACGTAACCCGGAATGTTCCGGGGCATGTCGTAGGGCTTGTGGACCCTCACCGCAGCCGGCTTCTCGATGACTTCAGCAGCAACGGCCGCGCCTTTCCCGGCATCGATAGACGGGCCCGTCATCATCACCTCCATGCTATCCGCAGAGCAACCAGTAGGCTTCCCGCGAGCGGCGAGTACAGCAGGAGGATCATCTGCGACGAGCACCTCCCCCGGGAACTCGTTGATGACGGTGGTGGCGACGTAGACCAGATGCGCGCCGAAGGAAAGGACCGAGCCGCCTGCTGGCACGGGCCTGCCGCCAAAATCGCCGGCGTTGTCGGTGACGAAGTCGAAGGAGCCGAATCTGTGGACAAGGCCACAGACCACGCGCTCCCCCGAAGCAGAAATCGGTCCTGTCCGAATATGAACCCCAGCCAGCGCCGCTGCTGGCCCCACGGTGGGCGCCAACTATCGTGGATGAGTAAAGACAGATGCCATGGGATGGCTTAAGGTTGGGGCCGATGGACGCTGTAGGTATCCGGGGAGGGATCGCACGTCGAGTAGACGCGCTCAGGAAACACTGCAGACACCAAGAACTACCCAGGTTTGGGGCTCTCGTGTGGAGGTAACACCCCTACTCCTGCCTATCTCTCTGTATATGTGATATCCGAGTAGCCACAGTACAAATCAGGCCTTCAGCCGAGTATCCACTCTCTACTCTCTCTACCTCTAACACTTGCTCGTGCAATAAATGCTCTCTCGCATAACGTCCCTCGCGCTGGAGGGGGTTGGGCACCTTATATACTGGTGCCCAGCCGAGTAAACAATGATTAAAAGGTACAACGATGGGATGTCCCTACTGTGATGCAGAGCACGCCTCCGGGTTCTCGCTGACGCGGGTGCGAGAAGTCGCCGCGCCGTCTGGCTGACAGGACCTGTCCACCCTGTCAGTCTCACAGAGTAGGCCCCCCGACACGTCCTGTCCCCTTTGTCAGTGACCAGACGTGACAGGCGCCTACCCTTACTGTACCCACGCCTTTGCACGGATAATCATGCGCTCCGTAAGTTGAACCGCACGCCTGTGCGGCTGCGAGATACGCGAGGTCTTGTCAGAACGGCTCGATTGACTTCTTGCCCGAGTAGGATTGCAGCCCATTTACTTGGACCACTTGTCCTCTACTCGGACGATTATGATCTTCCTTATTATCTTCTCCTGGCCTTTAGTACTTATTACCGAATAGTCACCACCGGATAGCGGGTACCCGAGTAGTCGCCTACCCGGTAAACAGTACTCTGGTCTCTGTTTTACCACCTGTCTCACCCCTACTTCTCTTCGGCTACTTTCAAAGTTTTCTTCGCACTCTTCAGCTCAGAATCAATCTTAGTAACCAAGCTGTGCATGATCATATAGCTTCTCTTTTGCCCCCGCAGTTTCAACTCGAGTGCTTGCATTTTTTAAGCTTTCATCGCCCTGTCAAGCCTGTCCTCGCAGCAGACGAAACAAATTATTTTCTCAGTGCTGGTATCATTAGCCAGCTTGCAAACTTCAGAGAGACGATGAGATTCAATTGTCTCAACTGACTGATGCACCAAATTCTGAACTGTCTCAACTGACTGCTGTACCAATTTCTGAATTTCAGTACGCGACATGCTGCAGAAGTCACAGCCTGCATTGTGGTCCTATAGCCAAATACGAAAAGAATAAAAATCAAAGAAGCGTCGACGAAGGCGAAAGGAGATAGATGAATCTTAAGAGAACATTAGGCTATAGTACTAATTTATATGCTATTTACCTCGACTATCTGAATAACAGGGGGCTTTGCGAGCTCCGAGGCCTTGTTCAGGTCGATCTCCATCTGGGTGGGGGAAACGATCTCCGAGGGCCCTGTAATGGTAGCGTGAGCTAGATCCATGGCCGGTGGTAACTTAAAACATCAACGGTGACCTACATCCGCCGGCCTTTAACCTAAATCCGCCGGTATCAAACCTAGATCTGCCGGCATCTAAACTACATCGCATCGTTTGGTTGAGGATGGGGAAGAGAGGGAACCATGGCTTACCAGTCATTGTTTGAGAACGACGCCGAGTACGGAGGAGGGAGAAGCCGCCCTTGGGGCGGGAGGGCGAAGTGGAGGCTTTTTGTGGAGGTCGCTTTCAGTGCAGGAGTAGCCGAGTGGGCGAGGAGCGCGGTTTGGTGGAGATTTGGCGCGTAGACGCTGGCGAGTGGGACCCGTCGCATTTTTATTCTACTTCTTCGGATTCTTCTTTATTTTAATTAGCAAATAATTGCAAAATAGGACATTGCCTAGTGGTGGGGGGGGAGGGGCTGACTCATTTCCACACACCAAAGATCGAGTCTTGTTACTCACATTTGTGATGTTGCACCAAGTATTGGCTTATTAGGCATGATCCAGAAGTAAAGGGATGTGACAATTCATTGATCGACCGGATCAATGAGTTGTCACATCCACTTGTTTCGAAATCATGCCTAATAAGTCTTTTGACATCCTTAAAACACGACCGGGTTAAGAAACATATATTAATATAATATACATATTAGGTTTTTACATACCAACATGATAAAGGTTTTTTAAAAGTTCTTACTACGCACACACCATACGACACTACCAGAAGTAAGAGATAATACAAACACAACGTGCAAGCTGCAACAACGAGCACACCAGCAGCATCTACATCATGTTCTGCCGCATCATGGCCCTCCTGGCCTTGTTGAAGTAAGGGTGAGGAAGATATTCTGCCGCTTACGAGCCTTCATGGCCCTCCTGGCCTCGTTGGAGAAAGGCCGAGGAGGAGGTTCCGCAAGACCTGCGAGGATGTCCTGCGCAAACAGCTTCTTCAGGAAGACGCCATAGGCAGCGTGCTTGGCCCTAACATGGGGCGCACGATACTCGGAGCTATTTCCCACACCGACGGCATATAGGATCAAGCTGTGGCGATCGTCGGCTACCTTTCTGACACAGAAAGGGCAGAACAGGTTGCCGTAACGACGGTACCGAATGGTACCCGGCTGCAGCTTCCTCAGGACATGTCTGCTCTTCGCAGCCATATCGTCCTCATCTGAGCCGACTTCCAGGTCTTCTTCCTGCAAATTTGCAATAAAACAAAAGTTAGCAACATAATCTTATTGGCAAAAGAGTAATATACCTAACCAGATCACAAAGAACATAAAGAAATAGTTCTTCATTTATTTGCATACACTTCATCAAGTAACTTATTTAGCAGATGCGCCCTAAAGAGGACATCAATGTTGAGAAAAATATGTCGAATTTGATACAACATTACAGTTTCCACTATATATATTTGGTGAACTAATGCACAAAAACAGATAATAACGTATCAGGATTCATTGATGATCTAAGATAACATTCAACAGATTAATATTCTAATCAGGACATGTTATTATACGTTACCAGATTAAAAATATCATACAAGAATCGTTCTTTAATTATATGCATGAACTGGATCAAGTAATTATCATGCACGGGGGTACAATATGTGATTTTGCAACAAATTCATAATGTGTCAAGAGTGTCTGCGAGGCAAAATAACTACAGAAATTGAAAATGCTTCCAAAAAACGTAGAATCTCTAATCCACATGCATGCTAACATGCACACAAAAAACTAGAAGCCATAAGAACAGATGCAACTACAACCTATGAATCCCTAAAATACAAAAAATCTGCAAACCCCTAAGTACAGATGCAATTACAACCTCTGAATCAACTCCAGCAGCTCATCTATATTTGATCATCCATAACTCTATATAGAAGATCATTTAAAAAGATTCATGCATAGATGTTATTAGTTTCACAGCAGGACATCTATATTGTCAATTTAGTGTCTAGTACATGTCTA
Organism: Alopecurus myosuroides; assembly: GCA_028641055.1. Classification (NCBI taxonomy): domain Eukaryota; kingdom Viridiplantae; phylum Streptophyta; class Magnoliopsida; order Poales; family Poaceae; genus Alopecurus; species Alopecurus myosuroides. The sequence continues at coordinate 324,880,640 of CM054057.1, read as the reverse complement.
TTTTCTACAATGTTTTTCCCTTTGGTCTCTAAGTACAGATGCAAGAAGACCTCTGAATCTTGAACTTGCGTGTACAAAAAAACCTCGAACCCCTAGGTACAGATCCAACTACAAACCTTTTAATCCCGAATACAAAAAACCTTGAACCTCTAAGAACATATGCAACCGCAAACACCAGAAGCCCAAACTTTACAAAAATACCCAAAGTATACATGCAACTATAAACACTAGAAGACCGAAATTACGTGCAGTCATGCACAAACCATGGATCTTTGACAATAAACTAAGCTGGCCTAGACATAGATACCTTAGGGTCCTGGTCGTCGACATCCTCGTCGAATGCCTGGCGATCCCCGTAGGGATCACCCAGATCTGCCAGGAGAGGGAAAGCAGCAGGCGCCTCCACCGCGGCAAGATCAAGCGGTGCACTCGAAGCGCCATGGCCGGCCGACGAACCTGCGGCTGCGACGATCTGGAACCGCCATGGGCGGCTCCTGCGGCGACGACAACAGAAGGGACGACGCCGTCGTTCTCCTGTTGTGAACCTTCCATTATGTGGAACCGCCTCGCGATTGTGCACTCGGCAGTTGGGAGAGAAGAAGGGCTGGGAGACGATGCAGAGTGGGGGTTTTTGCTAGAAATGGGGGGAGAATGGATGAGGGAGAGAGGCGATGCGGCATGAGCTTTATATACAGAGTGCCGTTTCGAGGCCGCCCCGTTTCGACTGGTCGTCATGTCATGTGCGCATGCATGGTGGGAACGTACCAGCTGACTTAGTCAACATAGAATGATGTGACATTTGGTCACTGGCAAGTGGGGCCCGGGACGCTGCGGGGCCACCAATCAGTGACCCAAATTCACCACAAAGCTCACCCCACCAAGTCAGCGAATATCAAAGGCTCTATCGTACGTGTAGAAAAGAGGATACCGTTTTATACGTGTACGCGTACAAATCGATATGGCACGTGTTTGCTTGCGAAACGTGGTACCAATCTTTTCCAAGTTCACTACAAATAATGGTACGTGCCAACACAACTACCATGTGTATGCAGCCAAGGTGACGAATATGTGGTTACGTTCCAACACGCCTCTGCATTCACACGCCTTGGACATGCACACGTCGTCGTGCAGGTGGTGGTTAGCCTGCCGCGCCTAATGGCGACGACGGGACGCGACCTGCACCAGGCGGCGGGATGGTGCTTCGCCTCTGCCGCACGCCTAGAATTAACGCGGTATGCAGACTTCCCGGCTCCCCAAGCGGCGCCAGGGTCATTGTGGTTTGCATGTCGCCGCCATTTACTCCGACGGGACGCATGCTCGACGCGTGCACCGTCCATGGTGCCGAACGATGACCAAACCAACATGGCAGCGAGAGACATACAGGAGGACGGCCGGATCGGCGTCTAGGATAGTTTAGGCCTAATTTATATTTCCCACCGTATTTTTAATTAGAATGTAATGATTTATACTTACTAATATATATGTACTACTCCATTTTAGTTATAAACCGTCAATGCCCCCCTTTCGGGGAAAACGGAGGGAATACTGTTAAAAGTATAGCTAGATTTTTTGGTTATTAATGTAGTTATGGCCTAACCTAACACAACCAAGAAAAATCGTATTGTGTTCTACCCCCTTCCGACGCGGTCATAGGGGTAGGCCAAAAGGTTGACTTCTGGTCAACAGATCAATGTTCTAGTGAAGCGTTGGGCTTAAAGTGTCGGAATCCTACGTAAAGATGGTGGAGCACTAAGAATACTTATAAATGTGTGCTGGGAACGAGGTGGGGAGGGGCCAATATACTACCCATAATTGTGACTGGTTTCACTAGCATTACATAGGAAGGTTATGCACTACACTTATAGGTCTCGAACCGTCGATGCTCCCCCATTCGGGCAAACCGGAGGGAATATTGTTAAAAGAATAGCTAGATTTTGGTTATTAATGTAGCTTTTGTGTAACCTAACACAACCAAGAAAAATAGTATTGTGGTCTACCCCCTTCTGACGCTGGTCATAGGGGTAGACCAAAAGGTTGACTTCTGGCCAACAGATCAATGTTCCATCAAAGCGGGGGAATCTTACCAAGAGGTGGGCCCTACCATTGTCATAGGGGTAGACCAAAAGGTTGACTTCATTGGGCCTAACCTAACACAACCAAGCAATTGGTTCCACTTTGCTACCCCCCTTCCGGCTCATGTAGAGTGGCCAGAATGGCAGTTCCGTCTTTTTCCCTAGCGGGGCTATGGTTTCTCCGGAGAGGGGGATCCGGATCGTCTGAATGCCACCAAATCCCATGGTATGACATACCATGTGTGTTAGAGTGTTCCATGGGTCTTGGATGCTCAACATTCCCGCACTTGGTGTGTTATGGCTTCACCGGCGTCGGATTCTCTCTGGCGGGTTCAAGGGACTACTCAGATCCCGAAACTCCCGGATGTGATGAAACGGGGGGAATCCTGCCAAGAGGTGGGCCATACCATTGTATTTGGTGTTACTTGGGCCTAACCTAACACAACCAAGCAATTACTTCCACCTTACTACCCCCTTACGGCTACGTAGACGGGCCAGAACAGCAGTTCCGTCTTTTTTCCCAGCGGGGTTAGGGTTTCTCCGGAGAGGGGCTCTAGATGGTCTGAATACCACCAAATCCCATGGTATGCCATACCATGTGTGTTATAGTGTTTCATGGGTCTTGGATTCCCAAGATTCCCTCTCTTTGTGTGTTAGGCCTTCGTGGGCGTTGGATTCTCTCTAGCGGGTTCCAAAACTATTTAGAGCCCGAAACTCCCGGATCTGGCGGAACAGGGGGAATCATGCCAAGAGGTGGGTCCTACCATTTTATTTGGTGTTACTTGGGCCTAAACTAACACCACCAAGAAATTAGTTCCACTTTGGTACCCCTTTCCGGCTCACGTAGAGGGGCCAGACCGGCAGTTTCTTCTTTTTCTCCAGCAGACATAGGGTTTCTCTGGGGAGGGGCTCCGGAGCGTCTGAATTCCCACGCAATCCTAGGGTATGCCAAACCATGTGTGTTAGATCGTGACATTGGTATTGGCTGCCCAAGATTCCCTCACTCTTTGTGTTATGGCTTCACCGGCGCCGCATTCTCTTTCGCGGGTTCCAGGACTACTTAGAGCCCGAAACTCCCAGATCGCATGGAATGGGGGGGGGGGATCTTGCCAAGAGGTGGGACTTACCATTGTCTTGGGTGTTACTTGGGCCTAACCTAACACAACCAAGCAATTGGTTCGGCTTTGCTACCTCATTCTGGCTCATGTAGAGGGGCCAGAACGACAGTTCCGTCTTTTTCCCAGCGGGGCTATGGTTTCTCGGGAGAGGGGCCTCCGGATCGTCTGAATGCCACCAAATCCACGGTATGCCATACGTTGTGCGTTAGAGTGTGGCATGGGTATTGGATGCCCAAGATTCCCTTACTCCATGTGTTATGGCTTCACCGACGTCAGATTCTCTTTCGCGGGTTCTACTTAGCCCGAAACTCCCAGATCTTACGGAACGTGGGGAATCTTGCTAAGAGGTGGGACCTACCATTTTATTGGGTGTTACTTGGGCCTAACCTAACACAATCAAGTAATTGGTTCCACTTTGTTACCCCTTTCCAGGTCACATAGAGGGGCCCAAACGGCAGTTCCGTCTTTTTCCCAGCGGGGCTATGGTTTCTCTGGAGAGGGGCCTCCAGATCTGTCTGAATGCCACCAAATACACCATGGTATGCCATACCATGTATGTGTATAGTGTGTCATGGGTCTTGGATGCCCAAGATTCCCTCTCTATCTCTCTCTTATGGCTTCACCGGCGCGTCAGATTCTCTCTGGCGGGTTCCAGGACTACTTATAGCCCGAAACTCCCGGAACTGACGGAACTCAGGGAATCTTGCAAGAGGTGAGCCCTACCATTGTCTTGGGTGTTCATTGGTCCTAACATAACACAACCAACCAGTTGGTTCCACTTTCCTACCCCCTTCCGGCTCACGTAGAGGGGCCAGAACGGTAGTTCCGTCCTTTTCCCCAGCTGGGCTATGGTTTTCTGTGGAGAGGGGCCTCCAGATCGTCTGAATGCCACCAAATACACCATGGTATCACATACCATGTGTGTTTATAGTGTGTCATGGGTCTTGTATGCCCAATATTCCTTCTCTCTCTCTCTCTATTATGGCTTAACCGGCGTGTCAGATTCTCTCTGGCGGGTTCCAGAACTACTTAGAGCCTGAAACTCCCTAAACTGATGGAACTCGGGGAATCTTGCCAATAGGTGGGCCCAACCATTTTATTGGGTATTCCTTGGGTCTAAACTAATACAACCAAGCTGTTGGTTCCACTTTGTTACCCCTTCCGCCTAACGTAGAGGGGCCAGAACGACAGTTTCGTCTTTTTACCCAGCGGGGCTATGGTTTCCCTGGATCAGGGGCCTCCAGATCGTCTAAGTGCCACCAAATAGCATGGTATTCCATACCATGTGTGTTATAGTGTGTTGCGGGTCTTGGATGCCGAATATTCCCTCTCTCTCTTTGTTAGGGCTTCACCAGCGTCGGATTCTCTCTAGCGGGTTCCAGGACTACTTAGAGCCCGAAACTCCCGGAACTAACGGAACTTGGGGAATCTTGCCAAGGGGTGGGCCCTACCATTGTATTGGGTGTTCCTTGGGCCTAACCTAATACAACCAAGCCGTTGGTTCCACTTTGCTACCCCCTTCCGTCTAACGTGGAGGGGCCAGAACGACAGTTCCGTCTTTTTTCCCAGCGGGGCTATGGTTTCTCCGGAGAGAGGCGTCCAGATCGTCTGAATGTCACCAAATTCCATGGTATTCCATACCATGTGTGTTATAGTGTGTCGTGGGCTTTGGATTCCCAAGATTCCCTCTCTCTCTGTGTTAGGGCTTCACCGGCGTCGGATTCTCTCTGGCGGGTTCCAGGACTACTTCGAGCCCGAAACTCCCGAAACTGACAGAACTCGGCGAATCTTGCCAGGAGGTGGGCCCTACTGTTGTCTTGGGTGTTCCTTGGGCCTAACCTAATACAAGCAAGCCGTTGGTTCCACTTTGCTACCCCCTTCCACCTAACGTAGAGGGGCCAGAACGACAGTTCCTTCTTTTTCTCCAACGGGGCCATGGTTTCTCCGGAGAAGGGCCTCTAGATCGTCTGAATTCCACCAAATACCATGGTACGCTATACCATGTGTATTATAGTGTGTCATGGGTCTTGGATACCCAAGATTCCCTCTCTCTCTCTCTGTTAGGGCTTCACCGGTGTCGGATTCTCTCTGGCGGTTCAAGGACTACTTAGAGCCCGAAACTCCCGGAACCGACGGAACTCTGGGAATCTTGCCAACATGTGAGCACAAATAATTATTGGGTGTTCCTTGGGCCTAACCTAACACAAAAAAGCAATTGGTTCCACTTTTCTACCCCTTTGCGGCTCACGTAGAGTGGCCAGAACGGCAGTTCCGTCTTTTTCCACATCGGGGCTATGGTTTCTCCGGAGAGGGGGCTCCGGATCGTCTGAATGCCACCAAATCCCATGTTATGCCATACAATGTGTGTTAGAGTGTGTCATAGGTCTTGGATGACCAACATTCCCTCGCTCTCTGTGTTAGGGCTCCACCGGCGTCATATTCTCTCTGCGGGTTCGAGGATTAGCCCGGAACTCCCTGAACTGGGGGAATCTTGCCAAACGGTGGGCCCAACCATTGTATTGGGTGTTCATTGGGCCTAATATAACACAAAAAATAAATTGATTCCACTTTTCTACCCCTTCCGGCTCACGTAGAGGGGCCAGAATGACAGTTCCGTCTTTTTCCTCATCGGGGCTATGGTTTCTCCAGAGAGGGGGCTCAGGATCGTTTGAATGCCACAAAATCCCATGGTATGTCATACCACGTGTGTTATAGTGTGTAATGGGTCTTGTATGCCCAAGATTCCCTCTCTTTGTGTGTTAGGCCTTCGCCGGCGTCAGATTCTCTAGCGGGTGCCAAAACTATTTAGAGCCCGAAACTCCCGGATCTGTCGGAATAGGGGGAATCTTTCCAATAGGTGGGTCCTACCATTTTATTTGGTGTTACTTGGGCCTAAACTAACACAACCAAGCAATTAGTTCCACTTTTCTACCCCTTTCCTGCTCAAGTAGAGGGGCCAGACCGGCAGTTTCTTCTTTTTCTCCAGCAAACCTAGGGTTTCTCCGTGGAGGGGCTCCGGAGCGTCTGAATTCCCACCCAATCCCTAGACTATCAATACCGTGTGTGTTATATTGTGGCATGGGTCTTGTATTCCCAAGATTTCCTCACTCTTTGTGTTATGGCTTCACCGACGCCGCATTCCCTTTCACGGATTCCAGGACTACTCAGAGCCCGAAACTCCCAGATCTCACGGAATGGGGGAATATTTCCAAGAGGTGGGACCTAACATTGTCTTGGGTGTTACTTGGGCCTAACCTAACACAAAGAAGCAATTGGTTCCGATTTGCTACCCCATTCTGGCTCATGTAGAGCGGCTAGAACGGTTGTTCCGTCTTTTTTCCAGCGGGGCTATGGTTTCTCTTGAGAGGGGCCTCCGGATCGTATGAATACCACCAAATCCCACGGTATGCCATAACTTGTGTTCTAGAGTATTGCATGGGTATTGGATGCCCAAGATTCCCTTACTCCCTGTGTTTCACGGGTTCTACTTAGCCCGAAACTCCTGGATCTCACGGAACGGGGGGAATATTGCCAAGAGGTGGGACATACCAGTTTATTGGGTGTTACTTGGGCGTAATCTAACACAACCAAGTAATTTTTTCCACTTTGCTACCCCTTTCCGGCTCACGTAGAGGGACCAAAATGGCAGTTCCATCTTTTTCCCATCGGGGCTATGGTTTCTCTGGAGAGGGGCCTCCAGATCGTCTGAATGCCACCAAATACACCATGGTATGCCATACCATGTGTGTGTATAATGTTTCATGGGTATTGGATGCCCAAGATTCCCTCTCTCTCTCTCTCTCTCTGTTATGGCTTCACCGGCGCGTCAGATTCTCTCTAGCGGGTTCCAGGACTACTTAGAGCCCGAAACTCCCGGAACTGACGGAACTCGGGGAATCTTGCCAAGAGGTGGGCCCTACCATTGTCGAAACTCCCGGAACTGACGGAACTCGGGGAATCTTGCCAAGAGGTGGGCCCTACCATTGTCTTGGGTGTTCATTGGGCCTAACCTAACACAACCAAGCAGTTGGTTTGACTTTGCTACCCCTTCCGGCTCACGTAGAGGGGCCGGAACGGCAGTTCCGTCTTTTTCCCAGCGGGGCTATGGTTTCTCTGGAGAGGAGCCTCCAGATTGTTTGAATGCCACCAAATACACCATGGTATGCCATACCATGTGTGTGTATAGTGTGTAATGGGTCTTGGATGCCCAAGATTGCCTGTCTTCTCTGTTATGGCTTCACCAGCGCATCAGATTCTCTCTGGCGGGTTCCAGGACTACTTAGAGCCCGAAACTCCCTAAACTGATGGAACTCGAGGAATCTTGCCAACAGGTGGGCCCAACCATTTTATTGGGTGTTCCTTGGGTCTAACCTAATACCACCAAGCAGTTGGTTCCACTTTGCTACTCCCTTCCGCCTAACGTAGAGGGGCCAGAACGACAGTTTCGTCTTTTTCCCCAGCAGGGCTATGGTTTGTCCGGATCAGGGCCCTCCAGATCGTCTGAATGCCAAAAAATACCATGGTATTCCATACCATGTGTGTTATAGTGTTTCGTGGGTCTTGGATGCCCAAGATTCCCTCTGTCTCTGTGTTAGGGCTTCACCGGCGTCGGATTCTCTCTAGCGGGTTCCAGGACTACTTAGAGCCCGAAACTCCCGGAACTAACGGAACTCGGGGAATCTAGCCAAGAGGTGGGCCCTACCATTGTCTTGGGTGTTCTTTGGGACTAACCTAATACAACCAAGCAGTTGGTTCCACTTTTCTACCCCCTTCCGCCTAACGCAGAGGAGCCAGAACGACAGTTCCGTCTTTTTCCCCAGCGGGGCTATGGTTTTGTCCGGAGAGGGGCGTCCAGATCGTCTGAATGCCACCAAATACCATGGTATTACATAACATGTGTGTTATAGTGTGTCGTGGATCTTGTATTCCCAAGATTCCCTCTCTCTGTGTTAGGGCTTCACTGGTGTTCGATTCTCTCTAGCGGGTTCCAGAACTACTTAGAGCCCGAAACTCTCAGAACTGACGGAACTCGGAGAATCTTGCCAGGAGGTGGGCCCTATAGTTGTCTTGGGTGTTCCTTGGTCCTAACCTAATACAACCAAGAAGTTGGTTCCACTTTTCTACCCCCTTCCGCCTAACATAGAGGGGCCAGAACGACAGTTCCGTCTTTTTCCCCAGCGGGGCCATGGTTTCTCCGGAGAAGGGCCTCTAGATCGTATGAATGCCACCATATCCCATGGTACGCCATACCATGTGTGTTATAGTGTGTCATGGGTCTTGGATTCCCAAGATTCCCTCTCTATCTCTCTCTCTTTTAGGTTCGCCAGCGTCGGATTCTCTCTAGCGGGTTCAAGGACTACTTAGAGCCCGAAACTCCCGAAACCGACAGAACTCAGGAATCTTGCCAACATGTGGGCCTAAAATTTTCTTGGGTGTTACTTGGGCCTAACCTAACACAAACAAGCAATTTGTTCACCTTTCTACCCCTTTCCGGCTCAAGTAGAGTGGCCAGAACGGCAGTTCCGTCTTTTTCTACATCGGGGCCATGGTTTCTCCGGAGAGGGGGCTCCGCATCGTCTGAATGACACAAAATCCCATGTTATGCCATAACATGTGTGTTATAGTGTGTCATAGGTCTTGGATGGCCAACATTATCTCTCTCTCTGTGTTAGGGCTCCACCAGCGTCATATTCTCTCTACGGGTTCCAAGATTAGCCCGAAACTCCCGGAACTGACGGAACTGGGGCAATCTTGTGTCACACCCCTGTTTTTAAGCACTTGTATAATAGTAATTTAGCAAGCCTCTTAAGACTTTTGTAATGCAATTAAGTGGACAACATGTTTGTGTAGTAATGTTTATCTATGCAATTTAAGTGGTGTGTTCTTTTCACTCACTTGAGGAGTTTTTCTCCTAAGAAAAACATTGTTTTCTATTTGTTTTCCTATGTTTTCCACTAAGGTTCTTAAGAGAATTTTTTTCAAAACTTGAGGTAACACTTTGTTTCAACTTGAAAATGTGTTATTGATGGTTAGGAATCAACATGAACTTGAAATAAAATTAATTGGAAAAGATTTCATTAGCTTTTCCAATATAATATTTGTCCTGAAAAACAGCCAAGTAGCTGTTTTCAACCCTTGTTTTCCATCACAAGGATTATCCAATTATGGATTTTCTTTGATCAAAACTACTCTCTGTTAGGAGGACAACAAAACTACACCCTTGGAAAAACCTACAAAGATAATTAACACACAATGCCATGATGGTTTTTGAGCCATCTTGTTAAGACAGAAAGTTAGGCAATTTAAAAACAGAGAATGTACTTACTTTGCCATTTATTTTCAGAGCCTTAAACCCCTCATTTTTCAGATCAAATGATTGGTTCTGAAACTTGGATAGTTGCTCTTTGTTGAGCATTTTAAATCACACTTTTTGGAGTCTGTTTGCTTGGTGAAAACAACTCCCACTTTTGCTATCTCTGTCTGTTTTTCCAGCACTTAGAAAAATTCAGAACACTGCCTAACTGAATTTTTCTGACAGAACAGTGATCAACACTTTTAAACTTGATGATTTATCTTGTGTGATCTGATCCAAGCCTTGCCACCTTGCCAATTCGAAAACTTAGTTATTGGGCTTCTAGAAGGTGGCATTGGATCCCATTTTGGCTGGCTAGGGAGGGAGAAAATGAGGTGGCATTTGACTAAGTGGTGATGTCACATATAGTGGTTGGAATAGTGGTATTTTTTACTTTTGCCCATCCCTTGGCCCCTACTGTGGCTTTGCTCACCCAAATGTACCAAGGTTAACCCCAGGGCACCAATCAGAGGCTTGGCCACCCGTGGAGAAGCCCCAAGGGGCAAGGCATGCCCATGCCGTTGCCAACCCGAGCCCACCCACCTTGACTCGTGCCTACAAAGCCCTAGAGGCCTAACCCTCTCGCCACCAGGCCACCCTCACCTCTCTCACTCACCCCATCGAGCCCGTGCGTGCTCGATCTCACTCTGTGAACGAGGAGGGCCGCGCCCATCCGCAGACCCGTGCAAACTCGAGGTGGAAGTGGCGTCGAAATCTCTGCATCTCCCGCCCTCCTTTCGCCTCCATTGCAACCCCTAGCTCATACCTACCTCCCTGACACCCTCTGGCCATCGCTTGTTTGCTGGTTCGTTGCCGCCGTCCTCGGAGCCGCCGCGGGACGCCGTCGAGCCGCCGCCGTGCCCGAGCGTCGCCACCGTCCGTGCCCGCGCCAAGGAATCTCCCAGGCCACCCTATCCCAGACCTGCACCACCCCACTCCATCGCGCGATCCCTAGGTGAGCCAAATCGAGCTTTTGCTAGGTGTTCGTCCGCGGCGTGTGAGAGAGAGAGAGAAGAGAGGCGCGGGGAGGAAGAACGAAGAGGAGCCGTCGATCTGCGGATCGACGGTCACCTTTGAACGTACCGTTTCGCGTGCGCGCACGCGCAGGCGGGCTGTGCCGCATGCTAGTTGGGCCAGCGCAGTGGGATCTGGCCCATCTGGGCATTTTTCGGTTGAATCTAAAATAGCATTTTTCTGGCAGTTTAATTAGGTGGTTAGCTTTAGGCTTGGAAAAGGTAGCAAATAAATTTATTTAGCCTTGCTAATTTTTTTACTCATAGCCATACAAAATCACAACCATCTCCCACTGGCAGAATCATGTTTTGAGTTTTAATTATTTTTCTATAGCTAATATGCCAGACAGTACCCTAAAAATTGAAATGAATAGAACTCCAAAAATACAAAACATTTTTGAGCAAACTCAACTGTTTTGGAAATCCCTTTTCAATACCTACCAGTAGAATTTTATCTTACACCAAGTTGAGTTACCATTTGGAAATGCCATCCATTTTGGTAAAGCATCTGTGAGCTATTCCATGATTTTTAGGGGGAGTTTGGGACATTATTTTTGAGTGGGACAAATTGGAGAGGCTTTGTAATGATAAGGACTATCACATCCTAGAATTATTTACTTTTTGGAGCCATAAAAAAAATTAGAGAGACAGAACAAGTTTTGGGTACTTTCTGTCTAATTTTTATTTCTAGATCTTGCTTTATATGTTCATGTTGTGGTATGCACTTGATGTGGTCTTGATTGAGATGTTGTTTTACAGTGTGGTTATGATGTTTACAAGTTATATGAACATGTTAGAATAAATGGTTTGAGTGGTAGAATTTTAGAACTATTTTTCCATGCATAGATCTTGCTCATAGCTAGATTTTTATATATGTCTTGAGTAGATCTTTAAATGCTTTTTTAGGCTTATTGCTAGATTAATTCTCATGAAACCAGTACCATTTAGGTACTGTTATTTTGTTTATAGCACCTCTAGATACTTGGTGCTTGTGTTTGGAATAGATTTAAATAGCAATGCTTAAAGTCTAAATTTCATACTAGGATATTCATGTATGCTTTTTGTCTTGTTTTCCCCTAGGGAAAAATATGAATCTTTGGTGTTGAAACCAGAGGATGGAATGTCCTTGTGGCATTATTATCTTAGGGTTTTCACCTCTGATAGGTTTCCTCTTAAGTAGCATAAAAGCATGAGTAACACTTGGATGACTAGGAATTTATCTCCTCACATGTGTAGTATTTTTAAGCATAGTTTTTCCTTGTTTCCTAGCTATGTTTTTTATGTCATTTTGTGGAATCCAGTAGCATTTATGGTACTGGTTAGAGGAGTATTTTGCCTCTGCTAGCTTGCCCACTTGTGCATAAAATTAACTAGTGTAGCCTAAACTAGTCTAGTATTTTTCCTAAATTTTCCTCTAGTATGAGTAGGAGTTTTTGGATGCTAGATTGTTTGTTTGGAGCACTTTTAGAAAAGTGACCAGAGGCTTATTAACCTCTTGGTGAGCATTTTTCTAGTGGAACACCCACTGGTACTTTTGCATCTTGGTGGAAAATAAGCTTGACTTGTTGTCATGAACTTTTTCACCATTTGAATATTTTAGCAAATAATATGTGCTAGCCATAGAGATTGTTGGGGGAATTTTTAGACATCAAAATGTGTTTTATGTGACACCCTACTGTCTAGTAACATGTGCTTTACCCCACTGGTCCATGATGTTCTTAACTAAGAATCATTGTTTTGGCCACACATAAACACTAGGAAAAAGCAGACTTTTCAACTATAGTTTTTATGCCAATTTTTCTTGAGGGAAAAATTGAGAACTTTGGGTGGTACTTCTTGATTGCTTGCTGTATGTATTACTTGTAGCATTGTTTGTCTTGTTTGGTTCTGAAAGTGTGTCTTTATTTCTTTTTACGACGTTAGAAAACGAGGAGGAAGGATTTGCTGAAGAAGGGTATTGCAACTCCTGTTACTTTCAGGACCAGGACCATCACTTGTACCAAGGCAAGCCATCCTAATGCTTGCTGTATAACACTTATTCATTATCTATCATGCATGTTTTTCACTTCTGAAGTTTTCACAAAACTATACCTTCAAAACTATTTTTGTGTGAATACTACTACTATTAATATTACTAGTAGAAGGAATCATATTAATATTCAACTTGGTATTACCAAGCCCTTAGCCACTAAATGGTATGTAAATACCCTTCACCCACTTAAAACTTGAGCTTCTTAAATGAACTAAATAAAATGTGTTTTTGTAAACAAATGCCTTATGGAAGGAAAAACCCCGGAGGAAGGGTGAGACCCTGTCTACCGGAAGAGTTGTCATGAGAGAAATTTCGAGAAATGTTTACAAAGACACATAACCTAGTCTTCGCTGGACAACCATTATCGTACTGCCACTTACCCCAATATGGGTAGGGGCTTGATTAGAAACTTGTTATGGTTAGTATAAGTGCTATCTCAAAGGCTATAGGGGATTGGATGCTCCGAACCGAAGTGTCGCTAGGAGTGAGTATACGGGACATCTAAAGTGTGGGATTAATTTTCCCTCCGGATGCAGCAGTTGGGTCTCCTGTTTGGGCGGTGTGGGACATGGCTTGCCAGGGAGGGTAACCCCAATTGAAGAGATAGTCATGTACTAGCTTGTACATAGTGGATAGTCAAGATCAGTTATCTGATGTTCTCATAGGTTGGGAACAGTCCATGGTTGTTTCATGGTGGATTCTGGATCTAGTGGAAATGTGTACACCTCTGCAGAGTAAAACTATTTCGAGATAGCCGCGTCCTCGGATATGGACGGTTGAATAGCCATGTAGCTAGTATTGTGTCAACTTTTCAAAAGAGGTTTTTGAAGAAAGGCTTTTGTACCTGAGAAGTACTAAGGAGGAATGACTTGGTATCTGCGAGATACAGATGAGAAAGAAACTATTACTAAAAGTTTCTGAAAAGAAAAACTTTCTTTTCTAAAACAAAGCTTATAAAACCTTCGAGATATGTGATATCTACGAGAGTAAAACTATATTATTTTAAATGATCTTTCACAAAGAACTAAACATGAAACCTCAACCATGATAAATCTTTTATCTGTCATGGGTAGCTGAACCATATGTATGGCCTACCCACTCCACCAAATAAGCATGTATGCATAATTGTAAGCTGATAAAGGATGTCTTGTTGAGTACATTCAAACGTACTCATTTGGTTTCGCCCCTGGTATTTACTTGCCAGACTATGAGGAGACACCTCAGGAAGGGTTCTATGAGGAGGAGTGCTACACTGACGAACCTGCGAATTAGGATCGTCTCCCAGTCAGCAGCCTGTAGGATGAGGCGTGACTCGGGTTCTACTACGCTATGCTTATCGTCTTCCGCTGTGTTTACTTTGAATGTCTGTCCTGCGTGACAGTTGTTAAGAACTTGGTCATGTGACCATTTATGTAAGACTCTATATTCGTGTAATGGATGATGTATTCTGTATGCCAACTACGTATGTTGTTCACGACTGGTTCTTCGGGGATCGTGAATGAATGCATATGAGGGGTTCTGGACCCTCCGGTCTGGGGCCTCTACAAAGTTGGTATCAGAGCCATCCTGACTCTAGGAGACCTTAGTTAGCATGGACGTTAGTGTATACTCCGATAATCTAAGTTATCAATACAAGAAAATTGGATATATGACTAAGTATTAAAATATTCCCTATATCCCACCACCTCTCTAGGTTAGACTCTACTTGCATTAAAGTTATTCTTTGCATGAACTTAAAACTTTGCACACTGTGGTCTCACTTAAACTATCCTTAAAATTTTGTGTAGATGGACGTGGTCATCACCGAGGCTTTCCAGTTGGGACGTCCACGTGGCGAGACTTTCCTTTTTGAGGAGAGGCTGGTATCTATGGCTACTGTGTTAGGACGCCCACTTCCGGAGCTGCGAGGAGGACTAGTTGACGGTGCACCTCTGGAGGGAGACTGGTACGCGGAGGTCACTATCCGCGCACCTCTGGCTAGCCCGACAGTGGAGGACTACGTTTTCCGTGCTGTCGATCGTTCCTGGACCGAGGCGGCAGTGCGGGTGATTCAGGAGTCAGTGGCACGTCTGGCACACATCGGGGAGTACATGTTCATCGGCTCCCGGTTCGAGCTGATCGGGAGGCGTGATGAGGATGGCATACCACTTCCTGTCGAGCCAGACACTACCACTGTTGGTCCTCACTTGGACGAGATGGAGATTCTGTTGTACCGCACTCAGATCAGGTTGGACAAGCTGCGACTTGACCGCCACCTCGGCTCACTGGTGCACCACACACTGATAGCCGAGACTGACGAGCTGAGGGCTGAGCTTCACGACAGCCAGGAGGAGAGTGGAGTGCTACCACAGCAGTTGTCCCAGTTAAAGGAGCAGTTGGAGGCTACTACCGCGAGGCACCGTGCCTTGCGCAGGCAGCTGAGGGCCACCCGCCTTGGCCGTGCACGTATCACCACTAGGATGACGGCCCTGGAGGGGGCTAACACCGTTCTGCGTAGCAGGCTCCAGATAGCTCGTGATGAGGTAGCCGCGAGAGACGCTGCCGTGGAGGAGCTTGAGGAGGAGACCTTAGAGCTCAACAGGGAGATTGAGGGGCTTCTGCCTATTGAGGACGTTCCCTCCGACTTAGAGGGGATGGATATGAGCGAGGCTAGCGAGCAGGATGATGATGACCTGCTTGGCGAGGAGGAG
Organism: Alopecurus myosuroides; assembly: GCA_028641055.1. Lineage (NCBI taxonomy): Eukaryota > Viridiplantae > Streptophyta > Magnoliopsida > Poales > Poaceae > Alopecurus > Alopecurus myosuroides. The sequence continues at coordinate 324,865,363 of CM054057.1, read as the reverse complement.
GAGGACCCTGAGGAGCTTATCTTCGACGTTGGGGACAGCGACGACTCTGTGTAGTCGCTGCCTTCTCACCCTTAGCACATGGTGCTGGTCTAGATACTAGTTAGGTATGCTAGATCGTTTTGCTAGATAGTTTGCTAGTGGTAGCCTTGCGATGACCCCACCAATCGCACCCCCTGTAGCTCGGTGAAGCCTTCCTTGTATGATATGGCTTGTGAGGTGTGTGTGTAATGTTGGAAACTCTGTTTAATTATGGTGATGAATGAAATGTTTGGCTTGGTTTTCTGTTGATTGTCACTACTTTGCGTTCATTTCATTCGAGTTTGCGACTGCCCCGCTCTTGTTTTTGAAACATATCACTAGTATTCATTTTGTTTAAATATTAAGGTACTGGGTTTTCAAAAACAAGAATTTATTTCTTAGACTTACACATGTTTCACTTCAGCATGGCACCCCGTCGCGAACCCCCACCGCCACCACCACCCACAGTGGAGGCGCTGTTGGCACTGCTGATGGAGGATCGCCAGGCCACCCGAGCTGAGAGTGCAGCTACCATTGCCGCTCTACAACAACTGGCTGCTGCCAACAACAACAATGGCAATGGCAATGGTGCTCACTCGAGACTGAGAGACTTTCAGCACACCAACCCCCCAGTTTTCACAAGGATTGTGGAGCCTCTCGATGCTGACGACTGGCTCCGCACCATTGCAAACAAACTGGAGGTCGCTTCAGTTGAGGAGAATGATAAGGTCCTGTTGGCCTCCCATTTTCTCGCTGGTCCTGCCAGGACTTGGTGCGAAACTACACGTGAGACTGTTGCTGCTGGTCACGTGTTCACCTGGGAGGATTTCTCTGCAAGGTTCCGCAAGTATCACATTCCCCAAGGAATGATGGAACTTATGCGGGAGAAATTTCTGAAGCTGACGCAGGGAAGTATGCCTGTGTCTGAGTACTGGGAGAACTTCACTACTCTGTCCAGGTATGCACCGGAAGATATCAACACTGATGCTAAGAAGAAGGAGAGGTTCTTAAATGGACTGGATGATGAGCTCCAGTGCTCTATAGTAGTGGTTCCATTCCAGGATTTGGAGACCCTTGCTAATGCCGCTATGGTGCTGGAACACAAGCGGAAATCTGCTGATGATAACCGAAAGAGGAAAATGACTGCTCATGGGGGACCTAGTGCTCAGAGGACTCGCAACACTCCGTATGCGAGGCCACCAACCCACAAGGCGCCTGCTTATGCACCCCGCCCCAGCCACAACTATGCACCAAGGCCCAACAACTACAATCACCCTGCACCGTATGCACCAAGGTACGGAGGAAACAGCTATGGTGGTAACCATGGTAATCACTCTGGGAATAATCATGGAAACCGCTATGGAGGCAACAATGGAGGGAATGGGAACCACACCAACAATGCTCCCAAGCCAAACCCAAGCTCAAAGCCTTCTGGAGGTTGCTTTGCCTTTGGAAAGGAAGGTCACTTCGCTCGTGAGTGCCCCAACAAAGCTACTGCTCCAGCCCAGCCTACTGCAACCAAGATGAACCATGGTCCTTCCACTGGACGACAGAATAGGATGAAGGGACACCTGAACCATATCAATGCTGCAGAAGCTCAGGAGGCACCAGACATGGTGATGGGTATGTTTCCTGTCAACTCGGTGCCAGCCACAGTACTGTTTGATTCTGGTGCATCGCATTCCTTTGTCACTAAACCGTTTGCTGAGAAAAGTGGTATGAAGCATTCCCGTATGCACAACCCTATGTTAGTACAAATACCTGGGGATAGTACTAAAGCCAACCTAATTTGCAATGAGGTACCAGTAGAAATTCAAGGGAAAACTTTTCATGCTGATCTTATAGTGCTGGGATCCAAAGGAATAGAAGTGGTACTCGGTATGAACTGGATGGCCAAGTATAAGGGAGTTATTGATTGCACTAAGAAATCTATTGAAATGATCTCTGAGGATGGGGAAAAGGTTGCGTACACTGCAACTCGACCCTCGTCACAAGTTCACTGCCACACTGGTATAGCCCACCCTGTCCTTGAGGAAGTCCCGGTCGTTTGCGAATACCCGGATGTTTTTCCTGAAGAATTACCCGGTATGCCCCCTGATCGGGATATCGAGTTTGTGATCGAGTTAGTACCCGGAACTGGACCCATAGCACAGAAGCCGTATCGGATGAACCCGAAGGAATTAGATGAGTTGAAGACCCAGCTGGATGACATGTTAAGGAAAGGATTGATTCGCCCTAGTGCATCGCCATGGGGATCTCCGATCATTTTTGTGGGAAAACGGGACGGTACCACTCGTTTATGTGTGGACTACCGCAAGTTAAATGATGTTACCATCAAGAACAAATACCCGTTGCCCAAAATTGAAGACCTGTTTGACCAGCTGAATGGGGCTGTAATCTTCTCTAAGATTGACCTTCGGACTGGTTATCACCAACTGAAAGTCCGTGATACTGATATTCCCAAGACTGCTTTCACCACTCGTTATGGGCTGTATGAATACACCGTGATGTCCTTTGGTCTAACCAATGCCCCTGCCTATTTCATGAATCTCGTGAATAAGGTATTCATGGATTTTCTAGACATGTTTGTCGTGGTGTTTATTGACGACATTCTCATATATTCGAGGAGTGAGGAAGAACACGAAGAACATCTGAGAATTGTGCTCGGAACACTTCGTGAACATCAATTGTATGCTAAGTTTAGTAAATGTCAATTCTTGTTGACGAAAGTCGGATTTCTTGGACATGTAGTATCTGCGGGAGGAATATCTGTTGACCTTACTCTAGTTCAGTCTGTGGAGAAGCGTGCTGCTCCGACCAACCAGACTGAAGTCAGATCCTTTCTGGGTTTGGCAGGAAATTACCGCAAGTTTGTTCAGGGATTCTCGAGTATAGCCAGACCCCTCACCCAGTTGCTCAAGAAGGATAGCAAGTTCCTATGGACGGACAAATGTGAAGAGAGTTTCAATGAATTGAAGCGTCGACTGGTGTCTGCCCCAATCCTTATAATGCCGGATATCACCAAGAATTTCGACGTATATTGTGACGCTTCTAAGCTTGGTCTTGGAAGCGTGCTTATGCAAGAAGGGAAGGTGATATCTTTTATATCCCGCCAGTTGAGACCCCACGAATTGAATTATCCCACTCATGACTTAGAGCTTGCTGCCGTTGTTCATGCTCTCAAGACATGGCGGCACTTTCTTATGGGAAGAAGAGTGGAAATTTACACGGACCATAAGAGTTTAAAGTATATCTTTACTCAACGTGAGCTCAACATGAGGCAGCGCCGCTGGATTGAGCTCATTAAAGATTATGATCTGAGTATTCATTATCACCCTGGAAAGGCAAATGTGGTTGCAGATGCTCTTAGTCGAGAGCCGGCCTCTCTAAATGCTATGATCCTAGTAAGGCAGCCAGAGTTGTGGAAAGAGCTAGACCAGCTTGGCATTGAAGTGGTCAGCTATGGTATGTTAGACGCCATAGAACTTAAACCAACTCTAGTTGACCAGATCAAAGAGGCGCAGAAAGGCCAGAAAAGTATTGATGGTATTAAGGCCCGCATGGAGAAGGAGAAAGTTGCTGGGTTTACCATCGATGCTGAAGGGGGATTATGGTATGAAGGCCGTATTTGTGTTCCCTCTGAATCTGATCTCAAGCAGACCATCATGGTCGAAGCTCATGAGACCATGTATTCTATCCATCCTGGAGGAACAAAGATGTATCAAGACCTGAAGGAGAGATTCTGGTGGCATGGGATGAAGCGAGAGATTGCTTCATTTGTAGCCAAGTGCCATGTCTGCCAGCAAGTTAAAGCTGGGCACCAGCGTCCCGCTGGATTGCTCCAACCATTGCAAGTGCCTGTTTGGAAATGGGATGAAGTGGGAATGGACTTCATCACTGGACTTCCTAGGTCCAGCCGAGGAAATGATTCTATATGGGTTGTTGTGGACAGGCTCACGAAAGTGGCTCACTTCATTCCTGTCCGGACCACCTATCGTGGAGATCAGCTTGCTGATCTTTACATTTCTCGGATTGTCAGCCTACACGGAGTCCCAAGCAGAATTGTATCTGATCGAGGTACACAGTTCACATCTAGATTTTGGAAGAAGTTGCACGAGAGTTTGGGAACCAAACTAGCTTTTAGCACAGCCTATCACCCGCAGACTGATGGACAAACAGAGCGTGTGAACCAAATTCTGGAAGACATGCTCCGTGCTTGTGTGTTGTCCTATGGAATTAAATGGGAAGATTGTCTGCCCTTCGCAGAGTTTTCTTACAACAACAGTTATCAGTCTAGCTTGCAAATGGCCCCTTTTGAAGCTCTGTATGGACGTAAATGCCGTACACCTTTAAATTGGACTGAGACTGGAGACAGTTAGGTTTTTGGTGTGGACACTTTGAAGGCTGCAGAGGAGCAAGTCCAACTTATTCGGGAACGTTTAAAGACAGCTCAATCTCGTCAGAAGAGTTATGCTGATACGAAGCGTCGTGATGTCTCTTTCAGCATTGGAGATTTCGTGTACCTTCGTGTTACGCCACTCAAAGGGATGCAGCGTTTCCATGTCAAAGGAAAGCTGGCCCCCAGGTATATTGGCCCTTTTAAGATCTTGGCACGTCGTGGCGAAATTTCTTATCAGTTAGAATTACCTGAGGAGCTATCTGCGTTTCACAATGTTTTCCATGTGTCATTGCTCTGGAAATGTCTACAAGTACCTGAGAAGGATCTCTCGTATCAAGGCGTAGACTTCAGGACCATTGACATCAATGATGACTTGACTTATCGTGATAGACTCCTGCGGGTTCTCGAGGAGATTGTGCGCGCTACCAGGAGGCGTGCTATAAAATTCCTTAAGATTCAGTGGACCAATCACTCTGAGGAAGAAGCTACCTGGGAGCGTGAGGATGATATCAGGAAGGAGTTCCCTGATTTTCTTAAAGCCTAGACCCGCGAATCTCGGGACGAGATTCTTTTAAGGGGGGGGAGATTTGTCACACCCCTGTTTTTAAGCACTTGTATAATAGTAATTTAGCAAGCCTCTTAAGACTTTTGTAATGCAATTAAGTGGACAACATGTTTGTGTAGTAATGTTTATCTATGCAATTTAAGTGGTGTGTTCTTTTCACTCACTTGACGAGTTTTTCTCCTAAGAAAAACATTGTTTTCTATTTGTTTTCCTATGTTTTCCACTAAGGTTCTTAAGAGAAATTTTTTCAAAACTTGAGGTAACACTTTGTTTCAACTTGAAAATGTGTTATTGATGGTTAGGAATCAACTTGAACTTGAAATAAAATTAATTGGAAAAGATTTCATTAGATTTTCCAATATAATTTTTGTCCTGAAAAACAGCCAAGTAGCTGTTTTCAACCCTTGTTTTCCATCACAAGGATTATCCAATTATGGATTTTCTTTGATCAAAACTACTCTCTGTTAGGAGGACAACAAAACTACACCCTTGTAAAAACCTACAAAGATAATTAACACACAATGCCATGATGGTTTTTGACCCATCTTGTTAAGACAGAAAGTTAGGCAATTTTAAAACAGAGAATGTACTTACTTTGCCATTTATTTTCAGAGCCTTAAACCCCTCATTTTTCATATCAAATGATTGGTTCTGAAACTTGGATAGTTGCTCTTTGTTGAGCATTTTCAATCACACTTTTTGGAGTCTGTTTGCTTGGTGAAAACAACTCCCACTTTTGCTATCTCTGTCTGTTTTTCCAGCACTTAGAAAAATTCAGAACACTGCCTAACTGAATTTTTCTGACAGAACAGTGATCAACACTTTTAAACTTGATGATTTATCTTGTGTGATCTGATCCAAGCCTTGCCACCTTGACAATTCGAAAACTTAGTTATTGGGCTTCTAGAAGGTGGCATTGGATCCCATTTTGGCTGGCTAGGGAGGGAGAAAATGAGGTGGCATTTGACTAAGTGGTGATGTCACATATAGTGGTTGGAATAGTGGTATTTTTTACTTTTGCCCATCCCTTGGCCCCTACTGTGGCTTTGCTCACCCAAATGTACCAAGGTTAACCCCAGGGCACCAATCAGAGGCTTGGCCACCCGTGGAGAAGCCCCAAGGGGCAAGGCATGCCCATGCCGTTGCCAACCCGAGCCCACCCACCTTGACTCGTGCCTACAAAGCCCTAGAGGCCTAACCCTCTCGCCACCAGGCCACCCTCACCTCTCTCACTCACCCCATCGAGCCCGTGCGTGCTCGATCTCACTCTGTGAACGAGGAGGGCCGCGCCCATCCGCAGACCCGTGCAAACTCGAGGTGGAAGTGGCGTCGAAATCTCTGCATCTCCCGCCCTCCTTTTGCCTCCATTGCAACCCCCTAGCTCATACCTACCTCCCTGACACCCTCTGGCCATCGCTCGTTTGCAGGTTCGTTGCCGCCGTCCTCGGAGCCGCCGCGGGACGCCGTCGAGCCGCCGCCGTGCCCGAGCGTCGCCACCGTCCGTGCCCGCGCCAAGGAATCGCCCAGGCCACCCTCTCCCAGACCTGCACCACCCCACTCCATCGCGCGATCCCTAGGTGAGCCAAATCGAGCTTTTGCTAGGTGTTCGTCCGCGGCGTGTGAGAGAGAGAGAGAAGAGAGGCGCGGGGAGGAAGAACAAAGAGGAGCCATCGATCTGCGGATCGACGGTCACCTTTGAACGTACCGTTTCGCGCGCGCGCACGCTCAGGCGGGCTGTGCCGCACGCTAGTTGGGCCAGCGCAGTGGGATCTGGCCCATCTGGGCATTTTTCGGTTGAATCTAAAATAGCATTTTTCTGGCAGTTTAATTAGGTGGTTAGCTTTAGGCTTGGAAAAGGTAGCAAATAAATTTATTTAGCCTTGCTAATTTTTGTACTCATAGCCATACAAAATCACAACCATCTCCCACTGGCAGAATCATGTTTTGAGTTTTAATTATTTTTCTATAGCTAATATGCCAGGCAGTACCCTAAAACTTGAAATGAATAGAACTCCAAAAATACAAAACATTTTTGAGCAAACTCAACTGTTTTGGAAAGCCCTTTTCAATACCTACCAGTAGAATTTTATCTTACACCAAGGTGAGTTACCATTTGGAAATGCCATACATTTTGGTAAAGCATCTGTGAGCTATTCCATGATTTTTAGGGGGAGTTTGGGACATTATTTTTGAGTGGGACAAATTGGAGAGGCTTTGTAATGATAAGGACTATCACATCCTAGAAGGATTTACTTTTTGGAGCCATAAAAAAAATTAGAGAGACAGAACAAGTTTTGGGTACTTTATGTCTAATTTTTATTGCTAGATCTTGCTTTATATGTTCATGTTGTGGTATGCACTTGATGTGGTATTGCTTGTGATGTTGTTTTACAGTGTGGTTATGATGTTTACAAGTTATATGAACATGTTATCATAAATGGTTTGAGTGGTAGAATTTTAGAACTATTTTTTCCATGCATAGATCTTGCTCATAGCTAGATTTTTATATATGTCTTGAGTAGATCTTTAAATGCTTTTTAGGCTTATTGCTAGATTAATTCTCATGAAACCAGTACCATTTAGGTACTTTTATTTTGTTTATAGCACCTCTAGATACTTGGTTCTTGTGTTTGGAATAGATTTAAATAGCAATGCTTAAAGTCTAAATTTCATACTAGGATATTCATGTATGCTTTTTGTCTTGTTTTCCCCTAGGGAAAAATATGAATCTTTGGTGTTGAAACCAGAGGATGGAATTTCCTTGTGGCATTATTATCTTAGGGTTTTCACCTCTGATAGGTTTCCTCTTAAGTAGCATAAAAGCATGAGTAACACTTGGATGACTAGGAATTTATCTCCTCACATGTGTAGTATTTTTAAGCATACTTTTTCCTTGTTTTCTAGCTATGTTTTTTATGTCATTTTGTGGAATCCAGTAGCATTTATGGTACTGGTTAGAGGAGTATTTTGCCTCTGCTAGCTTGCCCACTTGTGCATAAAATTAACTAGTGTAGCCTAAACTAGTCTAGTATTTTTCCTAAATTTTCCTCTAGTATGAGTAGGAGTTTTTGGATGCTAGATTGTTTGTTTGGAGCACTTTTAGAAAAGTGACCAGAGGCTTATTAACCTCTTGGTGAGCATTTTTCTAGTGGAACACCCACTGGTACTTTTGCATCTTGGTGGAAAATAAGCTTGACTTGTTGTCATGAACTTTTTCACCATTTGAATATTTTAGCAAATAATATGTGCTAGCCATAGAGATTGTTGGGGGAATTTTTAGACATCAAAATGTGTTTTATGTGACACCCTACTGTCTAGTAACATGTTCTTTACCCCACTGGTCCATGATGTTCTTAACTAAGAATCATTGTTTTGGCCACACATAAACACTAGGAAAAAGCAGACTTTTCAACTATAGTTTTTATGCCAATTTTTCTTGAGGGAAAAATTGAGAACTTTGGGTGGTACTTCTTGATTGCTTGCTGTATGTATTACTTGTAGCATTGTTTGTCTTGTTTGGTTCTGAAAGTGTGTCTTTATTTCTTTTTACGACGTTAGAAAACGAGGAGGAAGGATTTGCTGAAGAAGGGTATTGCAACTCCTGTTACTTTCAGGACCAGGACCATCACTTGTACCAAGGCAAGCCATCCTAATGCTTGCTGTATAAACACTTATCATTATCTATCATGCATGTTTTTCACTTCTGAAGTTTTCACAAAACTATACCTTCAAAACTATTTTTGTGTGAATACTACTACTATTAATATTACTAGTAGAAGGAATCATATTAATATTCAACTTGGTATTACCAAGCCCTTAGCCACTAAATGGTATGTAAATACCCTTCACCCACTTAAAACTTGAGTTCTTAAATGAACTAAATAAAATGTGTTTTTGTAAACAAATGCCTTATGGAAGGAAAAACCCCGGAGGAAGGGTGAGACCCTGTCTACCGGAAGAGTTGTCATGAAGAGAAATTTTCGAGAAATGTTTACAAAAGACACATAACCTAGTCTTCGCTGGACAACCATTATCGTACTGCCACTTTACCCCAATATGGGTAGGGGCTTGATTAGAAACTTGTTATGGTTAGTATATGTGCTATCTCAAAGGCTATAGGGGATTGGATGCTCCGAACCGAAGTGTCGCTAGGAGTGAGTATACGGGACATCTAAAGTGTGGGATTAATTTTCCCTCCGGATGCAGCAGTTGGGTCTCCTGTTTGGGTGGTGTGGGACATGGCTTGCCAGGGAGGGTAACCCCAATTGAAGAGATAGTCATGTACTAGCTTGTACATAGTGGATAGTCAAGATCAGTTATCTGATGTTCTCATAGGTTGGGAACAGTCCATGGTGTTTCATGGTGGATTCTGGATCTAGTGGAAATGTGTACACCTCTGCAGAGTAAAACTATTTCGAGATAGTCGCGTCCTCGGATATGGACGGTTGAATAGCCATGTAGCTAGTATTGTGTCAACTTTTCAAAAGAGGTTTTTGAAGAAAGGCTTTTGTACCTGAGAAGTACTAAGGAGTAATGACTTGGTATCTGCGAGATACGGATGAGAAAGAAACTATTACTAAAAGTTTCTGAAAAGAAAAACTTTCTTTTCTAAAACAAAGCTTATAAAACCTCCGAGATATGTGATATCTACGAGAGTAAAACTATATTATTTTAAATGATCTTTCACAAAGAACTAAACATGAAACCTCAACCATGATAAATCTTTTATCTGTCATGGGTAGCTGAACCATATGTATGGCCTACCCACTCCACCAAATAAGCATGTATGCATAATTGTAAGCTGATAAAGGATGTCTTGTTGAGTACATTCAAACGTACTCATTTGGTTTCGCCCCTGGTATTTACTTGCCAGACTATGAGGAGACACCTCAGGAAGGGTTCTATGAGGAGGAGTGCTACACTGACGAACCTGCGAATTAGGATCGTCTCCCAGTCAGCAGCCTGTAGGATGAGGCGTGACTCGGGTTCTACTACGCTATGCTTATCGTCTTCCGCTGTGTTTACTTTGAATGTCTGTCCTGCGTGACAGTTGTTAAGAACTTGGTCATGTGACCATTTATGTAAGACTCTATATTCGTGTAATGGATGATGTATTCTGTATGCCAACTACGTATGTTGTTCACGACTGGTTCTTCTGGGATCGTGAATGAATGCATATGAGGGGTTCTGGACCCTCCGGTCTGGGGCCTCTACATCTTGCCAAACGGTGGCACCAACCATTGTCTTGGGAGTTCCTTGGGCCTAACCTAAGACAACCAAGCAATTGGTTACACTTTGCTACCCCTTTCCGGCTCACGTAGAGGGGCCAGAACGACAGTTCCGTTTTTTCCTCATCGGGGCTATGGTTTCTCCGGAGAGGGGGCTCAGGATCGTTTTAATGCCACCAAATCCCATAGTATGTCATAGCACGTGTGTTATAGTGTGGCCTGGGGCTTGGATGCACAAGATTCCCTTGCTCCCAGTGTTAGGGATTCACCAGCGTAGGATTCTCTCTAGCGAGTTCGAGGATTACTTAGAGCCCGAAACTCCCAGATCTGGCGGAACTGGGGGAATCTTGCCAAGAAGTAGGACCTAAAATTGTCTTGGGTGTTCATTGGGCCTAACCTAACACAACAAAGCAATTGGTTCCACTTTGTTATCGCCTTCCAGCTCACGTGGAGGGCCAGAACGGCAATTTCGTCTTTTTCCCCAGCCGGGCTATGGTTTCTCCAGAGAGGGGGCTCCAGATCATCCGAATGCCACCAAATCCCAGCGTATGCCATACCATGTGTATTAGAGTGTGTCATGGGTCTTGGATGCGCAAGATTCCCTCTCTCTCTCTGTGTTAGGGCGCACTTAACCGGCGTCGGATTCTCTCAGCATGTCCGAGGACTACTTAGAGCCCGAAAGTCCCGGATCTGATGGAACTGGGGAAATCTTGCCAAGAGGTGGGCACTACCATTGTCTTGGGTGTTCCTTGTGCCTAACCTAACAAAACCAAGAAATTTGTTCCAATTTTCAACCCCCTTCCGGCTCACGTAGAGGGGCCAGAACGGCAGTTCCGTCTTTTTCCCCATCATGGCTATGGTTTCTTCAGGCGAACTGGAGGGAATCTTATTACAAGTAGATCAAGATTTGGGTTATCCATGTAACTATGGCCTAACTTAACAGAACCAACCAAAAAATAATAGTGGTCTACCCCCTTCAGACACCGGTGATAGGTGTAGACAAAAAGAGTTGACTAGCATCCAACGACTAGCAAAGTTCAAGCCACCAATCAACATGTAGTAGTATTCCACATAATTGACCCTTTCCAGGATTTTAGGTAAAATACTTTCGGGATTTTTTCACAATCTTTAGTACTAAATAATTGCATAAATGCTCAATTTTTGTAAGCCACCCATCAGCATCGGACGGCTAGCAAAGTTTCCTGTAGTTCCGCCAAAATTTCGCGTCGCTCCGAAAAAATCGTGCCAGGATAGCCCGCCCAAATTTTTTCGTGCAAGGATATTTTACTTCTCATCGCTCCCGCACACAAATGGCAACCTTTAGCCAAGAGGGAATTTCTGTAATCGTTCCGAAACCCTGCCTTATCCCCTCGATCGGCCCTCTCGTCGAAACAGAAAGCCACTATTTCGAAATATCCACTCCCCCTTGTCCTCCCAAAACAAATCCTCTATTCCCCCGGTCTCACACCTCGTCGTATACCTCGCTTGCCAGAACTCCCTCGTCGCCGTCGAGATCACCCTCCAGATATGCCCCATCACCGGCCTTTTCGCCGTCCAGATCCGCCACCTCGCCGTTGTGCTCGCCTGTCTGCCACATCGTCTCCAACCTCGCCGTGCGTTATCTTCCACCTCGCGCCGTGCTCGCCGGTCAGCCACCTCGACGCCGTGTTTGCCGGTCAGCCACCTCGCCACCGACCTCGTCGTACATCCAGATCTACCACCTCGTCTCCAACCTCTCCGCAACATCACCGTCAATGTCTGCAAGCACGCTGAAATGAGTGAAGATTGAAGGCGAGAAACGCAGCAAGACAGAAAACCCTAAAGACGCAGGCAACTATTCTCTCTAAATTTGCTTTTGTCTATTTAATCGTATGTTTGATGCTTCCTTATTATCCTGCTTATGTTCGATGCAGTTAATCTTTCTAAATTGGTTGTCTGTTTAATCGTGCGTTCGATGCTTCATTATTATCCTAATTATACTGCTAATGTTTGATGCAATAAATCTCTCTAAACGGTTTCTTGTAACGGAAATAGGAAGGGTGGCCTTCTTGCTTGGTAAAACTTTTCTCATTTGCAGCAATCTAGCTTGTATACTACGTATTAGGTTTAATGTCACTTTGCTTGTGATCCTATCAGTCCTAGTTAGGATCAGAATTTATATTACTTGTACTGGACTGTTCTTGCAAGATGAGTGCCTTAATTATTTATGCTGTATTAGGTACTTATGAAGTGTTATATTTGTACTTTACTTTTAGTTCTTTATTCATGTTAGGATCGCCACTACACCCCATTGAAGAAGAGTGTGCCAGAACTATCATGGCAGACTATGGATCTTAGTACATGCATGTGTATGATGTTGAAGAGGAATCATGTGCCATTGAAAGAGTCGTGTCATATCAATAACAATCCAGCGGGGACAATGAGCTGCAGGTTATTCCCTAACCCGATAGCTCAACATTCTTTCATGATATCGCAACAACTAGGGTGCAGCTTTCTTATCTTGTGTTGAACTGTTTGATCAATGTGGCGCCATATATTTTGTGCTACTTCCTCTATTCCATACTATAAGACGTTTTGGCAAGCTAATTAAGGCCGTGAAATCCACTTATAGTAATTAAGGCTATCGTTGTCGTTTCAACATGGTTTCCATCTATCTTCCTCACATGTTTGACACCTGCTATTCCATCTATGCTTCTCATCTGCTAGTTCATTACACACACAGTTGGTTGATTATAATATGCTAGTTTTCATCTATTTTTTGTACATGCTTGTCATCTGCTATTTTCATCTATGTTCCTCACATGCTTGACACATGCTGTTTCATCTATGCTTCTCATCTGCTAGTTTATGACACACACCGTTGTTTGACTATAATATGCTAGTTTTCATTAATTTTTTGTACATGCTTGTCATCTGCTATTTTCATCTATCTTCCTCACATGCTTGACACCTGCTGTTTCAAATATGCTTCTCATCTGCTAGTTCATGAGACACACTGTTGTTTGACTATAATCTGCTAGTTTTCATCAATTTTTTGTGCATGCTTGTCATCTGCTATTTTCATCTATCTTCCTCACATGCTTGACACCTGCTATTTCATCTATGCTTCTCATCTGCTAGTTCATGACACACACCATTGTTTGACTATAATCTGCCAGTTTTCATCAATTTTTTGTACATGCTTGTCATCTGCTAGTTTCATCTATGTTCTGTACATTCTTGTCATCTGTTATTTTCATCTATTTTCTTTGCATGCTTGATAGGCAAGCAAGAAAAGGGTGATGTCTCGATCTTCTTCAGAGGTTGAGGACGAGGATGATAGTGAAGTTGTCATGCTGAAGAGTGGAAAGCATACTTTCTCAAAGAAGGTCCGTGTGGAAGCATGTCTTTCACAGTCTGAGCCTGAACCACAGCTTGATGTGAATGTGCGTAGAACAATTGCTGGTATGAGGACGGCAAAAGCAGAATCCAAGCAAATGAGGCTGAAGTTTGTAGTTGATATGGAAGACATTCGGAAGCAACAAGCTGCGCTAAAGAAATCTCAACTAGAAGGAGTTGTCCTACTAGAGATGCTGGCTGAGCAGATGCGTAGTCCTTGAAACTGTGGTTCTGTATGTTGGTTTGATATTCTGTGAGAAAAACTAAGTATTTGATGCCTGTTATGTGGTTTCCTTTTCTGCCTGTGTGCAATTGGCAATTATAACGATGATGTAACCATCCAAATAGCACCAAAACCGACATCATAGTAACGTAATGTAAAAGTCCGTTAAGGCAAATACCGACACGTGGCGATGTATGCCCAGCCCACGTGGCCTACTATGAGTGGGCGATGAGACGACGTAAAAATAATGTCCCCGGCACGGTGATGACATCACCCAAATCCGAGACGGAAAAAAACGTCATGGAAAAGACGTTGCGTGGCACCATTCGGTTGGTGCACGTGCCACGAGTTTAGCAACGAAAAAAGGCGCTGCGTAGCCCGCGACGAGCAGATTTCGTCCCAGAAGAAGGCGACGTGGCGCTATTTTGTTTCCATGTGGCGTATTTTGATTGGTCCACATGTTTTCGCCTGATTTCTCGAGACTCGCGACGGAAAAAAAGTCGATGGGTAGCCGGGACGAACAGGTTTCGTCCCAGAAGAAGGCGACGTGGCACCATTTTGTTTCCATGTGGCGTATTTTGATTGGTCCACATGGTTTCGCCTCATTGGTCAAGACTGGTGACGTAAAAAAAAAAACGTTCCCACGTTTTGCCACGTCAGCTGATTACGATAACGGCCGTTAGAACCTCGTTTGCCACGTGTCGCCTCATAGCGACAAAATAAAAAAGTTAATGCTTATTGGGCCTAGTCTGGACGGACCAACTGGTGGCGACGATTTGATGTATGTTACGGATAGCCGCAACGGTTTAGTGTTCATATAAACGTCGCAGAATCGTCCCTGACAGTCGATCTGATACGTTTTTATTCCGTCACGCAAAACGTACCGGATTGCCCTTAGTGACGGTTTGGAGCCCATCCGCAACGGTATTGAAATGTCCCAGACCGCGCGGAGTTTGGTAGTGTTCTTGATGCTTGCTTCAGACCATAATGAACCTCTGAAGCTTGCATACTTTACTAGCATCTTTCGGATCGGTAAAACCCTCGGGCTGTATCATATACATGTCCTTGGTTAGATTTTTATTTAGGAAAGCCATTTTGACATCCTTCTGCCAAATATCGTAATCGAAATAGGCAGCAATTGCTAGCAGAATCCGCACAGACTTAAGCATTTGCTACTGGCGAGAGAAAGTCTCGTCATAGTCAACTCCTTGAACTTGTCAAAACCCTTTTGCAACAAGTAGAGCTTTATGGACGGTCACATTACTGTTCACGTCTGTCTTTCTTTTGAAAATCCATTTACATTCAATTGGTTTTGTCCCTTCTGGAGGATCAACCAAGTTCCAAGCTTGGTTTTCATACATGGATTCCATTTCGGATTTCATGGATTTAAGCCATTCATTGGAGCTTGTGGTGACCCAACACACCACTGCATGTGTAGTGCGCAAGTCGGTGACATAATACTCACAAAAGTACTTATCCGTGAATATTACATCTCTCAGAGTGGTACAACAGAAACACAGCGGGTCCAAGCAATGCTATAGGATACAAACTTCATTACAAAATCTTGAGAATATCTTTGATGAATCAAGAAGATCTCATACAAACGAAACATCAGAAGAAGCAATACGAAGCTCCAAGCTGGAGAAGAACTCAAGCTTAGAACTAAATCCACTATGGTTGATGTCAGCCCTAATCTATGGCTTGTAACAGCTAAGTCCAAGAATGGACACCACCTAAACCTTGATAGCTTCTCCTCCACCAGCGTTGTTGATGATGATGCTTTACCTACTAAGTAATGGATGACTCCATATGGCTTCATCAGGTAGCGATGGCTTCACGATGAGGACTTCCCTCAGGCTTCAACTCTAAGCAGGGGGTCAAACAGGAACGAATGAGTAACGAGCATTACTCAGGAAGTTCATGATATATAGTGGGTAGTTTGATGCACTACTATATCTTTAGACTTGAAAGAGTCATAAGCTAATGCAAGGTTTTGTAAAACTTTCTTCAAGAGGTTTCTTTTAATTCTGAAAACTATGCCCGCCAGACCATCACATGACTAGAACTTCATGGAGTTACCTTTCCTATAGAGTTCGCAGTTCCTTCCCGGGACAGGGGGTAACATGCCACATCCTTTTACACTCTGAAGAGGTGCGTTACTTTACCCATGGACGGCCAAGACCATGTTGCACAACCAGGTTTACATTCCTGTCCACTCCCACTCAGGTGTGGGGCCCGGTTGTTGGTCCAAGCCAAACCGTGCTTCTCCGCACAACGCATGACCACCCGTTTCTGCTAGCAGGCTGAACCCCTGATTCCACCCCTCACGATGGATATCTAGGCGCCCCTGGCAGACCATCATAGACCATAGAGTCCGCGGGAATTAAGGGATCCCACCCATGTGCATGTAGTCTCGCAAGACCTACAACGTACGTCTCTGGCAGCCCGTTGACATGCAAACGAGAGAAGATCACAGCTGACTTACTCCCCCCATAGAAGACCCATGGTTAACGCGGTATTTACGGTGCACCGAGTTCTGACGGCATTTGTGATTAGTTCCTAGGTAATACATTCCCATGCAGATGGAACCTTCCTTTGACCTATTCATCTTACCATGGTCCCATCCGCCCACCAAACAGAACACTACCACTCGGGTAGTCATTCAAGTAGTCATATTATTATAAAAATAGGATCATGCATTATTTTGAGAGTAGGTGATAATACGGTAGGGTTTTTTGTAAATAGTTTGTTATGAAATACTGGAAAGGATATAAGCAAGTGATGAACTTGCCTGAGATTGAAATAACAATAATAATCCAAGTCTTCGGGGTTTGAGTGTCGCGCAGAAAATCCCGACATCTGAAAGATAGCAAAGTAGTCCCGGTAAGGACTACAGAAAACACTGGCAAGGATGATATATGCATAGTAATGAGATGCATCGTGAAATACCCTGGAAAATACCCCATCTTACAAGTGTAAGCCACATTTAATACGATAACTTATTCACACGGGTTTTAGGTGAAATGTTTCATTATTTGTGGTGATGTGGTTCTTAGTTCTTTTAGACTTACATATGTTTCACTTTTACTTAGCAAAATACTGTTATCATGTTTAGGTAGAAGTGGTTATTACTTGGTTAGGTAATAAGACAATGACACATGGAAAATAACTATTGAAAAGATAATAGTCACATTTTATTTTATATACAAAAAATGTAGAGCTTATGACAAGGAGTTGAATTGAAAATGGTGAACTAGTACAACTAACTCTATCATCACAATATTTTCTAGTGAAAACCTGAGAGTTTTATTAATAAAGAAAATAATAGTGTGGCAGTTATTTCTTGTCATAATGAAATATAATAGAATTCTAGTATATGTTTAGAAACAAGTTTATAAGTTAAAAAAAATGTTTTATTTTTGACATATTTGAATTGGAAATACTTTTCTCTTTAATTTAATATAACATTTTATGTTTTCTGAAAATAATTGAATAAGTTATTAATTTATTTAATTTTAAATCAATTAAATGACTAGGAAAAATATTGCACACATGAAAACTTGGTCAAATTATTTTTGAAAACATCATAGATGAGTTACATATGTCATTTGGAGCATTTTGGTATATAACTTGTATTTTTCTGATTTTAGGAATTATTTATTATTTTTCTCAATTTTAAATGATTTAATTTAATTAAAGAAAATGTTTAATTTTAAAATTTATCAAACATTTTTAAAAAGTTTATAAACATTTAGATTATATTTTTCTAAACATTTCCATATTTTTTTCATATTTTTCTTATAAACAGAATTAAAGTTATTGATTTAATAAGTTTTAATAATTTTCTGTCCTATTTTAAATTGACGAATGGGGCCCACCTGTCATATTCGATTTTTTAATTCAAAATAAATAAAAATAAAAGAAAAATCTTTAGGACATCATGCTAACATCAACATGATGTCAGCAATGGCCATAGTGAGCAATTTCTTCCACGGATTGCTCGATTTGGACCGAATTGGCCCGAGAGGATTACACCAATCGACGCAGAGGGTCGCGGGGAACCTTATGCTGGCGGCGCCGCCCCCTATTGACCACCGGAAGATCACTGGCTTCCAGTTTCCACGGCGGCAACGACGGCGTACGACGGCGACTATGAAACCGAGTGCAATCGAGAGGGGAAAATGGTCCTTGAGGACCGGTAACTCACCCTGATTCTCGTGGGCGTGTCAGGGAAGTGCTGTAACGTCCGGGGTTTCTCCCTTAACTAGAAATTGTTTGTTGTTTTTCTTTTTCGCATCATGGCTTCATGCATCTTCGTGCATTTTAAACTGTCAACAAAATTAAATTGCATAAAACTAGCTTTTCTAAATCTCCAAAAATTATTTTATTGCCTCTAAACTATGTTTTCCCTTCTAAGCAGTTTTGTCAAAAGAAGAAACAAAAAAAAATATTTTGGCTAGCCAACCAGGCCAGCCCGAACCGGCCAACCCAGCTACCTGGCCCAATAGCCAGCCCACCGAGGGCTTCTTCTTCGTCCGTACGAACACACGAGGAGGGCGTTCTCCTCCTGTCACTGTCAACCACCACGCCATGGTCCCCTCCCCCTCACCTTTCCCCTCCCTTAAATCCACCCCTCTGCCTCTTCTCAACCCTAATCTCTCCCTTCTCCTTCCTCTCCATACGCCGCCGCCAACTCTCTCCCTCTATGTTTTTCCCTTCTCTGAACTTCCTGAACCGAAAGAGAGAGAGCACCGGAGCGCGCCGTCGTGTCCATGCTTCCATTGCCTCACCGCGGAAGATCAGCACCCGAGATGAGCGCGGGAATTGAATCGCCTCACCGTCCTCATCCTCCCCGCGGAAGATCGGCACCCGAGGACGTTCCGATCGCCCCCGCCATGGTCGTCTTCCTCCTCTGTCTCCTATGACGTCTACACTTCTTCCACTACGAATTGGTGCGCCTCCGACCACCTCCGGCCGCGCCCAGCCTTCCCCCACGGCGAGGAACCCTCTGGGACTCGTTCCCCTCTCTCCCTTTGCTATGGGTGCTTGCCATCGAGCAGCGCGATCCGTTGGGTGTCAGGTCGCTGCGGATTTTCGTTCTGTGCCATCGTCCCGTGCAGCAAACGGCCCTGTCCTTCAGTTTCGTCAGAATACAGGCGTTGCTTTTATCTCTTAATAGTTCAGTTCGGTATGTGTTCAAAACCCACAGCAGCAGCGCAGTGGCTGTGCTCTCTGAAGCGCAGCGAGAGATCGCGGGATCAAATCCCCTCCGAGGCAAAGCCTCTGTGACGCCCCGAGATCGGGCACTATGCAGATTTCAGCATTCCCGCCAAATCCGCATAATAACCGATTCCAGGTTGCCATTTATGATAACATTACAATAGTTCACGAATATTCCACAATTACAACAGGAACAGATAGATACAAGATGACTCAAACGAGCCGGGGTTACAACTGATACATTACAAAGATCCAAATAACAGCGGAAGAAACAAACGTCCGGCTACGGACAAGATCCAAATTGGACTAAGAGTCCTGAAGATAACCGAAGGCGTCCAATCCCGGCCCAGGCCAAGCCGGAGGGATTCCCAAGCTAACGTCGTCAGACTTCAAACCTGTTGACTGCAAGTTGGAATTTGCAGCCACGAAAGAGATTCGTGGGTCAGTACGGTTAAGTACTGGCAAGGGGGATAAAACCCATACTCACAAGTTACCGGCGTAGCCAGTCATCACAAGATACAAATACTTTAGGATCAACGGAAAGGAAGGGGTTACTGCAAATAAGCGACAGCAGGCTGCACTAACCAACTACAGAGATTCTATTACTTCCAACTATCAGAAAGGAGATAAGATCGAGTGATAGTAACCAACTGAAAGATAACTTCAAACAAACCCCTCCTGGATCTCGCCCCTTATCCGAAGAAGCAATCCGAGGATAACTCACACAGTTGTATTAAAGGTGAAATCAAGTTATTGTGTGAATAACCTATTACTAGTCAAGTTATTAAGCATTGGGTGTAACATGATTGATCATTAGGTTTAAGTTGTCCTGAGTACTTGTTAGCCAGTACTTTCACCAAGTAATCCATAACCGCGGAAAACACGGCTTCTCGAGAAGATTTACCCTGCAGGGGTGCACCATAGTAACCGTACACGCATGAATATCCCGCCAGATGGGAAGCGATCCCACCAAGCGGGACACTCAACACAACCAACCCTTCTTCGCATCAAGCCCAAAGCACCGCGTGCTGTGCGTGCGCGGCTAATCGAGCCCCACGAAGAAAAGGGGACCCTCATAGCACTGGAAGACCACGCCGCCCTAAATGCCGACTACAAAAGTTCCACCATGGCCTCGGGTTCGTACCTGCATATGATGCAGCAAATGGAAAGCCCGAACTAGTACGGCGATTTGGACGAGATGCGAATCGAGTCAGTTGAGGGGGGCGCCCATACTCGCTTCCCACATGCGGGTAGTGCGCTCATCATGGATCAGTAGACAAGACCCTTTTCCTAATTAGGGGGTCGACACTAGCGGGCCTCAAAACCTCAAAGGGCCTCCCGCCGGTGCCTTATCGTCAAAATTATTATTAACATTAGCATTAACAGGATTGATTGATTAACTTCGAGCCCCCGGTACGATAATAAAAGAGTACGATAGTAGAAGAAGTAACCGACAACGAGCTCGAGCAAAAAGCAAACCTAAGCATGCTAGATACGAACAGGCACAAACAAAGGCTGTAGGTATGGAGGTGAGGCAATATCAAGGTTAAGGGATTCATGTGATGGGTTCGTAACAGAAACAACTACCACTAAGGCTAGCAGGAAAGAATCAACGGAAAGAATCGGTAACAAGTGATGAAAGGCAGCCATATGGCATGCAAGTGAGTATACTTGCCTGAGATCCCGCAAGGTAGCAGAACTTGTCGTTGCTCACATCATCTCAACGTCCTATCCGGGAAGAAGCAACGAACTAAAAGAAACACCGGATGCAACAATTACTACTACGGCAAAAGATCCAGCATGAACAAGGTATGGATGCATGACAGGTTTAAAGATGCATTAAGGTAAACTAGTTGACCAGATGAACAGAGTTAAATGGACCCATATGCAATTGAGTTGCATATGAATAGCCCATGAATTATGGTTGAAACAATTGTTTTCCTACTAACCAATAGGTGAAAGTGGATTAGCATGATGCATGGATGATGATGATAACAAGATAACAACAAATAACAATAATAGGTGCAAAGGAAAAGGAAGAAAACAAGTTTGGAAATTATTTATTAAGTTTGGAAAATTTGGTTACTTAAACATGTCACACAAAAAATTGTTGTTTTCATCAAGTTAAAGTGTCCAAAACAAATAACAAAGTTGATATTTGAAAAGAACATCAAATTTTAGTTGGATTACATGTTTCACATTTTGAAATTGGAATTAGGATTATTTAATTATGAATTAAACAATATTAAACAATTTTTAATTGAATTAAACAAGATTTAAATTGTTTAGGCAATTTAAATTATTCAAACCAGGAAACAAAATTTATATTTGAAAAGGTTATTCAAAATGGTATGGAAAACATATTTTATTTGCATTATTTGGAAATAGTATGAATTATTTATGAATTATTACAAATGGCATTTGAATTATTTGGATTTGAATTTAAATTGCATTTTGAAAATTCAAAACAGAACACAAATTGAATATTTGAAAAGGTTATGAAATTTGGATCAGAAAACATATAAAACTTGCATTAAAAGGAAATACAGAATAAAAGTTATTAACTTTCGAAGTTTTTGTTTTAATTCTGCTAATTAAAAAGAATTTGTAATTTACAGGAATTTTCAGAAAACATTTGTTACTCAGTTCACTCTACCCACTGTCACTGCCCGTGGGCCTGGACAGCGTGGACCACGCAGCTGCACGCGTGGCCACCAGAGGGGATGACAGGTGGGCCTGCTGCGCGCTGTGGAAGAAATCGCAAAAAGGGGTGGGGGGCTTGCGCCCGCGGGGATTCGACCCCGGGTCGCGTCGCTCGCGCGGAAGCGGACTGAACCGCTACGGTGGTTCGGCTGTTTGTGTTACCACGGAAGTCTGACGAAAGAAGAGGTGGTGTCGCAGCAGTTAACTGAACTTGATCCGATCGTGACTTTTCTGAACCTGACGAACACAATAGCGACGACGGCAGTTCGCCGGTGACCTGCGCCTGCGATGGCGATGGGGTTTCGGGGGGGAACTCGCGATTGGAGCGTGCTCGTGATGGTGCGACCGTGTGGTATCCGCGCGAAAGCAGAGAGGAAGAGGGCGATGAGCTCACCTCGGGCTCGTTGTCGTCGTTCAGTTAGTCGAGGCTGAAACGGAGGGAACTCGACGGCGGCGCCGCGGACTCCATCGAGTCTCCCAGCAAGCGGCGAGGGCCTGGGGAGGCGCACCGCACCGCCGCGGTTCCATTCCCAGCGGAGGACGCGCCTCGAGTTGACCGGAGATGGGAAGGGGCGGTGGACTGACGGCGGCTAAGGTGGTGGTGCTCTGTGGTTTTAGTTCTGCAGAATTCAGACAGAGGGAGATGGCGGCGATGGAAGGGAAAGAGGAAGGAGTGGTGGCTAGGGTTTGGAGGGGGCAGAGGGTAGGTAGATATAGGGGAAGGAGCTTGGTACGGCAGCTCATCCATGGGGTGGGGATCGATCACACGGCTGTTCTTCGTTCGTACAGGATGACAGCGACATGGGGAAGAAAGACAGAAAAGATAGAGGGGTATGGGCCAGCAGGTTTGGTGGGCTTTGGGGAAAAAAAATTGAGAGGATGGGGTTGGGCTGGTTCCCTCTCCTCTCTCTTAGGCTTTATTTTTTCTATTAGTTGATTTTTTTGCAAAGAAGAAAAGAGAGAGAGAGAGAAGGGTTAGGGTTTTATTTTTGGGTTTATAAATACATTTGGTTATTTTGCAAAACAGCACACATAACAGTAATGTTAATCAAAAAGTTAAATTGTTGATTTGATTTCTATTTTGTTATTTGAATTCCAAAATAAGGTTGGGGTGTTTAGTTGATAGTTAGATTTTTATTATTTTGCAAAACAACAACAACAAGGTAGTTAAAAGGTAATTTCAACAACTTGAAAATAGTAATTGGATATTAATTGGTTAGGTGATTTTTCAAGTAGGGTTTGGTTGGAAATTTGGAGTTAAACAAATTTTATTTAATAAGCCACAAGCAATTATACAACCTTATTGAAATTAGTTTGTTTGCCAAATTTTAATTTTTTCAAACCCATATTGAGATATGATAAATAAGATTGATTGGATTTGAATGCTTGGAATTTGCCATTAGGGTTTTTTTTTTAATAACAGGGAAATTTGTATTAACAAACAATTTGATTTAGAACAACTGCAAACTATTTGAAAACAAAGGAGTTGTTATAGTTTGCAATTGCTAACTTGGAAATTTTTAGCAAGGTGTGAAAGTTTTAATTGATTTGAAATTTCCAGTTGTGATGCAAACATGGTGCAATGCAAATGTGATGCATATGATGCAAACAAAACAAACAGGTAACACCACAGGTGTTACAGACGACACCACTAACAAGGGATTGCGCCCTCGCAATCCACCTGCTAACCCGGGAGGGGAAAGAAGTTCGACTATCGATTCTTCGTGCTTCCAGTTGATCTCCTCGACACCACTAACAAGGGATTCTTGCTCGGAGTGACGACGATGTTCTTCCACCAGGAATCTTCCGATGATCGAACCTATTAGGTTAAGGGCTCAGAAAACGTCCACCCACGTAGGATCCTAACACTTTGAAGGATTGAGTACGAGAGCAGACTCCAAAACAAATAAGATGGGAGGGGAAATAGAATAGGGATAAGGAGAAAACAAGAATCCTATTGGGATGTTTTTCCAAAATAGTTTAGCGGAAATAGTTTTTGACACTCTAGAAACAACGACCGTTAGCGAGGTTATCCTACAGGCTTTGCGGACCCGTTGCTTCGATAACCATTCGTATCGAAACAATCTCGGGAATCGGAACCAAGGCTCTGATACCATTTGTGACGCCCCGAGATCGGGCACTATGCAGATTTCAGCATTCCCGCCAAATCCGCATAATAACCGATTCCAGGTTGCCATTTATGATAACATTACAATAGTTCACGAATATTCCACAATTACAACAGGAACAGATAGATACAAGATGACTCAAACGAGCCGGGGTTACAACTGATACATTACAAAGATCCAAATAACAGCGGAAGAAACAAACGTCCGGCTACGGACAAGATCCAAATTGGACTAAGAGTCCTGAAGATAACCGAAGGCGTCCAATCCCGGCCCAGGCCAAGCCGGAGGGATTCCCAAGCTAACGTCGTCAGACTTCAAACCTGTTGACTGCAAGTTGGAATTTGCAGCCACGAAAGAGATTCGTGGGTCAGTACGGTTAAGTACTGGCAAGGGGGATAAAACCCATACTCACAAGTTACCGGCGTAGCCAGTCATCACAAGATACAAATACTTTAGGATCAACGGAAAGGAAGGGGTTACTGCAAATAAGCGACAGCAGGCTGCACTAACCAACTACAGAGATTCTATTACTTCCAACTATCAGAAAGGAGATAAGATCGAGTGATAGTAACCAACTGAAAGATAACTTCAAACAAACCCCTCCTGGATCTCGCCCCTTATCCGAAGAAGCAATCCGAGGATAACTCACACAGTTGTATTAAAGGTGAAATCAAGTTATTGTGTGAATAACCTATTACTAGTCAAGTTATTAAGCATTGGGTGTAACATGATTGATCATTAGGTTTAAGTTGTCCTGAGTACTTGTTAGCCAGTACTTTCACCAAGTAATCCATAACCGCGGAAAACACGGCTTCTCGAGAAGATTTACCCTGCAGGGGTGCACCATAGTAACCGTACACGCATGAATATCCCGCCAGATGGGAAGCGATCCCACCAAGCGGGACACTCAACACAACCAACCCTTCTTCGCATCAAGCCCAAAGCACCGCGTGCTGTGCGTGCGCGGCTAATCGAGCCCCACGAAGAAAAGGGGACCCTCATAGCACTGGAAGACCACGCCGCCCTAAATGCCGACTACAAAAGTTCCACCCTGGCCTCGGGTTCGTACCTGCATATGATGCAGCAAATGGAAAGCCCGAACTAGTACGGCGATTTGGACGAGATGCGAATCGAGTCAGTTGAGGGGGGCGCCCATACTCGCTTCCCACATGCGGGTAGTGCGCTCATCATGGATCAGTAGACAAGACCCTTTTCCTAATTAGGGGGTCGACACTAGCGGGCCTCAAAACCTCAAAGGGCCTCCCGCCGGTGCCTTATCGTCAAAATTATTATTAACATTAGCATTAACAGGATTGATTGATTAACTTCGAGCCCCCGGTACGATAATAAAAGAGTACGATAGTAGAAGAAGTAACCGACAACGAGCTCGAGCAAAAAGCAAACCTAAGCATGCTAGATACGAACAGGCACAAACAAAGGCTGTAGGTATGGAGGTGAGGCAATATCAAGGTTAAGGGATTCATGTGATGGGTTCGTAACAGAAACAACTACCACTAAGGCTAGCAGGAAAGAATCAACGGAAAGAATCGGTAACAAGTGATGAAAGGCAGCCATATGGCATGCAAGTGAGTATACTTGCCTGAGATCCCGCAAGGTAGCAGAACTTGTCGTTGCTCACATCATCTCAACGTCCTATCCGGGAAGAAGCAACGAACTAAAAGAAACACCGGATGCAACAATTACTACTACGGCAAAAGATCCAGCATGAACAAGGTATGGATGCATGACAGGTTTAAAGATGCATTAAGGTAAACTAGTTGACCAGATGAACAGAGTTAAATGGACCCATATGCAATTGAGTTGCATATGAATAGCCCATGAATTATGGTTGAAACAATTGTTTTCCTACTAACCAATAGGTGAAAGTGGATTAGCATGATGCATGGATGATGATGATAACAAGATAACAACAAATAACAATAATAGGTGCAAAGGAAAAGGAAGAAAACAAGTTTGGAAATTATTTATTAAGTTTGGAAATTTTGGTTACTTAAACATGTCACACAAACAATTGTTGTTTTCATCAAGTTAAAGTGTCCAAAACAAATAACAAAGTTGATATTTGAAAAGAACATCAAATTTTAGTTGGATTACATGTTTCACATTTTGAAATTGGAATTAGGATTATTTAATTATGAATTAAACAATATTAAACAATTTTTAATTGAATTAAACAAGATTTAAATTGTTTAGGCAATTTAAATTATTCAAACCAGGAAACAAAATTTATATTTGAAAAGGTTATTCAAAATGGTATGGAAAACATATTTTATTTGCATTATTTGGAAATAGTATGAATTATTTATGAATTATTACAAATGGCATTTGAATTATTTGGATTTGAATTTAAATTGCATTTTGAAAATTCAAAACAGAACACAAATTGAATATTTGAAAAGGTTATGAAATTTGGATCAGAAAACATATAAAACTTGCATTAAAAGGAAATACAGAATAAAAGTTATTAACTTTCGAAGTTTTTGTTTTAATTCTGCTAATTAAAAAGAATTTGTAATTTACAGGAATTTTCAGAAAACATTTGTTACTCAGTTCACTCTACCCACTGTCACTGCCCGTGGGCCTGGACAGCGTGGACCACGCAGCTGCACGCGTGGCCACCAGAGGGGATGACAGGTGGGCCTGCTGCGCGCTGTGGAAGAAATCGCAAAAAGGGGTGGGGGGCTTGCGCCCGCGGGGATTCGACCCCGGGTCGCGTCGCTCGCGCGGAAGCGGACTGAACCGCTACGGTGGTTCGGCTGTTTGTGTTACCACGGAAGTCTGACGAAAGAAGAGGTGGTGTCGCAGCAGTTAACTGAACTTGATCCGATCGTGACTTTTCTGAACCTGACGAACACAATAGCGACGACGGCAGTTCGCCGATGACCTGCGCCTGCGATGGCGATGGGGTTTCAGGGGGGGGGAACTCGCGATTGGAGCGTGCTCGTGATGGTGCGACCGTGTGGTATCCGCGCGAAAGCAGAGAGGAAGAGGGCGATGAGCTCACCTCGGGCTCGTTGTCGTCGTTCAGTTAGTCGAGGCTGAAACGGAGGGAACTCGACGGCGGCGCCGCGGACTCCACCGAGTCTCCCAGCAAGCGGCGAGGGCCTGGGGAGGCGCACCGCACCGCCGTGGTTCCATTCCCAGCGGAGGACGCGCCTCGAGTTGACCGGAGATGGGAAGGGGCGGTGGACTGACGGCGGCTAAGGTGGTGGTGCTCTGTGGTTTTGGTTCTGCAGAATTCAGACAGAGGGAGATGGCGGCGATGGAAGGGAAAGAGGAAGGAGTGGTGGCTAGGGTTTGGAGGGGGCAGAGGGTAGGTAGATATAGGGGAAGGAGCTTGGTACGGCAGCTCATCCATGGGGTGGGGATCGATCACACGGCTGTTCTTCGTTCGTACAGGATGACAGCGACATGGGGAAGAAAGACAGAAAAGATAGAGGGGTATGGGCCAGCAGGTTTGGTGGGCTTTGGGGAAAAAAAATTGAGAGGATGGGGTTGGGCTGGTTCCCTCTCCTCTCTCTTAGGCTTTATTTTTTCTATTAGTTGATTTTTTTGCAAAGAAGAAAAGAGAGAGAGAGAGAGAAGGGTTAGGGTTTTATTTTTGGGTTTATAAATACATTTGGTTATTTTGCAAAACAGCACACATAACAGTAATGTTAATCAAAAAGTTAAATTGTTGATTTGATTTCTATTTTGTTATTTGAATTCCAAAATAAGGTTGGGGTGTTTAGTTGATAGTTAGATTTTTATTATTTTGCAAAACAACAACAACAAGGTAGTTAAAAGGTAATTTCAACAACTTGAAAATAGTAATTGGATATTAATTGGTTAGGTGATTTTTCAAGTAGGGTTTGGTTGGAAATTTGGAGTTAAACAAATTTTATTTAATAAGCCACAAGCAATTATACAACCTTATTGAAATTAGTTTGTTTGCCAAATTTTAATTTTTTTCAAACCCATATTGAGATATGATAAATAAGATTGATTGGATTTGAATGCTTGGAATTTGCCATTAGGGTTTTTTTTTTAATAACAGGGAAATTTGTATTAACAAACAATTTGATTTAGAACAACTGCAAACTATTTGAAAACAAAGGAGTTGTTATAGTTTGCAATTGCTAACTTGGAAATTTTTAGCAAGGTGTGAAAGTTTTAATTGATTTGAAATTTCCAGTTGTGATGCAAACATGGTGCAATGCAAATGTGATGCATATGATGCAAACAAAACAAGCAGGTAACACCACAGGTGTTACAGACGACACCACTAACAAGGGATTGCGCCCTCGCAATCCACCTGCTAACCCGGGAGGGGAAAGAAGTTCGACTATCGATTCTTCGTGCTTCCAGTTGATCTCCTCGACACCACTAACAAGGGATTCTTGCTCGGAGTGACGACGATGTTCTTCCACCAGGAATCTTCCGATGATCGAACCTATTAGGTTAAGGGCTCAGAAAACGTCCACCCACGTAGGATCCTAACACTTTGAAGGATTGAGTACGAGAGCAGACTCCAAAACAAATAAGATGGGAGGGGAAATAAAATAGGGATAAGGAGAAAACAAGAATCCTATTGGGATGTTTTTCCAAAATAGTTTAGCGGAAATAGTTTTTGACACTCTAGAAACAACGACCGTTAGCGAGGTTATCCTACAGGCTTTGCGGACCCGTTGCTTCGATAACCATTCGTATCGAAACAATCTCGGGAATCGGAACCAAGGCTCTGATACCATTTGTGACGCCCCGAGATCGGGCACTATGCAGATTTCAGCATTCCCGCCAAATCCGCATAATAACCGATTCCAGGTTGCCATTTATGATAACATTACAATAGTTCACGAATATTCCACAATTACAACAGGAACAGATAGATACAAGATGACTCAAACGAGCCGGGGTTACAACTGATACATTACAAAGATCCAAATAACAGCGGAAGAAACAAACGTCCGGCTACGGACAAGATCCAAATTGGACTAAGAGTCCTGAAGATAACCGAAGGCGTCCAATCCCGGCCCAGGCCAAGCCGGAGGGATTCCCAAGCTAACGTCGTCAGACTTCAAACCTGTTGACTGCAAGTTGGAATTTGCAGCCACGAAAGAGATTCGTGGGTCAGTACGGTTAAGTACTGGCAAGGGGGATAAAACCCATACTCACAAGTTACCGGCGTAGCCAGTCATCACAAGATACAAATACTTTAGGATCAACGGAAAGGAAGGGGTTACTGCAAATAAGCGACAGCAGGCTGCACTAACCAACTACAGAGATTCTATTACTTCCAACTATCAGAAAGGAGATAAGATCGAGTGATAGTAACCAACTGAAAGATAACTTCAAACAAACCCCTCCTGGATCTCGCCCCTTATCCGAAGAAGCAATCCGAGGATAACTCACACAGTTGTATTAAAGGTGAAATCAAGTTATTGTGTGAATAACCTATTACTAGTCAAGTTATTAAGCATTGGGTGTAACATGATTGATCATTAGGTTTAAGTTGTCCTGAGTACTTGTTAGCCAGTACTTTCACCAAGTAATCCATAACCGCGGAAAACACGGCTTCTCGAGAAGATTTACCCTGCAGGGGTGCACCATAGTAACCGTACACGCATGAATATCCCGCCAGATGGGAAGCGATCCCACCAAGCGGGACACTCAACACAACCAACCCTTCTTCGCATCAAGCCCAAAGCACCGCGTGCTGTGCGTGCGCGGCTAATCGAGCCCCACGAAGAAAAGGGGACCCTCATAGCACTGGAAGACCACGCCGCCCTAAATGCCGACTACAAAAGTTCCACCCTGGCCTCGGGTTCGTACCTGCATATGATGCAGCAAATGGAAAGCCCGAACTAGTACGGCGATTTGGACGAGATGCGAATCGAGTCAGTTGAGGGGGGCGCCCATACTCGCTTCCCACATGCGGGTAGTGCGCTCATCATGGATCAGTAGACAAGACCCTTTTCCTAATTAGGGGGTCGACACTAGCGGGCCTCAAAACCTCAAAGGGCCTCCCGCCGGTGCCTTATCGTCAAAATTATTATTAACATTAGCATTAACAGGATTGATTGATTAACTTCGAGCCCCCGGTACGATAATAAAAGAGTACGATAGTAGAAGAAGTAACCGACAACGAGCTCGAGCAAAAAGCAAACCTAAGCATGCTAGATACGAACAGGCACAAACAAAGGCTGTAGGTATGGAGGTGAGGCAATATCAAGGTTAAGGGATTCATGTGATGGGTTCGTAACAGAAACAACTACCACTAAGGCTAGCAGGAAAGAATCAACGGAAAGAATCGGTAACAAGTGATGAAAGGCAGCCATATGGCATGCAAGTGAGTATACTTGCCTGAGATCCCGCAAGGTAGCAGAACTTGTCGTTGCTCACATCATCTCAACGTCCTATCCGGGAAGAAGCAACGAACTAAAAGAAACACCGGATGCAACAATTACTACTACGGCAAAAGATCCAGCATGAACAAGGTATGGATGCATGACAGGTTTAAAGATGCATTAAGGTAAACTAGTTGACCAGATGAACAGAGTTAAATGGACCCATATGCAATTGAGTTGCATATGAATAGCCCATGAATTATGGTTGAAACAATTGTTTTCCTACTAACCAATAGGTGAAAGTGGATTAGCATGATGCATGGATGATGATGATAACAAGATAACAACAAATAACAATAATAGGTGCAAAGGAAAAGGAAGAAAACAAGTTTGGAAATTATTTATTAAGTTTGGAAAATTTGGTTACTTAAACATGTCACACAAAAAATTGTTGTTTTCATCAAGTTAAAGTGTCCAAAACAAATAACAAAGTTGATATTTGAAAAGAACATCAAATTTTAGTTGGATTACATGTTTCACATTTTGAAATTGGAATTAGGATTATTTAATTATGAATTAAACAATATTAAACAATTTTTAATTGAATTAAACAAGATTTAAATTGTTTAGGCAATTTAAATTATTCAAACCAGGAAACAAAATTTATATTTGAAAAGGTTATTCAAAATGGTATGGAAAACATATTTTATTTGCATTATTTGGAAATAGTATGAATTATTTATGAATTATTACAAATGGCATTTGAATTATTTGGATTTGAATTTAAATTGCATTTTGAAAATTCAAAACAGAACACAAATTGAATATTTGAAAAGGTTATGAAATTTGGATCAGAAAACATATAAAACTTGCATTAAAAGGAAATACAGAATAAAAGTTATTAACTTTCGAAGTTTTTGTTTTAATTCTGCTAATTAAAAAGAATTTGTAATTTACAGGAATTTTCAGAAAACATTTGTTACTCAGTTCACTCTACCCACTGTCACTGCCCGTGGGCCTGGACAGCGTGGACCACGCAGCTGCACGCGTGGCCACCAGAGGGGATGACAGGTGGGCCTGCTGCGCGCTGTGGAAGAAATCGCAAAAAGGGGTGGGGGGCTTGCGCCCGCGGGGATTCGACCCCGGGTCGCGTCGCTCGCGCGGAAGCGGACTGAACCGCTACGGTGGTTCGGCTGTTTGTGTTACCACGGAAGTCTGACGAAAGAAGAGGTGGTGTCGCAGCAGTTAACTGAACTTGATCCGATCGTGACTTTTCTGAACCTGACGAACACAATAGCGACGACGGCAGTTCGCCGGTGACCTGCGCCTGCGATGGCGATGGGGTTTCGGGGGGGGGGGGAACTCGCGATTGGAGCGTGCTCGTGATGGTGCGACCGTGTGGTATCCGCGCGAAAGCAGAGAGGAAGAGGGCGATGAGCTCACCTCGGGCTCGTTGTCGTCGTTCAGTTAGTCGAGGCTGAAACGGAGGGAACTCGACGGCGGCGCCGCGGACTCCACCGAGTCTCCCAGCAAGCGGCGAGGGCCTGGGGAGGCGCACCGCACCGCCGCGGTTCCATTCCCAGCGGAGGACGTGCCTCGAGTTGACCGGAGATGGGAAGGGGCGGTGGACTGACGGCGGCTAAGGTGGTGGTGCTCTGTGGTTTTGGTTCTGCAGAATTCAGACAGAGGGAGATGGCGGCGATGGAAGGGAAAGAGGAAGGAGTGGTGGCTAGGGTTTGGAGGGGGCAGAGGGTAGGTAGATATAGGGGAAGGAGCTTGGTACGGCAGCTCATCCATGGGGTGGGGATCGATCACACGGCTGTTCTTCGTTCGTACAGGATGACAGCGACATGGGGAAGAAAGACAGAAAAGATAGAGGGGTATGGGCCAGCAGGTTTGGTGGGCTTTGGGGAAAAAAAATTGAGAGGATGGGGTTGGGCTGGTTCCCTCTCCTCTCTCTTAGGCTTTATTTTTTCTATTAGTTGATTTTTTTGCAAAGAAGAAAAGAGAGAGAGAGAGAAGGGTTAGGGTTTTATTTTTGGGTTTATAAATACATTTGGTTATTTTGCAAAACAGCACACATAACAGTAATGTTAATCAAAAAGTTAAATTGTTGATTTGATTTCTATTTTGTTATTTGAATTCCAAAATAAGGTTGGGGTGTTTAGTTGATAGTTAGATTTTTATTATTTTGCAAAACAACAACAACAAGGTAGTTAAAAGGTAATTTCAACAACTTGAAAATAGTAATTGGATATTAATTGGTTAGGTGATTTTTCAAGTAGGGTTTGGTTGGAAATTTGGAGTTAAACAAATTTTATTTAATAAGCCACAAGCAATTATACAACCTTATTGAAATTAGTTTGTTTGCCAAATTTTAATTTTTTCAAACCCATATTGAGATATGATAAATAAGATTGATTGGATTTGAATGCTTGGAATTTGCCATTAGGGTTTTTTTTTTAATAACAGGGAAATTTGTATTAACAAACAATTTGATTTAGAACAACTGCAAACTATTTGAAAACAAAGGAGTTGTTATAGTTTGCAATTGCTAACTTGGAAATTTTTAGCAAGGTGTGAAAGTTTTAATTGATTTGAAATTTCCAGTTGTGATGCAAACATGGTGCAATGCAAATGTGATGCATATGATGCAAACAAAACAAGCAGGTAACACCACAGGTGTTACAGCCTCCTCTTTTTTCTTTAATTTTCCCAGTGTCGCGGGTTTACACCTCAACTACCCTGCACCCCTGTTTCAATCACCATCCGAACAGTAGCCCAGTGGTTTCGATCCTTGTGCTTGGCCGAGAGATACCGGGTTCGAGTCCCGTCCGACGCAAAGCCTCACAGTTTTTGTTCCTTTTTCACCGCGTGAGGGCTAGCCCCACCTGTCATTGACCGAAGCTAGCTCCAACTGCGGTGAGAAAAATTCCCCAGATCCAGATCTGGATCTGAAGTTTTGCACCGTGGCCCCTGATCCTTTTCTGTTTTGTAATTAGGCCCCTGTACTTTCTGAAACCTTCTGAAAATCACAGATTGACCCCTAATTTTCAAATTCAAATATGTTAAACATATTAACTCCAAATTTAATAAATAAAATATGTTTTCCATTCAAAATTTCCTGAATTTTCCAAATATGCAATTTGTTTAATGTTTTGACCAATTAAATTTTGTGCAATTTTCTGTACTTTATTTAATTCATTTAAAATTGCATAAATCATAACTAATTCAAATTAAATTCAAATTTTATGTGTAAAATATGTTTTCCAACCAGAAAAATGCAAGGAATATGAATATGCCATCCATGATCATGTTTGCATCTTTAATTTTGCAATTTAGTTGTGTTATGCATGTTCATCTAATATTTAAATATGGAATGTGTTGGGGTAACTACTTTAAATAATGCCCTATTCCATTTAATCCTGTTTAGCTCACCTACTTTTGCGTTGCATCCCGCATGTCATGCATATAAAATAGGATCATGCTGGATCTTTTGCCGTAGAAGTAATTGCTGCATCCGTTGATTCTTGTAGTGCTTTGGTTCTTCGCGGATAGGATGTTGAGATGATGTGAGCACTGACAAGTTCTACGGATGTACCTCTACTTGCTGGATCTCAGGCAAGTATACTCACTTTCTACCTATGTTGCCTTTCCTCACTTGTTACCGATTCTTTCCGTTGTCTTTATGATAGCCTAGTATTTTTGATGCTTGTGTTCCGATCCCATCACATGTTTACCCTGCTGCCATGATATTGCCTTACCTCCACACCTATAACCCTGTTGTTTGTTGGCCTGTGTCGTACTAGCATGCTTAGTGTTTTTTGCGCTCAAGTCTTGTTGTCCGTCTTATCACCTGTTTAGTTTGATAGTTGGGTTTCAACTTAATCAACAACATGTTAATGTTTTGGGTAATAATAATTTGATGATAAGGCACCGGCAGGAGGCCCGGCGTGGTTTTGAGGCCTGCTAGTGTCGAACTTAATTAGGAAAAGGGTCTTGTCCTCTGATCCATGATGAGCGCGCTAACCGCATGTGGGAAGCGTGTATGGGCGCCCCCCGCAACTTTGATTCGATTCGCATCTCGTCCAAATCGCCACACTTAGTTCGGGTTTTCCATTTGCCGCATGCATATGCAGGTGCGAACCCTTGGCGCCAGGGTGGAACTTTTGTAGTCGGCATTTAGGGAGACACGTTCTTAGAGTGCTATGAGGGTCCCCTTCTCTTCGTGGGGCTTGATTAGTCGTGCGCTCAATTGCACGTGGTTCTTTGGGCTTGATGCGAAGAAGAGTTGGGTTGTGTTGAGTGCCTCGCTTGGTGGAAGTGCATTTCCATCTGGTGGGTCATTCTTACGTGTACGGCCAAATTGGTGCATCCCTGCAGGGTTAAATCTTCTCGAGAAGCCGTGTTGTCCGCGGTTATGGATGACTTGGTGAAAGTGCTGGCTAACAAGTACTCAGACAACTTACACTTAACGATGATAACTTGACTAGTAATATAGATTACCTCCACCATAAAAATGAATGTCACCTTAATCAACAGTGTGAGTTTCCTTGGGTTGCTTCCTTAGTAGGGGGTAACACTGGATGGGTATTTTTTGGTGAGTAGTTATAGTTGGTTTTGTCGCGATATCTTATCCCTTTCTATTAGCCGGATGTTGCAGCGCGTCTCTGTAGTTAGTTAGTGCAGCCCGCTGCCGCTTCTTTGCAATAATCCCTTCCTTCCCTTGTACCCAAAGTATTTGTATCTTGTGATGATTGGTTACGCTGGTATCTTGTGAGTATGGTTTATCCACTTGCCAGTACTTAATAGTACCGACCCACGACTCCGTTCGTGGATGCATATTCCACATTGCAGTCAACGGGTTTGAAGTCTGACGACGTTAGCTTGGGAATCCCTCCGGCTTGGTCTGGGCAGGGATTGGATGCCATCGGTTATCTTCAGGACTCTTAGTCCAATTTGTATCTTGTCCGTAGTCGGACACTATGTTGTTTCTTCCGCTGTTATTTGGATCTTTGTATTGTATCAGTTGTATCCTTGACTCGTTTGAGTCGTCTTGTATATACCTCCTCTGTTGTTGTTGTTGTGGATTATTCGTGAACTGTTGTAATGTTATCACAAGTGGCAACCTGGAATCGGTTATTATGTGGATTTTGGCGGAAATGCTGAAATCTGCATAGTGCCCGATCTCGGGGCGTCACAAATGGTATCAGAGCATGGTTTCCGATTCCCAAAGTTGTTTCGATACGAATGGTTATCGAAGCAACAGGTCCGCAAAGCCTGTAGGATAACCTCGCTAACGGTCGTTGTTTCTAGAGTGTCAAAAACTATTTCTGCTAAACTATTTTGGAAACATCTCAATAGGATTCTTGTTTTCTCCTTATCGTTATTCTATTTCTCCTCTCATCTTATTTGTTTTGGAGTCTCTCTTCTTCTCAATCTTTCAAAGTTTTAGGATCCTACGTGGGTGGACGTTTTCTGAGCCGTTAACCTAATAGGTTTGATCATCGGAAGATTCCTGGTGGGAGAAGATCGTCATCAACCCGAGCAAGATTCTCTTGTTAGTGGTGTCGAGAAACTTTTGTTAGTGGTGTCGAGAAGAAGAGATCCGCCCACTGACCCGGGAAATCAACCGCAGCACGAAGACTCCGTAGTTGACACCTCTCTTCCCCTTGCCTTGGGTGGATTGCGAGGGCGCAATCCCTTGTTAGTGGTGTCGTCTGTAACGTCCGGGGTTTCTCCCTTAACTAGAAATTGTTTGTTGTTTTTCTTTTTCGCATCATGGCTTCATGCATCTTCGTGCATTTTAAACTGTCAACAAAATTAAATTGCATAAAACTAGCTTTTCTAAATCTACTAAAATTATTTTATTGCCTCTAGACTACTTTGTTTTCCCTTCTAAGCAGTTTTGTCAAAAGAAGAAACAAAAAAAATATTTTGGCTAGCCAACCAGGCCAGCCCGAACCGGCCAACCCAGCTACCTGGCCCAATAGCCAGCCCACCGAGGGCTTCTTCTTCGTCCGTACGAACACACGAGGAGGGCGTTCTCCTCCTGTCACTGTCAACCACCACGCCATGGTCCCCTCCCCCTCACCTTTCCCCTCCCTTAAATCCACCCCTCTGCCTCTTCTCAACCCTAATCTCTCCCTTCTCCTTCCTCTCCATCCGCCGCCGCCAACTCTCTCCCTCTATGTTTTTCCCTTCTCTGAACTTCCTAAACCGAAAGAGAGAGAGCACCGGAGCACGCCGTCGTGTCTACGCTTCCATGGACTCCTCAAGCCAAGATGAGCGCGGGAATCGAATCGCCTCACCGTCCTCATCCTCCCCGCGGAAGATCGGCACCCGAGGACGTTCCGATCGCCCCCGCCATGGTCATCTTCCTCCTCTGTCTCCTATGACGTCTACACTGCTTCCACTACGAATTGGTGCGCCTCCGACCACCTCCGAACGCGCCCAGCCTTCCCCCACAGTGAGGAACCCTCTGGGACTCGTTCCCCTCTCTCCCTTTGCTCTGGGTGCTTGCCATCGAGCAGCGCAATCCGTTGGGTGTCAGCTCGCTGCGGATTTTCGTTCTGTGCCATCGTCCCGTGCAGCAAACGGCCCTGTCCTTCAGGTTCGTCAGAATACAGGCGTTGCTTTTATCTCTTAATAGTTCAGTTCGGTATGTGTTCAAAACCCACAGCAGCAGCGCAGTGGCTGTGCTCTCTGAAGCGCAGCGAGAGATCGCGGGATCAAATCCCCTCCGAGGCAAAGCCTCCTCTTTTTTCTTTAATTTTCCCAGTGTCACGGGTTTACACCTCAACTACCCTGCACCCCTGTTTCAATCACCAGCCGAACAGTAGCCCAGTGGTTTCGTTCCTTGTGCTTGGCCGAGAGATACCGGGTTCGAGTCCCGTCCGACGCAAAGCCTCACAGTTTTTGTTCCTTTTTCACCGCGTGAGGGCTAGCCCCACCTGTCATTGACCGAAGCTAGCTCCAACTGCGGTGAGAAAAATTCCCCAGATCCAGATCTGGATCTGAAGTTTTTGCACCGTGGCCCCTGATCCTTTTCTGTTTTGTAATTAGGCCCCTGTACTTTCTGAAACCTTGTGAAAATCACAGATTGACCCCTAATTTTCAAATTCAAATATCTTAAACATATTAACTCCAAATTTAATAAATAAAATATGTTTTCCATTCAAAATTTCCTGAATTTTCCAAATATGCAATTTGTTTAATGTTTTGACCAATTAAAATTTGTGAAATTTTCTGTACTTTATTTAATTCATTTAAAATTGCATAAATCATAACTAATTCAAATTAAATTCAAATTTAATGTGTAAAATATGTTTTCCAACCAGAAAAATGCAAGGAATATGAATATGCCATCCATGATCATGTTTGCATCTTTCATTTTGCAATTTAGTTGTGTTATGCATGTTCATCTAATATTTAAATATGGAATGTGTTGGGGTAACTACTTTAAATAATGCCCTATTCCATTTAATCCTGTTTAGCTCACCTATTTATTGTTCTCCATGTTAATCAACATTTAACATTGATGGTTAAATAAACAACTTAAACCATAATTATTTTTCCGGACTCCGGGTCCGATTAAATTGTCTAAGTTGTACTTTTGCGTTGCATCCCGCATGTCATGCATATAAAATAGTATCATGCTGGATCTTTTGCCGTAGAAGTAATTGCTGCATCCGTTGATTCTTTTAGTGCTTTGCTTCTTCGCGGATTGGACGTTGAGATGATGTGAGCACCGACAAGTTCTACGGATGTACCTCTACTTGCTGGATCTCAGGCAAGTATATTCACTTGCTACCTATGTTGCCTTTCCTCACTTGTTACCGATTTTTTCCGTTGTCTTTATGCTAGCCTAGTATTTTCGATACTTGTGTTCCGATCCCATCACATGTTTACCCTGGTGCCACGATATTGCCTTACCTCCACACCTATAACCCTGTTGTTTGTTGGCCTGTGTCGTACTAGCATGCTTAGTGTTTTTTGCGCTCAAGTCTTGTTGTCCGTCTTATCACCTGTTTAGTTTGATAGTTGGGTTTCAACTTAATCAACAACATGTTAATGTTTTGGGTAATAATAATTTGATGATAAGGCACCGGCAGGAGGCCCGGCGTGGTTTTGAGGCCTGCTAGTGTCGAACTTAATTAGGAAAAGGGTCTTGTCCTCCGATCCATGATGAGCGCGCTAACCGCATGTGGGAAGCGTGTATGGGCGCCCCCCGCAACTTTGATTCGATTCGCATCTCGTCCAAATCGCCACACTTAGTTCGGGTTTTCCATTTGCCGCATGCATATGCAGGTGCGAACCCTTGGCGCCAGGGTGGAACTTTTGTAGTCGGCATTTAGGGAGACACGTTCTTAGAGTGCTATGAGGGTCCCCTTTTCTTCGTGGGGCTTGATTAGTCGTGCGCTCAATTGCACGTGGTTCTTTGGGCTTGATGCGAAGAAGAGTTGGGTTGTGTTGAGTGCCTCGCTTGGTGGAAGTGCATTTCCATCTGGCGGGTCATTCTTACGTGTACGGCCAAATTGGTGCATCCCTGCAGGGTTAAATCTTCTCGAGAAGCCGTGTTGTCCGCGATTATGGATGACTTGGTGAAAGTGCTGGCTAACAAGTACTCAGACAACTTACACTTAACGATGATAACTTGACTAGTAATATAGATTACCTCCACCATAAAAATGAATGTCACCTTAATCAACAGTGTGAGTTTCCTTGGGTTGCTTCCTTAGTAGTGGGTAACACAGGATGGGTATTGTTTGGTGAGCAGTTATAGTTGGTTTTGTCGCGCTATCTTATCCCTTTCTACTAGCCGGATGTTGTAGCGCGTCTCTGTAGTTAGTTAGTGCAGCCCGCTGCACCTTCTTTGCAATAATCCCTTCCTTCCGTTGTACCCAAAGTATTTGTATCTTGTGATGATTGGTTACGCTGGTATCTTGTGAGTATGGTTTATCCACTTGCCAGTAATTAATAGTACTGACCCACGACTCCGTTCGTGGATGCATATTCCACATTGCAGTCAACAGGTTTGAAGTCTGACCACGTTAGCTTGGGAATCCCTCCGGCTTGGCCTGGGCAGGGATTGGATGCCATCGGTTATCTTCAGGACTCTTAGTCCAATTTGTATCTTGTCCGTAGTCGGACACTATGTTGTTTCTTCCGCTGTTATTTGGATCTTTGTATTGTATCAGTTGTATCCTTGACTCGTTTGAGTCGTCTTGTATATACCTCCTCTGTTGTTGTTGTGGATTATTCGTGAACTGTTGTAATGTTATCATAAGTGGCATCCTGGAATCGGTTATTATGTGGATTTTGGCGGAAATGCTGAAATCTGCATAGTGCCCGATCTCGGGGCGTCACAAATGGTATCAGACCATGGTTTCCGATTCCCAAAGTTGTTTCGATACGAATGGTTATCGAAGCAACGGGTCCGCAAAGCCTGTAGGATAACCTTGCTAACGGTCGTTGTTTCTAGAGTGTCAAAAACTATTTCTGCTAAACTATTTTGGAAACATCTCAATAGGATTCTTGTTTTCTCCTTATCTCTATTCTATTTCTCCGCTCATCTTATTTGTTTTGGAGTCTCTCTTCTTCTCAATCTTTCAAAGTTTTAGGATCCTACATGGGTGGACGTTTTCTGAGCCGTTAACCTAATAGGTTCGATCATCGGAAGATTCCTGGTGGGAGAAGATCGTCATCAACCCGAGCAAGATTCCCTTGTTAGTGGTGTCGAGAAACTTTTGTTAGTGGTGTCGAGAAGAAGAGATCCGCCCACTGACCCGGGAAATCAACCACAGCACGAAGACTCCGTAGTTGACACCTCTCTTCCCCTTGCCTTGGGTGGATTGCGAGGGCGCAATCCCTTGTTAGTGGTGTCGTCTGTAACGTCCGGGGTTTCTCCCTTAACTAGAAATTGTTTGTTGTTTTTCTTTTTCGCATCATGGCTTCATGCATCTTCGTGCATTTTAAACTGTCAACAAAATTAAATTGCATAAAACTAGCTTTTCTAAATATCCTAAAATTATTTTATTGCCTCTAAACTACTTTGTTTTCCCTTCTAAGCAGTTTTGTCAAAAGAAGAAACAAAAAAAAATATTTTGGCTAGCCAACCAGGCCAGCCCGAACCGGCCAACCCAGCTACCTGGCCCAATAGCCAGCCCACCGAGGGCTTCTTCTTCGTCCGTACGAACACACGAGGTGGGCGTTCTCCTCCTGTCACTGTCAACCACCACGCCATGGTCCCCTCCCCCTCACCTTTCCCCTCCCTTAAATCCACCCCTCTGCCTCTTCTCAACCCTAATCTCTCCCTTCTCCTTCCTCTCCATCCGCCGCCACCAACTCTCTCCCTCTATGTTTTTCCCTTCTCTGAACTTCCTGAACCGAAAGAGAGAGAGCACCGGAGCGCGCCGTCGTGTCCACGCTTCCATGGACTCCTCAAGCCAAGATGAGCGCGGGAATCGAATCGCCTCACCGTGCTCATCCTCCCCGCGGAAGATCGGCACCCGAGGACGTTCCGATCGCCCCCGCCATGGTCGTCTTCCTCCTCTGTCTCCTATGACGTCTACACTTCTTCCACTACGAATTGGTGCGCCTCCGACCACCTCCGGACGCGCCCAGCCTTCCCCCACAGTGAGGAACCCTCTGGGACTCGTTCCCCTCTCTCCCTTTGCTCTGGGTGCTTGCCATCGAGCAGCGCGATCCGTTGGGTGTCAGGTCGCTGCGGATTTTCGTTCTGTGCCATCGTCCCGTGCAGCAAATGGCCCTGTCCTTCAGTTTCGTCAGAATACAGGCGTTGCTTTTATCTCTTAATAGTTCAGTTCGGTATGTGTTCAAAACCCACAGCAGCAGCGCAGTGGCTGTTCTCTCTGAAGCGCAGCGAGAGATCGCGGGATCAAATCCCCTCCGAGGCAAAGCCTCCTCTTTTTTCTTTAATTTTCCCAGTGTCGCGGGTTACACCTCAACTACCCTGCACCCCTGTTTCAATCACCAGCCGAACAGTAGCCCAGTGGTTTCGTTCCTTGTGCTTGGCCGAGAGATACCGGGTTCGAGTCCTGTCCGACGCAAAGCCTCACAGTTTTTGTTCCTTTTTCACCGCGTGAGGGCTAGCCCCACCTGTCATTGACCGAAGCTAGCTCCAACTGCGGTGAGAAAAATTCCCCAGATCCAGATCTGGATCTGAAGTTTTTGCACCGTGGCCCCTGATCCTTTTCTGTTTTGTAATTAGGCCCCTGTACTTTCTGAAACCTTCTGAAAATCATAGATTGACCCCTAATTTTCAAATTCAAATATCTTAAACATATTAACTCCAAATTTAATAAATAAAATATGTTTTCCATTCAAAATTTCCTGAATTTTCCAAATATGCAATTTGTTTAATGTTTTGACCAATTAAAATTTGTGCAATTTTCTGTACTTTATTTAATTCATTTAAAATTGCATAAATCATAACTAATTCAAATTAAATTCAAATTTAATGTGTAAAATATGTTTTCCAACCAGAAAAATGCAAGGAATATGAATATGCCATCCATGATCATGTTTGCATCTTTCATTTTGCAATTTAGTTGTGTTATGCATGTTCATCTAATATTTAAATATGGAATGTGTTGGGGTAACTACTTTAAATAATGACCTATTCCATTTAATCCTGTTTAGCTCACCTATTTATTGTTCTCCATGTTAATCAGCATTTAACATTGATGGTTAAATAAACAACTTAAACCATAATTATTTGTCCGGACTCCGGGTCCGATTAAATTGTCTAAGTTGTACTTTTGCGTTGCAGCCCGCATGTCATGCATATAAAATAGGATCATGCTGGATCTTTTGCCGTAGAAGTAATTGATGCATCCGTTGATTCTTTTAGTGCTTTGCTTCTTCGCGGATAGGACGTTGAGATGATGTGAGCACCGACAAGTTCTAC
Organism: Alopecurus myosuroides; assembly: GCA_028641055.1. Taxonomy (NCBI): domain Eukaryota; kingdom Viridiplantae; phylum Streptophyta; class Magnoliopsida; order Poales; family Poaceae; genus Alopecurus; species Alopecurus myosuroides. The sequence continues at coordinate 324,823,221 of CM054057.1, read as the reverse complement.
GGATGTACCTCTACTTGCTGGATCTCAGGCAAGTATACTCACTTGCTACCTATGTTGCCTTTCCTCACTTGTTACCGATTCTTTCCGTTGTCTTTATGCTAGCCTAGTATTTTTGATGCTTGTGTTCCGATCCCATCACATGTTTACCCTGCTGCCACGATATTGCCTTACCTCCACACCTATAACCCTGTTGTTTGTTGGCCTGTGTCGTACTAGCATGCTTAGTGTTGTTTGCACTCAAGTCTTGTTGTCCGTCTTATCACCTGTTTAGTTTGATAGTTGGGTTTCAACTTAATCAACAACATGTTAATGTTTTGGGTAATAATAATTTGATGATAAGGCACCGGCAGGAGGCCCGGCGTGGTTTTGAGGCCTGCTAGTGTCGAACTTAATTAGGAAAAGGGTCTTGTCCTCTGATCCATGATGAGCGCGCTAACCGCATGTGGGAAGCGTGTATGGGCGCCCCCCGCAACTTTGATTCGATTCGCATCTCGTCCAAATCGCCACACTTAGTTCGGGTTTTCCATTTGTCGCATGCATATGCAGGTGCGAACCCTTGGCGCCAGGGTGGAACTTTTGTGGTCGGCATTTAGGGAGACACGTTCTTAGAGTGCTATGAGGGTCCCCTTTTCTTCGTGGGGCTTGATTAGTCGTGCGCTCAATTGCACGTGGTTCTTTGGGCTTGATGCGAAGAAGAGTTGGGTTGTGTTGAGTGCCTCGCTTGGTGGAAGTGCATTTCCATCTGGCGGGTCATTCTTACGTGTACGGCCAAATTGGTGCATCCCTGCAGGGTTAAATCTTCTCGAGAAGCCGTGTTGTCCGCGGTTATGGATGACTTGGTGAAAGTGCTGGCTAACAAGTTAACGATGATAACTTGACTAGTAATATAGATTACCCCCACCATAAAAATGAATGTCACCTTAATCAACAGTGTGAGTTTTCTTGGGTTGCTTCCTTAGTAGGGGGTAACACTGGATGGGTATTGTTTGGTGAGTAGTTATAGTTGGTTTTGTCGCGCTATCTTATCCATTTCTATTAGCCGGATGTTGTAGCGCGTCTCTGTAGTTAGTTAGTGCAGCCCGCTGCCGCTTCTTTGCAATAATCCCTTCCTTCCGTTGTACCCAAAGTATTTGTATCTTGTGATGATTGGTTACGCTGGTATCTTGTGAGTATGGTTTATCCACTTGCCAGTACTTAATAGTACTGACCCACGACTCCGTTCGTGGCTGCATATTCCACATTGCAGTCAACAGGTTTGAAGTCTGACGACGTTAGCTTGGGAATCCCTCCGGCTTGGCCTGGGCAGGGATTGGACGCCATCGGTTATCTTCAGGACTCTTAGTCCAATTTGTATCTTGTCTGTAGTCGGACACTATGTTGTTTCTTCCGCTATTATTTGGATCTTTGTATTGTATCAGTTGTATCCTTGACTCGTTTGAGTCGTCTTGTATATACCTCCTCTGTTGTTGTCGATTATTCGTGAACTGTTGTAATGTTATCACAAGTGGCAACCTGGAATCGATTATTATGTGGATTTTGGCGGAAATGCTGGAATCTGCATAGTGCCCGATCTCGGGGCGTCACAAGTGCGGTGAGGTCTTGTTTCCCGGCGGCGAGGAAGAAACAGCGGCGGCCCGCCTCGGAAACGGTGGACGAATTCCCGGCGCTGGGGACATCTCCGTCCATACGCGAGCTTGAGGTGGTCGAGGAGGACCAGGCGCACCTCGTGATGGGTATAATTCTTCCCGGCGCGGCCGGAGTCGATAGAGTTGGCCGGCGGCTTTACGAACTAGGTTTTCGGTTTGTGTGGTACAGAGAGTGAGAGAGAGAGAGCAAGATGGGGATGGAGAGATAGAGCTCGACGAGTACGTCTCTGGGATCTTATCACCGGGAGCAGGGAGGCACACATGAGGTGGCACGACGACGTCTACGACGACGACACACACTCAGCCTACTGTCAAAGGTTGAAGACGATGGTTTCTCACATAACCCCCAAAAAGTTTCTATAAATTGCGGATTGGTCCTTCTTTTATAAAAACTAAAAAGAAACCCATGTTTTCAAGGTCTATTTGTAAATAGAAAAATTATTAAAAATTATATTTGGAAAGCTCATCAAATTTACAACCTCACCATGTTTTTTTTTGGTGAATTTGAGCAATTTTTATTTTTTATTTAGGGTGCTAGATTAAGTGATTTTATTGTTTTCACTCAATTCATTTTATTAAATGTCTTAAAATTTATTTTAGGCATGAATATTACCTTCACACAACACACATAGGTTTCTCAAGTGGTGTGTTATAAGTGGATCATATTAGATACAATTCCTTATAGAAAGTAATTTAGTAAAACTATTTGGTACTAGTTCTATGGACTGTTATGGAAATCATTTAACATGGAATTTTATTCCATGTCACACCAAATGATTTTAATGGGTGAAGGAACTTGTTTTCTTTTTATAATACTATGTTATTTTCATAGCTAAAACTCTTAGCAATTTTGGTTGGCATTATACTGAGGTGTGTGTAAGGCATGTTTGTTATTTTTAGTACCTAATTATGTGGAAAACATGAGTGGCTTATGCTCACATTGTTTTCCATTATCATGAGACTACATGTTTGTTTTCCAACCTTGTTTACAAGTGTGGATATTATTCAGTGATGTTTTCAGAACATGTAATCACTTACAAGTTGGTGTATGGATGTATTCTTGTTTTTTAACCATTTGTTTTATGGATGAGAAGGATATGAAAAACAAGGTATTAAGCTTGTTACCATTAACCTCCACATATCAGCATGTGGATGCAATGGCTTGTTATCATTTCATACTTGACACTTGATTCCATTAAACATATATTATGAGTTCCTTCTCTCTCATGAGCTTGACATAGGTTATAGTTTCTCTAATATTTTGTTATAATTCTCTGGATAATTTCTTATGCTTCCTTACTTAGGCAGTGTTGCTTCTTGTGGTCTTCTGTTGCCTGCAATATCTTTGTCTCTAGTTGTTGCTAGTCTTTAGGTACTACCTTAGTCACTTGCAAGCAAGATCGGCTCTTGGATTCCATCTTCAACTATCTCACCCTTGTGGTGAAAACAACTAGTTATTCCAAGCAAGATTTTACTTAGATGATTATAATGTGGTTTCTTGTTTCCTTAGTGTTATTCTTTCTCTTGGTTTATTGCAAAAGGAATGTAGATGTAGTTTATGACATCAATTTTCCCTATGCATATAAGAAGAATTTGTTAATAAGGTAGCTAGTCTTGCCTCCAAATTACTACTCATATACAATAGGTTGAGATGTCCAGGTTATTCAATCTTTTGTGTGTTTATGTATGACACTCGAATTGTTTGAGTATACATAAGTGTTTTGTTAACAAGGTATACAACTTGTTACCAAACTACTTCCCTATAACACTAGCATTGGAATATCACACTATTTCAAGAGAGTTAATAAGATCATATCAAGATATAAGAGTTTCCAAATACTCTTATAGAAGATTTAAGGTAGCACTTCTAGAACACTCTAAATAATCTTCTTGGATATCTTCCTGTGGTAGTCCTCCTTTCTTGTGGGTTGCTTGACTTGCAGAATGATTCAAAGAAGATTTGGAAACAAGATAGAATGGTATTGACAACATAACTATATCCAGATTAAGAGTTGGTTCATGCTTTCATTATCCTCCCATATACTTCTTATTTTATTTCCCAAAAGATATGTAATTATATCATATAGGATTTGTTTTTACTTAGTTATCAATTGAATTCCTCTACTAGAGGTTATAATTTGTTGTTACTCAATACTTGTATCCAGAGATACTTTATTTGTTGAAGGTTGATTTGAATAGAAGTGTGGTATGCTTATGGAATGATCACTTAATAATAAGTTGATCAAATAGTTCATTGATGTGTTGATATTTCAGATACTCACTTATATAAGATGAATGAGACAATGAGCATGTATATCTTATTGGGTTTTAATGACTTATGTCATAGTTGTTTTTCTCAGGTGTCATGTTGTCCCTTTATATTCTTATCTTAATGACCTTTGTCATTCTTAATGCAGATATAGAGGTTTGAGAATATCATATGTGATGATCAAGTTTTAGCAGTAGTTTAAGAAGATTTATTTCTTCTTTTTGGTACTTCTTGTATAGTTGATGAGATATGTACATATTCGATAAATATGTTAATAAAATTATCAAGTCATTTCCCACTTGTGGGTTTAAAGTTAACACTTGTTTCATCATTTGTTTTCTTATTTAACCTTTGTTAGTTACTTGTGAAGGTGCACTTAACAATTATGAGATAATTTATAAAGATGTTGTGTGAATGGTTGATAACTTAAGAGTTATGATTAGAGAATACAATATCTCTACTGAGGTGTTGGTTCAATTGTGTATTATTCATTGGTGGAATTATGATCATTAGTTCTGTGATTTGGATACTCACCCCTCTTTGAGTTCTAGATACCTAGTGATTTATCCAAAGTCACTAATAGACTTGTGGTTAAGGTTGTTGAGGGTTTGTGTTGGTCATAACCAATTATGGTTTGTGTACTGAGATGATTTGGTTTGTAGCAATACTATGTTATAAAGATCACTCCAAATGTACTCCTGACTAGATGAACTAGACCTATTTCATCATGTCAAGTGAAACATTGGTCACTTTACTTCATTTAAACTTTCGCGCCAAAATTTCCCATACTTTTAGATGCATGCTTTGAAATGCACATATTATATTTAGATCCTTATAACCTCCCAAACACTGGGATTTTACAGAGCTAGGGCACGCCATTGCTTCCTTGTAGTTCGCAGGTTCATCATCTTCCAACACGAATACTTCATTTTGGAACCATTTGGGTGGTTCCCAAACTTTATTGGACCCGCGTGGTTCAGTCACAGTCTTGACTGAATTCTCTGTATCATATACAGGAACTTCCGGTTCAGCCACAGGGATGACAAACAGAATCACATCCGGTGACACCGTCTTATCAACGTTCACCGAAGATTCAATAATCTCATCAAGCTGGACTATCCCCGCACTAATATCTTTTGCGAGAAACTCTTTCTCAAGAAATGTACCATTCTTCGGGACAAACAATTTTCCCTCGGCACGGTGGTAGAAGGAATACTGTCACACCACAGTATTTTGACCTTGTAATATAGTATGGGAGGCAAATTTGTGAGCTAAAAAATACTTTTGTAATGTGTTTGTGTGGACCAACATATGTATTTCACCATGAGCATCTATGCAAATCAAGCAACATTTTCTTTTAAATAAAATGTCAATTTTTCTTGATTGATCACTACTTGTTTCTGTGATGTTTCCCATATGAAAACTTGAGTAATTTTTGTTCCAAGTATTGGATCAAGGTTGTTTTCAACTTAACAATATTGTTTGGCTTTGTTTCATTCAAGGAAACAAAATGGCAATTGAATTTATGGATGTTTTCCTTTGATATTTCTATTAGGGTTTATCCCTAAAAACCTAGCCAAATATCATTTTCTAGCACTTGTTTTCAATATGTTAGAGTATTTAATTTTATGTTTTCTTGGCATATAATTGTTCTCTGATATGTGAACTAAAAATCCATAAGCTTGGTTAGATTTGTGGAGTTTGAAAACATTAAATTGCATGCTTGTTTTTGTGGAAAGAAAATAAGACAGAAAAACAGATAATTTGGATAAAAGAGAAAAACAGAAAGGTACCCTTTTCCGCCCTGTTTTCATAGCCTTCTACACTTTCAAAAATGGATTTAAAATGTGTTTCTGAAAGTGCATTTCATGTTTAAATTTTGCAACTTGGAATTCCAAATTTGGACTCCATTTACTATTTTAACCATGGGTGAACATATTGATGGTTTAATCTGTTGTCAACACTTGGCAAAATTTTGCTAAGTCTTTTCTGAACTTTCTTTTTGACAGAAGTTTGGGTGTTTGTTTTTGTATGTTTTCTGCCAATGGGAGGGTGAGACTTTGCCAAATCGATTCACCTATGTACCCACTTGGGTTTGGTGCATTGGATTTGTGTTTGGTCGATCAGAGAGTGAGAGAGAGGAGAGGAAAGAAGGGGGGCAGAGAGAGGGAAATGGGAGGGGGGGACAGCCGCACACACTGTGGCCACGACGCGCCGTGCCTAGCTCGCCTCCTCGCCACCTAATTATAGTGTCGCGTCCCCTAAGCTCGTATCCACCCGTTGCACGGCGTGTGCACGCCCGTGGACGCCGCTCCGTGCTGCCCGCGACATGCCCGAGGACACGCCCGCGCCCATGACACCGTGTCCGCGTATAAAGCCATGGCAAGTCCCACTGCCTCTCCGCACACCTCCACTCCTCCACCGCACTCACCCCAACACGCTCTCAAGACCCCGATCGCTCCTTCGGAGTGACACGGGGGAGATCTCGCCACCGGAGACCGCAAGTCGCCCGAGAAGGTTGCACTCGCCCCGGTCGCTTTCTTCATGTCATTCCGGCCTGGCCGTGTTCCCCGTACCCTAACTCACTTCCCTGACCCCTCCCCTTGGCCGTTCGCTTGCAGGAACCACGTCGCCATCCTCGGAGCCGCCGCGGCCGCACTGCACGCCGCCTCGACACCTCGCCACTGCCCAACGCTCGCCTGCACTACGTCGACCACCTGCGACTGCCTCGACACCTCGCCACTGCCCAACGCCGCCCCTAGGAGAGCCTACCGCCGTCCCCGTTTCTCTGCCGTGCGTCGATGAGAGAGAGAGGGGAAAGGAGGAAGAAGCCCCAAGGGTCGTTGATCGCCAGATAACCGGATCCCTTTGAATCTGGTCGTTGCCACGCAGCAAGCGCGCGCGCACGTGCCCGTGGGCTGTTTTTCGCGCTTGTTGGGCCACGCCCGTGTGGATCTAGCCCGTGCCCTGTGTAGTCCCTGTGGTTTTATTCATTTTGGAAAAATAATAGAAATGTGAACCCTAGCTTTTGCCTAGGAAAAATAGAAAAAATAGGTTTATTTCCAAACTAAAAACCATGCTTGTACCTTAACATATTCTTAACCACATACAACTGATAGATCTAATTTTTGTGTATTATTTTTGCAGTAGCATTTATTTTGGCAGAACCTATTTGTTAAGCCATTTTTGGGTTAACTTTAAAGATAAGAATCCAAATTTTGCAAACTAAATTGTTTTGGATAGCCCTTAGTGATTTCTATCGGTATCACTTGGCCTTGATTGAAGGAGAGCTTCCTAGAGAAAAAGCCATGCATTTTGGTAAATATCCAGATAGCGCGTCTAGGATTTTTGTAGACTTTTTGGTGATGATATTTTATGTGAATCCAATTGGATGAGTTTGCGTATGTTTATATCTACCTAATACTAGATTGGTACAATTTTAGAGATCTAGAATAATTATGGTGTGCTTAACTAGTTTTAGCATGTTTTTGTTTTTATTTATTCTTGTGTAGATAGTTTTAATTAAATACTTGTGTATTAGATCTTGTTTTGTAGCACGTGTAAGAGTGTTACTCTCTGTTATTAAGTTTTTTTGCTACATATCTAGAATGTTAGGAGAAATGAGCATGTTTGGAAGTTAGTAGAAATAGTTAGTAGCATAGTATTGTTTTCTAGTATTTTTCTTGCATAGAAATGTTGGGCAAGGTATTATTAGGTTTAGTACCTATATTTTTGTGGTTGATATGATGAGTCCAGTACCACTTTGGTACTGATTCATACTTGTGACAGCTCGTTGCACTTTTATTTGTAGAAAAGCATGAGTAGGTTTAAATAGAATGATCTGCCTCTCTATTTTTCACTAGTATGAATATTGTTTTGAATGCTTGTTTGGTGGGATAGTAATTTTTCCAAGTGTGAACAGAGGCATTGGGACCTCTTAATGTCTTGGTAGCCTAGTGGAACACACAGTGGTCCCATTGAATTTTGGTGAGAAATACAATTTCTCCACCATAGTCATGTTCCTAGTAGTCTAATTTTATTTATGGGTGTTTAATAGTCTTTGCCTTTGGAAAATGGAGTGATGGATTGTTTTATGTGATGCCTGTTGTATGTATTGCTATGTAAAATTGTGTGCCTTAGTTGGTTCTGACTGTGTGTCATTTATTTATTTTTACGACGTTAGAAAACAAAGAAGGAGGTATTGGAGAAGAAGAAGCTTATTTTCACTCTTGCTATTTCCAAGAGCAAGACTTGAGCCAATACCAAGGCAAGCCATCCCAATGCTTGATTTTATTACATTTATCATTATCTATCATGCATGTTTTACCTCTAAAGTTTTAACAAAAAATTTGGTTAACAAAACTATTTTTGTTGCGGCTATTACTACTATTAATATTATAAGTAACTATCACCTTACCAGTACTCAAACTTGGTGTTACCAAGACCTTAGCCATCATATGGTATATAAATACCACCAACTTTAATAATATTGAAGTCTCTAAGTGGACACCCAAAAATGTGCTTTTGTAAACAAATGCTTTAGAAAAACCCTCGGTGGAAAGGTGGGACCTTATTCACTAGAGGTGGCAAAGATGAATGTTTTTGAAATGTTTTACAAAAGACACATAACCTAGTCTTCGATGGACAACCAAGACGTACTGCAACTCTACCTCAACATGGGAAAGAGGCCTATCTTGAAACTTGTTCTTGTTAGTGTGTGTTATATCCCAAGTGCTATAGAGAATGGGATTCTCGGAACCAAAATGTCCCTAGGTGGGAGATATGAGACATCCAAAGTGTGGGATTAATTTTCCCTCCGTCTGCAACAGTTGGGTCTCCTGTCATGACAGTGTGTGATATGGTGCCGGGGAGAATAAAACTTAGTTGAAGGGATAGCCATATACTAGCTTGACCATAGTGGAAAGTTAGGATCAGGTATCTGTTATTCGCATACTGTCACGGACAGTCCATGGGTGATTCATGGCAGATGATTTGGATCTTATGGATTGTGTACACCTATGCAGATTAAAACTATTCAGAATAGCTGCGTCCTCGGATATGGACAGTTGAATGGCCATGTAGCTAGTAGTGTGTCAATGTTTTCAAAAAGGATGTTTTGAAAAAGGTCTTGTACCTGCGAGGTACTCAAAGAGGAACTGTGTACCTGTGAGGTAGATATGAAGAAAAGCTTGAAGTTGTTTTACAAGAAGTTTTGCAAAGAAAAACCTTCTTTAAACAAAGTCTTACAAAACCTCTTGGATATGCGATATCTACAAGAGAAACGATAGTATTTTCTTTTGAAGTATCTTCTTCAACAAAGATATAGAGATGTAAAATCAACCATGATGTATCTTTCATCCATCATGGGTAGCAAACCCTATGTATAGCCTACCCATTCCACCATATAAGCATGCTTGCATTTTATAAGCTTCATAAAGGATGTCTTGCAGAGTACATTCAAATGTACTCTTATTGGTTTCGTCCCTGGCTATTTATTTGGCCAGACTATGAGGAGCAGCCCTAGGAGGAGTACTATGTTGATGACCACGCGAACTAGGATCGTCTCCCGGTCAGCAGCCTGTAGGTTAAGGCATGACTTGGGCTCCGCTACGTTGTGTTTTGCTATCTTCCGTTGTGGGTGTGTTAGTTGTCTGTCATGTGTGGCAGTTATTTAAGACTTGGTCATGGACCATTTATGTAATACCTTATTATTCGTGTAATGGATGATGTTATTTGTGTACCAACTTCATATGTTTTGCACGACTAATTGTTCTGGGATCGTGAATGTATGCATATGAGGGGTCTTGGACTTGCTAGTCTGGGGCCTCTACAAAGTTGGTATCAGAGCCATCCTGACCATAGGAAACCTTAGTTAGCATGGACGTTAGCGAGTACTCCAAAAAGATACTTTATAAAACTAAGTTACCGATATGACTAAGTACCAAATATTCTATGTACCCCATCTCCTCTGTGTTACTAAACTCTACTTACATTAAGTTACCTCTTGAATAACTTAAAACTTTGCACACTGTGATCTAACTTAAAATATACTTCAAATTTTGTGTAGATGGAGGTTGTTTTCACAGAGGCTTGTCAGTTGGGACGGGCTCGTGACGTGTCTTTTCTCTTCGAGCCGAGGCTTGTTGAGATGACTGAGCTTATTGACCACCCAGTTCCTGAGCTGAGAGGAGGACTGATCATTGGTTCTCCAGTAGAGGTTGATTTGTTTGTGGAGTGTACTATCCTTCCACCTCTGACAGAACCTTCTGCTGAGACCTTTGTTTTCACCACTGTTGAGCGTTCCTTGCACGAGGGATCTGTCCATGTGATCCAGGAGGCGATTGCACGCTTGGCGTACTTGAGGGACTACTTTCTCCTTGACACTCGTTTTGAGTTGCTTTGGAGACGTGATGAGATGGGAATACCACTTCCTGTGCCGCAGGATCTTGATGGCATGGGTCCTCACCTGAAGGACATGGAGATTATGTTGCACCGCACCCAACGTAGTCTGGACGATCTGAGTATATTGAAGCACACCACCGTTGCAGAGTGCCGCATCCTGACGACACACTTGGGCAAGATGATGGTTGAGCACGAGACCGTGATCGCGAGGAACCGTGCCTTGGCGGGACAGCTACGAACCACTCGTTTGGGCCGTACCCGTCTCACCAAGAAGGTAGAGGCGCTGCAGGAAGCCAACGCTATTCTGCGTGGTAGGCTAAAGACTCCTCAGAGAGGATCTGGCCACTCGAGACTCGACCCTCGAGGAGTTGGAGGAGGAGACCACCGAGCTCCGCAGGGAGAACGAGGACCTCCTTGTAGACGATGACATTCTGTCAGATGTTGATGGGGTGGACATGAGTGACCAGAGTGAGCAGGAGGATGACGACCTGCTTGGAGACGAGGAGGATCCTAAGGAGATCCTTTTCGATGGAGACAGTGACCAGGACTAGATGTAGCACCTTTAAGCTTTTGGATGTTGTGCCAGTTTGTGCTAGTAGCATTGCGATATCTCCATTAGTCGCATCCCATATGTAGCTCTATGGATCCTAGCTTGTATTGTGAGACTTGTGTTTGTGTTATGTGTGATTGTAAGACTCTATATTATGAATGTGATATGTTTGTGTTCTATCCAAGTTGTTATTTTTCTACTCGTATTATTACTTGTGATTCATCACTTGTATTTAATTTTTCATAAAACTATTTTTGTTGCCTTGTTTTTCTTTGAAAACAAAGAAGTCTTGCTGCATAGTCTTACACATGTTTCACTACATCATGCCGCCTTATACGTCTCCAACGTATCTATAATTTCTGATGCTCCATGATCATATTTTGCCAATCGCTAGTTGTTTTCTCCTTTATTTATAGCATTTTTATACATTTTCCGGGACTAACCTTTTAACAAGATGCCAAGTGCCAGTTCCCTGTTTTCTGTTGTTTTTGGTTTTAGAAAAGTTGTTCTGCAAACATTCTCGGAATTGGACCCCACAAAGCCCGAAGTTCCTATTTTCCCCGGAAGCATGCAGAACACCGAAGAGGATTCGAAGACGGGCAACAGGGGGCACACCATATGGCGGCGCGGCCAAGCTATGGGTGTGGGGCCTCCTGGCCTCCACCGCCTTTGCCCTTTCGCCTATTTAACCCCCCCGGATGGAAAACCCTAAGCACCTGATCAAAAATCCCGAAAAAGTTCCGCAGCCGCTGTGGTCGTCAACCCTAGATCAGGGGGGTTCTGAAGCTGTTTTCCAGCACCCTGCCGGAGAGGAAATCATCACCGGAGGCTTCTACATCACCATGCCTGCCTCCGGAGTGATGCGTGAGTAGTTCATCCCTGGACTACGGGTTCATAGCTGTAGCTAGATGGTTGTCTCCTCCTTATATGCATCCATGTTTAGATCTCGTGAGCTGCCTATCATGATCAAGATTGACCTTATGTAATTCTATATGCTGTGTTTGCTGGGATCCGATGAATATTGACCTTATACCAAGTTGATTATAGTCTTTATTGCATATGTTATTTATGATCTTGCATGCTTTCCGTTGCTAGTGGTTGCTCTGGCCAAGTAGTTGCTAGTGCCTCCAAGAGGGAGTATTTATGCTTGATAGTGGGTTCATGCCTCCTTGTTTCCTTGCGCGAGTGACAGAAATGTGAAGGGGGATGTGTTGTTGCCATTAGGGAGAAAACAGAGGTGAGAGTGCCCGCGTGCATAATCATTGCTTACATTACACATTTTGTTTAATCCATTTATCTGTTGCTTGCAACTTAATACCTAAGGGGGTTCGGATGATAACCTGAGGGTGGATTATTAGTCATAGATGCAGATGGATGTCGGTCTATGTATCTTGTTGTAATGCCTGCACTAAATAACATAGTAATGTTCATGTTATATTGTGCACTACGGTGCAACCTCTATTTGTCAATTGCCCAACTGTAATTTGTTCATCCAGCATGCTATCTTTTATGGAGAGACCCCACTAGTGAAACTATGAACCCCGGTCCATTTTCCACACTGTTAAACAAACCACAACATTTTCCGCCTTTCTTTACTTACTACAAGCATACACTGTTTTCCACACTATACGTCTAATCTTTGTTTTCAGCAAGACCGGTGAGATTCACAACCTCACTGTACCGTCGGGGAAAAGTATTTTGGTTGTGTTGTGTGCAGGTTCCACGTTGTTGCTGACACCGTTGAAGCGCCAGCACCACCGTCAGTGGCATCAACCTTCCGAAGATTCTCGTTCTCCTACTGGATTGATAACCATGGTTCTTAACTAAGGAGAAAACTCCTACCGCTGTGCTCATCACACCCTCCTCTTGGGGTTCCCAACAACACCTAGCACCGCCTCGTCGGGAACCACCACCACCACACCCACCATCGGTGGAGGCATTATTGGCCCTGATGATGGAGGACCGTCAAGCCACACGAGCTGAGAGCACCGCCACCATTTCTGCTCTGCAGCAGTTGGCCAATGCTAGTGCCAATAACAACAACAACAACAACAACAACAACAACAACAACAACAACAACAACAACAACAACAACAACAACAACAATGGCAATGGAAATGGAAATGGTGCTCGTTCGAAGCTGAAGGATTTTCAACACACGAATCCCCCGATCTTCTCCAAGATTGTTGAGCCTCTCGATGCTGATGATTGGCTCCGCACAATTGCGAACAACCTGGAAGTAGCTTCAGTGGAGGATAATGACAAGGTTCTGTTTGCCACTCACTTTTTTGCTGGTCCAGCAAGGACTTGGTGGGAGACAACTTGAGCCACTCTTGCTGCTGGCCATGTGTTCGATTGGGAGGACTTTGTTGCTAGGTTCTGCAAGTACCACATCCCCCAGGGTGTGATGAATATTATGCGGGACAAGTTTCTAAAGTTGAGACAAGGAGGGATGTCAGTGTCTAAGTACTGGGAGGATTTTACTACCCTGTCCCGGTATGCCCCAGAGGAGGTTAACACAGAGGCGAAGAAGAAAGAGAGAATCCTGAATGGACCGCATGAGGAGCTACAGTGTACACTGGTTGTGATACCATTCCAGGATCTGGAGTCGCTTGCTGATGTTGCCATGATGATGGAGCACAAGCGCCAGAATGCCTTTGACAACCATAAAAGGAAGATGATGTTTCAAGGAGGGCCTAGCGCCCCCAGGACTCGCCCTGCTCCTTATGCGAGACCACCACCACCAAGGGCACCTGCTTATGCACCTCGCCCAAATCACCAGTATGCACCAAGGCCCAACCACAACAACAATCACCACAACAACCACAACAACAACCGCGCACCTTATGCACCAAAGCCTCGAGGAAATGGAAACAACTTTAACTATGATGCGAATCCTAACCCAAACCCGAAGCCAAATGGAGGTTGCTTTGTCTATGGAAAGGAATGACATTTCGCTCGTGAGTGTCCTACCAAGAATGCTCATCCAGCTTAGCCCACTGCAACCAAGATGCACCAAGGTCTAGTCATGAGGAGGAAGAATGTGATGATGGGACATCTGAATCATGTCACTGCTGGTGAAGCACAGGAGGCACCAGACATGGTGATGGGTACGTTTCCTGTCAACTCTGTACCAGCTGCAGGACTGTTTGATTCTGGTGCATCGCAATCCTGTGTCACTAGGCCGTTTGCCGAGGAAAGTGGTATGAAGCATACCCGTATGCACAACCCTATGTTAGTACAAATACCTGGAGATAGAACCAAAGCCAACCTTGTCTGCAATGAAGTACCCGTGGAGATACAAGGGAAAACTTTTCATGCCGACTTGATAGTACTGGGATCCCAAGGGATAGAAGTAGTAATGGGTATGAACTGGATGACCAAGTATAAGGGTGTTATTGATTGCACCAAGAAGTCCATTTCTATGACCACTAGTGATGGAGATAAAGTTGCCTACACCGCAACCAAGCCTTCATCAAAGGTTCACTGCCACATGAGTGTAGCCAACCCCACACTTGAGGAAGTTCTGGTAGTATGTGAATAACCGGATGTTTTTCCAAAGGAGTTACCCAGTATGCCCCCAGATCGGGATATCGAGTTTATTATTGAGTTAATACCTGGAACCGGACCTATAGCACAGAAGCCTTATCGGATGAATCCGATGGAGTTAGATGAGTTGAAGAAACAGCTCGATGACATGTTGAGAAAAGGTCTGATTCGCCCTAGTGCATCAACGTGGGGATCACCTGTCATTTTTGTGGACAAACAAGACGGCACCAGTCGTTTATGTGTGGACTACCGTAAGTTGAATGATGTCACCATCAAGAACAAATACCTGTTGCCCAAAATTGAAGACCTGTTTGACCAGCTGAATGGGGCGAGAATTTTCTCGAAGATCGACCTTCGCACTGGTTATCACCAATTGAAGGCTCGTGATACCGATATTCCCAAGACTGCTTTCACCACTCGTAATGGGTTGTATGAGTACACCGTGATGTCTTTTGGTCTGACCAATGCCCCTGCCTATTTCATGAATCCCATGAACAAAGTGTTCATGGATTATTTGGACAAGTTTGTCATGGTATTTATCAACGACATTCTTATTTATTCCAAGAGTGAGGAATCACACAAAGAACATCTGAGAATTGTGCTCGGAACACTTCGTAAGCATCAATTGTATGCTAAGTTGAGTAAGTGCCAATTCTGCCTGAAGGAAGTCAGATTTCTTGGACATGTGGTATCGGAAGGAGGGATTTCTATTGACCCTGATCTAGTTTAGTATGTGGCAAAGCGTTCTGCTCCGACCAATTCGACTGAAGTCAGATCATTTCTGGGTTTAGCAAGATATTACCACGAGTTTGTTCAAGGATTTTCGAGCATCGCCAGACCACTCACGAAATTGCTCAAGAAGGATAGTAAGTTCCTATGGACGTACAAGTGTGAAGAGAGTTTCCAAGAGTTGAAGAATCGACCGGTGTCTGCCCCGGTACTCATTATGTCGGACGTCACCAAGAGTTTCGATGTGTATTGTGATGCTTCTAAGCTTGGTCTTGGAAGTGTTCTCATGCAAGAAGGGAAGGTCATATCTTATGTCTCACGCCAGTTGAGACCTCATGAGCTGAACTACCCCACGCATGACTTAGAGCTTGCCGCAGTTGTACATGCCCTCAAGGCACGGCGACACTTTCTTATGGAAAAATTATGTGAAATATGCAGAGATCATAAGAGCTTGAAGTATATCTTTACTCAGCATGAACTCAATATGAGGCAACGCCGTTGGATTGAACTCATTAAAGATTATGATCTAAGTATCCACTATCACCCTAGGAAGGCAAATGTTGTTGTTGATGCTCTTAGTCGAGAACCAGCCTCTCTTAATGCTATGATCCAGATTAGGCAACCTGAGTTGTGGAAAGAACTTGACCAGCTTGGTATTGAAGTGGTCAACTATGGTATGTTGGACACCATGGAAGTTAAACCAAATTTCGTTGATCAAATCAAAGAAGCTCAGAAAGGCTAGAAGAGTATTGATGGAATTAAGACCCGCATGGAGAAGGAGAAGGTTGATGGTTTTGCCACTGACTCGGAGGGAGTATTGTCGTATGACGGTCGCATTTGTGTTCCTTCCAAATCTGAGCTAAAGCAGACCATCATGACCGAGGCTTATGATACCCTGTATTCTATTCACCTCGGAGGAACCAAAATGTATCAAGATCTAAAGGAGAGATTTTGGTGGCATGGAATGAAACGAGACATTGCCTCGTTTATAGCCAATTGCCATGTATGTCAGCTAGTAAAAGCTGGGCACCAGCGTCCCGCTGGATTGCAACAACCGTTGAAAGTGCCAGTTTGGAGAAGGGATGAAGCCGGGATGGATTTCATCACTGGACTTCCTAGGTCCAGTCGAGGAAATGATTCTATATGGGTTGTCGTGGACAAGCTCACTAAAGTTGCACACTTTATTCCTGTCCGGGCCACTTATCATGGAGACCAGCTTGCTGATCTTTACATTTCTCGGATTTTTAGCCTGCATGGAGTCCTTAGCAGGATTGTGTCTGATCGAGGATCACAGTTCACATCTCGGTTCTGGAAGAAGTTGCACGAAGCACTTAGGAACCAAGTTATCCTTTAGCACCGCCTATCACCCGCAGACTGATGGACAAACTGAGCGTGTGAACCAGATTTTGGAAGACATGCTCCGTGCTTGTGTTTTGTATTATGGAGCCAAATGGGAAGACTACCTGCCTTTTACAGAGTTTTCTTACAACAACAACTACCAGTCTAGCTTACAGATGGCCCCTTTTGAATCCATGTATGGACGCAAGTGTCGTACATCTCTGAACTGGACTAAAAGTGGTGACAGTCAAGTCTTTGGAGTAGACACTTTACGTGCCGCAGAAGAGAAAGTCTAGATTATTCATGATCGCCTCAAGGCAGCCCAATCGCGCCAAAAGAGTTATGCTGACACAAAGCGCCACGACGTCTCTTTCAGCATTGGATATTTCGTGTATCTTCGTGTCACGCCACTCAAAGGGATGCAACGTTTCCATGTCAAGGGAAATCTTGCACCCCGGTATATTGGCCCTTTTAAGATACTGGACCGTCGTGGTGAAGTGTCTTATAAGTTGGAATTGCCCGAAGAGTTGTCAGCGTTTCACAATGTTTTTCATGTGTCCTTGCTCCGGAAGTGTCTTCATGTACCTGACAAGGATCTCACCTACCAAGACGTTGAATTCAGGACCATTGACTTGAATGATGATCTGACCTACCGTGACAGACCCCTACGCGTTCTTGAGGATAATGTTCATGTGACCAGGAGGAATGCTTTCAAATTCCTTAAGACTCAGTGGATGAATCACTCTGAGGAAGAAGCTACCTGGGAGCGTGAGGATTACATCAGAAGGAGTTCCCTGGTTTCCTTAAGGACTAGACCTGCGAATCTTGGGGCGAGATTCTTTTAAGGGGGGAAGATCTGTCACACCCCAGTTTTTGGACCTTGTAAAATAGTATGGGAGGCGAATTTGTGAGCCAACAAATTTTTTTGTAATGTGTTTGTGTGCACCAACATATGTATGTGACCATGAGTATCTATGCAAACCAAGCAACATTTTCTTTTAAATCAAATGTCAATTTTTCTTGATTGATCACTAGTTGTTTCTGTGATGTTTCCCATATGAAAACTTGATTAAATGTTTGTTCCAAGTATTGGAACAAGGTTTTTTCAACTTAACAATATTGTTTGGCTTTGTTTCATCAAAGGAAACAAAATGGAAATTGAATTTATGGATGTTTTCCTTTGATATTTCTATTAGGGTTTATCCCTGAAAAACTAGCCAAATATCATTTTCTAGCACTTGTTTTCAGTATGTTAGAGTATCCAATTTTATGTTTTCTTGTCATATAATTGTTCTATGATATGTGGACTACAAATCCGTCATCTTGGTTTTATTAGTGGAGTTTGAAAACATTAAATTGCATGCTAGTTTTTGTGGAAAGAAAATAAGACCGAACAACAGATAATTTGGAAAATAGAGAAAAACAGAAAGGTACCCTTTTTCCACCTTGTTTTCATAGCCTTCCACAATTTAAAAAATGGGTTAAAAATGTGTTTCTGAAATTTCATTTCATGTTTAACATTTTCCAACTTGGAATTCCAAATTTGGACTCCATTTACTATTTTAACCATGAGAGAACATTTTGATGGTTTAATCTGTTTTCAATACTTGGCAAAATTTTGCTAAGTCTTCTCTGAATTTTCCTCAACTTTGTTTTTGACAGAAGTTTGGGTGTTTGTTTTTATATGTTTTTGTGCAAATGGGAGGGTGAGACTTTGGAAAATCGATTCACCTATGTACCCACTTGGGTTCGGTGCATTGGATTCGTCTTTTGGTCGATCAGAGAGAGAGAGAGAGGAGAGGAAAGAAGGGGGGACATAGAGAGGGAAACGAGGGGGGAGACATCTGCGGGCACACAGTGCACGCCTTGCCGCGTGCACTGTGGCCACGACGCGCCGCGGCCAGCTCGCATCCTCGCCGCCTAGTTACAGTGTCGCGCCCCCAAAGCCAGTAGCCACCCGTTGCACGGCGTGTGCACGCCCGTGGACGCCGCTCCGTGCCGCCCGCGCCCACTGTCGCACCCTGATTTCTAGGGGATACTCACCGTACGAACTGGATAGCAGATGCTTGGATTATGGGGCATAACTGCTCCCACGTCCCAGCTTCCTGGTAGGCCTGCGCTTATGCGCGACAACACAAGCCCCGCTATTCCATCGTCGATGTAAACTATCCACTAGAGATCAAAGGCACTTCCGTCGACGTACTTCAAACCATACACACATGGTACGTCAACGGCGTTGAGCAACTGATATCACAACAGATCTCTACGACACAAAAGATTGAAATAAGTTGCAAATGGCTCTCATTAGAGCAGAGATAGCAAATACAATCATTCAGAGGACACATGTCCCAACAATACATCATTACAATACAGCGGAAGCATTCAACATGTCTGAGTACAGACAAGAACCAAATAGGCCTAAGAGGCCGGAAACAAACAGACGGAGCCCATCCACGAAGTCTCGGATCCTGCCCGGGTCCGCTATCTACTCGTCCGCAGTCTCGTCAAACTTCACGTAGTAGCCATCATGTAGATCCTCGGAATCGTCGTCTGCGTAAACCACAGCCCCAAAGGGGTCAGTACATAAACGTACTGGCAAGCAAGACTCACAGTTCACCAAAGTGTAACCCGTCAACACCAAGCACGGATGCTTTGGGTTCAACGGAAGGAAGGGGATATAAAGGATGCTGCAACTGGCTGCTCTACACAACTACGGAAACATACTACAACTGCCGGCTAACAGAAAGGAGATAAGATCGAGGATTGTAACCAACTGAAAGATAACTTCAAACAAACCCATCCTGGATCTCGCCCCTTATCCAAAGAAGCAATCCGAGGATAACTCACACAGTTGTAATAATGATGGTTCAAATTATTGTGTCAATAAGCCTATTACTAGTCAAGTTATTAATCATGGGGTGTAACATGTTTGATCATTATGTTCAAGTTGTCCTGAGTACTTGTTAGCCAGTACTTTCACCAAGTAATCCATAACCGCGGAAAACACGGCTTCTCGAGAAGATTATCCCTGCAGGGTTGCACCAATTTGGCCGTACACTCATGAATATCCCGCCAGATGGGATGCCTCCCACCAAGCGGGGCACTCAACACAACCAACCATTCTTCGCATCAAGCCCAAAGAACCTTGGGCGCACGGCTAATCGAGCCCAGAAGAAAATGGACCCTCATAGCACTCTAAGAACGTGTCCCCCTATATGCCGACTACAAAAGTTCCACCCTGGCCTGGGCTCGCAAAAACATGCATGCGGCAAATGGAAAACACGAACTAAATGAGGCGATTTGGACGAGATGCGAATCAGGTCAAGTTGAGGGGGGCGCCCATACTCGCTTCCCAAATGCGGGTAGTGCGCTCATCATGGATCAGTAGACAAGACCCTTTTCCTATTAGGGTCGACACTAGCAGGCTTCAAAACCTCTCATGGGCCTCCTGCCGGTGCCTTATCATCAAGTTTGTTATTAATAGTAACATTAGCATGATTGATTGATTAAACATCGAGCCCCCCAGAACATAATAGAAATAGTAACAGAAAGTAACGGGTAACAGACTCGAGAAAAAGCAACCTAAGCATGCTAGTAAGACACTGGCTCAAACAATGGGTTGTAGGAAGGGAGATGAGGCAATATCAGGGTTAAGGGATTCATGTGATAGGTTCGTAACAGAAACAACTAATCATAGGGCTAGCAGAAATAGACAACGGAAAGTATCGGTAACCAATGTTGAAAGAAACACGATGGTTCATGTGAGTGATAACTTGCCTGCAAACCCAGTAGCCTGGTACTGAGCTAACTCCTTAGAAGGGGTGTCGAAAGTATCGTCGGTCTCAACGTCGTCGGATATCCGGGAAGAAGCAAACAGACAATGCAGAAAGATAAACAATCAATATCATGGCATAGGTGCGCAAACATGGGATGATGCATGTCATGTTAATAGATGCATCAGAATAAACTACTTGACAATATAACACAATTTAATTGGACCCATATGCAATGTGAATTGCATATGGATGCAAGTGGTTAAGGTGGAAGCAATGATCTACATTTGATTAACAAGTGTAAGTGGTTAAACATGATGCATGCATGATGATAACAAGGAGTAAACAAGTTAGATGCAATTGGAAAAGGAGTAAAACAAGTGTGGGATTTTTATTTGTTATGTTAGGAATTTTGGTTCCTTATTGATGTCACACAAGTAATTGTTGTTTTCAACAAGTTAAAGTGTTCAAAACAAATAACAAAGTTGATATTTGAAAAGGTTATCAAATTTTAGTTGGTTTACATGTTTCACATTTTGAAATTGGACTTTGGATTAATTAATTATGAATTAAACAATAATAAACAATTTTTAATTGCATTAAACAAGAATTAAATGGTTTAGGCAATTTTAATTATTCAAAACATGAAACAAATTTTATATTTGGAAAGAGGGTTTAATTTTGCATGGAAAACATATTTCATTTGTGGAAATTGGATTTAAAATGAGCAAGTTATTATTTTGGCAATTTTAATTGCAATAAACAAGAAACAGTTGTTTTCAGCAATTTAAATTATTCAAAACAGCAAACAAAATTTATATTTGGAAAGTACATGAAAAATTGATTGGAAAACATATTTGGTTTGTGAAATTTGGAATTTTTATGATCAAGTTATGAATTTTGCAATTTTAAGGGAATTTGACAAGTTTTCAAATGTTTCACCAATTTAAAATATTCAAAACAGTGAACAAATTTTATATTTGGATAGAACATTTAATTTGGTATTGAAAACATATCAAAAATGTTGGATTTGGAGTTAAAATGAATTATTTATGCAATTTCCAAAATATAGTGCAAATCTGCCATTTTGATGAATCTAGGGACTTGGAAATTATTTTTACAGGGACTAGAAGTAATTAGCAGGGATCTATGTGTGATTTGCAGAAAATTCCAGTACCAAAACCTTGCAAAAATAAAAGTTTGTTTTATTTGTGGGAGGGGGGATTCGATCCCCCCACCTCTTGTTGGCGCTGGGGGAACCAAACCAGATGGGCTGCTGAAGCTGTGTTGACAGAGATGGGCAACAGAGGGGGTTTAACGGTCAGGAGCTGTACTGAAATTAATTGGAAAAGAATGACAGAGAAAAGGTGGGATGGGGAGTTGAACCCACGACCTGAGGGCTCCCTGCGAGCTGCTGCTGCCAGTGCGGCTAGATGCGATTTGTGATAGGATAGCAGGACGGGGGGTGGATAAGGTGTTGGCTGCGGGACGTTTTTTCTGAACTTTGCACGTACGTGAACTGCACGCTGCTGTTCAAAGCTTCTGCGAGCGGACAGGCTCGCCGGCGATCTGCGCCGTGGGGGGGTGGCCGTGCGTGGTGGGGTTGCGAGGGGGAGGAGGAGAGACGAGGGAGTAGGGCGGGTCCAGGGCCTCACCTCGATGGCTAGATGGAGGAGTACGCTCGGGGCAGAACAGGGCGTCGCCGGCGACAACCTTGGACGGCGGCGGCGCTATAGGGCATCCCGGCTCGCGTCGAGGGCATGGAGAGGAAGCCCGCACCATGGCGGTTCCATTCCCGGGCTTGGATGGCGCCGGCGGAGGCTAGGGCGGAGGCGCCATGCCCGCACATCCATGGCCATCTCTGCAGGTTCAGAGGCAGGGAAGTTACAGTGGAATTGGAGGAGGAAAACGAAGGGGAGAGGGAGGATGGCGGCTGGGGGAGGAAGAAGAGAGAGTAGGGGAAACCCTAGGGCACTGGGTAGGTTAAGAGGAGGAGGGGGAAGGAGCTCCACCGTCTGCTCCCTTCTCTGAATACGTGGACAGCTCCGATGTGATCCGTACGGAGGTAGAAGATGACTGGAGGTGGGTATCGGGCCAGGGGAAAAGATTAGTTGGGTTGGGCCTAGGTGTGCTCTCTCCCTGGTTTCTTTTTATTAATTGATTCTGTTTTATATTTTTTTTTGTTGATTGGAAAAAGAAGAAAGAGAGAGGTTTTAGGGTTAGAAGTTTTAGGGCAAAATTTTATAATGCTTATGTTAAGTAGTAGCAACAACTTGCAAGTTTTGTTTTACCCAAAGATTAGAAATTAGGTGTTGCTTGCAATTTATTTGACATTTGAAGGGAATTTAATATTAATTGGTTAACTTAACTTAAGCAATTAAGTTTTTCTTAAATTCAAGTTTAATTGGAAACAAGTGAAAGAATTGTTTGGTAATTTTCATAATTTTCCAAATGGGTGTTGTTTGATGGTTTTGATGTGAATTTGGAAGCAATTTGAATTGATTGAATTATTAAAAGCCAATTTTAAATAGTTTGAACCTTATGGTTTGATGGAAACAAATGATTGTTTTGATTTGAAATATTCATTTGGAAATTGTAACATCACAAGGATGAAACAAAGGGTTTGAATTTTGGTTTGAAATTCAAACAGAAAACAAAGGAAAACAAATGAAAACAAATGGAAAACAACTGAAAACAGAGGAAAATAAATGGAAACAAACAAAACAAATGCAACCAACATGATGCCATGATGCAAAACATAAAATAACAGGGAGCAAACATTCTAATGGCTATTTTTCAGACTTGGGATGTTACAAAACGCCCCCCCTTGAAGGAATCGCGCCCCGAGATTCCTACTGAGAAAAGAAAAGGTCCGGAAACTTCTTGGGAAGATCTTCTTGAGCTTTGACACGTGAAACACATCGTGCACATTGGATAGACGTCAGGAAATTAGCAAACCACCGGAACATTTTCAAGTAAAGGGAGAGGTTTTGTATTGAGGGTGTATAGCTGGATAGAATTTGACTCATTTGTAGAATAGATTATCTGGCTAGAATGGTGGAACAGAGTTATTGACATCAATGCAACACCAGGAATAATCATCAATGTCAGAATCATCAACATGAGAGTAACGAGGAATATGTGGCCTCTCATTAGAATTGGATTGTTCTTACTTATCTTGGAAGTCAACATTTGAGATCCGGGAGAGTGAACGGTGATTTGATTGCTTAGTGGAACCAGAATTGGGTTGTATGTTGTGAAAAAGGTTGTTGACACAAAGGATTCTGATGCTCCGGTATGAAACAACACTTTAGCTGGAATAGAGTTTACGGGGAAGTTTTGATTAGACGCCGGTAGAAGATTTGAAGTGGAAAACAACAACAAGATTTCAACGGACGAAAAGGATGTTGAGAAGAACAGGATAACGAAGCAACACCGGGAAAACGAGATCAAAACTCCTGAGGTACTACGGAAAACCCATCCGGGCTTCTAAAGGATCAATATCTACTGCTTAAGGAATAGAGGATCTGCTTCCGGGGCTTATTTGCCACCGTTCTCAATCATGAGTAGGCAACATGATAAATCACGTCACAACCACCTCCATTCCTATGGTCTAGTAGATATAACCATCCTAGAGAAACCAGGATTCGTGAAATCCTAATTTGAAAGTTTAGATGAGAAGGGAAAAATCAACGTTACACTTCCTTACCAGAAAAAGGGAGGGTGGTTGGGGAAAAGAAGAAAAAGAACAAAATTCCTACTCTCGCGTTTCATTTTTCCTATATAGCTACAAAATAGTTTCTAGACTCAACTGCGACCAGTAAAAAGGGATCCTACGGGCAGACAGGCTCTGATACCATTTGTCGCACCCTGATTTCTAGGGGATACTCACCGTACGAACTGGATAGCAGATGCTTGGATTATGGGGCATAACTGCTCCCACGTCCCAGCTTCCTGGTAGGCCTGCGCTTATGCGCGACAACACAAGCCCCGCTATTCCATCGTCGATGTAAACTATCCACTAGAGATCAAAGGCACTTCCGTCGACGTACTTCAAACCATACACACATGGTACGTCAACGGCGTTGAGCAACTGATATCACAACAGATCTCTACGACACAAAAGATTGAAATAAGTTGCAAATGGCTCTCATTAGAGCAGAGATAGCAAATACAATCATTCAGAGGACACATGTCCCAACAATACATCATTACAATACAGCGGAAGCATTCAACATGTCTGAGTACAGACAAGAACCAAATAGGCCTAAGAGGCCGGAAACAAACAGACGGAGCCCATCCACGAAGTCTCGGATCCTGCCCGGGTCCGCTATCTACTCGTCCGCAGTCTCGTCAAACTTCACGTAGTAGCCATCATGTAGATCCTCGGAATCGTCGTCTGCGTAAACCACAGCCCCAAAGGGGTCAGTACATAAACGTACTGGCAAGCAAGACTCACAGTTCACCAAAGTGTAACCCGTCAACACCAAGCACGGATGCTTTGGGTTCAACGGAAGGAAGGGGATATAAAGGATGCTGCAACTGGCTGCTCTACACAACTACGGAAACATACTACAACTGCCGGCTAACAGAAAGGAGATAAGATCGAGGATTGTAACCAACTGAAAGATAACTTCAAACAAACCCATCCTGGATCTCGCCCCTTATCCAAAGAAGCAATCCGAGGATAACTCACACAGTTGTAATAATGATGGTTCAAATTATTGTGTCAATAAGCCTATTACTAGTCAAGTTATTAATCATGGGGTGTAACATGTTTGATCATTATGTTCAAGTTGTCCTGAGTACTTGTTAGCCAGTACTTTCACCAAGTAATCCATAACCGCGGAAAACACGGCTTCTCGAGAAGATTATCCCTGCAGGGTTGCACCAATTTGGCCGTACACTCATGAATATCCCGCCAGATGGGATGCCTCCCACCAAGCGGGGCACTCAACACAACCAACCATTCTTCGCATCAAGCCCAAAGAACCTTGGGCGCACGGCTAATCGAGCCCAGAAGAAAATGGACCCTCATAGCACTCTAAGAACGTGTCCCCCTATATGCCGACTACAAAAGTTCCACCCTGGCCTGGGCTCGCAAAAACATGCATGCGGCAAATGGAAAACACGAACTAAATGAGGCGATTTGGACGAGATGCGAATCAGGTCAAGTTGAGGGGGGCGCCCATACTCGCTTCCCAAATGCGGGTAGTGCGCTCATCATGGATCAGTAGACAAGACCCTTTTCCTATTAGGGTCGACACTAGCAGGCTTCAAAACCTCTCATGGGCCTCCTGCCGGTGCCTTATCATCAAGTTTGTTATTAATAGTAACATTAGCATGATTGATTGATTAAACATCGAGCCCCCCAGAACATAATAGAAATAGTAACAGAAAGTAACGGGTAACAGACTCGAGCAAAAGCAACCTAAGCATGCTAGTAAGACACTGGCTCAAACAATGGGTTGTAGGAAGGGAGATGAGGCAATATCAGGGTTAAGGGATTCATGTGATAGGTTCGTAACAGAAACAACTAATCATAGGGCTAGCAGAAATAGACAACGGAAAGTATCGGTAACCAATGTTGAAAGGAACACGATGGTTCATGTGAGTGATAACTTGCCTGCAAACCCAGTAGCCTGGTACTGAGCTAACTCCTTAGAAGGGGTGTCGAAAGTATCGTCGGTCTCAACGTCGTCGGATATCCGGGAAGAAGCAAACAGACAATGCAGAAAGATAAACAATCAATATCATGGCATAGGTGCGCAAACATGGGATGATGCATGTCATGTTAATAGATGCATCAGAATAAACTACTTGACAATATAACACAATTTAATTGGACCCATATGCAATGTGAATTGCATATGGATGCAAGTGGTTAAGGTGGAAGCAATGATCTACATTTGATTAACAAGTGTAAGTGGTTAAACATGATGCATGCATGATGATAACAAGGAGTAAACAAGTTAGATGCAATTGGAAAAGGAGTAAAACAAGTGTGGGATTTTTATTTGTTATGTTAGGAATTTTGGTTCCTTATTGATGTCACACAAGTAATTGTTGTTTTCAACAAGTTAAAGTGTTCAAAACAAATAACAAAGTTGATATTTGAAAAGGTTATCAAATTTTAGTTGGTTTACATGTTTCACATTTTGAAATTGGACTTTGGATTAATTAATTATGAATTAAACAATAATAAACAATTTTTAATTGCATTAAACAAGAATTAAATGGTTTAGGCAATTTTAATTATTCAAAACATGAAACAAATTTTATATTTGGAAAGAGGGTTTAATTTTGCATGGAAAACATATTTCATTTGTGGAAATTGGATTTAAAATGAGCAAGTTATTATTTTGGCAATTTTAATTGCAATAAACAAGAAACAGTTGTTTTCAGCAATTTAAATTATTCAAAACAGCAAACAAAATTTATATTTGGAAAGTACATGAAAAATTGATTGGAAAACATATTTGGTTTGTGAAATTTGGAATTTTTATGATCAAGTTATGAATTTTGCAATTTTAAGGGAATTTGACAAGTTTTCAAATGTTTCACCAATTTAAAATATTCAAAACAGTGAACAAATTTTATATTTGGATAGAACATTTAATTTGGTATTGAAAACATATCAAAAATGTTGGATTTGGAGTTAAAATGAATTATTTATGCAATTTCCAAAATATAGTGCAAATCTGCCATTTTGATGAATCTAGGGACTTGGAAATTATTTTTACAGGGACTAGAAGTAATTAGCAGGGATCTATGTGTGATTTGCAGAAAATTCCAGTACCAAAACCTTGCAAAAATAAAAGTTTGTTTTATTTGTGGGAGGGGGGATTCGATCCCCCCACCTCTTGTTGGCGCTGGGGGAACCAAACCAGATGGGCTGCTGAAGCTGTGTTGACAGAGATGGGCAACAGAGGGGGTTTAACGGTCAGGAGCTGTACTGAAATTAATTGGAAAAGAATGACAGAGAAAAGGTGGGATGGGGAGTTGAACCCACGACCTGAGGGCTCCCTGCGAGCTGCTGCTGCCAGTGCGGCTAGATGCGATTTGTGATAGGATAGCAGGACGGGGGGTGGATAAGGTGTTGGCTGCGGGACGTTTTTTCTGAACTTTGCACGTACGTGAACTGCACGCTGCTGTTCAAAGCTTCTGCGAGCGGACAGGCTCGCCGGCGATCTGCGCCGTGGGGGGGTGGCCGTGCGTGGTGGGGTTGCGAGGGGGAGGAGGAGAGACGAGGGAGTAGGGCGGGTCCAGGGCCTCACCTCGATGGCTAGATGGAGGAGTACGCTCGGGGCAGAACAGGGCGTCGCCGGCGACAACCTTGGACGGCGGCGGCGCTATAGGGCATCCCGGCTCGCGTCGAGGGCATGGAGAGGAAGCCCGCACCATGGCGGTTCCATTCCCGGGCTTGGATGGCGCCGGCGGAGGCTAGGGCGGAGGCGCCATGCCCGCACATCCATGGCCATCTCTGCAGGTTCAGAGGCAGGGAAGTTACAGTGGAATTGGAGGAGGAAAACGAAGGGGAGAGGGAGGATGGCGGCTGGGGGAGGAAGAAGAGAGAGTAGGGGAAACCCTAGGGCACTGGGTAGGTTAAGAGGAGGAGGGGGAAGGAGCTCCACCGTCTGCTCCCTGCTCTGAATACGTGGACAGCTCCGATGTGATCCGTACGGAGGTAGAAGATGACTGGAGGGGGGTATCGGGCCAGGGGAAAAGATTAGTTGGGCTGGGCCTAGGTGTGCTCTCTCCCTGGTTTCTTTTTATTAATTGATTCTGTTTTATATTTTTTTTTTGTTGATTGGAAAAAGAAGAAAGAGAGAGGTTTTAGGGTTAGAAGTTTTAGGGCAAAATTTTATAATGCTTATGTTAAGTAGTAGCAACAACTTGCAAGTTTTGTTTTACCCAAAGATTAGAAATTAGGTGTTGCTTGCAATTTATTTGACATTTGAAGGGAATTTAATATTAATTGGTTAACTTAACTTAAGCAATTAAGTTTTTCTTAAATTCAAGTTTAATTGGAAACAAGTGAAAGAATTGTTTGGTAATTTTCATAATTTTCCAAATGGGTGTTGTTTGATGGTTTTGATGTGAATTTGGAAGCAATTTGAATTGATTGAATTATTAAAAGCCAATTTTAAATAGTTTGAACCTTATGGTTTGATGGAAACAAATGATTGTTTTGATTTGAAATATTCATTTGGAAATTGTAACATCACAAGGATGAAACAAAGGGTTTGAATTTTGGTTTGAAATTCAAACAGAAAACAAAGGAAAACAAATGAAAACAAATGGAAAACAACTGAAAACAGAGGAAAACAAATGGAAACAAACAAAACAAATGCAACCAACATGATGCCATGATGCAAAACATAAAATAACAGGGAGCAAACATTCTAATGGCTATTTTTCAGACTTGGGATGTTACACCCACGACCCCATGCCCGCGTATAAAGCCATGGCAAGCCCCACTGCCTCGCCGCACACCTCCACTCCTCCACCGCACTCACCACAACACGCTCTCTCAACCCCGATCGCTCCCTGTGAGCGACACGGGGGAGATCTCGCCGCCGACCACCGCAAGTCGCCCGGGAAGGTCACAGTCGCCCCGGTCGTTTTCTTCACGCCATTCCGGCCTGGCTGTGTTCCCCGTACCCTAACGCATCGCCCTGACCTCCTGCACTGCGTCGACCACCTGCGACTGCCTCGACACCTCGCCACTGCCCAACTCCACCCCTAGGTGAGCCTACGGCCGTTGTCGTTTCTCTTCTGTGTGTCGATGAGAGAGACAGAGGGGAGAGGAGGAAGAAGCCCTGAGGGTCGTTGATCGGGAGATCAACGGATCCCTTTGAATCCGGACGTTGTCGCAAAGCAAGAGCGCGCGTGCCCGTGGGCTGTTTTCCGCGCTTGTTGGGCCGCGCCCGTGTGGATCTGGCCCGTGCCCTGTGTAGCCCCCTGTGGTTTTATTCATTTTGGAAAATAACAGAAATGTCAACCCTACATTTTGGCCTAGGAAAAATAGAAAAAAGAGGTTTCTTGCCAAACTAAAAATCATGCTTGTACCTTAACATATTCTTAACAACATACAAGTGATAGATCTACTTTTTGTGTATTATTTTTGCAGTAGCATTTACTTTTTGTGTATTTTTTTTTGCAGTAGCATTTATTTTGAAAATAAGAATCCAAATTTTGCAAACTAATTTTTTTTGAGTATCCCTTAGTGATATCTATTAGTAGAACTTGTCCTTGCTTGAAGGAGAGGTTCCTATATAAAATGCCATGCATTTTGGTAAATATCCAAAGAGCCCGTCTAGGATTTTTGTAGACTTTTTAGTTATGGTTTTTTATGTGAATCCAATTGGATGAGTTTTTGTATGTTTATATCTACCTAATCCTAGCTTGGTATAATTTTTAGAACTCTAGAATAATTATGGTGTGCTTAACTAGTTTTAGCACTTTTTTGTTTTTATTTATTCTCGTGTAGATAGTTTTAATTAAATACTTGTGTATTAGATTCTTGTCTTCTAGCATGTGTAAGAGTGTTACTCTCTGTTATTAAGTTGTTTTCTTACATATCTAGCATGTTAGGAAAAATGATCATGTTTGGAAGTTAGTAGTATAGCAAATTTGCCCGTGCGTTGCTACGGATTGATTTTTATTAAAACAAAAAATCAGACTATGGAGAATTTCGATGTTGGGGCTGCCCTCCGGCAGCCCCTATGTGGCTCTCTCTCTCGCTCAAACAAGGTAGAAGAAGCACAAGTTATTTCCCGGCCGGCGCACGAACGCCGCCGTGGGCGCACAGACGCCCTACTCTTTCTATTCCCGAGCACAAACTCTGGCTGGCACACTCCGCGAACAGCAGTCCCGGCAACCACCACGGGCACACTCACACGAGACCACCGGAGACTACGATAAAACTTGGCGCGTTTGGTTCCATTGCCTGACAGGCCATAGCTTAGCTAGGCAGCTAGCCCAGCTCGGGTTAGCTAAGCCTGGCTTGGGTTTACGTTTGGTTCCCCTGTTTGCTTTTGCTGGCTAATACAATTTGGCTAGTCGTTTGGATAGATTGATGTTGTTGCTTTTGGTGGCAAGCTACACCCGAACTCAGCGAAACATGCGGAGGTAGTTGTGACGTGGAACATTTTTTCCGCGTGGGGCAGTTTGCCGTCGGAAGCGAGCCGAATCGGCTCTCCCTGAGTAGCAAAGTTTTCCAAGCTCTTTGAGGCTAGCTGGCCCTCAAAAGCAATAATTTCTTTTTGGTACCAAACGATCATCCTAGCCTAGCAAGGCTATAACTGCTTTTGCCTAGGATCCAAACGTACCGTACATTGTTTCTCCTAGCTACTCTGGTGCTCTCTGCACATCACCATGCCTGCTCCTTAAATAGCACACGCACAGATTAGCTAGCCGGCCATACCGGCCACTAACCCATGCCTAACTAACCACTAACTACAACACACACGACTCAGCTAACTCCCTACATGCAGCTAGCGAACAAGCCATGCACTAACTAACTCACACCAAGTCAAGATTAGTGCTAACAATTTCCCCCTAATCTTGACATGCCATTGCCGAAGTTGATGCAGCCGCCGTCGTCGTCATCGCCTACGGCGTGGCTTCTCTCCAACGGGCTGCAACTTGGCCATCCTTGCCTTCTGCCCAGCTCCGACCTTGGCGCACTGACGCCGGTCGCCTCCATCTTCCCTGTCTCCAGCGACACACGCCGCAGCTACTCTTTCGGCGACGAACGCCATCTTCTTCACGATCGTCTCGCGCACGTACGCATGGCGATCCGATCTTCTCGTACGGGAGCCACCTGCTCATCCGTGAGACCTAGGCGCGCTTACGCCGGTCACCACCGTGCCGGACTCGACCTGGCGCACAAACGCCGGTCTCCACCGTGTAGCACTCGACCTGGCGCACACACGCCGATCACCACGACCGTGCCACTGCAGCCTCCACCGCCGCGCAGCACCTCCACGCTGTCGCGCCGTGCTGCGCTTCCGCGACCTCCTTGTCGCGCCGTGTACGCGCCGCCGCTGCGTCCTCCGTGGTTTCCGCTGCACCACGCACCTCCATAGGCCGACACACAGCCTGGAGTTCCATCACGCAGCCGCCTCCACATCCACCACGCTCGCCGCGGACACACCGCGCGCCACAGCCGCATCCACCCTGCTCGCCGCGGACTCACGGCGCGCCACGGCCACCGTCGCCTTTGAGGCTCTGATACCAAATGTTGGGGCTGCCCTCCGGCAGCCCCTATGTGGCTCTCTCTCTCGCTCAAACAAGGTAGAAGAAGCACAAGTTATTTCCCGGCCGGCGCACGAACGCCGCCGTGGGCGCACAGACGCCCTACTCTTTCTATTCCCGAGCACAAACTCTGGCTGGCACACTCCGCGAACAGCAGCCCCGGCAACCACCACGGGCACACTCACACGAGACCACTGGAGACTACATTGTTTCTCCTAACTACTCTGGTGCTCTCTGCACATCACCATGCCTGCTCCTTAAATAGCACACGCACAGATTAGCTAGCCGGCCATACCGGCCACTAACCCATGCCTAACTAACCACTAACTACGTGCAGGATCGTGAGCATCTTTCTCAACAGACACACACGACTCAGCTAACTCCCTACATGCAGCTAGCGAACAAGCCATGCACTAACTAACTCACACCAAGTCAAGATTAGTGCTAACATTCGATGATGCAGAGACTAAAGTCGATTGCAAGACATTTTCACACACACACACGCACGCACGCACGCACGCACGCACGCACGCACGCACACACACACACACACACACACATATATATATATATATATATATATATATATATATATATATATATATATATATATTACAACTAATGCTCACGGCTCGTAAAAAACAACCAAATCTTAGGCTGCATTGAAAATAAAATAGTGTGTGTACAAATTTAACTCTATGCATAGCCAGATATAACCTACAACATCTGTAGGGTATAACTTACATGTGGATTATTATGTAGATCAAAGAAAACAATTTGGCGGCCAGTACTCGTGAGTGCATACTACCATTAGAGGATAACTAAGTGAGAGGGCATATCAGCTCTTTAGAAGTCGCTGATGAAGATGTGATGGCTGAGCCTGTCGAGAGTCCCAGTACCCTAAATCAAATGATAAAGAAGAGCAGTAGTACTCGCTGATCGTGTGAAAATTAATGCCTAAGCTGGTTGTCCGTTCCATCCTGGATTACACGCAAGCCGGTCGGCCGGCCCTCATGCCCAAAACAGTGTCGCTGCTGTTGGACCTGCCGGAGTGGACAGACATGTGCGCAACCGGAGTGTGGCTGCGCGGAAACGGCGGGCGCGATAGGATGGTTGTCAGGATAGTAGTACAGCGGGGTTCCAGGAGATCTTGATGTGGCATCGGTAGACCTGGCTGGCACGTCCATGTACCTTGGCTGTTAGGTCGCCATCAGATCGTACATCGCCGGCGGCCAGACGGACGCACTATGGCCAGGGCCGGTCCTGAGATTTCGGGGGCCCGGGGCGAGACTAGAATTTGGGGCCCCTTAGTACAAATAGACATATATTGGTGAAATATAAATCAAGCAAGAAACAAGAGAAATGTGACGCAATTTTTTACGTGGAAACCCTTGCGGGAAAAAACCACGGACGCACAAAGGCGTAATTTATTATTATGGAGTAGTACTACAATTTCGGTATACCCTAAAAGTTTCTCCTTACATTTCTAGATGCAAAGTCATCAACGATGGAATCAATGTCAATCTCGTCCAATAACTTCTTCTCGATGCATAGAGTTGCCAAACCATTTAGTCTCTCTTGTGACATTGTAGATCTCAAATAGTTTTTCAATAGTTTCAACTTTGAAAAGCTTCTTTCAGCTGATGCAACTGTCACTGGCATAGTAAATAAGATCCGATAAGCAATATATATGTTAGGATAACAATCTGCTTCTCTGACAAACTGAAACATATCCATAGCAGACATTGTTCTATCTGGCAAGGTCAACTGCATAACACTCAACTCAGAAATTAGATCATGTAACTCGATATCACATTTCTTCTCTAGAGAGAAAGTTTTCGCAAATGTGGTGCAACTGTCTTTAATCACAGAATCAACAAGTCGCGCGGCGGACGAGCGAAATCAGTCGGACAGCGTCGTCGCGTCGAGCAAACGCGGTAGTCGTCGGCACGCAAGCTGAAAAGCGATTGATGTGGTTGTTCTCGTCTTCTCAATTGATGTGTTAGCGTCTTAGCGATCGGAGGATCCGAGTTATAAGGCGACGTATCGAAAGGCTCCTAGACCATCACGGTTACCGATTCCGAGCAGCGCTCAGCCTCCAGGCCCAATTTCCATGCCTGCTCGTG
Source organism: Alopecurus myosuroides (assembly GCA_028641055.1). Lineage (NCBI taxonomy): Eukaryota > Viridiplantae > Streptophyta > Magnoliopsida > Poales > Poaceae > Alopecurus > Alopecurus myosuroides. Next base: position 324,789,577 of record CM054057.1, on the reverse strand, counting down.
AAGGTATTTTTCATTGGCTGGGCCATATTAAGCTAATAGCTATGGGCCTATCTCTAGAAAAAGGCAACGAAGCATATTAGCTAGTTGATTTTTTTTTCTGCGTTTGCATATGAACTAAGCCTACTTAAACATAAAAAAATGGGCCCCCAAAATTTTTGGGCCCGGGGCGGCCGCCCCTCTCGCCCCCCCCTAGGACCGGCCCTGACTATGGCTCAGAGATCTCATGGCGGGGCATGGGGGTATGTATATGCTACCAGCGGCGAGGATGACAAGAGGACTCGGCAACTCCGGCGGCCGAGGACGAAATTCGGAGCGCCAGTCGACGAAATCCCCGCTGCGTCGGCTCGCCTCCCCAGCCTGCGGTGCAGCATCACGTGGTTCTACTCGGTGAACGCGGAAGTACTTCCAGGTCCCCTCATCCAAGTCGTCCACGCCGCCATCTTTCCTGGCAGGTTGTAGAAGAGCAGCTGCGGCGTGTTTCAATTGCCAACGAAAGAAAACCAAGGCAATGCTAGCTCACACACCATGCCAGTGCACTGAACGCGAGAACATCATCGAACCGGCGCCCTTCATGCACACATGGCAGTAAGAACACGAAAAACGATGCATAACGATCCTCGTTGTTAACTCGGGCCACTCGACTGTGATGGCGGGGCAGTCGGGATGTCCACTCAGGCATGGCGACGTCTTGTCAATAAGGCAGGCAAGGTCTCCAGCCTTTGGTCTCATGGCCGTCATGCGTTCCAGCTCCACCTAAGTACGCGAGATGGGGGAGATCAACCATGAATCATCAGAGGAGGAGGCTGGAGGCCGTCGCTCGCGTCACATGCACGTCGGTGAGGCGGAATCATTCAGCTAAATCGACGTGGCGACGGCTGGATCGATATGGCGACTATTCGATATAGGCAAGTCGATTGGAAACCATGTTGGATCGGTATAACGAATCTTCTTCCACTATTCTTCAGCGTGTCCGATGCAAACAAAAGTTGCCCAAGCCCGGGCAGAGGACGTAAAGAAATATGACGATTTACCACGGAGGTACGAACCATGGTACACAATCACGTATCAAGACTAATTATAGCAGAGATAGAGTACAGATTATGGTGGAAGGGTAAAACAGTAAAACATCAGGTTGGACCGGAAGAAGGCTTCCTCTCTTTATTATTATTATTATTATTATATTAGGTAAAGATAAAGATAGTTAGTAGCATAATATTGTTTTCTAGTATTTTTCTTGCATAGGAATGTTGGGCAAGGTATTATTAGGTTTAGTACCTAGATTTTTGTGGTTGATATGATGAGTCCAGTACCACTTTGGTACTGATTTCATACTTGTGACACCTCTATTAGCTTGCACTTTTATTTGTAGAAAATCATGAGTAGGTTTAAATAGAATGATTTGCCTCTCTATTTTTCACTACTATGAATATTGTTTTGAATGCTTGTTTGGTGGGATAGTAATTTTTCCAAGTGTGAAAAGTGGCATTGTGACCTCTTAATGTATTGGTAGCCTAGTGGAACAACCACTGGCCCCATTGCATTTTGGTGAGAAATACAATTTCTCCACCTTAGTCATGTTCCTAATAGTCTAGGTTTTTTATGGGTGTTTAATAATCTTTTCCTTTGGAAAATGGAGTGATAGATTGTTTTATGTGATTCTTTATGAATGTATTTCTATTTAATATTGTGTGTCTTAGTTGGTTTTGATTGTGTGTAATTTATTTCTTTTTACGATGTTAGAAAACGAAGGAGGTACTGGGGAAAAAGAAGCTTATTTTCACTCTTGCTATTTCCAGGAGCAAGACTTCAGCCAATACCAAGGCAAGCCATCCTAATGCTTTCTGTTATTACATTTTTCATTATCTATCATGCATGTTTTATCTTTAAATTTTTTCAAAAATATGGTTAACAAAACTATTTTTATTGTGGCTATTACTACTATTAATATTATAAGTAACTATCACCTTGCCAGTAGTCAAACTTGGTGTTACCAAGCTCTTAGCCACCATATGGTATATAAATACCACAAACTTTTAATAATATTGAAGTCCCTAAGTGGACACTTAAAAATGTACTTTTGTAAACAAATGCTTTAGGAAAACCGTCGGTGGAAAGGTGGGACCTTGTTCACTAGAGGTGGCAAAGAGGAATGTTTTTGAAATGTTTTACAAAAGACACATAACCTAGTCTTCGCTGGACAACCAAGACGTACTGCCACTCTACCTCAACATGGAAAATAGGCCTGTATAGAAACTTTTTCTTGTTAGTGTATGTTCTATCCCAACTGCTATAGAGAATGAGATTCTCGGAACCAAAATGTCGCCAGGTGGGAGATACGGGACATCCAAAGTGTGGGATTAATTTTCCCTCTGGCTGCAACAGATGGGTCTCCTATCATGGCAGTGGGCGACACTGTGCCGGGGAGAATAAACTCAGTTGAAGGGATAGTAATATACTAGCTTGACCATAGTTGAAAGTTAGGATCAGTTATCTGATGTTCGCATACTTTCGCGGACAGTCCATGGGTGATTCATGGTAGATGATTTGGATCTTGTGGATTGTGTACACCTCTGCAGAGTAAAACTATTCAAAATAGCCGCATCCTCGGATATGGACAGTTGAATGGCCATGTAGCTAGTATTGAGTCAATGTTTTCGAAAAGGATGTTTTGAAAAAGGACTTGTACCTGCGAGGTACTGGAAGAGGAGCTGTGTACCTGTGAGTTATATATGAAGAAAAGATGGAAGTTGTTTTACAAGAAGTTTTGGAAAGAAAAATCTTCTTTAAACAATGTCTTACAAAACCTCTTGGATATGCGATATCTACAAGAGAAACCATATTATTTTATTTTGAAGTATCTTCTTCAACAAAGATATAGAGATGTCAAATCAACCATGATGTATCTTTCATCCATCATGGGTAGGAAACCCTATGTATAGCCTACCCATTCTAGCATATAAGCATGCTTGCATTTTATAAGCTTCATAAAGGATGTCTTGCAGAGTACATTCAAATGTACTCATATTGATTTCGTCCCTGGCTATTTACTTGGCCAGACTATGAGGAGCAGCCCCAGGAGGAGTACTACGAGGAGGAGTACTACGTTGATGACCACGCGAACTAGGATCGTCTCCATATCAGCAACCTGTAGGTTAAGGCGTGACTTGGGCTCCACTATATTGTGTTTTGCTATCTTCCGCTATGTGTGTGTTATTTGTCTTCCCTGCGTGGCAGTTATTTAAGACTTGGTCATGGACCATTTATGTAAGACCTTATTATTCGTGTAATGGATGAGGTTATCTGTGTACCAACTTCATATGTTGTTCACAACTGATTGTTCTGGGACCGTGAATGTATGCATATGAGGGGTCTTAGACTTGCTAGTCTGGGGCCTCTACAAATACCCAACTGTTTTTCTGGGATAACCTACAAAGTAACACCTGTCTGATTTGGGATCGAGTTTTTTTGGTTGTAAACGTTTTACATAAGTGTCACAACCCCAAATTTTAAGAAACGACAAATTGGGTTTCTTCCCATGACATATCTCATACGGCGTCGTATCAAAAGACTTTGACGGTGCTATGTTAACTGTGAAAGCTACGGTCTCTAGTGCATAACAACATAAAGATAAAGGTCGTTCAGCTAATGATATCATAGACCGCACCATGTCCAACAAGTTTCGGTTACATCTCTCAGACACTGATACGTCATAAACGTATCATTAATTTCTGATGTTCCATGTTGCTTTCATGCCATATGATACATGTTTTCCTTACACTTTATGTCATTTTTATCGATTTCCCTGGACTAGCCTATTGACAAGATGCCACAGAGCTAGTTCATGTTTTTTTGTTGTTTTTAGTTTCAGAAATGATGTTCTAGAAATATTCTCGAAATTGGAAAATTCGATTCCCGGAAGTCTTAGAATTCCGGAAGGTTCCACGGAGTCGCAAAGAGGCCCACGGGAGGGCATAGGGGGGCACACCATAGGACGTCGCTCCCCCTGGCCGCACCTGGGGGTGGTGTGGCCCCCTCGGGCGCCCACCGCCATCGCCCTTTTCCTGTATTATATCCTCGAATGGTTAACCCTAAGAGGAGACCACTTTTCCATGAAAAACACCCGAGGCTTCCGTCATCGTCAACCCGAGATCGGGAGGGTTCTAGAGCTCTCCCCGGCACCCTTCCGGGAGGAAAAATGATCACCGGAGGGGTCTACACCACCATGCCCGCTTCCTGAGTGATGCGTGAGTAGTTCATCCTTGGACTACGGGTCCATAGCAGTAGCTAGATGGTTGTCCTCTCCTCTTTATGCCTCATGTTTAGATCTCGTGAGCTGCCTCACATGATCGAGATCATCTACTTGTAATGATTTGTGTTGTGTTTGCTGGGATCCGATGATTATTGAATGCTATGTCCTTTTATTATCAATCTATCATGTTGTCTTCATGTGTATGTTATTTATGATCTTGCATGATCTCCGTTGTTAGTAGATGCTCTGGCCAAGTAGATGCTAGTGACTCCAAGAGGGAGTATTTATGCTCGATAGTGGGTTCATGCCTCCTTTGCATCTGTACTCGAGTGACAGAAACGTGACGGGTGGAGGATGTGTTGTTTCCATTAGGGAGAAAACAATGATGTTTACTTCGTTTACATTGTTTACATTACACACTTTTCTTACTGCAATAATTTTTTGCTTGCAACTTAATACCCAACGTTTGTTTGGATGATATTCGGAAGGTGGATTATTAGTCATAGATGCAGTTGTACGACGATCTATGTATTTTTTTTGTAATGCCCACATGAATCTAATAGTAATCTTTATGTCATGCATGTTTCATTATCTATCAATTATCCCAGCTATAATTTGTTCACCATGCATGTGAGCTATCATTTATGGAGAGAAACCTCTAGTGAACTGTGGACCCCGGTCCATTTTCTCATACTGATAATACAACCACTTCCTCCACTGTTTTCACACTGCTTCCACTGTTTCATATTGTTCTCATACTGTTTTCCACAGCATACATTTAACCTCTTTGTTATCAGCAAAAACGGTGAGATTGACAACCTCACTAATACGTACGTTGGGGCAAAGTGAATTGATTGTGTTGTGTAGGTTCCATGTTGCTGCTAAAATGGTACTGCGCCCTACCACATCAACTGCATCAACCTCCAGAAGTCGCGTTTCCTCCTACTGGTCGATTCAACCTTGGTTTCTTTTCTGAGGTAAAACTTGCTGTTGCACTCTTCACACCTTGTGCTTGGGGTGTTCCAACGAGCGTGTGTCTACACTCCATCAAGCTTTTCTGGAGCCATTGCCGAGGAGGAAGCGAACTTCTGCAAGGAGAGTATCTCACTTCCAGTCTCTTTACTTTGTTTTAGTTTTGCTTATTTTATTTTATTTTATTTTGTCTTGTTTTCTTCTCTTTATCAAAAACACAAAAAATAGTTCTTATTCTAGTTGTTGCTTTTATCCTGTTTTTAATCTTGCTAAAATGATTGTTCCAGAAGTTGAGGTTCGTTCTTTTAAACAACAAGGGGGAGAAAGTTTGAAAGATGCTTGGTATAGAATAAGTGATGCTCGTCATAGATGCACTAAGAAATATTACACTTTAATCCTTCTTAGGAATTTTTATGTTGGCATTACTAGCTGGTCTAGGTATGTTCTAGACACTCTTACAGGTGGTAATTTTCTGGGAACTCCTGCTTTGGAAGCCTGTAATTAAGTGAAAGTTTAGTTGGAACATCACCTACCAAGGTTGTTAAAACTGAGATCACTTTAGATGATGTTAATAAAAAGCTAAACTCTATGGAGAGAAATTTTCCAAATTTCCTTGACAATGCTAGCAAAGTTAATGAATCAATAGTAAGTATCAACAAGATAATTACTATTTTAGAAGCTAGCAATATCCATGATGGTCAAAATATGAGGATTGGTAAATTAGAGGAGGCTATGGAAACTTTAAGCTCAACATTTTCTTCTCTTAAGTTTAAGAGGGAGAAACCTTCTATGGGAAAAGAGAAAAAAAATTATGTATGTCCTCAAGGTGCCTAAACCAAAATCCCTTAATGTGCTTAAAATTAATAAAACTTTAAGTGAAATTAAAAGTGATTTGCATGTTGAATCATCTTCAGGGGTGTCTAAGGTACCCATTGCTACAAGTGGTGTTTTGGAGGAAATTATTGATTTGGATGCTTCTTCACTTGAAAACACTTGATTCCATTTTTCTGAGCCTAGCTAAAAGGCGTTAAAGAAAAGCACTTCTTGAGAGATAACCCATGGTTTTATTTTTGCTTTGTTTTTCTCTGTTTTCTTTGAGTCAATGGGTTGTATACTTCTGTATAAACTCCTTTGTATCTTTATTTTCATGTTTTAGTTGTGCCAAGTAAAGTTTCTAGCGAAAGTTGGAGTTGGTTTTGGATTTCTGCGCATGAAACAGATTTACGCTGTCCACCGTACAAAATCGTATAAAATCCACAAAGATCAGAATGACCTGAAAAAATCTGTGCTTCTTCCTCGGCTAATTCCGAAACTTTTTTGTCCTTTATGTTTTTTGATCTGAGCAACATAAGTGCCCCGAAAAAATGTGTCTTTACAGACTATTCTGCTTTTGGAAGATTCTGCCATTTTGCTTGCATTTCCTCTTTTACGATGTCAAGTGGATTTCTTTGCTTCACAAAACATCAGTGGCTGTAGCTAATGTTTAAAAGTATCAATAGCACTTGTGCCCATGCAGAACCCATGGATTTTTTTATTGTTGCACTAACCCTCTAATGCGAATTACTTTTTGAGTGTGTTGTGAAGGAAGTTTTCAAGGGTCAAGAGAAGAGGGTGATATAATGTGATCAAGAGAGTGCAAGGTCAAATCTTAGGGATGCCCCCGTTGTTCCTCCCCGCAAATTATAAGAATACTAAGGCATCTAAGCTTGGGGATGCCCAAGGCATCCCCTTCTTCATCAACAATTTATCAGGTCACTTCTAGTGAAACTATATTTTTATTCGGTCACACCATATGAAGTTTACTTGGAGCGTCTATTTATTTTATTTTGTTTTCATTTGTTTTTTTCCTTGCTGCAATAATATAGTTGGAACCTAGCATTCTTTCTGTGTGAGACAGACACGCTCCGCATTTTCGTTTAAATACTCGTTATGCTCGTATTCTTAGTTTTTCTTCTAGTTGCTGCAAAATTCATGTTTATCTCTTGTTTTTCTCGTATCTCTTATTCAGAGTTGTTAGTTTTAGTAGAGTTGTGATAGTACTCTCTTGTTTGTTGTATCTCTTGGAGAGTTTTTGTTTATTATGAAATGATGGGTGTTAGAAAGCAGTAGTACAATTTTCGTGCTTATAACGGTGCAATTAGAAGCTTATATAGACTATGGCTAGACTATTTCATGTCATGCTAGATGTTATTTTAATTATAAATCCTAGTGGTTATTTTTGTAGCATGATATGTCTCAAATAGCTGAGAGTGTTTAATGTGCCTTAGAAACAATCATGAGTTGTTCTTGTCATTTTGAAGCATAAATTTGTGGTGTTCTCCTTTGAATGCCTTATTTGGTTGACTTGTCGCATGCTCACACCATGTTTATGACTACAAACAACTCACTTATAGCCTCTATGGTCATTTAGTTTTTGAACTTGTAGTACCAATTATGATTTGATTAATGATGTTTTTTTCGCTATGCATGATTATGGCCATTATTGCTCTCTTGATTTGTCGCTCCCGGTCTTTTGCTAGCCTCCACCTGTACTGAGTATGAGATCTACCCGTGCATCCAACTCCCAAAAACCAAAGTTTGCCAAATGTGTCCACCATACCTACCTACATGTGGTATTTAACTGCCACTCCAAAGTTAATTTCTCATGTGTTACCTTTAAAACCTTCAAAAAATTTCCTATTTTGTGCTCCTGTTTTAGCTCATGAGGACGTAAATAGAGAATCTTTATCTCACTTGTTGATTGGACTTTCACACACTGGACTAGTGGCTTCATCCGCTTATCCAATTGCTAGAAGAGCTGGCGGCGGGGTGCCCAGCCCCAAAGTAATACAACAAATTCTCTTCACTATTTTTGCCCCTAATTTATCAGTCAAAGCATAATTGTGTAAACAAAAGAGAAAGAGGGATGACCTTCTACCCAGATGCGTCCTTCTATGGGAGCCGCTCTTGTGAAGTCTAGTTGGCTTGTGACAAACTGTATTTTATGTTTACAATTTGTTGACATAAGCATACACCTCTCTAAAAATGTTTTCAATACCTCTGTTTAACAAAATAAAAGCTCTAGCACATGAGTGATCCCTGCTTCCCTCTGCGAAGGGCCTATCTTTTACTTTTATGTTGAGTCACCATCTTCCAACTTTATGCACAATTGAGAGATCATGGTTGCCATTCTGATTTTAATGTGCATTTGTCCCAGAAACATTAATTGATTCATGATTTGTTATTGTTTGTTCTAGTCTTCCTCTAAAATTATTGTTTTGCCCCACTCTTAAGGACAAGCGAAATATCACTTTGCTATGTTGTCTCTATGCTTGAGAAAAACGTATAGCTTTCGAGTTTGTCGGGGGGCTACCCCCAAGTAGGGGTAAGGATTGTAAGAAAAGGTGTTTGAGGTACTGCTTACCGAGTTGGGACGTACCGACTTGGTACATGCCGGATAGAAAGACACTAAACAGCTTGGCTACCGAGTTGGAGCTACTCGGTAGGAAAGTACAAGAAGCCACGGTGGAGATATGAGTATTCTCCGGACTGACCGAGTAACTCTTGGTAAGTCCGGATAGGCTTGGATCCTGCTCTACTCGGAGGGAAAGTCAATGGAGCCATTGAGGAGATCCCGTATATCCAGGGAGAGTATAGGCGTGCGGTTCAACTTACCAGGCGTGATGATGCGTATGCATACGCGGGTACAGTGTGATGTATGGGCGAGGCCACGTCCTGTCTCTGACAAGGGGGACAAGACATGTCAGTGACCAGACAGCGGAGACTTTCGACGACTGTTAGCGGAGAAGCGGAGGTGTGCGGTGGTCCACAGTGTGTAGTCACCTACTTTGTACTATTAGTTGGTGGCCACCACTATATAAGGTGGTCTCTCCCCTCCTGCGTGAGGGTCGATTCTTTGATAGCTGATATTCCGAGAGAGGTGCTGCTAGTTTGAGTAGAGAGAGATAGCATTAGTGCTCCATCTTCCTTTAGCTCCTTGAGCTTGAGGAGTTCTTGTACTCGGTTACCACATATACACAGAGAGAGGCAGGAGTAGGGGTGTTACCTCCACACGAGGGCCCCGAACCTGGGTAGATCTTGTTGTTTGCAGTGTAGTGAGCGCGCCAGCTAGGCATGCGATCCCTCCCCGGATATCCACAGTGTCCATCGGCCCCAAACTTGAGCCATCCTATGGCATCTGTCTTTACACATCCACGACAGTTGGCGCCCACCATGGGGCCAGCAGCGGCGCTGGCTGGGGTTTCTATCCAGACGGGACCTCTTCCTTGTTCGGGGGAGCGCGTGTTATGTGGCCTTGTCCACCGATTCGGCTCCTTCGACTTCGTCACCGACAACGCGGGCGATTTCTGCGGCAGGCCCGTTCCCGCAGGCGGCTCCGTCATCAGCTTCGGCGTGCACTTCGTGTACGTCGCCACCACCATCATCCGTACCCCGAGGTGGTGCTCGTTGCTGCTGACCCTCCTTTCGTTCTCACCGTCCGCGGGTAGCCTATCGGTGGCTCTGCGGGCAGCGTGGAGGTGATGATGACTGGACCGGCTCCTGCAGCCGAGAAGAGCAAGACTGGTGTGCCCAATGCTGCTGATGAGTCGGCTCGGCTGTGTCACAAGCCAATGGAGACGCCCGAGAACATGCCGAGCTACAAGGGTCCTTCTGCATCAAACGCTCCCTTCGCCAACATCATCGAAGCTGAGCAAGCCCCTAGCAGCGGATGCGGATCCGGCTGTGTTGCGTGAGCACCTCGAGGAGGAGCGCTAGGCCTTCCTGGAGGAGGCCACCGAGATGGCAAAAATCAGGAAAGAGTTCGATCTCGACCAGCATGAGTACAATAGGGCTCATGGTCTTACTCCTGTTGCAAAGAACCCTAGCCAGATAGGAATCATTCGCCGCAACCTAGGTGCCGAGTTGGCAAGAGATGGTAGAACTGCTAGTAAATCTGTTAACTTCACTTCACATGATACGCCCCAGTAGAGTACTCCTGCTAAAACTCTTAGGGCGGCAGTGGCAGTTGATGCCGAGTTGCCACATCTAACCCGTGAAGCTCGCATTAGGCAGCAGGACCGGCTTAATGAGCTTGTTCTTGAAGCTGGCAGGCAGAATGAGGCCTTCCGAAAGGTGAATCCGGGAGCTGGTTCCTCTCATGTTGTTCATTCGCATGGGGAAAAATCCGGAGGCCACGCCTCCTCACCTCTTCCCGGTGGTGGGAGATCTCGGAGTGTGAACTCCGGGAAGCACAAAAAGATCCAAGTGTACGACCCGGCTGTCGCTGGAAAACAGCCCGCTGTAGAGCGACAGCCCGGTCAAGAACACATTACGCAAGGTGGTGGCCACAATGCTGCCCGAGTTCATCAAGAGGGGCAAGGAGGCAACCAAGATGGTCCATCTCGGCACCCGGCTGCCAACCCAGTTCAGCCTCAACCCGGTGCCGGAGCTGTTGTTCAGCCACGTATGGCTGCCCATGTGGTCAACCTGGTTCCCGAACCTGGTGCTGCACGGCAGAACAGATACAATGACGGTTACTCGGCAATGGTGCAAGCCGGGATCTCGGTTGGGGGCACGTGTTTTGCAACCGAGTGACTGTCGCACCCTGGCTTCTAAGGGATACTCATCGTACGAACTGGATAGTAGGTGCTTGGATTATGGGGCATAACTGCTCCCACGTCCCAGCTTCCTGGTAGGCCTGCGCTTATGCGCGACAACACAAGCCCTACTATTCCACCGTCGATGTAAACTATCCATTAGGAGTCACAGGCACTACTGTCGACGTACTTCATAACAAGCACGCACTGTACGTCGACAGCTTTGAACGAATGATTATCACAACTTATCTCTACGGCACAAAAGATAGAAATAAAGTTGCAACTGGCCTTCACTAAGGCAGAAATAGCAAATACAATCATCCAGAGGACACATGTCCCAACATAACATCCATTACAACAGCGGAAGCAATCAAAGGTGTCTGGGTACAGACAAATCCAACAGGCTTAAGAAGCCTAAGAAAATAAATAAGACGAAGCCCATCCACGTAGGTCCTGGATCCAGCCCTGGTCCAGCTAACTACTCGTCTGCAGTCTCGTCGAACTCCACAAAGTAGCCATCCTGGTGGTCATCGTAGCCGTAGTCGTACTCTGCGTAAACCACAGCCCCAACGGGGTCAGTACATCCAAGTACTGGCAAGCAAGACCCACAGTTCATCAAAGAGTTACCCGTCATCACAAGCATTGATGCTTGGGATCAACGGAAGAAAGGGGTGATATGAAAGTTGCTGCTGGCTGCTCTAACCAACTACAGAAGATAACTACAATTTCCGGCTAACAGAAAAGATAAGATCGAGGATTGTAACCAACTGAAAGATAACTTCAACCAAACCCATCCTGGATCTCGCCCCTTATCCAAAGAAGCAATCCGAGGATAACTCACGCAGTTGGATTAAGATGAATCAAGTTATTTGTGTGAATAACCTATTACTAGTCAAGTTATTAATCATTGGGTGAAACATGATTGATCATTATGTTGAAGTTGTCCTGAGTACTTGTTAGCCAGTACTTTCACCAAGTAATCCATAACCGCGGAAAATACGGCTTCTCGAGAAGATTATCCCTGCAGGGTTGCACCAATTTGGCCGTACACGCAAGAATAACCCGCCAGATGGGATGCCTCCCACCAAGCGGGGTACTCTACACAACCAACCATTCTCCGCATCAAGCCCAAAGCACCTTGGGCGCACGGCTAATCGAGCCCAGAAGAAAATGGACCCTCATAGCACTCTAAGAACGTGTCCCCCTATATGCCGACTACGAAAGTTCCACCCTGCGCTGGGCTCGCAAAAACATGCATGCGACAAATAGAAAGCACGAACTAAATGAGATGATTTGGACGAGATGCGAATCAGGTCAAGTTGAGGGGGGCGCCCATACTCGCTTCCCACATGCGGGTAGTGCGCTCATCATGGATCAGTAGACAAGACCCTTTTCCTATTAGGGTCGACACTAGCAGGCTCCAAAACCTCTCATGGGCCTCCTGCCGGTGCCTTATCATCAAATTATTATTACCATTAGCAATTAATAGGATTGATTGATTAACATCGAGACCCCGGTACAAATAATATGATAGTAACAGCAGTAACCGACAACAGACTCGAGTAAAAGCAACCCTAAGCATGCTAGATAATACTAAGGCACAAACAAAGGCTGTAGGTATGGAGGTGAGGCAGTATCATTGGTTCAGGGTATCATGTGATAGGTTCGGAGAACAAGCAACGATACATAGGGCTAGCAATAGTAGACAAAAGGATAGTATCGACAACAAGTGTGGAAAGGAACTCGATGATTCATGTGAGTGATAACTTGCCTGGAAGCTCAACAGCCGGGTACTGAGCTAGGTCCTGGGTAGTGGTGTCGTAAGGATCGTCGGTCTCAACGTAGTCGTCGTCTAACCGAGAAGAAGCAAACAAACCAAACAGGAATGTAAACAATCATTGCCATGGCATGGTGCACAATCAATATGATGCATGACAAGTTAATAGTGCAGCAAAATAAACTGACTAACATGATAGCACAAATTAAATGGACCCATATGCAAGGGTTGCATATGGAGAAGGATCCATTGAAATAAGTGGAACAAATGATTTACAATTATTTATTAGGTGATAGTTGTTATCATGATGCATGCATGATGATGATGACAAGATAACAACAAATAACAATAATAGGTGCAAAGGAAAAGGAATAAAACAAGTTTAGAAATTACTTATTAAGTTTGGAAAATTTTGGTTACTTAAACATGCCACACATACAATTATTGTTTTCACCAATTTAAAGTGTGCAAAACAATTTACAAGTTTTATATTTGAAAAGAACATCAAATTTTAGTTGAATTACATGTTTCACATTTTGAAATTGGACTTAGGATTATTTAATTATGAATTAAACAATATTAAACAAGTTTTAATTGAATTTAAAACAAGCTTAAATATTAATTGAATTTTATTTGTTCAAACCATAAATTCAAATTCACATTTGAAAAGTTCACACTTTGGTGGTTTGAAAACATAATTTGCATGTTCAAAAATATTTTATATTAATCAAGTTATGATTTTATCAAATTTAATTGAATTAAACAAGGTTTAAATTGTTTAGGCAATTTAAATTATTCAACCAATGAAACAAGTTTTATATTTGAATAGAACATTCAAAAAGGTGTGAAAAACATATTTTATTTGAATTATTTGAAAACAGTATGAATTAGTTATGAATTATTTCAATTTGCATTTGAACTATTCAAATTTGAAATTTAAAAGTATTTTGAAAACTCAAAACAGAACACAAATAAGTTATTTGGAAAGATTATGAAATTTGGAGCAATAAACATATAAAGTTTGTATTTATTGGATTCATATAATAAAAGTTATTGAATTTCAAAGTTTGGTTTTAATTCTGTTTATTAAAAGAGATTTTGGAATTTTTGAATTGCGCAGAAATTCTTTTGTTACTCAGCCTCACGCTATCCACTGCCACTGTGCAGTGGGCCAGTGACAGCGTGGCACTGCGCAAGCACTGGCGTGGCCACGGGGTCTATGACAGTGGGCCAGTGCAGTGGAAGAAATTCCACAAAAAAGGTTGGGCTTGCGGGGCATCGAACCCGCAACCACGAGCTGCGCGCACAAGTTCAGTACCACTGCGGTACGCTTCAGTCTTTGACAGTAGAGGGGTTGGTTTCAGGTTAAGGTTCAGTTCGAACATAACTGAACTTCCTGACGAAACTCTTGCGCGGCGGACAGACGCGGTGCTCGCCGGCGGGAAACGACGCTACGGTGCTCGATTTGGAATCGTAGGACGTGCACGAGTACAAGGGAGATGCAGCAGAAGGGAGAGGGAAGGAAGTGGTGCTCACCACCGGAGTAATTCGAAGCGGAGGCGGAAGGTGACGCACGGTGACGACAGGTGGCCGCGGCGAGGAAGTAGACGGCGCCGTCGACGTGGATGTACTCCTGGCTCCCTCTGGTGTCCGCTGCGTAGAGGAAGAAGAGACGGTGCAGTTGCAGCAAACGATCGAGGACGAAGACCCCTGCAACAGCGGTGCGAGCGACGGATTCAGAAAACGTGGCGCGGTGGCCGGAGAGGGAGAAGAAACGCGGCGTCGATCTGAGGGTTACCCGTGATGCTTCTGGTGTCCAAAGGGGAGAAGGGAGATTGGTGAAACGATTCCGCAGCTCAGGTAGGGTGGTGGCTAGCCATGGCGTCGACGCCGTGCAAGGGTTCAGAGATCGCCGCCGGGTGGTGCAGAACAGGAACGAATCCGGCCAGCGAGAGGGAGAAGAACGGCGGCGGTCGAGGGGAACTAGTCTCCTAGGGTTAGGGTTAGGTGGCGCAGGCCCTAGGCTCATTTTATAGGCGCCAGGAGCTTGGACTGCCGCCGGAGGCGCACGGGGTTGCGGTGGCTCCGCCCAATTCTCTGCCGTACGGGGCGACGAAGGAGAAATAGAAGGGCGGCACGAATCTTGGCGCAGCGAAGCGGTAAGCTAGGGGAAAAGCGGGCTGGGTCGCGCGCGGGGGTAGGCTTAGCGGGCTGGGCTGCTTATCCGCTGCGCGCGCTGTAGTTTAGCTGCTTTTTATTTTTCTGCTTTTATTTTTTTTGCTGAAACAGTTTTTGGAATAATTTGTTAAGGTTTTGGTTAAGAAAAATTTCAGAAAAATTTAGTTAAGCTTTTTAAGTAATTAGAAACCATATTGTAAGATTGGATTTCAAAAAGTAGTAATTTAAAATGGGGTTGGTATTTGAAACCAAATTAGAGGAATTTTAGTATTAATAAAACATTAAGAAAACATGCATTCGAATAGGGTCACCCCTAGGGTTTTTGGAATGATTTAAAGGGGCAATGGTTTGGTGAGTTGTTATGGTTTTAAAAAGGTACTGAATTTTAAGGGTTGGTTTGAATTGGAAAAAAAATGATTTGGAGTTGATGATTCAAATTAATTGATTTGATTAAACCAACAATTGAGAAAGTGATCATTGCTTGATTTATTTGGGAAAACAATGAAAGGTTTTGTTTTGCAACTCTTGGTTTGAAAAGATTGTAACAGACAAGTGTGAAAACAAGGTTTGATTCATTATGAAAACAATGCAACAGAAATAAAATGAGGATGATGCCATGATGCATTGCATCAATTAAACAAAGAAGTAAAACAACTAGGGTGTTTTCATACTTGGATGTTACAAAACGCCCCCCCTTGAAGGAATCGCGCCCCGAGATTCCCTACTGAGAAATGAACAGGTCCGGATACTTCTTGCGAAGATCCTCTTCGGTCTCCCACGTTGCCTCTTTATCGGAATGATGCGACCATTGGACTTTCAAGAACTTGGTGCTCTTGTTGCGAGTCTTACGTTCGGTCTCATCGAGAATACGAATAGGGTGCTCCTCATAAGATAGATCATCTTGCAGTTCAATGGAATCATGATCAACTGCACGATCTGGATCTTTGAAACACTTCTTGAGTTGTGACACGTGGAACACATCGTGCACTTTGGATAGTTTTTCTGGAAGTTCAAGACGATAAGCATTCTCTGCACGTCTTGAGAGGATGTTGAAAGGGCCAATGTATCTTGGTGCAAGCTTTCCTTTCACACCAAAACGATGAGTGCCTCTGAGGGGAGTTACACGGAGATATGCCTTATCACCAGGTGCATAGACCATATCCCTGTGCTTGCTATCATAATAGCTCTTCTGACGAGACTGAGCAATCCTGAGATTGTCACGAATGATACGAACTTTCTCCTCGGCTTCCTTAACAATGTCAGGGCCTAAGAGTGAACGTTCACCAACTCCAGACCAATTGATTGGACTCCTGCATCTGCGACCATACAGTGCCTCAAATGGTGCCATGCCTAGGCTTGCCTGGTAGCTGTTGTTGTAGGAGAATTCAGCATATGGAAGGCAATCCTCCCATTTCATGCCAAAGGAGAGACCACATGCTCTGAGCATATCCTCGAGAATCTGATTGACTCTTACGACTTGCCCCTGAGACTGAGGGTGGTAAGCTGTGCTGAACAGAAGTTTGGTGCCCAATGCTTCTTGAAAACTCTTCCAGAAATGAGAAGTGAAGATACTTCCACGGTCTGAGCTTATTTCCAATGGAACACCATGAAGAGGAACAACCTTTGCTGTGTAGAGCTCTGCTAACTGGCTAGCTGAGATAGTTTCCTTTACAGCATAGAAGTGAGCAACCTTAGTGAGACGATCAATAACAACGAAGATTGCATCGTTGCCCTTCCTGGACTTTGGAAACCCAGTAACGAAGTCCATTTCAATCATGTCCCACTTCCACTCAGGAATTTTCAGAGGTTGGAGTAGACCTGCTGTTTTTTGATGGACTGCCTTAACACGTTGACAAACGTCGCATTCAGAAACGTATTGAGCAATTTCACGTTTCATGCCAGGCCACCAATACAGAGTCTTGAGATCCTGGTACATCTTTGTACTTCCAGGGTGAATGGATAGAGGAGTTTCATGAGCCTCCTTGAGAATGATATCCTTGAGACTTTGAATCTGAGGAACTGCAATGCGTCCTTCGAAGAACACAGTTCCCTTGTCATCAATTGAGAAGGACTTGAACTTATCACTGCCCTCTTTGATTTGCTCTACCATCTTCTTGATTTCATTATCACGAAGTTGTTCAGAACGAATCTTGTCCTCAAGAGTTGGGCTGGCTGTCAAGCTAGCAAGGTATCCTTCAGGAACAAGACCAAGGTTCAGCTTCTGGAATTCTTCATGAAGTGGAGGTTGGCTTTCCATGATCATGAGATTATTGCAATAGGATTTGCGACTGAGAGCATCGGCCATAACATTAGCCTTGCCTGGAGTGTAAGAAATGGTGAGATCAAAGTCTTTAATCTTCTCAATCCATCTCCTTTGCCTGAGGTTCAGATCTGGCTGAGTGAAGATGTATTTCAGACTCTTATGATCGGAAAAGATTTCAGTTTTGTTACCCAACAAGTATTGTCTCCATTTCTTGAGGGCAAACACAACTGCTGCAAGTTCAAGATCATGAGTGGGATAGTTTTGCTCATGCGGGTTCAACTGACGTGAAGCATAAGCCACAACTTGACGTTCTTGCATAAGAACTGCTCCTAGGCCTTGGAGAGATGCATCACAGAATATCTGGAAAGGTTTGGTAGTATCTGGGCCAACTAGAACAGGTGTGGAAGTGACTTTAGTCTTCAGGAGGTTGAAACTCTCATCACATTGTGGAGTCCAAACGAACTTTTTGTCCTTCTTTGTGAGATCAGTGAGAGGTTTGGCAATCTTGGAAAAGTTTTGGACGAAACGACGGTAATAGCTAGCCAAGCCAAGAAAACTTCTGACTTGCTTCACCGTCTTAGGGGGTTTCCAATCAACAATTGCCTTAACCTTTTCAGGATCAATGGCAATGCCTTTGGCAGAGATGATATGACCAAGATATGCAACTTCTGGAATCCAGAACTCACATTTGGAAAACTTGGCATACAGACGATGCTCGCCAAGTTTCATGAGAGTGAGACGAAGGTGTTCTCCATGCTCTTCCTCGGATTTGGAATAGACTAGAATGTCATCGAGATATACCACAACGAACTTGTCGAGGTATTCATGGAAGACAGAATTCATGAGTCTTGAGAACGTTGCCGGTGCATTGGTGAGACCAAAGGCATGACGGTGTATTCATATAGACCGTAACGAGTGGTGAAAGCTTGTCTTAGGAATATCTTCCTTTCTGATCTTTATCTGATGGTACCCCATCCTCAAGTCCAACTTTGAGAATATTGAGGCTCCAGCAAGTTGATCAAAAAGGTCATCGATACGAGGAAGTGGATACTTGTTCTTGATTGTTTTCTCGTTGAGAGGACGATAGTCAACCACGAGTCTTATTGTTTGATCCTTCTTGGCAACAAACAGAGTTGGGCAACCCCAAGCGGAGGAACTAGGCTGAATGTAACCTTTGTCCATGTACATATCGATTTGCTCCTTCAACAATTTCAGTTCAGGAGGAGCTATCTTGTATGGATGCTTAGAGATTGGAGCAGTACCTGGCTCAAGCTCGATCACGAACTCAACTGCTCTGTCCGGGGGCATCCCTGGCAACTCTTCTGGAAAGACGTCAGGGAATTCACAAACCACCGGAACATTTTCAATTGCAGGAAGGGGTTTGGCATCGAGGTTGAACAGCTGAACAGAACTTGATCCATATGGAGAATAGACTATCTGGCCTGAAGTGTGGGAGAGAGTTATTGACTTTTGAGCACAGTCAATTTTTGCTTTGTGGGTCTTCAACCAATCCATACCCAGAATGACATCAATGTCAGAATTTCCCAGCAACATGAGTGAAGCAAGGAATATGCGACCTCCAATTAGGATCTCGTTGTCCATGCTTATCTTGGAAGTCAACATTTGCGGTCCCGGAGAGTGAACAGTCATTTGATTGCTTAGCGGAACCAGAACTAGGTTGTATGCTTTTGCAAAAATCTTTGACACAAATGAATGCGATGCTCCAGTATCAAACAACACTTTAGCTGGAATAGAGTTTACGGGTAATATACCGAGAACGACGTCAGCAGCTTCCTCAGCTTTGTCGGCCTTGATATGGTTCACCCTCGCGTTCCTCCCGACAGGCCTGTAGTTGGAGTTGAAGGCTTTAGCCGGGGGAGCACGAACCATAGCCTGGTTGGTGTTGGGGCGAGGAGGTAGGGGTAGCTGCTTCTGAGTGCACTTATCAGCATAGTGTCCAGTATCCTTGCACTTGTAGCAAGTGACGACACGAGAAGGACCTGGCCTTGGCTGCCCCATTGGAATCCTCTGACCCTGCATCTGAGATGGGTTGGGTGGGCGGGGACCAAAGCCTGGAGAAGCTTGGGCATTTGGAGCCCGAGTGACAGCCCCATTTGGCACCCAGATGCGGCGCTTCTGCGGAGGGGTGGTCATGTTGGAGGAGGAACCACCCTCACGCGAGTGCTTGCGCGACTCTTCGAACGCCTTGCGCCCATTCTCCTCATTGAGCGCGGTGTTCACAAGCTCCACGAAGTCCTTGCACTTGATGTTGGTGAGAGCGTACTTCAGTTCCGGGTTAAAACGTCGGCGGAACCTTGCCATCTTCCTGGCTTCGGTGGACACTTCGTCACCAGCGTACCGAGCGAGACGATTGAACTCGTTCTGGTAGCCGAGGACGTCCAGCTTGCCCTGTCTGAGAGAGCAGAATTCCTCACGCATCCTTTCCATGAGACCATCCGGGATGTGGTGCTTCAGGAAGGCATCCTTGAAACATCCCCAGTTGATAGGAAAGCCAGCTCTCATGGTCTGGTAGTTCTCCCACCAAGTAGCTGCCTGACCCTTCAGTAGGTAGGTGGCATACTTGACCTTATCCTCTTCCGCAACATGAGCAATCTCCAGAGCTCTTGCTACGTCACGGATCCAGTCATCAGCATCCAGGGGCTCACGTGTTGCCACGAAAGCTTTTGGGCCCAAGCTGAGGAAGTCCTTGATGGTGACCCTTGGAGCATTCTGGTTTTGGTGCTGGTTAGCCTGGATCTGGGCCATCTGTGTCACCACTTGGGTCATCTGAGCTAACAGTTCCCCCATTGGTGGTGGCGGAGGCGGGTTGTTCCTGGTTGGAGGCATCCTGAACAGAAATTCATTTTAGCACAACAACAGAAAAGGATAGACTCGGTAACCGAAAGATAGATTATTCCGACGCATGAATAGATAACCAACAGGTACACCATCACATGTTCAAATACATCAGAATATCCAACAGACCAATACATGGTTCGAAAGACAAGGATAACTAAACATAGCTAGGAATGGATACATCGGTACTCCCATGCTCATCACGCAGGACGGCGGTGAGTAGTACGACGAGAGATACGGTGCGGAGGAATCCCACGGAAGTAGGTATGACGACGATCCCTGTAGATAGGAACTGCTCTGAGAGCAACTCTCGGTGTGGTGAAGTAGAAAGCGTCGTGTCCCTGTGCTCCATAGCGGGGAATCCCTGTGTAACCAGCTCCGAGGTCGAGAAGTGGGCCCCTGACCGGCTCGTAACCTCCAGCATCTGGCAGAGGAAAACCCAGTGTCTGCTGGAAACGCGCAAAGCGGTCGTCTCCAACGAAGTCTGTGGTGTACGTCGCCAGACGCGTCAAAGCCAGATAGAGCTGCTCCCTGACTGAGGCCAACTCCTGAGCAAGTGTGGAAGCAACAGCGTCACTGTGCCACACGAACTGTGCAGTGGTGTGCAGCCTGGAGCTATCATCCTCGTAGGTATCCAGGTTGCGGTGGAGAGTGAAGTGAACTCCCGCTGCCGTGATGTAACCACGGGGGATGTGACGATAGATGGAATCATCAAACCCCCAGTAGTCAGCACGGAGAACGGTGAGACTCACGTACGCTGCCTGCTGCACGGCCATATCCACTGTGGAACCTACTGCCTCGTACTGGTGGGCAATGCTCCTGCCATCATCCGACAGAATGTAGACGATAGCCCGGTAGCAAGTCTGGTCAAACTCTCGCTGGTGCTCGTAGACCTGGTACTCTGGTGCCCAACGGAACCCCAGATAGGTAACCATGTCCCTCAGCGTCTCCGGAAAACCGGCGGTGCTCTCACGGCGAGTCATGCGAACCACCTGCGGGTAGTAGCTGAGACCCATCTGCAGATGATTTGGAAGGTTTTGATTAGACTCCGGTAGATGAAAAAGGATGTGGAAAACAACAATAAGGTTCAACGGACGATAAGGATGTTGAAAAGAACATGATATCGAAGCAACATCGGGAAAACGAGACCAAAAGTCCTGAGGTACTAAGGAGAACCCAAAACACGTGAAATCCTAACTTGAAAGTTTAGGTGAGAAAAGAAAAACAACGTTGCACTTCCTTACCAGAAAAGGGTGGGTGGGTGGGGAAAGAAGAAAAATGGCAGAATTCCTACTCTCACGTTTCATTTTTTCCTATATAGCTACAAAATAGTTTCTAGACTCAACTGCGACTAGTAAAAGGGATCCTACAGGCAGACAGGCTCTGATACCATTTGTCGCACCCTGGCTTCTAAGGGATACTCATCGTACGAACTGGATAGTAGGTGCTTGGATTATGGGGCATAACTGCTCCCACGTCCCAGCTTCCTGGTAGGCCTGCGCTTATGCGCGACAACACAAGCCCTACTATTCCACCGTCGATGTAAACTATCCATTAGGAGTCACAGGCACTACTGTCGACGTACTTCATAACAAGCACGCACTGTACGTCGACAGCTTTGAACGAATGATTATCACAACTTATCTCTACGACACAAAAGATAGAAATAAAGTTGCAACTGGCCTTCACTAAGGCAGAAATAGCAAATACAATCATCCAGAGGACACATGTCCCAACATAACATCCATTACAACAGCGGAAGCAATCACAGGTGTCTGGGTACAGACAAATCCAACAGGCTTAAGAAGCCGGAGAAAATAAATAAGACGAAGCCCATCCACGTAGGTCCTGGATCCAGCCCTGGTCCAGCTAACTACTCGTCTGCAGTCTCGTCGAACTCCACAAAGTAGTCATCCTGGTGGTCATCGTAGCCGTAGTCGTACTCTGCGTAAACCACAGCCCCAACGGGGTCAGTACATCCAAGTACTAGCAAGCAAGACTCACAGTTCATCAAAGAGTTACCCGTCATCACAAGCATTGATGCTTGGTATCAACGGAAGAAAGGGGTGATATGAAAGTTGCTGCTGGCTGCTCTAACCAACTACAGAAGATAACTACAATTTCCGGCTAACAGAAAAGATAAGATCGAGGATTGTAACCAACTGAAAGATAACTTCAACCAAACCCATCCTGGATCTCGCCCCTTATCCAAAGAAGCAATCCGAGGATAACTCACGCAGTTGGATTAAGATGAATCAAGTTATTTGTGTGAATAACCTATTACTAGTCAAGTTATTAATCATTGGGTGAAACATGATTGATCATTATGTTGAAGTTGTCCTGAGTACTTGTTAGCCAGTACTTTCACCAAGTAATCCATAACCGCGGAAAACACGGCTTCTCGAGAAGATTATCCCTGCAGGGTTGCACCAATTTGGCCGTACACGCAAGAATAACCCGCCAGATGGGATGCCTCCCACCAAGCGGGGTACTCTACACAACCAACCATTCTCCGCATCAAGCCCAAAGCACCTTGGGCGCACGGCTAATCGAGCCCAGAAGAAAATGGACCCTCATAGCACTCTAAGAACGTGTCCCCCTATATGCCGACTACGAAAGTTCCACCCTGCGCTGGGCTCGCAAAAACATGCATGCGGCAAATAGAAAGCACGAACTAAATGAGATGATTTGGACGAGATGCGAATCAGGTCAAGTTGAGGGGGGCGCCCATACTCGCTTCCCACATGCGGGTAGTGCGCTCATCATGGATCAGTAGACAAGACCCTTTTCCTATTAGGGTCGACACTAGCAGGCTCCAAAACCTCTCATGGGCCTCCTGCCGGTGCCTTATCATCAAATTATTATTACTATTAGCAATTAATAGGATTGATTGATTAACATCGAGACCCCGGTACAAATAATATGATAGTAACAACAGTAACCGACAACAGACTCGAGTAAAAGCAACCCTAAGCATGCTAGATAATACTAAGGCACAAACAAAGGCTGTAGGTATGGAGGTGAGGCAGTATCATTAGTTCAGGGTATCATGTGATAGGTTCGGAGAACAAGCAACGATACATAGGGCTAGCAATAGTAGACAAAAGGATAGTATCGACAACAAGTGTGGAAAGGAACTCGATGATTCATGTGAGTGATAACTTGCCTGGAAGCTCAACAGCCGGGTACTGAGCTAGGTCCTGGGTAGTGGTGTCATAAGGATCGTCGGTCTCAACGTAGTCGTCGTCTAACCGAGAAGAAGCAAACAAACCAAACAGGATTGTAAACAATCATTGCCATGGCATGGTGCACAATCAATATGATGCATGACAAGTTAATAGTGCAGCAAAATAAACTGACTAACATGATAGCACAAATTAAATGGACCCATATGCAAGGGTTGCATATGGAGAAGGATCCATTGAAATAATTGGAACAAATGATTTACAATTATTTATTAGGTGATAGTTGTTATCATGATGCATGCATGATGATGATGACAAGATAACAACAAATAACAATAATAGGTGCAAAGGAAAAGGAATAAAACAAGTTTAGAAATTACTTATTAAGTTTGGAAAATTTTGGTTACTTAAACATGCCACACATACAATTATTGTTTTCACCAATTTAAAGTGTGCAAAACAATTTACAAGTTTTATATTTGAAAAGAACATCAAATTTTAGTTGAATTACATGTTTCACATTTTGAAATTGGACTTAGGATTATTTAATTATGAATTAAACAATATTAAACAAGTTTTAATTGAATTTAAAACAAGCTTAAATATTAATTGAATTTTATTTGTTCAAACCATAAATTCAAATTCACATTTGAAAAGTTCACACTTTGGTGGTTTGAAAACATAATTTGCATGTTCAAAAATATTTTATATTAATCAAGTTATGATTTTATCAAATTTAATTGAATTAAACAAGGTTTAAATTGTTTAGGCAATTTAAATTATTCAACCAATGAAACAAGTTTTATATTTGAATAGAACATTCAAAAAGGTGTGAAAAACATATTTTATTTGAATTATTTGAAAACAGTATGAATTAGTTATGAATGATTTCAATTTGCATTTGAACTATTCAAATTTGAAATTTAAAAGTATTTTGAAAACTCACAACAGAACACAAATAAGTTATTTGGAAAGATTATGAAATTTGGAGCAATAAACATATAAAGTTTGTATTTATTGGATTCATATAATAAAAGTTATTGAATTTCAAAGTTTGGTTTTAATTCTGTTTATTAAAAGAGATTTTGGAATTTTTGAATTGCGCAGAAATTCTTTTGTTACTCAGCCTCACGCTATCCACTGCCACTGCGCAGTGGGCCAGTGACAGCGTGGCACTGCGCAAGCGCTGGCGTGGCCACGGGGTCTATGACAGTGGGCCAGTGCAGTGGAAGAAATTCCACAAAAACGGTTGGGCTTGCGGGGCATCGAACCCGCAACCACGAGCTGCGCGCACAAGTTCAGTACCACTGCGGTACGCTTCAGTCTTTGACAGTAGAGGGGTTGGTTTCAGGTTAAGGTTCAGTTCGAACATAACTGAACTTCCTGACGAAACTCTTGCGCGGCGGACAGACGCGGTGCTCGCCGGCGGGAAACGACGCTACGGTGCTCGATTTGGAATCGTAGGACGTGCACGAGTACAAGGGAGATGCAGCAGAAGGGAGAGGGAAGGAAGTGGTGCTCACCACCGGAGTAATTCGAAGCGGAGGCGGACGGTGACGCACGGTGACGACAGGTGGCCGCGGCGAGGAAGTAGACGGCGCCGTCGACGTGGATGTACTCCTGGCTCCCTCTGGTGTCCGCTGCGTAGAGGAAGAAGAGACGGTGCAGTTGCAGCAAACGATCGAGGACGAAGACCCCTGCAACGGCGGTGCGAGCGACGGATTCAGAAAACATGGCGCGGTGGCCGGAGAGGGAGAAGAAACGCGGCGTCGATTTGAGGGTTACCCGTGATGCTTCTGGTGTCCAAAGGGGAGAAGGGAGATTGGTGAAACGATTCCGCAGCTCAGGTAGGGTGGTGGCTAGCCATGGCGTCGACGCCGTGCAAGGGTTCAGAGATCGCCGCCGGGTGGTGCAGAACAGGAACGAATCCGGCCAGCGAGAGGGAGAAGAACGGCGGCGGTCGAGGGGAACTAGTCTCCTAGGGTTAGGGTTAGGTGGCGCAGGCCCTAGGCTCGTTTTATAGGCGCCAGGAGCTTGGACTGCCGCCGGAGGCGCGCGGGGTTGCGGTGGCTCCGCCCGATTCTCTGCCGTACGGGGCGACGAAGGAGAAATAGAAGGGCGGCACGAATCTTGGCGCAGCGAAGCGGTAAGCTAGGGGAAAAGCGGGCTGGGTCGCGCGCGGGGGTAGGCTTAGCGGGCTGGGCTGCTTATCCGCTGCGCGCGCTGTAGTTTAGCTGCTTTTTATTTTTCTGCTTTTATTTTTTTTGCTGAAACAGTTTTTGGAATAATTTGTTAAGGTTTTGGTTAAGAAAAATTTCAGAAAAATTTAGTTAAGCTTTTTAAGTAATTAGAAACCATATTGTAAGATTGGATTTCAAAAAGTTGTAATTTAAAATGGGGTTGGTATTTGAAACCAAATTAGAGGAATTTTAGTATTAATAAAACATTAAGAAAACATGCATTCGAATAGGGTCACCCCTAGGGTTTTTGGAATGATTTAAAGGGGCAATGGTTTGGTGAGTTGTTATGGTTTTAAAAAGGTACTGAATTTTAAGGGTTGGTTTGAATTGGAAAAAAAATGATTTGGAGTTGATGATTTAAATTAATTGATTTGATTAAACCAACAATTGAGAAAGTGATCATTGCTTGATTTATTTGGGAAAACAATGAAAGGTTTTGTTTTGCAACTCTTGGTTTGAAAAGATTGTAACAGACAAGTGTGAAAACAAGGTTTGATTCATTATGAAAACAATGCAACAGAAATAAAATGAGGATGATGCCATGATGCATTGCATCAATTAAACAAAGAAGTAAAACAACTAGGGTGTTTTCATACTTGGATGTTACAGTGACGCAACATACAAGCTGGACATGATTTATCAGTCCGAGGAGATGGAGCTGCAAGGCCCGCCGGGACCACTTTGCTTTGGTCCCAGGATCATGAATGAGCCAGCGGTCCAAAAGTTCCAGCTGGCAAGAGGGAGCAAAACCTATGATGGGAGCACCAAGCCGGAAGACTGGCTGAACGATTATGTCACTACCGTGCACATTGCTGGTGGCAACCGCAGATGGGCGGTGAGATATGTGCCCCACATGTTGGAGGGCCCAGCCCGAATTTGGCTCAACAACCTACCGAGAGACAACATCAATTGCTGGCTTGATTTCTCGGAGGCCTTCATCAGCAACTTCACAAGCACCTACAAGAGGCCAAACCAGCCACAAGACCTCTTTGCGTGCAAGCAGAGGGAAGAAGAGACAGACCGAGAGTACCTAACTCGGTGGAGCACACTTAGGAACACATGTGAGGGTGTGAACGAGTCTCAGGATATTTCCTGGTTCGCTCAAGGCTGCCGACATGGCAGCATGCTGTGGCAGAAACTACAGAGGGAGATGCCGAGTACGCTCGCCGAGACCATCAAGATTGCTGATATGTATGCACTCGGTGATCCAACTCAGCCTCTGCTCGATTCGTTCGAGCCGAGAAGGAGAAACCAAGGCCATGATGGTGGCTGGCGGAATGATCGCCAAGACTACCGGAACAAGAGGCGGGATGACAGGCCGGATTTCAAATCATGTAGCCGCGGTTGATCCGGATCAACCTGATGCAGGCAGCAGCCAGAGGCAAAAGAACACTGGGCCCCAGTATGGGCAAAACCAGAATCAAGGCCAGAACTACAAGAAGCAGTACAATGATCCCAACCAGTCCGGAGATGCTCCTAAGAGGTTTTACTTTGAGATGATGAGGTATGGGTCATGCAGCTACCACACTCGGCATCCGAGTAGGCTGGCAAACCATACTTCCGGACAGTGCAGCTGGTGGGACCGGATCAAAAGTGAGGGATTTGGCCAATTGCCTCCTCTTCCGCTCTCGGGTGCCAATGTGCAGCCTATCCGGGCAGCTGCTCCCAGGCTTGCCGAGAGCCAGAGGCGGAGGAATGTGAACCAAGTGGCGCAGGGGGCCAACAACAACAACAACACCCGCAACAACTAAAACAATAACTACTACATTCGCAACAACAACCGCAACAACAACTTCAACCGGAACAACAACAACAACAACAATGATGACAATGCCGGCAGCGGAGGCCGAAACCAGTACCAGGAGCACCATCAGAGCTATATGGTGTTCACAACGGAGCCGGATGACAAGCAGAGCTTGCGCAGGCGTACGATGGAGGTGAACGTCGTGATGCCGGCAGTACCGGATTACATGCATTGGTGCGACAAGGACATTGTCTGGTCCCGGGCTGATCATCCCAAGATTATGCCTAACCCGGGTAGCTATGCCTTGGTGGTGGACCCAACCTTCATTGGGCCCAAGATCAATGTGAAGTTCAGCAAGGTGCTGATCAACAACGGTAGCAGCATCAACATTCTTTACCGCGACACCATGGAGAAGCTCGGTCACTCCGAGAACATGCTTCTGCCTAGCCAGACTACCTTTCGCGGCATCGTACCCGGCGTATCTTGTGCTTCTATCGGCCGGGTTTGGATTGATGTGCTCTTTGGCACCAGGGAGAACTGCCGGACTGAGTGCTTGCATTTCGAGGTAGTTGATCTCTAGAGACCCTACCAAGCTCTACTCGGCAGACCGGCTCTATCCAAGTTCATGGCCTCTACTCATGCGGCCTATCTGAAGATGAAGCTTCCCAGTCCCAACGGCATCATCACCATCTTGGGTGATTACAAATGCTCTCTAGAGTGCGCATCTGCTAGATCTCGGCTAGTCGATTCCATGGTTATTGCGGCCGAGAAGAAGAAGATACATGAGGTGGTGGCCATGGCCCAAGTAGCTCAACTCGGCATGCCCGGGATGCCCAGCTCTCAGCACAGTGCCACTTTTCAGGCCTCTCAGGAGACCAAGAAGGTGCAGATCGACCCGGAGTTCCCCGAGCGTGTTTCCATAATCGATGCCGGGTTGGAGGAGAAATAGGAAAGCGCGCTCATCCACTTCCTCCGTGAGAATCGGGATGTCTTTGCCTGGTCCAATCAGGATCTGCCGGGTGTCCCGAGGCAGTTGGTTGAGCAATCTTTGCATGTGCGGCCGGATGCCAAGCCGGTGAAGCAAGCCCTGCGCCGCTTTGCAGCAGAAAGAAGGAAAGTCATTGGTGATGAGATCGCAAGGCTGTTAGCAAGCGGATTCATCATGGAGGTACTGCATCTGGATTGGCTGGCCAATCCGGTCATGGTGGAGAAGAAGAAGGACGATCCCATGGTCATTGTGGTGTGGCGCATGTGCGTTGATTACACCGACTTGAACAAGGCCTGCCCCAAGGACCCATTCCCACGGCCCCGGATAGATCAGGTGATCGACTCCACTGCCGGGTGCGAACTTTTGTCTTTCATTGATGCCTACTTTGGTTTTCACCAGCTTCCACTAAACCTGGCTGATCAAATAAAGACTCCTTTCATTACCCCATATGTGGCTTATTGCTATGGTGTCATGTGCTTTGGGTTGAGAAATGTTGGGGCCACATACCAGAGATGCATGCAGAAATTCTTGCATGAGCAGATAGGCAAAAATGTGCAAGTGTATGTGGATGACATAGTCATCAAGACCAAAGAGAAACACACAATCCTAAGTGATGTTAAAAAAAATCGCAAACTTGCGAAAGTACCGGATGAAGCTGAACCCGACCAAGTGCACTTTTTCCGGCTGGGAAGTTACTCGGTTTCCTCATATCTAGCCGGGGTATCAAGGCCAACCCCTCCAAAATAAAATCCATTGAGAGCATGTCTCTCCCGAGATCACTGAAAGATGTGCAGAATTTTACCGGGTGCCTGGCTTGCCTTAGCCGATTCATTGGGAGCATGGGCGAGAAGGCCTTACCACTGTACCAGCTCATGAAGAAAAGCGACAAGTTCGTTTGGACACCACAATCCAATGTGGCGTTCAAGGAGCTCAAGACCATGCTGGGAACCGCTCCGGTTCTGGCTTCTCCTCTCCCTAAGGAGCCAATGCTGCTCTATATTGCATCTACCAACCGGTTTGTGAGTGTGGTGGTAGTAGTGGAGCGAGAAGAGGAGGGAATGTCGGTGCAGAGGAAGATTTATTACTTGTGTGAGGTGGTCTCCAGCTCGAAGCAAAATTATCCTCACTACCAGAAGCTGACATATGGAGTCTATATGGCTGCCAAGAAGCTCAAGAACTATTTCCAAGAGCATCCAATTACAGTTGTGAGCACTGCTCCCATCTCGGAAATTATGGGCAACAAGGATGCAAGTGGCCGGGTAGCCAAGTGGGCGATTGAGCTAGC
Organism: Alopecurus myosuroides; assembly: GCA_028641055.1. NCBI lineage: Eukaryota > Viridiplantae > Streptophyta > Magnoliopsida > Poales > Poaceae > Alopecurus > Alopecurus myosuroides. The sequence continues at coordinate 324,760,264 of CM054057.1, read as the reverse complement.
CACTTATACCCCGATGTATGCAAGAAGAGAAGCCATCAAATCTCAAGCCCTGGCGGATTTTTTCGTCGATTGGGCCGAAATGCAGTATGAGCCTCCCCTGCCGGAAACAAACTTTTGGCGAATGCATTTCGATGGCTCCAAGGTGAAAGAGGGACTCGGTTCTGGCATTGTGCTCACCTCACCCAAGCGGGATCAGCTCAAGTATGTCTTGCGAATCCACTTTGCGGCATCCAACAATGTGGCCGAGTATGAGGCCCTGGTCCACAGATTGAAAGTGTCCAAAGAAATTGGTGTCCGCCGAATAATATGCTATGGTGACTCGGATCTGGTGGTTTAAGAAGCCTTGGCGACTTGGGACGCGTTGGATGCCAATATGGCGTCTTATCGGTTCCTTGTCCAAAATATGTCCGGATTCTTTGATGGGTGTGAGTTCCACCACGTTCACCACGCTGAGAATCATGTTGTTGACGCTCTGTCCAAGTTGGGCTCTTTTCAGTAGTTCGTCCCGCCGGGAATTTCTCTGGAGCATTTGAGGAAACCATCCATCAAGCCTTCACCCGAGTCGGATTCGATTTTTGTCCCGGCAGTGCCGGACTCAGAAGTTGTGCCTATGGAGATTGATGAGGGGATCATGATGGAGAACCTGGGGACTGCTTCTGTCAACCCGGGGATTGTCGCATTCATCTCGGCGATTATTTCTCAGCACTCGGGGACTCGTCTCCAACTCGGAGCAAGTCATGTCAGTCGATCCAATGGAGGTGTATGAACCAGTATTTCCTACTCGGGGGATACCGAGTTGGGCTCAACCCATATTATCCTTTCTGGCGGATGACGCTCTGTCGGATGACGAGATCTTGGCCAGACAAATACAGAGAAGATCCAAGGGCTACACCATCATCAACAAGTAACTATACAAGAGAAGTGCTCCAGCGTTGTGTCGAGCCGGAAGAGGGAGAAGAGATTCTCAGAGAGATACATTAGGGGGAATGTGGGCACCATGCCTCATCTCGGGCCTTGGTGAAGAAAGCTTTCCGGCATGGATTCTACTGGCTCACTGCCTTGCAGCAAGCAGAAAATATAGTGAGAAAATGCAATGGGTGCCAGCGATATGCAAGAAAGATACACATGCCAGCTGCCGAGTTGAAAACAATCCCCATCACCTGGCCATTTGCAGTTTGGTGCTTAGACATTGTGGGCCCTTTCAAGCCTGCTCGAGGCAACATGACACACATTCTGGTCATAGTTGATAAATTTACCAAGTGGATTAAGGTGAAGCAAATCCGGAAGTGTGATGAAAACACAACTGTGAGCTTCTTGAAGGACATTATCTTGAGATACGGCTACCCGCATGGGATCATCTCGGATAATGGAACAAATTTCGCTGAGGGGGCCTTTGCTCGGTTCTTCAAGGAGAAGCGGATTCGGCTGGACATTGCATCAGTCGCACATCCGGAATCAAATGGACAAGTTGAAAGAGCTAATGGCACGGTCCTATCCGGAATAAAGCCAAGGATGATTGAGCCATTATAGCGAACCCCTGGATGTTGGTTGGACGATTTGTCGGCGGTGTTGTGGCTGTTGCTGGGGCTGCTGCTCGGGCTGGTGTTGCTCAGTTTTCTCCTCCTCTTGATACTGATGCTCTAGGGGTTGCTGCTCGGTGTGGTGTTGCTCCTCTGGTGGCTGTTGCTGCTCTGTTGTTTCCTCTTGTGGCTGTTGCTGGGGTTGCTGTTCGGGGGCTGACTTCGGCTGCTCCAAAGTCCTTTCAGTGTCCATCTCGGCGCTCGTGTTGTCCACGCCGAGATCATGGTCTTCTCGAGAACGAGATCTCAGGCCGATCAACGTTCTGGGCGCCCGTGTCCTCGGGATCGAGGTCTATAACACCGTGGCCGCCACTCGGTCCCCCAGGCGCCTCAGGGGCATCGGCATCGAGTGGGTCGCTAAAGGAAAGGAAAAACAGAGGAATAATGGAAGTGCAGGAGAGAACCATCTCAGGCAAAAAAGGCAAAAAAGGCGAAGAATATGCAAACATAAAGCATCTCGAGAGAAAATTACCCATCGGTTGTGGGTCGCGCATTCCTTTTGCGCTTCACCGTGGCCTTTACGCCTTTGTTCCCGGCTCTTTTCGGCCTCTTGGTGGATGGAGGCTCGATGGCCCCGCTTAGGGATCGCTTCTTCAGTCCGGCGGGGCAGCAATGGACACAAGCACCGCCTCGACCACCTCTTCTTCCATGTCGTCTGGAAGCGAGAAGAGAGAGTACGCCGATAAGAACGGGAAGAAGTTAGAAAACATTAAGAGCATAAAATTGTGGTATCTGTCACCTTCATCATCCTCGGACCAGTCTCGGATTGAAGATGGGACTCGGGACTTACCATCTTGGCCGGGAGGACTGGCGAGCGGGATGTAGAGTGTGTCTTGGTTGTGAAAATTCTCCTCGTCATCCTCTGTCTGGTCTGGTTTCCAGTTCTCCGACAGGACCGGCTTGTCTTCATCTCTCTGGCGAGGAATGTGTTGTAGATGCAAACATAAAGCATAAGGAGGTAAAGCGAACTCGTAAGAGACCGAGGTGAAACTCTACTCGGTATAGCATGCGAAACATAAAGCATAAATAGCTAACTAAACTCAGAAGAGACCGAGATGAAACTCTACTCGGTATAGCATGCGAAACATAAAGCATTTAGCTAACTGAACTTGGAGGATACCGAGATAAACCCTACTCGATGCAGCATGCGAAACATAAAGCATAATCAGATAATTGAACTCGGCAGATACTTACTCGGCGTGCCGGCCTATCTCGGCTGTAAGGGTCAAAATCCCAGTCCGAGGTGTCTGAGAGGGTGGCCTTGGTGATGGATCGGGCCCAGATGGCCACTTCTTCCTTGCCGAGCTCGAAGGTAGTTGTGCGCGTGCAATCTCGGGGCCCGCCCATGAAGCACATCTTGTGTGCCCTGAGCTGCAGAGGCAGAACCAGGAGGCTCACCCAGGCAGCGATCAGATCATCGGATCGGAGCCCTAGAGTCACCAGCTCCTTCAGTCGGTTGTCTGCAGCGTTCGCATCAGACACGGTTTTTCTCGGATTGTACCCCCAGTTCCTCATGGTAGTAGGAGGAATGTTCTGAAACGGGGGAATCTTGATGAGGTCGACCGGCTCGGCACCCTCCACCGGAGTGGGATTCTTCACATAGAGAAATCCTCTCTGCCACTTGCAGCAGGTGTCAAGCCCCTGAATCCGGGGGTACTCGGTGGTGTTCCGATATACAATCATTGCTGCGCTGCATTGGGTCATGACCTTGGGAGCATTTGGATTGGCTTTGTTGGGGAGGACTTGTTGGCGAAAGTGGAAGTATTTTGCACAGATATTGTCGCACCCGGACTTCTAGAGGATACTCACCGCACGAACTGAACAGTATTCTGATGGGATTACGGGGCTTACCGGCACCCACGTCCTCTTACGAGTAGGCCAACACTTATGTGTGACAACCCATCGCTACTGTTCACCGTCGATGTAAACTATCCCGTAGAAATCAGGACACTACCATTGACGTACTTCATACCATACACACATGGTACGTCAACTGCTTTGAACAAAAGGATAACACAACATGCCTCTAAGACACAAAAGATTGAAATAAGTGCAAATGGCCCTCACTAGGGCAGAGATATCAAATACAATCATCCAGAGGACACATGTCCCAACATAGCATCATTACATCTCAGCGGAAGCATTCAAAGGGTGTCTGAGTACAGACAAATCCAAATAGGCTTAAGAAGCCGGAAACTGAAATAAAGACGGAGCCCATCCACGATGTCTCGGATCCTGCCCGGGTCCGCTAACTACTCGTCAGCAGCCTCGTCAAACTCCACGTAGTAGCCGTCACCTGGATCCTCGTAATCGTAGTCTGCGGAAACCACAGCCCCAAAGGGGTCAGTACATAGACGTACTGGCAAGCAAGACTCACAGTTCACCAAAGTATAGCCCGTCAACACAAGCACAGATGACTTGGGTTCAACGGAAAGAAGGGTATATATAAGATGCTGCAACTGGCTGCGCTAACCAACTACAGAGATTCTATCACTTCCAACTATCAGAAAGGGGATAAGATCGAGTGTTGTAACCAACTGAAAGATAACATCAAACAAACCCGTCCTGGATCTCGCCCCTTATCCAAAGAAGCAATCCGAGGATAACTCACACAGTTGGATTAAGGTGAAACAAGTTATTGTGACAATAATCCTATTACTAGTCAAATTGTTAATCATGGGGTGTGAGGTAGTGAATCATTAGGTTTAAGTTGTCCTGAGTACTTGTTAGCCAGTACTTTCACCAAGTTAACCATAACCGCGGAAAACACGGCTTCTCGAGAAGATTATCCCTGCAGGGTTGCACCAATTTGGCCGTACACGTATGAATAACCCGCCAGATGGGATGCCTCCCACCAAGCGGGGCACTCAACACAACTCAACTCTTCTTCGCATCAAGCCCAAAGCACCTTGGGCGCACGGCTAATCAAGCCCCGAAGAAAAGGGACCCTCATAGCACTCTAAGACCGTGTCCCCGTATATGCCGACTACGAAAGTTCCACCCTGCGCTGGGCTCGCAAAAACATGCTTGCGGCAAATAGAAAACACGAACTAAATGAGATGATTTGAACGAGATGCGAATCGAATCAAATTGAGGGGGGCGCCCATACTCGCTTCCCACATGCGGGTAGTGCGCTCATCATGGATCAGTAGACAAGACCCTTTTCCTATTAGGGTCGACACTAGCAGGCCTCAAAACCACACAGGGCCTCCTGCCGGTGCCTTATCATCAAATTATTATTAAATAATAGCATTAGCATGATTGATTGATTGATTAAACATCGAGCCCCCAGAACATAATGAAATATAGTAACTGAAAGTAACGGGTAACAGACTCGAGCAAACAATCTAAGCATACTAATAAGACACTGGCTCAATCAATAGGGTTGTAGGAGGGGTGGTGAGGCAATATCAGGGTTAAAGGATTCATGTGATAGGTTCGTAACAGAAACAACTACCACTAAGGCTAGCAAAATAGACAACGGAAAGTATCGGTAACCAGGGTTGAAAGGAACACAATGGTTCATGTGAGTGATAACTTGCCTGCGAACTCAGCAGCCTGGTACTGAGCTAGATCCTCAGAAGGGGTGCTGTAAAGATCGTCTGTCTCAACGTCGTCGTCTATTCGAGAAGAAGCAAACAAACAAAACAGGAACGTAAACAATCATTATCATGGCATTGTGCACAATCAAGATGATGAATGACAAGTTAATGGTTGCATCAAAATAAACTAACTAACATGATAACACAATTTAAATGGACCCCTATGCTATTTTGAGTGGCATATGGGAAAGGGTCCATAATTAAGTGGAACAAATGATTTACAATTAATTATTATGTGAAAGTTGTTGGCATGATGCATGCATGATGGTAACCACAAAGTAACAACAAATAACAATAATAGATGCAAGTGATAAAAGGATTTAACAAGTTTTGGAAATCATTTATTAAGTTTGGAAAGTTTGGTTACTTAAACATGTCACACAAACAATTATTGTTTTCATCAACTTAAAGTGTGAAAAACAATTAACAAAATTTATATTTGAAAAGAACATCAAATTTTAGTTGGATTACATGTTTCAAATATTGAAATTTGAATTAGGATGAATTTATTATGAATTAAACAATATTAAACAAGTTTTAATTGAATTTAAAACAAGTTTGAATAGTATTTGAATTTTATTTGTTCAAATCATAAATTCAAATTCACATTTGAAAAGTTCACACTTTGATGGTTTGAAAACATATTTTGCATGTTCAAAAATATTTTATTTTGAGCAACTTATGATTTTTAGCAAATTTAATTGAATTAAACAAGTATTAAATTATTTAGGCAATTTAAATTATTCAAACAATGAAACAAATTTTATATTTGAATAGGATATTCAAAATGGTATGGAAAACATATTTTATTTGTATTTATTGGATTAATAATGATTTAGTTATGGAATTTATGAATTTGCATTTGAATTATTTGGATTCAATTTTAAATTGCAATTTGAAATTTCAAAACAGTGAACAAATGTTTCCAAAAGATAGAGAATTAAATTTAGACCAGTGTGGATATTTTATTTTTATTTTTTAGAGTTATAAAATAAAAGTTATTAAGGTTTCAAAACCAGGGGCCAATCTGTGATTTAATTGGACCTAGTTTGAATTACAGAAGTGTTTGAAACCATTTTATACGCACTGGAAACGCACCCAGTCACTGACAGGGGGGGACCCAAACCGCGCTGTGCCTGCGTGGACACACGAGTGACTGACAGGGGGCCCTCCCTGTCAGTACTCCGTCGAAAAAAGTGGGGATTTTAATCCCGCGAGGCCGCGGGTCGAACTCGCGACCGCGCGCTCGCAAGCGTTGCTCTGAACCAATTGCGTTGTTGCGCGCTCGCTGACAGATACAGATGCGCGGGGAGGATAACGTTACACAGGTGCTACTGAACTTTCTGACGAACGCGTGCTTCCGCGACACTGACAGAAGATCATCGGCGGTGATCGCCGTCGTGCGCGCAGCAGCTGGGGTGCAGAAACGGATGCAAGCCCGCGCGTAAACGTGCGCGCTACAGAGGGGAAACAGGAGGGGGAACAGCTGCGGCTCACCGCGGTGCGTCGAGGTTGCAGTAGCTCGGGGTGGCGCGGCCGACGGCGATGTCGTGGACGGTGTCGTGGCTGCCGTGCTCCTCCGTCCGCGCTCCGGTGTCCAACGTGTAGAGGAGGAAGTGGCGGAGTGGTTCCAGTAGATAGATGGCTAGGTGGGGCTAGGAGGTGGCGGCGCCATCGGGAAATTCAGAGATGTTGTCGCCGGTGAGGAATGCAGCGAGGAATTCCGGCGAGAGGGAGAGGAGTGGCGGCGGATCCGAGGGGGAATAGGAACCCTAGGCTCTAGGGCACGGCGCCAGGGGCCTAGGTGGTACTTATAGGGCGCGGGGGAGCTCCCTGGCCGTCGAGCGCCGCCGTACGCCGACGTGGCGGCCTCGGATGGCTGCCGTACTTCGAACAGAAGGCCAGCGCGAATTTTGAAGCGGTACGCGAGGGAGAGACGGGCTGGGCTGCGCGCGCGTAGGCTTAGGTGGGCTGGGTTTAGCTTATGTGCTGCGCGCGCTGCAGGTTTCTCCCTTTTCTTTTTCTGTTTCATTTTTTTTTCCAGAAAAACAGATTGGGAAGAAAAAGATAGTTTTGAATTTAGTAAAAATTCTAGAAAAATTAGGTTAAGTTATTTAGGTAATTAGGAAACACTTTCCAAGATTTGATTCCAAAAAGTTGAGATTAAAAGTGCTGTTTGCATTTGAACCAAATTGAATGAATTTTCAATATTAAATAAACATTATGAAAACAAGGCATTTTAATAGGGTTACCCCTAAGGTTTAAAGTGATTTAAAGATTATAGTTGTTTGGTGAATTTCATGGATTCAAAAGGGTACTGATTTGAAGCCTTGGTTTGAATTTGGAAATGATTTAGAACTAATTGATTGAATTAATTGATTGATTTAAAGCAACAATTTAATAGGTGATCATTAATGAATTATTTGGAAACAAAGGAGGTTTTTGATTTGCATTTATTTATTTGAAAAGATTGTAACAGACAAGTATGAAAGCAAAGTTGACTAAAGTTTGTATTTCATTATGAAAACAATGCAACAGAAAATAAAATGAGGATGATGACATGATGCATTGCTTAAAATAAACAAGAAATAAAACAACTAGGGTTTTTTTTTCATACTTGGATGTTACAAAACGCCCCCCCCTTGAAGGAATCGCGCCCCGAGATTCCTTACTGAGAAGTGAAAAGGTCCGGATACTTCTTGCGAAGATCCTCTTCGGTCTCCCACGTTGCCTCTTTATCGGAATGATGCGACCATTGCACTTTCAAGAACTTGGTGCTCTTGTTGCGAGTCTTACGCTCGGTCTCATCGAGAATACGAACAGGGTGCTCCTCATAAGATAGATCATCTTGCAGTTCAATGGAATCATGATCAACTGCACGATCTGGATCTTTGAAACACTTCTTGAGCTGTGACACGTGGAACACATCGTGCACCTTGGATAGTTTTTCTGGAAGTTCAAGACGATAAGCATTTTCTGCACGCCTTGAGAGAATGTTGAAAGGACCAATGTATCTTGGTGCAAGCTTTCCTTTCACACCAAAACGATGAGTGCCTCTGAGGGGAGTTACACGGAGATATGCCTTATCACCAGGTGCATAGATCATATCACTGTGCTTGCTATCATAATAGCTCTTCTGACGAGACTGAGCAATCCTGAGATTGTCACGAATGATACGAACTTTCTCCTCGGTTTCCTTAACAATGTCAGGGCCTAAGAGTGAACGTTCACCAGCTCCAGACCAATTGATTGGACTCCTGCATCTGCGGCCATACAGTGCCTCAAATGGTGCCATGCCTAGGCTTGCCTGGTAGCTGTTGTTGTAGGAGAATTCAGCATATGGAAGGCAATCCTCCCATTTCATGCCAAAGGAGAGACCACATGCTCTGAGCATATCCTCGAGAATCTGATTGACTCTTTCGACTTGCCCCTGAGACTGAGGGTGATAAGCTGTGCTGAACAGAAGTTTTGTGCCCAATGCTTCTTGAAAGCTTTTCCAGAAATGAGAAGTGAAGATACTTCCACGGTCTGAGCTTATTTCCAATGGAACACCATGAAGAGGAACAACCTTTGCTGTGTAGAGCTCTGCTAACTGGCTAGCTGAGATAGTTTCCTTGACAGCAAAGAAGTGAGCTACCTTAGTGAGACGATCAATAACAACGAAGATTGCATCGTTGCCCTTTTTGGACTTTGGAAACCCAGTAACGAAGTCCATTTCAATCATGTCCCACTTCCACTCAGGAATTTTCAGAGGTTGGAGTAGACCGGCTGTTTTCTGATGGGCTGCCTTAACACGTTGACAAACGTCGCATTCAGAAACGTATTGAGCAATTTCACGTTTCATGCCAGGCCACCAATACAGAGTCTTGAGATCCTGGTACATCTTTGTACTTCCAGGGTGGTTGGAGAGAGGAGTTTCATGAGCCTCCTTGAGAATGACATCTTTGAGGCTTTGAATCTGAGGAACTGCAATGCGTCCTTCGAAGAACACAGTTCCCTTGTCATCAATTGAGAAAGACTTGAATTTATCATTGCCTTCTTTGATGTGCTCTACAATCTTCTTGATTTCATTATCACGAAGTTGTTCAGAACGAATCTTGTCCTCGAGAGTTGGACTGGCTGTCAAGCTAGCAAGGTAACCTTGAGGGACAAGACCAAGGTTCAGTTTCTGGAATTCTTCATGAAGTGGAGGTTGGCTTTTCATGATCATGAGATTATTGCAATAGGATTTGCGACTGAGAGCATCGGCCATAACATTAGCCTTGCCTGGAGTGTAAGAAATGGTGAGATCAAAGTCTTTAATCTTCTCAATCCATCTCCTTTGCCTGAGGTTCAGATCTGTCTGAGTGAAGATGTATTTCAGACTCTTATGATCGGAAAAGATTTCAGTTTTGTTACCCAACAAGTATTGTCTCCATTTCTTGAGGGCAAACACAACTGCTGCAAGTTCTAGGTCATGAGTGGGATAGTTTTGCTCATGTGCATTCAACTGACGTGAAGCATAAGCCACAACTTGACGTTCTTGCATAAGAACTGCTCCTAGGCCTTGGAGGGATGCATCACAGAATATCTGGAAAGGTTTGGTAGTATCTGGGCTAACTAGAACAGGTGTAGAAGTGAGTTTAGTCTTCAGGAGATTGAAACTTTCATCACACTGTGGAGTCCAAACGAACTTCTTGTCCTTCTTTGTGAGATCAGTGAGAGGTTTGGCAATCTTGGAAAAGTTTTGGACGAAACGACGGCAATAGCTAGCCAAGCCAAGAAAACTTTTGACTTGCTTCACCGTCTTAGGGGGTTTCCAGTCAACAATTGCCTTAACCTTTTCCGGGTCAATGGCTATGCCTTTGGCAGAGATGATATGACCAAGATATGCAACTTCTGGAATCCAGAACTCACATTTGGAGAACTTGGCATACAGACGATGCTCGCGAAGTTTCATGAGAGTGAGACGAAGGTGTTCTCCATGCTCTTCCTCGGATTTTGAGTAGACTAGAATGTCATCAAGATATACCACAACAAACTTGTCGAGGTATTCATGGAAGACATAATTCATGAGTCTTGAGAACGTTAACGGTGCATTGGTGAGACCAAAGGACATGACGGTGTATTCATATAGACCATAACGAGTGGTGAAAGCTGTCTTAGGAATATCTTCCTTTCTGATCTTTATTTGATGGTACCCCATCCTCAAGTCCAACTTTGAGAATATTGAGGCCCCAGCAAGTTGATCAAAAAGATCATCGATACGAGGAATTGGATACTTGTTCTTGATGGTTTTCTCGTTGAGAGGACGATAGTCAACCACGAGTCTTTTTGTTTGATCCTTCTTGGCAACAAACAGAGTTGGGCAACCCCAAGCGGAGGAACTAGGCTGAATGTAACCTTTCTCCATGTACATATCGATTTGCTCCTTCAACAATTTCAGTTCAGGAGGAGCTATCTTGTATGGATGCTTAGAGATTGGAGCAGTACCTGGCTCAAGCTCGATCACGAACTCAACTGCTCTGTTCGGAGGCATCCCTGGCAACTCTTCTGGAAAGACGTCAGGGAATTCACAAACCACCGGAACATTTTCAATTGCAGGAAGGGGTTTGGCACCGAGGTTGAACAGCCGAACAGAACTTGATCCATATGGAGAATAGACTATCTGGCCTGAAGTGTGAGAGAGAGTTATTGACTTTTGAGCACAGTCAATTTTAGCTTTGTGGGTCTTCAACCAATCCATACCCAGAATGACATCAATGTCAGAATTTCCCAGCAACATGAGTGAAGCAAGGAATATGCGACCTCCAATTAGGATTTGATTGTCCACGCTTATCTTGGAAGTAATCATTTTAGTTCCCGGAGAGTGAACATAGATTTGATTGCTTAGCGGAACCAGAGCTAAATTGTACGTTGTAGCAAAGATCTTTGACACAAACGAATGCGATGCTCCAGTATCAAACAACACTTTAGCTGGAAAAGAGTTTACGGGTAATATACCGAGAACGACGTCAGCAGCTTCCTCAGCTTTGTCGGCCTTGATATGATTCACCCTCGCGGTCCTCCCGACAGGCCTGTTGTTGGAGTTGAAGGATTTAGCCGGGGGAGCACGAACCATTGCCTGGTTGGTGTTGGGGCGAGGAGGTGGTGGAGGTAGCTGCCTCTGAGTGCACTTATCAGCGTAGTGTCCAGTCTCCTTGCACTTGAAGCAAGTGACGACACGAGGAGGACCTGGCCTTGGCTGCCCCATTGGAAACCTCTGACCCTGCATCTGAGATGGGTTGGGTGGGCGGGGACCAAAGCCTGGAGAAGCTTGGGCATTTGGAGCCCGAGTGACATCACCATTTGGCACCCAGATGCGGCGCTTCTGCGGAGGGGTGGTCATGTTGGAGGAGGAACCACCCTCACGCGAGTGCTTACGGGACTCCTCGAACGCCTTGCGCCCATTCTCCTCATTGAGCGCGGTGTTCACGAGCTCCACGAAGTCCTTGCACTTGATGTTGGTGAGAGCGTACTTCAGTTCCGGGTTAAAACCTCGGCGGAACCTTGCCATCTTCTTGGCTTCAGTGGACACCTCGTCACCAGCGTATCGAGCGAGACGATTGAACTCGTTCTGGTAGCCGAGGACGTCCAGCTTGCCCTGTTTGAGAGAGCAGAATTCCTCACGCATCCTTTCCATGAGACCATCTGGGATGTGGTGCTTCAGGAAGGCATCCTTGAAACATCCCCAGGTGATAGGATAGCCAGCTCTCATGGTCTGGTAGTTCTCCCACCAGGTAGCTGCCTGACCCTTCAGTAGGTAGGTGGCATACTTGACTTTATCCTCCTCAGCAACATGAGCAATCTCCAGAGCCCTGTTCATCTCCCTGATCCAGTCATCAGCATCCAGAGGCTCACGTGTTGCCACGAAAGCTCTCGGCCCCATGCTCAGAAACTCCTTGATGCTGACTCGCGGAGCATTCTGGTTGTTGTGCTGGTTAGCCTGGATCTGGGCCATCTGAGCCACGACCTGAGTCATCTGAGTCAACAGCTCCGTGAGCGGAGGTGGTTCAGGCGGGTTGCTCCTTGTTGGCGGCATCCTGAATAGACATGCATTTTAGCACAACAATAGAAAGGATAGACTTGGTAACCGAAAGATAGATTATTCCGACGCATGAATAGATAACCAACAGGTACATCATCACATGTTCAAATACATCAGAATATCCAACAGACCAATACATGGTTCGAATGCCAACGGATAACTAAACATAGCTAGGAATGGATACATCGGTACTCCCATGCTCATCACGCAGGACGGCGGTGAGTAGTACGACGAGAGATACGGTGCGGAGGAATCCCCCGGAAGTAGGTATAACGGCGATCCACGTAGAGCGGGACTGCTCTGAGAGCAACTCTCGGTGTGGTGAAGTAGAAAGCGTCGTCTCCCTGTGCTCCAAAGCGGGGAATCCCAGTGTAACCAGGACCAAGGTCGAGAAGTGGACCTCTGATCGGCTCGTAACCTCCAGCATCTGGCAGAGGAAGACCAGCTGGCTGAGTGAAACGCGCAAAGCGCTCGTCTCCAACAAAGTCTGTGGTGTACGTAGCCAGACGAGTCAACGCCAGATAGAGCTGCTCCCTGACTGAGGCTAACTCCTGAGAAAGTGTGGAAGCAACTGCGTCACTGTGCCTCACGAACTGAGCAGTGGTGTGCAGCCTGGAGCTATCGTCCTCGTAGGTATCCAGGTTGCCGTGGAGAGTGAAGTGAACTCCCGCCGACGTAATGTAACCACGGGGGATGTGACGATAGATAGAATCGTCAAACCCCCAGTAGTCAGCACGGAGGACGGTGAGACTCACGTAAGCTGCCTGCTGCACGGCCATATCCACTGTGGAACCTACTGCCTCGTAGCGGTGGACAACGCTCCTGCCATCATCCGACAGAATGTAGACGATAGCCTGGTAGTAGGTCTGGTCAAACTCTCGCTGCTGCTCGTAGACCCGGTACTCTGGTGCCCAATGGAACCCCAGATAGGTGACCATGTCTCTCAGCATCTCCGGATAACCGGCGGTGCTCTCACAGCGAGTCATCCGAACCACCTGCGGGAAGAACCTGAGATCCATCTGCAGATGATTTGGGAAGGTTTTGATTAGACGCCGGTAGAGAACTGAAGTGGAAAGCAACAACAAGGTTCAACGGACGATAAGGATGTTGAAAAGAACAGGATATTGAAGCAACATCGGGAAACACGAGACCAAAAACTCCTGAGGTACTACGGAGAACCCAAAACACGTGAAATCCTAACTTGAAAGTTTAGGTGAGAACAGAAAACAACGTTGCACTTCCTTACCAGAAAAGGGTGGGTGGGTGGGGAAAGAAGAAAAATGGCAGAATTCCTACTCTCACGTTTCATTTTTCCCTATATAGCTACAAAATAGTTTCTAGACTCAATTGCGACCAGTAAAAAGGGATCCTACAGGCAGACAGGCTCTGATACCATTTGTCGCACCCGGACTTCTAGAGGATACTCACCGCACGAACTGAACAGTATTCTGATGGGATTACGGGGCTTACCGGCACCCGCGTCCTCTTACGAGTAGGCCAACACTTATGTGTGCCAACCCATCGCTACTGTTCACCGTCGATGTAAACTATCCCGTAGAAATCAGGACACTACCATTGACGTACTTCATACCATACACACATGGTACGTCAACGGCTTTGAACAAAAGGATAACACAACATGCCTCTAAGACACAAAAGATTGAAATAAGTGCAAATGGCCCTCACTAGGGCAGAGATATCAAATACAATCATCCAGAGGACACATGTCCCAACATAACATCATTACATCTCAGCGGAAGCATTCAAAGGGGGTCTGAGTACAGACAAATCCAAATAGGCTTAAGAAGCCGGAAACTGAAATAAAGACGGAGCCCATCCACGATGTCTCGGATCCTGCCCGGGTCCGCTAACTACTCGTCAGCAGCCTCGTCAAACTCCACGTAGTAGCCGTCACCTGGATCCTCGTAATCGTAGTCTGCGGAAACCACAGCCCCAAAGGGGTCAGTACATAGACGTACTGGCAAGCAAGACTCACAGTTCACCAAAGTATAGCCCGTCAACACAAGCACAGATGACTTGGGTTCAACGGAAAGAAGGGTATATATAAGATGCTGCAACTGGCTGCGCTAACCAACTACAGAGATTCTATCACTTCCAACTATCAGAAAGGGGATAAGATCGAGTGTTGTAACCAACTGAAAGATAACATCAAACAAACCCATCCTGGATCTCGCCCCTTATCCAAAGAAGCAATCCGAGGATAACTCACACAGTTGGATTAAGGTGAAACAAGTTATTGTGACAATAATCCTATTACTAGTCAAATTGTTAATCATGGGGTGTGAGGTAGTGAATCATTAGGTTTAAGTTGTCCTGAGTACTTGTTAGCCAGTACTTTCACCAAGTTAACCATAACCGCGGAAAACACGGCTTCTCGAGAAGATTATCCCTGCAGGGTTGCACCAATTTGGCCGTACACGTATGAATAACCCGCCAGATGGGATGCCTCCCACCAAGCGGGGCACTCAACACAACTCAACTCTTCTTCGCATCAAGCCCAAAGCACCTTGGGCGCACGGCTAATCAAGCCCCGAAGAAAAGGGACCCTCATAGCACTCTAAGACCGTGTCCCCGTATATGCCGACTACGAAAGTTCCACCCTGCGCTGGGCTCGCAAAAACATGCTTGCGGCAAATAGAAAACACGAACTAAATGAGATGATTTGAACGAGATGCGAATCGAATCAAATTGAGGGGGGCGCCCATACTCGCTTCCCACATGCGGGTAGTGCGCTCATCATGGATCAGTAGACAAGACCCTTTTCCTATTAGGGTCGACACTAGCAGGCCTCAAAACCACACAGGGCCTCCTGCCGGTGCCTTATCATCAAATTATTATTAAATAATAGCATTAGCATGATTGATTGATTGATTAAACATCGAGCCCCCAGAACATAATGAAATATAGTAACTGAAAGTAACGGGTAACAGACTCGAGCAAAACAATCTAAGCATACTAATAAGACACTGGCTCAATCAATAGGGTTGTAGGAGGGGTGGTGAGGCAATATCAGGGTTAAAGGATTCATGTGATAGGTTCGTAACAGAAACAACTACCACTAAGGCTAGCAAAATAGACAACGGAAAGTATCGGTAACCAGGGTTGAAAGGAACACAATGGTTCATGTGAGTGATAACTTGCCTGCGAACTCAGCAGCCTGGTACTGAGCTAGATCCTCAGAAGGGGTGCTGTAAAGATCGTCTGTCTCAACGTCGTCGTCTATTCGAGAAGAAGCAAACAAACAAAACAGGAACGTAAACAATCATTATCATGGCATTGTGCACAATCAAGATGATGCATGACAAGTTAATGGTTGCATCAAAATAAACTAACTAACATGATAACACAATTTAAATGGACCCCTATGCTATTTTGAGTGGCATATGGGAAAGGGTCCATAATTAAGTGGAACAAATGATTTACAATTAATTATTATGTGAAAGTTGTTGGCATGATGCATGCATGATGGTAACCACAAAGTAACAACAAATAACAATAATAGATGCAAGTGATAAAAGGATTTAACAAGTTTTGGAAATCATTTATTAAGTTTGGAAAGTTTGGTTACTTAAACATGTCACACAAACAATTATTGTTTTCATCAACTTAAAGTGTGCAAAACAATTAACAAAATTTATATTTGAAAAGAACATCAAATTTTAGTTGGATTACATGTTTCAAATATTGAAATTTGAATTAGGATGAATTTATTATGAATTAAACAATATTAAACAAGTTTTAATTGAATTTAAAACAAGTTTGAATAGTATTTGAATTTTATTTGTTCAAATCATAAATTCAAATTCACATTTGAAAAGTTCACACTTTGATGGTTTGAAAACATATTTTGCATGTTCAAAAATATTTTATTTTGAGCAACTTATGATTTTTAGCAAATTTAATTGAATTAAACAAGTATTAAATTATTTAGGCAATTTAAATTATTCAAACAATGAAACAAATTTTATATTTGAATAGGATATTCAAAATGGTATGGAAAACATATTTTATTTGTATTTATTGGATTAATAATGATTTAGTAATGGAATTTATGAATTTGCATTTGAATTATTTGGATTCAATTTTAAATTGCAATTTGAAATTTCAAAACAGTGAACAAATGTTTCCAAAAGATAGAGAATTAAATTTAGACCAGTGTGGATATTTTATTTTTATTTTTTAGAGTTATAAAATAAAAGTTATTAAGGTTTCAAAACCAGGGGCCAATCTGTGATTTAATTGGACCTAGTTTGAATTACAGAAGTGTTTGAAACCATTTTATACGCACTGGAAACGCACCCAGTCACTGACAGGGGGGACCCAAACCGCGCTGTGCCTGCGTGGACACACGAGTGACTGACAGGGGGCCCTCCCTGTCAGTACTCCGTCGAAAAAAGTGGGGATTTTAATCCCGCGAGGCCGCGGGTCGAACTCGCGACCGCGCGCTCGCAAGCGTTGCTCTGAATCAATTGCGCTGTTGCGCGCTCGCTGACAGATACAGATGCGCGGGGAGGATAACGTTACACAGGTGCTACTGAACTTTCTGACGAACGCGTGCTTCCGCGACACTGACAGAAGATCATCGGCGGTGATCGCCGTCGTGCGCGCAGCAGCTGGGGTGCAGAAACGGATGCAAGCCCGCGCGTAAACGTGCGCGCTACGGAGGGGAAACATGAGGGGGAACAGCTGCGGCTCACCGCGGTGCGTCGAGGTTGCAGTAGCTCGGGGTGGCGCGGCCGGCGGCGATGTCGTGGACGGTGTCGTGGCTGCCGTGCTCCTCCGTCCGCGCTCCGGTGTCCAACGTGTAGAGGAGGAAGTGGCGGAGTGGTTCCAGTAGATAGATGGCTAGGTGGGGCTAGGAGGTGGCGGCGCCATCGGGAAATTCAGAGATGCTGTCGCCGGTGAGGAAGGCAGCGAGGAATTCCGGCGAGAGGGAGAGGAGTGGCGGCGGATCCGAGGGGGAATAGGAACCCTAGGCTCTAGGGCACGGCGCCAGGGGCCTAGGTGGTACTTATAGGGCGCGGGGGAGCTCCCTGGCCGTCGAGCGCCGCCGTACGCCGACGTGGCGGCCTCGGATGGCTGCCGTACTTCGAACAGAAGGCCATCGCGAATTTTGAAGCGGTACGCGAGGGAGAGACGGGCTGGGCTGCGCGCGCGTAGGCTTAGGTGGGCTGGGTTTAGCTTATGTGCTGCGCGCGCTGCAGGTTTCTCCCTTTTCTTTTTCTGTTTCATTTTTTTTTGCAGAAAAACAGATTGGGAAGAAAAAGATAGTTTTGAATTTAGTAAAAATTCTAGAAAAATTAGGTTAAGTTATTTAGGTAATTAGGAAACACTTTCCAAGATTTGATTCCAAAAAGTTGAGATTAAAAGTGCTGTTTGCATTTGAACCAAATTGAATGAATTTTCAATATTAAATAAACATTATGAAAACAAGGCATTTTAATAGGGTTACCCCTAAGGTTTAAAGTGATTTAAAGATTATAGTTGTTTGGTGAATTTCATGGATTCAAAAGGGTACTGATTTGAAGCCTTGGTTTGAATTTGGAAATGATTTAGAACTAATTGATTGAATTAATTGATTGATTTAAAGCAACAATTTAATAGGTGATCATTAATGAATTATTTGGAAACAAAGGAGGTTTTTGATTTGCATTTATTTATTTGAAAAGATTGTAACAGACAAGTATGAAAGCAAAGTTGACTAAAGTTTGTATTTCATTATGAAAACAATGCAACAGAAAATAAAATGAGGATGATGACATGATGCATTGCTTAAAATAAACAAGAAATAAAACAACTAGGGTTTTTTTTTCATACTTGGATGTTACAGATATGTACCGTGGGGTAGAAACCGAGGTAGGCTTCACAGAAAGTTGCAAAGGTGGAGAGCATGGCAATGGCGTTTGCCGGGAGGTGATGGGGTTGCAAACCGAAATGGCAGAGGAACCGCTGCATGAACTCGTAGATGGGGAGACTGAATCCACGCTTGAAGTGGCTTAGGAAGACCACGTGCTCGCCTTCGCCGGGTTGCGGCTCCAACTCCTCACCGGGATGTCGGCAAATCACACCCGGCGGTACTCGGCGAGTGTTCACCAACCACTGCGTATCGGAGGCCTTCACATCGGAGCACTCCCAATTTCCGCGGGTGGATACGGGGCTCTCCAGGTCAAT
This sequence comes from Alopecurus myosuroides, assembly GCA_028641055.1. Lineage (NCBI taxonomy): Eukaryota > Viridiplantae > Streptophyta > Magnoliopsida > Poales > Poaceae > Alopecurus > Alopecurus myosuroides. The sequence continues at coordinate 324,741,824 of CM054057.1, read as the reverse complement.
GTCGAAGAGGGGCTTGAGGCCCATTCGGGCATAACCGGATCCGGGCATCTCCGAGTAGCTCGTGGGCGCGAGAAGTGGATCAGGCCGCAGGGGTCGGAGTAGGACCGCGGCAACGCGGAAAACGAACGTTGTGGCGCGTCATCCGCGGCGAAGAAGTCGAAGAAGAGGCACGGAGAAGGAAGACAGTATGGTGGCGATGAAGAGAGCTCGATGAGGACCACGCCGCACAATGGAGATCCCTGTGCGCGGAGTCGTCTCGGTGAGCGGTGGTGCACGACGATCAACTGCTTCTATATGCGCGCAGCGGTGCTAGAGGATGCATGGTGGAGCGGAGTGCTCTTCATGGGTGTACGCGAGGAAGAAGAAGGGCGAGGGGGAGAATGGTGAAGGAAGCGAGGCGACGGGCAGCGTGGGGGTATTTGTACCCTCAGAAGCGCAGTAAATGCCCCAGATTCGGTTGCGGTATTGATCGTGGGGTCGTGAGTTAGCGGATTAATCGCGTGTAACGGGCGCAGTTGATCCCACGACTCGCGACGTGGGCACTCGAGTGCGTTTCAGCGAAGCGACGCAACGGCGCCTGGGCCCTTGGAGCAGTGAAAGGCGCAAACAGAGCGTGTGCGCTACAGCCGCACTGGACCCGAGGCGGCGTGGGCAGCGTGGGTGCGCCACATGGTGAATCTTACGAACGAAGATAACTAGGCAATCTTATTTGAGCAGCAAAATCTCTGTGTAAATTGCCTAAGTGTTGGGATCTCGGCAAAATCCAAAGCCGCGTGGCCTACTCGGTGAAAGGAAGAGAGTTCATCAAGGAATGAGGGATTGAATTCTAGTTCGGCTTGGAACTCGACCGAGAAGAGATGCATTTCGGTCTCACATTCGAAAAGAGATTGGTTTAAGCTGACATGGCCCAGCGTCCGAGTTCACCGGACCGTACCAGCTTCGGGGACTAATGTCGGGGGGGGGGGGCTACCCCCGAGTAGGGGTAAGGATGGTAAGAAAAGGTGTTTGAGGTACTCCTTACCGAGTTGGGAGGTACTGAGTTGGTACGTGCCGGATAGAAAGATACTGAACAGATTGGGTACCGAGTTGGAGCTACTCGGTAGGAAAGAACAAGAAGCCACGGTGGAGATATGAGTATTCTCCGGACTGACCGTGTAACTCTTGGTAAGTCCGGATAGGCTTGGATCGTGCTCTACTCGGAGGAAAAGTCAATGAAGCCGTTGAGGAGATCCCGTATATCCAGGGAGAGTGCAGGCGTGCGGTTCAAATTACTAGGCGTGATAATGCATATGCATACGCGGGTACACTGTGATGTATGGGCGAGGCCACGTTTTGTCTGTGACAAAGGCGACAGGACATGTCAGCGACCAAACAGCGGAGACTTTTGGAGACTATCAGGGGAGAAGCGGAGGTGTGCTGTGGTGCACAGTGTGTAGTCACCTACTCTGTACTATTAGTTGGTGGCCACCACTATATAAGGTGGCCTCCTGCTACGCCTTGATGGTGCCTTGACGGGGAGAGTTCTTTATGATGATGAATTTTAAGTCCCGGGCAACGGCACCATAAATTTGTGATGCTTGTGATGGCGTGTTGGGAACCCCAAGAGGAGGGTGTGATGAGTACAGCGGTAAGAATTTCCCTCAGTTAAGAACCAAGGTTATCAATCCAGTAAGAGAAAGAGGATCTTCGGAAGGTTGATGCCACTGACGGTGGTGATGGCGCCTCACCGGTGTCAGCAACAACGCGGAACCTGCACACAACTCAACCAAAATACTTTGTCCCAACGGTACAGTGAGGTTGTCAATCTCACCGGTCTTGCTGAAAACAAAGATTAGACGTATAGTGTGAAAAATGCTGTATGCTTGTAGTAAGTAAAGAAAGCAGGTAGTTGTAGTGGTTTGTTTAACAGTGTAGGAAAAATGGACCGGGGTTCATAGGTTCACTAGTGGTGTATCTACATAAAAGATAGCATGCTGGGTGAAGAAATTACAACTGGGCAATTGACAAATAGAGGTTGCACCGTAGTGCACATTCATGACATGATGACTACTATGATATTTAGTGCGGGCATTACAACAATCTACATAGACCGTAATCCAACTTCATCTATGACTAATAATCCACCCTCAGGTTATCATCCGAACCCCCTTAGGTATTAAGTTGCAAGCAACAGATAATCGCATTAAGCAATGTGTGTAATGTAAGCAATTATTATGCACACGGGCACTGCCACCGCTGTTTTCTCCCTAGTGGCAACAACACATCCTCCCCCGTCATGTTTCTGTCACTCGAGCACAGGCGAAAAGGAGGCATGAACTTAACTAGCGAGCATAAATACTCCCTCTTGGATTCACTAGCAACTACTTGGCCAGAGCAACCACTAGCAACGGAAAGAATGCAAGATCACAAATAATCATATGAAATAAAGACTATAATCAACTTGGCATAAGTTCAATATTCATCGGATCCCAGCAAACACAGCACATAGAATTACATAAGAACAATCTCGATCATGTTAGGAAGCTCACGAGATCTAAACATTGAGGCATAGGAGGAGAAGACAACCAACTAGCTACTGCTATGGACCCGTAGTCCAAGAAGGAACTACTCACGCATCACTCGGGAGGCAGGCATGTGATGAAGAGGCCTCCGGTGATGATCTTCTCTCCGGCAGGGTGCCAGGAGACAGCTTCAGAACCCCTCTGTTCTAGGGTTGACGACGACGACGACTGCGGAACTTTTCTGGGAGGGGAATAAATAGGCGAAATGGCGACGTCGGTGGGCCACCAGGGTGGCCTCACCACCCCAGGCGTGGCCAAGGGGGGGTCGCGCCTGGAAATGGTGAGGGCCCCCTGGTGCCCGTCTTCGACTCCTCTTCGGACTTCTGGATGCTTCCGGGGAAAATAGAAACTTCGGGATTCGTAGGGTCCAATTCCGAGAATATTTCTAGAACAACTTTTCTGAAATAAAAAACAGCAGAAAACAGGGAACTAACACTTGACATCTTGTTAATAGGTTAGTCCCGGAAAACGTGTAAACATGCTATAAAGAAGGGAGAAAACATGTAGCAATTGGCATAATATCAACATGGAACATCAGAAATTATAGATACGTTGGAGACGTATCACCTCCCCCCTCCTGCGTGAGGGTCGATTCTTTGGTAGCTGATATTCGGAGAGAGGTGCTGCTAGTTTGAGTAGAGAGAGATAGCAATAGAGCTCCATCTTCCTTTAGCTCCTTGAGCTTGAGGAGTTCTTGTACTCGGTCACCACATATACAAAGAGAGAGGCAGGAGTAGGGGTGTTACCTCCACACGAGGGCCCTGAACTTGTGTAGATCTTGTTGTTTGCAGTGTAGTGAGCGCGCCAGCTAGGCGTTTGATCCCTCCCCGGATACCCACAGTTTCCATCGGCCCCAAACTTAAGCCATCCTATGGCATCTGTCTTTACACATCCACGACAGAGTGCATTATTATTCACGATCTTTTGTTTGTGTTACTTCTCATGATGCAAGGTGATTGCTATGCCTTATTGTTAGAATTATATTTATCATGCTTGTGTTAAAGTTCTATGATCTCAGCTTTCTTATTCTTTTCCAATTTAGATGATCAAGTTTATGTTGGTAGCATGTCACCTCAGAAATTATGTGTTTTTATCGTTTACCTACTTGAGGACGAGTAGTAACTAAGATTGGGGATGTTGATACTTCTATAAGCATAAGTACCATAAGGACAAGTAAAGGTTTTTCTATTGATCTTGCTTCCTAACAGCTATTTGAGAAAACCCAGAATAACCATCAAGAAAGCAAAAATGAGTTTTCTTAGACAACCTCTCTAACATTTGATCAATAAAGGGTAAAGGATAATGGTCTTTCTTAGTAACTTCCTTAACCTTTCTAAAATCAATACGCATTCTATAACCAACTACTACTCTTTGCGGAATAAGCTCATTTTTTTCATTAGGCACAACAATCATTCCTCCCTTCTTAGCGACACAATGCACAAGGCTCACCCATCTACTATCAGCAATAGGAAAAATAATACTAGCATCAAGAAGTTTTAATACCTCATTTCTTACCACTTTCTTCATCTTAGGAATTAAACGGCGCTGATGTTGAACAACTGGCTTTGCATCAGGTTCAATATTAATAGCATGCTGACATATAGTACGAGAAATTCCCTTCAAATCATCCAGAGTATACAAAATAGCTCCATGGTGTTTCTTCAAAATTCCCAATAATCTTTCCTCTTCCTCACCTGAAAGTTTAGCACTAATAATAACAGGATATATTTTCTTATCATCAATATAAGTATATTTAAGATCATCTGGCAAAGGTTTTTAATCAAAAACAGGATCCTCCTTGGGTGGTAATGTGGTACCCAAGTCTTCCACAGGTAAATTATGTTTCAGTATCACCGGTTGATGAAGAAGAATATCGTCAATCTCATTTCTCTCTTCCATAAAGACATCACTCTCATGGTCCTCCATATATTGTTGCAAAGCATTGTTAGGGTCAAGAGCAATAGAAGCAAGTTGTTCAACTTTAAAATTCTCATCAGGAAATTTAGATTCATAAGGTGCTCTAGCAAATTTGGGGAAATTGAACACATAATATTTTCCATCAAATTTAGTCAATATCTTCTCTCTTTTACAATCTATAATAGCACCACAAGTGTTCAAGAAATGTCTACAAAAAATAGGAAAACTCTTACTAGCAGCCTTACCAAGTACTAGAAAATCAGTGGGATATTTAGTCTTACCACATAAAACTTCCACATCTCTAACAATACCAATCTGAAAGACAGTTTCTCTATTAGCAAGCTGAATAACCACATCAATATCTTCAACCTCACAAGAACCAATTTCATGCATAATTTCTCTATAAAGCTCATAAGATATAGCACTAGAACTAGCACCAATGTCACACAAACCATAGTATCAATGATCACCAATCTTAACAGAAAGCACAGGAACACTAGTTTTCTTGGGTCTATGAGGATGGGAAACAATATTAGAAGCATCCTCACAAAAGACAATGTGTTCATCCTCTACATGTCCACAGACAAGATCTTCCACTATTGCTACAACAGGTTCAACAGTTATTTGTTCATAAGGTTCAATAGATTTCTTATTACTCTTATTAACCACATATCCACCATAGAGTGTTCTTTCACCTTAGCAGGAAAGGAATTTTTTCAACATAAGGCTCAGGAACAGCAGGATTAACAACATGCACTTCTATATTACTAGTAGGAACAATATCTTTATAAGGTGCATGGTACTTGTGATAATCCTTTTTAGGAATATCAAGATAGGAGGCAGAAGCTTTAAGATAGTTTGCAAAAATTTGAGAATCAAGACCACAAACAACACTAACATTACAGAAATCATTGGTTCCCATAAAAGATTTAATGCATTCATAATCATAATTTATACCTGACTTTCTACCTTTATAATTCTCCCATCCTTCAGTGTTATCTTGAATACGGTCAAGAAGAACCCATTTAGCTTCTTCCTTCATACGTGTGAATGATCCAGAACAAGAAGCATCCAATAAATCCTTATCATGAAGAGAAAGCCTTGCATAAAAGTTATTGATAACAATATTTCTCGGGAGTTCATGAACGGGACATTTGAGCAGTAATAACTTCATTCTCTCCCACGCTTGGGCAATACTCTCTCCATCACGAGGCCAGAAATTATAGATTTGATTCCTATATTTATGAATCTCACTAGGAGGATAGAATTTAGAATAAAAGAGAGGAACAATTTCCTCCCATCCAATAGATTCACCATTCTTCAGTAATTTAAACCATTCAGCGGCTCTTCCTTTCAGCGATAAAGAAAATAATTTCCTTTTAACTTGATCCATTGCAATACCTGCACACCTGAATAACTCGCATAATTCATTTATAATGAGCAAATGATCACCAGGATGGACAGTTCCATCACCATAATAGCAGTTATCCATAACACGTCCAACAATTTTCATAGGTATTTTATAAGGATCTAATTCAGCAGAAGACGGGTTACCAACTACCCTAGTAGAAACGGTAGAAGTACCCCTAAATAGAGAACCAAAAGTATTCTCCATAATAAAATAAAACAGCAGACATAAATAAAAACAACACTCACAGTAAAAGTTTGTATTACCAATTCCACTTACCAATAGTGCTTCACTCCCCGGCAACTGCGCTAGAAAATAATCTTGATGACCCACAAGTATAGGGGGTGTATCGTATTACTTTCGATAAATAAGAGTGTCGAACCCAACAAGAAGCAGAAGGTGTTGACAAGCAGGTTGGATAGAGGATTCACTGTAAACACTAGGAAACGGGTTTTTGGAGGTTATTGATATAGCAGATAAATAAAGTGCGAGTAAATAAAGTATAGTAAATAATATTGCAGCGAGTGACCCAATCCTTTTCAGAGCAAAGGAGAAGCCGGTTGTACTACTTATTACTACCAAACGTTCTCGAGGACACATGGGAATTTCGTCAAGTGCTTTCGCTTCGTTATGGTTGATTAATATCCATTGGTTCGTGAAGTGTTGTGTGGGTGAACCTATGCTAATGCACCGCCCAACTAGGACTAATACATACTTGTGATTATACCCCTCGTAAGCATCCGCAAATACAAGAAAGTAATTAAGATAAATCTAACCACATCCTTAAAACTCCAGTATTCTACGCTCCCTCGTGCAATGGTTTCCTAACGGGGGTTTATGTTTCTGTCACTCCGGCAACCCCACAATTAGTAGCCAAATACACAATGCGTCCTCCTAGGCCCATGATAAGTCCATTTTGCATCACCGTTTTATATTGTTATTTTCTGTTATTCATCGATATATTTCATGTTATGATGCTCGATAGTGGGTTCATGCCTCCTTTTCATCTGTGCTCGAGTGACAGAAACGTGACGGATGGAGGATGTGTTGTTTCCATTAGGGAGGAAACAACGATGTTTACTTAGTTCACATTGTTTACATTACACACTTTGCTTACGGCGATAATCTGTTGCTTGCAACTTAATACCCAAAGTTTGTTCGGATGATATTCGGATGGTGGATTATTAGTCATAGATGCAGTTGGATAACGGTCTATGTATTTTGTTGTAATGCCCGCATGAATCACATAGTAATCTTTATGTCTTGCATATGGACTACGGTGCAGCCTTCATTTCTGTCGATTGCCCAGCTATAATTTGTTCACCACACATGTTATTTATCTTTCACGGAGAGACACCACTAGTGAACTATGGACCCCGGTCCTTTTTCTTCATACTGATAAAACACCTACTGGTTTCATACTGCTCTCATACTATACCTACTGGTTTCCTACTATTTTTCACACCATACGTTTAACCTCTTTGTGTTCAGCAAAACCGGTGAGATTGACAACCTCACTGCTTCGTTGGGGCAAAGTGATTTGATTGTGTTGTGTAGGTCCCACTTTGTTGCTGAACCGGTAGTGCGCCCTGCCATCTCAGCTGCTTCAACCTTCTGAAGTTACTACTTCATACTACTGGTCGATTCAACCTTGGTTTCTTTCTGAGGGAAACTTGTTGCTGCACTCTTCATACCTTCCTCTTGGGGTCTCCCAACGAACGTGTGTTCACACGCATCAAGCAACTTTTCTAGCGCCGTTGCTGGGGAGGCAGAGAATTTCTGCAAGGGGAGTCTCTCACTTCCAATATCTCTACTTTTTTTTGTTTTCTTAGTTTATTTTATTTTGTCTTGTTTGCTTCTCTTTATCAAAAACATACAAAAAAAATAGTTGTTATTCTAGCTGTAGTTTTATTCCTGTTTTTAGTATTGTTAAAATGACTACTCCTGAGCACACTAAGTTGTGTGACTTCACTAACACCAACAATAACGATTTCATTAGCACACCTATTGCTCCACCTGCTCCTACTGCTGATTTTTATGAGATAAAGCCTGCCCTGTTAAACCTTGTTATGAGAGAGCAATTTTCTGGTGTTAGTATTGATGATGCTGCTCCCATCTAAATAATTTTATTGAACTATGTGAGATGCAAAAATATAAAGATGTTGATGGAGATATTATTAAACTAAATTTGTTTCCTTTCTTTTTGAGAGGAAGAGCTAAAGAATGGTTGATGTCTTTTCCTAGAAATAGTATTGATTCTTGGACTAAGTGTAAAGATGCTTTCATTGGAAAATATTATCCTCTAGCTAAGATTATATCTTTGATAAGTAGCATTATGAATTTTAAGCAACTTGATAATGAGAATGTTGCTAAAGCTTGGGAAAGAATGAAATCTTTGGGAAAGAATTGTCCCACTCATGGACTGACTACTTGGATGATCATCCAAACCTTTTATGCAGGTCTGAATTTTTATTCAAGAAACCTTCTGGATTCAGCTGCTGGAGGAACCTTTATGTCCATGACCTTGGGGGCAGCAACAAAGCTTCTTGATGATATGATGGTAAATTATTTCGAGTGGCACACTGAGAGAGTTACAACTGGTAAGAAGGTAAATTATGTTGAAGAAACCTCTTCTTTGAATGAAAGACTTGATGCTATTATGTCTATGCTTGTGAATGGCCATGCTCCTATTGATCCAAATAATGTTCCTTTAGCCTCTTTTGTTGCTCAAGAAGAGCATGTTGATGTGAACTTCATTCAAAATAATAATTTCAACACCAATGCTTATAGGAATAATTTTGGTAGCAACAATTATAGGCCATATCCTCCCAATAATAGCAAGGCTTATGGTAATTCCTACAACAAAAACAAAACTGTACCCTCTGATCTTGAGACATGCTTAAGAATTTTATTAATACACAAATTGTTGTTAATAAATCTGTTGAGGAAAAGTTTGGTAAAATTGATGTTCTTGCTTCTAAAGTTGATAGCCTTGCTCTTGATGTTGATTTTCTGAAACTAAAGGTTACGCCTCATGATGTTAAAGAAAGTAAAACTTTGAATGCTATCCAAATTCGAATTGATGATAATGTTAGAATGTTAGCTGAATTGCATGTTAGATGGGAAAGAGAAGATGAAATAGCTAGAAAGAATAATAAAGCTAATGTTTGCACCATGACCACCACTAGTAAAACTTAAGCTTCTCATTCTAGAAAACCTTCTACTATCAATTGTAAAGTAATTGGTGTTGGAAACACTCCCACTTCTGCTAGTAAAATTGCAAAACTGCCTGAAACTGCTAAAAATGTTCGTGACAAAAGTGCTGAAATTTTTAGAAACATGGGAGACAATGGTCCAATTATCTTTGATAAAAATGATATTGACTTTGATGATTGCAACATAACTGAAGTGATTAAGTTCTTACAAAATCTTTCTAGTTGTCCTAATGCTAGTACTATGAATATGGCTTTCACAAAACATATTACAAATGCTCTCATGCCAATTAGAGAAGATGAATTAAGAGGTGAAGCATCTATCCCTAGGAAGCTAGATGATGTTTGGGAACCTATTATTAAAATGAAAGTGAATGATTTTGATTGCAATGCTCTATGTGATCTTGCTGCTAGTATCTTTGTTATGCCCCAGAAACTCTATGATATTCTTGATTTACCACCATTGGAACCTTGTTATTTGGATATTCGTCTTATTGATAATGTTAGAAAGAAACCTTTAGGGAGATTTGATGATGTTCTTATCATGGTTAATAATACTCTTGTACCCGTTGATTTTGTTGTAATTCCCGCATGAATCACATAGTAATCTTTATGTCTTGCATATGCACTACGGTGCAGCCTTCATTTCTATCAATTGCCCAGCTGTAATTTTTTCACCACGCATGTTATTTATCTTTCACGGAGAGACACCACTAGTGAACTATGGACCCTGGTCATTTTTCGTCATACTGATAAAACACCTACTGCTTTCATACTGATCTCATACTATTCCTACTATTTTCCACACCATACGTTTAACCTCTTTGTGTTCAGCAAAACCGGTGAGATTGACAACCTCACTGCTTCGTTGGGGCAAAGTGATTTGATTGTGTTGTGTAGGTTCCATGTTGCTGCTGAACCGGTAGTGTGCCCTGCCATCTCAGCTTCTTTAACCTTCTGAAGTTACTACTTCCTCCTATTGGTCGATTCAACCTTGGTTTCTTTCTGAGGGAAACTTGCTGCTGCACTCTTCATACCTTCCTCTTGGGGTCTCCCAACAAATCCCTTATGTTATTTTATCTTATTTTCCATGTTTCATAATTTTTGGAGAATACCGGGACCAGAAATATGATGGAAAAAGCACCGTCTGGATACCCTAGTTCAGAATATCAGAAGAAGACGGGGACACCGGAGGTATCTTAGAAGTCCAGAAGAGGGATCCAGCCACGAGAAGAGCCAAAGGGGGGCCACCAGGGGCCCACACCATGGGGTGGCGCCCCCCTTGGCCGCGCCGCCACGTGGTGTGGCCACCCTGGCCCACCTTTGGTCGATATTTTTTGTGTACTTGACCCCCAGGGAACCCTAAGCCCCCTACCAGCATCGAAGAATTATTCCGCTGCCGCCTCGGGGCAGAAAACACCCCAGAGAGAAAAGCTCTCTGACAGGGAGAAATCTACCGGGGAAATTCCTCTCCGGAGAGGGGAAATCACCGCCATCGTCACCGTCATCGCTCCGGGCATCATCAAGATCGTCATCATCATCACCACCAGCACCATCACCCTCATCATCCACCGTCATTTCGATGTAACAATTAGGGGCCTCTATCGTTGTTTTACATTAGATCTCTCTCCCGGTGTGGATTACTTGTTAGTAGTTGATGCTTATGAGATTTATCGGTGTTAGCACTTTACGACCAGATTTTTATCATCCATTATATCACCTCTGATTATGATCCATATGATGTCTTGTGAGTAGTTCGTTTAGTTCTTGAGGACATGGGAGAAGTCATGATGTCAGTAGTGAAGTTATATTGAAGTAATATCTCGTGGTTCGGTATTTAAGTTGTGGTGCTATTCTTCTAGTGGTGTCATGTGAACGTCGACTACATGATACTTCACCTTTATGGGCCTAGGAGGATGCGTTGTGTATTTGGCTACTAATTGTGGGGTTGCCGGAGTGACAAAAACCGAAACCCCGTTAGGAAACCAATGCACGAGGGAGCGTAGAATCCCGGAGTTTTAAGGTTGTGGTTAGATTTATCTTAATTACTTTCTTGTATTTGCGGATGCTTACGAGGCTTATAACCACAAGTATGTGTTAGTCCTAGTTGGACGGTGCATTAGCATAGGTTCACCCACACAACACTTCACGAACCAATGGATATTAATCAACCATAATGAAGCGAAAGCACTTGACGAAATTCCCATGTGTCCTCGAGAACATTTGGTAGTCATAAGTAATACAACTGGCTTGTCCTTTGCTCTCAAAAGGATTAGGCCACTCGCTGCAATATTATTTACTGCACTTTATTTATTTACTATATCAAAAACCTCAAAAACCAGTTTGCTAGTGTTTACAGTGAATACTCTATCCAACCTACTTGTCAACACCCTCTGCTCCTCGTTGGGTTCGACACTCTTATTTATCGAAAGTACTACGATACGCCCCCTATACTTGTGGGTCATCAAGACTAGTTTCTGGCGCCGTTGGCGGGCAGTGAAGCGCTATTGGTAAGTGAAATTGGTAAGAGAAACTTTTACTATGAGTGTTGTTTTTATTTATGTCTGTTGTTTTATTTCATTATGGATAATACTTTTGGTTCTCTGTTTAGGGGTCTTCTACCGTTGCTACTAGGGTAGTTGGTAACCCGTCATCTGCTGAATTCGATCCTTATAAAATACCTATGAAAATTGTTGGACGTGTTATGGATAACTGCTATTACGGTGATGGGATTGTCCATCCCGTTGATCATTTGCTCTTTATACATGAATTATGCGAGTTATTCAGGTGTGTAGGTATTACAATGGATCAAGTTAAAAGGAAATTATTTTCTTTATCGCTGAAAGGAAGAGCCGCTGAATGGTTCAAATTACTGAAGAATGGTGATTCTATTGGATGGGAGGAAATTGTTCCTCTCTTTTATTCTAAATTCTATCCTCCTAGTGAGATTCATAAAGACTGGAATCAAATCTATAATTTCTGGCCCCATGATGAAGAGAGTATTGCCCAAGCGTGGGGGAGAATGAAGTTATTAATGCTTAAATGTCTCGTTCATGAACTCCCGAGAAATATCGTTATCAATAATTTTTAAGCAAGGCTTTCTCTTCATGATAAGGATTTAATGGGTGCTTCTTGTTCTCGATCATTCACACGTATGAAGGAACACGCTAAATGGGATCTTCTTGACCGTATTCAAGAAAACACTAAAGGATGGGAGAACGACAAAGGTAGAAAGTCAGGTATAAATTATGATTATGAATTCATTAAATATTTTATGGGAACCAATGATTTCTATGATGTTAGTGTTGTTTGTGGTCTTGATTCTCAAATCTTTGCAAACTGTCTTAAAGCTTTTTCTTCCTCTCTTGATATTCCTAAAAAGAATTATCACAAGTACCATGCACCTTATAAAGATGTTGTTCCTCGTAGTAATATAGAAGTGCATGTTGTTAATCCTGCTGTTCCTGAGCCCTATGTTGAAAAATGCCTTTCCCTGCAAAGATGAAAGAACAATTTATGGTGGCTAGTGTAGTTAATAAGAGTAATAACAAATCCATTGAACCTAATGAACAAATAACTGTTGAACCTGTTGTAGCAATAGTGAAAGATCTTGTTTGTGGAAATGTGGAGGATGAACACATTGCCTTCTGTGAGGATGCTTCTGATATTGTTTCCCATCCTCATAGGCCTAAGAAAACTAGTGTTCATGTGCTTTCTGTTAAGATTGGTGATCATTGCTATTATGGTTTGTGTGACATTGGTGCTAGTTCTAGTGCTATACCTTATGAGCTTTATAGAGAAATTATGCATGAAATTAGTTCTTGTGAGCTTGAAGATATTGATGTGGTTATTCAGCTTGATAATAGAGAAACTGTGTTTCCGATTGGTATTGTTAGAGATGTGGGAGTTTTGTGTGGTAAGACTAAATATCCCACTGATTTTCTAGTATTTGGTAAGGCTGTTAGTAAGACTTGTCCTATTATTTTTGGTAGACCTTTCTTGAACACTTGTGGTGCTATTATAGATTGTAAAAGAGAGAAGATTTTGACTAAATTTGATGGAAAATATTATGAGTTCAATTTCTCCAAATTTGCTAGAGCACCTTATGAATCTAAATTGCCTGATGATAATTTTAAAGTTGAACAACTTGCTTCTATTGCTCTTGCTCCTAACAATGCTTTGCAGCAATATATGGAGGATCACGAGAGTGATGTGTTTATGGAAGAGAGAAATCAGATTGACGATATTCTTCTTCGTCAACCGGTGATACTGAAAACATAATTTGCCAGTGGAAGACTTGGGTACAACATTACCACCCAAGGAGGATCCTGTCTTTGATTTAAAACTTCTACCTAATGATTTTAAATATGCTTATATTGATGATAAGAAAATATATCCTGTTATTATTAGTGCTAAACTTTCAAGTGAAGAAGTGGAAAGATTATTGGGAATTCTGAAGAAACACCGTGTAGCTATTGGATATACTCTTGATGATTTTAAGGGAATTTATCCTACTATATGTTAGCATGCTATTAATATTGAACCTGATGCAAAGCCAGTAGTTAACATCAACACCGTTTAATTCCTAAGATGAAGGAAGTGGTAAGAAATGAGGTATTAAAACTTCTTGATGCTGGTATTATTTTTCCTATTGCTGATAGTAGATGGGTGAGCTCTGTGCATTGTGTCCCTAAGAAGGGAGGAATGACTGTTGTGCCTAATGAAAACAATGAGCTCATTTCACAAAGAGTAGTAGTTGGTTATAGAATGTGCATTGATTTTAGAAAGGTTAATAAAGTTACTAAGAAAGATCATTATCCTTTACCCTTTATTGATCAAATGTTAGAGAGGTTGTCTAAGAAAATTCATTTTTGCTTTGTCGATGGTTATTCTGGGTTTTCTCAAATTGCTGTTAGGAAGCAAGATCAAGAGAAAACAACCTTTACTTGTCCTTATGGTACTTATGCTTATAGACGTATGCCTTTTGGTTTGTGTAATGCTCCTGTAACTTTTCAAAGATGCATGTCTGCTATTTTTCATGGTTTTTATGAAGAAATTGTGGAAGTATTCATGGACGATTTTTCCGTCTATGGAACTTATTTTGATAATTGTTTGCACAACCTTGATAAAGTTTTGCATAGATGTGAGGAAACTAATCTTGTTCTTAATTGGGAGAAATGCCACTTTATGGTGAATGAAGGAATTGTTCTTGGACATAAAATTTCTGAAAGAGGTATTGAAGTTGACAGAGCTAAAGTGGAAGCCATAGAGAAAATGCCCTGTCCTAGGGATGTTAAAGGTATTCGTAGTGTTCTTGGTCATCCTGGTTTTTATAGGAGGTTTATTAAAGATTTCTCTAAAATATCAAAGCCTCTTGCTAATCTTCTTCAAAAAGATGTACCATTTCTTTTTGATGATGATTGTAAGGAATCTTTTGAAACTTTAAAGAAGGCTTTAACTACTGCTCCTATTGTTCAACCACCTGATTGGAATTTACCTTTTGAAATTATGTGTGATGCTAGTGATTATGATGTAGGTGTTGTTCTTGGATAGCGCATAGATAAGAAGTTGAATGTTATTAATTAAGCTAGTAAGACTCTTGATGCTGCTCAAAAGAATTATGCTACTACTGAAAAGAGTTCTTAGCTGTAGTTTTTGCATGTGCTAAGTTTAGGCATTATATTGTTGACTCAAAGGTTACTATCCATACTGATCATGCTGCTATTAGATACCTTATGGAAAAGAAAGATGCTAAGCCTAGGCTTATTAGATGGGTGTTGCTTTTACAAGAGTTTCATTTGCATATTGTGGATAGAAAGGGTGCTAAAAATCATGTTACTGATAACTTGTCTAGATTGGAAAACATTACTTTTTATCCTATTCCTATTAATGATAGTTTTCCAAATGAACAGTTGGCTGCAATAAAGGTAAAACCCTAGGGTATGCTGATTATGCTAACTTTATTGTTTCAAAGTATTTGCCTTCAACATTTACAGCTCAACAAAGAAGAAAATTCTTATATGATTTGAGGCATTATTTTTGGGATGACACACATTTATATAAAGAAGGAGTAGATGGTATTATGAGAAGATGTGTTCCAGATCATGAACAACGTGAAATATTGAAGAAGTGTCATAGTAGTGTTTATGGAGGACATCACGCTGGAGATAGAACCGAACAAAAGGTTCTACAATAAGGTTTCTATTGTCCTATCTCTTTTAAAGATGCACGTAAATTTATTTTATCTTGTGATGAATGTCAAAGAGTAGGAAATATTTCTAGAGGTAATGAAATGACTATGAGTTATTCTCTTGTTATTGAACCTTTTGATTGTTGGAGATTTGACTTTATGGGTCCTTTTCCTCATTTGAATGGTTATACTCATATTCTTGTTGATGTCGATTATGTTACTAAGTGGGTAGAAGCTATACCTACTAAAAGTGCTGATGGTGAGACCTCTATAAAAATGCTTAAAGATGTTATTTTCCCTAGGTTTGGTGTGCCTAGATATCTTATGAATGATGGAGGTTCTCATTTTATTCATGGTGGTTTTAGAAAGACCCTTGCTAAATATGATGTTAATCATAGAATTGCTCAGCTTATCATCCTCAAACCAGTGGGCAAGTAGAATTATCAAGTAGAGAAATTAAATCTATCTTGCAAAAGACTGTTAATAAATCTAGGAAGAATTGGTCAGATAAGTTGAATGATGCTTTATGGTCTTATAGAACTGCTTATAAAAATCCTATGGGTATGTCTCCCTATAAAATGGTTTATGGAAAAGCTTGTCACTTGCCTTCAGAATTAGAACACAAAGCTTATTGGGCAGTGAAAGAGTTAAATAAAGATTTTAAAATTGCTGGTAAGAAAAGAATGCTTGATTTGAATCATTTAGATGAATGGAGATGTGAAGCTTATGAAAATGCCAAGCTCTTTAAAGAGAAATTTAAACAATGGCATAATAAAAGAATCCTTAAAAGAGAGTTTCATGTTGGTGAGAAAGTTCTATTGTATCGGTCTCATCTCAGATTTTTTGCAGGAAACTTACTCTCCCGGTGGGAAGGACCTTATGTTATTGAAGAAGTGTATCGTTCAAGTGTAATCAAAATTCCTTCCCTCAAAGATAACACTACAAAAGTGGTCAATGGACAAAGACTCAAACATTATATTTCTAGGGATTCCTATGATGAAGATGTGGATGTTATTCAAGTAATGACTCCGGAGAAGTTCATTAGAGGGAAGATTCCAGAATCTGCAGAGTCTGTTTTGGAATAGGTAACAGTTCTTTTAAGAAAAAGTTCGTGAAATCCGTTTTCAGTTATAATTTTAATGGTTTTTGGAAAATATAAAAAATATCGAGCCAAAGAGGAGTTGGAGAAGGTGCCCGGAGGCACCACACCATGAGGGGGTGTGGGCCCACCCTTGGCCGCGCCACCCTATGGTGTTGGCACCTCGGAGCCCCTCTCGACTCGTTTTCGACCTGGACTTTCCTTTCGTTACGCATATTTTTGCTATATAACCCCCGGATCCCCTTGAGGTCCGTATATCATTTTCTCGTCGTTTTTCTGTTTCGAGTAGTTTCTGCCAGGATCTATTTTCAGTTTTAGAAGCATCATGGCCTCCGCCAAAAACAACAAGGGGAAGGTGCCGATGGATGATCATCTCCAAGGTACCAAGCGCAAGAACATGGATTAGGGTGTCAAGAGAGAAGCAAAAAGGACATCGTCAAGCAGTGTTATTTCTTGTAGCGTGCAGGGACCAAGACCATCAGTTCGGGTTGCATATGAGTTTTGTGAGCGTTATCGAGCTTTAAGGATGGAGGTAGAGATTCTTCAAGAGGAAAACGACATGTTTCGTGAGATGCTGCAACGTTTCCACGCCTTGCTTGAGAAGGGTGTATGACCACCGCCACCAAAGAATTGATTCGTCATTGGTATTGACATGCCCTTAGCTTGTTCCAAGCTTGGGGGAGTGCTGCGGTATCACCTTTATCTTTCACCCTTTTTAAATTTTAGTAGAGTCATATCATGAGTTGAGGAAATATCATATAGGATGGTTTGCAGTATGGAAGTGTTGCTCCTTAGTTGGTTATCGTTGTATCCCTTGGTTTGAGTTACCGTAATGAAATATTAATGAGAAATTTCATCATCTACTTGTTTCACTTGATTTTAGTTTGCAATTTTTGTTATGTGATTGATCTTGTTATTAGTATTAGAATCAATTTTGGAGCTCCTAGATAATCTAGTTGGTTTTGGAAAACTTAGCATTGGTCGGTAGCAACAATTCGTTGAGACTTAAGTAGAAAAGAGGGAGTTGCATGTAGATATATTATTCCGCGATCTTTCTTTCTTGTTACCTCATAAGCTTAGTGTTCTCAAATAAGTTTGTTTGCACCTTCAAGGAAGATTGCATGGTTGGCTTTATCATAGTTTTTTTTGTTTTACTTTGATTCTTATGCTTGCTACCCAACCTTACTAGCCAAAAACCTGTACTGAGAGGGAATGCTTCTCGTGCATCCAAACCTTGAGCCCCCAAACCTTGTCATTTTTGTCCATCATACCTAGCTATGTGTGGTATTTCACCGCCACTCCAAGTAAATTGCTTGTGTGGTACCTTTAAACCTTGAAAATTACACCTATTTTGTGCTCCTGTTTTAGCTCATGAGGACGCAAATAGAGAATCTTTATCTCACTTGTTGATTGGATTTCACACCCTGGACTAGTGGCTTCATCCTCTTATCCCAATGCTAGAAGAGCTGGCAGCGAGATTCCCAGCCCCAAATAATAATACAAATTCTCCTCACTCTTTTGCCCCTGATTTATCAGTCAAAGCATAATTGTGTAAACAAAAGAGAAAGAGAGATGACCTTCTATACCAGTTGCGTCCTTCTATGGGAGACGCTCTTGTGAAGTCTAGTTGTCTTGTGACGTACTATATTTTCTGTTTGCCATTCGTTGACCTAATCATACACCTCTCAAAATTTAGACACTCCTCCATGGTTTGTGATTGTTAGCAGGCACCCGAGGATTCGGTTAGCCATGGTTTGTGTAAGAAAGGTTGGGAGGAGTGTCAACCATTTCATACCTCTGTTTTACAAAATAAAAGCTCTAGCACATGAGTGATCAATGCTTCCCTCTGTAAAGGGCCTATCTTTTACATTTATGTTGAGTCAGTAAACTCATTTCTTTTTGTCTAAGCAAGCATTTGAGTTGTTGTGATTCATCCAGCTACATGTTGATTTACTCAATCATGTCCTTTATTCTTCCTTGTTTCTGCAAATGCTTTTATCTGCTTGAATACCACTTTGAAAGTTACCAATGTTTGCAAGGAGACCGTTATAATTGAGCATGATAAACTCTGCAATATAGCTCTAGTATAAAAGATTCTGATCGAAAGATAAGTACACTGTTAATTGTTCTCTGACCAAGAACGAAGTTTTCCTTTACCAATTGTGATTTACTTTTTGCACCTTTATTGTTACTTTACTTGTTTCAAGTTTGATTATATGAGAGAAAGTTGTTGTCTAAATTGACTTGTTCTTTGTTAGATGTGATGCCTTTTGTCCATGTTTTATTTATCGACACCTCACTCCATAAACATGTGGTCATGTTTACTGAGTTCAGTTTCGCTTGGGGACAAGCGAGGTCTAAGCTTGGGGGGAGTTGATACGTCCATTTTGCATCACCATTTTATATTGTTATTTTCTGTTATTCATCGATATATTTCATGTTAGGATGCATCCCTTATGTTATTTATCTTATTTTGCATGTTTCATAATTTTTGGAGAATAAACACCGGGACCAATAATCTGATGGGAAAAAGCACCGTCAGGATACCCTATTTCAGAAGACCAGAAGAAGAGGGGGGACACCGGAGGTATCTTAGAAGTCCAGAAGAGGGATCCAGCCACGAGGAGAGCCTGAGGGGGGCCACCAAGGGCCTACACCATGGGGAGGTGCGCCCCCCCTTGGCCGCACCACCACGTGGTGTGGCACCCACCTCTGGCCCCCTTGACAATCTGGTCATAAAGTTCTAACACCGATAAATCTCACACGCATCAACTACTAACAAGTAATCCACACCGGGAGAGAGATATAATGTAAAACAACGATAGAGGCCCCTAATTGTTACAGCGGGATGACGGTGTATGATGAGGGTGATGGTGCTGGTGGTGATGATGATGACGATGACGATCTTGATGATGCCCGGAGCGATGACGGTGACGATGGCGATAATTTCCCCTCTCCAGAGAAGAGTTACCCCGGCAGATTTCTCCCTTCGGGAGAGCTTTTCTCTCTTTGGTGTGTTCCGCCCCGAGGCGCTGCGGAATAATTCTTCGATGATTGTCTGGGGCTTAGGGTTCCCTAGGGGTCAAGTACGCGAAAGGGGTCGACCAGAGGTGGGCCAGGGTGGCCACACCACCTGGCGGCGCGGCCAAGGGGGGCGCCACTTGGTGGTGTGGGCTCCTGGTGGCCCCCCTCCGGCTCTCCTCGTGGCTGGATCCCTCATCCAGACTTCTAAGACATCTCCAGTGTCCCCTTCTCTTCTTTTGATCTTCTGAAATAGGGTATTCTTATAGTGCTTTTTCCATCAGATTTCTGGTTCCGGTGTTTATTCTCCAAAAATTATGAAACATGCAAAATAAGATAAATAACATAATTGATGCATCATAACATGAAATATATCGATGAATAACAGAAAATAACAATATAAAACAGTGATGCAGAATGGACGTATCAGACGGCAGTGCCACTTATAAGTTTTATTTTCATGAGACTTTTTAAGGCGTTTAGCATCTATGTTAAACACGTCATTACTACATTCAAGATCCATAATTAATAACCCATTCTTAATCGGTGCAAATCCATAAAACATATTCTTAAAATTTATGGAACAACCGTCGTTCTCAGAATTAAAAGAATATCCATCACGTAACAAACATGATTCAGAGATAATGTTCTTACATAACACAGGAACGAAATAACAATTATTAACTTCTAAGATGAATCCTGAAGGTGGATGTAAAGGCATGACACTGACGGCTTGAGCGGCGACTTGGATACCGTTCCCGGCGCGCATCTGCACTTTATTCCTTGCTAGCTTTCTCGCCTTCTGCAACCCCTCCATCGAGTTGTAAATGTGAGCAACCGATCCGGTATCAAATACCCATGACTTACAGTGGGGACCAGCAAGATATACATCAATAACATGTATAACAAGTATACCTTTTCTCGACGCTCCGGACTTCTTCTTTTCTGCCAAATATTTTGTGCACTTCCTCTTCCAGTGACCTTTCTATTTGCAGAAGAAGCACTCAGTATAAGAAGTGGCGCCACCTTTAGGCTTTCTTTAGTGTCGGCCTTGCCAACACCTTTTCCCTTCTTGGCTTTGCCTGTCTTCTTGAAACTGGTGGTCTTGTTCACCATCATCACATGATTGATGTCCTTCTGAATCCTAGCCTCTGCAGTCTTAAGCATGGCGAGCAATTCATTCAGGCTCTTGTCCATCCCATTCATGTTGTAGGTCGTCGTAAGACGGGGGAGTGAAGCAAGGACTAAGTAAGTGCCGAGAGCCTCAGGAATTGGGAAACCCAAAGGTGCAAGCCTCATCCATAACCAAGCATATTGATCATGTGCTCGCCTAATGAGGCTCCTTCTGCCATTTTGCTGTCCCACGGGGCCTTAGTTATCTCATAATGTTCACCTCTAGACTTTGTTCGGTACATGTCTTTCAGCGCCTCGATGATATCGAAGGCGGTGCTATTCTCAAAACGCTTATGGAGCTCAGGTTCCATGCAATTTAGCATAAGACATTGCACCGCGGTGCCATCATCCACCTTGGTGGCATAGACGTTCTTTTCATCCTCCGAGGCATCAGCCGCTGGAAGGGTTGCATCTAGGGCATACTCTTTCTTAGCATTCTTAAGGACGATCCTCAGGGTACGGACCTAGTCCGCATAGTTCTTTCCATTAACAACAACAAATGCAAGTTCACTTAGACATTGTTACATAATTAATTTGCACTATTTATTAAACATATTTAAATTAAAGTGCGCTCCCGCTAAAACCAATATTCCTCATAACTGATCATAGTGATTCAGGACCCGTGTCTCAATTGTCCGCCATTGATGTGACATCACTGATGACGGAAAATTAGACAAGTAAGCCAACTTGCCAATCACATCTAATGCGACTCCTTTTCATCTTTTGATGTGTGTGTGATACGTCATAAACGTACAAATAATTTCTGATGTTCCATGTTGTTTTCATGCCATATGCTACATGTTTCTTATACACTTTATGCCATTTTCATCGATTTCCTGGGACTAACCTATTAACAAGATGCAACAAAGCCAGTTCCTTTTTTCTGTTGTTTTTAGTTTCACCAAAGTTGTTCTGGAAAAATTCTCGAAATTGGACGATTCGAAGTCTGGAAGTCTTAGAAAGTTGTCGCACACACGGAGTCCGGAGAAGGGCCACAGGTCCCAACACCATGAGATGGCGCCCCCCCCCCTTGGCCACACCCAGGGTGGTGTGGGCCCCCTGGACGCCCACCGATGTTGCCCTCGCACCTATATATTCTCCTCAATGAGTTAATCCTACAGAGAGAAGCATTTTCCACCAAAAATATCTGTAGCCGCCGTCATCGTCAACCCTAGTTCGGGAGTGTTCTGAGCTCTCCCCGGCACCCTGCCGGGAGGGGGAATCATCACCGGAGGGCTCTACACAACCATGTGTGCCTCCGGAATGATGCGTGAGTAGTTCATCCTTGGACTACGAGTCCATAGCAGTAGCTAGATGGTTGTTCTCTGCTCCTTATGCCTCATGTTTAGATCTTGTGAGCTTCCTAACATGATCAAGATCATCTTATTGTAATGCTACATGTTGTGTTTGCTGGGATCCGATGAATATTGAATGTTGTGTCCAATGATTATCACTCTATCATGTTATTTTCATGTGTATGTTATTTATGATCTTGCATGCTCTCTGTTGTTAGTAGATACTCTGTCCAAGTAGATGCTAGTAACTCCAAGTGGGACTATTTATGCTCGATAGTGGGTTCATGCCTCCCTTTCACTCACGCTCGAGTGACAGAAACGTAAACGGGTGGGGGATGTGCTCTTGACATTAGGGAGAAAACAACAATGCTTTTTCTACGGATGATTTCATTGTTTACATTACACACTTTGCTTACTGCAATTATCTCTTGCTTGCAACTTAATACCCAAGGTTTGCTCGGATGACATTCTGAGGGTGGATTATTAGTGATAGATGCAGTTGGATAACGGTCTATGTATTTTGTTGTAATGCCCGCATGAATCACATAGTAATCATCATGTCATGCATATGCACTATGCTGCATCCTTTATATATGTCAATTGCCAAGCTGTAATTTGTTTACCCAACATGCTATACATCTTTTATGGAGAGACACCACTAGTGAACTGTGGACCCCGGTCCATTTTCCTCATACTGATAATACAACCACGGTCATCACTGTTTTCATACTGTTACTATTGTTCTCCTAATGTTTTCTACACCATACGTTTAACCTCTTTGTTTTTCAGCAAAACTGGTGAAATTGACAACATCACTGCTTCGTTGGGGCAAAGTGATTTGATTGTGTTATGTATGTTCCATGTTGCTTCTGAACCGGTAGTGCGCCCTGCCACCTCAGCTGCATCAACCTTTGGAAGTGATTTTTTCTCCTACTATTCGATTCAACCTTGGTTTCTTTCTAAGGGAAATTTGATGTTGTGCTCTTCATACCTTCCTCTCAGGTTTTCCCAACGAGTGAAGATCAGCACCATCAGTTTGTTCTGAGCTCAAGACCATCTTTCCTGAACGTCAAGACAGCCAAGTGATCTTGCTGTGTGAACAGTTCGCACCCGCTCATACGCGACAAGTCTTCCATACCCATGTGACATGCGCACCTCGAAATGACATGTACTACAGACGGTGCTACACTTGGGAGAACACTAACTACTTGATATTTTAGTGTGAGTAATCACCCTATAAAATACGACTATCGCGCATCAAACAGGGTGCATAAAAAGGGATTAACATCACAAGCAATTCATAATTTATGTGATATGGTATAGTCCCTTCTTCTTGGCGGAGAACACCTTCTTCCTGTACGGCATAACATTGAGGTCCACCGATGCATGATCATCATCTTCAAGTCCTTCACATGTATAACTATTGCTATCACTATAGCTAATAAAATAAATGCATTACATGAAGTTTGACATGCAGGTCATATAAATGACAATCATTTGGCTCCAGCCATCATGCCTTACCATGACACACATGTCATGCAAAATAATAATTACATTGTATAGCATCGCATACAACAATTGTCATGACGAAGAATATACCACATCACATGTCCTGCAAAACCAAGTTAGACGCCTCTAAAGGTTGTTTTGCATATTTTAGCGTGGTTGTTAAAGTTTCCGTGGCAAACCGTTTGCTACCTATGTTCATCATAAAGCATGATGATCCATGTTGCTAGATTAACTTTGCGGGGTGATTGAGACACGAGACTCATTGCCAAATCTCCAGCCTCAATCTAAACTTATTCATAACCGTGACCCCCGTGTAGATGAAATCTACATGCCCGTTCTATTTGCAATCTTAGTCTTTCCCAACTATAGTGAGACCCAAAGGTATTGAAGCACAATGTTGGTCGAACAATCGGCATACTCAGGAGCAGCACAGAAGGACCGCCGATAGCCAGAATTTTGTAACAAAATCTCATATATGCTATCGGGATCATAATTTTGCAATTTCATTGGAAGCAACAAGAATTATCTAGTAGTAGACTACTACTCCACACAAACCGATGTGTAATGCCCACATATCACATGTGTTCGAGATCGTACCTTCACCTACTCATAGACCACTCTGATACCAATGTCGTGTTCGTAGTAGAAAATAAAAAAATTGTCCCACGCATAAACCTAGGATCTACTATGAAGGTGCAAGAGAGATGACGATCTAAATAATTGCCAACAACCGGTAGCGGAAGTAGATTGTTGGTGAAGAACCATTAATGCAGATCCCCGCAGCTAGGTGTATCCCTCCCAGCCACGAGGATTTTACCTTCTTCCTAGGATCGACCGTACGATCCCTCTGCTAGTATCCACGCGCACATGATCACCAGTCTAGCAGCGCTCCGCCGTCCAAGACGAAGAGAAGCCGGAGCATGAGTAGCCTTACGGCATATGTGAAAGTGTGAGAGAAAGAGAGGGAGGAGGCAGCAGCCTTTCATCCAATTAGCACGAATTTGAGGGCTTCTCCTCCTCTCCTTATATAGCCCAAAGGGGAAGGCCAAGAGGAGAAACCTCCATATAATGGCTGGTCCATTAGTGAGGGGGTTACTACCTCTTTAAACCCATGCACATAAAAGAGGGGGTTACCACTCCTTAGTAGCATACACATAAAAGAGTGGAGTTACAACTAACTCATTACATGAAGCCCATGGTGTCTTCCGGAACATTCTAGAAGGTTCTAGAATACTCCAGAATCTTCCTAGACCCTTCCGGTGCCTTTAGATTTTCCCGGAACTTTCCCGATACTCCAGAATTTTTCTGGTTTCTCTCCGAAACTATTTCGATGTTCTCAGAACCATTCCATTGACATTATCTCATACTACTATCACATACTAGTACTCAACAGACCGATGATACTTAACCGTGTGACCCCGCAGGTTCGGTGAAAATGTAGACATGACGTGAAACTCCTTCCGGTCAATAATCAATAGCGGAATCTGGACATCCATACACGAATGAATTCGAGTGAACCTTCTGTTCCCGTACACAATTCTCTTTACTTTGATGCATAACATAACCCGAGGCGAGAATATATCGGTATCCCTATGAAGCAACACTTGATCACGATTCCTAGTTATCCTCTATGCTAGTTTGTTCTCTTTTCTCGTTTCCATATTCCGGTATCCCCGTTGATCACATCACGTTTTGACTAGCCAGATGATGATGGATACCATAATACCGAGAGGGCCCAAAAGTATCTCTCCATCGTCGGAGGAGCAAATCCTAGTCTTGAACTATCAAATCCTAGACGCACTTTTTCGAAGTATCTGAGGACAGTCGTTATGATTATCTGATGGAGTGTGGACACACGCTCGTTGGGAAACCCCAAGGGCAAGGTGTGAAGAGCACAGCAGCAGTTTTGCCTCACTAAGAAACCAAGGTTTAATCGACCAGTAGGAGGAAGGAATAACTTCAGAAGGTTGAAGCAGCTGAGATGGCAGGGCTCACTACCGGTTCAGAAACAACGTGGAACCTACACAACACAATCAAATCACTTTGCCCCAAGGAAGCAGTAAGCTTGTAAACCTCACGGGCTTTGCTGAACACAAAGAGGTTAAACGTATGGTGTGGAAAACAATGGGAGAACAATATGAAATCAGTAGCAGCAGTATGAAAGTAGTGTGAAAGCAGTGTGAAAGCAGTGTGTGTATTATCAGTATGAGAAAATGGACTGGGGTCCAGAGATCATTAGTGGCGTCTCTCCGTGAAAGATAAATAACATGTGTGGTGAACAAATTACAGTTGGGCAATTGACAGAAATGAAGGTTGCACCATAGTGCATATGCAAGACATAAAGATTACTATGTGATTCATGCGGGTATTACAACAAAAAACATAGACCATCATCCAGCTACATCTATGACTAATAATCCACCCTCCGAATATCATCCAAACAAACGTTGGGTTTTAACTTGCAAGCAACAGATTATCGTAGTAAGCAAAGTGTGTAATGTAAACAATGTAAACTAAGTAAACACCGTTGTTTTCTCCCTAATGGCAACATCACATCCTCCATCTGTCACGTTTCTGTCACTCGAGCACATATGCAAAGAAGGCATGAACCCACTATCGAGCATAAATACTCCCTCTTGGAGTTATAAGCATCTACTTGGCCAGAGTATCTACTAATAACGGAGAGCATGCAAGATCATAAATAACATATGCATGAAGATAACATGATAGATTGATAATCAGAAGACATAGCATTCAACACTCATCAGATCCCAGCAAACATAACATGTAGCATTACATAAAGAAGATCTCGATCATGTAGGGCAGCTCACGAGATCTAAACATGAGGAACAAAGTGGAGAAGACAACCATCTAGCTACTTATATGGACCCGTAGTCCATGGATGAACTACTCACGCATCACTTCGCAGGAGGGCATGGTAGTGTAGACCCCTCGGTGATGAATTCCGCTCCCGGCAGGGTGCCGGGGAGAGCTCGAGAACCCTCCCGATCTCGGATGATGATTGTCACACCAAAGAATTTGCACCACTTGTAATGTAGCTAAGGAAGGAAAATATTAGATCCAGCAAAAACTTTTGTACTGCATTTGTGTAAACCAAAATTATGTATGAGACCATGAGTATCTATGAAATGGAAGAAACAATTTCTTCTAAAACAATTATCATTTTCTCTGATGATTACATGTGTTTCTGTGATTTTTTCCATATGATGGTTTGAATAATTTTAGTCCCAAGTGTTGTCTCAATGTAGATTTCAACCTAGCAATGTTATTTGACTTTATTTGAATCAAGAAAACAAAATGGCAAAAGAAAATTTTGATGATTTCCTTTGATGTTTCTTTTTAGAACTGTTTCTGAAAAACTGGCCAAGTATCAATATCTAGCACTTGTTTTCAATATGTTAGAGAATCACATTTTATGTTTTCTTGGCACAAAACTGTTCTATGATATATGGACTACAAATCTATAGACTTGGTTTGATTTTTGGAATAAGAAAACAATCAATTGCATGCTTGTCTTTGTGGAAGAAATATAAGACAGAAAAAGTGATTTTTAGAAAACAGAGAAAAAAACAGAAAGTAGCCCTTTTCTCATGTTGTTTTTAAAGTCTTCCACTATTCCTAATTTGTATTAAAATATTTTTATCAAAGTACAAATCATGTTTAACAATCTCAAACTTGGAAAACCAAATTTGGAATTCCATTGAGCCTTGAAAACAATCTGAGCTTTTTGATGTTTTGACTGTTTCCAACACTTGGCAAAAACTACCACGTACTTAACTAGATTTTTGTGAAACTATTTTTGACAAAGAATTGGTTGGATGAATGTGTTTGATTGTGTGCAAATTGAGCAGTGCCACTTTGCCAAACCTACTGCCTATGTATCTACTCTGGTTTGCAGACTTTGGATTCGTTTGTTTTGGACCAGAGAGGGAGAGAAAGAGGAGAGATCAGAGAGGGGACAGAGAGAGGATTTTGGGGAGGGGACAGCTGCGGGAACACAGTGCACGGGCACTGAGGCCATGCCGCCCGCTTCCTCACCTCTCCTCGATGCCGTTTTCACGCCCCTGGCCCCCTAGACACCGCCACCGTCCAATGCACCTCGAGCCAGCACCCGGGAGAACGCGCCGTGCTCACCGCGGTGAGGCCGAGCGCACACACACTGCCCCGACCACGACGCCGTTGCTATAAAGCCACGGGCATGTAGTCACTTTGCCACAAACCACCACACACACCCCTCTCCAACGCCCGGCGGACACGATCCGAAATCCTCGCCGGCTCACAGTGAGCGTCACGGAGAAGTTTCTCGCCGCCGGCCACCGCAGACAGCACGCAGAGGTGGAGCTCACCCCGAGTATCACCACCCCTCCTTTTAACCTCCGTTGAGTTCGTCGTACGCCGTAGACGTGCCCTGACCCCTCCGTTTGGTAGTTCTCTTGCAGGACTTGCGCCACCGTTGCTGGAACCGCCGCGGCTGAGCTGCTTCGCGCCGACAACTTGAGCTGCCGTGACCGCCCGCGATCGTACCCCTCCAATGCACCGAGCCCACGTGACCTCCTCGACACATCTCCACCGCACCGCAACCTCCCACAGTGAGCAATCGAGCAAACCCGCCGCCATCGTGTTTCCATCGTGGAAAAGAGAGAGAGAGGAGGGAGATGCAGGGGAACCGTCAATCTATAGATCAACGGCTCTATTTGAACACGAGCATTTTCCGCGTTGTGCGCGCATGTGCGAGAGAGTTGGGCCGCTCACGTTTGAAAGCCAGCCCGCGCCATGTAGTTTTATTTATTTTAAAAATAACAGAGAAACTAGTGCTTTGCTTTTGGCCTATGAAAAATAGAAATAGTGGAAATAAAATTCAACCAAAAATCATGGCAGTAGCTAGAAATTTTCCAAACCACATCCAACTTGTAGATCTAGTTTTTTTGCATTATTTTTGTTGTGGTATCTAAAATGACAGAGACTGTCTGTTAGCTTGTTTTGTGCATAACCTTAAGAATATGTGTCCATTTCGGTCAAACCAAATTGTTTTGAGTAGCCCTTGAGTAGATCTATTAGTATAAATTGAACTTGTATCAAGGAGAGTTGTCTATGGAAAATTCCTGTCCATTTTGGTAAATATCCAGTAGGCATTTCTAGGAGTTTTGTAGAGTGTTTAATAATGATTTTTTATGTGAATCTAACTAGATGAGTTTTTGTATGATTAGATATATCTAATCGTAGCTTGGTGTAATTTTTAGATCTCTAGATTATTTATGGCATGCATTTCTAGATTCAACACTTTTCTGTTATTATTAAATCTTGTGTATTTAGTTTTGAATAAGTGTTTGTGTATTAGAATCTTGTTTTCTCGAATGTGTAGATGTGTTTCTCTCTTATATCATGTTGTTTTCTTAAAGTACTAGTATGTTAGGAAGTTTGGTCATGTTTGTAAACAAATAGAAATAGAGAATAGTCTAGTATTGTTTTCTAGTATTTATTTTGAATAGAATTGTGAGCAAAGTTGTTATCTTTATTACCTAGGTTTTTGGTGTTGTTTTGTTGAGTACAGTACCATTTTGGTACTGATAATAGTATGTTATCACCTCTGCTAGCTTGCTTATTATTTTATAGAAAAGCATGTGTACCATTGCTTATTTATATTGCACCCTATTGTTTTCACTAGTATGTATAGTGGTGTGATGTTTGTTTAGTGGAATATTATTTTTGCACAAGTGCAACCAGAGGCTTGGTGACCTCTTAAATTTCTTGGAAAACTAGTGGAGCACCCACTGATTCCATTTCATTTTGGTGATAAATAACATTTCTCCACAATAGTTATGTTAGCTATTGATCTTGTTATTTTTGTGAGTGATGTTTTGTTTTGTGCATTGCTTGATGTATGTATAGCTTAGTACCATTGTTTCCCTCGGTGGGTTCTGATTGTGTGTAATTGTTTTATTTTACGACGACAAAAAACGAGGAAGAGGTGGTTGGTGAAGAAGGCTAATTCCATTCTTGCTGCTTTCAAGAGCAAGATCTGAACCAGTATCAAGGCAAGCCATCCTAATGCTTGCTGTAATTACACTTATCATTATCTATCATGCATGTTTTACTACTGAAAAGTTTTACAAAAATATGGTTAATAAAACTACTTTTGTTGTGGCTAATATCACCATTAATACTACTAGTGACTATCACTTTGCCAATAGTCAAACTTGGTGTTACCAAGCCCTTAGCCACCATATGGTATATAAATAACACCAGCTTTAATAATATTGATGTTCCTAAGTGGACAACCTAAAATGTGCTTTTGTAAACAAATGCTTCAAGGAAAAGCCCTCGGTGAAAAGGTGGATCCTTGTTCACTAGATGAGGCAAAGAGGAAAGTTTTTGAAATGATTTGGAAAAGACACATAACCTAGTCTTCGCTGGACAACCAAGACGTACTGCCACTCTACCTCAAAATGGGCAAGAGGCCTATCTAGAAACTAATTCGTGTTAGTGTGTGTTCTATCCCAAATGCTATAGAGAATGTGATTCTCTGAACCGAAGTGTCGCCAGGAGGGAGAAACGGGACATGCAAAGTGTGGGATTAATTTTTCCTCCGAATGTAACAGTTGGGCTCTCTGGCATGGCTGTGTGTGACATGGTGCCAGGGAGAACAAACCCATTTCAAGGGATAGTCATCTACTAGCTTTACCATAGTGGAAAGTTAGGATCATTTATCTGATGTTCGCATACTGTTGTGAACGGTCCATGAGTGAGTCATGACAGATGATTGGATCTTGTGGATTGTGTACACCTCTGCAGAGTAAATCTATTCAGAATAGCTGAGTCCTCGGATATGGACAGTTGAATGGCCATGTAGCTAGTATTGTGTCACTGTTTTCAAAAAGGATGTTTTGATAAAGGACTTGTACCTGTGAGTTACCAGAAGAGGAACTATGTACCTGTGATGTACTTATGAAATAAAGATGGAAGGTGTTCTACAATAAGTTTTGCAAAGAAAAAGATTATTTAAACAAAGTTTTACAAAACCCCTTGGATATGTGATATCTACAAGAGAAACCATATTATTTTCTTTTGAAGTATCTTCTTCAACAAAGATATAGAGATGTCAAAACCAACCATGATGTATCTTTCATCCATCATGGAAAGTGCTCCTATGTATAGCCTACCAACTCCACCATATAAGCATACTTGCATTCTATTAAGCTTCATAAAGGATGTCTTGCAGAGTACATTCAAATGTACTCATATTGGTTTCGTCCCTGGCTATTTACTTGGCCAGAATTCGAGGAGCCACCTCAGGAGGAGTTTTTCACAGAGGAGTACTACATCGACGACTACGCGAACTAGGCTCGTCTCCGGGTCAGCAGCCTGTAGGTTAAGGCATGACTCGGGTGCTACCACGTTATGGTTTGTTGTATTCTGCTGTGTGTGTTTTTTCACTTGCTTGCCCTGCGTGGCAGTTGTTAAGACTTGGTCATGGACCATTTGTTGTCAGACTCTATTATTCGTGTAATGGATAATGTTATCTGTGTACCAACTTCGTATGTTGTTCACGACTGGTCTTCCTCGGATCGTGAATGGATGCATATGAGGGGCCTCTACAAAGTTGGTATCAGAGCTATCCTCGCCATAGGAGACCTTAGTTAGCATGGACGTTAGCTAGTACTCCAAAATCTACTTTATGAAACTAAGTTACTTATATGACTAAGTACCAAAATATTCTATATACCCGATCTCCTCCGTGTTAGCAAACTCTACTTACATTAAGGTACCTCTTGCATAACTTAAAACTATGCACACTGTGGTCTAACTTAAACTATACTTAAAATTTTGTGTAGATGGAAGTCGTTTTCATTGAGGCATGTCAGTTGGGACTGGCAAGCGACGTATCGTTTCTCTTCGAGCAGAGGCTTGTGGAAATGACCGAGCTGATTGACCGCCCAGTTCTAGAGTTACGAGGAGGACTTATCTTTGGTTCTCCGATAGAGGGTGACTGGTTTTTGGAGTGCACCATCCATCCCCCACTGACAGCACCTTTAGCGGAGACCTTTGTCTTCACTACTATTGAGTGCTCCTCGTAGGAGGGCGCAGTTCGAGTGATTCAGGAGGCGATAGCACGCCTGGCTTATCTGAGAGACTACATGTTCCTTGGCAGTCGCTTTGAGTTGCCTGGGAGGCGTGATGAGATGGGTATACCGCCTCCAGTGCCACATGAGCTCGATGGCATGGGTCCTCACCTAGAGGACATGGAGATACTTCTGCACCGCACCCAGCGCAGTCTAGATGATCTGAGGATTTTGCAGCACACCACTGTTGCAGAGTGCCGCATCCTGGTTACCCATCTGGGGAAGTTGATGGTTGACCACGAGACAGAGACCGCGAGGAACCGAGCCTTGGCGAGACAGTTATGGACTACTCGCTTGGGCCTGTACTTGTTTCACCAAGAAGGTTGAGGCACTTTAGGAGGCCAACGCGATTCTGCATGGGCGATTGAAGACCGCTAGAGAGGACCTGGCTACTCGAGACTCTACTCTCGAGGAACTAGAGCAGGAGATCACAGAGCTCCGTAGGGAGAATGAGGATCCCCTGGTTGACGATGACGTTCTGTCAGATGTTGATGGGATAGACATGAGTGACCAGAGTGAGCAGGAGGATGACGACCTACTTGAGAGTGAGGAGGATCCTGAGGAGATCCTTTTCGATGGAGACAGTGACCAGGACTAGACGTAGTACCTGTCACTTTTGATGTTGTCCTAATTGTTTTGCTAATTGCTTTGCGATGTCCTCATGAGTCGCACCCCTTGTTTTAGCCCTTGAAGCTTAGCTTGTAGTATAAGATGTGTGGTTGTATTGTGTGATTGTAAGACTTTGTGTGATGAATGTGATATGTTTGTGATCTATCTATGTTTGTGATTTTCTAATCGTAAATTACTTGTGATGTATTACTTGTCTTTCGTGTTAACAAAACTATTTTCGTTGACTAGTTTTTCTTTTAAAAACAAAGAAGTCTAGCTACATAGTCTTACACGTGTTTCACTACAGAATGTCGCCGTGGAGGCATTGTTGGCCCTGATGATGGAGGATCGCCAGGCCACACGAGCTGAGAGCGCCACAACAATTGCTGCCCTGCAGCAGTTGGCCACTGCTAGTGCCAACAACAACAACAATAATAATGGCAATGACAATGGAAATGGTGCCCGGTCGAAGCTGAAGGATTTTCAGCAAACCAACCCTCCGATCTTTTCCAAGATCATGGAGCCACTAGATGCAGATGATTGGCTCCGCACAATTGCTAACAACCTGGAAGTAGCATCAGTGGAGGACAATGACAAAGTGTTGTTTGCCACACATTTTCTTGCTGGACAAGCAAGGATTTGGTGAGAGACAACAAGAGCCACTGTTGCTGCCGGCCATGTGTTTGACTGGGAGGACTTTGTTGCAATGTTCTGCAAGTATCACATTCCACAGGGTGTGATGAACATTATGCGGGACAAATTCCTAAAGCTGAGGCAAGGAGGGATGACTGTGTCAAAGAACTGGGAGGAATTCACAACCCTGCCCGATATGCACCTGAGGAAGTGAACACGGAAGCTAAGAAGCAAGAAAGATTCCTGAATGGACTGCACGATGAGTTACAGTGCACACTAGTTGTGATCCCATTCTAGGATTTGGAATCACTTTCTGATGCTGCAATGATGATGGAGCACAAGCGGTAGAATGCTTTTGACAACAGAAAGATAAAGATGATGTTTCAAGGAGGACCTAGTGCACCAAGGACTCGTCCTGCTCCTTATACGAGACCACCACCACCAAGGGCGCCTGCTTATGCACCTCGCCCAAATCACCAATATGCACCAAGGCCCAACAACCACCACAACAACCACAACAACAACCACCACAACAACCACAAAAACAACCGTGCACCTTATGCATCGAATCCTGTAGGCAATGGAAATGGAAATGGGAACAACTTCAACCGTGCTGCTAAGCCAAACTCAAACCTGAAGCCCAATGGAGGATGCTTTGTTTGTGGGAAGGACGGACACTTTGCTCGTGAGTGCCCGACCAAGAATGCTGCTTCATCTCAGCCCACTTCAACTAAGATGAATCAAGGCCCTGTGATGAGGAGGCAGAATGTGATGCTGGGTCATCTGAATCATGTCACTGCTTGTGAAGCATAGGAGGCACTAGACATGGTGATGCGCATGTTTCCTGTCAACTATGTACTAGCTGCAGTACTGTTTGATTCTGGAGCATCGCATTCCTTTGTCACTAAGCCGTTTGCTGAGAAAAGTGGTATGAAGCATACCCGTATGAACAACCCTATGTTAGTACAAATACCCGGAGATAAAACCAAAGCCAACCTTGTTTGCAATGAAGAACCCATGGAGATACAAGGGAAAACTTTTTATGCCGACCTAATAGTACTGGGATCCCAAGCGATAGAAGTAGTACTGGGTATGAATTGGATGACTAAGTATAAGGGTGTTATTGATTGCACCAAGAAGTCCATTTCTGTGACCACTGGTGATGGAGATAAAGTTGCATACATCGCAACCAAGCCTTCATCAAAGGTTCAATGCCACACGAGTGTAGCCAACCGCTCGCTTGAAGAAGTTCCGGTAGTATGTGAATACCCGGATGTTTTTCCAGAGGAATTACCCGGTATGCCCCCAGATCGGGATATCGAGTTTATTATTGAGTTAATACCTGGAACCGGACCCATAGCACAGAAGCCTTATCGGATGAATCCGAAGGAGTTAGATGAGTTAAAGAAACAGTTGTATGACATGTTGAGAGAAAGTTCTGATTCACCCTAGTGCATCACCATGGGGATCACCTGTCACTTTTGTGGACAAACGGGACGGTACCACTCGTTTATGTGTGGACTACCGCAAGTTAAATGATGTTACCATCAAGAACAAATACCCTTTGCCAAAAATTGAAGACTTTTTTGACTAGCTAAATGGGGCTAGAATATTCCCGAAGATCGACCTTCACACTGGTTATCACCAATCGAAGGTTCGTGGTACAGATATTGCCCAAGACCTCTTTCACCACTCGTTACGGGTTGTATGAGTACACCGTGATGTCTTTTGGTCTGACCAGTGCCCCTACTTATTTCATGAATCTTATGAACAAGATGTTCATGGATTATTTGGACAAGTTTGTCGTAGTGTTTATCGACGACATTCTTATTTATTCCAAGAGTGGGGAAGAACGTGAAGAACATCTGAGAACTGTGCTCGGAACACTTCGTGAGCATCAACTGTATGCTAAGTTCAGTAAGTGTCAGTTCTGGCTGAAGGAAGTCAGATTTCTTGAACATGAGGTATCTGAAGGAGGGATTTCTGTTGACCCTACACTGGTTCAGTCTGTGGTGAAGCGTAATGCTCCGACCAATCCGACTGAAGTCAGATCATTTCTGGGTTTAGCGAGATATTACCTGCAAGTTTGTTCAAGGATTATCGAGCATAGCCAGACCACTCACTCAGTTGCTCAAGAAGGATAGTAAGTTTGTATGGACAGACAAGTGTGAAGAGAGTTTTCAAGAGTTGAAGGATCGACTGGTGTCTGCGCCGGTACTCATTATGTCAGACGTCACCAATAGTTGTAATGTGTATTGTGATGCTTCTAAGCATGGTCTTGGAAGTGTTCTCATGCAAGAAGGGAAAGTTATATCATATATCTCACGCCAGTTGAGACCTCATGAGTTGAACTACCCCACCCATGACTTAGAGCTTGCCGCAGTTGTACATGCCCTCAAGGCATGGCGACACTTTCTTATTGGGAAAAGATGTGAAATATACACAGATCATTAAAGATTGAAGTACATATTTACTCAGCATGAACTCAATATGAGGCAACGCTATTGGATTGATCTCATCAAAGATTATGATCTAAGTATACACTATCACCCTAGGAAGGCAAATGTTGTAGTTGATGCTCTTAGTCGAGAACCAGCCTCTCTGAATGCTATGATCGAGATCAGGCAACCGGAGTTGTGGAAAGAACTTGACCAGCTTGGTATTGAAGTAGTTAGCTATGGCATGTTGGATGCCATGGATGTTAAGACATCCCTTGTTGACCAGATCAAGGAAGCACGGAAGGGTCAGAAGAGTATAGATGGGATTAAGGCTTGTTTAGAGAAGGAAAAGTTGTTGGCTTAATCGTGGATTTTGAAGGAGTCTTGTGGTACGAAAGTCGTATTTGTGTTCCTGCCGAATCAGAGTTAACGCAGACTATCATGACCGAGGCTCATGATACTCTATACTCTATTCACCCTGGAGGAACCAAAATGTACCAAGACCTGAAGGAGAATTTCTGGTGGCATGGAATGAAACAAGACATTTCCTCGTTTATAGACAACTGTCATATATGTCAGTAGGTAAAAGCTGGACACCAGTGTCCCGCTGGATTGTTACATCCGCCTGTAAGTTCCTGTTTGGAAATGGGATTAAGCTAGGATGGACTTTATCACTCGACTTCCAAGGTCCAGCCGAGGAAATGTTTCAATATGGGCTGTCGTTGACAGGCTCACAAAAGTGGCACACTTTATTCCTGTCAAGACTACATATCGTGGAGACCGGCTTGCTGATTTCTACATTTCTCGGATAGTTAGCCTGCATGGAGTCCCTAGCAGGATTGTGTCAGATCGAGGATCTCAATTCACATCTCGATTTTGGAAGAAGTTACACGAAGCATTGGGAACCAAGCTAGCCTTTAGTACTGCCTATCACCCGCAGACTACTGGACAGATGGAGTATGTGAACCAGATATTGGAATACATGCTCTGTGCATGTGTTTTGTCTTATGGAGTTAAATGGGAAGATTGCCCGCCGTTTGCGGAGTTTTCCTACAACAACAGCTATAAGTCTAGCTTATAGATGGCAAATTTTGAATCCATGTATGGACGCAAGGTGTCGTACCCCACTGAATTGGACTGAGACTGGAGACAGTCAAGTCTTTGGAGTAGACACACTACGTGCCGCAGAAGAACAAGTCCAGATCATTCATGATCGCCTCAAGGCATCTCAATCTCGCCGAAAAGAGTTATGCTGACACTAAGCATGGTGAAGTCTCTTTCAGTATTGGAGATTTCATGTACCTTCTTGTTACGCCGCTCAAAGGGATGTAGCGTTTCTATGTCAAAGGAAAGCTTGCACCTCGATATATTGGCCCTTTAAAGATACTTGCCCTTCGTGGAGAAGTTTCTTATTAGTTGGAATTGCCTAAAGAGTTGTCTGCGTTTCACAATGGCTTTCATGTGTCTTTTCTCCGGAAGTGTCTTCATGTACCTGAGAAAGATCTCACCTACCAAGACGTTGACTTTAGGGCCATTGACCTGAATGATGACCTGACCTACCGTGATAGACCCTTGCGTGTACTTGAGGAAAATGTTCGTGCTACCAGGAGAAATGCTTTCAAGTTCCTTAAGATTCAGTGGATGAATCATTCAGAGGAGGAAGCTACATGGGAGTGTGAGGATTATATCTGGAAGGAGTTCCTTGGTTTCCTTAAGCACTAGACCTGCGAATCTCGGGGCGAGATTCTTTTAAGGGGAAGATTTGTCACACCCTATAGTTTGGACCACTTGTAATGTAGCTAAGGAAGGAAAATTTTAGAGCCAACAAAAACTTTTGTACTGCATTTGTGTAAACCAACATTATGTATGAGACCATGAGTATCTCTGCAATGCAAGCAACAATTCCTTCTAAAACAGTTATCATATTCTCTGATGATTACATGTGTTTCTCTGATGTTTTCCATATGATGGCCTGAATAATTTTTGTCCCAAGTGTTGTATCAATGGTGCTTTTAACCTAGCAATGTTATTTGACTTTGTTTGAATCAAGAAAACAAAATGGTAAAAGAAAATTTGGATGATTTCCTTTGATGTTTCTTTTTAGAATTGTTTCTGAAAAAACTAGCCAAGTACCAATATCTAGCACTTGTTTTCAATACGTTAGAGAATCACATTTTATGTTTTCTTGGCATGAAAGTGTTCTCTGATATATGGACTACAAATTGCATGCTTGTTTTTGTGGA
This sequence comes from Alopecurus myosuroides, assembly GCA_028641055.1. Classification (NCBI taxonomy): domain Eukaryota; kingdom Viridiplantae; phylum Streptophyta; class Magnoliopsida; order Poales; family Poaceae; genus Alopecurus; species Alopecurus myosuroides. The sequence continues at coordinate 324,704,375 of CM054057.1, read as the reverse complement.
AGAAAAAGAAGACAGAAAAGGGGATTTTTAGAAAACAGAGAAAAAAAACAGAAAGTAGCCCTTTTCCACTTTGTTTTCAAAGTCTTCCACTATTCCAAAATTATTTTCAAAAGATGTTTCTTAAAGTAAAAAATCATGTTTAACAATCTCAAACTTGGAAAAAAAATCGAATTCAATTGAGCCTTGAAAACAATCTGAACTTGTTGATGTTTTGACTGTTTCCAACACTTAGCAAAAACTGTTGTGTCCTTAACTGAATTTTTCTCAAACTATTTTTTACAGAGAATTGGGTGGATGAATGTGTTTGATTTTGTGAAAATTGAGCAGTGCCACTTTGCCAAACCTACTTTCATATGTGTCTACTTTGGTTTGCACACTTTGCATTCGTTTGTTTTGGACCAGAGAGGGAGAGAAAGAGGAGAGATCGGAGAGGGGATAGAGAGAGGATTTTGGGAAGGGGATAGCCGCCGACAAGTTTCTCGCTGCCACCATCCAATGCACCTTGAGCCAGCACCCAGGAGCACGCGCCCGTGCTCACCGCGGTGAATCCGAGCGCACACACACCGCCCCGAACACGGTGCCGTGGCTATAAAGCCACGGGCACGCAGCCACTTTGCCACACACCACCACACACCCTCTCCACCGCCCAGGCACGATCTGAAATCCTCGCAGGCTCACAGTGAGCGTCGCGGACAAGTTTCTCGCCGCCGGCCACCGCGGACAGCATGCAGAGGTGGAGCTCACCCTGAGCATCACCACCCCTCCTTTTCACCTCCGTTGAGTTCGTCGTACGCCGTAGATGCGCCCTGACCCCTCCGTCTGGTCGTTCGATTGCAGGACTTGTGCCAACGTCACTGGAGCCATCGCGGCTGAGCTGTTTCGCACCGACGGCTGGAGCTGCCGTGACCGCCCGCGACCGTACCCCTCCACTGCACCGAGCCCACGTGACCTCCTCGACACATCGCCACCGCCCCGCAACCTCCCACGGTGAGGAATCGAGCAAACCCGCCGCTGTCGTGTTTCCGTCGTGGAAAAGAGAGAGAGAGGAGGGAGATGCAGGGGGGCCGTCAATCTCTAGGTCAGCGGCTTCGTTTGAACGCGAGCGTTTGCCGCGCCGTTCGCACGCACGAGAGAGTTGGGCCGCTTGCGCGCTCAGTTGGGCCGCGCGCGATTGAAAGCCAGCCCGGGTTGTGTAGTTTTATTTCTTTTAAAAATAACAGATAAACTACTGCTTTTCTTTTGGCTTGTGAAAAATAGAATAGTGGAAATGAAATTCAACCAAAAATCATGCCAGTAGCTAGACATTTTCCAAACCACATCCAACTTGGATATCTAGTTTTTGTGCATTATTTTATATGTAGTATTTAAAATTCTAGAGATTGTCTATTATTTTGTTTTGTGAATACCTTTAAGAATATGTGTTCATTTTGGTCAAACCAAATTTTTTTAGTAGCCCTTGAGTAGATCCATCAGTATTAATTGACCTTGTATCAAGGAGAGTTTCCTATAGAAAATTCCATCCATTTTGGTAAATGTCCAGCAGGCATTTCTAGGATTTTTGTATAGTGTTTAATAATGATTATTTATGTCACTCCAACTGGATGAGTTTGTGCAATATTAAATCTTGTAATCCTAGCTTGGTGTAATTTTTAGAGCTTTAGATTATTTATGGCATGCATTTCTAGATTCAGCACTTTTCTGTTATTATCAAATCTTGTGTATTTAGTTTTGAATAAATGTTTGTGTATTAGAACCTTGTTTTCTAGCATGTGTAGATGTGACGATCTATGTTATCATGTTGTTTTCTTATAGTACTAGTATGTTAGGAAGTTTGTTCATGTTTGGAAACAAATATAAATAGAGAATAGTCTAGTATTGTTTTCTAGTATTTATTTTGAATATAATTGTGAGAAAAGTTGATATGTTTATTACCTAGGTTTTTGGTGTTGTTTTGTTGAGTCCGGTACCATTTTGGTTCTGATTATAGGATGTCATCACCTCTGTTAGCTTGCTTATTATTTTATAGAAAAGCATGTGTAGCATTGCTTGCACCCTATAGTTTTCACTAGTATGTGTAGTGTTGTGATATGTTTATTACCTCATGCATGTTTTACTACTGAAGTTTTACAAAAATATGGTTAACAAAACTATTTTTGTTGTGTCTAATATCACCATTAATACTACTAGTAACTATCACTTTGCCAATAGTCAAACTTGGTGTTACCAAGCCGTTAGCCACCATATGGTATATAAATACCACCAACTTTAATAATATTGATGTCCCTAAGTGGAAACCCTAAAATGTGCTTTTGTAAACAAATTATTCAAGAAAAAACCCTCGGTGAAAAGGTGGAGCCTTGTTCACTAGAGGAGGCAAAGAGGAAAGTGTTTGAAATGGTTTAAAAAATACACATAACCTAGTCTTTGCTGGACAACCAAGACATACTGCCACTATACCTCAAAATAGGCAAGAGGCCTTGATGGCTCCCAAGTGCAGGAGATCAATTGTAGTACTTTTCGAATTAGAAAGGTTGTCGAACCCACGAGGAGCAGAAGGAACTGGTAAGTAGAATAGCAAAGGAATAATAAAAGCAACAGGTGTTTTTGTGTTTTAATTGTGTAGTGCAAGTAAAGTAAAATGCGGAAAGTAAGTTGCAGCAAGTAGTAGGTCTCAATGAGAGACAAAGCCCAATCCTCTAATGCGCAAGAGGACAAGCTCAAGTGTGTGTTTGTGTCTTATATGTGGAAAACGTTCCCGAGGGCTGCACGGATTTAGCTGGCATAGTGATTCATTGCATAACATGTTTGTATATCTTGTCTAGTTTTAATCTTCTTCGGACGGAGCCACAAATAGGAATAGCTAAATAAATAAACTATCACCCCTTATGATGGATCACGTGGCCAATTAAATGACAGCACGAGAATTATTAAGACATGATGTCCCACCATAGCCTTATGCTCTAAGGTCCCCGATACAAGTACCCTCATAATGCAATTCAACGACTCTGTCTCAAGTTCCTGTCACCTAAAGACATCATCACGTCACTACACTACGGTGTTCTCCTATGATCCCATGTAGGTGAAGTGGTGTACAGTCGATGTTCGTACAACACCATCATAGAATCACATAAAAGATAAATACTAGACCAAATAACAACTCATCTCATGTAACAAATCATTGCCAATTCATCCTATGCCCTCAGGAACATGCGGGAACTACTCACAACGTGCAAACATGATCAAGTATGGTGACATATGTGGTACAACACAATCTGAAATAATGGATCCACCACCAAATAATGACAAGTACTCAATCCTAAACATGCAACGGAGTACAATAACACGTATCTAGGGTGTAGCAATGATCAAACTATGAGGGGAACGGAGTGGATCACGGTGATGGTGATGGTGGAGATGCAGGTGCTGGTGAGGATGGTGATGGAGATGCCTCCTCCCACGCCAAGGAGGAGATGGGGATGAAGATGGGGATGATTTCCCCCTTCTCCGGAGCTCTGGAGCAGCAGGATCTGTCTCCCCCGCGGACAGTTTCGAGAGTTTCGCCGCCCTGGCGGCTCCGTCTCGTCTCGGGAAAATTAGGGTGTTAGTTTTCGGGGAAGACGGAGTCGTCAGCAAAAAGACCTCGGGGAGGAGGTGTTGTGGGCCCATTTGGGGGCCCCACACGCGGACAGGGAATCTGGCCGCGTGGGCTACCCCCTTTTGGGCCTCCTGGCCCTCCTCCTTTGTGTCTTGTGCCCACGGCGTTTCTCCCGAAGAAAAACTGGTAGGGTTTCTTTCCTTTCGCAATTTGGATACTTGTAGCTCCTGAAACATCAAAAACATGAAAACAGGTGTTTTGTGACACCCATAAATTAAATACCAAAAATAGGGACTTTGTAGGAAAGTCCCATAAAATCATCTAAAACATGCAAAACAATGACATAACATTGATAAAACATCCCAATAATGCCTATATGGAGGGTATAAATGATGATATAAAATGCACGTATTAACTCCCCCAAGCTTAAACCTTTGCTCGTCCTCGAGTAAATAAGGACATAGATCATTACATGCATCAATGGACTTATGGTTGATAAATAAATACGGGCATTGTATCATCATCATGTTCAGTTATAATGCAAGATGAATGAATAGAACTCATACACATAAGGATAACATATTCGAAGCTCTAGCAAACACCCCATACTTTTGAAAGCAAATAACCATTGTATGTTGGACAATCGAATTATACTCTTTAATTTGGAGAAAGATAAATGAGTAGAGGTAAAACATGATCAAGTCTCATTTAGTTTCCAAACTATTCAGCTTAAATTACTAATTGTAATGTGGCATCCATTGGGCTAAGACTCTCATTGCCCCTTTATCATTAGCATCTTAATTTATGAATGTTGAAGTAATGTGGTTGACAAGGTGTTGGTTGAATGTCTCATGCCCCGTGAGTGTGAAAACCTACTCCATGATTACTCAACTTAAGATTCCTAATAAGCTTTGTACAATCATAATAAGTATTAATGACATCATAGAGAATTGCAAAGAGGTACCTCTTGCCCCATTACATAGAAACCAGCCCATGTCACAATAACAAGATGAATAAACGGAGTAGACTCATCATCCTTTTTTATTTCATTCACTATATGCATAGCTTCTTATTTTATTGTAGGATGTGTTTGTAGAGTCCACTCTAGCTGTAAGTAAATTTCCACCATGATCAAGCATGGCTTGGGTTAGCGGCCCAATGCAATTTCTCTAGTCATATATACTTACTCATCAAAACTTACTATTCCTCTATTTCATTTCGGCATGGCAGGAGTCCAAAAACAAAAGCACATGACATCAGCTAAATATAAAATTTCTTTGTGCAATGTTGAAAGCTTTTCACGTGATGCACGTGTTAGCCAACTCCCAACCAAAATCCTTGTCAAGCACAAAACTTTTAGCTCCCATTAATGGGTCATGTTTGTTAAGTGCAATAGAAATAAATGTGTGCATTGAAAAGTTCGTGAGAGTCTTATCCCAAATTCAGCCCATGCCAATTAATAACATAAGCATCTTAATTTAGAGCATAAATGAAACTATAACATGGTGAACATGCTCGGAATAGCCATTAAGCTAATAGTTAGATAGTGGATTTATGTCATATTGAGATAATTCTACAATTGTCCAACACACTCAAGTTATTTAATTTCAAGGCAAGATGTGATTGAAACCTCTAAATATGCCATGCTCATTTGCATGAGTGTTACCCATAAATCCCCAAAACAAGGGAATCATGGATGACACCATACTTTATTATTCATTGATAAACCATAAGACGGGGATGCATGATAATGCTCAATGAGCTCACTCAAGCCTAAACGAAAATTATAACTAGATAATAAAAGCAAGACACACCAAAACTAGATAGACATGATAAAGCTGATAAAAGACGGGGGATAGGTGAAACTCCCCCAAGCTTAGATGGTTGCGGTAATTTCTTCATTCTCCCTTCTTCTCGTACTCAGCCCACCACTCTTTCTTCTTCTTGTCATAATCTTCCTTCCACTCTTCCTGCTTCCATGGAAAAGGCCTTCCAGTATGGAAGGACATGGGTGGATCATTGTACCTGAGAGTGGCAGCTTCTGCAATCTTCTTGAAACGTTCTTCATACTCACAGTTCTGGTTCTCCATGTCCCACATCAGAGCTTGGTACCTATCCGTCTCTGATATGACACGCAGATACCTAGTCCCCAGGTCCTTGATCCTCTCCTCGTACTCCTCTATCTTCTTCTCCAGCTCCAGATTCATGAAGTGGTGGGCATCAAGCTGCGTTCAATAATAGAGTTATACCTGAAAACTGTTTGTTCTAGAGCCTCCAGCCTCTCCTCCAGCGTGCCTTCGGTCTTGGGAGCCTTCACCTCCTCCATGAGCAACACACCATCCTTCAAGATCAGGGTTTTCATGGGGGTCATCACGGAGTTGAGGTAATGGTTCACAATGCCTCCCTTGGGTGGATCTTCCCCCCCTAGGTTGGATCCGGAGCTTGACATGGCTAAACCCGTGCAGACAGAAACAGCAGAAACAAAGATCGCGCGAGAACTCTCGGTGCGGGGTTAGATCGACAAAAGGGGGTATATATTGACGGGTTTTAGGGTAAGACGAAGTGTCAGAGTCGAAAACGAGACGGAACGGGACTCCGAGGTGGAAAAGGGGTACCTCCACGCGGCCAAGGAATCTGGCCGCGTGTGGGGTCCTCTTTCCCCCTTGAGGTCCAATTCCTTCCAATTTTCTTGTCCCACACGTTAATTTCCATAAAAAATGAGTTCCATAAGTTTTCACGCAATTCCGAGAAACTTCCAAACACAATAATTGTAAATTATTGAATTTGGGTTTCTGAAACTGCAGGATCCCTTACAATTACCTCCTCCGGTGTCATTAACTTTATCTCCTCGATGGTTCCTATGAAGCTCTTTCCTGCAATATAATGTTTTAGGCGTTGTCCATTGACCACATGAGGTTTACCTTTCATATCACCGTGAAGACGGATGGCCCCCGAACGGTATACCTCCTGTATTACCAATGGACCCTGCCATTTTGAAGCTAATTTCCATGCAGAAAACTTAAACCGAGAGTTGTACAATAGGACTTGATCACCTACTTTAAATTCCTTTCTTTTAATTTTCTTGTCATGCCAAATTTTAACTTTCTGTTTAAACAATTTTGCACTTTCATATGCTTCATTCCTCCATTCATCTAATAGATTTAGGTCAAGCAATCTCTTCTCCCCCGCTGTTTTTAAATCAAAATTTAATTTCTTAATAGCCCATCTAGCTTTATGTTCTAATTCAACGGGTAAATGACATGCTTTTCCATAAACCATTTTATAAGGAGACATACCCATAGGATTTTTATAAGCAGTTCTATAAGCCCACAATGCATCATTAATTTTAAGTGGCCAATCAGATCTAGCTTTGTTTACTGTTTTCTCTAAAATAAGTTTAATTTCCCTATTACTTAATTCAACTTGTCCACTAGTTTGAGGATGATAGGGTGATGCAATTCTATGATTAACATTATATTTTGCCAATGTTTTTCTAAGAACACCATGCTTAAAATGAGATCCACCATCAGTAATTAAAAATCTAGGAACACCAAATCTAGGGAAAATAATTTCTTTAAGCATTTGCATGGCTGTGGCATGGTCTGCACTCTTAGTAGGAATTGCTTCTACCCATTTTGTAACATAATCAACAGCAACCAAAATGTGAGTATGTTTTGTACTAGATGCAGGAAATGGTCCCATAAAGTCAAAACCCCACACATCAAATGGTTCAAGTGGTAATGTATAGTTCATAGGCATTTCATTCCTTCTACCAATGTTTCCTACTCTTTGACATTTATCACAAGTTTTAACATATTCAGCACAATCCTTGAATAGAGTAGGCCAAAAAAAACACATTGTAATACCTTTGCTGCAGTACGATCTCTTGCATGATGTCCTCCATAGGGACTATCATGACAATCTCTTATAATAGCCTGATGTTCATGCTCAGGTACACAACGTCTAATAATGCCATCAACACTTTTCTTATACAAGAATGGATCATCCCAAAAAATAATGTCTAAGGTCATAAAAGAATTTCTTTCTTTGCTGGTAAGTAAATTGTGGTGGCATAACTTTCCCAACAATAAAATTTGTATAATTAGCAAACCAAGGAGATGCAACTTTAGCACTAGAAACACTAACAAGGGCAAGTTGTTCATTAGCAAAACTATCATTAATAGGAATAGGATCATCAGGTATATTTTCCATTCTAGAAAGATGATCAGCTACGGGATTATTTTCTCCTTTCCTATCTACTATGTGTAAATCAAATTCTTGCAACAAAAGTACCCATCTTATTAGCCTAGGCTTAGCATCTTTCTTATTCATCAAATATTTAATAGCAGAATGATCAGAGTGCACAGTGACTTTTGAATCAATTATGTAAGATCTAAATTTATCACATGCAAATATTACCGCTAAAAATTCTTTTTCAGTTGTAGCATAATTTCTTTGAGCACCATCTAGTGTTTTACTAGCATAGTAAATAACATTCAATTTCTTATCAACCCTTTGGCCTAAAACAGCTCCAACTGCATAATCACTAGCATCACACATAATTTCAAAGGGCAAGTTCCAATCAGGAGGTTGAATAATAGGTGCAGTTATTAAGGCTTTCTTTAAAACATTAAAGGATTCTATGCAATCATCACTAAAAGAAAACGGAACATCCTTTTACAAAAGATTCGTTAGAGGATTTGATATTTTAGAGAAATCTTTAATGAACCTACGATAAAAACCTGCATGACCGAGAAAACTTCTTATACCTTTGATGTCTCTTGGATATGGTAATTTCTCAATAGCTTCAATTTTTGTTGGGTCAACTTCTATTCCTCTTCCAGAAATACGATGCCCAAGAACAATTCCCTCTGTTACCATAAAGTGACACTTCTCCCAATTAAGAACAAGGTGTTGGTCTTCACAACGCTGCAAAACTTTGTTAAGGTTGAACAAGCAATTATCGAAAGAAGTACCATACACCAAAAAATCATCCATAAAGACTTCCACTATCTTTTCAATATAATCAGCAAATATAGCATTCATGCATCTCTGAAAAGTAGCAGGCGCATTACATAAACCAAAATGCATTCTCCTATAAGAAAATGTACCATATGGGCAAGTAAAAGTGGTCTTTTCCTGATCATCACTATGAACTGGAATTTGAGAGAAGCCTGAATACCCATCTAAATAACAAAAGTGAGAATGTTTAGATAATCTCTCTAGCATTTGATCAATAAAGGCCAATGGATAATGGTCCTTACGAGTTGCTTTATTTAATTTTCTATAATCAATGCACATTCTATAAACAACAACAGTACGTTGAGAAACAAGTTCATCATCTTTATTAGGAACCACAGTAATTCCACCTTTCTTAGGAACACAATGAACAGGACTAACCCATTTACTATCAGCTATAGGATAAATAATACCAGCCTCTATGAGTCGAATTACCTCCTTTCTTACCACTTCCTTCATTTTTGGATGTAGACGGCGTTGGAAATCAACAACAGGTTTAGCATATTCTTCAAAATTAATTTTATGCATACATAGAGATGGACTTATGCCCTTAAGATCATCAAGAGAATAACCAATAGCCTTACGGTGGGCTTTAAGAACATCAAGTAATTTCTCTTCTTCCTCAGCTGAAATTTTTTCTTATCCAAGTATGCATATTTCAGATTTTCAGGCAAAGGCTTTAATTCAAAACTAGGATCTCCTTTAGGAGGTGGGAGTAATCCTAGATTATCAGGTGGGATATGCAATTGTAATTGTGGAGGTTGATGCCATAATGTTTGTTCTAAAGCTTCTTTTTCTGCATCATTAAATGGCTCTTCCTGATTAAGCATATAACGTTCCACCACGTCTGATGAAGCTACAGCTATATGAGCAAGAGTTTCAATTATATCTTTAGATTTTGGTTCTTTCTTAGCAGGTTTATCAGCAAGTTTAGAAAAAATAAATTCAAATTTCTCTCCAGCACATTCAATAAACACCCTTTCTCTAGGCAAATCAATTTCAGCACCAACAGTATGTAAGAAAGGTCTACCAAATATAATAGGACAGAAAGAATCTTGTGGACAACCAAGCACAATAAAATCAGTAGGATATTTTATTTTCCCTACCAATACTTCAACATCTCTAACAATTCTAAAGGGACTAATATAATCTTTATTAGCAAGCTGAATGGTCATACCTGTTTCTTCCATGGTGATAGGATCAATATCAGGCTTAATTTCTTGATAGAGAGAATATGGAATGACACTAATGCTTGCTCCAATATCACATAAACCATGATAACAAGAATTCCCAATAGAGCATGATATAATTGGCTTACCAACTTTGGATGAATTCCCTTTAATAACTTTGGTAGCATCTTCACATAAATAAACATCAACAAGATCTTCTTCATTTAATTGCTTAATAATAGAGACTTGGTTCTTGACTTCCACCTGTTCTTTAGGTTGAGAACATCTCTTTCTACTTTTCTCAGCAACAGCAATACGCAAATTCTCTTTAACTTTTTCAGGATAGGGAGGTGGTTCAATATATTCTTCTATTACTACAGATGACACTGGTGTTTCTTTAATAAATTTAGGGACAACAATAGAAGATTTAACAGGTTCAACATAATAATCAAAGCCACTTTTAGGAATTCGAATGTGCTCAGCAAATTTCTTAGCTATTTCAATTGCAACATATGGATCAATACCAAAATCTTTAATAACATTCTTGAACAAAATAGAACTAGAGAAACTTTCTACACATGAATATCCATAATCAAAATAAGCTTCATTACCTTTGTCTAGGTCCCAATATTCAGAGTTCTTCGAAATAATTTCCAATAAATTCCAAGCTTCTTCTGCAGTATTATTTGTAAAGCTTCCACCAGATGAACCATCCAAATATTGCTTTAGCCTATCAGGTAGTCTCACATAAAAGTTTATCAATATAAGTTTATTTGTGAGATCATGACAAGGATTCTTACGAAGGAGGTCCTTAAGCCTCCCCCAAGATTGAGTAATACTCTCTCCAAGGTGTGGCCAAAAATTAAATATAAAGCAACGGTTCTCATAAGCCTCTTTAGAAGTAAAATATTTAAGAAAGAAAACCTTCATAAAAGTATCCCAATTATGTGTAATTTCTTCATCCAGGGACATATACCATTTTCGAGCATCACCAGTTAAGGACTGGTAAAATAACTTGCATTTTACCTCCTCCTCAGAAATAGCCTTGAGCCTAATTAGCCCACATATATCCTCAATAGCCCGTATGTGATCACTTGCAGCCTTTGTTCCATCCCCTGCAAAATACTCATTCCTAACAGCTTTAACAAATTCAAGGGGAATAATATAACAATCATCATGAGGTGCTTTTTCAACAACTTTAGGTTTAATAGCATAAGCACTCTCATATAAAGCAAGTTTCAGCGAAGCATCTCTCATAAAAGCCATAATAATAACAGGATGCAACAGCAAGTAAAATTCAGCTTTCAAGTTTCCTTACCAAACTTCTTACCAATAGCGCTACGCTCCCCGGCAACGGCGCCAGAAAAGTGTCTTGATGGCTCCCAAGTGCAGGAGATCAATTGTAGTACTTTTCGAATTAGAAAGGTTGTCAAACCCACGAGGAGCAGAAGTAACTGGTAAGTAGAATAGCAAAGGAATAATAAAAGCAACAGGTGTTTTTGTGTTTTAATTGTGTAGTGCAAGTAAAGTAAAATGCGGAAAGTAAGTTGCAGCAAGTAGTAGGTCTCAATGAGAGACAAAGCCCAATCCTCTAATGCGCAAGAGGACAAGCTCAAGTGTGTGTTTGTGTCTTATATGTGGAAAACGTTCCCGAGGGCTGCACGGATTTAGCTGGCATAGTGATTCATTGCATAACATGTTTGTATATCTTGTCTAGTTTTAATCTTCTTCGGACGGAGCCACAAATAGGAATAGCTAAATAAATAAACTATCACCCCTTATGATGGATCACGTGGCCAATTAAATGACAGTACGAGAATTATTAAGACATGATGTCCCACCATAGCCTTATGCTCTAAGGTCCCCAATACAAGTACCCTCATAATGCAATTCAACGACTCTGTCTCAAGTTCCTGTCACCTAAAGACATCAGCACGTCACTACACTACGGTGTTCTCCTATGAGCCCATGTAGGTGAAGTGTTGTACAGTCGACGTTCGTACAACACCATCATAGAATCACATAAAAGATAAATACTAGACCAAATAACAACTCATCTCATGTAACAAATCATTGCCAATTCATCCTATGCCCTCAGGAACATGCGGGAACTACTCACAACGTGCAAACATGATCATGTATGGTGACATATGTGGTACAACACAATCTAAAACAATGGATCCACCACCAAATAATGACAAGTACTCAATCCCAAACATGCAACGGAGTACAATAACATGTATTTAGGGTGTAGCAATGATCAAACTATGAGGGGAACGGAGTGGATCACGGTGATGGTGATGGTGGAGATGCAGGTGCTGGTGAGGATGGTGATGGAGATGCCTCCTCCCACGCCAAGGAGGAGATGGGGATGAAGATGGGGATGATTTCCCCCTTTTCCGGAGCTCCGGAGCAGCAGGATCTGTCTCCCCCGCGGAGAGTTTCGAGAGTTTCGCTGCCCTGGCGGCTCCGTCTAGTCTCGGGAAAATTAGGGTGTTAGTTTTCGGGGAAGACGGAGTCGTCAGCAAAAAGACCTCGGGGAGGAGGTGTTGTGGGCCCATTTGGGGGCCCCACACGCGGCCAGGGAATCTGGCCGCGTGGGCTACCCCCTTTTGGGCCTCCTGACCCTCCTCCTTTGTGTCTTGTGCCCACGGCCTTTCTCCCGAAGAAAAACTAACAGGGTTTCTTTCCTTTCGCAATTTGGATACCTATAGCTCTTGAAACATCAAAAACATGAAAACAAGTGTTTTCTGACACCCAGAAATTAAATACCAAAAATAGGGACTTTGTAGGAAAGTCCCATAAAATCATCTAAAACATGCAAAACAATGACATAACATTGATAAAACATCCAAATAATTCCTATATGGAGGGTATAAATGATGATATAAAATGCACGTATCAGGCCTATCTAGAAACTTGTTCGTTTTAGTGTGTGTTCTATCCCAAATGCTATAGAGAATGTGATTCTCTAAACCGAAGTGTCGCCAGGAGGGAGAGACGGGACATGCAAAGTGTGGGATTAATTTTCCCTCCGGATGTAACAGTTGGGTCTCCTGTCATGGCTATGTGTGACACAGTGCCAGGTTGAACAAACCCAGTTGAAGGGATAGTTATATACTTGCTTGACCATCATGGACAGTTAGGATCATTTATCTGATGTTCGCATACTGTTGTGAACGGTCCATAAGTGAGTCATGGCAGATGATTGGATCTTGTGGATTGTGTACAGCTCTGCAGAGTAAATCTATTCAGAATAGCCAAGACCTCGGATATCGACAGTTGCATGGCCATGTAGCTAGTACTGTGTCAATGTTTTCAAAAAGTATGTTTTGATAAAGGACTTGTACCTATGAGGTACCGGAAGAGGAATTATGTACCTGTGAGGTACTTATGAAAGAAAGTTGGAAGGTGTTTTACAAGAAGTTTTGCAAAGAAAAATATTCCTTAAACAAAGTTTTACAAAACCTCTTGGATATGTGATATCCACAAGAGAAACCATATTATTTTCTTTTGAAGTATCTTCTTCAACAAATATATAGAGATGTCAAAACCAACCATGATGTATCTTTCATCCATAATGGATAGTAAACCCTATGTATAGGCTACCTACTCCACCATACAAGCATACTTGACTTCTATTAAGATTCATAAAGGATGTCTTGTAGAGTACATTCAAATGTACTCATATTGGTTTCATCCCTGGCTATTACTTGGCCAAAATTCGAGGAGCCACCTTAGGAGGAGTTTTTCAAAGAGGAGTACTACATCGACGACTACGCAAACTAGGCTCGTCTCCGGGTCAGCATCCTGTAGGTTAAGGCATGACTCGGGTGCTACCACGTTATGTTTTATTGTATTCCGATGTGTGTGTTTGTCACTTGCCTGCCCCGCGTGGCAGTTGTTAAGACTTGGTCATGGATCATTTCTTGTAAGACTCTATTATTCGTGTAATGGATAATGTTATCTATGTACCAACTTCGTATGTTGTTCACGAGTGATCTTCCTGGGATCGTGAATGGATGCATATGAGGGACCTTGGACTTGCTAGTCAGGGGCCTCTACAATAATGACGGTGGCCTCGGGTGTTTCTCGGGACGAACTGGTATATTTTTAGGGTTTACATATCGGGGGGTATAAATAGGCGAAAGGGCGAAGGCGGTGGAGGCCCGAGGGACCCACACCACCCATAGGCGCGGCCAGGGGCGCACCGCCCTATGGTGTGGTCCCCCTCCGGGCCTCTTCGGGACTCCGTGGAACCTCCAGGAATTCTAGGACTTCCGGACTTCGAATTTTCCAATTCCGAGAATATTTCCAATACAACTTTTCTGAAACTAAAAACAGCAGAAAATAGGGAACTGGCTCTGTGGCATCTTGTCAATAGGTTAGTCCGAAGAACAATAAAAATGACTTAAAGTGTATAGAAAACATGTAGGAAACATGATGAAAACAACATGGAACGTCATAAATTAAGGATACGTTTATGACGTATCAACATCCCCAAGCTTAGTTCCTACTCGTCCTCGAGTAGGTAAACGATAAAAACACATAATTTCTGAGCTGACATGCTACCAACATAAACTTGATCATCAAAAATGTAAAAGCATATGTAAGCTAATATCATAGAACTTCAACACAAGCATGAAAAATAAATTTTTAACAATAAAGCATAGCAATCACCTTGCATCATGAGAAGTAACACAAATAAAAGATCATGAATAACAATGCATCCAAAGATATACGTTTCTTTCAAATATAGAGAAAACATGGAAAAGTGATATTTCACTAGTCCTTAAGAGTGGGAAAACATAAATGCCAGGACACCTTCAAAGTTCATGAGGAAGACTATAGCAAATAATTAGAGAACAAACAATAACACCTCATGAATCAATTAATAATGTTTCTAGGACAAATGCACATAGAACTCGGAATGGCAACTATACTCTCTCAACTATGCATAAAGTTAGAAGATAGAGACTCAACATAAAAGTAAAAGAAAGGACCTTCGCAGAGGGAAGCATGGATCACTCATGTGCTAGAGCTTTTATTTTATTAAACAAAGGTAATTTAAAAACATTTTTAAGAGAGGTGTATGCCTGTGTCAACGAATGGTAAACACACAATACAGTACATCACAAGCCAACTAGACTTCACAAGAGCGGCTCCCATAGAAGGACGCATCTGGGTAGAAGGTCATCCCTGTTTCTCTTTTGTTTACACAATTATGCTTTGACTGATAAATCAGGGGCAAAATAGTGAAGAGAATTTGTTGTATTACTTTGGGGCTGGGCACCCCGCTGCCAGCTCTTCTATCAATTGGATAAGCGTATGAAGCCACTAGTCCATGGTGTGAAAGTACAATTAACAAGTGAGATACAGATTGTCTATTTACGTCCTCATGAGCTAAAACAGGAGCACAAAACAGGAGTAATTTTGAAAGTTTTAAAGTAAGACATGAGCAATTTACTTTCGAGTAGCGGTTAAATACCACATGTAGGTAGCTATGGTGGACACATTTGGCAAATTTCGGTTTTGGGGAGTTGGATGCACGAGTAGAGCTCATACTCAGTACAGGTGGAGGCTAGCAAAGACTGGGAGCGATAAATCAAGAGAGCATAAGATTCATAATCATGCATAGCGACATAAACATCATTAATCAAAGCATAAGTGGTACCACAAGTTCAAAAACTAAATTATAATAGAGGCTATAAGTGACTGGTTCATAGTCATAAACATGGTGTGAGCATGCGCCAAGTCAACCAAATAAAATATTCAAAAGAGAACACCACAAATTTATGCTTCAATATGACAAGAACAACTCATGATTCTTTAAATGGCACATTAAACACTCTCATCTATTTGAGAATAATCATGCTACTAAATAACCACTAGGCTTTAGAATTCAAATAACATCTAGCATGATATGAAAAAGTCTAGCCACAGTATATACAAGCTTCTACTTGCACGGTTATAAATTCTACTACAAGCAACGGTTTCTTTTCCCAACAAGCACCATACAAAATATGTTTTAACAAAAACTCTCTAAATGATACAGAAAGAAAACATTAGAGTACTCGCATAACACTACTAAAACATCTCTGAATAAGATATGCAAAGAAAACAAGAGCTAAACAGGAATTTTGCAGCAGCTAGAAGAAAAACTAAGAATACGAGAACGACTATTCAAACGAAAAAGCGGAGCGTGTCTCTCTCCCAAACAAGGAATGCTAGGGTCCAACTATATTATTGCAGCAAGGAAAACAAAAGAACAACAAACAGATGCTCCAAGTAAACTTCATATGATGTGACCGAATAAAAATATAGTTCCACTGGAAGTGACCTGATAGATTGTTGATGAAGAAGGGGATCCCCAAGCTTAGATGCTTGATTCTTCTTATAATTTTCTGGTATGAACCATGGGAGCATCCCTAAGCTTTGACCTTGCACTCTTCTTGATCACATATATCACCCTCTTCTCTTGACCCTTGAAAACTTCCTTCACACCACACTCAAAGAGTAATTCGCATTAGAGGGTTAGTGCACCAATCAAAAATCCATGGGTTATGTATGGGCACAAGTTTTATTGATACATTAAACATTAGCTAGATCCACTGATATTTCGTGAAGCAAAGTCCACTTGACATCGTAAAAGAGCAAATGCAAGAAAAATGCAGAATCTGTCAAAACTAGAACATTCTGTAAAGACGAATTTTTTCGGGGCACTTACGTTGCTCATAACGAAAAACTTAAATATTGCAAAAGTTGTGGAATTAGCTGACGAATAAGCACAAGAAATTTCAGGTCATTCTGTTTTTCCTGTGAATTATACGATTTTTTATGGTGGACAGCAGAAATCTGTTTCCTGCGCAGAAATACAAAACCAACTCCAACTCTCGTCAGAAAATTTACTTGGAACAACTAAAACATGAACATAAAGATACAAAAGAGTTTCTAATGAAGTATACAACCTCTTGACTCAAAGAAAACAAGGAAAAACAATGCAAAAATAAAACCATGGGTTATCTCCCAAGAAGTGCTTTTCTTTAACGCCTTTTAGCTAGGCCCAGAAAAGTGGAATCAAGTGTTTTCAGGTGAAGAAGCATCCAAATCAATAATTTACTCCAAAACTCCAATTGTAGCAATGGGTACCTTACACACCCCTGAAGATGATTCAACATGCAAATCACTTTTAGTTTCACTAAAAGTTTTCTTAATTTTAAGCACATTAGGGGATTTCGGTTTAGGTACCTTGGTGACATACATAAATTTTTCTCTTTTCCCACAGAGGGTTTCTCCTTTTTAAACTTAAGAGAATAAAAGGTTGAGCTTAAAGTTTCCATAGCCTTCTCTAATTTACCAATCCTCATATTTTGACTATCATGGATATTGCTAGCTTCTAAAACAGTGATTTTCTTGTTGATACTTACTATTGATTCACTAACTTTGCTAGAATTATCAAGGAACTTTGGCAATTTTTTCTCCATGGAGTTTAGGTTATTAATAACATCATCTAAAGTGATCTCAGTTTTAACAACCTTAGTAGGTGGTGTTCCAACTAAACTTTCAATTAAATTACAGGCTTCCAAAGCAGGTGTTCCTAGAAATTTACCGCATGCAAGAGTCTCTAGAACATATCTATACCAGCTAGTAATACCAACATAAAAATTCCTAAGAAGGATTAAAGTGGAATGTTTCTTAGTGCATCTATGATGAGCATCACTTATCCTATACCAACCATCTTTCAAACTTTCTCCACCTTGTTGCCTAAAGGAACGAACTTCAACCTCACGAACACTCATTTTAGCAACACTAAAAACAGGAATAAAACTACAGCTAGAATAAGAACTAATTTTTTTGTGTTTTTGATAAAGAGAAGCAAACAAGACTAAATAAAATAAACTAAGCAAAACTAAAACAAAGTAAAGAGATTCGAAGTGAGAGACCCCCCTTGCAGAAATTCTCTTCCTCCATGGCAACGGCGCCAGAAAAGTGCTTGATGGAGTGTGGACACACGTTCGTTGGGAAACCCCAAGCGCAAGGTGTGAAGAGCACAGCAGCAGTTTTCCCTCTGTAAGAAACCAAGGTTTAATCGACTAGTAGAAGGAAGGAGTAACTTCAGAAGGTTGAAGCAGCTGAGATGGCAGGGCGCACTACCGGTTCAGAAGCAACATGGAACCTACACAACACAATCAAATCACTTTGCCCCAACGAAGCAGTGAGGTTGTCAATCTCACCGGTTTTGCTGAACACAAAGATATTAAACGTATGGTGTGGAAACATTGGGAGAATAGTATGAAAGAAGTAGCAGAAATATGAAAGCAGTGTGTGTTTTATAAGTATGAGAAAATGGACCGGGGTCCACAGTTCACTAGTGGTGTCTCTCCGTGAAAGATAACTAACATGTGTGGTGAACAAATTACAGCTGGGCAATTAATACAAATGAAGGCTGCACCGTAGTGCATATGCAAGACATAAATATTGCTATGTGATTCATGCGGGCATTACAACAAAATACATAGACCGTCATCCAACTGCATCTATGACTAATATTCCACCCTCCGAATATCATCCGAATAAACGTTGGGTATTAAGTTGCAAGCAATAGATTATCGCAGTAAGTAAAGTGTGTAATGTAAAGAATGTAAACTAAGTAAACACTGTTGTTTTCCCCCTAATGGAAACAGCACATCCTCCATCCGTCACGTTTCTGTCACTCGAGCATAGATGCAAAGGAGGCATGAACCCACTATCGAGCATAAATACTCCCTCTTGGAGTTACTAGCATCTACTTGGCCAGAGCATGTACTAATAATGAAGAGCATGCAAGATCATGAAGATAACATGATAGATTGATAATCAGAATACATAGCATTCAACATTCATCAGATCCCAGCAAACACAACATGTAGCATTACATAAAGATGATCTCGATCATGTAGGGCAGCTCACGAGATCTAAACATGAGGTACAAAGTGGAAAAGACAACCATCTAGCTACTGCTATGGACCCGTAGTATAGGGATGAACTACTCACACATCACTTCGGAGGAGGGCATGGTGGTGTAGACCCCTCCGGTGATGAATTCCCCTCCCGGCAGGGTGCCGGGGAGAGCTCCAGAACCCTCCCGGTCCCAGGATGACGATGATGGCGGCCTCGGGTGTTTCTCGGGACGAATTGGTATATTTTTAGGGTTGACGTATCGGAGGTATAAATAGGCGAAAGGGCGAAGGCGGTGGAGGCCCGAGGGGCCCACACCACCCCTAGGCGCGGCCAGGGGGTGCGCCGCCCTATGGTGTGGCTCCCCTCCGGGCCTCTGATGGACTCCGTGGAACCTTCGGGAATTCTAGGACTTCCGGGCTTCAAATTTTCTAATTCTGAGAATATTTCCAGAACAACTTTTCTGAAACTAAAAACAGAAGAAAATAGCGAACTGGATCTGTGCCATCTTCTCAATAGGTTAGTCCAGAAAATCGATCAAAATGACATGAAGTGTATAGTAAACATATAGGAAACAACATGAAAACAACATGGAACATCAGAAATTAAGGATACACTTATGATGTATCATTATCCTGTTATGGGTAATGTTTGACAGCATCAAGGTAAAACGTCTGGTATGTAGGAACTAGATATTCGCATGGTCTAATGACGTGGGTATACGTTAACATTTCTATGATTATATGTGGCGCCCCGAGATCGGGCACTATGCAGATTTCAGCATTCCCGCCAAAATCCACATAATAACCGATTCCAGGTTGCCACTTGTGATAACATTACAACAGTTCACGAATAATCCACAACAACAGAAAAAGATATATACAAGAGGACTCAAACGAGTCAAGGATACAACTGATACAATACAAAGATCCAAATAACATCGGAAGAAACAACATAGCGTCCGACTACGGACAAGATGCAAATTGGACTAAGAGTCCTGAAGATAACTGATGGCGTCCAATCCCTGCCCAGGCCAAGCCGGAGGGATTCCCAAGCTAACATCGTCAGACTTCAAACCTGTTGACTGCAATGTTGAATATGCAGCCACGAAAAAGATTCGTGGGTCAGTACGGTTAAGTACTGGCAAGTGGATAAACCATACTCACACGATACCGGCGTAGCCAGTCATCACAAGACACAAATACTTTGGGTTCAACGGGAAGGAAAAGATTATTGCAAATAAGCGGCAGCGGGCTGCACTAACTAACTACAGAGACTCGATACAACATCCGGATAAAATAGGGGGATAAGATAGCGTATCAGAACCAACTACAACTACTCACCAAACAAACCCATCCAATGTTACCCCCTACTAAGGAAGCAACCCAAGGATAACTCACACTGTTGGATTAAGGATGGGTCAAGTTATTGTGTCAATAAGACTATTACTAGTCAAGTTATCATTAGTTAGGTGTAAGTTGTTCTGAGTACTTGTTAGCCAGTACTTTCACCAAGTTAACCATAACCGCGGAAAACACGGCTTCTCGAGAAGATTTAACCCTGCAGGGGTGCACCAATTTGGCCGTACACGTAAGAATGACCCGCCAGGCGGGGAGCTAACCCACCAAGCGAGGCACTCAACACAACTCAACTCTTCTTCGCATCAAGCCCAAAGCACCACGTGTTGTGCGTGCGCGGCTAATCGAGCCCCACGAAGAAAAGGGGACCCTCATAGCACTGGAAGACCACGCCGCCCTAAATGCCGACTACAAAAGTTCCACCCTGGCGCCAAGGGTTCGTACCTGCATATGCGTGCATCAAATGGAAAGCCCGAACTAAGTGTGGTGATTTGGACGAGATGCGAATCGAATCAAATTGAGGGGGGCGCCCATACTCGCTTCCCACATGCGGTTAGTGCGCACATCATGGATCAGTAGACAAGACCCTTTTCCTAATTAGGGTCGACACTAGCAGGCTTCAAAACCACGTCGGGCCTCCTGCCGGTGCCTTATCATCAAATTATTATTACCCAAAACATTAACATGTTGTTGATTGAATTGAAACCCAGCTATCAACTAAACAGGTGATATGAAAGGAACAACAAGACTTGAGCGCAAACAACACTAAGCATGCAACTACGACACGAGGGCCAACAGGGTAAACAAACAATAGTTAATAGGAAGTGGAAGGAAAAGGCTATATCATGGCTGCAAGGTAAACATATAATAGGATCGAGACACAAGCATCGAATCAACATGCTAGAATAAGAACAACGGAAAGAATCGGTAACAAGTGATGAAGGGCAGCCATTTGGCAGCAAGTGAGTATACTTGCCTGGAATCCAGCAAGGAGAGGTACATCCACAGCACTTGTCGTTGCTCACATCATCTCAACGTCCTATCCGGGAAGAAGCAACGAACCTCGAACAAACACCGGATGCAACAATTACTACTACGGCAAAAGATCCAGCATGATCAAGATATGGATGCATGACAATTTAATGGATGCATAGAAATAAACTAGTGGACATGATAACATAACATAATTAAATGGACCCATATGCAATTTGAGTTGCATATGAAAAGCCCATGAATTAAGGTTGAAACAATTGTTTTCCAACTAACCAACAGGTGAAGGTGGATTAGCATGATGCATGGATGAGGAAAACAACAAAATAACAACAATAGAACCAGTTGGAAATAAGGTTTACCAATTTTAGAAATTTATTTATTAAGTTAGAAAATTTTGGTTCCTTAAAGGTGTCACACAAACAATTGTTGTTTCCAGCAATTTAAATTGTGCAAAACAGCTAACAAAGTTCATATTTGAAAAGAATACAAAATTTTAGTTGGATTACATGTTTCAATTATTGGAAAAGGAATTACAATGATTTAATTATGAATTAAACAAGATTAAACAAGTTTTAATTGAATTTAATTCAAGTTTGAATATTATTTGAATTTTATTTGTTCAAAGCATAAATTCAAATTCATATTTGAAGAGGTTATGTTTTCCTGGTTTGAAAACATATTTTATTTGTTGGAAAACAATTTTAGATGATTTAGTTAAGCATGTTACCAATTTAATTGCATTAATTAAGAGATGAAACAACTATTCAATTTAGATGTTGCAAACCAGAAAACAAAGTTGATATTCAAGTGTGGCATGTGATTTTGGATGAAATTCATGTTTTGAGTATTTAATTTGGAGCAACCATGTGAAAGTTATTAATTATGCCATTTAATTTGTCATTTTTAAGGATTATTAAATAACATTAATTTTAATTGCCCAAAATGCAAAACAAAATTGATAAACAGAAAGTACATTGAAATTGGACTGAAAAACATATTTTATTTGTGTTATTTGAATTAATTATGAATTAATTATGGAATTAACCAAATTTGAGATGAATTGTTTAAATTTGAAATTTGAAACAATTTGAATTGTGCAAAACAGAAAAAAAAATGCTTTGAATAGGTAGATAATTAAATTTGGGTCAAGATACATATTTTATTTTTATTTTTTGGACTTAGGAAATAAAAGTTATTAACATTTAAAAACTGGGAACCAAACTGTAAAAACAGGGGCCTAGAAGAAAGAAATGGAATCGCAGAGGGGCCCCTGGGGCGTTGTGCACCCAGTGCCCCCTGGCCTGAGCCGCTGCCGTGCGGGCCCGTGCCCCTGTGGCGTGCCAACGAGGCGGGTGCGCTGTGAGGTGGCAGCTGACGGGGTTGTGGGGGTCTATGACAAGCGGGCCCGGGCTCTGGCGGAAGAAAATATGTGAAAAAGGGGGCGTCCCCAGGGATCGAACCCTGGTTGCCTCGCTGCGCGCACGGATGCAGTACCAGCTGCGCTATCGAATCGTTGCTGTCTGTATGTGTTTCTGACGCAGGAAAAGGTAGCGCACGCCTGCTTAACTGAAACTCGCCAGCGTTAACTGAATTCGACACCAGTCGCTAAAACTGACGGGAACAAGAGCGATCTCCGGCGATCGCCTGTGGCAGTGCAAGGATGCGCACGAGGGTGGTGGGGTGCTCGCGAGGTGTGCGTGTGGGTGCGGCCGATCGGAGTGAGACGGAGAGGGGAAGGAGAGATACGGAGCGCTCACCACGGTGCTCGTCGTCGTTCAGTAACTGAAGCAGAAACGGAGGGGGGATTCCGGCGACGGCGCGGCCACCACGGCTACTTCCAGCACCAGCCGAGGAGACGAGGGGGTAGAGGCAGTCGCCGCGGTTCCATTCCGGGCCACGGGGCTGCCTCGAGGTGGCTAGGGAGGCGGCGGCAAGCCCGCGCAACCACGGCGATCTCCATGTTCAGAAGGTTCACAGAAAATGGCAGTGGCTTTTGGAGGAGGAAGACGAGGGGGGATAGGGAGGATGGCAGCGCAGGAGGATGGGAGAGGGGTAGGGCTAGCGAGCAGAGGGGGGAGGTGGGTTTTATGGTGGGGAGGAGCTCGGTACGGCCAGCCATCGGAGAGGGGGGAAGAGATCATACGGTGGTGGTGCGATCGTACTGATGACGACATCATCGAGGGGGAAGACGACAGCAGCAGGGGGTATCGGGCCAAAAAGAAATGGGCTGTGGGAGAAAAAGGGAAGGGGGTGGGCTGCCTCTCTCCTTATTATTTTTTTGTCCTTGATTATTATTTTTTTGGTAAAGGATGAAAGAGGAAAAGGAATAGAATTTGGGGGGGGGGGTTAGGGTTTTTCTTTTATGAAACTTGTATTAATTTTAAAAACAGAAATTAAAGCAAATGTTAACACTATTTTTCACGAGTTTGAAATTTTAATTTAATTTAAAATGGTTAGTTGAGTTTTTCAATTAGGGTTTGAGGGTGTTTATTTTATAACTAAATTTATTAATTTGCAAAACAACAATTAAAAGTATTTGTGAATATTAGGTCCAAAATATTTGAAACATTACTTTGAGTTTTAAATTGCCATTTGCATTTCCATTGTTTTTCATAAGGAGTTGATCTTTAACCAAATTTTATTCAATGACTCATCAATTTTGAAAACATTTGTTGAATTTACTTGTTTGCAAAACTTTAATGTTGTTAACCACAATTTGATCATGTCAATTATGATTGATTTGGAAGTGAGATTGAATTGGCCATTAGGGTCTTAACAAAAGGGAAAATTTTATTAACAAGCAATTTGATTAAAACAACTTCAAACTATTGAAAAACAATTGAGTGGTTTAGTTTGCACTTTTGAAATTGGAAATTTTTGAACATTTGTGAAAGTTTAAAGTGGTTTGAATTTTGAGTTGTTTTGAAAACAGAATGCAATGCTCATGTGATGCATGTGATGCAAGCAAAAGAAAACAAACAACTTCCTATTAAGGGTAACACCCCAGGTGTTACATACGACACCACTAACAAGGGATTGCGCCCTCGCAATCCACCTGCTAACCCGGGAGGGGAAAGAAATTCGACTATCGATTCTTCGTGCTTCCAGTTGATCTCCTCGACACCACTAACAAGGGATTCTTGCTCGGAGTGACGACGATGTTCTTCCACCAGGAATCTTCCGATGATCGAACCAATTAGGTTAAAGGCTCAGAAAACGTCCACCCACGTAGGATCCTAACACCTTGAAAGATAGACAAGAGGGGAAGACTCCAAAACAAATAAGATGGGAGGGGAAATAGAATAGGGATAAGGAGAAAACAAGAATCCTATTGAGATGTTTTCCAAAATAGTTTAGCAGAAATAGTTTTTGACACCCTAGAAACAACGACCGTTAGCGGGGTTATCCTACAGGCTTTGCGGACCCGTTGCTTCGATAACCATTCGTATCGAAACAATCTCGGGAATCGGAACCAAGGCTCTGATACCATTTGTGGTGCCCCGAGATCGGGCACTATGCAGATTTCAGCATTCCCGCCAAAATCCACATAATAACCGATTCCAGGTTGCCACTTGTGATAACATTACAACAGTTCACGAATAATCCACAACAACAGAAAAAGATATATACAAGAGGACTCAAACGAGTCAAGGATACAACTGATACAATACAAAGATCCAAATAACAGCGGAAGAAACAACATAGCGTCCGACTACGGACAAGATGCAAATTGGACTAAGAGTCCTGAAGATAACCGATGGCGTCCAATCCCTGCCCAGGCCAAGCCGGAGGGATTCCCAAGCTAACGTCGTCAGACTTCAAACCTGTTGACTGCAATGTTGAATATGCAGCCACGAAAAAGATTAGTGGGTCAGTACGGTTAAGTACTGGCAAGTGGATAAACCATACTCACACGATACCGGCGTAGCCAGTCATCACAAGATACAAATACTTTGGGTTCAACAGGAAGGAAAAGATTATTGCAAATAAGCGGCAGCGGGCTGCACTAACTAACTACAGAGACTCGATACAACATCCGGCTAAAAGAGGGGGATAAGATAGCGTATCAGAACCAACTACAACTACTCACCAAACAAACCCATCCAATGTTACCCCCTACTAAGGAAGCAACCCAAGGATAACTCACACTGTTGGATTAAGGATGGGTCAAGTTATTGTGTCAATAAGACTATTACTAGTCAAGTTATCATTAGTTAGGTGTAAGTTGTTCTGAGTACTTGATAGCCAGTACTTTCACCAAGTTAACCATAACCGCGGAAAACACGGCTTCTCGAGAAGATTTAACCCTGCAGGGGTGCACCAATTTGGCCGTACACGTAAGAATGACCCGCCAGGCGGGGAGCTAACCCACCAAGCGAGGCACTCAACACAACTCAACTCTTCTTCGCATCAAGCCCAAAGCACCACGTGCTGTGCGTGCGCGGCTAATCGAGCCCCACGAAGAAAAGGGGACCCTCATAGCACTGGAAGACCACGCCGCCCTAAATGCCGACTACAAAAGTTCCACCCTGGCGCCAAGGGTTCGTACCTGCATATGCGTGCATCAAATGGAAAGCCCGAACTAAGTGTGGTGATTTGGACGAGATGCGAATCGAATCAAATTGAGGGGGGCGCCCATACTCGCTTCCCACATGCGGTTAGTGCGCTCATCATGGATCAGTAGACAAGACCCTTTTCCTAATTAGGGTCGACACTAGCAGGCTTCAAAACCACGTCGGGCCTCCTGCCGGTGCCTTATCATCAAATTATTATTACCCAAAACATTAACATGTTGTTGATTGAATTGAAACCCAGCTATCAACTAAACAGGTGATATGAAAGGAACAACAAGACTTGAGCGCAAACAACACTAAGCATGCAACTACGACACGAGGGCCAACAGGGTAAACAAACAACAGTTAATAGGAAGTGGAAGGAAAAGGCTATATCATGGCTGCAAGGTAAACATATAATAGGATCGAGACACAAGCATCGAATCAACAGGCTAGAATAAGAACAACGGAAAGAATCGGTAACAAGTGATGAAGGGCAGCCATTTGGCAGCAAGTGAGTATACTTGCCTGGAATCCAGCAAGGAGAGGTACATCCACAGCACTTGTCGTTGCTCACATCATCTCAACGTCCTATCCGGGAAGAAGCAACGAACCTCGAACAAACACCGGATGCAACAATTACTACTACGGCAAAAGATCCAGCATGATCAAGATATGGATGCATGACAATTTAATGGATGCATAGAAATAAACTAGTGGACATGATAACATAACATAATTAAATGGACCCATATGCAATTTGAGTTGCATATGAAAAGCCCATGAATTAAGGTTGAAACAATTGTTTTCCAACTAACCAACAGGTGAAGGTGGATTAGCATGATGCATGGATGAGGAAAACAACAAAATAACAACAATAGAACCAGTTGGAAATAAGGTTTACCAATTTTAGAAATTTATTTATTAAGTTAGAAAATTTTGGTTCCTTAAAGGTGTCACACAAACAATTGTTGTTTCCAGCAATTTAAATTGTGCAAAACAGCTAACAAAGTTCATATTTGAAAAGAATACAAAATTTTAGTTGGATTACATGTTTCAATTATTGGAAAAGGAATTACAATGATTTAATTATGAATTAAACAAGATTAAACAAGTTTTAATTGAATTTAATTCAATTTTGAATATTATTTGAATTTTATTTGTTCAAAGCATAAATTCAAATTCATATTTGAAGAGGTTATGTTTTCCTGGTTTGAAAACATATTTTATTTGTTGGAAAACAATTTCAGATGATTTAGTTAAGCATGTTACCAATTTAATTGCATTAATTAAGAGATGAAACAACTATTCAATTTAGATTTGCAAACCAGAAAACAAAGTTGATATTCAAGTGTGGCATGTGATTTTGGATGAAATTCATGTTTTGAGTATTTAATTTGGAGCAACCATGTGAAAGTTATTAATTATGCCATTTAATTTGTCATTTTTAAGGATTATTAAATAACATTAATTTTAATTGCCCAAAATGCAAAACAAAATTGATAAACAGAAAGTACATTGAAATTGGACTGAAAAACATATTTTATTTGTGTTATTTGAATTAATTATGAATTAATTATGGAATTAACCAAATTTGAGATGAATTGTTTAAATTTGAAATTTGAAACAATTTGAATTGTGCAAAACAGAAAACAAATGCTTTGAATAGGTAGATAATTAAATTTGGGTCAAGATACATATTTTATTTTTATTATTTGGACTTAGGAAATAAAAGTTATTAACATTTAAAAATTGGGGACCAAACTGTAAAAACAGAGGCCTAGAAGAAAGAAATGGAATCGCGGAGGGGCCCCTGGGGCGTTGTGCACCCAGTGCCCCCTGGCCTGAGCCGCTGCCGTGCGGGCCCGTGCCCCTGTGGCGTGCCAACGAGGCGGGTGCGCTGTGAGGTGGCAGCTGACGGGGTTGTGGGGGTCTATGACAAGCGGGCCCGGGCTCTGGCGGAAGAAAAAATGTGAAAAAGGGGGCGTCCCCAGGGATCGAACCCTGGTTGCCTCGCTGCGCGCACGGATGCAGTACCAGCTGCACTATCGAATCGTTGCTGTCTGTATGTGTTTCTGACGGAGGAAAAGGTAGCGCACGCCTGCTTAACTGAAACTCGCCAGCGTTAACTGAATTCGACAGCAGTCGCTGAAACTGACGGGAACAAGAGCAATCTCCGGCGATCGCCTGTGGCAGTGCAAGGATGCGCACGAGGGTGGTGGGGTGCTCGCGAGGTGTGCGTGTGGGTGCGGCCGATCGGAGTGAGACGGAGAGGGGAAGGAGAGATACGGAGCGCTCACCACGGTGCTCGTCGTCGTTCAGTAACTGAAGCAGAAACGGAGGGGGGATTCCGGCAACGGCGCGGCCACCACGGCTGCTTCCAGCACCAGCCGAGGAGACGAGGGGGTAGAGGCAGTCGCCGCGGTTCCATTCCGGGCCACGGGGCTGCCTCGAGGTGGCTAGGGAGGCGGCGGCAAGCCCGCGCAACCACGGCGATCTCCATGTTCAGAAGGTTCAGAGAAAATGGCAGTGGCTTTTGGAGGAGGAAGACGAGGGGGTATAGGGAGGATGGCGGTGCAGGAGGATGGGAGAGGGGTAGGGCTAGCGAGCAGAGGGGGGAGGTGGGTTTTATGGTGGGGAGGAGCTCGGTACGGCCAGCCATCGGAGAGGGGGGGAAGAGCTCATACGGTGGTGGTGCGATCGTACTGATGATGACATCATCGAGGGGGAAGACGACAACAGCAGGGGGGTATCGGGCCAAAAAGAAATGGGCTGTGGGAGAAAAAGGGAAGGGGGTGGGCTGCCTCTCTCCTTATTATTTTTTTGTCCTTGATTATTTTTTTTTGGGAAAGGATGAAAGAGGAAAAGGAATAGAATTTGGGGGGGGTTAGGATTTTTCTTTTATGAAACTTGTATTAATTTTAAAAACAGAAATTAAAGCAAATGTTAACACTATTTTTCACAAGTTTGAAATTTTAATTTAATTTAAAATGGTTAGTTGAATTTTTCAATTAGGGTTTGAGGGTGTTTATTTTATAACTAAATTTATTAATTTGCAAAACAACAATTAAAAGTATTTGTGAATATTAGGTCCAAAATATTTGAAACATTACTTGAGTTTTAAATTGCCATTTGCATTTCCATTGTTTTTCATAAGGAGTTGATCTTTAACCAAATTTTATTCAATGACTCATCAATTTTGAAAACATTTGTTGAATTTACTTGTTTGCAAAACTTTAATGTTGTTAACCACAATTTGATCATGTCAATTATGATTGATTTGGAAGTGAGATTGAATTGGCCATTAGGGTCTTAACAAAAGGGAAAATTTTATTAACAAGCAATTTGATTAAAACAACTTCAAACTATTGAAAAACAATTGAGTGGTTTAGTTTGCACTTTTGAAATTGGAAATTTTTTAACATTTGTGAAAGTTTAAAGTGGTTTGAATTTTGAGTTGTTTTGAAAACAGAATGCAATGCTCATGTGATGCATGTGATGCAAGCAAAAGAAAACAAACAACTTCCTATTAAGGGTAACACCCCAGGTGTTACATTATACTAACAACATGTGACGGCACGATCTCATAGTATATCATTTAATTGGTCTGTCCAGCACTCATTGTTCCGCCAACAATGTGCTCCCATTTTTGCTGGCATCCAACTATGCCCATGATCAGGAAAACGAGATCACCATGCAACACATGAGCTAGTCTTGCAGGGGAGACTAGGGAACTCTTTAGTGTTTATGTTTCCACACGTGCATATGGGTTTTCCTCTGAATCTCATATTCAAGAACCATAGCAGTTATAGCACAGAAATATAAACGTTAATTATGAACATGGAAATATATAATAACTTTTATTATTGCCTCTAGGGCATATCTCCAATAGGTTATCTAACCTATAATACGGTCTCTCAACTAACAACATGAGACCAGTAAAATAGAAACCATGTCAAGGTTATACTTTGCCTTGTGCATTCCACTTGAGCTAGATGATGACGTTCTTGATCACTTCAAGTAGAACCATCTTTCTTCATTGCGCTTTGATTGGTGAATACTTGAAGGTTGCTCCCCATAAGACGATAAGGGAAAGTTTCTGTTAGCCCCATGTTCACTTGACCAACTTTTCTTGATTCGACGGTCGAAATCACTGGCTAAGACTATTTCTTCTCAGCAGCCCCATTAGTACCGGGAAAATCTGCAGTACTACTGAGGCTGTAGTACTACCAGGGCCACGGTACTACCGGGAGTTGCAACAGTACTACCGGGAAGGCAGTACTACCTGGCCACTAACGGGGCATTCCAGTACCCAGAAGCGCC
This sequence comes from Alopecurus myosuroides, assembly GCA_028641055.1. NCBI lineage: Eukaryota > Viridiplantae > Streptophyta > Magnoliopsida > Poales > Poaceae > Alopecurus > Alopecurus myosuroides. The sequence goes on along the minus strand of CM054057.1, from coordinate 324,674,428 downwards.
GTATTCACTCAAACCCGATAGTGGTGGTAGTACTACGGGGCCCCCGGTACTACCGCCTTTTCAACAGTACTACCGGGAGGACAGTACTACCGGTCCTCCACTAGTATCGGCCCCGAGAGCATTACTACCGCGAAAGAGAGGAAACTTCTCTTTTTTCCTCGTAATAATGATACCTTGAAGGTAGATATGAATTTCCACATGTAGTACTTGTTCAAGACATACTTGCAATACGCTTCAACATTCTCATGACCAATTTTCTTCTTGATCCTATAAAATATATACAATATAAGCAATGATCTTGATGGCATCCAACCTTGAATCCAACACATGGAGTTCAAGTGATACCTATGGACAAACCTACAAGAATATCTCAATTCAAACATTAGTCCATAAGGATTGTCATTAATTACCAAAACCACACATGGGGCACTATGCTCTTTCAATCTCCCGCATTTTGGTAATTGATGACAATCCCTTTTACAAGGGTTTATATAATGAATTAAGTAAGCATGAAAAACACTAAGCATGGATGCAAGAGCATTCAAGGTAAATGATTAAGAATGAAACCAAAGCATAAAACAAAATTCCCTTAAACCCTCTAAATCTCTCCCCCATTGGCATCCATTGCCGAAATGCGCGGAAATTTTAGACGGCCAATATAGTAAGAGTTCCAACATAATTTAGACATTTCTCATAATGTGAGTGAAATCAAATGCATATTCAATGAAGAATATATGGGGAGATCAAGCTATATTGAGGATACAAAAGATTTCAAATAATATAATACCTCTCTAGACCTCTCCCAAAGAGAGGCAAGCAATCAAAAACGATCCGAATAACCATTTAAACACAAGATTTTATGATTTTAGCAAAAGAGTGTTCTAATGAAAATGGAGAAGCTCCCCAATGTTCATGCAATATTTAGAATTTTTGCATTTCAATACAAAGTGCACAAATGTGGAATCATCACTACCCCAATATCCTGTAAAACACAAAACAAGTGCAAGAGATCATGGATAAGAAGAAAACCAAGGCACTTCGGAAAAAATGGTTGATCACCAAGAGAGGATACCAAATAAAAATGTAACTCCTCTTATGTGTTTATGTTTCTAAGTAGACAACAATCATGATGATATACACCCACAAAGGAACATGTACACATAAAATAGTTACTAAAGAAAAGAACATGATATCCACGGGAAAGTCATAAATATGCCAATAAGATGTTTTTAATGAAGTATAGCACATAGCTCAATTTTATCCTTAAAGGGATATAAATGAAATTCCAGCTAAACACATCAAATGCATCACAAATATCAACAATGGAAAAGAAGATAGTTGCAATGGTTTGATAGAAGCAACAAGTATCACAACAAAATCAAAATTGTGCAAATAATATATTTTCTTGCCAAGAGGCAACCTATACAAGGTTGAATACAAGATAAGGTATGCATGAGGTAGATACTTGTTACTGAGATGGCATCGGTGATGTTGTAGTAGATATAATTAATTCATCATCCTAGCTTGACTCCAATAAGTACATGGTGACAACACCTTCCTTGAGAATGAGACAAGCATCCAATGCATATCAAATGTACATAAACCACTTTTAAGTACAAAATGATCCCCAACTATATTGGGTCCAAAGTAGTTAGACAAACTACAATAGATAGGGTAAACTCCACATAAATATGTGCATATTGATATGAAATTGAATTTCATGCACATCTTATCCGATTTAGGATTCAGTGGAGTTTACTCTACATATCGAATCAAAGAAAGTAAGCATGTCATAACAAATGCATTAGTAAATATGCGTGCAAAGACTTTCAAGAACCAAAATAGATACGATTTGGACAAAATTTCAAGAAAATAAAAGAGGGTGCACAATATTGTGACACGACAAAAGGTTGTCCAAATCATACCAAAGATCCAAATCAACACATGGTTGATAAGATACAATTTTGCAAAGAAATCAAGTGAAAAATGAGATACACAAAGAACCACTTAACACTTGAAGGAAACCAATTAAAAGATATATCAAGAAATGACATATTGAACTCCCAAAAGAGATACCAAAAGAAAGGTTTATTAATGAAAATAAGTCCAATATTAAAAAGATCAATTTGAAAATAAAGCAATGATTTAGATAACAAGCTCCCAAAAAGAGAAAGGTTCCAACAACTAAACCAAACCCTCAACACTTTCATGATGGCACAAAGTACCAATACGAAAAGGTTTATCTTCCAAATAAACACGTCATCGGGATTAAATACCAATTTAGAAAGATCTAAAGGCAAATGAAGACAAATAGTGTTCTAAATAATATAGGAAAGACCCCCATGAATTTTGCATTACTTATAATTTTGTATTTGAATAAAATATACACACAAGTGGGATCCTTGCTTTAGCTTTACCAATTAGAACACCAAAAAATACGAGTAAAACAAGGGGATTCTCAAAAGGCAAGCAAGACAATGGGAGTGAGCACAAAGAAATTATTTGGCAAGAAATATGGAAAATAGAAGCAATATCCCAAGTAAATATGATCAATAAATTATACCACGAATATGATTATCACTTGTCAAGGACAAGGAGTAAGGAGTTATTGATCGGTGGTATGTTGCATAGACATTTGTGATCATATTCACAAAACAAAAGCATATGAAAAGGATAGGAATTAAAACACCATGCTTAAATAGATATTCTTGATTCCAACAACTAAACCAAACCCTCAACACTTTCATGATGGCACAAAGTACCAATACGAAAAGGTTTATCTTCCAAATAAACACGTCATCGGGATTAAATACCAATTTAGAAAGATCTAAAGGCAAATGAAGACAAATAGTGTTCGAAATAATATAGGAAAGATCCCCATGAATTTTGCATTACTTATAATTTTGTATTTGAATAAAATATACACACAAGTGGGATCCTTGCTTTAGCTTTACCAATTAGAACACCAAAAAAATACGAGTAAAACAAGGGGATTCTCAAAAGGCAAGGAAGACCATGGGAGTGAGCACAAAGAAATTACTTGGCAAGAAATATGGAAAATAGAAGCAATATCCCAAGTAAATATGATCAATAAATTATACCACGAATATGATTATCACTTGTCAAGGACAAGGAGTAAGGAGTTATTGATCGGTGGTATGTTGCATAGACATTTGTGATCATATTCACAAAACAAAAGCATATGAAAAGGATAGGAATTAAAACACCATGCTTAAATAGATATTCTTGATGGCTTCAATAGTCAAATTATCATGCAAAGAAATCATTAATATATCATGAAGCAACCGGTTTTCGATATAGTACATACTAGTGCACATTTGAGGAAAAACCGCGCCAAGAAACTCTCTCACAAACAAGATACCAAAAGATGAGCAAATAAAAGCATTTACGCAAATTGAAACTTGTTTGAGAACACATGCCACATAGGAACAAGATAATTTACAATATACATTCTAGGTGGAAAAACCTCAAATATTCACATTCTTTAGTCTTGTAATATGCACAAAGCTTATTACTCCCCCATAATGTGATAATCCTTATCTTCTTAATAAGAGGCAAACAAAGGACCAGCTAGATATAATTAATAGACATTAGAACTGAATTTCTCATGAACATGACATACCACATAGAGACTAGATAATATTGAAATATCAACATTAAGCGGTATTCCACATGTACACACATTTTAGGATTGTGAAGTGCCAAAGGTATATTACTCCCCAAAAATGGGATAGTCCACTAATCACTCAAAGGAGCCAAATAAGACACAAACAAGATGCAATAAAGCTCAAAGAAAACTCACACATACATGTTGTGTGAACCGACAAAAACATACTAGATTACTCAAGGATAAATAAGTAGTAATCACAACATATAAAAAATACAAGCAAGGTACAAAACCAAGACATGCAAAGGGGCAAGAAACTTTCAATGTATATATATAATGTAAATACAAGTTACCGCAATAAGGAGCATGGAATATGAGATAGAGACATGATAATCCAAATGACTTGTCTTGAGGGAAAAAAGTGATGAAGATCCATTAATTCTTCATGATATAGCAAAGTCTCCAATGCCCTCCAATAACACCTATTGATCAAGTTTGAGCTTGTTGGTCCCCAACCAAGTTCGGTCTTAAGAGGTTAGTCACAATAGGCTTGGCAACCCAAATGGTTCTTTTCTTGACACACTTTGAGTATCAACTTATTTGGAAAACACATTTCCCACATTATCCTTCCAAATGGAATACACATCATCAATTATGATAGGGTTGGATAATGTACCATTAGTGCATGAAGAAGCAAGATGGTCCTTTTCACGGCATAAATAGCAACAACGACTCCTTCCATTCTTCTTAGTTGATTTCTCAACTTGAGAAGCATTAGCTTGAGTATTCATGGGAAGAGGCCTTTCTTCAACTTGAAGTTGAGATTGAGGTTGGACTCTTCGCCTCTTCCCTTGTTGCTTCCCACTAAGTTGCTTCTTCTTCAAAGGGGATGATCTAACATGATGCCCTTCAACCTTGCACTTGAAGCAAACAATCTTGGCCAAATTCTTGACTTGTTCATGGCCCTTCTTCTTGTCAACCTTGGACGTGTTCTTGTGATTGGAAATGAATCAAAGTCCTCTCTTGTCATTGGGGGATTTTTGGACTCTCAACATATTATCAAGTCTGGACTTCCCTTTATGACACTTCTCCAAGTATTTCTTCAGACAAGTGACTTGGGCCTTGAGCTCATTGATTCCTGACGCGCGTGTAACACACGTTCGTTGGGAGGCCCCAAGTGGAAGGTATGAAGAGCACAGTAGCAAGTTTCCCTCAGAAAGAAACCAAGGTTGAATCGACAAGTAGGAGGAAGGAGTAACTTCAGAAGGTTGATGCAGCTGAGATGGCAGGGCGCACTACCGGTTCAGCAGCAACGTGAAACCTACACAACACAATCAAATCACTTTGCCCCAGCGAAGCAGTGAGGTTGTAAATCTCACCGGTTTTGCTGAACACAAAGAGGTTAAACGTATGGTGTGGAAAACCGTATGAGAACAGTATGAAAACAGTAGCAGCAGTGTGAAAACAGTGGAAACAGTGTGTGTATTATCAGTATGAGAAAATGGACTGGGGTCCACTGTTCACTAGTGGTGTCTCTCCATAGAAGATAAATAACATGTGTCATGAACAAATTACATCTGGGCAATTGATAGAAATGAAGGCTGCACCGTAGTGCATATGCAAGACATCAAGATACATAGACCGTCATCCAACTTCATCTATGACTAATAATCCACCCTCCGAATATCATCCGAACAAACGTTGGGTATTAAGTTGCAAGCAACAGATAATCACGGTAAGCAAAGTGTGTAATGTAAACAATGTAAACAAAGTAAACACCGTTGTTTTCTCCCTAATGGTAACAACACATCCTCCATTTGTCACGTTTCTGTCACTCGAGCACAAATGCAAAGGAGGCATGAACCCACTATCGAGCATAAATACTCCCTCTTGGAGTTACTAGCATCTACTTGGCCAGAGAATCTACTAATAACGGAGAGCATGCAAGATCATAAATAACATATGCATGAAGATAACATGGTAGATTGATAATCAGAAGACATAGTATTCAACATTCATAGGATCCCAGCAGACACAACATGTGGCATTGCACAAAGATGATCTCGATCATGTAGGGCAGCTCACGAGATCTAAACATGAGGCATAAAGTGGAGAAGACAACCATCTAGCTACTGCTATGGACCCGTAGTCCAGGGATGAACTACTAACGAATCACTTCGGAGGAGGGCATGGTGGTGTAGACCCCTCCGGGGATGAATTTCCCTCCCGGCAGGGTGCCGGGGAGAGCTCCCGATCTCGGGATGACGATGACGGCGTCCTCGGGTGTTTCTCGGGAAAAATTGGTATATTTTTAGGTTTCATGTATCGAGGAGATTATATAGGCGAAAGGGGGATGGCAGTGGACGCCCGAGGGGCCCACACCACCCCTAGGCGTGGCCGGGGGGCGCCGCCCTATGGTGTGGAACCTTCAGGAATTCTAAGACTTCTGGGCTTCGAATTTTCCAATTCCGAGAATATTTCCAAAACAACTTTTCTGAAACTAAAAATAGCAAAAAAAACCTGGAACTGGATCTGTGGCATCTTGTCAATAGGTTAGTCCCGGAAATCGATAAAAATGACATAAAGTGTATAGCAATCATGTAGGAAATAACATAAAAACAACATGGAACATCAGAAATTAAGGATACGTTTATGACGTATCAACATCCCCAAGCTTAGTTCCTACTCGCCCTCAAGTAGGTAAACGATAAAAACACATAATTTCTTAGGTGACATGTTACCAACATAAACTTGATCATCACTATTGTAAAAGCATATGTAAGCTTAGATCATAGTACTTTAAACACAAGCATGATAAATAAAATTTTAACAATAAAGCATAGCAATCACCTTGCGTTATGAGAAGTAACACAAATAAAAGATCATGAATAATAATGCACTCGAAAGCTATACGTTTGTTTCAAGCATAGAGATAACATGGCAAAGTGATATTTTTATTGTCCTTAAGAGTGGGGAAAAACATAAATGCCAGGACACCTTCAAAGTTCATGAGGAAGACTAGAACAAATAATTTGAGAACAAACAATAATACATCATGAATCAATTAATAATTTTTTTGGGACAAATGCACATTAAACTCGGAATGGCAACCATGCTCTCTCAAGTGTGCATAAAGTTAAAAGATGGAGACTCAACATAAAAGTAAAAGAACGGCCCTTCGTAGAGGGAAGCAGGGATCACTCATGATAGATCTTTTTATTTTATTAAACAGAGGTATTGGAAACATTTTTAAGAGAGGTATATGCTTATGTCAACGAATGGTAAACAGAAAATATAGTACGTCACAAGACAACTAGACTTCACAAGAGAGACTACCATAGAAGGACGCATCTGGGTAGAAGGTCATCTCTCTTTCTCTTTTGTTTACACAATTATGCTTTGACTGATAAATCAGGGGCAAAAATAGTGAAGAGAATTTGTTGTATTACTTTGGGTCTGGGCACCCTGCTGCCAGCTCTTCTATCAATTGGATAAGCGGATGAAGCCACTAGTTCAAGGTGTGAAAGTCTAATCAACAAGTGAGATAAATATTCTCTATTTACGCCCTCGTGAGCTAAAACAGGAGCACAAAACAAGAGTAATTTTGAAGGTTTTAAAGGTAAAACATGAGCAATTTACTTTGGAGTGGCAGTTAAATACCACATGTAGGTAGGTATGGTGGACACATTTGGAAAACTTTTGTTTTTGGGAGTTGGATGCACGAGTAGAGCTCATACTCAGTACAGGTGGAGGCTGGCAAAAGACTGGGAGCGACAAATGAAGAGAGCAATAATGTCCATAATCATGCATAGCGACAAAAACATCATGAATCAAAGCATAAGTGTTACTACAAGTTCAAAAACTAAATGATCATAGAGGCTATAAGTGACTGGTTTGTAGTCATAAACATGGTGTGAGCATATGCCAAGTCAACCAAATAAAACATTCAAAGGAGAACACCACAAATTTATGCTTCAATATGACAAGAATAACTCATGATTCTTTCAAAGGCACATTAAACACTATCAGCTATTTGAGACAAATCACACTACAAAAAAAATAACCGCTAGGCTTTAGAATTAAAATAACATCTAGCATAACATGAAAAAGTTTAGCCACAGTCTATAAGCTTCTAATTGCACCGTTATAAGCACGAAAACGGTACTATTGCTTTCACTAACAACTCTGAATAAGAGATGCAAGAAAAACACGAGCTAAACAAGAATTTTCCAGCAACTAGAAGAAAAACTAATAATACAAGCATAGCAAGTATTCAAACAAAAAAGTGGAGCATGTCTCTCTCCCAAACAAGGATGCTAGGTTCCAATGATGTTTATTGAAGCAAGGAAAACAAAAGAAAACAGTATGAAAAATAAAAGACGCTCCAAATAAATTTCATATGATGTGACCGAATAAAAATATAGTTTCACTAGAAGTGACCTGATAAATTGTTGATGAAGAAGGGGATGCCTTGGGCATCCCCAATATTATATGCTTGATTCTTCTTAGAATTTTCTGGGATGATACATGGGGGCGTCCCCAATCTTTTACCTTGCACTCTTCTTGATCACATTATATCACCCTCTTCTCTTGACCCTTGAAAACTTCCTTCACACCACACTCAAAGAGTAATTCGAATTAGAGGGTTAGTGCAAAAATCAAAAATCCATAGGTTATGTATGGGTACAAGTGCTATTGATACTTTTAAATTAGCTACAGACACTGATGTTTCGTGAAGCAAATAAATTCACTTGACATCGTAAAAGAGCAAATGCAAGAAAAATTACAGAATCTGCCAAAATCAGAATAGTCTGTAAGACGAATTAGTTTGGGGCAGTTACGTTGCTCAAATAAAAAAACTTAAAGAACGAAAAAGTTTCTTAATTAGCTGAGGAATAAGCACACAAAAATTTCAGGTCATTCTGATCTTTCTGGATTTGTCACGATTTTTTACGGTAGACAGCAGAAATCTGTTTCCTGTGCAGAAATCCAAAACCAACTCCAACTTTTGTCAGAAAATTTACTTGGCACAACTAAAACATGAAAATAAAGATACGAAGGAGTTGCTACAGAATTATACAGCCCCTTGACTCAAATAAAGCAGAGAAAAACAAAGCAAAAAATAAAACCATGGGTTATCTCCCAAGAAGTGTTTTTCTTTAACGCCTTTTAGCTAGGCCCGCAAAAGTGGGTTCACGTGGATGCTCAGATAAGAAATATGAATTAAGAAAAAGAGAGCAACAAGAAGAAATTATAAAGAAAATTTAATTCTAACCCACTTACTATGCATAGGAATCTTGTAAAGAAATAAATTAAAGAAGCTCTAACTAGACATCATGGGAATGTAGAACAAGAGAAACTTCAAAACTTTCAACAAAAAGAGAGGTGTTTTAGTAACATGAAAATTCCTACAACCATATTTTCCTCTCCCATAATAATTTTCAGTAGCATTATAATTTATAGCATCAAGTAACATAGGACCATCACCTAGAGCATTATCATATAAATTTTCTAAACAAACTCCCTCATTATCGAGCATATCAATAGTTGGAATAAATTGAGGATTATGATAGGATCTATCAAAGTAGCATGGATTATCATAAATAACAGTAGCAATATCATTCTCACAAGTTTCATTCATAGTAGTATCAAAGTCACAAGTATAGCAAGTATCAATTTCATCAAAAGGGATATTTTAACAAAATCAATAGGATCATCACTTTCTTCAAATAATGTAAGAGTTAAAGAGTTACTCTCATTGGGAGGTTCTTCCTCCTCTTGATCATCACTCTCCTCCTCTTTTTCATCCAATGAGCTTTAGATTCAGCAGTTTCTTCTTCCATAGGTTCCTGCAAGGCATTAGTCTCTCCCTTTGGGGGAGAGAATGATTAAGATATTCAAGTATGTAGAAATTACAATCGTTGTAATTATCAAAGCAATATTCAAGTATATCATAAATATCATATTTATAAGGTGCATCATCAACACTTTCAAGCAAATAGGCAATTTCAAATGCACCCTTCCAAGCAATAAATTCCTCAATTTGTTCCACGTCATCGAAGTCATAATTTCCCTTAACATAAGAAGATATGGTAAAATTATAATTATACTCACATTGAAAAGGGAGGGGTGTGTATAACTTCTACAGCAACAAGATTTATCAAAGCAATAAGTAACATTATAAGCGGAGCACAAGTTTTTAGCATAGTCATGCACTTTATTAATTTGATCCCATAAGTGTATCCCTTTTTGTGACAAGTTGTGTTCCTTATAATATTTTTGTTGTTCATCTATGAACCCACCTTGCTTATAGGATCTAGTTTCAAAGACATCAAACATTGCTAGAAATCATGATAAGGAAAGAAACAAGCAAAACAATAACAAAGTAAAAATGATTGGAGGTGAGAGACTCACCTTGCAGAAATTATCTTCCTCCCCGGCAACGGCGCCAGAAATTAGCTTGATGCGTGTGTATCACACGTTCGTTGGGAGACCCCAAGAGGAAGGTATGAAGAGCACAGTAGCAAGTTTCCCTTAGAAAGAAACCAAGGTTGAATCGACCAGTAAAAGGAAGGAGTAACTTCAGAAGGTTGATGCAGCTGAGATGACAGGGCGCACTATCGGTTCAGCAGCAACGTGGAACCTACACAACACAATCAAATCACGTTTCCCCAGCGAAGCAGTGATGTTGTCAATATCACCGGTTTTGCTGAACACAAAGACGTTAAACGTATGGTGTGGAAAATAGTATGAGAACAGTATGAAAACAGTAGCAGCAGTGTGAAAACAGTGGAAACAGTGTGTGTATTATCGGTATGAGAAAATGGACCGGGGTCCACAGTTCACTAGTGGTGTCTCTCCATAGAAGATAAATAACATGTGTGGTGAACAAATTACAGCTGGGTAATTGACAGAAATGAAGGTTGCACCATAGTGCATATGCAAGACATAAAGATTACTATGCGATTCATGCAGGCATTACAACAATATACATAGACCGCCATCTAACTGCATATATGACTAATAATCCACCCTCCGAATATCATCCGAACAAACGTTGGGTATTAAGTTGCAAGCAATAGATAATCAAAGTAAACAAAGTGTGTAATGTAAACAATGTAAACGAAGTAAACACTGCTGTTTTCTCCCTAATGGCAACAGCACATCCTCCATGTGTCACATTTCTGTCACTCAAGCACAGATGCAAAGGAGGCATGAACCCACTATCGAGCATAAATACTCCCTCTTGGAGTTACTAGCATCTACTTGGCGAGAGCATATACTAATAACGGAGACCATGCAAGATCATAAATAACATATGCATGAAAATAACATGATAGATTGATAATAAGAAGACATAGCATTCAACATTCATCGGATCCCAGCAAACACAACATGTAGCATTACATAAAGATGGTCTCAGTCATGTAGGGTAGATCACGAGATCTAAACATGAGGCATAAAGTGGAGAAGACAACCATCTAGCTACTGTTATGGACCCGTAGTCCAGGGATGAACTACTCACGCATCACTTCGTAGGAGGGCATGGTGGTGTAGACCCCTCCGGTGATGAATTTCCCTCCCGGCAGGGTGCCGGGGAGAGCTCCAGAACCCTCCCGATCTCGAAATGACGATGACGGCGGCCTCGGGTGTTTCTCGGGAAAAAGTGGTATATTTTCAGGGTTCAGGTATCGGGGGGATTATATAGGCGAAAGGGCAATGGCTGTGGACGCCCGAGGGGCCGACACCATCCCTAGTCGCGGCCGGGGGGCGCGCCGCCCTATGGTGTGGCCCCCCTGTGGCCCCTCTCTGGACCTCTTTGGGACTTCGTGGAACCTTCGGGAATTCTAAGACTTCCAGGCTTCAAATTTTCCAATTCCGAGAATATTTCCAGAACAACTTTTCTGAAACTAAAAACAGCAAAAAACAAGGAACTGGCTCTGTGGCATCTTGACAATAGGTTAGTCCCGGAAATCGATAAAAATTACATAAAGTGTATAGAAAAAATGTAGAAAATAACATGAAAACAACATGGAACATCAGAAATTAAGGATATGTTTACGGCGTATCAATTCCCTCTACATGGTTAGTATCAACACAAGAGCTAGAGGAAGTAGATGCATCAGTTTTAGAGCAACAAGACAAGGAAAGCAATTCATCACAAGATGTGAAACATTATGAGAGGATGAATTACTTGGAATAGCACAAGGCAATATAGCATTTAGAGTAGAGGTTGTGCCTTTGTCCACATGAGGGTCAAAAGATGTTATCTTAGAAGAAATAGCCTCATGAGCTAACTTTATCTCATCTCATGTGAGACTAGAATATCCTCATGAGAGCTTGAGACCTTTTCATGAGTTTCTTCCAATTTCCCATAATTACTAGTTAGCAACTCAAGTTGAGCTCGTAGCTCAACATTCTCCCTTAATATGGTTGCTTCACAAGAAATAGAGTTAGTAGCACAAGCATAATCATTTTTAGCTTTGAGGTCATTAGCAAGAACAAGAGATAATCCATTGTCCCTTCTAAGCTTAGAAACGCTAATAGCATAGGTTTCTTCTAGACTATATAGTTTCTCTTCAAGAGAAGATCTAAGGGAACGCTCTTTCTCAACAGCATTTTCAAGCTCTTTTTCCTTGATAGAATGACCACCATTATGAATTTTCAAGGTCACGATGATATCCTCCTTTTCATCTACAATAGATTTAGCCTCATCAAGTTGTTGTAGGAGAGCAGTCACATTTTTCTTGGTCTCACCATCAAGGCTAGCTAACCACAAAGCTATCCACTCATCTCTATCATCAGGAGATATATTGGGGTTCAAAGTAGAAGATACCTTTGAATCCCTAGCCATGAGGCAAAATGTGGTAGATTATGATAGATCATTACTTGAGGCACCACTCAAGTCCACAACTTTTTACATGGAGAGTTGGGTGTCGCACCCGGACCTCTAGGGGATACTCGCAGTCCGTTAAACAGCAGATAAATGGCTTACGGAGCATACCGGCACCCGCTTCTCAATATGAGCAGGCCAACATGCGAACGTGTGACAACCATTCTCTTACTATTCATCGTCTGAGCAAACTATCCCATAGAAATCCAGATACTTCCATTGACGTACTTCAAACATACACACATGGTACGTCAACGGCACTAGAACAAGTGATATCACAACAGATCTCTGCGACACAAAATATTGAAATAAGTTGCAAATGGCTCTCACTAGAGCAGAGATAGAAAATACAATCATCCAGAGGACACGTGTCCCAACATAACATCATTACATCACAGCGGAAGCATTCAACATGTCTGAGTACAGACAAGATCCAAATTGGCCTAAGAGGCCGGAAACGAAAAGACGGAGCCCATCCACGAAGTCTCGGATCCTGCCCGGGTCCGCTATCTAATCGTCAGCGGCCTCATCATACTCCACGTAGTAGCCACCATGGGGATCCTCGGAAACGTAGTCTGTGGAAACCACAGCCCCAAAGGGGTCGGTACATAAACGTACTGGCAAGCAAGACTCACAGTTCACCAAAGTGTAACCCGTCAACACCAAGCACAGATGCTTTGGGTTCAACGGAAGAAAGGGGATATAAAATATGCTGCAACTGGCTGCTCTAACCAACTACAGAAACATGCTACAACCTCCGACTATCAGAAAAGGGATAAGATAGCGTATCGGAACCAACTAACAACTAACTCCAAACAAACCCATCCTGGATCTCGCCCCTTATCCAAAGAAGCAATCCGAGGATAACTCACACAGTTGGATTAGTGATGGTTCAGATTGTTGTGTCAATAAGCCTATTACTAGTCAAGTTATCATTAGTTAGGTGTAAGTTGTTCTGAGTACTTGTTAGCCAGTACTTTCACCAAGTAATCCATAACCGTGGAAAACACGGCTTCTCGAGAAGATTTAACCCTGCAGGGATGCACCAATTTGGCCGTACACGTAAGAATGACCCGCCAGGCGGGGAGCTAACCCACCAAGCGAGGCACTCAACACAACTCAACTCTTCTTCGCATCAAGCCCAAAGAACCACATGTTGTGCGTGCGCGGCTAATCGAGCCCCACGAAGAAAAGGGGACCCTCATAGCACTCTAAGACCACGCCGCCCTAAATGCCGACTACAAAAGTTCCACCCTGGCGCCAAGGGTTCGCACCTGCACATGCATGCATCAAATGGAAAGCCCGAACTAAGTGTGGCGATTTGGACGAGATGCGAATCGAATCAAATTGAGGGGGGCGCCCATACTCGCTTCCCACATGCGGTTAGTGCGCTCATCATGGATCAGTAGACAAGACCCTTTTCCTAATTAGGGTCGACACTAGCAGGCCTCAAAACCACGCCGGGCCTCCTGCCGGTGCCTTATCAGCAAATTATTGTTACCTCAAAATTAACAGGTTGTTGTTTAACATCGAGCCCCAGAACATGATAGAAATATAGCAACAGAAAGTAACGGACAGCAGACTCGAGCAAAAACAACCCTAAGCATGCTAGTAAGACACGGCCTCAAACAACGGGGTTATGGGGGTGGAGGTGAGGCAATATCAGGGTTAAAGGATACATGTGATAGGTTCATAACAGAAGCAACGATTCCATAGGGCTAGCAGAAATAGACAACGGAAAGTATCGGTATCCAATGTTGAAAGGAACACAATGGTTTATGTGAGTGAATACTTGCCTGCAAGCTCAGCAGCCTGGTACTGAGCTACTCCTCAGAAGGGGTGTCGTAAGTATCGTCGGTCTCAACGTAATCGTTTGTCCGAGAAGAAGCAAACAAACAACGGAGAGAGATAAACAATCAATATCATGGCATAGTGCACAAACATGGGATGATGCATGTCAATTTAATTGATGCATCAGAAATAAACTAGTTGACAAGATAACATAACATGATTAAATGGACCCACATGCAATTTGGGATTGCATATGGAAAGCCCATGAATTATGGTTGAAATAATTGTTTTACAACTAATCAACATGTGTAAGTGAATTAGCATGATGCATGGATGAGGAAAACAGAAAAATAACAACAATAGAAACAATTTGAAATAAGGTTTACCAAGTTTTGGAATTCATTTATTAAGTTTTGGAATTTTGGTTACTTAAAGGTGTCACACAAGCATTTGTTGTTTTCACCACTTTAAATTGTTCAAAATAGATAACAAAGTTCATATTTGAAAAGTTTATACCTTTAGGGTTGGAAAACATATTTTATATGTCCCAAAAGAAATTACTTTGACCAAGTTATGAATTTAACAATTTTAAATGATTTAAAAAAGGTTTAAATTATTTAACCAATTCTAATTATTCAAAACATGAAACAAAATTTATATTTGAAAAGGTGGTTTAATTTTGCATGGAAAACATATTTCATTTGTGGAAAATGGATTTAAAATGAGCAAGTTATTATTTTGGCAATTTTAAATGCATTAATTAAGAAACAGTTGTTTTCAGCAATTTAAATTATTCAAAACAGCAAACAAAATTGATATTTGGAAAGTACATGAAAAGTTGATTGGAAAACATATTTAGTTTGTTGAATTTGGAATTTTTTATGCCCAAGTTATGATTTTTGCAAATTTAAGTGAACTAAACAAGTTTTCAAATATTGCACCAATTTAAAATATTCAAAACAGTAAAAAAAAATATATTTGGATAGAGCATTCAATTTGGGACAGAAAACATATTTAAAAAGTTAAAATTGGAGTTAAGATGAATTAGTTATGCATTTTAGAAGTATAGGGTGCAAATCTGCCATTTTTATCACCTCTAGGGACTTAGGAAAAATATTACAGGGCTAGAAAAGAAACTGCAGGGACCCAATGGTGATTTCTGGTGAATTTCTGTATCAAAACAATTAGAAATAAAACTTTGGTTTTATTGAGGGAGGGGGGATTCGAATCCCTCACCTCCTGCTGCGCGCGCTGGGGACAGAACCACTAGGGTGCTATTCGGTTTGTGATGGGAAAGGCAGCGCGGGGGGGGGAAGAGGTATGGTCCGCGGGCTTAACTGAATTTTTTGCACGCTAACTGAACCTTGGGCGGACATAAACTATAGATGGTCGCCGGCAGCGATCGCTGCTCGCCGGAGGGGCGCCATCCGTGGTGTGTTGCGGGTCGGTGCTGCGTGGGGTGGCCGAGAGGGAGGAGGGAAGAGGAGCGGGAGGGAAGGAGGCGGTCGAGGAGCTCACCTAGAGGGAGGCGGAGGAGCAGTCGGGGCAGGTTGGTGCAGGGGCGACCGGCGACTTGAGGCGATGGCGGCGGCGCATCCGGCCCTCCCGGCCCTCGCCGAGGAGTGGAGGGGGAAGCCCGTGGTGGGGGCTTTCCATTCCCTCCCTCGCGGCGGCCGGAGGGGGACCCTAGGGGCGGCGATCACGGCGGCAGTGGAGGAAAAATTCGGTGGGGCTTCAGGTACAGAGAGTTTCAGAGAGGGGAGCAACAGAGAAGAAAGAGAGGGAGAAACAAGAGAGGACGGCGGGGGAGAGGGAGAAGGAGGAGAAGGGGAAATAGGGTTAGGGTTAGGGGCTAGTCATGGAGTTTATAGGGAGGGGTGGAGGAGTGGTGGCCGTTGCCTGTTCTCTGAACCACGTGGACATGCCCGATGGTCGTCCGTACGAAGGTGGAAGACGACCTGAAGAGGTACCGGGCTGAGGGAGGTAAGTTGGGCTGGTTTGGGGTGGGCCTTGCTGCTCCCTCTCTCTCTCTGGTTTCTTTTTATTAATTGTTTTGTTATTTTTTTTTTGCTGATTGAATTAGAGAAGAAAAGAGGGGTTTTGGGAGTTAGGAAAATTTTATAAAAATTTGGGTGTGTTAATTAGGTTAACCACAACCAATTGTTAACTTTGGTTTTGCAAAAGTTCAAATTTAAATTACTGTTTGTGATTTAATGCAAATTTGAAAGAATTTGATAATTAAGTGATTAATATTGAAAACAATATTTTTAATAGGGTGAACCCTATTGTTTAGTTAGAACAAATGATTAGGGTTATTTTGTTGATTTTCATAAGTTGAAATTGGGTACTGTTTGTGAATGATTTGAATTTGAAATAACATTTGGATTAATTGAATTATAAAAAGCCATAATTTTAATGGTTTGAACCTTATGGTTTGATGGAAACAATTGATTGATTTGTTTTGCAATTTTCATAATTTTCAACAGAGTTGCTGTTTTGGAAAGTAATTGAATTTGAAAAGGGTTTGGTTATTGGATGCATTTTTGTAGAAACAAAACAACAATTTTGAAATCACACTTTAATGGAAACAATTGATTGTTTTGATTTGAAACATTCATTTTGGAAATTGTAACATCACAAGGATGAAACAAAAGGTTTGAAGTTTGGTTTGAAATTCAAACAGAAAACAAAGGAAAACAAAGGAAAACAGCTGGAAAACAAATGAAAACAGAGGAAAACAAATGGAAAAGAAACAAAACAAATGCAATCAACATGATGCCATGATGCAAAACATAAAATAACAGAGAGCAAACATTCTAATGGCTATTTTTCATACTTGGGATGTTACAAAACGCCCCCCCCCCCCCCCCTTGAAGGAATCGCGCCCCGAGATTCCTACTGAGAAAAAAAAGGTCCGGATACTTCTTGCGAAGATCCTCTTGAGCTGTGACACGTGAAACACATCGTGCACCTTGGATAGTTTTTCTGGAAGTTCAAAACGATAGGCAACCCTGGCAACTCTTCTGGAAAGATGTCAGGGAATTTGGAAATCACCGGAACATTTTCAATTGAAGGAAGAGATTTTTATATTGAGGGTGTATAGCTGAATAGACTTTGATTCATTTGGAGAATGGATTATCTGGCCAGAAGGGTGGAACAGAGTTATTGATTAGACGCCGGTAGCAGAACTAAAGTGGGAAGCAACAACAAGATTTCAACGGACGAAAACGATGTTGAGAAGAACATGATAACGAAGCAACATCGGGAAAACGAGAACAAAACACTCCTGAGGTACTACGGAAAACCCATCCGGGCTTCTAAAGGATCAATATCTACTTCTTAAGGAATAGAGGATCTGCTTCCGGGGCTTACACGCCTCCGTTCTCAATCGTGAGTAGGCAACATGATAAATCATGTCACAACCACCTCCATTCCTATGGTCTAGTAGATATAACCATCCTAGAGAAACCAGGATTCGTGAAATCCTAACTTGAAAGTTTAGATGAGAAGGGAAAACAATGTTGCACTTCCTTACCAGAAAAGGGAGGGTGGGTGGGGAAAGAAGAAAAAGAACAGAATTCCTACTCTCACGTTTCATTTTTCCTATATAGCTACAAAATAGTTTCTAGACTCAACTGCGACCAGTAAAAAGGGATCCTACAGGCAGACAGGCTCTGATACCATTTGTCGCACCCGGACCTCTAGGGGATACTCGCAGTCCGTTAAACAGCAGATAAATGGCTTACGGGGCATACCGGCACCCGCATCTCAATATGAGCAGGCCAACACGCGAACGTGTGACAACCATTCTCTTACTATTCATCGTCTGAGCAAACTATCCCATAGAAATCCAGATACTTCCATTGACGTACTTCAAACATACACACATGGTACGTCAACGGCATTGGAACAAGTGATATCACAACAGATCTCTACGACACAAAAGATTGAAATAAGTTGCAAATGGCTCTCACTAGAGCAGAGATAGCAAATACAATCATCCAGAGGACACATGTCCCAACATAACATCATTACATCACAGCGGAAGCATTCAACATGTCTGAGTACAGACAAGATCCAAATAGGCCTAAGAGGCCGGAAACGAAAAGACGGAGCCCATCCACGAAGTCTCGGATCCTGCCCGGGTCCGCTATCTACTCGTCAGCAGCCTCGTCATACTCCACGTAGTAGCCACCATGGGGATCCTCGGAAACATAGTCTGCGGAAACCACAGCCCCAAAGGGGTCAGTACATAAACGTACTGGCAAGCAAGACTCACAGTTCACCAAAGTGTAACCCGTCAACACCAAGCACAGATGCTTTGGGTTCAACGGAAGAAAGGGGATATAAAAGATGCTGCAACTGGCTGCTCTAACCAACTACAGAAACATGCTACAACCTCCGACTATCAGAAAAGGGATAAGATAGCGTATCGGAACCAACTAACAACTAACTCCAAACAAACCCATCCTGGATCTCGCCCCTTATCCAAAGAAGCAATCCGAGGATAACTCACACAGTTGGATTAGTGATGGTTCAGATTGTTGTGTCAATAAGCCTATTACTAGTCAAGTTATCATTAGTTAGGTGTAAGTTGTTCTGAGTACTTGTTAGCCAGTACTTTCACCAAGTAATCCATAACCGCGGAAAACACGGCTTCTCGAGAAGATTTAACCCTGCAGGGATGCACCAATTTGGCCGTACACGTAAGAATGACCCGCCAGGCGGGGAGCTAACCCACCAAGCGAGGCACTCAACACAACTCAACTCTTCTTCGCATCAAGCCCAAAGAACCACATGCTGTGCGTGCGCGGCTAATCGAGCCCCACGAAGAAAAGGGGACCCTCATAGCACTCTAAGACCACGCCGCCCTAAATGCCGACTACAAAAGTTCCACCCTGGCGCCAAGGGTTCGCACCTGCACATGCATGCATCAAATGGAAAGCCCAAACTAAGTGTGGCGATTTGGACGAGATGCGAATCGAATCAAATTGAGGGGGGCGCCCATACTCGCTTCCCACATGCGGTTAGTGCGCTCATCATGGATCGGTAGACAAGACCCTTTTCCTAATTAGGGTCGACACTAGCAGGCCTCAAAACCACGCCGGGCCTCCTGCCGGTGCCTTATCAGCAAATTATTGTTACCTCAAAATTAACAGGTTGTTGTTTAACATCGAGCCCCAGAACATGATAGAAATATAGCAACAGAAAGTAACGGACAGCAGACTCGAGCAAAAACAACCCTAAGCATGCTAGTAAGACACGGGCTCAAACAACGGGGTTATGGGGGTGGAGGTGAGGCAATATCAGGGTTAAAGGATACATGTGATAGGTTCGTAACAGAAGCAACGATTCCATAGGGCTAGCAGAAATAGACAACGGAAAGTATCGGTATCCAATGTTGAAAGGAACACAATGGTTCATGTGAGTGAATACTTGCCTGCAAGCTCAGCAGCCTGGTACTGAGCTACTCCTCAGAAGGGGTGTCGTAAGTATCGTCGGTCTCAACGTCGTCGTTTATCCGAGAAGAAGCAAACAAACAACGCGGAGAGATAAACAATCAATATCATGGCATAGTGCACAAACATGGGATGATGCATGTCAATTTAATTGATGCATCAGAAATAAACTAGTTGACAAGATAACATAACATGATTAAATGGACCCACATGCAATTTGGGATTGCATATGGAAAGCCCATGAATTATGGTTGAAATAATTGTTTTACAACTAATCAACATGTGTAAGTGAATTAGCATGATGCATGGATGAGGAAAACAGAAAAATAACAACAATAGAAACAATTTGAAATAAGGTTTACCAAGTTTTGGAATTCATTTATTAAGTTTTGGAATTTTGGTTACTTAAAGGTGTCACACAAGCATTTGTTGTTTTCACCACTTTAAATTGTTCAAAATAGATAACAAAGTTCATATTTAAAAAGTTTATACCTTTAGGGTTGGAAAACATATTTTATATGTCCCAAAAGAAATTACTTTGACCAAGTTATGAATTTAACAATTTTAAATGATTTAAACAAGGTTTAAATTATTTAACCAATTCTAATTATTCAAAACATTAAACAAAATTTATATTTGAAAAGATGGTTTAATTTTGCATGGAAAACATATTTCATTTGTGGAAAATGGATTTAAAATGAGCAAGTTATTATTTTGGCAATTTTAAATGCATTAATTAAGAAACAGTTGTTTTCAGCAATTTAAATTATTCAAAACAGCAAACAAAATTGATATTTGCAAAGTACATGAAAATTTGATTGGAAAACATATTTAGTTTGTTGAATTTGGAATTTTTTATGCCCAAGTTATGATTTTTGCAAGTTTAAGTGAATTAAACAAGTTTTCAAATATTGCACCAATTTAAAATATTCAAAACAGTAAACAAATTTTATATTTGGATAGAGCATTCAATTTGGGACAGAAAACATATTTAAAAAGTTAAAATTGGAGTTAAGATGAATTAGTTATGCATTTTAGAAGTATAGGGTGCAAATCTGCCATTTTTATCACCTCTAGGGACTTAGGAAAAATATTACAGGGCTAGAAAAGAAACTGCAGGGACCCAATGGTGATTTCTGGTGAATTTCTGTATCAAAACAATTAGAAATAAAACTTTTGTTTTATTGAGGGAGGGGGGATTCGAACCCCTCACCTCCTGCTGCGCGCGCTGGGGACAGAACCACTAGGGTGCTATTCGGTTTGTGATGGGAAAGGCAGCGCGGGGGGGAAGAGGTATGGTCCGCGGGCTTAACTGAATTTTTTGCACGCTAACTGAACCTTTGGCGGACAGAAACTATAGATGGTCGCCGGCAGCGATCGCTGCTCGCCGGAGGGGCGCCATCCGTGGTGTGCGGCGGGTCGGTGCTGCGTGGGGTGGCCGAGAGGGAGGAGGGAAGAGGAGCGGGAGGGAAGGAGGCGGTCGAGGAGCTCACCTCGAGGGAGGCGGAGGAGCAGTCGGGGCAGGTTGGTGCAGGGGCGACCGGCGACTTGAGGCGATGGCGGCGGCGCATCCGCCCTCCCGGCCCTCGCCGAGGAGTGGAGGGGGAAGCCCGTGGTGGGGGCTTTCCATTCCCGCCCTCGCGGCGGCCGGAGGGGGACCCTAGGGGCGGCGATCACCGGCGGCAGTGGAGGAAAAATTCGGTGGGGCTTCAGGTACAGAAAGTTTCAGAGAGGGGAGCAACAGAGAAGAAAGAGAGGGAGAAACAAGAGAGGACGGCGGGGGAGAGGGAGAAGGAGGAGAAGGGGAAATAGGGTTAGGGTTAGGGGCTAGTCATGGAGTTTATAGGGAGGGGTGGAGGAGTGGTGGCCGTTGCCTGTTCTCTGAACCATGTGGACATGCCCGATGGTCGTCCGTACGAAGGTGGAAGACGACCTGAAGAGGTACCGGGCTGAGGGAGGTAAGTTGGGCTGGTTTGGGGTGGGCCTTGCTGCTCCCTCTCTCTCTCTAGTTTCTTTTTATTAATTGTTTTGTTATTTTTTTTTTGCTGATTGAATTAGAGAAGAAAAGAGGGGTTTTGGGAGTTAGGAAAATTTTATAAAAATTTGGGTGTGTTAATTAGGTCAACCACAACCAATTGTTAACTTTTGGTTTTGCAAAAGTTCAAATTTAAATTACTGTTTGTGATTTAATGCAAATTTGAAAGAATTTGATAATTAAGTGATTAATATTGAAAACAATATTTTTAATAGGGTGAACCCTATTGTTTAGTTAGAACAAATGATTAGGGTTATTTTGTTGATTTTCATAAGTTGAAATTGGGTACTGTTTGTGAATGATTTGAATTTGAAATAACATTTGGATTAATTGAATTATAAAAAGCCATAATTTTAATGGTTTGAACCTTATGGTTTGATGGAAACAATTGATACATTTGTTTTGCAATTTTCATAATTTTCAACAGAGTTGCTGTTTTGGAAAGTAATTGAATTTGAAAAGGGTTTGGTTATTGGATGCATTCTTATAGAAACAAAACAACAGTTTTGAAATCACACTTTAATGGAAACAATTGATTGTTTTGATTTGAAACATTCATTTTGGAAATTGTAACATCACAAGGATGAAACAAAAGGTTTGAAGTTTGGTTTGAAATTCAAATAGAAAGCAAAGGAAAACAAAGGAAAACAGCTGGAAAACAAATGAAAACAGAGGAAAACAAATGGAAAACAAACAAAACAAATGCAATCAACATGATGCCATGATGCAAAACATAAAATAACAGAGAGCAAACATTCTAATGGCTATTTTTCATACTTGGGATGTTACATTGGGTTTCCTTTACATTGTTAGCCATACAAATACTAGAGGAAACACAATCATTTTTATCATGGGAACAATATAAAAGCAAGCGTATCATCATGAGATTTAGTCAAGAAATGTCGACATGATATGTAAAGACTATCAACACAAGCATGTAAAACATTTTTGGTGCTAGTTCTGTTTAAGTACAAATATGAGGCATGGCAATAAAATAGAGATGAAGGATCATCAATAATAAGCTCACTATCATTATTGCAAGGCCTATCACCACTCACCATATCATTAGTTTGTGGCTTACCGCATGTTGGTGAAGTAGAAGAAGTTGAGAACTCATCACGACAGGAGATGGAGGGAGAGCAATCATCCTCAACAATATTGGACACTCCATATTTATCATGAAGCTTTATCCATACGTCATGAGCATTCCGGAGAGGAAAGAGTGGCTTAATAACTACAAGGCTCACAAGAAGGAAAAACACATTAATAGCAAGATCATCCACATATATGTTTTTCTATTCCTCTAAAATTGGATTTTGAGGATCCTTTGGAGGAGAAAATCCATCTCTACAATTTGCTCCATATATGGGTCCCTGACCCAGAAATAATTGAGAATGCGAAATTTCCAAACATCATAGTTTGTGCCATCGAAATGAAATATGGGATCATGCACTAATTCACTAAGCAAAATCATTACTCTCAAGGCGGTGAAGCCTAACAATGAGAGCCCTAGCTCGGATACCAATTGAGAGTACAAGAATGCCAGCTAGAGAGGGTGAATAGGCGCTTTAAAATAATTACGGTTTAGGCTTAAATAAATGCGGAATAAAACTAGCGTTTAATTTATCAAGTGCAAAACCTATACAAGCTAAGTTTACCTATGTGCACCAACAACTTTGCTCAGCAAGGAATACAACAAAGTGATAGCAAGATGGATGAATTCAACCACGATGAATATCACAAAGGTAAATGCATAAGTAACGAGCTAGAGTATAGAAATAACCGGATCACAAGGAGACACCGATGTGATTACCGAAGCTCCTTCCCAAGGAAAGTACGTCTTCGTTGGAGAGGTGGGGAGCCACCTAGGCGCTCCTCAATAGCACAGATGTTCACACCTTATTCTCCTTGAGCTTCTCCGGTGAGGGAGATTCTTGTTTCCACTATGAGGTCGACTTGAAGGCGTTGACCAAACCTTACACAAGGTTGAGGCTATCTCCACAACTCAATTGGAGGCTCTCAACGAAGCTTCTTGCAACAAGGTGGAATCCCCAAGCACTAACCGTCTAGGGTGCTCAATACACTCAACAGGAAAATTTGTCTGGTGACCAAGAACCCAAAAGTAACAAGCTCACGAAATTATCCTTTACAAATCCCGTGGGGAACTCAAACCGATGCACCTAATGCAATGGAAAGAACACACAAAGTGGTCAAGAACTTCTCTCCCAAATCCCACCAAAGCAACTAATGCTATGGAGGGAGGAAGGAGGAAGAACAAGGAAAAAAACTGAATCTCTAGATCTAGATCTAATTGGTTCCCCTCACAAAGACGAGGGATTGATTAGTGGAGTTGTAGATCTACATCTCCTCTCTATTTTCCCTCAAGTGGAAGCAAGAATCATTGGAGGGATTGAGAGATAGAAAGCTTTTGGAGGTCAAGAATAGAGGTCAAACTTGCACAAAGAGTTTGGGAACCATTAGGGAAGAAGACCCCTTAAATAGATTCCCTAGAAATCAAACCGTTTAGCCTAGATTCGCGTCGGGCCGGTACTACAGCCCCCTACGAAACTGCACAAACACCAAAACCAAAACGGTTATGTGTTTTGCATACGTACTCCATTTTTTATGATCTTTGGCTAGTTGAATTCGCAACAAAGAGCTCTACAAGATCATGCATATAAACATAATTGTCCAAGAAAGGAAGCTAAAACCAAATGGGGAAAGGTTGGACCTCTCAATAAGAGAGAAACCGGAAAACCTTCAACATCAAAACCAAAACAAGTTTCTTATATGAATTCCATTTTTGATGTGCTTGGGCTTGTCATGAAGAACACGACAAGCACCAAAACTTCACATGTATAAAGTCCAAATAACAACCAAGAAATATAATGCTAAGTATGCAAAGGTTTGAGCTCTCTACGAACGATACGATCAAGCAACTCATTCGAGAGCCCCTCTTGATAGAACGGTTAACCTATAATACGGTCTCTCAACCAACAACATGATACCGATAAAATATAAACCCTATCAAGGTTATACCTTTGCCTTGCGCATTCCACTTGAGCTACATGATGATGTTCTTGATCACTTCAAGTAGAACCATCTTTCTTTATTGCGCTTTGCTTGGTGAAGACTTGAAGGTTGCTCCCCATAAGCTGATAAGGGAAAGCCTCTCTTAGCCCCATGTTCACTTGACCAACGGTTGAAATCACTGGCTAAGACTGTTTCTTCTTAGCATCCCCATTAGTACCGGGAAAATCTGCAGTACTACCGGGGCTAAAGTACTACCGGGGACGCGGTACTACTGGGAGTTGTAGCAGTACTACCGGGAAGGCATTACTACCGGGCCACTACCGGGGCCATTCTAGTACCTAGAAGCGTCGTATCCACTTAACCCCGGTAGTGGCGGTAGTACTTCTGGCCCCCCAGTACTACCGCCTTTTGCAGCAGTAGTACCAGGAGGGCAGTACTACTGGGGCTCTAGTAGTACCGGCCCCGAGAGCATTACTACCGCGAAACAAAGGAACCTTCTCCTTTTTCTTCATAATAATGATGCATTGAAGATAGATATGAATGTCCACACATAATACTTCTTCAAGACATACTTGCAATGTGCTTCAACATTCTCATGACCAATCTTCTTCTTGATCATATCATATATATATTCCTCGCAAAAAAATCATATATATACAATACAAGCAATGATCTTGATGGCATCCAACCTTGAATCCAACACATGGAGTTCAAGTGATACCTATAGACAAACCTACAAGAATATCTCAACGCAAACATTAGTCCATAAGGATTGCCATTAATTACCAAAACCACACATGGGGCACTATGCTCTTTCGCGGCGTGTCCGATCCGTTGGACGACTCCCCCCCCCCGGTCCAAAAAGAAGCCGAAAAAATAGCCCACCCCGGTGCAGAGGACGTCGGAGTATCAGAAGCGTGGCGAACGGAGGAGGAGGCGGATCGCTTCGAAGACTACTCATGACATTGAAGCAGCTACCGGGCCCATGCAGCGAGCGGAGGAAGCGGTCATCGCCTTCAAAGCTTTGCGAGTTGGAGCCCAAGCTGGCACCCTGGCAACCCTCCGCATGCTAGGCATCGTCGCCAAGCCGGAAGATGTCGCGGTGGCGGCCTCCAACGCTGCCAACGCCATGGTCGCGAGCTCGGGCTCATTGGTTCTCAAGCCTCTAAGGACACCGAGCATGTCACCATCCCCAACCCGCTATGGATATCTTTCCAGCGGCGCACAACTTGTCGGGAGCCGGCCGGGCCGGTCGCCGGTGGTCTTGCCTCTCCTTGACCTCAACGTAGACCCACTGTCCACTGATTCCCCCAGGGCGATCAGCATGGCGGGGAGGAAGCCTCCACTGGTGATCCCGGAGGCCGATCTCCCGAGAGCGCGCAACCTGGTCGACGAACTGGGGGCGGAGGATTACAAGTACTTCAAGGAAGGCCAAGGGCATGGTGAGGACCCGGATGACGTTGGGGATGATTTCTTGGGAACTGTCCTCGCTGAAGAGGGTGATGAAGTTGGGTATGGCAAAGATACAGAGGAGACCCAAGATATCCTGGGCATCGAGCCCGAGCCATTGTTCGAGGAGGAGCTCAATCGTGAAGCAGCTGCACAGAGGAGGCGCAAGCGTGGTGCTGCTGCTGCGCCCAGAGAACCAAGGGGTTCACCAAGGCCGAGGACGTCGTCCTATGCGAAGCTTGGAAAGAATTGGGCACATGTCCAATAACCGGGGCCGAGCAGAAAGGGAACGTCTTTTGGAAGAGTTGTCATGCATACTTCCACAAAGAACAACTCATCTGTGAAAAGCCATTTGAAAGTGACCAGAATGAAATCTCTCTATCCAAAAGATGGAGTTTCATTCAATCGGAGGTGAAAATATTTTTTGTCTCCGATGATCATGTTTGTGGTTGGCCCGTGAGTGGCATTGGGGTGAAGGACATGGTATGATCTATCCTCCCTTCTCGTATGCACGAGTCTAGTTCCCAATATGCACATTTCTTGCTTTGTGACAATGGAGAATATAGGTACTTCAAACACTTGAGACCTTCAAGGCCCAACATGGGGAGAAGGCATTCACCTAGACCCATTGTTGGCAAGAGCTCAAGGATAATCAAAAGTGGAAGGACCTTCTAATCCTACTCCGAAAAGGTGGGACCGGGTTGGTCGATGTTGATCCCGCATTGGCGAAGAGTCCAAGGGGGAACAAGAGCACCAAGATGGAGATGAAGCGAGATGCTTCAAAGATCGCCTTGCAAGACACCTTGAAGGTTTTCATCACCCAAAATAATAAGAGTACCGAGAAGAAGGACGGGAGGGAGAAATAGAAGCGCCGGGAAAGGGAGGAGAGGGACAAGAACTTCCATGAGCTCCAAAAGAAGAAGATCGAGCTTGATGTGAAGAAGGTGGAGGTGGAGCTGACCAACGCCAAGACAAGGGCAGCCGAGGCCAAGCTCAAGGCACAAGAGGTCGAGGCCGCGATCATGACCACTGACTTGACAACCTTGACCACAAGGAGGAGGGTCTGGGTCGAGAAGAAACAGTGGTTCTACATGGAGAGGGATGCTTGATCATCTCCTCGGTCCTATTTTGTGTTGTGCATGAACATTGGTCGGGGAAACTATGGGGCCTTGCACGGCACAATTCTTTTGGGCACTTTGTAGAATCTCAATGCGCATTCTATTATTTTCGTACTATGAAAATGTTGCATCTATTTTGTCTGTTTGATCTGTATTTTAATGCAATTAGGGAAATTGGGGAATGATCTAAAAAACCTGCCGCCAGCGGACCAAATGGGTCGGCGCCACTGGCGTGGGGAGGCCAGACATGGGCTAGATGGCCATCCGATTCCTGCCAAACGGAGATAAACGGACCACGCGCGGACCACAAATGGGTCGACGCGTTGGATTTGCTCTAAACACATGTATATGCTTAGCTTGTCGGCCACGCGTGTGTAGTTTTCTCAACTAGCTCGTGTTTACCGGTCTGCCTCCCAGCCAAGATTTTTGCTTGGAAGATTTAAATCAGAGCGGGTCAAACGCGGTCGTGGATCCCAACGACGTGATCTGCTCCTTGTTAGCTGATATGTGTCTGCTAAGAGCATCTCCACTCTCTCGGTCTCCCCCGAGGCCATTTTTTGGCGTCGGAAGTTCCAAATTTTTCCACTCGCTCCCCAAGACGCCAAAACTGCCGGATTGTGCTAGAAAAACACCCGTCGTTCCCAGGCTGAACCCAGTGCCCCAGGGTTCACTTGGGGGCAAAATCGCCGTGCGGGACAACCCTCTTAGGCGGAAAACGACTTTCCCCCTGATTCGGCCACCCACACGCCAAATGAGAGTCATTTCCCCAGTAACCCATGCCGAACTCGGCGCCACCACTCTAGTCGCCGTCGTTATTCCGTTACTAGAAGGGCCCCCTGTCTCCGCGAAAACATAGCCCTCGCTGCTCTGTCGTACCCCACCCCTCCTTCCCCCTTCCAGGCGATCCAACCAGGCAAAAAGGGGCAGTCGCGGGAAGCCATCCCCCACCCACTCCTGCGAGGTGTTCGGCCATTGTCTCTTCGACGATGGACTCCGACGATGAGGAGATGGTCGCTGAACTACTGGCGGAGGAGGCAGACAATGGCGGCAACGATTGTGGTGACCCAACACACCACTGCATGTGTAGTGCGCAAGTCGATGACATAATACTCACAGAAGGACTTACCTGTGAATATTACATCCCTTAGAGTAGTACAACTGAAACATAGCAGGACCAGGAAAGCTATTGGATACAAACTTCATTACAAAATCTTGAGAATCTCTTTGATGAATCAAGAAGATCCCCTGCAAAAGAAACATCAGAAGAAGCAATTCGAAGATCCAACCTGGAGAATTACTCTAGCTCGGAATAATTCTACTATGGCTGATGTCAGCCCTAATCTATGGCTGGAACAACTAAGTCCGAGAATGGATTCTACCTACACCTTGATAGCTTCTCCTCCACCAGCGTCGTTGATGATGATGCTTTACCTACTAAGTAATAGATGACTCCATATGGCTTCATGAGATGGCGATGGCTTCACGATGATGACTTCCCTCAAGCTTCAACTCTAAGCAGGGGGTCAAACGGGAACGAATGAGTAACGAGTGTTACTCAACAAGTTCATGATATATAGGGAATAGTTTGATGCACTAACTACAGCTTTAGACTCAAAAGAGTCATAAGCTAATGCAAGGTTTTTGTAAATCTTTCTTCAAGAGGTTGCTTTTAATTCTGAAGACTATGCCCGCCAGATCTTCACAGGACTAGAACTTCATGGAGTTGCCTTTCCTGCGGCGTTCGTAGCTCCTTCCCGGAACAAGGGGTAACATGTCACATCCTTTTACACTCTACAGGGGTGCGTTACTTTACCCATGGACGACCAAGACCATTGTTGCACAACCAGGCTCGAGATCCTGTCCACTCCCACTCAGGTGTGGGGCCCAGTTATTGGTCCAAGCCAAACCGTGCTTCTCCGCACAACGCATGCCCACCCATTTCCACCAGCAGGTTGAACGCCTGATTCCACCCCTCACGATGGAGATCTACGCGTCCCTGGCAGACACTCATAGACCCCAGAGTCCGTGGGACGTAAGGGCTCCCACCCATGTGCATGTAGCCCCGCAGAACCTACAGCGTACGTCTCTGGAAGCCCGTTGACATGCGAACGAGAAAAGATCACGGCTGACTTACTCCCCCCATAGAAGACCCATGGTTAACGCGAATTTACGGCGCAAGAATGCTGACGGCAGTTGTGATTAATCCTAGGTAATACTTTCCCATGCAGATGGAACCTTCCTTTGACCTATTCATCTTACCATGGTTCCATCCGCCCACCAAACAGAACACTACCACTCGGGTAGTCATTCAATTAGTCATATTATTATAAAAATAGGATCATGCATTCTTTTGAGCATAGGTGGTAATAGATAGGGTTTTTACAAATAGTTTATTATGAAATACTGCAAAGGATATGAGCAAGTGAAGAACTTGCGTGAGATTGAAATAGCCATAATAATCAATGTCTTCGGGGTTCGAGGGTCTCGTAGAAAATCCCGACATCTGAAAAATAGCAAAGTAGTCCTGGTAAGGACTACAGAAAACAATGGCAAGATGATACATGCATAGTAATGAGAATCATCGTGAAATACCCTGGAAAATACCCCAGCTTACAAGTGTAAGCCACGTTTGATACGATATCTTAAGCACACGGGTTTTAGGTGAAATGTTTCATTACTTGTGGTGATGTGGTTTTTAGTTCTTTTAGACTTACATATGTTTCACTCTTACTTAGCAAACAATTGTTATCATGCTTAATTATAAGTGTTTATTACTTGGTGAGGTAACAAGACAATAGCACATGAAAAACAGTTATTGGAAAGGTAACAAACATGTTTGATTTTATGTTCAAAAAATGTAGAGCTAGTGACAAGGAGTTTAATTGAAAACGAGGAACGATTACAATTAATCTATCATCACCCAACTTGCTAATGATTGGTGATGCTAGGTTTAATATGTGTGAAAACATTTGAGGGTTATTAGTAAGGGAGATAACGATGTGGTAGTTATTTTTGGTTATAATGAAATATTATAGAATTCCATCATACCTTTAGAAACAAGTTTATAGGTTAAACAAAATGTTTTATGTTTGACATGTTTTAATTGGAAATGTTTTTCTTTTAAATTTGATATAACATTTTATGTTTTCTGAAAATATTTGAATAAGTTATTATTTTATTAGTTTTAAATGAATTAAATGATTAGGCAAAATATTGCACAAGTGAAAACATGGTCAAATGGCTATGAAAACATCATAGTTGAGTTGTATTTGTAATTTAGAGCATTTTGGTATATAACTTGTATTTTTCCGATTTTATGAATTATTTCCTATTTTTCTCAATTTTAAATGATTTAATTTAAATAAAGAAAATATTAATTTTTAAACTTTATCAAATATTTTTAAAAAGTTGATAATCATTTAGATTATATTTTTCTAAACAATTCCACATTTTATTTATATTTTTCTGATTATTAGATTAGAATTTATTGAATTAATAAGGTTTATTAATTTTCTGCCAATATTTAAATTGACAGGTGGGTCCCACCTGTCGTATTCAGATTTATTCAAAAACTAAAAGAAAAAGGACTGATGACATCACTGTGATGTCATGATGACATCACATGAACTTGATCTCTCACGGAAGGATTCGATTCGGGCATTTGAGTGCAAATTGAGGTGTGAGATTTGTTCCATTGGCTAGAGGAGTTCCGGGCGAGTGCTTGGGTGGCGGGGCCTCGACCAAATGGTCGCCGGAATAGCGTCGGCGTCCATTGGCGCGGCGTAGAAGGACGGCATACGGCGGTTGAACGAATTGATGCATGAAAAAATTAATTGAGAGCACTGGTAGATGCAGGAGCTCACGAGGATTGCAGTGATGCGGTCGGAGCAGTGAGAGAGGCTCGGGCTTGCCGGCAATGCCGTGGCAGCGCTCACCGTCGGCGCAAAGGCAACGACCAAATTCGGAGAGTTTCGGTCTTCCCGGCATGCGAGGTTAAGCGTGGAGGTAGAGGAGGACACGGCGCATCCGAGGGTGCTCTCGGTTCCTCGCGAGGTGGCCGGAGTCGACGACGGCGTGCGGCGGCCGGACTACCTAGGGTTTCCGTTTTCTTCACACAGAGGAAACGAGAGAGAGTAGACGAGGGAGTGAGCTAGAGAGCTCGATGTGGACGTCTCCCCGCGACCTTATACTCGCAAAACGGCGGCGGCATGAGGTGGCAATCGGGGATGGCAGCGGTGGCACGCCTCTGGCCTTCTGGCCGGAGGTTGAAGAAAGAAATTAAATGCCACATTGCAATAACCCCCTGGAGTTTCTATTATTTACACTAGGTCCTTATGTTACTAAAAACTATAAAAGAAAGCTTGTTTTCTGGGCTTTTCTGTGAACAGAAAAATTAATAAAAAATATATTTGAATTCCTTATCCAATTTCACAACTCACCATGTTTTGTTTTGGTAAATTTGGAGAATATTTTTATTTTTTATTTAGGGTGCTAGATTAAGTGGTTTTGTTGTTTTCTCCTCATTTTATTTATTTAATGGCTTTAAAATTATGCTTAGGCATGTTTAATAAAAGTACACACTCCATCCTGTGGATACCAAGGTGGTGTATTATAATTGGACACTTTTAGGTATAATCCCTTATGGAAAGTAGTTTAGTAAAACTACTTGGTACTGATGCTATGCACTGTTGTGAAAATCATTTAATATGGTATTTTATTCCATGTTACACCAACTGATTATAATGGTTAAAGGAACTTGTTTTATTTTTATAATACTATGTAATTTTCATAATTGAAACTCTTCACAATTTTTTATTGACATTTTACTTAGGTAATTGCAAGCCATGTTGGTTGTTTTTAGTACTTGACCAAGTGGAAAACAAGAGTGGTTTTGAGAACTTATTTGTTTGTTTTCCACATAGGTTCCAATTGGGGATATTATCTCATGTTTGTTTAAAGACATGTAATCCTTAACATGGTTATGTGCAGATGAATCTTTGTTGTGATCAGGTAGTCTTGTGTATGAAAAGGATTTGGAAAACAAGGTATTAAGCTTGTTTTCATCTACATTTACATATCAAGACATGTGGATGTAATGGCTTGTTATTATTTTCTCTCTTGATAATTGTTTCCATTAAAGATATAATTATATGTTCCTCAACTCAGATGAGCTTGACAGGGAATAGATATTATAGGGTTTCCAATAATACCTAATGATTCACTAGATAACTGCTCATGTTCCCTTATTGAGGCAGTGTTGCTTCATGTTCTTCTATTGCTTGATGTTCTTCTCTCTAGTTGCTACTAGTCTTCTGGTACTGCCTTTGTCATTTGCAAGGAAGATCAACTCATGGATTCCATCTTCAACTATCTCACCCTTGTGGTGAAAACAATCAGTATTTCCAAGAAAAGATTTTACTTAGATGATTATAAAAATATGGAAGTTTGTTTTATGACATCAATTAGCCTTAAGAATATAAGAAGAATCTGTTGACAAGTTTGCAAGGCTTGTCCCCAAATTACTTTTCATATCCAAGAGGCTGAGATGTATTAGGTTATTCAACCTTCTGTTTGTTTGTATATGACACTCAATTGTTTGAGTATACAAAAGTGATCTGTTAACAAGGTGTACAAGCTTGTTACCAAACTACTTCTATATCACACTAACATTGGAGTATCACACTGTTTCAAGAGTGTTAATAAGATCAGATCAATATATAAGAGTTTCCAAGTACTCTTATAATAGATTGGAATAACACTTCTAGAACACTCTAAATAATCTTCTTGAAGATCTTCATGTGGTAGTTCCTCCTTTCTTGTGGGTGCTTCTCTTGCAGAATAATTCAGAGAAGATTGGAAAACAAGATACAATGGTCTAGCCAAAATAGCAAGATTTGGATTAAGAGTTAGTTCATGCTTTTATTATACTTCCATACATTTCTTGTTTTGCTTCCCATAAGATAGATACTTATCTCATACATGTTTGGTTTTATTTAGTTTTCAATCCAATTCCTCTAATAGAGGTTATATCTTGTTGTTATTCATTACTTGTATCAAGGGATACTTAATTTGTTGATTATTGATGTGGGTGGAAATATAGAGTGTTTGTGGGATGATGACTTAAGATAGTAAGTTGATCAAGTGGTTCCTTGATGTGTTGAGATCGCATATGCTCACTTATATAAGATGAATGAGACAATGAGCATGTGAATGTTATTAGGGTTTAATGACTTATGTAATAGTTGTTAGTTGGTTAATCAGAGTGTCATGTTGTTATTTTATATTATTTATTTGTATTCATGATACAGACATAGAGGTTTGGAAAGATCATATGTGATGATCAAGGTTTTAGCAGTGGTTGAAGAAGATTTATTTCTTCTTTTAGATACTTCTTTTATGGTTGATGAGATATGTACATATTTGATAAATATGTTAATACAATTATTATATCATTTTCCACTTGTGGGTTTTGAGTTAACACTTGTTTGTATCAGTAGTGTTCTATTGATTCTTTGTTATGTACTTGTGAGGGTTCACCTGATAGTTATCAGATGATTTTTAGAGATGTTGTGGAAATGAATTGATAACTTAGGGAGTTGTTGTTTTATAGGAAATCACATCTCTGTTGATGAGATGGTTCAATTATGCATTACTCATTGGTGGAAGTATGATCATCAGATATGTGATATGGATACTCACCCCTCTTTGAGTTCTAGATACCTAGTGAATTATCCCAAGTCACTTAAAGACTTGTGGTTAAGGTTGTTGAGAGTTTGTGTTGGTCACAACCAATTATGGTTTGTGTAACCAGATGATTTGGTTTTTAGAGATACTATGTTATAAAGATCACTCCAAATGTACTCCTGACTAGATGAACTAGACCTATTTCATCATGTCAAGTGAAACTTTGGTCACTTTGCTTTGGTCAAACTTTCGCGCCAAAATTTCCCGTACTTTTAGATGCATTCTTTGCAAATGCAGA
Source organism: Alopecurus myosuroides (assembly GCA_028641055.1). Classification (NCBI taxonomy): domain Eukaryota; kingdom Viridiplantae; phylum Streptophyta; class Magnoliopsida; order Poales; family Poaceae; genus Alopecurus; species Alopecurus myosuroides. The sequence goes on along the minus strand of CM054057.1, from coordinate 324,640,040 downwards.
TATTATATTTAGATCCTTATAACCTCCCAAACACTGAGATGTTACAACGATGAGGAACACATGTTGATGCTCGCCGCACTGGCCAGGCTGATCGACGAGAATGTGAAGCTGGTATGCTTGAAAACATAGACTGCATGTAGTCAAGCTGGAAGATGTCCTTTTGCTTGGCAGGGAATGTACAAAGGTGCCAAAGGATCTTGCAGTGTGGTGCTCGAGGCAGTCTCAACACAGGATCTCCACATTTGGTACTGCTTCTTTGGAATGTCAAGAACTCACAATGATATCAACATCCTGTAGTGCTCTCTTGTATTTGGCAGGCTTGTGGAAGCCCATGCTCCTCCTTTAAACTTCAAGGTCAATGGGGACCAATACAACAAGGGGTACTATCTAGCAGATGGCATCTATCCCAAGTGGGCAACACTGTGAAGACCATCTGAAACCCCATACCTGGAGGAAAGACTTCTTGGTTTGCAACATGCCAAGAGGCTTGAAGGAAGGATGTATAGCGAGCATTTGGTGTGCTCCAAGCTCATTTTACCATTGTCCTGGACCCGGCTCTCACCTGGTCGAAAGATTAGATGTGACCAGTGATGAACGCTTGTGTGATCTTACGCAACATGATCATGGAGAGCGAGAAGAAGGATCCAGTGATTGACATTGAACCATATTTCAAACAGGGTCCTCTTGCAGTTGTTGATCACCAGGTGCCTCCAGCATGGGCTGCCTTCCTCACTATTCGTCCGTAGATACGCGACCCGACGACGCATCAACAACTGCAGAATGATCTAGTTGAGCATCTATCGAGGCACAAGGGCAACGCATAGTTTCATGTGTTTTAGTTTGTATTCAAAACTTGTTAAATTATGAACTTTCTTTGTTGAACTAATTCGTATTGATTTATGTGATGAACTATGTTTGAGAATGTATGTGGTGTTGAATTATGTGCAGAAATATGCCTTTTTGTCCCGGATTGTGCCAAATCAAGCCCAAACCTGCCGAATTATGTCCAAACTACCCAATCCATGCTGAATCTTTCAAAATCCTTTGCTCGACTGGGGGCGCCACGAGTGGAAACCATCACCCCAAGGCCGAAAAAACTGCCTGCAACGCCACAGCGCGGCAAATTTTTGGCTCAAAAAAATGGCCTTGGGGGGCGAATGAGTGGAGATGCTCTAAGCCTGGCGGAGGCGGGGGGATGGCCAGGAGTAGGTAGCGTGCAGGTAGCCATCGTCGTGGGAAGAACGGGAATCAGATTTGACTTTTATGTTTCTAATAAATATTTATTTTTTTATTTTCTTAATTAGGCTGACAAGTGTGTCCCACTGTTAGACGTCGTCTCAATTCGTCATCAGAGACAGATTGTGTTATTTGTGAGGAGTTCTTTTAAATATAGTAGCAAAATAAGATTGGATCATAAACTGGTAGTTTCCAAAAATTCGTCAAGAAATTGTTGGTTTTATGCTATTATCTCCTATTTTGTCGGTCTCTACCACAAGCTCACATTTAGAAAGTGCACTCTTATTGCGCAGAGGGTTATCTGACCTTCGCAATTTGGGTTTATCCTAGGGAGGGATATTTTGGAAAGGGTTGTTGTCCTACATGAAACAATTCACGAGTTAAAGAAAAATAAAATAGATGGTGTCTTAATCAAAATAGATTTTGAGAAAACATATGATAAAGTTAACTGGTCATTCCTTCAGCAAACCTTACACATGAAGGTATTTACACATCGGTGGTGTGATTGAGTAGCCAGGTTTGTTCAAGGAGGGAGTGTCGGGGTTAGGATAATTGATGACATTGGTCTTTGTTTCCAAATGTTAAAAGGAGATCTGTTATCTCCTATTATTTTTTAACTTGGTTGGTGATATATTGGTCATCCTTATTGCCAGAGCAAAAGAGGATGGTTAAGTAGGTGGTTTAGTACCTCACCTAGTAAAAAGGGTATCTATTCTTCAATACGCAGATGACACTGTCCTTTTTTACAACATGATCTTGAGAAGGCTGTTAATATGAAATTAATTTTGTCTATCTTCGAACAATTGTCAGATTTAAAGATTAATTTTCATAAGAGCGAGATCTTCTGTTTCGGACTTGCTAATGACTTTCAGCAGGAGTATAGGCAAGTTTTTGGGTGCGAGCTTGGTGCTCTTCCTTTAAATATCTTAGGATACCGATACAATATCGTAAACTGCTCAATAGAGAATGGAAACATGTACATGACCGTTTTGAGTAGAAACTGAGTTCTTGGATATGAAAGTTGCTCTCATATTGAGATCGTATGGTCCTTATAAATACAGTTTTGTCGAGTTTACCAATGTTTCTACTGTATTTTTTCGAGTTACACGTTGGGTGAAGAAGAGATTAGATTTTTAGATGTCTCGTTTATTTTGGCAGCATGATTAGACCAGAAAGAAATATCACCTCACCAAATGGAGTATAGTATGCCATCCTAAAGACCAAGATGGTCTTGTGATTGAATATCTTGATTTTAAGAATAGATGTTTACTAGCGAAGTGGATATTTAAACTCTTAACGGAGGATGAGGTGTGACATGAGTTTTTACGGAATAAATATATTAAAGATCTTCCCTTAGCTCAGGTTGAGGCTAAACCAACGGACTCTCCGTTCTACAAAGGGGTTATGGGGTTAAGTAAGAATTTTTTTGACCGCATCTCCTTTTCCATTGGTAATGGCCAAACTACTAGATTCTGGGAGGATCCATGACTAGATGGAATGCCATTAGCCCTACAGTATCCCACTCTTTTAATGTTGTGCGCCACAAGAATATGGTAGTTGCAGAGGTCCTTGATCATGATCATTTAAACATTGAATTCATGAGAGCCTTGTATAGGGATAAAAGGATTTAGTGGCTTCATCTAGTGGAGAGATTAATGGCAGTCTCTCTTACCGAGGAGTAAGATTCCATCTCGTGGAATTTATCAGATTCCGGAGTGTTTTCTGTTAAATCTTTCTACGCTAACCTCATGAATGGTAATACTAGATTCTTATGCAAATACTTGTGGAAACCAAAGGTACCCCTCAAGATTAAGACCTTTACGTGGTTACTTAGCCGTAAAGAATTACTTAGTAAAGATAACCTAGTTAAAGGAAGATGGACAGGATGTATAAAATGTGTGTTTTGTGATATGGACGAAACGGTTAAACATTTATTTGTTACCTGTGAGTTTGCTCGAAGATTTGGAGATTGGTGCACCTCACATTTAGCATCACCCCACAAACTAGTGTTACTAATATGTTCGGTAATTGGTTAAATGAGGTTGATAAGTCTACTAAAGCGAGTATACACATTGGTGTACGTGTTTTTATTTGGTCAATTTGGAATTGCAGAAATAATGTGATTTTTAACAATTTGAGAGCTGCTTATTTTTTGCAGGTTATTCATCGCGCAACACACTGGATCCATTTGTGGTCATTCCTCCTCCCAGACGATCAACGTAGACGTTTGGATGTCGGATGCTCTTAGTTGATGGTGGTCGTACGGACTACCTTTAACAAGGGTAGATGGTTGCACACCAGACGTTTACCATGGATCGCGGTCTAAGGATGTTATCTTGATTTATATGTCCACATGTTCTGCTTGTTGATTTGTAACAAATCTATACTTCTTATAAAGCAAAACCCCAGTAAGATGCATTTATAAATTTTCTATCTCAACATGCAAGCTATCCACATCACCCACCATTTTAACCTATCAATTATCCATGTCACCTCCACTAATAATTGTCATATTACATATTTCATGCCACATAACCATGCATCTTTTTTCAACCATATAAGAATCATGTCACTAAAAATTATTTCTCAAAATATAAAACAATTTCACGCGAATCAAATTGAGTATATCGATTATGTGATCAATTGGATATTGATAATGGAATATTTCATACATCCTATACCCATTTTATTTATAGATTTTTTTAAAGAGATCCTCGCTGCAACGCGCGGTGTATTTTTCTAGTGATATAGAATACTTTTTTTTGATAAAGAAGATATAGAATACTTGCAACCTTAGATCTGAGTTTTTAATGTAAAAACGGTGTGTCAATCTAATGCGGTGGCTGAGATTGCCTTTTCTTTTCTAAAAAAAGTGCACTCTTTTAACACACGCCTTTGCCATACACAAGTACTCCATCCGTTCAAGAATAGTTGACTTCACTTTGTTTAAATATGGATGTATCTAGACATGTTTTGGTGTATCATATTTGGACAAAGTGAAGTCAAGTATTGTTGAACGGAGGGAGTAACAAAAATCTGGGAGAAATTTAGCTAATATGGGCGCATGCCTTAAGTAGGGCGAAAACGTGCACGTTTTCCATTTCTGACATAAGTGTGTCAAGTCGGCATAGGATATCTGATGTGGGGGTACAAAGCTCTTTTTCGTCCCTTTAACTCCTTGCTTCCCCACACGGTGGGTCCTTAATTAAATTCACGATATGATACATCGATGGGTTGGATGGATGGATGATCATCCTCACAATTAAGCCACGATCGAGTCCTCTTCTTTGCAGTGATTAATCTGTGTATGTGTATAAATCAAGCTCGAATAGTGTTTCGTACAGCCTGCACGTGGGACGACTGTACACTGGGGAAACAGCGACTACACCATGTATCATGGTGGTGTTAATTGAACAGGGAACGAGCTATGCAAGTGACGTGGAACCGCCGGTGGCCACAAGACGTAGGAACACGACGTGATAAACTTCCTCCGGTCTCGAACTAGGCTTTCGCCCCGCTTTATAAATAAAGCAACCAACATCCATACAGAGTTATCCAGTACAACAAAACGCCACACCCAAGAAGCACCTGCTGGGGCAACAGCAACAACACTGCCCAAAGACAAAAAGGAGAAAAAACAACAGAAAGAAGCAAGGCGAGGGGGGGGTGGTGTGGGTAGAAGAGCAGAGGACCCGCCGAGCCGGAGGGGGGGGGGGGGGGGGGGGGGGGGCCTGGAGAATAGGGTGGGGAGCGAAGCCTCAAGGAACCACCGGGGAGGCAAGGCGCCGCGCGGCAGCAAGGAGTCTGTCGATGTAGTCGTCTAGCCGCGCCCTGTCCCGCTGTCTACACAGCGGGTACCACTGCTGCACGAAAGCCAAACATTTGAACAAGGAGTCAGTCGCACGCCGCAAAAAAATCTTCTCAATCACCATCTTATTGCGAGTAGTCCAAAGAGACCACATCAAAGCCGCGAACACCAACCAGAAGAGGCGAGAAGCCCCTCCGGGACGGTGCGCCTGGTCCTCCAGGAACTCCCCGAGGTCTGAGGCCTGCCAGGAAGGCCCCAGCGCCTCGTGGGCGAAGTTCCATAGAAACCTGGCAGCGGGACACACAAAGAAGATGTGTGTACTGGACTCCGGACATCTACAAAGGGGGCATAGCCCATCCCCCGGACCATGGCGCTTCGCCACCTCCGTCCCGGAAGGTAACCTATCTCGTAAAAGTTGCCAAACGAAAATCTTAATCTTCAACGGAATTGGAGCCTTCCAGAGGGGGGAGGCCCACGACCTAACTGGCCCAGAAAACTGGGCCCTATACGCCGACTTAACCGAGAACACTCCCGAGGGGGCAAGTGACCACGTAACCTGGTCAGGCCCCCCTGGGAGGGAGTCAGGTAGTTCGGCCCTGAGGACCTCCCATTCACCAGCCTCGGCCGGCCCAAAATTGCGTCGGAACAAAATGTTCCAATGCACATCCAGGACCGCAGCCGCGACCAACAGGGTGGGCTCCGAGCAGATAGCGAAGAGTCTCGGGAATTCAAACTGGAGCGCCCTCTCCCGGAGCCACGGGTCTAGCCAGAACATAGTCCCTCGGCCATCCCCAACCCTAAACCTAACCCCTTTCCTAATGTCCTGCTTAATGGCCTGAATGGATCTCCAGAAGAGAGATCCGTCCTGACGGTCACAGGCAAGGATTGGGCGGTCCTGCAGATACTTGGCCTTCAGGAGCTGGAGCCATAAACCGCCCTCCTCCCGTAAGATGCGCCACACCCATTTAAGCATGAGTGCCGCATTCATTTTCCGGGACGCCAGAATCCCTATGCCCCCAAGATCCTTGGGGGCGCAAACATCTGCCCACTTAACCATGTGGTATTTCTGATTACCAGATGCATCCTGCCAAAAGAACCGAGATAGTTCTTTGTCAAAGGCTGCATGGACTCCCTCTGGAAGGGAGTAGATCCCCATCAGATAGGAGGGGATACTAGATAAGCAGGCCCCGATCAGAATGGACTTGCTTCCCTTGGAAGTGAAGCGTCCACGCCAGGGCTCTGCCTTCTTTCTCACCCTACCCATCGTAGGCTCAAGGTCCTTGATGAGGATCCTAGAGTCACTCAGAGGAACACCCAGATAGTTAACAGGGAAGGTGGTCAACCTGCAATTGAGGTTGTCCGCTATCCGCTGTTGTTCCTCCTGGGTATATCCTAGGACTACCACCTCACTCTTGTCAAAGTTAATTTTGAGGCCCGACATGGCCTCAAAACACAACAACAAGAACTTAAGGTTGATAATATCTAACTCTGAGCCTTCCACCATAATCATGGTGTCGTCTGCGTACTGAAGGTGGGTGAGCCCACCACCTGGGAAGAGGTGGCCAACCACCCCCGAGATGTGACCAGCGTCTCGCGCTTTATCTAGTATGGCTGCTAAGGCGTCCACTGCCAGATCGAAGAGAATAGGGGAAATAGGATCCCCCTGTCTGACCCCACAGGACGATCTGAAATAGGGGCCAATGGCCCCGTTAATATTGATCGCCGTGTGACCGCTCATGACCAGTTGCATAATCCACGTGATAAACCGCCCATCAAATCCCCGACGCTGGAGCACTTGGCGGAGAAAGGCCCAATCCAGGCGATCGTATGCCTTCTGGAAGTCCAATTTGAGGAACACCCCTTTATGTTGTCGCACCTTTACTTCATGCACAATTTCATGAAGTGCCAGGATCCCGTCATGGATAAAACGTCCCTTGAGGAAGGCAAACTGAAAGGGATGTGTAATGCGCTCAGCCACCGGAGCCAGACGCATTGCACACACCTTAGAGAAGATCCTCTGGATAACGTTTATGACCGTGATGGGCCTAAATTGGCGGATATCCGTGGCCCCCACAACCTTGGGGATCAGGGTCACCACACCATAATTTAGTCGCGACATCACAAGCGTCCCGGTATAGAATTCCTGAAACATCGGCATGATCTCCCCCTGCAGGCACTCCCAGAAAGACTGGAAGAAGGAGACTGGAAGCCCATCCGGCCCCGGGGCCGAGCAGGCTTTCATCTCCCTGATAGCCTGACGAACCTCGTCCGGCAGAAAGGGAAGTAGGAGCTTCTCGTTTTCTGCCTGCGACACAAGGTCCCCCTGGGACCAAGTCTCCTCTGCCAGCGCCACCCCCGAGCAGGGGCCAGCTGTAAATAACTCCTTATAAAAGGAGTAGATATGGGCTGATAGGGCCGCCTCCGTATCCAGGAGCATCCCATCAGCCCAGAGAAGGGGAATGGAACACCGACGCCTCCTACCATTAGCAATGGCATGGAAGTAGGCCGTGTTGGCATCTCCCTTCAGTATCCAATTCTGGCGGCTACGTTGCCGCCAGAGGACCTCCTCCCCCTTGTAGATCTCCATAAGGGATGCTTCCAGGGAGTAGCGATGGGACCATCCATCCGCAGAAAGGCCCCCTGCGTCGGCAACCACGTCTAACGTCTTTATCTGGTCCAGGAGGGAGGCTTTATTCCTGCGAATCTCAGCTCCGCGGTTAGCTCCCCACCCCCGCATAAATTGGCGGACGCTCTTGGCACAGAAATGCCACACATCCACCGCGTTAAACCTACGGGGTGGAGAGGCTGCCGCCGCCACCCACTTAGCCTGGACCGCCTCCACGAAACCTGGCTGACCCAACCAGAATTCCTCAAAATGGAAGCGGTTTTGCCTGGGTGAGACTGCCCCCCCCCCCCCCCGTCGCGAAGAGCAGGGGAGTGTGGTCAGAGCCGACCCGCGTTATGGCCCTAAGGGAGCACAGCGGGAAGGCCGCCTCCCACTCAGCCGAAACTAACACCCGGTCAAGGACACTGCGGATGGGGTCCTCCTGGTTATTGGACCAGGTGAACCGCGCCCCCACCCGCTCGATCTCAGTAAGGGCCAGATCCGCGATGAAGTCATTAAACATGCGCATCCTAGGGAAGTCCACGTTTTCTGAGCTCTTCTCCTCGACGGAACGTATCAGATTAAAGTCGCCCGCTACCACCACCGGCGTGTTGCAGCGGTCAATCTTCCCCTTCAGTTCCGCGAGGAACTCCGGGGATCTACTATGGTCCGCGGGCCCATAGACAATAATCACCTCCCACTGGAGATGAGACTGTCTGTGGGTCAAAGACATGCTCAGGAAGAAGTCTCCCCGGTCCATATCCTCTACCTCGAACGTATCCTCCTTCGCACCAAGGAGGATCCCACCCGAGCGACCCGTCGCCGGAAGCCATTGCCACGAAAATTTATGGCGGCTCAGACTTTCCAGTTCCGGGATCGAGAAATCCTGCCGGATCGTTTCCTGGATCCCCACTATATCTGGGTCTTCTACCCTCAAGTAATCAATCAGCTGGCGCCGCCTTCCGTCTTGCCCGAACCCCCGCATGTTCCAAATAAAGTGAGAGACACTCATTGGGAACTCGCTGGGTTTGTCCCCTTACGGGGGACTGATCGGGCCCTACCGGAGGTCGAGGGCCTGGACGTATCTACAGTGGGTCCCCCGCGCTTCCTCCCACCCTGGGTGGCTGCCGCGGGGGCCCTGGGGGCCACATGTGAAGGCGCGGATCCACTAGTATCACCATGCAGCTCGTGCACAGGACTAGCAGAAACCGCGGCCTCCTGCTGATCACGCTCCGCCTGAGCACGAGCAGCAGCAAGGGCCCCCTCAAAGATTTCCTTCGCTCTAATAGCCTGAATTTGCTCGCACCTAGGGCCTTTCTCGCCCCTAAACACAATGCCCGCATCGTCCGCCACCTGAGCCAAATGCTCAAGAGGGACCGAGTCTAGCACCGAGAAGCGAGAGCCAGAAGCCGGGGAGGGAGGGCGCGGAGGGCGGGAGGAGGAGGGTCGAGACATACCAGTCCCCAAGTCACGAGCCGCCCGACGGCGTGAGGCCAGCACCTCCACTGAGGGCACCGTCAGCTCCCCCCCAGCCTTCGAGGCAAGCCTCGCACTAGCACGGGTGGGAGGTGGAGGTGGAGGCCTCTGGCGTCGCAGCGGGCGGTCCCCTGGGTCAGCCACGGGAGTGTCGGGGAAGACCGTGGTGGCCTCCAGGGTACCGGGCGCCGGTGTGGCAGGGACCAGCGAGAGGGACCCCTGGGTCGAAGCAGGGGGGGTCCCGGGAGAGCGGAAGTAGCACACAGCCCCAGGCGAGCGAGGGGACTCCGGCGCCTGGACCACCAACCCCACGCTCGTCGAGTCCTCCTCAATCTCCGACTCAAGAGTGAGAGGTGCCGGCGGAGCCTGGGTCGAGAGACCACGACCCCCAAGATCCATAGGTCCTGGTCCCACACTCAAGTTGGAGCCGTACTGAGAGAGCTAGGCGACTCCCGGCGTGGTCATGACGTCACCGGGGGCGGGGGCCTCGGGCACACACTGTCCCGGCGAAGATGCCAGAACTAGTGCCGCCACACGGGCATCCACACCCTGCTGCTGAGGCGCAGGCGGGGAGTGGTCGCCCACAGCAGGGGAGGGCAAGGAAGCTCCACCCTCCTCGTGGCCGTCGGAGGGACCACCGTCGGAGGATGAGTCATCGTCCTCCTCCCCAGTCCTGCTGAGGTCAGGGGTAGGTGACCGTCGCGGGGGTGGGGCGGAGACTGACCCCAGCGGACCCCCCTCCTCCTCGACCTCCAGAACGAGAGACCGACCGTGCCTGCCAGAGAAGAACTGTCGAAGCGTACCCGGAAGCCTGTCGACGTCGGGGACTAGCACACGGATGCGGACAGGGCCGTCCCCTGGCAGGGAAGCCGGGTCCAGCTCCTGAAAGACACCCACCGCCTGCGAGATCCGGGCCACGATAGGAGCCGTCCTCGCCTCACCCGGGATCCCGAAGAGACGGATCCACGTAGAGGAGAGCGTCGCAGTCGTGTCGGGGTCGAAGTCGGACTTCTGAATGGAAACCTTGATGTTATGAATAGGCAGAGTCGTCGTCTTCGCCCACGAAACGGCGTTCAGGAGCGCGAGCGACGGAAAGGCAACCGCGAACTCAGTCGCCGAAACCTCTCTCACCACCCACGGCGCGCCCCCGTCCAAACCCACAAGCTCCTCCCTGATGGTCTCGCCCGTGATCACCGCCGACTGCTCCACATCCTGGGAAGGCAACACTGAGATGATGGCCATGTGCTCCGGCGCAGCCAACTCCACCCCTCCCATGTCAATGTAGAAGAATCCAGTGTCGATGCCCTGCCCGAGGAGCTGGAGCGAGCCCTGGCACGCACATCTACAACCACCCACCCCCGCATGGGAGAGTGGCACAGGTGCAACGGCATCCGACGCTCCTGCTCCCGACAGCGTCCCGGGGGTCTCGTCGGCGGGAGACCTCTTCTTCCTCTTCTTGTTCTTTTTCTTCTTCTTGGCCACCACACCATCACCACCTACCGCACCCGTGGCAGCGTCCGATACCCGGCGGGGCGGCGAACGTCCGTGCTCCACCCGGCCACGGTCCCTCCCTTGGTCGTGTCTCCACGAGCCGCGCTCCGGCCCCACCGGCGCCGCACGCCGCGCATGACGCTGCTGCAGGGAGTCCCGCAGCTGCGCCTCACGCCGGCGCGCATCCGGGGAGGGTTCGCGGCGAGGGGAGGACCTCCTCGGGGGTGAGGACCCGCGGCGGGGAGAGGGTCTGCGGGGGGACCGCACCGGGGACCGCGCCCGCCCCCCTGGTCGCGCCTCGCCTCCTGCTCCCGCGGCCTGGGCGCCGGGGAAGGCCCCGCAGCGGCGCGCCGCGCCGGTGGGCAGTAGGGTGGCGGCTGGAGTCGGGGCGGGGAGGTGGGCCGACGCGCAGCCGGGGGAGAAGGGTGGCGCGCGCGGCTGGGGGAAGGCGACCGGGAGCGGCGCCGCTTCATGCCGTCGGCCACGACGGCGGCGAAGGAACGGCAGAGGGGAGGCGGGGGAGGGTGGCGGCGCACGGTGCGGGCGCTGGCTCGGAACCTGCCTATCTGAGTTTCGTTCGCAGGGAACCCTAGCGATAGATCACGGGAGCCCCTGGGGATCCAGATCCAACCGGTAACCGGCGACTGGGCCACCGGACCGGGGCCCAGGATCGACCCCCCGCGAGCTGGGCCGGCCCGCACATCCTGGCATCTCCAGCCCAAGACTGGTTGGCACTCCACCGCCCCAATGGGCCGGGAGAGGAGCCCACGGCCCACTCCAGGAGACCCAGCCCTAACGCCACTCTGCTCCCCCAGGGAGCCTCTCCCGCTCGAAGGCGGCGGCGGCGCCGCCCTTCCGCCGGCCGCCGGCGTGCTTTCCGGCCCCCGCGCCGCCACCAGGGAGGCCCCGGCAGCAGGCACGAGGCCCGTACTCGCGCCCCCAGCACCAGCAGACCGCGCGCCGCCAAGACGAGCGCGACTAGGGTTCCGGTCACCGCGATTCACCGGGATGGAGGGGCTGCCGCGACGACGGCGCGCCGGCGTCCACGTCGCGCATGCGAGGAACTCGCCTAGAGTGGGGGGTGCCGGTGGCGAGCGTCTCCGATCCGCCTCCAGTCGCACCGCCTCCGCCTCCTCGAGCTCCTCAGCAACGTCCGCCCAACGGCGCCCTCTCACCGAGTCCGGGTCTCCCGCTCCCGTCGCCACCGGCGAGGACGCCATCCGGGGTCCGCCGCGGACCAACCACCGATCACCGTGAGGCAGCCGTCAGCAGCCACCCGCCCGGTCGCCGCGCATCTTCTTGTCCGCTGCGCTTTTCCCTATTCCCTTTCCTCCCGCGCCACGCTGACAAACTAAAATCGTATTCGACCCTCATTGCGTGTGCATCCTAGATTCTTTGCAAATGTGATAACTTCCTCCGGTCACAAGAAAATATATGTCTGTCTTGGTGAAATTCACTTTGGCATCGGTTGAATATAAAAATCATTTTTAAAGTCAAAAATCTGAAATAAAATTGCGCTAATACATATCTATTCTATGTGGTCATAAAGTGCTTCGCGGAAAACCATTATATTTTGTGATCCGCAAATTTTGTCTTTTTTACACAATGCAAAAAAAAAATGTCGGTTTTCCATGAAACGACTCAGTGAACACGTAGAATGTTAAAATCTATATGCGAACATTTTTTGTATTGTTGATATTTTAAAATATGTTCAAAATGCATTTCAAATAAGGGGTGCATATGCACCCGAAAACCAAAACACCACTGGAGAATTTAGATTGGATACTCGTGCCGAGGCTAGTAGTGGGGCTAACTTCCCCGCAACTCCTCTCCTCGCCGCCTCGGGAGCTGTTAATGGTGAAGCCTCCCGGTTGGCAGTGAAGGGGGCGGCGGGACTGTTTGCGGTGGATGTAGCAGGGGTATCTCTTGGAAGGACAGTGACCTCGCGATTGTGGTGGCGCATGTTGGCGGGCGGCGAGTTCGGTGGAGCCGTTGAAGTAGCTAGGGGAATCGATTGTTGGGGATCGGGAGAAATCCATGCTGGCTTTGCCGGCACCGGCGCGGCGACGCCTGCGGGCGCCGCTGACCTTCATGAAGGGTATCGAGTATACCCCTACCCCATTCCCCTCAGCGTACCGGGAGAAATCCTAGGAGTAGTCCGGGCGACAGCGGCGGCGTCGTCGCAGTCCTTCTTGAAGGTGTTGCTTGGTAGGCGGCTTTTCAGTGGCTTAGGACGGTGGTGGGAATTCTCCGGTGGGCGCAGCAGTTGCAGGCCATCCTCGTTTTCGTCGAGCTGGCGTTGCTGGCCTTTTTTTTTCTTTTCTCTTTCTCTTATTGTTTCTTTTGGGTTGGATTGTGTTGTTTGCCCCAGCATTGGTCTCACAGCTGTTGGGTGTGGTTGCTATATTAATATAGCGGGGCGCAAGCCTATTTCGGCAGCTTCGACAGCCGCGCGAGAAGTGTGGGTGGCGTGATGCACAACGAAAAAAAGAATTCAACAAACAATACAAAGTTTGATTAAGTTTATAGAAAAAATGCCTATCATTAACAATACCAAATCAATATCACTAGATACACCCTCCGTCCGAAATTAAATGTCACAAAGTTTGACAAAATCGGATGTATCTAACATTAAATTATGTCTAGATACATCCACTTTTGTCAAACTTTGTGACTTTTAATTCCGGACGGAGGGAGTACATCATGGAACATTTTTTTTTTCAAATTTATATGCATATAGCATTATAGGTTTTGATGTTTTCTATCAATTTTGTTAAACTATAAATAGTGTGACTTTAAAAAAATTATACGCCTTCTTGTATTAAGTAACAGAGTTATTGTTACTTAAGTTGACCTGGCATGCGGCATGCTAAGTATAATTATTGTTGGATGCTTTGACCAGCTAGCGATACCCTTTGCTATCTCGCAACAGTAACGGACGGCTCAAGATCTACATGCATTGCTATTACTCCCTCCGTTCAATAATAGATGACTTCCCTTTTTCTATATATGGATGTATCTAGACATGTTTTAGTTTTAGATACATCTATATATAAACAAATGCAAGTCATCTATTGTTGAACGGAGAGAGTATTTAACTAACAAATCAGAGGCGATTATTTCTTGTGCCCCACCCAAAAAAGCAGTGGTGAATGCGTAGGTAGGTAGCATCAGATTTTGTTCCTGTGCTTACATTTTTTTAGTAGAAGAGATGTGGCTCAAGTTTTGGCACATTGCTGCCGGTGCTGTCTCAGCGGACCTACGCGGATCATGTATGGGCCTTGCAAATAGCATGGACAAGGTAGACCCACCTGCGTGGCAGAAGTAATGCTGACTATAATAATATTTAGTTCTGGTTATTTATTGACCAGGCAGATAAGATCAGCTACAATGCTTCGTCAATCTCTCTCCTACCCCGTATCGTTTTCCCCCATTTTGACATGACAAAGACATAAAACATTGCCTTGCCGAGTTACCGCACATAAGACATAAGAGCAACTCCAAGAGTTTACCCATATTTTACCCCAGTACCTAAATCTTTTCTTTTTTATATAGGGAAAAACAGCTCCAAGACCTTACCCATAAGTGACCCAAAAAAATTGGGTCATGCCCCATATTTTCATACCAAATACCACTGGCGGAACTTGCTCCCCCCCCCCCCCCCACCCACATACACATAGCTCGGCATGTGCCAAATACCCGTATATGGGTAAGACTAGGTCCAAAAAACGCCCGGGGGAGCCTAACTCCCACGAAGGGAAACTTCCATGCTCCTTCGTCTTGTGCTCGTTCGAGCCGCAACACTCGCCGTGGATGGTTGTCCTGTCCCGTCGTCCCCTCCGCCCTCATGCCGAGCCTCGCGCTATCGTTGCGAGCCGAATCAACTCCACCGTCGCCGCTCAACGTCACCAGCTATTGCATAGAATTTCTCGCTATCGAACCCTCGCTATCGCCGCCTTTCTATCATGCTCCCCTGTCGAGCCCCACCGCAACCACATGTGTCGATTTAGTCGCGAACGACCTAGGCGAGCCAGCGCTGCCGTGCACAACCTAGACAAGTAGGGTGTTGCAGCGCACGACCAAGCTGAGGCCAACATCGCGCATGTGCCCTTATCGGCCTCTCCCAACCTCTCCGCCCCTCTATGTCGTCCCGAGCAGCCTTTCGAAGCCCCTCACTGAGTCGCCCGACTGTGGGTTTGACGGGTTGGGAAAGAAGGGAGAGAGAGAAAAAGGAGAGCGAAAAAAGATACTAACCCACTAACAGGTGGGTCCCAACTGAGTCAAGTTTTTGTGGTTAGTTTTTTAGGTAGGCTGTTGGAGCAAAAAAACTGGCTACACATATCCTCTCTCTTCTATACCCAAACTCATTTAGCATACCCAAATTAGGTGTAAGCTCTTGGAGTTTCTCTAAAGTGAGGGGCACTAAGAAAAGGGTATCATTACTATGTTCATCTCACATGGGTTTAAATGTGTCCTGCAACCTTTATCGGTGAGTCTGACTCAAGAGCGTGAGCGAGAGTGTAACTGAAAGAGAGAGGGGCAGCATTACTCTCAGTTATTCCGCACTTGTGGTTATGCTAGCACATATACTTCAGTTTGTAAAGAGTTTTTATATTTTACTTATATAACTATGTAGAAATCTTTTTATTGTAGAACTTGGCTTGTAAAATCCAATGATGAGCCTAATCAAAAGGGCTCTAGGTTTTCACGAGCAAGCAATTTGGATGCACCTCCATTAGTCCAATTTGAGGGTTTTCATACACTTATAGCTCTATGTGCATCCGTTGTGTGGCAATCTCTACTCCTTGCATAGCTTCAATTATAATACTTCATCTTGTCTAATGATCACTTTCAATTGTGTGAGACTTTCTTCCATTGGACTTCCAAACCTCCCATGTTGTTCTCTTAGCTATAACATCCTGGCGCAGATACCAAAAATCTCTTGCTCACTTGTTGAGTAAAACTTCGAAACAGTTGATTCATTATGTTCATGTTTATATTATTTGATTAGATTCTTTCTATGTTGTGAAAATTTTCTTGATGCTTGAATGGAAGGATAGATACTTTTGCATTAAATACTTAAATAATCTCTAATGAACTTTGTATGGTTTCATGTCTCCAAAGCATCATTATTAAAGTTTTTTATTTGTTGATCGACCTTGTTTATCCATTATTCTTTTCATAAAAATACAAATAATTGCTTTGAATCATTTGATTTAAGTTCACATGCTTTACATTACTATATTGATCTTGACTGTGTTGGTAGCATGTCACTTCAAAAAATATTCTGTTAGCATTTACCCACTCGAGGACAACAAGAAATAAGGTTGGAGATGTTGATACGTCTTAAACGTATCTATAATTTTTTTATTGTTCCATGCTTATTTTATACCATTGCTACATGTTTCTACTACCTTTTATATTATTGTAGGGCATTATTCCGGACTAATATATTGACAAGATGCCCAGTGCCAGTTTCTGTTTTCTACTATTTTTTTTTCTTTCAGAAAATCTGTTAAAGAAATATTCGCCAAATGGCCTGAAAATTTAGGAGGGTTGCTAACTTACCGACACGAAGGCGACCCCATGGCGCGGGTTTAGAGGGGAGGGGCATGCCCTCGATGCGCCTCCTCCCCTCGCACCTCTCCTTGACTTCACTCTTCGCCTATAAATTGCCTCTTGACCTAAGAACAACACAGTGGGCATTATTTTCAGCGAAACATACAGAGAGGCGCCGCCACCTTCAAACCCTAATTTGGGGTTCCGTAGTCCTATTACGACACCCTTACGCAGGGGGAGATAGTCACCGGAGGCCTCTTCATCGCCATGATTTCCTCCAAGGTGATGCGTGAATAGTTCATCCTTGGACTAAGGGTCCATAGCAGTAGCTAGATGGTTGTCTCTTCTTGTGCTACAATGCCACGATCTTATGAGTTTCCTAACATGATCAAGATCATTCTTATGTGATTGCTGCATGTTGTGTTTGATGGGATCCGATGAATTGTGAAGTTATGATCAGACTGTTAATACCGCTATTATCATACCCATGTTTTATTTAAGTTCTTACCTGCTCTCCGATCCATTTGGTTACCTTGGCCAAGTGATTGTTTGTTTCCCTAAGAGAGAATTTGTGCTAGATAGTAGGTTCATGCCTCTTTTGTGTCTAGGCACGAGTGACCGAAACATCTAAGACCGAGGATGTGACGTTGCTACTAAGGCTAAAACAACGTTGTTTGTGTCTTTTATGAAAATGAATATTGATTACATTATGTATTGTGATTAATGCAATTATATGCATATTTTGCAACCTAATACTAGTGTGAGGCAAGCATAGAAGAGCTCCCAAGGTGGATTATTACTCCTGGATGTAGTTGGATAACGGTCCATGTATGTTAGACATAATGCTTACATAAATATTACACTAAATTTTACTTGTCATAATAGCATTGTTATTCCCTTATGACTTGTCAATTGCCCAGCTGTAATTTTTTACCCAGCATTTTTGCTTATTAATTTTTGAGAGACACCACTAGTGAAACTATGGCCCCCGGTCTATTCTTTTATATTGAATACAACATCTTTTATTTGATTTTTTTAGTGTTACTTGCTTGATGGTCTATTTTTAAAGTTAATCCATATTTTCCACACCATACATTTAATTCTTTATTTTCCGCAAGATGGGAAGATTGACAACCTTCCTGAAACGTTGGGACAAAGTGAGTTTTTATGTTGTGTGCAGGTCTATGCTACTAAACACGTTTTCTGTCGTTGTGATGTAGATCTCTATGTCCCACTGGTTTTATAAACCTCGATCTCAACGCTAAGGGAAAATATTCTACTACGTTACATCACCGTCCTTTTGGGGACCTCGATTGGTGGTGTCAATTCACCGCATAAAGGATGTTTTTTGGCGCCATTGTCGGGGACTCTAGAGCTACAGCAAGGGGAATTACACATTTACATTCTCTTTACTTTGGATTTTCCTTACTTAGTTACTTTTCTTTTAGTCTTGTTTTTCTTGCTTATTTTATCTAAAAAAAACTAAAAAAAGAATTTTAGCTTTTAGTCGTTTTCATGTTTTATTAGTTTATCTTGTATTTATCTTGCTAAGATGGGTTTAGCTGAGAACACTAAGCCATGTGACTTTACTAGTACCAATAATAATGATTTCATAAGCGTGCCAATTGCTCCTCCTTCCACTACGGCAGAATCTTATGAAATAAAACTCGCTTTGTTGAATCTTGTTATGTAAGAGAAATATTCTCGTACTAGTGGCGATAATGTCGTCTCTCATTTAAAAAAAAATTGTTGAGTTATGTCATGTTAAAAAGTACAAAGAGTTAGAATGATTATTGTCTTTGCCTAGAAATAGCACCAATTCTTTGACTAAATGCAAAGATACATTTATTGGGAAGTACTATCAACCTGCTAAAATTATAAAATTGAGCAGTAATATTATTAACTTTAGACAATTTGATAATTAGCATGTTGCTCAAGCTTGGAAAATAATGAATTCTATGGTTAAAAATTATCTCACGCACGGATTAACTATGTGGATGGTTGTCCAAACTTTTTATGTGGGATTGACGTTTTCTTCAAGGAATTTATTAGGTTCATCTGCTTGAGGTACCTTTATGTCCACCATATTAGGTGAGGCAACTAAGTTTCTTGATGATATGATGGAAAATTATTTACAATGGCACACCGAAAGAGCTCAAACGGTTAAGGAGATAAATTATATTGAGGAGATCTCTTCGTTGAATGATAAAGTGGATATGATTACGTAAACAATCTCCTATTGATCCTAATAATTTCCCCTTAGCTTTTATGATTTCTCAAGGAAATGATCAATTTGATGTTAATTTTATGGCTAGAAATAATTTCAACAATAATGATTATAGAAATAATTTTGGTAGTAACAACTACAGACCTTGTCCTCCTAATAATGGTATTATTATGGAAATTCCTACGGTATCTCTTACAACAACAATAAAGGTGTGCCCTCTAAAAGTGCATATCTCTCTTAATTATGTTTTGTGTGTTTGATCACAACATTTGTATATTTTAACAATGTGTTGATGTTGCTAGGTCCTCTTGAGACTTTTTATTGATGGTGAATTATTCCCAAAAAGGGAGAAAGGATCTAGAGGTGTTGGCTGGAATCTCCAGGCGGTAGTCTCCGGGGTTCCAGACCGGAGTCTCCGAACTGAGGATTTTCCAACATGGATACCAAGTGGTGTCACCCACTAATGTCTCCCTGGAAATTTGACGGATATTGGCCGGATTTTCCGGCATGGCCGGAGTCTCCGGTGTGAAGGGGCCGGAGTCTCCGGACTCAGGATTTCCCTACGAAGATGGCCAAGTGGTGTCACCCACTTGACTCGGTCCGAAATCTCTGGAGGAGACTTGGCGGAGTCTCTGCCCTGGCCGAAGTCTCCGGTCTGCAGAGGTTGGAATCTTCGTCCTCATGATTTCCCTACACGAAGGTCAACATGGTGTCACCCACTAGAATCTGTCCGAAAACTTGTCGGAGTCTCCGGACTTTGGGCAAAGTTTTTGGCCCTCTGGAAATTTACTGGAATCTGTGGAAGGCCGGATACTCCGACATAGACAACACCATAAGGACTTCAAATGGCTACATTTTGAGGAGTGGGTATAAATACCCTCCCCTTCTTCCACCTCTGGTTAGCTCGTCCAACATTGAAGTCCCCCATTAATTGAGCTCACCAACTCAAAAGATCTCCCAATCCCTCCACCCAAACTCGTTGATTCTTGGAGGATTAAAGGAGAAGGCCCTTATCTACATCTTCACCAAGCCTTTTTCCATGCCCCCTCATTTACTTGAGGTATTTGTGTCTAGGGTTTCCTTCTGGAAAACCTAGACCTCATTGTTACTCACTTGTTGTTTGTAGCATATTCTTGGTGTTCTTGAGAGCCCCCAATTCAGTTGTGGGTGTGTGCCTCAAGCTCATTGTAAAGGCTCCGGATTCCGCCTCGATGGATTTCATAGTGGAAGGTGAACTAGTCATTTGTGGCGAGCTTCATCATAGAATAGGGTGAGGCCATTATGGCGTTGAGTAGGCCTTCATGGAGAAACTCACACCCCTCCAACGAGACATACTCCCCTCAAAAGGAGGAACTTAGGAATACATCCTTGTCTCCGCGTGTTTCCGCTATCGGTTCATTCTATCATTTAGTTTTACTTTGTGTTTGTATCTTTCTTAGTGTAGCTTTTGCCATATAGGTAAATTCACCATAATTATATATCTAGAGAATTTACCTTTGTGTCAAGCCTAAATCAAAAAAGTATTAAAAATTGTAGGTAGCTCCTACTCACCCCCCCCCTATAGGTGGCCATACGATCCGTTCACCCTCTGACCTTTCTCTAAAATATTTTATCACTACGCAAATAATCTTTCAATACAACTATTGAAGAAAAACTAGAAAAACTTGATAATCTTGTCTCAAAGGCTGATAATCTTGCTCATGGTGTTGAAATACTAAAAATTATAACCTCGCCTCTTTAAGATAAGAAAACTGGGTCTTTAAATGCTATATAAATTAAAATTGATCGTGATGGAAGGATGTTAGCTCAATTCCATGCTAGATGGGCCAGAGAAGAAATAGAAATAGAACTTGTTGAAATTCATGAAAAGAGTAAAATTGTCAAAGTTTACACTATTAAAACATGTGATAATATTAATACTTTGAGCACTTATGAGTATCCTACGGGTCCTAAATATTCTAGTGGTAAAATAATTGGGATTGGAGAGGTCTCAACTTTATCTATAAAGAGTTCCAAAAGTTTGGAGAGTGTTAAATGTTTTGTTGGTAAAAATGTTGAAAGTGTGCTTGAGGGTGAAGAGACTTTAGGTGATAATATTCCTACTATTTTTGAACTTGATGATATCAATTTTGATAATTTCAACCTTACTTAAGTCATAAAATTCCTACAAAATATTGCTAAAGCTCCTAATGCTGGAAAGCTAAATATAGGTTTTACTAAACATATCGCCAATGCTCTTATTAAATCTAGAGAAGAAAATATCCAACTTGAAACTTCTATTACTAGTAAAGTACAAAATGGATAGGAACCCACTATTAAGATTAAATTAAATGACTTAGATTGCAATGCTTTGCGTGATCTTGGTGCTGGTGTTACTAGTATGACTAAATTTTTATATGATATGCTTGAACTGAAGTCGTTGGAAGAATGTAATTTGAATGTGCACTTTGTTAATTCTACTAAGAAGAAACCTTTGAGAAGGGTTGATAATGTTACTATTTTTGTTAACAATAATTATGTTCCCATTGATTTTATTGTTTTGTATATTGAATGCAATGCTTATTATCCTATTATTTTGGGAAGATATTTTCTTAGAACTATTGGTGCTATTATTGATATGAAAGAGGAAAACATAAGGTTTTAGTTCCCACTTACAAAGGGAAGAAACAATTCACTAGAAAGAGTGTAAATATACCTTGTGAATCAATCATAAGGGCTATCTATAATCTTGATCTTGGAGATGGAGAAAAAACTTGATTTTGCATTGTGCCTAGCTAAAAGACGTTAAATAAAAGCGCTTACGGGAGGCAACCTATTATCTTTTTTATTTCATATTTATTTTTCTTTTTGTTGATTCTTTGATTTTTTTTACTTCTATAACAACCTCTATTTATCCTTTTTTTTTTGCCAAGAGTAGCCTCTAATGCTTTGATAGTGTTAAGTTTTTACTTGTTGTCCAAAAACAGATTTCATGCGTTGCATCGTAAATATCATAAAGTGTTCTAAAAAACATGATCATTTTTTTAGAGCAAGGCTGATCTTATAATCTATCTTTCATTAGTTTTAAGTATTATGATCTGAACAAAATAAATATCTCGTTAAATTCAATCTTCGCAGGTTGTTCTGTTTTTGACAGATTTATGTCTTTATTTTGCATTACCTCTTTAGGAGCGTTAAGTGAGGTTATCTATACGTGGAGAGCTAAGGCTTAGTAACATTATACAATATTAAATTGAGTTTTTTCAATGTGTCCTTACAATATCAAAGTGGATCTGATTTAATGAGTACTAACCCATCCAATAAGTTTATGAGAAGTTATGTGTGAAAGAAGTTTTTAAATTTCATGAGAGAGGATGATGAAAGAATGTCAAGAAGGAATAAAATATCAAGCTTGTGGATTCCCAAGGCACCCCACTGATATATTCAAGAATACCCAAGCATCTAAGCTTGGGGATCCCCAAGTCATGAGGTCGTCTCTGTTGAAACTATATTTTTATTGCTTTACAAATTATGTGTTGTTCTTGGAGCGTCATTTTATTTTGCTTTCATTTTGTTTTGTTTTGTTTTGTCCGCTGGTCATTAACATGTTGGATCCTAGAATTCTTGTCTAGGAGAGAGATAGGCTCCGCCTTTCTTATAGAATACTCTTATTCTTCACTTATATTCGTAGAGTATTTAGCTTTGTTTTGTTTAGCTATTGATTTTTACTTATATCTTGTTTTGAGCAATTAGTTTCTTTTATAGAAAGTGTTAAGAACTCTTGTGCTTCACTTATATTTTTTTATAGAGTTGTTTCAAATAGGTTGATCGATGTTGGTTGGAACAGAAAAATGGCATCCATGTGGTAGTGGTATAACAAAAAACTTTCACAATCTTATGGATTATTGAAATATCATAACTTGATTCTTTGTTGTTGTTTTGAGCTATTAAATGAATAAATTTTTAGGCTTGCTGGTTATATAAGTTAAGACTCACTAGTGGATTGTTGTCGTTAAATCTTGTGCCATACTAGAAACAATATTAATTGTTGAAGGTGTAACCGTTCTTGATAGATGCTCTTGTCAGAAAGTAATTCGTAATAGCGTGATTACGCACTAAGGTTAGGGAAGACAATAGGACACTAGTGTCACCGCCACGGCCTCTCTTGGATTAATTTTAATCATGTTCTTAGTTTTGAAACTGCTAATTATTTGCAATAAACTTGTGAGTTCTGTCTTACTAATGTTGAGTTACGGTTTTTGGCACTTCCACCATACATATTTGCTAGACTCTTCAGTGCTATGCATTTCCCTTTCTCACATCGAGAGTAGGTGCATACTTCGTTAGTACATCCGAACCTTGTTGTAGGACTTCATCATATTCTCCTAGCATAACACTATACATCTTCCTTAAAACAACCATTATACCTACCTATCACGGTATTTTTATAGTCGTTCTAAGATGTGTTTCCATGCAACTTCTATCTACATTGCATGAATTGATGCCATTATTAATTGTTATATTTCTTTGCATGATCTTATATAGCTGACATTATGGTTTATGAGGCTTTGTCCACCATTTATTCCATGTTATGCTTGATCATTGCACATCATGCTACACTGGCAGAGGCTTTCAGTTTTATGCATCGTGTATTACTCATCATGAGTTATGAGTAATAAAAGTGTGTTTATTATTTTCACATAGAGTGTTGCCCTTACCGTGGATATAAAAAAAAGAGTCCAAAGTGACCAAACAAAAAAAAGGTCCCAAAGAGGACAAATGAGAGAAAATAAAAGAGGCACAGAGGCCACCAAAAAAGTATAAAAAGAGAGAGAGGCACCATTGCTACTCTTTATTCCGCACCTTTTCTTATGCTAGCACCTATAGTTCAGTTTGTAGAGAGTTTTCATATTTTACTTCTATAACTATGTGGGGATCCTTTCCTTATAGAACTTGGCTTGTAAATTTTAATGATGAGCCTCCTAAAAAATTCTCTACGCCTTCATGAGAAAGCAAGTTGGATGCACCCCCACTAATCCCATTGGAGAGTTTTCATACACTTATAGCTCTATGTGCATCCGTTGTGTGGCAATCACTACTCCTTGCATAGTTTCGATTATAAGAATTCCTCTTGTCTAATAATTACTTTCATTTGTGTGAGACTTTCTTCCATTGACCTTCCAAATCTCTCATAATATGCTCTTAGCCATAACATCTTGGTGTCAATACCAAAAGCTCTTGCTTACTTGTTGAGTAAAACTTTGAAACTGCATTCATGATTCTCATAGTTATATAACTTGACATGATCATTTCTCTGTTGTGCAAAAATGCTTGATGCTTGAATGGAAGGATAGGTACCTTTTCACAAAATTCTTAAATAATCTCTAATGAACTTTGTATGGTTTCATGTCTCCAAAGCATCATTCATGAAAGGTTTGGTTTTTTGATCCATCTTGTTTATTCATTGTTCTTTTAATATCAAATATAGACAATTTTTTTGAATCATTTGATTTCAGTTCACATGCTTTATATTACTATCTTGATCTTGGCTGTTTTGGTAGCATGTCACTTTAAAAATCATTTAGTTATCATTTACCTACTCAAGGACGATCAGGGATTAAGTTTGAGGATGTTGATACGTTCCAAACATATCTACAATTTTTTATTATTCCATGTTTGTTTTATACCATTGATACATGTTTCTACTACTTTTTTATATTATTCTAGGAAAATTTCCCAGACTAACCTATTGACAAGATGGCTAGTGCTAGTTTTTGTTTTCTACTTTTTTCTTTGTCTCAAAAAATCTATGTCGGATATATGTCAATTAAGGGTATATCCGGCAATGGTCGAAGTCCGGATTACCAGGGTGGCCCACAGGTAATGGAACGGAGTCCATTGGGCAGCCCAGTAAACTAATTCGCATGAAGCTGGATTCTAGAAAAACCCGTACCACGGCCCGATGTGGTGCGACTTGGAGGAGAAATCGGATTCCTTATTTTCCAAGTTAGATACTTTTCGTAGTCTTCTAGGTTTCCTTCCTGTAAGCCCTAGTCCGGCTATCTATATAAAGCCGGACAGGTGCGAAAGAAGAACAATAGATCAAAAGTTAGCTAGAAGCCAACTCGCCGGGAAGTTCATCCTCGCCGAGTTAGCGAAACCATACTCACAATTTTACTCTGTATACTTCAGGCTTCAACCCTGATTTTAGTGAGATTGTAGGAGTAGGAACGCCGCCTTAGTTGCGACGTACCGAACCTGGGTAAACCGTGTTCCCGTTTCCAGTTCTTCCATGTCCCCCCGCGGTTCTACCAGTAGGCTTATGGCACCCCCGTCCATGATCCTAACTATGAAGTCTCGACAGTTGGTGCCCACCGTGGGGCCAGCGGCATCCGAAGTTACGTTCCGAGTGGGAATACTTGGTGGAATCGGCAGCACAATCATTGTCGGAAGCCTAGAATTCGACGGAAACGTCGGATGCTTCCTCGACAACGGATCTTACATGCCGGCACGGAATCATCTGGTAAGTGCCTGCGTTTTACCGATCGGATCTAGTAAAGTTTTTATCGGTTTAACAGCAGAAGCAATAGGATTATGTGGTGGAAGTTATTTCATCCCACCCGCCCATGCCCAATAGATGAAGGATTCAATGTCGGATTCTTCTCAGATTTTCCCTACTCATACATAGGGGCGGATCAATCTTCCATAGCTGCATATCGCCAAAACACATCTGGATTTGCCGCCTCCCCGAAGATGCCTGCAGCCAGATCCCACTTTATCGGTATGATGCAGTCTAAGATCGCTGAAAACACGAAAGAAGAAAATCCCGTGGAAAAGGCAGAAAATCATGATCCCATTGGAAAAGGTGGAAGATCCGACATCCGCCGATCAGGCGACGAACTCGGAACCCGAGTTTGTATTAGCTGCCATAGAAGCAAAGCTAGACTCAGAAATCGGATATGCAGATACAGATTCCGAAGATGAAGATGTATATGCTTTCGAAAGAATGGTCAAATCCATGTAGGGGAGCTTCCATGAAGTACTCATGGCAAAACCGACTAGAAATTTGGATGCCGAGGAAGATGAAGACCCCAAAACGCCTCCTCCAGATGATAAGGAAGAAGGAGAGGAAGAGGAAGGCAAAGTTAGTCCGACCTATCCTGACGTCAAGGAATTGACGGAAGATGAACCAAACAGAAAACCTCCAACTTCCAAGAAGAAAAAGAAGTCATCTAAGAAGTTGCTATCCAAATTACAGAAGAAAAAGGTGGAAAAATTGGCAAACATTGCCAACCAAAACCTCGAAGTTGGAGGAGGCGGTGGTGTAAAATCTGCGGAGAAGAAAAAGGTTGAAATCATTGTTCCCCAAATGTCGGAATAGTAGGAGATTGATCTAATCCAAACCCCGGTCGCATGTAATGAGCCTCCAGAAGTGTTGGAAGCCAGGAGACAAGCAATAATGCGGCAGCAGCAACATCTATTCCGAACTCGGGAAAATCTCCTCAAAACCCAGGCTGATATCAAAATAAAGCAGGAAGAAATAGAGGAATACGAACAAAGGAATAGATCTAAAATTAAACCTACGTGGTTGTCCGGAATTTCAAAGCCGGAAGAACTGCCAGTAAGAAAGCGGTTTGAAAACCCATCTTAGCAAAGGCATGTTAACAACACAAATGCTAAGGGCGAACGCATCTACAAAACTACAGCCGAAAACACGGAAGCCGCATTCGCCATCCTTAACGATGATATGTACTCCAATGACGAAAAGCTGCAGGGAGTATATGCTTTCTTAGGAAAAACATTCTAACAGAAACAGCGAGGACAAGCATGCTGAGGCAAGCTACATGATGATTCAGCCTTGTGCAAAACTGCCACGTGCGCCGCTAGAGCACCTGAACCAGGAGAACCCGGAGATTCAGGTGATTCGAAGGAAAAGAAAGGAGATCCCAAGAAGGACAAGAAAATTCCGGATAACAAGGATACAGCGTCCAGGATAGGATCCCATCTGCCGAAAGGCGGAAATAATACAAAACCCCGTGACAACAAGGAACGGGAGGCGAAAAACTGGAACGACGGAAAAGCAATGCCGCCTTCGAGATACTCGGCTAACAAAGCCGGAAGATACGACAATCCTCACAGGAGTGAGAGATCCCGAACCCCTCCAAGGAACAAAGAAAGTCCAAGCAGTAGAACTCCACCTTATTCCAAAGGATGGGATGCCTGAAGAAATAGGGCTAATCCCAGAAGAGCGTATTCACGCAACAATAGACCAGAACAGAGCAGATCCCGTTCCATCCATTCAGCTGAAAGATATTCCGCACTCGTCGATAAGACGGAAAGATACGATTTGTATTTTGGACCAAAGTGTTTCACTGACAGGATCCGGAAAATCATCCTACACTCTGGCTTTGCCAAAGTTGGTCCAACTTATCAAAAGTATACCGGAAGTACAAACCCGGATACATGGCTCTCGAATTACTATACTGTTGTCCAAATCAACAAAGGGACAGACTTAGAAGTTGTGAAACTTTTTCCCCTAATGTTGCTGGATGGAGCCAGAGATTGGATTAACGGACTTTCGTCAAGAACAGTAGACAGCCGGGAAGATATGGCTAGAGTTTTCGCTCAGCACTTTCGGGGCACATATAAACGCCCTAAGAGCATTAACCAGTTGAACCGTTGCGTCCAATATCAAGACAAGTCATACATCGACTTTATCTCAAGATGGACTGTAATGAAGAATAGTTGTTCTGGAGTAAGTGGTGTGCAAGCAATGCATGCTTTCATCAATGGCCTGAAACCCGGCCTAGTACCGTTCATGGTTGGTTCGAAAGAGCACAAAGATCTAGGATCTATGCTCACAACCGCCAATAAGCATGCAGCGACTTAAGACGACATCGGGGCGAGAGGCGGAAACATTGATGCTTTGGTTCAAGTTAAAAACGTGTCTCGATCTGAAAAGAAGGCTACTCCAGAAGCACAACCAGAACCCAAAGAAGTGAACATATCCTTTGGAACGGACAATGGCAGCAGATGGAAGGGAAAAACCACAAAAAGCAGGGGACATATCTCCTACTCTAAAGAAGAGTGGGAAAATATTAAGTCGGGATCCTGTGTCCACCATTCACAATTTGGGAAGCCCACTCATACAAATGCGCAGTGCCGGCTTAATAAGCACATGAAAGGCAATGCGGGATCCGGGAATAAAGGAAAGAATTCCAAAGGTAAATTCAAGAAGCAAAAGCCGGAAGCTGACAAAAACGAAAGCGAGTCTGACACTGATGATAAAATCTAGGAGCAGCAGCGGAAAGGCGAGCCTAAATTCCCGAGAGTTGAAGAAGAATGTAACTTAACTTTCCTTGGAGCTCCTTCAGCAAAACAGGCCAAACGAACGCTTCAAGAAATCAATGTGGTTGTACCTCCAACCCCAAAGTACTTGAAGTATTCAAATACACCAATTACCTGGGATCAGACTGATCAGCCCGGTAATATCCTAGAACCCGGCACACATGCTTTGGTCGTAAGTCCTATTGTTCAAAACACTAGGCTCAAAAGGGTGTTGATGGATGGAGGATCCAGTATGAATATCATGTACCTAAGTACTCTGAAGCACTTGCACCTCTCCGAAACCCAGCTCAAACACAACAATGTATGTTTTCATTACATTGTTCCCGGAAGGCAAGCACATTCCCTAGGAGAAATTTCCCTAGAAGTAACCTTTGGAAAGAGGGAACACTTCCGCCGGGAGATGATCTCGTTCGGGGTGGTGCCGTTTGAAAGTGTGTATCACGCAATACTCGGACGTCCGGCTTTCGCCAAATTTATGGCAAGGTCATGCTACATCTACAACAAGCTTAAGATGTCAGGACTAAAAGGCGGAGTAATCACCATATCAGGAGATTTCAAGCTGGAAAACGAGCTGGAGAAAGAAAACTCCCTTTGCGCCGAGCAGGTCATACGGGAGGAGGAGCTGGCTAAAGAAGTATCGCCGACAGAAATGCCGGTAGGAAAAGAAAGTCGAAAGCCGGGAGATAGTTTCAAAGCCTCGGAGAATACAAAGCAGATCATACTGGACCCCAAAGATCCGACAAAATTTATCGTAGTAGGAACAGGAATGACTGAAAAATAGGAAAACGCGCTCATAAAGTTCGTACGTGAGAACTGGAAATTTTTTCCTGGTGTCCTGCTGGTATGCCAGGTGTTCCCAGGGAGTTTGTTGAGCACCAACTTAAGGTTATTACAGGATCAAAACCCGTCAAACAAGGTCTCCGTCGTTTTGATGGAAGAAGACGAAAGGCTATTGGAAAGGAAATTATCCGGCTTTTAGCAGCTGATTTTATCCGAGAAGTTATACATATTGATTGGTCTGCGAACCCAGTATTAGTCCCGAAGAAGGATAGTATTATTCTTAGGATGTGTATAGATTACACTGGTCTGAAAAAATTGTGCTCAAAAGATAGGTTCGCGTTACCGCAAATCGATCAATAGATGCCACTGTTGGCTCTAAGCTTTTATGCTTTTTGGACGCTTATTCCGGGTATCATCAAATACACATGAAAGAAGAAGACCAAATAAGAACCTCTTTCATAACACACTATGGAACATACTATTACATAACCATGCCTTTTGGCCTGAAGAATGTTGGCGCAACATACCAGCATTTCATGCAAAGATGCTTGCATAGTAAAATTGGCAAAAACGTCCATGTTTATGTGGATGATATTGCCTTCGTTTCCAAGGAAAAGCATATGCTCCATGAAAATCTAAGAGAAACCTTCGACAATCTCCGCACTAACAAAATGAAGTTGAATCCATTAAAGTGCATATTCGGGCTTCCCTCAGGAAAGCTTCTGGGTTTTATCGTTTCTCGCTGGGGAATAGAGGTAAACCCGGAAAAGATCAAAGCAATCTTAAACATCAAAAAACCTACATGTATAAAATATGTCCAAAGATTGACGGGTTCCGCAGCCGCTTTAAGAAGGTTTATAAGCCGGCTTGGCGATAAATCTCTGCCATTATACAAATTATTGAAGAAATCCGACAAATTGAATGGACAGAAGAGGCGGATAAAGTATTAACCTAGTTGAAAGAAACTTTGATGAAAGCTCCGATTTAGGCATCCCCAAAAGACGAAGAACCCATGTTAATGTATCTCACAGCAACTAATAGGGTTATTAGTGCTGCGATAATTGTGGAACGCGAAAAGACGAGCAAAGTATTCCAGATCAGCACTCTGTGTACTACGTCAGTGAGGTATTTTCCGAGTCAAAACAAAGGTATCCACATAATCAAAAACTGGCATATGGCGTATTTTTCGCATCTCGAAAACTCCGTCATTATTTCCAAGGATATTCCATAATAGTGGTAAGCAAAGCACCACTATAGGATGTTATAAACAATGCGAACACAACAGGTAGAGTGGCCAAATGGGGCATTGAACTTGCTGCGTTTGACATTAAGTACTAACCCCGGACGGCAAATAAATCCCAGGTGTTGGAAGATTTCGTAGCTGATTTGACGAAAGCAATAGAAAACACACCAATGCAGGAGTCGGAATATTGGATCATGCATTTTGACGGATCCAAAATGAAAGAAGGCGCTGGCGTAGGTGTGGTGCTCAAATCTCCAAAAGGCGACACAATGGAGTATGTATTACAAATACACTTCAACGCCAGCAACAATGTGGCAGAATACGAAGCATTGCTTCATAGCTTGCATATTGCAAGAGAAATAGGAGCCAAACGCATACTTTGCTCTGGAGACTGGACTTAGTACAGCATCAGCTAAATCAGACATGGTGCCAAAAGCCCCATAATGGCCGAATATCGGAGAACGGTCGACGAGTTCGCCATTTTCTTCCAAGGATTTGAGGTACATCACGTCAACAGGGAAGAGAACTGGAATGCGGATGCTCTAGCCCGAATGGGCTCGGAAATGGTGAAAACTTGGCCAGCTGGTGTATTCATCCAGCATCTGTACGAATTATCAATTAAAGGTGGAGATATTGATCACCCCCTAGTTTCCAAGTCAATAGAAGTTTTTCTTGTTAACCCGGATTGGACAATTCCACACTTAAACTTCTTAGTTGATCAGAAGTTCCCGGATGGAGCAGATGAAGTCTTGCAAAGGCATATAAAACGCCGATGCAAATGATACACGGTAATCAATGGTTGTCTGTATAAACTCAACACTATTGGAATTTTTCAGCGATGTATCTCGCCAGAAGAAGTACAACAAATTCTGCAAGAAAAAAATGTCGGAGATTACGGACATCATGCTCAGTCAAAAAGCATAGTTAAGAAAGCATTCCGTACAGGGTTTTTCTGGCTCACGACCAAGAAAAATGCGGAGCACATAGTAAATACATGTGCCGGATGCCAGTACTACGCCAAGCAGACAAATATGCCGGCTCAAACACTCAAGAATATCCCCATAACATGGCCGTTCGCGGTCTGGGGGCTAGATATGATGGGGCCATTTAAAACTGCAAGAGGTGGACTTACACATCTACTTGTTGCAGTGGATAAGTATACCAAGTGGGTGGAGGCAAAACCCATAAAAAAACTTGACAGTGTGATAGCCAGAAATTTCATTATTGACGTAGTCATGCGATATGGCGTTCCACATAGTATAATAACGGATAACGAGACAAAAGTTTCAATTGGAGAGTTGGCAAAATATTGCCGACAAACGGGAATTCGCCTTGATCTTGCATCTGTGGCGCACCCACAATCCAATGGCCAGGTTGAACTAATGAATAGTTCAATCTTGCAAGGAATACGCTCAAGACTCGAAACTCCTGTTCATAGAGCAGTCGGAGCATGGGTAGAAGAATTTTTTTCCGTGCTTTGGAGTATTTGAACGACGCAAAATAGATCAACAGGGAAGACGCCTTTTTTCTTGGTCTATGGTGCAGAAGCAGTGCTTCCTACGGACATGATCCATGATAGCCCAAGAGTGCAGGCATACGATGACTCGGATTCCGAAAATGCGCGTCAGGATGTCGTCGATCTTTTAGAAGAAGAACGAGAACTTGTGTTGCAAAGATCCACCATTTATCAGCAAGGCTTACGGCGATATCATAGCCATAAAATCAAACACCGATCTTTTAAAGAAGACGATTTAGTGCTAAGATTGGTACATGATAGAAAGCACAAGCTAGCCCCAATCTGGGAAGGACCATTTGTCATTAGCAATGCTATGAAAAATAGGTCATATTACCTTGTAGGTATTCGGAACACAGAGGATGACCCGAAAAATCTGAATCGCAAGAGAAAAAGAAGCATACATGTAGAACTAGGAGAGACAAACCGGCCCTGGAGCATCTAGCAGTTACGTCCCTTCTATACTTAGTTCAATTCTATGTAAACATTATTGAGATCATGAAATAAAGTTGTCGGAAATGCATGCATTTCATTTTTATTGTCTTTATTGTCCAAAGCATGTTTCCGTCTTTTCAATCTCCCAATGATCTTTTAATTAGCTTCAATGTTAACCCGAATTGTGCATGCGAGTTCGGAGTTATAAAACTGAATTATTTTGGCCTAAGTAGGCTACAGAACACCAGATTGTGCATGTGTGCCTAGACTTCATATTTTTCAAACTCCTTATTATTCTTAAGTATTATCTGACTATTTGTATTGTTGGGTCACTTGATCTAGTAAGTAAAGCGCCAAAGTATAATCCAGGATTCTGAGTTTCGACTGATTGGTTACTTAACCAGTTCACTTGGCGTGAAGATTGCATACTTCTTGGAAACGCTTAAACACTAAGAAAAGTCAAAATATACAATCACAGAGAACTTAGAACAAAAGAAGTCAAAACTATTAAACTTGCAAAGTTAAATTTTACTACAAAGGGTAGCATTGTTCATACAAAAGATAGAATGCATTACACATGAGTTTTACATCATAAGAATAGTAATGAACTCTATTGGCTAATGGCTTCGCAGGCTTAAGAGGCATCCATGTACTCGTCGTCGTCTTCCTCGTCGCTATCACTCGGATTCTCCGGAGTTGACGGAATTCTTCCTCCGGGTAGAACGTAGGTAGAGACCATCCGGGCTATCTTGGAGTCATGCCCCTTGATAGACTTGAATATATCAGCCCTTTGATTCTCGGTGTATCCTTGGGGAACACCGGTGGCGATGCGCCAAGACTTAGCGGTGGTGTAGTGCATCTTCATTAGCCCTAAGGCCATGCGCACACCACCGCGAGCGGCAGATTTGAGCCATCTTTCACGCTGGTTTACAACCTCCGCGAAAGCTTCCGGGAGCCTGCTAGCTTCCGAGAACTCGCCAGCTTCATCTGGAATGCGCTTATTGATAAGTAACATTCCGGCATTTTTTAGCTCAGTGACAACAGTCCCAAAAGCCCGGATGCGATCGATCCGAGTGATAAGAGAGTTTCCCTCTGTTAATGAAAATCAGAGGATATTAAAAAACCATAAGGGAAAAGGAACGCATTATGCAAAACAAAAGTAAAACTTGGTAAAAGACCAAAATCTTACCAAGTATCTTGTCCATTTCAGCGCCTTCTTCAAGGCGTTGATGGAGGGCAGTCTCGAGGTCTTGGATGGTCCTCCTATCCTTCTCGGCTTGCGAAGAAGCCCGAGACTCGGACAAGCCTAAAGCCAGTTGGCTTTCCTCCAAGTCTTTCTGAAGCTTTACATTCATCTTGTAAAGATCAGAATTTTCCTTCGGGGGTTCTCGACATTGCCGGCATGCTCAGCAATTTGCTTGGCCTTGGCCAAAGAGGATGAAAAGAAGAGAAGAAAAAGTTTAACTCGGAATGAGTACTTAAGGAAAATCCCGAAGTTCAGAATTACAAAGCAAGGAAAGGGTAAGATACTTACCAGTTTTATCCTTCAGCTGGTTCTGAATCTCGGAAATCTCCGAGTCTTTGTCATTCAGAATGCCAAGAAGGGATCTCACCTCCTGGTTCTTGATGGTAAGTTTATAAAAAATTCCACGTTTATGGTTTCGGTAGTTTGCTGAAAGCATACAAGGGAAAAGAATTGTTAAAAAACAATAAGCAGGCTAAGTTAAAAAGTATTAAAACAAAAAATGTATGCTTTTGTCTTAATACTTGGGGGCTAGAGAAATACCTGGCTAACCCTTGACAAGCCTTGAAGCATGTCGGTGAACTCCTTGGAGTACTCCGAGAATGAAATCCCCAAATGGTGGATTCCGTCTTGGATAACCTGCCGAGGCGAGAACACGTAATTATTCCGGACAATTAATCCGCCTTTTGGCCAAGGACGAATCAAGGGGGCTCGAGTGA
Source organism: Alopecurus myosuroides (assembly GCA_028641055.1). NCBI lineage: Eukaryota > Viridiplantae > Streptophyta > Magnoliopsida > Poales > Poaceae > Alopecurus > Alopecurus myosuroides. The sequence goes on along the minus strand of CM054057.1, from coordinate 324,606,378 downwards.
ACTTCCTTTTTGCCCACAGATATATGTACCCGTGTTCATCGAAGCAAGCTTCCTGCTTTACCTTGAACTTGGTGTCAAAGGTGGGAATTGGCTCGGGTTGCTGAGTGAGCGAAGGTCCCCTTCTTCATTTTCCGCCCTTTTCCGCGCGTCCGTAGCAGGCGCATCAGGCTGGCTGGATTGGCTCGGAAGGGGAAAGATGGCATCTTACAGAGCAGCCAAGTTTTCTTCGTTTCCTGCCACTGGAGTATCCGGGGCAGTAGCAGGGCAAGGCCAAGGCCCCTTAAGAGCAACGGCCTTAAGTTTCTTCCTGTCTTTTCTCTTCAAAGGGACAGAAGCAAGGCTTAAAGAAGAAAGAAAGAACCGAGATTAAAATCCAAGAAAAAGGAGTTGAGGAAAGGTATGCAAAAGAAAAAAATCCGAGTCTTACGTGGAAGTGGCGACGGGAACTCCGTCAAGGTCGATCACTTCCTGGCTCGAAGTGATCTTCTTGCGCTTCCACCCTCCGGCTGCCAAAAAGCGGGCCTTTAGCTCCGCCCACTTCAGCCTCAGAGACGAGCTGGTCTTGTGTGAGATCAGCAAGCTACAAAAAAATAAACTCGGATAAGAAAAATCATCCAAGAAAGACAAAGTTCAAGAAAGACAAAATTCGAGAAAACTTCCCGAAAGACGGAAATTAAAAGCATACCTTGGGAGGGGGGGTTCTCGGCGTTGAAGATTGGAAAGCTGTCCTCGTATTGATCACGAGTGGCTGCCAAGTGATTGACGCGCTTCTTAAACTCTTTCTTCGATAAAGAGTACTTTGTCACCCTCATTGCATCATCTGGGCCCGAGTACTCACAGAGAAGCCGGCCGCCGTGGAATGCAAGAGTTTGAATCCTCCTTCCAAGCCAACAAAGGACAGTATCCATGCCGGTCAGAGGAGGAGGAGAAGCGATGAGTTTCTCTATCCGACATTTGACTGCGTCCAACGCCCAGTTATCTCTGGGCGTGGCGGCATAATTGGCGAAAGCCGGAACTCTCGTCTCCTTTCCAGGATATGGAACGTCCGAATGATAGAAAAACGAGCTCGTCCAGAATTTGACAGACTCAGAGGTTTTGATCTTGGGAAACCATTCCTCCATAAACCTATGGAGGTTGAAAGAGATGGTCCCACAAGTGGGAATAATACCATCGGTGGTATTGCGCTTTACATTAAAGCAGTACTGGAAGAAATCTAATCGAGGTTCTATCCCTAGATAACCCTCAAAGAGAGCCTGGAAGCCGGCTATATAGAGGATAGAGTTGGGTGGCAAGTTATGGGGTTGAACCCCGTAGTGGTCGAGAACTTGGAGAAAGAAGGCGGAAGGCGGAAATCCCATACCTCGGATGAGATGGGAGGCCAAAATAACCCTTTCTCCGTCTTTTGGAGACGACTCCAAGTCTTCGTCATCCATCCGCTATTTGTCTTTGGCGATGATGCCGTCCTTCTCCAGGGAGTTGAGTAAAGCCAGGGCGACGTTGCACTGGCTCCAGTTTTCCGAATCGCCCTCTTCGTCTTTGCCTCCGGTGGCGGTGATGGCCGCCGCGGTTTCACCACCGTGGGCGGAAGATCCCCCCTCCTCAGTTTTGGGGACAGGACGAGGGGGGGAGTAGCGGACGACGGTGGCGTGCTTCTGGCTGCGGGGATAGAATCCCCTCCCATCGGTGCGCTCTCGGTGGTATCCGGCGCTCCCGCGGTGGAGCTCGGAGGAACTAGAGGGGTAGAAGTTGCGGAGGTGTCCATGGCAGCGTCAAAGTCTACGGCGGTCTCGGGCGTGCCCGTGGGGATTCCGGTTTCCATAATCTGGCGGCACAACCGTGCGATGGAACACAGGCCACCGATGTCTAGGTCTCTGGTGAGGTTTTGGCTCGGTTCGATTATTTCCTCTCTCTCTCTCCCAAAACAGTGAAGTGCGCAGCAGTGCTCTGGAAGTCTCGAGGTGGAAGAAGAAGCGGAAGGAGAACCGAAGGGCTCGAGGTGGCTATTTATAGCCATTTTGCGTCGAGATTCGTCCCAACGGCTATTCTAGCCCTTGGATGACTGACGCGTGTTTCGCCGAAAAACCCAAGAAACGAGGGGACGGGGTGATAATTGATATCTTCTCGTTTCTCGCGAAAAATCTGTCAGAGAAACGGTTTCAGTATTTTGAATGAAACCAGACGTCCGTGACGTAAGCACAATTTCATCGCTTATGTCAGAGTTTCCTTCTCCGCGAGGACTCGTGGAAGAAATGCCGGATTTCGGTAAATCCGAGTTTGGCATTTAAATTTTTTGTTGGAAGAAGAATCAAGAAAAAATGCCGACATTTGTGAAAAGAATGCAAATCCACAAGGGATGGCAAAATAAAGTCTTAATCCTTCTTGGGGGCTACTATCGGATATATGCCCAATTAGGAGTATATCCGACATTGGTCGAAGGCCGGATTACCAGGGTAGCCCACAGGCAATATAACGGAGTCCATTGGGCGGCCCAGTAAGCTGACGTGCAGGAAGCCGGATTCTAGAAGAACCCGGACCACGGCCGATGTGGTGCGACTTGGAGGAGAAGAAGGATTCCTTACTTTCCAAGTGAGATATTTTCTGTAGTTTTCTAGGTTTCCTTCCTGTAAGCGCTAGTCTGGTTATCTGTATAAAGCCTGACGGGTGCGAAAGAAGAACAACAGATCACAAGTTAGCGAGAAGCCAACTCGTCGGGAAGTTCATCCTCGCCGAGTTAGTGAAACCATACTCACAATTGTACTCTATATATACTTCATACTTCCGCCCTGATTTTAGTGAGATTTCAAGAGTAGGAACGCCGCCTTAGTTGCGATGTACCGAACCTGTGTAAACTGTGTTCTCGTTTCTAGTTCTTCCACGTCACCCCGCGGTTCTACCAGTAGGCTTATGGAACCCCCGTCCATGATCCTAACTATGAAGTCTCGACAATCTATTAAAGAAGTATTCTCCAAATGATCTAAAAAGTCACGGGGATTTCTAACTTACCGACATGAAGATGGAGTCCAAAAGAGAGGCGAAGAGAAGGTCCACAGAGACAAGGTGACCCCACGGCATGGGTGCAGGGGGAGGGTTGAGCCCTTTATGTGCCTCCTCCCCCGGGCCTCTCCTCGACTTCCCTCTTCACCTATAAATTTCCTCTTAACCTAAAAACGATGCGACGGGAGTTATTTTTTACGAAACATACAGAGTGACGCTGCCACCTCGAAACCCTAATTTGGGGGTTTAGGAGTCTTATTCTGGCACCCTGTCGAAGGGGGAGATCGTCACCGGAGGCCTCTTCATCGCCATGATTGCCTCCGAGGCGATGCGTGAGTAGTTCACCCTTGGACTAGGGGTCCATAGCAGTATCTAGATGGTTGTCTCTTCTCTTTGTGCTACCATGCCATGATCTTGTCAGGTGTCTAAAATGATCAAGATCGTTTTTATGTGATTGCTACATATTGTGTTTACTGGGATCCGATGAATCGTGAAATTATGATCAGATTGTTCATGTCTCTTATATGATATTGTTGCTATTATCATATCCATGTTTTATTGAATTTCTTACATTCTCTCTAATCCATGTGATTACTTTGTCCAAGTGATTACTTGTATATCCAAGAGAGGTTTGTGCTAGATAGTAGGTCAATGCCTCCTTTGTGTCTGTGCACAAGTGACTGTAACATCTAAGACCGAGAATGTGATGTTGCTACTAAGGGTAAAGCATCATTGTTTATGTCTTCGATGATGTTGAATATTGCTTACATTATGTATTATTCTTAATGCAATTATCTGTTGCTTTTGCAACTTAATACCACGGAAGGCAAGCATAGAAGCGCTCCCAAGGTGAATTATTAGTCATAGATGTAGTTGAATAATGGTCTATATATATTTGGTGTAACTCCTACATGAATAACACACTGAACTTTACTTGTCAGAATAACACTATTATGCGCTCATGATTTGGCAATTGGCTATCTGTAATTTGTTTACCCAGCATGTTTACTTGTTATCTTTTGGAGACACACCACTAGTGAAACTATGGCCCCGGTCCATTCTTTTACATTAATTACAACCTCTTTTACTTGATTTTTAGTATTAGTTGCTTGCTTGTTCGTTTTTACTTGCACCCATATTTTCCACACCATTATGTTTAATCTTTTTATTTTCCTCAAGACAGGAAGATTGACAATCTTCCTGAAATGTTGGGACAAAGTGAGGTTTTGTGTTGTGTGCAGGTCCACACCATTAAACACGTTTTCTGGCACCGTGTTGTAGTTCTCTAAGTCCTACAGATTCGACAAATCTTGGTCCCAACACTGGGGGACATCAATGGGTGGTGTTAATTCACCGCATCATGCTTTGCCTCCAAGACCTACCGCAAGGGCAACCGGGGCATACCCAGAGAGAAGGTGGAGGACACCAAGAAGCAGGCCCGAAGCACACCACTGAAGAAACCATCACCACTCCTCAATCCTCGCTGGGATCCAGTCTGCCCCGCCACCACCTGAAAGTAGCAGGCCGGCATCGCCAACCACGGTCATCCCAAGGGTGCCGAGCTGCCAGAAGGAAGGCATCTTCAAGCCTCCCAGACACCATTGTTCATCCGCCATCATCTAGATTCGTCGCCACCTGATCGCCGCAAACAAAGACATCGTGCCGACACTGCACCACACGCGCTTTTCCTAGTGGCCCCTGCCGGCGGCAGCGAGGGGAGGGGAAAGATGGGGGCGGCGGGAGGTTTAGGGTTCCCCTTGTCGCCCTAGGGAAGGACGAGATGGGGTCGGGTTGTGGCATTGCATCCAAAAAACGGAGGGGATATGTGATGTTGGAGTTGCAATGCTTTTGCCGTTCTATTACGAGGGGTGTAATATTCGTCGAACTGTGATTCGTGAGTGTTATATCAACGACCAACGCACTACCGTACTACCAATGCATGATGATATCCGTACAAAACTTCTGAAATCTTGGAAAAAAGAATTAATGAGTTGACAAGAGGTATGTCTATAATCTCACAATTTTGTATAGAAACAAAAAAATGATAAATTCAACTATGGATTTTGATAAAGGGCGTTATTACTCAAGAGAATTAAGGGTTACACCCGGCCTCAACATAATAAAGATGCACAAAATTCATCATTTTTTGTCTTCTGTGATGCTTATTGCTGGATTTCTCTTTTTTTTTTTTCTTATGTATATCTATATTGAATTTGGATTGAAATCTCGTGAAATTCTAGACCATCTTTTGTCGACTCGTTTAATTTTTTCAAACTTTTCGTAGGTGTTGTGAGTTGGTAGCACCGGAGCAACCAGTGTTTGTAGCACCATAACCTTTTCTCCTCTCGCCGTCACATGTGTAATGTGTTCTACAAAGCAGTTAACTTTAATCGCCACTTCATTTTTTGCTTTACTGCAACCCTGATTGTTCAAAAAGAACATGATGTAATTTTGTTGCCTTTTTATATAAAAAAATCTTCTTGAAACCTGTAGAAATTTCCGAGCTGAACTATGGGTCCATCACTGTACATGATTTATACATGTTTTTTGCGGAATGAAACGCCTTGACAAATCAAGTTGGATGAGCCATCGGCCTCTTGCCTGTAGTGCAAAAGGCCGGAGTCTTTAAACTTCACACAGTGGGCAGTACACCTCTGGCTCTCTGGCTAGCTAGCCAGTCCTTCCTTTAAGGCGTGGGCCAGGTGGATCCATGGGTTCGTATCTCATTCATGTGATGTTGTTGATGGAAAGAGAAAGCACTGTATACAGATCGATCAGCGGCAAGAAAGTGAAAATGAATCATCACAGTAGCGTCACAGATGTACGTGTACGACAGCAAGTGAAAAGGCCGGGAGCTCACTCGGTCACTCCCATTCAGCCCCTATATATACGCAACACGCTTCAGACAGTGCACGGCCAGGAAAGACGAGATCATATCAAGCCAGAGATCTACCTACTGTTGTGTACTTGTGTGTGTGACCGAACAGTCGACCATGGGTAGGCCGCCGTGCTGCGACAAGGTGGGCGTGAAGAAGGGTCCGTGGACGCCGGAGGAGGACATCATCCTCGTGTCCTACATCCAGGAGCACGGCCCCGGCAACTGGCGGTCCGTGCCGGTGAGCACCGGCCTGATGCGCTGCAGCAAGAGCTGCCGCCTCCGCTGGACCAACTACCTCCGGCCCGGCATCAAGCGCGGCAACTTCACGCCCCACGAGGAGGGCGTCATCGTCCACCTCCAGTCACTCCTCGGCAACAGGTAGGTAGTACGTACCCATCTTGGCGTGAGCTGGTGAGATTCAGCGGCGTCCATGGCGGATGATGATCGATATGTACCATCTCCTGCTTTGAGTGTAGATGGGCGGCGATCGCGTCCTATCTGCCGCGGAGGACGGACAACGACATCAAGAACTACTGGAACACGCACCTCAAGAAGAAGCTCAGGAAGCAGCAAGCCATGGGCGCCATCTTCGCGCCGCCAGCTGGGTCCTCCTCCGCCGCAGCAAGCGGCAATTTCGACCACCATGACATGATCGACCACGGCTACGGCTACGGCGCCGGCGCTGCGTGCAGCAACACGGAGGTCTCGCATCTGATCGCCCGGCGTCGTCCCTCGCCGTTCGCAGCCGAGGCCGCCGCCACCGACGTCTGCTCCTCGTCGTCCTACGCCTCCAGCGTGGACAACATATCCAAGCTGCTCGACGGCTTCATGAAGAGCTCCGCGCTGCCGCCGCTGCAGAACTACTACGACGGCGAAGACGTCAAACCCCACGTCAACCCTCTCATGTCCTTCGACGGTATGTCCGGCTCCGGCAGCAGCGCCGAGGTGAGCTTCACCGCCAGCGTGCAGCAGCCGGCCTTGATGGGAGGCGTCGGCTACGAGGACGAGACGAAGCAGCAGCTGCAGCATCAGGCGCCACTGTCTTCGATCGAGCAGTGGCTGTTTGACGAGGCCGCAGAGCTGGAGCTGTCCGATGAAGGCTACTCCGTTCCGATGCTGTTCTAGCTCCGACCTACTCTAGGAAACAATGTCACGTCAATACATTTCAGCTAGGTTAAAATTATTTTGCTTACCAAAGCTGTGGATGCATACATACATATGTTACAGACAAGTTAATAAGAGTCAAACTCACGAGTATCTGTGCGTGCTCCTTTTACCGTGAAAATAATAAAGTTAGGAAAGCATTACTGTACTAAATAGGAGAGCATATGTAGCATCAAGATGTTGAAGGATTTGAGATAGCAACCGGGATTTAATAGGAGTAAAGACAAATATACACAGTTTATCATCTCTGTATATCCTGTACGCACGATGTAACCAAAGGTTTTATGTATGCTTAAAAAAAATGTTGCATATATGGATGTCATTTAGCATGAACACATTCGCCTCAGATGGTGAAAGGTTCCAGTGAATCCAGTCTCGTCTGCACTCTCTGCTTGCTCTGCACTATTATAATCTCTCTTACTCCCTCCCATCCATAAAATCTGTTGTGAAAAATGAACTGCGTAGGCATAAGTCACGGTATAGCTTCCGACAGATTTTTTTTGGATCGGACGTAGTACTATATATGTACACCAGGACATTTTTGGCTCTACAGTAGTATTAGTTAGAAGAAGTGAACCATGACGCAGCAGGTGCTTTTCTTTTACACGAACTGGACCCACGAAACCCAGTTTCAAGAGAAAAGACATACGACTGCTAACCAAATATGTTAATGCTAGGAAATCACTAGGTACTACTAATTTAAGCAACTACCAGGTCCAGTTAGAAGATAGATCCGCCTATTTCGGCGTACGTACTACTAGATTGCAGTACAGAAATTTAAAACGGTGGCGCCTAGATATATGTAGTCATCAGCATTACTGGAAATGCATTGTTAGCTTGTTACCGTACATCAAAATTAAGCCATTGGCGAGTACTACGCGGAATAGGCATTAATACCCAGGGAAATGCTTCGTAATTGCATGATTGAGACAATGGGTTGTCACGTCCTTCTCCGCTACACGTCGCTTTCGCATCATCTACACAACCCTGCCGGGTAAACTAAATCTCTGCAAACTCTGCTGTAAATCCAGACTAAACAAATTAATACGGGATACCATCTGAATGTAATTGAAACTCACCTGCATGTATTCTCAAAACATACATTCTCAAAAGCCAGGTAAGAGTTTCAGTATGTTACTGCGTTTATGTCATCTATGTAAAAGGAAGTCACAGATGATAATCAGACTTGAGAACTAGACAAGAATCGAGTAGAGGCATACATCTGACCTTGATGTTGCATCCTTAACTGTACGGATGGGGCCTCTTCTTTGAGGGGGCCAAAGTAAGGCAGCAGCATATGGTGCACGTGTAGTTTGAGACTGTCAACGGAGTGCCAGGGCAACCAACCAGCAGCTAGCTAGCAGTGAAGTACGAAAGATCGATTTATGCGGCCTTAGTGGAGCGCACATGAACAAGCTACATTAAAAGGGAACCTTTTTAGCTGCACAGTAAGGGACTGTTTCCAACAGGACTTTCACAGCAATTAGTTCATTTCCTGCAGGAACATAAAAGGGTAAATTGAGGAAATGGGAGTAAAATCTGAAATTCCCTAGAAAAATCGAAGCACTTAATGATAGGGTGATGGGTATTAACCATGCGTTCAGCCACAACCCATACAGCAATCATATTTTGTTTCGTTTCTTTCTGCTACTCCCTCCGATCCATATTAATAGGTGCTGAAGTGGATGTATCTAGCAATAAAACATGTCTAAATACATCCACTTCAGCACCTATTAATATGGATCGGAGGGAGTATTTGAAACAACACTGGGAGTTTTTGTGCTAAGCTATACCTCAAGTCGATCTTCATACAATCATCAATTGGCAGACATAAGTTGCCATCTCCTCCCTTGGGAATGAAGGCATACACTCCAAGTTGAACCCTGGTATCAGCAATCTTGTGGGGGGGACCCTAAGAGATAGCCTCAGGAGCAAGCTGATACAACTGGGCATTCAAGTGAGGCATATACTAGTGTGAGGATAATGTCATCATCGAGTATTCAATTGCTCTTTAATAGACAAGTGATGTATGAACTAAGGGGAGATCTAAATGACCCACACAATGTCGTGCATCGATCTTTGAACTGAGAAAGAATTCCCATTGACTCGGGGGAGGGGGGGGGGGATTCCCAGTCCAGTTTTATCAACGTTTTATTTCTCAGTTTTGTCAGAAAATATTATCAGTAACATAGTTTGGTTTATGATGTCAGCTCAAGTTTACACAGAAAACATAACTGATATACTCATTATATGAAAACTCAGCTCTTGTTTTACAAGTCCCAGCACCTGCTATTCAAGATTTGAACCATATAATCACTGACAGCACAAAGGTAAAACCTGCATCTGCATAGCTATTCAACAAACTACAGTCACCTGCTTAATCATTCAAGAAGCTACTTTTCGGCTCAGAATAGCATGTGGTTTAGAATTCCAATTTCCAAATATCTCTGTCAGCATAATAATCACCCGTTAGTGCAATAGGTACTCATTGGTCCCAGTTTTGCCAAATATCTCTGTCAGCATAATAACTTTAAGAGGGAACATCGCAGGCACGTGACAACAGATGACTTGATTAGATACTACTAAAAGACAGACAAATGTAACAATATCAGCCATTCATTCCGCGAGAATTGCTAAAACGAGGTCAGATGCTTAAATAATACTGTACTACAAATGTACCAATATGCAACCAAAGCACTAATTACTTGGACAAAAATATATTTTCAGATAGAAAAATATGCTTCATCTATTCAAAAGCAAGTTTGGAACAAGCCATGTAAACAATACAGAGCTTCTGGTACAAAATTAAAGAGTGTGGAACAACCATTGCTGGTTCAAAAGGTTGTCACAGAAAGGAAACCCCTAGACAGAGCTTTAACTTATTCCTACCTCACTTCACATGAAAGTACTAGTGTACAACATGATAATCACAGAGAGTTAGCTGCTTACCTCCCAACTACTAACCAAATCAACACCACAAGGACCACCTCAGCCAGCCAACTCTTTGTAGTTGAGGACTTGACCCAAAAGCACCACAGGCAAATGTCCTCAGTCTTATGATGGATACTGTTATCCAACAAATATTATCGAACTCGGAAGATTAGTCTAAGAGCAAAAGGACTGCAGCATACGAGTGCATGCAGATATTACAAATGGACCATGCAGAGGAAGCAAAATACTGGGTGCAACGTTTAAACCCATGATTTTTTCAAGTTGCTGGATCTCGTATAAATCTGTAGTTCTGTACAGGTGATAGTATAGTGTAAGAGATGTACAAGCTGAAGATGGCTGTAAGGTGCACTGAAAAAGGAAGGAAAGGGTCAACTTTACTCCCTAAACTGCCTAGGCTCCCTCTCTCCCCCAAAACCAAATTTTGTTTCTGCCAGCTTAATCGGGACCACTTTACCCACATGCCAGTTTTTGAAAGGACAAAATCGCTCATAAAATGTTTTAGAAAAATCTGAAATTTTAAGCGTGTAGATTGTGTGGGATGATGTAGTTAAAATATTTACTTCTGTTTTTGCGGAGATAGCCACTTTTCTTCGCCAAATATTGACATGTATATACTTTCCACTACAATCTACGGGTATGATTTCTTCAAGTATTTTTAAGTAAAAGCTGCTCCTGCTATGATATGGATGACCATTTATCACAGAAACTCAATATAGCTATAGCCTACTCCCTCCATTCAAAATTAATTGAAATTCTAGGCTTGCCCTAAGTCAAACTTCTCTAAAATTGACCAGATTTAGAGAAAAGTATCAATATCTACAACATCAAATCTATATAGTATGGAAATATATTGTATGATGAATCTAATAAACTAAATTGGTGTTTTAAAATTTAGTACTCCCTCCGTCCACTTTTATAAGACATTTCAATTCTGGTCACATACATTGTAAAATGAGTGAATCTAGACTCATTTTGTATATAGATTCACTCATTTTATGTATGTGGCCAAAATTGAAATAGTAAGAGGTGTACCTTATAAAAGTGGACGGAGGGAGTAGTGTATTTTTCTATAAACTTGGTCAACTTAAACTAGTTTGACTCAGGACAAACCTAGAATTTCAGATCATTTGTAACGGAGGGAGTAAAATTAGAAGCAAAGCAGGAGCTTTTCAGCTACCTAGTTTGCACCACTAAATCCTCGCTAACTTACCATTGTTTGTTGCAGATCTTTCACTTACATAGCATGCCCAGTGCAGCATTTCTGTTTGAGCAATGAGAAACATCATTAGGCAAATCCGTCGCATCATAGGCACGTCTACATTTAATGGCAAAAAAGAATGGTAACCAATTATTCAATGAACATTTTCCCCACCACTGTGCTATCAATAGCCCCACTTGATATGGTGGCCAAGAGGCTAGGCAACATGTCACGTTGCCTGCCCTATGTTCCTGCTAATTTTCCGAGGCCCTATGCTTTATCAAAGGACTTGATTAGATGCCGATTCATTTGGCATAATTTAGGGTGTATATTCAAACTAAGAAAGGTACCACTATCTGCCTGTTAGGAAAATGGATATGAACTCGTTGTTCCAGGTCCATCATTTATATCATAGCTGCAAGTCCATCAGTATAACCTGGGGCAAGTGACTGCCAATTGCCAGCTATGATAGCAGTCTCCAAAGCTGTAAGCAAGTGCTCAGGAAATAACAGTGGATTTCCATCTGAGGTTATGAAAGACAAAGCCAATGTCTCTACCGTTCACAATAAATGTGGTAAATCCGTAATTCAAACTGGTCTGTCCTCAAATCATTCCCTAAACAAAGACCATTGACTTTCTCTGAAATAGTTAACACCTTAATTCAACCTTTGAGAACTTTGAATAAGAAATCTGTAACCTGTGCCAACTCACTCAGTTCAAACCACACGCTTGAATTTCATGTTAGTTCAAAATGAAAAGCTTGAATTTGGAATGCAGGAATTGAACTATTCACAGTGAAATTCAAGCAAAGGACCTATTGAGTTCTTAAATTCTAAATATGGCTTTAAGAGAGCAAACCCTAAAGGGTGAACAATGTGTAAGATCATTATTGCAACCAAGATAAAAGAAAATCGGTTAAATTACCAATGCAAAGAAAGATAGGTGGGAAGTTACTAACTTACAGGTTGAGGAAATTTAGTGTCATGAAGGATTAGCCTTAATGATCGCTTCATTTAGTAAGACTGAAAATTGACTTCTGTTGAGCATAAAGTCATTATACAGACTCTACATATACTTATCATTTGATCACAATCTGAAATCTGAGTACGAGTGGCTTTATGCTCTGATTAGATGCTCTTGGAAACAGTTTTGTACTTCTTTTTGTGTAGCAAGCAAGGTAGGTAACAAGTTGCATCTTCCTTCGAAAATGAGGCATAATTACAACAACGATTCATAGCAGTGTGACTATTTTTAGTAGCCTTCTGTTGTTGACAATTTTTAGTAATCAGAAATAAAAGGGTTCCATCGCGCAACTCTTCCGGTGTAATTGGCATGGGTCCACCAGTTGATTGCTAATCCTACAGGAATAAAATCATGAAAGTGGCCAATCGTTTTGTAGTTTGGTAATTGAGAACGACCTGCCTGATCTAAGAAGAACAGCATGTGAGGCAACACAAGCAAACCCTAGGCAAGCACTACATGTCAAAATGTTAATCAGGAACTCTGAAGTGGCATCTTTGATAGGTACAAACTTTTTGCACGAAAGAGAGGTGCAAACTGAACAGAGACGGTACAAAGCTCTCTTCAAGATGTGATCAGAAACGGTTCACTGTTTCAATCAATACAATCTGAAAGCAACAGCAATCGATAACATTTTTATTTGGACATTTTCCAGTGGAAATACTAGAAAGAGGTACTAAAGGAGTAATAGTGCTATAGTATCAAAATACATCGTTTGATGTCACTGTCAAAAAATTAATGGTCCATATAGCCCATGTCAATGCATCAGATTTAGCATGTAATGCAGTCATATCGAATGGAAGAATGCATCAAACTTTGTTAAACAGTTAATTAGCATGGGTCAACCTTCGTCAACAGTTGATGGGCCATTCAAAGTAGACCTAAGAACAGGAAAATATATGTTCCACATGCAGAAAATTAGACATGCGATGTTGGAAAGTATATGGCCTGTTCAGGTAAACCAGTAACAGGAAGGACGAAAAAATCAAAGTTATTAAAAAAAATACTTTCTGGCAGCCTTGGCTTACCAAAGAACGGAGTAAAAGGGAAAGAAAAGTGACCTGACCATACAATATAACAGCTTTACTGTCCTGTAAATTTTGTAATACCGACATTTTTATCTAACAACCCAAAAATCAAGCAAGTATGGAAAGAAGAGAAACTTACAAGTGAGGATGTTGAGCATGGGTACAGGCGGCGTCAGGAGATGCAGAAAGAGCTCCATAAACTCATAGCTGGCTCGAAACACCTCCCAGGAAGAGTCAAATTAAACTAAAGTTTGGTGTCAGATGGCACATATTACATACAGAGATGTATTGCAAAGTAGCAAACCCAAATGAGCACTTTGGACAAGAAAAACTCTAGGAGACAAACAGAAACCCAGGATTCACAAGTCCTGCTGGAGTGCTGGACTGTCGATATTTTTCTCTTTATAAACAAATGTCAATGGTAGGATGCAAGAGTCTTCATACAAAAAGATCAGCTAATTATTTATCAAGTCATAAAGCAAACCCAAATGAGCACTTTGGACAAGAAAAACTCCAGGAGACAAACAGAAACCCAGGATTCACAAGTCCTGCTGGAGTGCTGGACTGTCGATATTTTTCTCTTTATAAACAAATGTCAATGGTAGGATGCAAGAGTCTTCATACAAAAAGATCAGCTAATTATTTATCAAGTCATAAAGCGCTTGCCTTTATCAAGACTAAATTAGCTCATTTTCTTGAATATGTAACAAGCCATGCAATCTAGAGATCCACGCAGAAGAAATAGATGATAGATATGTATAACAAACAGTAAACACTACATGTACATGTTTTACCATACTCGTCATGGACCTAGGGATTTGTGATGATGAATTAAGCATGTCTAGATTTCTTTACTGCAGCATATGGAACTTGGTCAACTCACTGCAACTGGTATATCCACCAACATGGTCTGAATCACCCAGTTTCATGCCAGGTAACAAATACTAGAGTCTGATGTTCTTTCAGACTAATCACAGTTTGCAACAATAACATAATTGAGTGAGAGCATTAAACAAATTGACTATATCTTTGTGGAACAACACGATCGATTACTTCCTGCAAAGAAGGGCTCTGCTTTCTATAGTATCATGCCTACATTGTAAGAACTAAGATAAGTCCAGGAGAAATAATGGTTGGGTAAATGAAGTACTCCCTCTGTCCACTTTTATAAGGCACACTTCTTGCTATTGAAATGCTAAGAAGTGTGCCTTATAAAAGTGGACGGAGGGAGTACATTCTTAGTGAAAGAAGGGTTGGGTAAAGAAAGTCATTTCTTAGTGAAAGAAGGTTGTGCAGATGAACTATAATAGCTAAGCATAAGAAAGGTTGGCAGTGTACAATCAATCACCAGACACATTATACGTTTATAGCCATCTGTCCTGACCAATAAAAAACCAAAGGCATCCAAGTATAATTGTAAAGCTGTAATAAGAACAAATCTGCATTTAAGATAGCTTGTGCAAATAACAGCACATACTCAGTAAGGCTTGTTATTTTACACACTTAAAGTAACTCTAGTGATACAAAAAGAGGGTACGACACACGAACACACATACAGATCCAGCATATACTATGAGGTCAACAATAACAGTAAATGCATATACCTTGTCCATCACCATGTTGCAATAAGGTTTGCATCTGAATGTATTGATCTATCATTTGCTAATTGGAGTGGCTAAGCAGTGAAACGATCTCTCCTTTCTCACTATAAACATGATCATGCAAAATCAGGTGGATATGGAAGAAAATACATGTCATGTACCAACCAAACAGACCTCAAACTCCTACATATTTAGACTCAGAATCAAGCCTTGAGTCCCTTGGACTGAAAAGGATCAGTAGCATTAAACAAGTGTATGCCATTACAGCTTCTCTGTTAAGCGAATCATGAAAGAACTAACAGCAACAACATCAAGAACAATCCATGATGACTCAAACATGTCATGGAAATAGTCTGCACCAATCTCCTCTGCCGCTGACCTAAATGTGTTACCAAACGCATTCCCCTGAATGGTTCCAAGCCTGGGCTTCCCACATACCCCCACTATCAGCACCTTGTCAGGCTCCCTAGCTAAGCAAGCACAGACTAGTGGCTTCATCCTTGCACCCCGCTCCTTCAGTGCATCCATTAGAAAGAAGCAGAACTTGGTAAGCGCCTGTGGGTGGCACAGCTTGACTGTGTCCACTGGGTCATCAAGCTTCACCCACCGAAACTTCTTGGCGCTCCGTATGAAACCACTCTTGGTGATTGCAGAGCTTCCTTGCCTCAATATAGCCCTCTGTATCTCAATTGCAGATTGCATCCCTTTTTGCAGCTGATCCACATTGCTCAGCGACAGTGCAGAGTATGCAACCCAGAATTGCTCAGCAGCAGAACACTCCTTTGAGTCCTTAGACTCTGCATCCATAGATTCAAGCAAAGCTGTGACGCCATACACAACATCCGCAGCAGAGACCTTGGAGTTGTACCCATGCACCCTCAGGAAGCTTCGGTAGTAGAACTCGGTGAGCCCATACTCTGGCAGGAGGCGATCAAACTCATCGCGCATCTTCCGCTTGACCTCCATGCTCATGTACTGGAACTTCTTCTGGCAGTCGGCGAGCGGGAACCCCATCCTCGCCAGAAGAAGCTTGAGCTTCTTGAGCCCGTTGTCACTCCACGTCTTGAGCCTCGTGGCGACATAAGAGGAGCAGACCATGGAGTCGAACAAGGTCCACTCCCGCAGCAGCATCAGCCTTGGCTCGTCCTCGTAGGCGATGCGGGAGGTCTCGGGCGCCCGGATCCTGGTCCCGTCCTTGAGCGTCACCACCGAGCCGACGCCGGATGGATCGAGGTTGCCGGATCCGTTGATGTGCTGTTCGAGCTCCATGACGGCGGCCTGGTAGCGCTCGTTGGTGATGCGCTCGTGGACGAACTGGTCGGCGAGGGAGACGCAGGCGAGCCAGAGGAGGTCGTTGGTGTTCCTGCGCAGCGCGTGGGCGAGGTCGTACATGAGGCACCCCGACGGCTTCCCGTGGAAGGTGCCGAGCCGGTAGTACTCCCTCCGCAGCCTCCCGAACAGCCTCACCGGGTCGCCGCCGTCCGCCTCCGCGTCGCCGAACGGCCGCCGCCTCTTCCTCCTCCCACCCTCGGCGTCGGAATCGTAGTCCGAAGCATCCGACTCCTCCTCGTCCTCCTCCTCGGAGACGCGGAGGTGGTCGTCGTCCCCCTCGGCCGTGAGGTCGGAGGCGTCCGGCGAGAGAGGACACGTCGAAGTCATACGACAGGTCGGCAGCGTGCTCGTCGTCAGCGGTGAAGAGCACGACGACGCGGTCGTTCCCCGCGGCGAGGTTGCGGAGGTGCACGGGGCGGTGCGAGTCCACGACGAACGCGGTGGAGCCGAGCGGCAGGACGCCGCGGAGTAGGTCGCAGCGCGCGCCCCAGTTGATGAGCAGTACACAGAGCGGCGGCGGCGGTGGATGGGAGGACGCGGCAGCGGGGGAGAAGGAGGCGAGGAGCTCCGCGGCGGCGGAGGTGGAGGCGACGGGATAGACGGAGAAGCGGACGGAGTCGGCGGAAAGGACGTGGGTGAGGACCCTCAGCGCGCAGAGCGAGTCGGCATCGGCCGCAGACGGGAGGATCAGGAGCGGGGACAAGGAGGCGGAGGAAGCCGCTGCGGCGGCGAGGGCGGCGGCGCGAAGGCGCGCGTAGAAGGAGTCGGCGCTGAGCTCACGCACCATTGCGGCATCAAAATTGAAATGGAAATTTTGGGGAGGCGGAGAGGGGATTGGATTTGGGGAGTTTTGTGGTCTGGGATAGCGGAGAGGGCGGGAGGGGTTCGGAAATTTTCAGTTTTCGGAGGGAACCGAAGCCTTCGCGTTTGGATTTGGGGATCCATTCGACCTCGTCAATGGAGACGAGACGAGTCTGGAATCTGGATCTGGAGCTGGGTTTTACGCATAGTTTAAAAAACCGGACCGGACCGGCGGTCCGACCGGAAAAAACCGGAACCGGAGCCTTGTCCGGTTTTTTAACGTTAATTGGTCTTTTAGTAAAAAACCAGAGAAATTTGAAAAAAAATATGCATAAACTAGGAGTCAAACCCCTTACACTAAGCCAAAACGTGTTATAAGTCCCAATAACCAACTAGAAAAGCAATATTTAGTGATTTACTAGTGGATTGTACCCTATATAATATGTATTTAGTTGATGTCATGTCAATATTTTTAAAATTTAGCTTAAATTTTCCGGTTTTTTGTCGCAAATGCCATTGAACCGACGGTCCCGACCAGTAAAAACCTGAACCGACAGCCTCACCGGTTCGATGGCCGGTTCGGTTTTTTAAACTATGGTTTTACGGCTGATTTCTTTCCTATCCTCCTAGGGCATCCTCAGCCGTTCGGCCCACTCAGAACGCGAATATCCTGCTTTTTCGACCGTCGCGGCGCGAAACGGCGCAAAATAGGAAACTGGGGTGCGTTTCCCATCCGTGAAACCCAGCCGGCGATTCGGCCTTATTGGGCATGTAGAGTTTTGCCACACAAATAAATAGTTCAACAATTTAAACAAATAAAACAAATTACACTACGCATTGGCATCGTCCTCAACATTGTCATTCCCCTTTCGCGCCCACAAATGCTGCACCAGGTCATTCTATAGAGCTTGGTGTGTTCCAGTGTGTCGAATCTTCTGCCGTGTGGCGAGGAAGGCTGTCTATGATGCTGTCAATTGGTGATCAACATTTGCAAGAGGACGCTGTCGGTAGTATGGTGTGTTTGCCTCACTGTCAGGCACCGGATCATCCCGCTCACTCTCAATGATCATGTTGTGCAAGATCACACAACACTGCATCACCTCCCACATGTTGGACTTCGACCAAGTCATAGCTGGGTACCGGACAACAACGAATTGAGATTGCAACGCGCCAAATGCCCGCTCAACATCCTTCCTGCAAGTCTCCTGGCACTTGGAAAACCAAACTTTTGCGCTTCCTGGCACAGGGTTGGAGATGCTCTTCACAAATGTTGCCCACTTCGGGTAGATGCCATCTGCAAGATAATACCCCTTTGTATACTGGTGTCCATTGATTTCATAGTTCACAGGGGGGCATGGCCTTCGACAAACTCGGAAAAGACATTCGAGCACTACAAGACATTGATGTCGTTGTGACTTCCAGGCATACCAAAGAATGAATGCCAAATCCATAGATTGTACGAAGCCATGGCCTCGAGAACCACCGAGCACTCTCCTTCCTTTCCCTTGTACATCCCCTGCCAATCAAATGGACAGTTCTTCCATGCCCAATGCATACAGTCGATACTACCAAGCATCCCAGGAAAGCCTCTTGCTTCATTCTCTGCGAGGAGACGAGCAGTGTCTTGCGCATTGGGTGATCGCAGGTATGTTGGGCCAAAAACTGCAACCACTTCCCGGCAGAACTTGTTCAAGCACTCAAGGGCCGTGGACTCGCTCATGCGCGGGTAGTCATCTTGTGCATCTGCGGGAGCACCGTATGCAAGCAACCTCATGGCCATCGTGCACTTCTGAATAGAAGTAAAGCCTACCATGCCGGTGCAGTCCTTCTTCAATTTGAAGTAGGTGTCAAACTCCCGGATGACATGCATGATCTTGAGGAAAAGCTTGTGTTTCATCCTGAAACGACGCCGAAACACCTTCTTGTCGTTGGTGGGATCCTCGGCGAAGTAGTCGGAGTAGAGGATGTAGTAGCCCTCGTACCGCTGCCTCGGCTTGCTCTTGCGGCGACCGGGTCTCGATCCAGCACGCCGCGGCTGGGCGGCCTGGGCCTGCAAGCCGGCCAGGCAGCTCAGGACCAACAAGTGTTCCTCGTCGTCGATGGCGGCCTGGTCTTCCTCGTCGAATAGCTCGGCGAGCATCTCCTCGGCGTCGGAGTCCATGGGCCGGACAGAACGTCGAACACCTTGCGGGAGGTGGACGCGTTTCGCCGGGCACAACCTCCCTTGTGGCGGAGGGGCGAGTAAACGGCCCCGACGGCGTGGTGGAGCTAGACGGCGGCGGTTCGGCTCGTCGCTCGTGTGTGGTGGTGGCCGATGGCGGCGGCGTGGGGGGTGGCCGACGGGGTGGCGACGGCGAGGCGGGCGAGAGGAAAAGGCGAATCGGGTGGGGAAAGTGGGAGAAATGGTGTTGCCTCGCCGACAGTGCTGGCCCATGCGCGCTTTTCCTTCCGCCACCCCCCCCCCAAAGCCGAACCCAACGGGATGGGTTCCGCCTGGGTGCGGCGGCGCTAATTTCCGCCGAAACGACGCTATTTGGGTTTTTGGGGGGCGGCTGGTAGAAAAACGGCGTTAATTCGCGTCCTGGGGGCGCTGGGGGGACGGCTGGAGATGCCCTTAGTGACAGGTGGGATAGGAATGTCGTTTTAGTAGAGAATATGGGCCGCGGATGAGTGCTGACTAGTTAGCCGTTCAAGGGGGGCTTAGGTGGTGGGCTGGGCCGTGTTAACTATTAGGTCCACTTAGGGTCAAACCAACATTCCAAACCGGGGTGCTCCTCCCTCTCGCTCGGGCGATCCTAGCCTGTGGAATCGCTCACAATCGAAACTTCTGGGCCGGCCCGGTATGCATCCTCAGGAATAGATGTACGTCCGTGCTGGCTCGCTGCCTTGGGAAGACGGTGGAAGACGCGCGACTTCTCTGTTTACATCGAGCGAGATTAGCTATTTAAACGGGTGATTGCGTTGCTCGCCGGTCGAGGTGGGACTAAACTGTTGCACAACCCCTGTCGGCTGGCCGGTCTCGAGGGTGTGCGACGGCGGCAATGTAGACGAAGGCACAGATCAACACACGAACAGGAAAGAAAAGGGACACAATACATGGGCAAAGTAATTCTTTATTTCTCTTCTCTGTCTAACAAGTCTACGTACAATGCATCATTATATAATGGGGGATGGGCAAGATGGATAAACACCCACTTATCGTGGATAGGGACTAGGTAAACGTGGGACCACCTGTCACGTCACGTACCGGTTCCGTAACACTCCCCCTTGGGTTTTATCCGTATAGCCATGCCTCAAAACTCCGAAAAACCCAGTGGGGAAAATATGGAGAAAAAGCACATGGTATACTTTTGCTATGTTGCACGAATTGCCTCGTTAAAAACCTTATGTGAGAAACTTCATAAAAACTCACTAAAGGGAAAAAAAGAGTACAACTCACTTAACCATTAAGTCAAGTATTCAATCATCGGGATCGAGATTTTAGTGATGAGTTTGTGAAGATTCTCCCCCTGAACCTTACATCTCCCTAAGTCTCATCATACCGATTCCACGAACACATCTCTCAAAAGAAGATGACGGAAATGATTTAGTGAACGGATCAGCAAGATTTTCACACAACTTAGTATGTAAGATCCTTACTTCATTCAACTTCTGCAACTCATGTGCGTAGAAGAACTTGGGGTTGATATGCTTCGTGAGATTGCTCTTCACATAACCCGTCTGGACTTGTGCAACAAAAGCGGCATTATCTTCATAGATAATAGTGGGGGTTTGGACGGTGTTCAGCCCACATGACAGCTAGATGTGGCCGATCACCCGTCGAAGCCATACACACTCACGTGATGCTTCATATAATGCAATGATTTCCGAGTGGTTCGTCGAAGTTAGTGCAATGATTTCCGAGTGGTTCGTCGAAGTTGACACTAGGCTTTGCTTGGACGATTTCCAGGAAATAGCGGTTCCACCACAAAGGAAAACATATCCAGTCTGAGACTTGGATGCGTGCGGGTCCGATAGGTACCGCATCAGCATAGCCTACAACCGTGAGGTCTTGATTCCTCCGGTAAAACAAGCCAAGATCTTTGGTCCCTTGCAGGTATCGGAAGATGTCCTTAACGCCTTTCCAATGTCTCTTGGTAGGCTCAGAACTGTACCTAGCAAGAAAATTGACAGCGAACGCAATGTCCGGCCGTGTGCAATTCACGAGGTACATGAGTGCGCCAACTGCACTCAAGTAGCGGAATTCTGGTCCCAGAATTTCCTCCCCCTCTTCCTTAGGCCTGAACGGGTCCTTATCCTGCTATAAAGATCTCCCAATCATCGGGGTCTTAGAAGGGTATGCCTTATCAAATCCAAATCTTTCCAACACCTTCTGGGTGTAGGCAGACCGGTGCACTAAGATCACAGCAGGGGAATGTTCAAGT
Organism: Alopecurus myosuroides; assembly: GCA_028641055.1. Taxonomy (NCBI): domain Eukaryota; kingdom Viridiplantae; phylum Streptophyta; class Magnoliopsida; order Poales; family Poaceae; genus Alopecurus; species Alopecurus myosuroides. The sequence goes on along the minus strand of CM054057.1, from coordinate 324,584,986 downwards.
TGCAAACCTAGGCAGAACTTGGTTTTGCCTAAGTCTTTCATTTCGAATTCCGACATCAGGTAGGAACTCGCTTCCTCAATATCCTCAGGTGTACCGATTATATTCAAATCGTCCACGTACACCGAGATAATACATAAACCATCTCGTGATCTCCGTATAAAAACACATGGGCAATCTTCATTGCTCGTGTAGCCCTTCTGATGAAGGAAATCGCTTAAGCGATTATACCACATCCTATCTGACTGTTTAAGTCCATACAATGACTTCTTAAGTGTAACATCCCAAGTATGAAATCTCCCCCTAGAATGTTTTGTTTCTTGTTTTATTATTGCTTTGCATCATGTCATCATATGCATTTGATTTTTGTTTGCATTGTTTTGCATTTGATTTCAATTGTTTCCATTTGTTTTCTTATGAATTCCAAACAAAAATTCAAACCTATTTGTCATACTTGTTATGTTACTTTGTGTCAAATAAAAACTACAAAATAAACAAACAAATTGTTCCACTAAAAATTGGAATCAAAACTTTAATTTTGGCTTAGGTTCATTTATTTCTTTTGATACCAAAATTTGCTCAAATCATTTAATTACCAAACAATAACATCAATTGAATTTATTTGGAAAAACAAAAGTTTGTTTTCAAGTGCTGTTGCAAAACTAAGCAATGCCAAATTTATTCCAAATTTTGCTAACTCTAGAACCACTTGTTTTTCTCTCTTTCCCAAATCTGCAAAAAAATATTAAACAACAAAAAAGAGAGAGAGAGAGAGGGATTAGAGAGCAGCCAGCCCACTTTGGGCTAGCCCAACTGTCCCTGGCCCGTAACCCCCCCACCACGTTGTCTTCTTCCTCCGTACTGTGTACGAATCCCATCCATGGTGGCCACGTAACGGTTACAGAGGAGGGGACGACGATCCCGTGCTCCACCTCCCCCTTAAGAACTCGAGTCCTCTCCCCTCCTAACCCTAATTCTCTCTTCCTCCCTCGCGCCGCTCTCCTTCCTCCTCTTCTCTCTCTCGCTGCTCCCTCTATTCTCTGTCTGAACCTCCACCGAGAGCTCCATCACCGCCTTCCCTCTCCGGCTCGCCGCCGGCGCCCCGGTACCCGCCCGGCCGCGCTTGGGCCGGGAACGGAACCGGCACGCCGCCCTCTCCCTCGTCGTGCCCTCCATCTCCGCCGCCATCACCGGAATCGCCGCCACCATCGCCGGATTCCGCCACCGCACCCCACCGAGCGCTCCTCTCCGCCCCTCGCTGTAAGCCTCGTCGCTCCTCCCGCTCCTTGCCCTCTCCGGCCCGCAGCACACCGGCCACCCGCACGGCAGCCGCAGCGCCCGGCGGCCACCGCACGCACGGCCGCGGTCCGCGGCGGGCAGCGCACGGCAGCGCTCGCCGTCCGCCCTCTGCTCCCTGTCGCTCGCCCCTGCTCGCCTGTACCTGCACGCACAAGAGAGATTCAGAGAAGTTCAGTTAAAATCTTAACTGACGGAAAAACACACAATAACCTGCAACCCACCCCTTACCTTTCACAAAACCGAGCATAGCCCAGTGGCCAGCGCCCTGTGCGCGCACCCAAGGGTCGCGGGTTCGACCCCCACCCCCAGCGCAATTGCCACATCTTTTTCCGTTTTTATTTACACACCCATCACAGCACCCTTTTTCGCACACAGGTCCTTGGATATTTATTCTAGGTCCCTGCAGATTTGTTTTAAGTCCCTAGCTGTGAAATAAATGGCAGATTAACCACCAAACTTTAAAATTGCCTAACTAATTAATTACAACTCCAAATTTAACATTTTTAATATGTTTTCAATACCAAATTTAATACTCTATCTAATTAAGCCATTTGTTTTCTGTTTTGAACATTGCAAATAATTTCAAATTTCAAATTCAAACTATTCCTTTCACATTTGCAAAAACCCATAACTAATTCATTATTAATCCAAATCATGCAAATAAAATATGTTTTCCATGCTATTTCAAATAATCTTTTCAAATATAAATTTTGTTTCATGATTTGAATAATTAAAATTGCTTAAATAATTTAATCCTTGTTTAATTCATTTAAATTTGATAAAATCATAACTTGCTCAAAATAAAATAATTTTGAACATGAAAAATATGTTTTCAACCTAGAAAAGTATAAACTTTTCAAATATGAATTTGAATTTATGTTTTGAACAAATAAAATTCAAATCAAATTCATGCTTGTTTTAAATTCATTTAAAACTTGTTTAATACTGTTTCAATCATAATAAATTCATCCCAACTCCTTTTTCAATATTTGAAACATGTAATCCAACTAAAATTTTGTATTCTTTTCAAATATGAATTTTGTTAGTTATGGTGCACAATTTAAATTGGTGAAAACAACAACTATTGGTGTAATCCCTTTAAGGAACCAAAAATCCCCTAAATTAATAAATAAATTTCTAAATTGGTAAACCCTATTTTAAATTGGTTCTATTGTTGTTATTTTGTTGTTTTCCTCATCCATGCATCATACTAATTCACCTTCATCTGTTGATTAGTTGGAAAACAAATAATCTAACCCAAAATTCATGGGCTTTTCATATGCAACTCAAAATTGCATATGTGTCCATTTAATTTGTGTTACCATGTCAACTAGTTTATTTTGATGCAACTATTAACATGACATGCATCATCCCCATGATTGTGCACTATGCCATGATATTGATTGTCTACCCTTTCTGCTTTGTCTGTTTGCTTCTTCTCGGTTAGACGACGACGTTGAGACCGACGATCCTTACGACACCCCTTCTGAGGTTCTAGCTCAGTACCAGGCTACTGGGTTTGCAGGCAAGTTATCACTCACATGAACCACTGTGTTCCTTTCAACATTGGTTACCGATACTTTCCGTTGTTCTTTTCTGCTAGCCTTAGTAGTAGTTGTTTCTGTTACGAACCTATCACATGAATCCCTTAACCTTGATATTGCCTCACCTCCACTCCTATCACCCCTTTGTTTGAGCCCGTGTCTTACTAGCATGCTTAGGTTGCTTTGCTCGAGTCTGTTACCCGTTACTTTCTGTTGTTACTACTATTATGTTCTGGGGGCTCGATGTTAATCAATCAACCTGTTATTAATAATATGCTGATAAGGCACCGACAGGAGGCCCTTTGTGGTTTTGAGGCCTGCTAGTGTCGACCCTAATAGGAAAAGGGTCTTGTCTACTGATCCATGATGAGCGTGCTCACCGCATCCGGGTGGTGGTATGGAACCCCCCTCGACTTTGACCTGATCTGCAGTTTGTCCGAAGAGCCACACTTAGTTCGGGAGTTCCATTTGCGCATAAGCATGAATGGGTCGCTCCCATGGTTACTGTTGATGATGATGATGCATATAGGGCGAGGCCTGTGGTGCCGGGGGGTGTGGTTTTCACCCCTGCGCTTAGGTTAGGTCGGACTGGCCGGGACCTTTTAGCTCCGTGGCTCCTAGGACAGGTTGTAGAGATGGTTCGAGTCGTGTCGAGTCCACCTGAGTTTTAGTTGGTGGCTCGAGTGTGTACGGGTACTGGAGCACACCCTGCAGGGATAAATCTTCTCGAGAAGCCGTGTTGTCCGCGGTTATGTGACGACTTGGTGAAAGTACTGGCTAACAAGTACTCAGAACAACTTACACCTAACTAATGTTAACTGACTAGTGATAGACTTATTGACACAACAAATTGATCCATTATTCATTAATCCAACTGTGTGAGTTATCCTCGGATTGCTTCTTTGGATAAGGGGCGAGATCCAGGATGGGTTTGTTTGTTGGTCAACAACAGTTGGATACGTTACGCTATCTTATCTCCTCTCTGTTAGCTGGAAGTGGTAGTGTTTCTGTAGTTGGTTAGCGCAGCCAGTTGCAGCATCTTTTATAACCCCTTTCTTCCGTTGAACCCAAGGCATCTGTGCTTGGTGTTGACGGGTTATACTTTGGTGAACTGTGAGTCTTGCTTGCCAGTACGTTGTTGTACTGACCCCTTTGGGGCTGTGGTTTACGCAGACGACGATTCCGAGGATCTCCATGGAGGCTACTACGTGGAAGTACGACGAAGCTGTTGACGAGTAGATAGCGGACCCGGGCAGGATCCGACGACTTCGTGGATGGGCTCCGTTTTCCTTTCATTGCCGGCTTCTTAAGCCTATTTGGATTTGTCTGTACTCAGACCCTTTGTTTGCTTCCGCTGATGTAATGAATGTTATGTTGGGACATGTGTCCTCTGGATGATTGTATTTGCTATTCTCTGCCTTAGTGAAGGCCATTTGCAACCTTATTTCACTCTTTTGTGTCTTAGAGATATGTTGTGTTATCATTTCGTTTAACGCTATTGACGTACCCTGCGTGATTGATATGAAGTACGTCGACAGTAGTGCCTATGGTCTCTAGTGGATAGTTTACATCGACGATGGAATAGCAGGGCTTGTGTTGTCGCGCATAAGCGCAGGCCTACCAGGAAGCTGGGACGTGGGAGCAGTTATGCCCCATAATCCAAGCATCTGCTATCCAGTTCGGCCCGATGAGTATCCCCTAGAAACCAGGGTGCGACATTAAGCTGAACACTGTATAAACCTCTGTTAGCTCTATCTTGGTTCGGAACAGGGATACCCTCGGGTACCTTCATGTATATGTCTGAATCCAAATTACCATAAAGGTAAGCGGTGACAACATCCATGAGTTTCATTTTCAAGTCCAAGTTTACTGCCATTGAGATCAAGTATCTAAAGGTAATTCCATCCATGACAGGGGAGTAAGTTTCCTCGAAGTCGACACCTGGTCGCTGGGAGAAACCTTGAGCAACGAGCCTTGCTTTGTACCTCACTACCTCGTTATTTTCGTTCCTCTTTCAAACAAAGACCCATTTATGGCCAACGGGGCGCACATGAGGAGGAGTTAGACAAACAGGTCCAAACACCTCTCTTTTGTTGAGAGAAAATAACTCAACAGTTATTGTCTTCTTCCAATCTTTCCGATCCGACCTTTGCTTACAATCAGCGAGAGTGTTAGGCTCTGGGTCAAGATCTATGATTGAGGCAATTTTCTTGGCAAAATAAATGTCGACATTTTCCATAGCTCGATTAATTGACTCGCCCGAATTAATATAATTAATGGCCATTTCGTCATGGAGTGCATCAGGCACATTCCCTTCCTCCACCGGATTTCCCATTCCGGGAGCAAGGTCCTTTAGCTTTCCCGCTCCAATGTGTGCGCACACATCTTCGCTGGGTATTTCCGAAGTAGGAAAATTCAAGTCCGAAATTTCGTGCACTGAAACGTCCGTACTTGTGCCAGGTCTCAACTGGCTCCCCTTTGCAGGGGTAGGCTGCGATAAATCTCTATTATCCTTTTTCTTCGGGCGTCCCCGGGTACTTGGGATTTGAGAAACCGGATTTCTCGTCCTCTTAGGCCTAAGAACGGGAGCGGGGTATACCATGATTTCTCTTTGGTATTTCAACCCTTTCCGGTGCATTGCGCGCAGGCACATGCGACTTTGTCACAGTCTTTAAGTCACTAAAATGATCAGGCAGTTGATCCGCCAACGAGTGCAAATCTATTATCTTTTGAACTTCTCTATTAGACTCAACAGTGCGCGGGTCATGAGCGTGGATCCCCGTGGCTTGCCACGTAAGTTATCGACTTTTATCATCAAGGGGTTGATTATGCCCCCCCTAAAGGCGGGAAAAGATCCTCGTCAAAAATGCAATCAGCGAAACGAGTCGTATGACAGTCACCTGTCGCGGGGTCCAGGAACCTGATTATGGACACAGTCTCATAACCAACGTATATCCCCGACTTACGGAGCGGTCCCATTGCTGATCGCTGAGGGGGTGGTATTGGTACATATACCTGGCAACTGAACCTACGAAGGTGGGAAATTTTCGATGCCGACCCTTGCGCAAACTGCATAGGAGTTGTAGGCCGATGGTCGAAAGTTGATGAGATTGGCAGCGTGTAACACCGCGTGACCCCAACATGTAGTTGGTAAATTACAACCCTGAATGAGCGGTCTGGCAATGAATTTAATTCTTTTAATCAATGCCTCCGCAAGTCCATTTTGCGTGTGGACGTGCGGTACAAAGTGCTCAAGTTTGATTCCTGTTGCCATGCAATAATCATTGAACGCCTTTGAAGTAAATTCACCGGCGTTGTCCATTCGAATAGACTTAATACGATGATCAGAGAATTTATTCCTCATTTGCATGATCTGAGAGATCAACTTTGCAAAAGCATGGTTCCTTGTTGACAGCAGGCTAACATTGGACCATTTAGAGGAAGCATCAATGAGCACCATGAAGTACCTAAACGGACCCAAAAGGGGCTGGATAGGACCGCATATGTCCCCTTGGATACGTTCCAAGAACGCGGGGATTTCATCCTTCACCTTTAGGGGCGATGGTCTAATAATTAATTTCCCCTTAGCGCATGCGGAGCACACGAAATCATCAGGATTCGGAAAAAATTTCACATTAACATTATGACCATTAGAGTTGTTAATTATATTTCTCATCATCGTAAGACCGGGATGGCCTAACCTATCGTGCCAAAGGCAGAATAGTTCAGAGCTTCTAAAAACAGTTTTAAGGGTAGTGTACATGGGTGGTGCTACTACCTTAGTGTAGTACAACCCTGTATCGAATGAAGGAAGCCTTTCGACAACATGTTTACCATTTTCATCCCGTTTCGTGATGAGTAGGTACTCCTTACCGGTGTCATCATCATGGGTCTTAATGTGGAACCCGTTAATACGAATGTCTTTAAAACTCAAGAGAGTACGAGTCGCTTTCGGGTACAACAATTCATCATTAATTATCAAAGGTGTTCCCATGGGGAGTGTTATAGTGCCTCGTCCGGAGCCAACTATATGAGGACCGCAGCCGGCGATCGTCGTAATACTCACTGGAATTTTCTTGATGGACTCAAAATACTTTGTATCTCTCAAAATGGTATTGGTGGTACCGCTATCGGCAAGGCACGTTTCCTCCATCCGGGCGCCACACGTGTTCTAAAATATAGTGTCTAATTATTAAACGTGAGCGAGGAAGATGCTACAGTAATAATAATTAAACATGCAAATATTTCAGAACATAACATAAGTATCTCTATTTAAAATAATGGAATAAATGAATGATGACGAAGTCATCCAAGCGTCGATAAATGTTTTAAGGAAACAAATAATGTTGCTCTCATAGAGCTTACAACCAAATCGAATGAATTGTATCAAATTATTTCCATAAGAATCATGAATAAATGAGCGGAGTTCAGATGGAGTCCGCAAGGTAACCATCCAGCTCAGCCGAGATCTCCATCTCGCTAAGCTTCTCCTCCGTGGCTATCATGGTGGCGGCAGCGGCGATGTCCAACTGTGGCGTTGGAGGGGACACGGTGTGCTCAACCTCCATGGACACGGTGGCGTTCGTGGGAACCGCCACGTGTGCCTCCACAGGTGCCCCAGTGTGCGCCTCAACGGGCGCGGCAGGGGGCGTGGGGATCATCACGGGCGCCGCAGCGGGCGCTGGTGGCGCCTCTATCTGGACAAGGTGCGCCTCATGCGCTCTCTTGGCCTTGAAGGCGTCCACGACATGCTTGGGAGCACGACACTGTCTGGAGAAGTGAAGCTTCGATCCGCAACGAAAGCAGTCGTGGGGCCTCACCTCCCCCTTACCCGCCTTTTGCTCCTTGGCCGGGTGGGGATGGTTAGGTCTCTTCTTGCCTTTGCCTTTTCTGCCGCGCTGCTTGAACTTTGGCTGGCGCACTTTGTAGGCGCCGACATAACCTTCCTCGCTTGGGCCCCCTCCGAAAGGCTGCGAGGTGAAGTTCTTTTTCAGAACCTCATCCTGCGCCTCAACCACCTGGAGGGTGTCAATGAGCGTCGAGTACTGCGTGAAGTTCTCCTGGCGGTAGTTCCGCGCATTCTGGAGGTTACTTGGATGGAAGGTGGATAGAGTTTTCTCTATCTTCTCCTCGTCTGTGATTTTCGTACCACACATTTCGAGATTCGCACAAATCACGTGTAACACGGAATTGAACGACGTCACCGACTTGTGGTCCGCAAACCTCAGACGCAACAAATCCCCCTCCGCCTTTGGCTTGACGTGGTACTTCAACCTAGCGAACCTCTCTTTAAGAGTGGCCCACGGGGTTGAAGCACTCTGTTCAGCCATGTACTCGTTTTTCAACGTAACACTCATGTGGTGGCGGAGGAAATGCAGTGCCTGCGCATTCTCTGCCGCAGTCGTGGTGCTGGGGGCTGTCGGGGTCCCCGCGACCAGCGCTCCCTTGATGTTACGGCCCTCGAGGACGATCTCCACGTCTGAGGCCCAAGCCAAGCAGTTCAGCCCAGTCTGAGCCAACTCCTCGAATTCGCGGTTCATGATTCCGGCCATCTGCGATTTATGCAAACATGTATCATATTACAGCAGGTAATCGATTGCATAAAACGATGTTGATACAAAAATTCAATATGACGGCGTTCCAAAATTTAAATAACATGCTAACAGTGCTCTACTGTGAATTAAACAATTAATTACGGTAGTAAAACATGATATGAAAGCATGTATGAAGAGATATTATGCTAAGCGCGCTCGAAACGTGAAATTTGGCCCTAAAAATGACTTTCCGAATTTATTTTGTGGTCAAATTTACAATTTCGGCAAAAACAGATAGTTCTAGGGGCTTACAGGCAAATTATTCAGCAGGAATAAAAATTTACGTAATTCCAGAAAAGTCCAAGTGCTAAAGTGTAAAAATCCACACGTACACGCTTTCGGTCCGGCCCGTATTGGCAGCAGGCCGAAAACGGGCCAGAATCCGGTCTAAGCCCACACTGCCCGCACTATTCTGTCCGCCTCTTTTATTTTCGGCGGAACCGGTCTTGGGCTGAATGCGGCCCATCGGCCGCGCCGCGCCTTGGGCCGGCCTACCACTGTAAGGACCCCAGACCGGCAGTCTGAAACCCTCCGTATGCATACATTCACGATCCCAGAAAGATCAGTCGTGAACAACATACAAAGTTGGCACACAGAAATATATCATCCATTACACGAATACATAAAGGTATTACATAAAAGATCACATGATCAAGATTAACACCACTGCCACATAGGGCAGGCAACTTATCAAACACAACGAAAGACAATTAGAACACAACGTAGATGAGCCCAAGTCACGTCTTAACCTACAGGCTGCTGACCCGGAGACGATCCTAGTTCGCAAAGCCGTCAGCTCCGTACTTCTCTTCATAGATATCCTTCGGATGCTCCTTCTCAAAGTCTGGCAAGTAGATACCAGGGGCGAAACCATAATGAGTACATTTGAATGTACTCAGCAAGACATCCATCATGTCACTTACCAACATGCAAATATGCTTATATGGTGGAATAGGTAGGCTATAAATATGGTTCACTATCAATGGTGTTCATATATGATGACACCACAATTGCAGTCAGGTAAATCTGTATCTTCGTTGAAGAAGATACTTCAGAAGAAAAATAATATAGTTTTATTTCTCTTGTAGATATCACATGTACAAGAGGTTTTGTAAAGCTTTATTAAAGAATATTTTCTCTTTGCAAAACTTCTTGGAAATCAGTTTCCAGAATTCTTGCTTAGAGTAGAAAAGGTTTTCTTTGCAAAACACTTTATTTTGTATAACCACATCTGGCTTTCCATCATCGACGATACCTCCACGGTATAAGTTTTCCTTCCTTTCCGAACTTCACAAGTTCAACACTTCCTTTCAAAAATTCCCTTTCAAAAACTTCCTCTTTTGAAAACATTGACACAATGCTAGCTACATGGCCATTCAACTGTCCATATCCGAGGACGCGGCTTCTTCGAAAAAGTTGTACTCTGCAGAGGTGTACTCATCCACCAGATCCAGTACACCTACCGTGAACAACCACGGACTGTAACAACAGTATGTAAACATCAGGTATCTGATCATAACCATTCACTATGTTCAAGCTAGTATATGCATATCTCTCAGTCGAGTGTCCGCATCCCCGGCACCGAGCTAATCCCCGCCAAGCCAGGAGCCCCAACTGCTGCATCCGGAGGGAAAATTAATCCCACACTTTATATGTCTCCACGACATTCGGTTCGAGGGTACGACGTCCCTTATAGCGATTGAGATAGAACACACACTAACAAGAACAAACTTCCAGTTAAGCCCCGTGCCCATGTTGGGATAGGGTGGCAGTACGGTAAAGGTTGTCCGGCAAAGACTAGGTTATGTGTCATTTTTGAAAACACCACTTTCTCGAAAATGACCACTTCCACATTCCTCCGGAGAACAAGGATCCGCCTTTTCTCCGGGTTTTTCCGTAAAGCCTTTGTTTTGTAGAATCACAATTTTAGGGTGTCCACTTAGGGACTAGTATATTTGATGGTAATAAATACCATATGGTGGCTTATGGGCTTGGAATTACCAAGTTTAACTACTGGCATAATAGTAACCTATATACTAGTATAGTAGTAATAGCCACATCAAAAATAGTTTTGATAATCAAGTTTTTGTAAAACTTCAGAGGGGAAACATGCATGATAGATAATGATAAGTATTGTATCAGCAAGCATCAGGATGGCTTGCCTGGTATCTCCTTGTGTCCCTGGTTTTGGAGTGACTGGAACTTGAAACAGAGCTTCCCGACACTTCCTTCCTCTTCGTTTTCTAACGTCGTAAAAAGAATAAAGGACACACATTCAGAACCAATCAAGGCAAGCAACAATACACAACAATACCTACAGCAAGGAAACTAATAATAACCAATCACACAATTATTAATTGAGGCAAACAATCAAACAAACAAACTTTGCAGAAATGCCATTTAATAAGACAACTCAAGGTTGGAGGAACATATCTCACAACCTCAATATCATGGATTCAGTGGGTGTGCCACTCTCATACCAAGATATTAATAAACCCAAAATACACTTAGTTTCACAAGGGTGAGGCTACTAAGAGTATACAAACATGCACAGCAATAATCATGGCAATGGGTCTATCAATCCAAACCACAAAAAGAAAAGGGTAGCTATCCTACTAAGCCTAAATTCACATCAAGAATGAATAAGACACATGATTTGCAAAAGTTACTTTTACAAATCAGTGAGCCTACACAAGTGTAACAAGTTAATAGACTCATCACAAAACACACAATTCTCATAGTGAGAACAATAGAAACAATGACTAAAAAGGAAGAATCCTATAGACATGCTTCTACTAAGGGTTTGCTATGCAAGCAAACATAATAAGTAAAGTACTAAAATGCAAACAAGGAAACATGTTATCATAATGGGAATGAAAACATGTCCTCATGCAAGGATACGTAAATATCTACCAAACACAAGTTGGCAGGAAAAATAATTCAATACAAAAATGCTAGGGAAACTAGTACTACTCAAACATGAAGAATCAATGGATGCATTTCAATCAAGTAACTGAAATACAACCAGAGGGTACATGTCATAAAAACAGGAGTGAAAAACATCTATACTTGCTATAACAAAAATACCCCATTTAATAAAACAAGGCATCAATTTGCAGGGCAACTCCTACATACTAGTGGTAATAAAAAAGGGCATTACTAGAGGAATCAAACAACACTCCAAAGATGGAATTTTCCTAGCAAGCCACACATGATTACAACCACTTACAAACAGAAGCATACACATTTTCATTTAGCACTAAAAATCCCAAGGCAAAAATACTAGGCACTCATTAGTTAGAGAACTATATAAAAGAAATACATCTAGTGTGGGGGAAATAATGTTTCCACCAAAAATGCAATGACACCAGTGGGTGTTCCACTAGCATAACAAGGCATTTAGAGGTCACAAGGCCTCTGGTCATACTTGCTAAAAATTAACAAAAGGCTAAACTAGCATCTAGTGCAATAACAATACTAGTAGAAAATAATAGGGTGCTAAAATAAGCAAGGTAATGCTACTCATGCTATTATTTTCACACAAGTGAAAACTCTAGGGTTCAAGTACTCATAAAAACATAACCAAAATGCTACTGTTCCTATGAATACAACACAAAAATATGTGTCTACACAACCCCAAATGTTTATGTCAAAAATTCTACACATAGAGAATTTTTCCATCACCCTATCATAGTCATGACAAGGCTACTCATGCTTTTCTACCAACTCAATGCAAGCTAGCAGAGGTGATACCAACAAAATATAAGTACCAACATGGTACTGGATACAATCAACAATCCAAGTGCTTGCACATAATTTATCACTCAAAAATTCTATGCAAGTATAAAACTAGAGATAAACATATGATATTAACATAAATCCTATTTCTTCTCCACTCAAGTCCACACAATCTAACATGATAAAATAGCTAAGTAACACTTAGAAAACAAGTTCACACAACTTGTACATGCTAGAAAACAATATTGCAACACAAGAATATATTCACACAATTTAATTACCTAAAATGCCAAAATGGCAGAAACATGCAAAATAAAGATCTGTCCACCAAATTTTCTAGGATGCTCTAAAAATTAAAACAAGATAGGTTTGGATAGCCCTAAACATATACAAGACCATACAGTTGAGTTTGCATCAAAATTCATTTTTAATAATTTTGTAAAAATCACCAAAGTGCTCTCTGGTGTTTTACCAAATTGCATGCCATTTAAAAAATAATAGGAATTTGGAATCAAGGTTAATTGCTCCTGTTAGGAAATTTCAAGGGCTTTCCAATGCAGTTGGATAAACCTCATTGTGAGTTGTGGATTTAAAATGGTGCTCATTTTGGTGTTTCTGGTACCTGTTGCCAAAACATTTTTAATTTCTAAACTATTCATCCAAATGTAGATCTACAAGTTGGAGGTGGTTTAGATTTAGTTCATGTACAACTGTGAATTTTAGTTTGGTCAAATTCATCTTTTAGATTAGTTTTTAAGGCCAAAAGAAATCATACACTTTTCTGTCAAAAATTAAATTGAAAAAGAAGCAATGGATGGGCCAGATCCAAAGTTGGGCCGGCCAGATCTATCCACACCGCGAGGGAACCCAGCCGTAGCCGCTGAACCGCGGGCCAGGCTGCCACGGGGGCTGCCACGCAGGCAAGCACGGCCCCACTTGCCGGTTTGACTGTCCTGCGCGGGGTCAAGGGCGAGGCTGACGTCGGCGTGACCTCACTCGCCGGCGGGGACGGCTCCGGCGAGCTCGAATCCGTCGCTACCGAGCACCGTTTTGCGATTAAAAGGTACCTACACGATGGTCTCGACGAGGGGAACTCAATGGGCGCAGCCTCGCTTCCCGGGAGGTCACCGGAGAGCGGCGGCGACGGCGGCGCGCGTCGGCCGAAGGGCGAGGACGGCGCGGCCACGAATTAGGAGGAGAGGGAGAGGGGAAAGTGGACGCGGGGGTCGCCTGCTTACCATAGACGCGCGGGAGGGCTCGGAGAGGACGGAGGAGGCTCGAGGGCGCGGGGATCCCTCGCCGGAGTTCGCCGAGCCCGAAAAGGGAATCGGACGGCGCGGTCACCACGCGACCTTCCGCCTCGATTCCTTCAGCAAGGAGGTCCAGCACGACTAGGCGGAGAGGATGGGAACCACGGCGACCGGCGGCGAGCCCACATTTGGCCGAATCGACGGTGGCCATACCTAGGGTTTCGGTTTTGGGGCAAATGCACAGAGAGAGAGAGAGAGCTCGAGTGGGGGGGGGGGAGAGAGCAACTGGGCAGACAAGAGCACATGGGGGGCCTCTTATCCTCGAGGAAACCTTCTACTCGAAGGCAATGGAGTAGGTGCTCTGTATCTACAGAGAGGCTAGGTTGAAGAAGGTGTGACTGGGATTACAACTAGGTCCCTGGCCATTTACAAAGAAGTCCCTGTCCTCTCTGAAAAATGATGTTTTCACTAGGATAACAAATTCTAAAATTAAATTCCTTTTGCCCAAAAATTTTATTAGTTGAGATGCACAACATATGTGAAAATTGGCTCAATTAAATAAACTTGGTAGTTCAAAGTTGTTCAAATTTCAATTCTGACATAAATGGACATTGAATTTATTAACCTACTTAGGAGCTTCCAAAAATGATAATTTTTCGTCACACATTCCTTATTTGGTGTGTTCCTTCTTTGGTAGAAAATTCAAGTCACTTTGAGTTACTTGATAGAACAAACTTGTTCAAATTTCAAAAAGGTGCTGTCTAGAAAACAGGGGGTTTTGGCAACTTAAACAATTCAAAAACTTGTGCCCTTTTGGTTTTCATCCTTATTTATGTTATAGAGCATGTGGTATTTATATCATGGCATTTTGAAAAAGTTTGCAGAACAAACTTGTTCAGAATTCCAATTGTTGCTGTGGAGAAAAATCATGTTTTCAGGACTTTAATGGATTCAATTTTTGGTCTCCTCTTGTGTGTGTTCCTTATTTGATATAAGGAAGCACTGGTATTAATTTCAGATCATTTGAAGAAAGTTTCCAATAGTAACTTGTTTTAGTTTTCTGTTTCTGGAAATATTGGAAATTCAATTTAATAAGGCACTTGGCTTTTCTTTAACAATGCTTTGAAAAAATATTTATGTGACTAGAGATAGCAAGTCAATGCTCTCCAATACTTTTTTTTAAGCTTGCAAGGTTGGAAAAACATTTGATAAGATTTTGGTGAAGCATCTAAGAATGCCTCTTTTTCTGATAATCTTTTAGGGAAATTTATTTAGTGTTTCCTCTTTCTTAATTTAGGCCTTGGAATAATATTCAACAAGTATGGGATTCATAAGATATTTTTGTAAAACTCTTTGATCAATATTTAGTTTAGAAAATATTGCCAAGGTCATTGGAACAATATGTTGAATATTTTTAGTTCACTACTTTGCTATCTTTTTAAGTTTGCAAGTTTATATAATTAGTTTGTTTAGTTGCACTTAAAACAAACACAACCAAAGTTTAATTGTCAAGCAATTAGCAAAACAACTGTGTTGTCAGGTATTCCAAAATTGGTATGTGACAGGTCTTCCCCCCTTAAAAAGAATCTCGTCCCCGAGATTCGCAAGCGAGGACTAAGGGAGGGCCAACAAACACAATGTTAGTGTTGGAGTGCAGGTGCTTCCCCCCTTTGACTTTTCTTGGGAGGCGGAGTACTCCCCTAAATTAGCAAATTCACTTTAAAAGTACACCAGTACTGTTTTAGGTCCAAAAATTTTGTTTCCTAGTTTGACCTTGGATCTTGGACGATTTAGAAACAAACAAAATTAAGGTTAGTGCAGAACTACCTCGAAACGTACCGTCAATTATTACATGAGTTCTTAGCTATATCTCACATATTACGTACCACATATGGAGTGGTGTACCACTCTCATAATAAGGTATATAATAAGCTAAAAATATAGCTTGTGGGTGCAAAGGTTAGGTTGCTAAGGTAAAACAACCAGACAGAACAATACCCATGGCAGTGGTTATTACTCACCACAAGCAACTATCACTCAATATGTTCATGATTTTAGTTGGATGTTTTAGTTTCATAAGATACTCTTAATCACAATCATAACACAAGTATAAACTCATGCTAAGGTAAAACATTTAAACAAAATCCAATAAGCAAGCAAACAACACCACAGATGAATAGACTATTTATTCACTAGGTTATTGTTTATTAGAGGTTCTGGAATCCATCAATCATGAACAATTAGCAAACAACCAGTAGCTAAAAACCAATGAATCCAATCATAAAGATACTCTAAAACACCATCTTCACACACGATAAAACTCCTATTACACAGGCATAAAAAAAAACAGGACTGCACAAATAACACACTAGTATGAAAAATCTACACCAGCATGCTATAAGAGATAATCATATCCTATAACCATAGAACATGAAACTAAATAATTCATGGCATGATAACAGAAGTAGTAACTTACTAAACATGCTATATCAACACATATACTCATAAAATAAAAAGAGGGTAATACTAGAGCAAAAATCACCATTTTCTAGTGGTGAAACTAGTTTCGCCCTAGAGAAGCAAACAATGCTATCATGATGTTTAAAATTAAACAAGCAAGTCATGAATACAAGTGTACCTAATAACATTACACCAATCCTACTCATGTTAGTAAGCACAAGCACCAGAGTAATTTTATGAATCAACCATTAGGCATGCAAAAATTTCTTCTAGCAATTTCTGTTTTCTTTACCCAATTACTAGCAAACAAGCAAGGTATAACTCACACAACCAGTAGCTATGCAATTAATGAAAAGTTATATAAACCTTTTCAAAAATCCATACGCTCAATTTAAAAATTATTCACAAACAATCTACCAATCAAGAGGAATTTATTTTATTTGCGAACAATTTAATTTTAGCACACGATAGTGAAACATTTCTTAACATGATACCCATAAGGAATATTATGCTAACAAAAGGATCACACCTAAACCTATTAGTATTTACTAATAAGAAATAAACTTCTCACTTGCATAGGTGAAAAGAAACAATTATATTTTCCATGGTGGAAAATAGAAATCCATCGCATAGCGAAACATGCTATTTTCACACATGTGTATGGTTGGGGATTTTCATCCTCAAGCCAAAATGCAATGGGACCAGTGGGCTATGGACTACTAATACCAAGGAAAAATAGGTACTAAGCCTCTGGTTACTCATGAAAAAATTTGCATACAAGATAAAAATATAAGGCTATTTAATCTAGTGAAACAATACTAGTGCAGATTGATAGCAATGCTTACATATGCTTTACTATTAAGAGACAAGCAAGCTAACATAGGTACAAGCATCAAAATATCAGTACCTAAATGGTACTGGACTCAAATAAACATAGCACAAAATCTACTAAGAAAGTATACACCGATCTAGCTCTCACAATACTTCCAAATAATAAACTAGAAGGTAACAAATGCTATTTCATTTTCATTTGAGTTTCCAAACATGCACACACTTTCTAGGGTAGATTTATTGTAAGAAAACAACATAATAACAAGTCCTAACAACTCCATATAAGTTAGGAAGCAAGATTGAATAAAACACAAATTCATTTCAATCAAGAGCACACAAAGAAATAAAAACAGGAAAACTGTTGTTTTCCAGATCTATCATAACCATTCCATCGTTCACTTAATTTCTAAACCCCGAATTTCATAGTACCTACAACGTCTATTAAGATTTGGTTTTCCAAAGTAGATACACCCGATATCCTATTGACTAGTAAACGAATAGGTCATCATCTTATCTTCTCGTGACCTCTCCTTTTTACCAACTAGATTAAAAGGTGTCCCAAGTCACTTAATTTCTTGGTTTAGAAAGAGTTGTCAGTAGTTCGCATGCTTTGGTTAGGTGTCAACCTAAGATTAGGCAAAGCATGTTAGTCTTGTTAGCTTTCTAATTAATAATGTTTGTCCGACAAGATACGACTAGCGTCATCGTACGTCGAATATTGAATCGTGCTCTTCGGATTGGCTTTTGAGGGGGTTGCGCATCATGGCATGTCAAGAGGGAGGTATATAACTTTTAAAATGCAACGTTTAGCCAACAGGGCAAAACGAGTCTTTTGCAAACAGACAAACATAGAGGTTTTGGTCAGTAGTGGTTGGTGTGTAGCGCTTGTAGCAACGCTCTCAGCTCGTGTGGCTTGATGGTCCTCCATTATTAGGCCCAACGGTGCTTTCATTGATTTTGGGGGAGATGGTGGTGGTTCACGGCGGTGGCATTTCGAGGCGAAAACAAGTATAAGTCTAAGCAACAAATTCTTGTTTTTGAATACTATACAAACATTTTTTCTTGCAAAAACCTAACAAGAGGCGATTCAAAAATAAGAGCGGGGCAATCCCAAATTTGCAAATTTTGAGCACCCCACAAACATATAGAAGCCTAGATGAACCAAATTCTACACCACACAATAGCACAAAGTCTTACGGACACACATATGCAAGCCATAACACACAAGAAAGGCTCCATTGGAGCTACGTCGGGGGAGGCGACTCATGGAGTCATCGCTAAAATTACTCCAAACTAGATGGATCCAAAATCCTAGAAGTGGCTGAAGAACTATATCTACTTCTGACCATCATCGCTGTAGAGCTAGGCAATTATTTTGGTCTTCTCGGGACATCGGCAAGTATACAAGTTTTTGGATGGAAACAAGATAATAGAAGTAAAGTTTTGATAAAACCTTTAACTGAGAGAGGTAAGAATATGCAACAATTTGTTTTTGAAACCCCAACTATTTTCTGAACAGAAAACTTCAAAAATGAGAGATGTTTCAAAAAACAGAGCGGAGCAGTTGCAAACAAGTAAGAAATAAACTCTTAACCGAGAGAGATATGCCTTCACAATCTTTTGATAAGATAAGAAGGAGGGAAAATATACTAAAATTCCCTTAGATAAAAATAATGTAGATAGTAAATAGGTTTTTACTCAAAAATACTTTTCTTTCCTATCTGGCGTCCATGCTAACTAAGGTCTCCTAAGGTCAGGATGGCTCTGATACCAACTCTGTAAGGACCCCAGACCGGCAGTCTGAAACCCTCTGTATGCATACATTCACGATCCCAGAAAGATCAGTCGTGAACAACATACAAAGTTGGCACACAGAAATACATCATCCATTACACGAATACATAAAGGTATTACATAAAAGATCACATGATCAAGATTAACACCACTGCCACATAGGGCAGGCAACTTATCAAACACAGCGGAAGACAATTAGAACACAACGCAGATGAGCCCAAGTCACGCCTTAACCTACAGGCTGCTGACCCGGAGACGATCCTAGTTCGCAAAGCCGTCAGCTCCGTACTTCTCTTCATAGATATCCTTCGGAGGCTCCTTCTCAAAGTCTGGCAAGTAGATACCAGGGGCGAAACCATAATGAGTACATTTGAATGTACTCAGCAAGACATCCATCATGTCACTTACCAACATGCAAATATGCTTATATGGTGGAATAGGTAGGCTATAAATAGGGTTCACTATCAATGGTGTTCATATATGATGACACCACAGTTGCAGTCAGGTAAATCTGTATCTTCGTTGAAGAAGATACTTCAGAAGAAAAATAATATAGTTTTATTTCTCTTGTAGATATCACATGTACAAGAGGTTTTGTAAAGCTTTATTAAAGAATATTTTCTCTTTGCAAAACTTCTTGGAAATCAGTTTCCAGAATTCTTGCTTAGAGTAGAAAAGGTTTTCTTTGCAAAACACTTTGTTTTGTATAACCACATCTGGCTTTCCATCATCAACGATACCTCCACGGTATAAGTTTTCCTTCCTTTCCGAACTTCACAAGTTCAACACTTCCTTTCAAAAATTCCCTTTAAAAAACTTCCTCTTTTGAAAACATTGACACAATGCTAGCTACATGGCCATTCAACTGTCCATATCCGAGGACGCGGCTTCTTCGAAAAAGTTGTACTCTGCAGAGGTGTACTCATCCACCAGATCCAGTACACCTACCATGAACAACCACGGACTGTAACAACAGTATGTAAACATCAGGTATCTGATCATAACCATTCACTATGTTCAAGCTAGTATATGCCTATCTCTCAGTCGAGTGTCCGCATCCCCGGCACCGAGCTAATCCCCGCCAAGCCAGGAGCCCCAACTGCTGCATCCGGAGGGAAAATTAATCCCACACTTTATATGTATCCACGACATTCGGTTCGAGGGTACGACGTCCCTTATAGCGATTGAGATAGAACACACACTAACAAGAACAAACTTCCAGTTAAGCCCCGTGCCCATGTTGGGGTAGGGTGGCAGTACGGTAAAGGTTGTCCGGCGAAGACTAGGTTATGTGTCATTTTTGAAAACACCACTTTCTCAAAAATGACCACTTCCACATTCCTCCGGAGAACAAGGATCCGCCTTTTCTCCGGGTTTTTCCGTAGAGCCTTTGTTTTGTAGAATCACAATTTTAGGGTGTCCACTTAGGGACTAGTATATTTGATGGTAATAAATACCATATGGTGGCTTATGGGCTTGGAATTACCAAGTTTAACTACTGGCATAATAGTAACCTATATACTAGTATAGTAGTAATAGCCACATCAAAAATAGTTTTGATAATCAAGTTTTTGTAAAACTTCAGAGGGAAAACATGCATGATAGATAATGATAAGTATTGTATCAGCAAGCATCAGGATGGCTTGCCTGGTATCTCCTTGTGTCCCTGGTTTTGGAGTGACTGGAACTTGAAACAGAGCTTCCCGACACTTCCTTCCTCTTCGTTTTCTAACGTCGTAAAAAGAATAAAGGACACACATTCAGAACCAATCAAGGCAAGCAACAGTACACAACAATACCTACAGCAAGGAAACTAATAATAACCAATCACACAATTATTAATTGAGGCAAACAATCAAACAAACAAACTTTGCAGAAATGCCATTTAATAAGACAACTCAAGGTTGGAGGAACATATCTCACAACCTCAATATCATGGATTCAGTGGGTGTGCCACTCTCATACCAAGATATTAATAAACCCAAAATACACTTAGTTTCACAAGGGTGAGGCTACTAAGAGTATACAAAACATGCACAACAATAATCATGGCAATGGGTCTATCAATCCAAACCACAAAAAGAAAAAGGTAGCTATCCTACTAAGCCTAAATTCACATCAAGAATGAATAAGACACATGATTTGCAAAAGTTACTTTTAAAAATCAGTGAGCCTACACAAGTGTAACAAGTTAATAGACTCATCACAAAACACACAATTCTCATAGTGAGAACAATAGAAACAATGACTAAAAAGGAGGAATCCTATAGACATGCTTCTACTAAGGGTTTGCTATGCAAGCAAGCATAATAAGTAAAGTACTAAAATTCAAACAAGGAACCATGTTATCATAATGGGAATGAAAACATGTCCTCATGCAAGGATACGCAAATATCTACCAAACACAAGTTGGCAGGAAAAATAATTCAATACAAAAATGCTAGGGAAACTAGTACTACTCAAACATGAAGAATCAATGGATGCATTTCAATCAAGTAATTGAAATACAACCAGAGGGTACATGTAATAAAAACAGGAGTGAAAAACATCTATACTTGCTATAACAAAAATACCCCATTTAATAAAACAAGGCATCAATTTGCAGGGCAACTCCTACATACTAGTGGTAATAAAAAAGGGCATTACTAGAGGAATCAAACAACACTCCAAAGATGGAATTTTCCTAGCAAGCCACACATGATTAAAACCACTTACAAACAGAAGCATACACATTTTCATTTAGCACTAAAAATCCCAAGGCAAAAATACTAGGCACTCATTAGTTAGAGAACTATATAAAAGAAATACATCTAGTGTGGGGGAAATAATGTTTCCACCAAAAATGCAATGACACCAGTGGGTGTTCCACTAGCATAACAAGGCATTTAGAGGTCACAAGGCCTCTGGTCATACTTGCTAAAAATTAACAAAAGTCTAAACTAGCATCTAGTGCAATAACAATACTAGTAGAAAATAATAGGGTGCTAAAATAAGCAAGGTAATGCTACTCATGCTATTATTTTCACACAAGTGAAAACTCTAGGGTTCAAGTACTCATAAAAACATAACCAAAATGCTACTGGTCCTATGAATACAACACAAAAATATGTGGCTACACAACCCCAAATGTTTATGTCAAAAATTCTACACATAGAGAATTTTTCCATCACCCTATCATAGTCATGACAAGGCTACTCATGCTTTTCTACCAACTCAAATGCAAGCTAGCAGAGGTGATACCAACAAAATATAAGTACCAACATGGTACTGGATACAATCAACAATCCAAGTGCTTGCACATAATTTATCACTCAAAAATTCTATGCAAGTATAAAACTAGAGATAAACATATGATATTAACATAAATCCTATTTCTTCTCCACTCAAGTCCACACAATCTAACATGCTAAAATAGCTAAGTAACACTTAGAAAACAAGTTCACACAAATTTTACATGCTAGAAAACAATATTGCAACACAAGAATATATTCACACAATTTAATTACCTAAAATGCCAAAATGGCAGAAACATGCAAAATAAAGATCTGTCCACCAAATTTTCTAGGATGCTCTAAAAATTAAATCAAGCTAGGTTTGTATATCCCTAAACATATAAAAGACCATCCAGTTGAGTTTGCATCAAAATTCATTTTTAATAATTTTATAAAAATCACCAAAGTGCTCTCTGGTGTTTTACCAAATTGCATGCCATTTCAAACATAATAGGAATTTGGAATCAAGGTTAATTGCTACTGTTAGGAAATTTCAAGGGCTTTCCAATGCAGTTGGATACACCTCATTCTGAGTTGTGGATTTGAAATGGTGCTCATTTTGGTGTTTCTGGTACCTGTTGCCAAAACATTTTTCATTTCTAAACTATTCATCCAAATGTATATCTACAAGTTGGAGGTGGTTTAGATTTAGTTTATGTACAATTTTGAATTTTAGTTTGGTCAAATTCATCTTTTAGATTAGTTTTTAAGGCCAAAAGCAATCATACACTTTTCTGTCAAAAATTAAATTGAAAAAGAAGCAATGGATGGGCCAGATCTATCCACACTTCGAGGGAACCCAGCCGTAGCCGCTGACCCGCGGGCCAGGCCGCCATGGGGGCTGCCACGCAGGCAAGCACGGCCCCTCGTGCCGGTTTGACTGTCCTGCGCGGGGTCAAGGACGAGGCTGACGTCGGCGTGACCTCACTCGCCGGCGGGGACGGCTCCGGCGATCTCGAATCCGTCGCTACCGAGCACCGTTTTGCGATTAAAAGGTACCTACACGATGGTCTCGACGAGGGGAACCCAATGGGCGCAGCCTCGCTTCCCGGGAGGTCACCGGAGAGCGGCGGCGACGGCGGCGCGCGTCGGCCGAAGGGCGAGGACGGCGCGGCCACGAATTAGGAGGAGAGGGAGAGGGGAAAGTGGATGGCGGGGGTCGCCTGCTTACCCTAGACGCGCGGGAGCGCTCGGAGAGGACGGAGGAGGCTTGAGGGCGCGGGGATCCCTCGCCGGAGTTCGCCGAGCCCGAAAAGGGAATCAGACGGCGCGGTCACCACGCGACCTTCCGCCTCGATTCCTTCAGCAGGGAGGTCTAGCACGACTAGGCGGAGAGGATGGGAACCACGGAGACCGGCGGCGAGCCCACATTTGGCCGAATCGACGGTGGCCATACCTAGGGTTTCGGTTTTGGGGCAAATGCACAGAGAGAGAGAGCTCGAGTGGGGGGGGGGGGAGAGAGCAACTGGGCAGACAAGAGCACATGGGGGGGCCTCTTATCCTCGAGGAAACCTTCTACTCGAAGGCAATGGAGTAGGTGCCCTGTATCTACAGAGAGGCTAGGTTGAAGAAGGTGTGACTGGGATTACAACTAGGTCCCTGGCCATTTACAAAGAAGTCCCTGTCCTCTCTGAAAAATGATGTTTTCACTAGGAAAACAAAGTCTAAAATTAAATTCCTTTTGCCCAAAATTCTTATTAGTTGAGGTGCACAACATATGTGAAAATTGGCTCAATTGAATAAACTTGGTAGTTCAAAGTTGTTCAAATTTCAATTCTGACATAAATGGACATTGAATTTATTAACCTACTTAGGAGCTTCCAAAAATGATAATTTTTCGGCACATATTCCTTATTTGGTGTATTCCTTATGTGGTAGAAAATTCAAGTCACTTTGAGTTACTTCGTAGAACAAACTTGTTCAAATTTCAAAAAGGTTCTGTCTACAAAACAGGGGTTTTTGGCAACTTAAACAATTCAAAAACTTGTGCCCTTTTGGTTTTCATCCTTATTTATGTTATAGAGCATGTGGTATTTATCTCATGGCATTTTGAAAAAGTTTGTAGAACAAACTTGTTCAAAATTCCAATTGTTGCTGTGGAGAAAAATCATGTTTTCAGGACTTTAATGGATTCAATTTTTGGTATCCTCTTGTGTGTGTTCCTTATTTGATATAAGGAATCACTGGTATTAATTTCAGATCATTTGAAGAAAGTTTCCGATAGTTACTTGTTTTAGTTTTCTGTTTCTGGAAATATTGGAAATTCAATTTAATAAGGCACTTGGCTTTTCTTTAACAATGCTTTGCCAAAATATTTATGTGACTAGAGATAGCAAGTCAATGCTCTCCAATACTTTTGTTTTTAATCTTGCAAGGTTGGAAAAACATTTGATAAGATTTTGGTGAAGCATCTAAGAATGCCTCTTTTTCTGATAATCTTTTAGGGAAATTTATTTAGTGTTTCCTCTTTCTTAATTTAGGCCTTGGAATAATATTCAACAAGTATGGAATTCATAAGATAGTTTTGGAAAACTCTTTGATCAATATTTACTTTAGAAAATATTGCCAAGGTCATTGGAACAATATGTTGAATATTTTTAGTTCACTACTTTGCTATCTTTGTAAGTTTGCAAGTTTATATAATTAGTTTGTTTAGTTGCACTTAAAACAAACACAACCAAAGTTTAATTGTCAAGCAATTAGCAAAACAACTGTGTTGTCCGGTATTCCAAAATTGGGATGTGACAACCACGCCAGCCCAGCCAGTCGATGGCAGAGCGAGCGAGCGAGTAGGGTTCCGTCGATGCGGAGGGCCGCTCGCCCGGTGGCGGCGTCGGCGTCCGGCCGGTCCGGCCATGCGCAGGGCCAAGGCCAGCGGGGCCAAGGCCGATGGGTCATCGCGGCGGCGGAGCGGCAGTGAGGCGGCGGCGGCCGGCCGGTCACGGAGTGCGGGTGGGTGGGCGCCGTCGGGGCAGCCGTCTGCGCGGCGGGATGGCCGGGCGGCGCGACAACTGGCGCCGGGTGGCCGTCGCGGGGTGGCCGGTGCCGAGGCGCAGCACAGGGCGGCCGGGGCGCGGCCGAGGCGCGGTGCGACCATGGCGTTCCCGGGCGGTGACGCTCGCGCCGGCCAGCAGGGCGGGCGGCGCGGCCGCCGGAGCGCGAGGCGGCCACGACGGCGGCCAGTGCAGCGACGCCGCGCGGGCGGGCCGGCCAGCAGGGCCTCCAGTGAGGAACGCGTCCAGCAGGGCCTCCGGCGAGGAACGGCGGCGACCAGCAGGGTCGCACGTGCGTGCGACAGCGCGGTGATGGCGAAAAAAAATCGAAAAATTATCGTGTTCATCGTCAGATCCATCTGGGATTTTGACGGCGCGTTGCATAGCCGGTGCAATCGCGGCGGTACCGTGACTAGCGGGATAACGATCTGTACCGTCTCTCCACAGTGTAGTCATCAAATCTCTCGTGATCCGGGGATATCGACATTGGCCGGCGACAGCGTGTCAGCTCGATCCCCAGGGAGAGAAATCCACACCATAGATGCGATCTTAAAATTACGCGGAACGCAAAAAACGGAAAGGAAATTGCGAGACGGTTCCATTTTGCGATCAGATCTGAGTTATACCTTCGCGATTTTTGCAGAAAGCCTGCTCGGTGCAGACTCGGTGCAGAGACTCGTGCTGATAACGTGTTGCACAACCCCTGCCGGCTGGCCAGTCCCGATGGTGTGCGACGGCGGCGATGTAGACGAAGGCACAGATCAACACACGAACAGTAAAGAAAAGGGACACAGTACGTGGGCAAAGTAATTCTTTATTTCTTTTCTCTGTCTAACAAGTCTACGTACAATGCCTAATTATATAATGGGGATGAGCTAGATGGATAAGCACTCACTTACCGTGGAGAGGGTGGAGATGGACTAGGTAAACGTGGGACCACCTGTCACGTCACGTACCGGTTCCGTAACATAAACTATCTGCGATGTCTACGTACGGATCAGCATGTTGAGTGTGGATGCGCGCAGGCGGCAGGTCATGCATGCTGTTCTGTACACGTCCTATTTCTTTCTCTCTAGTGTATGCATGCACACGCTATTGAGGTAAAAAACAACGGAATTTCTTAGTACGCATGCATAAAAAACAACGTGACGACTTTATGCATGCAGGAATCTCGAGGAGAGAACGGAACGGACCACTTGTACTAAATTAATACTTCCTCCGTATTGAGATGTTTTAACTTTTTTTAGACAAAACATATCTACACATGTTTTATTGTATAGATTCATACGAATCTTGCACTAAAATATGTTTAGATACATGTTGTTTAGTAAACAGTAAAACATTTTATATTTCGATACAGAGGGAGTATTTAATTTTAACATCCACTAATCACTACGGTTCATGTGGGCACAAAGATTTGGACCAAAGCTGAAACGGAAATTTATACAAGGTGGAGCAAACTTTGGTGACCATAAAACAAAATTTTGACTACCAAGTGGAACAATAAATCCCGATTAAGTAAAACAAAATTTTAAAAAACATGAGTACGAGAGAAATAATATTCTAGACCAAGAGGACAAAAGGTGGAAACTTATAAAACAAAATTTGATAAAATAAAATAAAAATTGGACGAACCAAAGTAATTTGAGAAACATATACAAAAAGTCGCAATAACTACCAAAACACAATATTTAGTACCCGTGAAATAAATCACGTCACAAAGAGGAACAATTTTGAAGTGATCAGAACAATCGGGACAACAGGGAAAGCAAAAAATATGAAATATTCCAAAAAAGAAATAAAGTGGAAAAATAAAACAAGAACACTTACCAATAGGAGAATATAACAAATATAGCAAAAAATTATGAACCCTAAAACAAATAAAAAAGGAACAAAAAGTAGCAAGTGGAACACAAACCTGGAATAAAAGGTAGGAACAAAAAACTCCATTGACATAGGAACAAAATGCTTGGAACAAAAATGAGGAGCACAACAAGAAAAATATTCTCAATGAAGTTGGGAACCAGAAAGTCTATAGAGGAACAAATTTTGATGGAGATAGGAACAAAAACTCGGGCAACAAAGTTAGGAGAAAAAGTTCCACAAAGATAGGAACACAAACTCGGACATAGAAACGAATGCTCAGAATAAAAGGTAGGAACAAAAAGCTCCATTTACATAGGAACAAAATGTTTAGAACAAAAGTGAGGATCAAAGATAGGAACAAAAAACTCAATGGAGATAGAAACCAAAAAAATCTATAGAGGAACAAAGTTCCATGGAGATATGAACAAAAACTTGAGTAACAAAGTTAGTAACAAAAGTTCCGCACAGATAGAAAAACAAACTCTATACGGAGAGGAACAAAGTTCCATGAAAATAGGAATAAACGCTCAAAATAAAAGGTAGGAACAAAAGCTCAGCAAAGATAGAAACACAAAATCTATATGGAGAAGAACAAAGTTCCATGGAAATAGGAACAAACGCTCAGAATAATAGGTAGGAACAAAAAGCTCCATTGACATGGGAACAAAATTCTTGTAACAAAAGTGAGAAACAAAGATAGGAACAAAAAATCTCAATGGATATAGGAACTAAAGGTCTACAGAGGAACAAAGTTTCATGGAGATACGAACAAAAACTCGGGCAACAAAGTTAGGAACAAAAGTTCCGCAAATATAGGAACACAAACTCTATAGAGAGAGGAACGAAGTTCCATGGACACAGGAAGAAACGCTTCGAATAAAAGGTAGGAACAAATAACTCCATTGACATTGGAACAAAAGTGAGAAACAAAATTGGGAACAAAAAGATCAGTAGAGATAGGAACCAAAATTCTATAGAGGAACAAAGTTTCATGGAGATAGGAACAAAAACACGGGCAACAATGTTAGGAACAAAGGTTACACAAAGATAGGAACACAAACTCTATAGAGAGAGAGAGGAGAAAAGTTCCATAGACATAGGAACAAATGCTCGATAGAAAAGATAGGAACAAAACACTCCATTGACATAGGAACGAAATGCTTGGAACAAAAGTGAGAAAAAAGCTAGGAAGAAAAATCTCAATGGAGATATGAACCAAAAAGTCTACAGAGGAACAAAGATTCAAGGAAATAGGAACAAAAACTCGCGCAACAAATTTAGGAACAAAAGTTCCGCAAAGATAGGAACACAAACTCTATAGAGAGAGGAACAAAATTCCATGGACATAGGAAGAAACACTCGGAATAAAAGGTAGTAACAAAAAGCTGACATAGGATCAAGATGCTTGGAACAAAAATAAGGAACACACCAAGGAAAATAATCTCAATGAAGATGGGAACCAAAAAGTTAGAGGAACAAATTTTAATGGAGATAGGAACAAAAACTAGGAACAAAAACTAGGACAACAAAGTTAGAAGAAAAAGTTTCACAAAGATAGAAACACAAACTCGGACATAGAAACAAATGATCAGAATAAAAGGTAGGAACAAAAAGCTCCATTTACATAGGAACAAAATGCTTGGAACAAAAGTGAGGTTCAAAGATATGAACAAAAAGCTCAATGAAGATAGGAACCAAAAAAGTCTATAGAGGAACAAAGTTCCATGGAGATATGAACAAAAACTCGGGTAACAAAATTAGGAATAAAAGTTCCGCAAAGATAGAAAAACAAACTCTATAGAGAGAGGAACAAAGTTCCATGTACATAGGTGTCACATCCCAATTTTGGAATACCTGTTAACACAATTGTTTTGCTAATTGCTTGACAATTAAAATTTGATTGCGACAATTAAACTTTGATTGTATTTGTTTGAGTGCAACTAAACAAACTAATTATATAAACTTACATGGCTAAGAAATTGAAAACAAAATATTCAACATATTGTTCCAATGACCTTGGCAATATTTTCTAAAGTAAATATTGATCAAAGATTTTTCCAAAAACATCTTATGAATCTCATACTTGTTGAATATTATTCCAAGACCTAAATTAAGAAAGAGGAAACACTTAATAAAATTTCCCTACAAGATTATCAGAAAAAGAGGCATTCTTAAATGCTTCACCAAAATATTATCAAATGTTTTTCCAACCTTGCAAGATTAAAAACAAAGGTATTGGAGAGCATTGACTTGCTATCTCTAGTCACATAAATATTTTGGCAAAGCATTGTTAAAGAAAAGCCTAGTGCTTTATTAAATAGAAATTCCAATATTTCCAGAAACAGAAAACTAAAACAAGTTACTATTGGAAACTTTGTTAAAATGATTTGAAATTCATACCATTGCTTCCTTATATCAAATAAGGAACACACACAAGAGGAGACCAAAATTTGAATCCATTAAAGCCCTGAAAACATGGTTTTTCTCCACAGCAACATTTGGGATTTTGAACAAGTTTGTTCTACAAACTTTTTCAAAATGCCATAAAATAAATACCACATGCTCTATATCATAAATAAGGATGAAAACCAAAAGGGCACAAGTTTGTGAATAATTTAAGTTGCCAAAAACCCCTGTTTTCTTGACAGCACCTTTTTGAAATTTGAACAAGTTTGTTCTATGAAGTAACTCAAAATGACTTGAGTTTTCTACCACACAAGGAACACATCAAATAAGGAATGTGTGCCAAAAATTATCATTTTTGGAAGCTCCTAAGTAGGTTAATAAATTCAATGTCCATTTATGTAAGAATTCAAATTTGAACAACTTTGAACTACCAAGTTTATTCAATTGAGCCAATTTTCACATATGTTGTACACCTCAACTAATAAGAATTTTGGGCAAAAGGGTTTCAATTTTAGACTTTGTTTGCTTAGTGAAAACATCAATTTTCAGAGAGAAAAGGACCTATATGTAAATAACCAAGGACCTAAATGTAAGCTGAGTCACACACACCTTCTTCTTCCTGTAGCTGCAAGTTGAGGCATGGAAGCCCATGCTTCCTTTGCTTCGAGTAGAAGACTTCTAGGTGCTTAAAACCCCTCAAGTGCATCTCTACCTGCCCCCTCTCTCTCCCCCCTCGAACACACCCTCTCTCTCTCTCAAGAAAATGCCCAAACCGAAACCCTAGGTTGAGCTCGTCGTCGATTCGGCCAAATGGGAGCTCGCCGCCGGCAGCCATTGGTGCCATCATCTCCGCCTCGTCGAGTAGGACCTCGGTGCCGAAGAAATCGAGCCGAATCTCCTCGTAGTGCCCGCGCCGTCCTCGTTCTTCCCCGAGCCCGACGGAGCTCCGGCGAGGGATTCCTCCGCCCTCGAGCTTCCTCCTCCTTCTACGAGCCCTCCGTGGCGTTCATGGTGAGCACGCGGTCCTCCCCGACCATTTTTCCCTCTCCCTCTCGCCCTAAATCGTCGCCGTGCCGTGCCGCTGTCCGGCCGCCGCCGCGCGCCGTCGCCGACTGCCTTCCGGCGTCTCCCCGGAAACGAGTTCCCGCTAGGATGGTGTAACACCTGGGGTGTTACCCTAATAGGAAAGTGTTTGTTTTCTTTTTGGCTTGCATCATATGCATCACATGAGCATTGCATTCTGTTTTTCAAAACAACTCAAAATTCAAATCATTTCAATCATATGTGACATGATCCAATTGTGGTTTGGCAATTAAAATCTTGCAAACAAACTAAGTCAATAAGATTTCATCATTGTTTGAGTTAGTGGGATAACATTGTTTAAAATTCAATCTTTATGAAATGCTATGGAAAATTCAAATAACAACTTTAAAAAAACAAATAAAGTTTTCAAATCTTGGGACTTAATGTTCACACTTGCATTGATTTGTTGTTTGCAAATTAATAAAACATTTCATATAAAATAAAACCCCAAACCCTATTTGAAATTCAAATACCAATTTAAAAATCAAACTAATATTACCAATCTTGAAATCAAAAACCAAACTTGCTTTTATTTATTGTTTTGCAAATTGATAAACTTTAATTATCAACTAAACACCCTCACACCCTAATTGATAATTTTAACAAAACAACTTTAAATCATTTAGAATTTCAAATCTTGTGAAAAATAGGTTGACATTGCTTAAGTTCCTGTTTTTGAAAAGTATCCCAAATAATTACAAAGGTTAAACCCCAAAATCCTATTCTTTCTCCCTCTTTGATCTCTTGCAAAAAAAATGGAAAAGGAAAAATAAAAATAGCCTAAGAGGGAGGAGAGGGAACCAGCCCAACCCCATCCTCTCAATTTCCCCAAAGCCCACCAAACCTGCTGGCCCATACCCCTCTATCTTTTCTGTCTTTCTTCCTCAAGTCGCTGTCATCCTGTACGAACCAAGAACAGCCGTGTGATCGATCCCCACCCCATGGATGAGCTGCCGTACCAAGCTCCTTCCCCTATATCTATTCCCCCTCTTCCCCCTTGGAAACCCTAGAGCACCACCTCCAACGCCGCCATCTCTCTTTCTGTTCCCTTCCCCCGAATTTTCCTCCTTCTGCTCTGAATTTCACCTTCTGAAACTGAACCCGAACCACCGTGAGCTCACAACCGAGACCGTCGCCTTCCTCGCCGGTCACATCCACCGCGAGGAGCAGCTGGCAGTGGGAACGGAACCGCGGCAGTCCCCGGCGCCTCCCCGTCCTTTCTTCGCTTGCCGGGATCGCCAGTGGAGGCCACGCCGTGCCGGAATGCTTCCTCCGTCGCCGACCTAGCTGCTGTCCGGCGACAGCAGCCGCGCCTTCCTCGACCCGAACCACGGTGAGCAGCCGCTCCCTCCTCCCTCTTCTGTTCTGCGCGGCTCGAGTTAGCAGCACCCGTCCGTTGGTCACCGCAGCGTTGCCCTGCGGAGTTTCGTCGCCGGCCATCGAGCGCCGCGGCTGGTTGCAGTTATCTGCACCTCTGTACCTGCGCGTTTTCAGTAAAATTCAGTTAGAGGCGATACCTGAAGAATAACCCCATCCGCTGCCCATACCTAACACCAACCGCAGCTTAGCCCGATTGGTCTTGTTCCTTCAGCGCAGCGGCGCATCCAGGGTTCGAGTCCTCGCGGTAGCGAATAAACCCACCCCTTTTGT
Source organism: Alopecurus myosuroides (assembly GCA_028641055.1). Lineage (NCBI taxonomy): Eukaryota > Viridiplantae > Streptophyta > Magnoliopsida > Poales > Poaceae > Alopecurus > Alopecurus myosuroides. The sequence continues at coordinate 324,553,209 of CM054057.1, read as the reverse complement.
TTTCCCCGCGTGGCTGACAGGCAGGGGCCACCAGTCGGTGACCCTGGCTGCCACGCCAGCGCAGCGTGCCACGCTGGCCTCGCAGGCCCACAGGGCAGTGCCTGTGGGTACGCCTCCAGTGCGTATAAAACGGAATAAAAAGAAATCTGTTTTAATTTTTCTTTTAAATAACAGAATTAAGCAATAAACTTACAAATTCAATAACTTTTAATCTGTTAATCCAACAACTAAAAGTTATATATGTTTTCTGTTCAGAATTTAACAAACTTTCCAAATAACTTATTTGTGTTCTGTTTTGAATTTTCAAAATGCATTTTAAATTCAAATCCAAATAATTCAAATGCCATTTGTAATAATTCATAACTAATTATTCCTAAGTCCAAATAATTCAAATAAAATATGTTTTCCACACCATTTTAAATACTCTATTCAAATATAATTTTTTTTTTCTGGTTTGAATAATTTAAATTGCCTAAACATTTTAAATCTTGTTTAATTCAATTAAAACTTGTTTAATATTGTTTAATTCATAATTAAATAATCCAAAGTCCAATTTCCAAATGTGAAACATGTAATCCAACTAAAATTTGATAACCTTTTCAAATATCAACTTTGTTATTTGTTTTGAACACTTTAACTTGATGAAAACAACAATTGCTTGTGTGACATGCTTAAGTAACCAAATTTTCCAAACTTGATAAATCAATTCCAAACTTGTTTTATTTCCTTTTTCCTTTGCATCCATCATTGTTATTTGTTGTTATCTTGTTATCATCATGCATGCATCATTCTAACCCACTTACACATGATGCTTAGTGTTAGAACAATTAATTCAACTATAAGGCATGGGTTTGCCATATGCAATCTTTGCATATGGAATCCATTTAAACTTGTGTATCTTATCCACTAGCCTACTTTGGTGCATCTATTAAACATGTCATGCATCCATACCTTGTTCATGCTGGATCTTTTGCCGTAGTAGTAATTGTTGCATCCCGGTGTTTGTTCGAGGTTCGTTGCTTCTTCTCGGATAGGACGTTGAGATGATGTGAGCAACGACAAGTTCTGCTACCTTGCGGGATCTCAGGCAAGTATACTCACTTGCATGCCATATGGCTGCCTTTCATCACTTGTTACCGATTCTTTCCGTTGATTCTTTTCTGCTAGCCTTAGTAGTAGTTGTTTCTGTTACGAACCTATCACATGAATCCTTTAACCCTGATATTGCCTCACCTCCACTCCTATAACCTTTGCTTGAGCCCGTGTCTTACTATCTTGCTTAGGTTGTTTTGCTCGAGTCTGTTACCCGTTACTTTCTGTTATTACTTAATTATGTTCTGGGGGCTCGCTGTTAATTAATCAAACCTGTTAATTGCTAATGGTAATCATAATAAATTGATGATAAGGCACCGGCAGGAGGCCCTTTGTGGTTTTGAGGCCTGCTAGTGTCGACCCTAATAGGAAAAGGGTCTTGTCTACTGATCCATGATGAGCGCACTACCCGCATTTGGGGAGTATGGGCTCCCCCTCAGTTTGACCCGATTCGCATCTCGTCCAAATCGCCTCATTTAGTTCGGGTTTTCCATTTGCTGCATGCATGATCTTGCGAGCCCTTGGATCCCGGGTGGAACTTTCGTAGTCGGCATATAGGGGGACACGTTCTTAGAGTGCTATGAGGGTCCATTTTCTTCTGGGCTCGATTAGCCGTGCGCCCAAGGTGCTTTGGGCTTGATGCGAAGAAGGGTTGGATTGTGTTGAGTGCCCCGCTTGGTGGAGTGGCCGCTCCATCTGGCGGGATATTCATGAGTGTCGGTTACTATGGTGCAACCCTGCAGGGATAATCTTCTCGAGAAGCCGTGTTTTCCGCGGTTATGGATTACTTGGTGAAAGTACTGGCTAACAAGTACTCAGGACAACTTCAACATAATGATCAACCATGTTTCACCCAATGATTAACGACTTGACTAGTAATAGGTTATTCACACAATAACTTGACTCATCTTTAATACCACGGTGTGAGTTATCCTCGGATTGCTTCTTTGGCTAAAGGGGCGAGATCCAGGATGGGTTTGTTTGATGTTATCTTTCTGTTGGTTACCAATCCTCGATCTTATCCCCTTTCTGTTAGTTGGAAGTTGTAGTTTTCCCTCTGTAGTTGGTTAGTGCAGCCTGCTGTCAATTATTTGCAATAACCCCTTCCTCTCCGTTGATCCTAAAGTATTTGTATCTTGTGATGACTGGCTACTCCGGTAACTTGTGAGTATGGGTCTTATTCCCCTTGCCAGTACTTAACCGTACTGACCCACGAATCTCTTTCGTGGCTGCAAATTCCAAATTGCAGTCAACAGGTTTGAAGTCTGACGACGTTAGCTTGGGAATCCCTCCGGCTTGGCCTGGGCAGGGATTGGACGCCTTCGGTTATCTTGAGGACTCTTAGTCCAATTTGGATCTTGTCCGTAGACGGACGTTTGTTTCTTCCGCTGTTATTCGGATCTTTGTATTGTATCAGTTGTAACCCCGGCTCGTTTGAGTCATCTTGTATCTATCTGTTTCTGTTGTAATTGTGGATTATTCGTGAACTATTGTAATGTTATCATAACTGGCAACCTGGAATCGGTTATTATGCGGATTTGGCGGGAATGCTGAAATCTGCATAGTGCCCGACCTCGGGGCGTCACAAATGGTATCAGAGCCTTGGTTCCGATTCCCGATATTGTTTCGATACGAATGGTTATCAAAGCAACGGGTCCGCAAAGCCTGTAGGATAACCTCGCTAACGGTCGTTGTTTCTAGAGTGTCAAAAGCTATTTCTGCTAAACTATTTTGGAAAAACATCTCAATAGGATTCTGGTTTTCTCCTTACCCCTATTCTATTTCCCCTCCCATCTTATTTGTTTTGGTGTCTCCCCTCTTGTCTATCTTTCAAAGTGTTAGGATCCTACGTGGGTGGACGTTTCCTGAGCCTTTAACCTAATAGGTTCGATCATCGGAAGATTCCTGGTGGAAGAACATCGTCGTCAGCCCGAGCAAGAATCTCTTGTTAGTGGTGTCGAGGAGATCAACCGGAAGCACGAAGAATCGATAGTCTAACTTCTTTCCCCTCCCGGGTTAGCAGGTGGATTGCGAGGGCACAATCCCTTGTTAGTGGTGTCGTCTGTAACACCTGGGGTGTTACCCTAATAGGAAAGTGTTTGTTTTCTTTTTGGATTGCATCATATGCATCACATGAGCATTGCATTCTGTTTTTCAAAACAACTCAAAATTCAAATCATTTCAATCATATGTGACATGATCCAATTGTGGTTTGGCAATTAAAATCTTGCAAACAAACTAAGTCAATAAGATTTCATCATTGTTTGAGTTAGTGGGATAACATTGTTTAAAATTCAATCTTTATGAAATGCTATGGAAAATTCAAATAACAACTTTAAAAAAACAAATAAAGTTTTCAAATCTTGGGACTTAATGTTCACACTTGCATTGATTTGTTGTTTGCAAATTAATAAAACATTTCATATAAAATAAAACCCCAAACCCTATTTGAAATTCAAATACCAATTTAAAAATCAAACTAATATTACCAATCTTGAAATCAAAAACCAAACTTGCTTTTATTTATTGTTTTGCAAATTGATAAACTTTAATTATCAACTAAACACCCTCACACCCTAATTGATAATTTTAACAAAACAACTTTAAATCATTTAGAATTTCAAATCTTGTGAAAAATAGGTTGACATTGCTTAAGTTCCTGTTTTTGAAAAGTATCCCAAATAATTACAAAGGTTAAACCCCAAAATCCTATTCTTTCTCCCTCTTTGATCTCTTGCAAAAAAAAAATGGAAAAGGAAAAATAAAAATAGCCTAAGAGGGAGGAGAGGGAACCAGCCCAACCCCATCCTCTCAATTTCCCCAAAGCCCACCAAACCTGCTGGCCCATACCCCTCTATCTTTTCTGTCTTTCTTCCTCAAGTCGCTGTCATCCTGTACGAACCAAGAACAGCCGTGTGATCGATCCCCACCCCATGGATGAGCTGCCGTACCAAGCTCCTTCCCCTATATCTATTCCCCCTCTTCCCCCTTGGAAACCCTAGAGCACCACCTCCAACGCCGCCATCTCTCTTTCTGTTCCCTTCCCCCGAATTTTCCTCCTTCTGCTCTGAATTTCACCTTCTGAAACTGAACCCGAACCACCGTGAGCTCACAACCGAGACCGTCGCCTTCCTCGCCGGTCACATCCACCGCGAGGAGCAGCTGGCAGTGGGAACGGAACCGCGGCAGTCCCCGGCGCCTCCCCGTCCTTTCTTCGCTTGCCGGGATCGCCAGTGGAGGCCACGCCGTGCCGGAATGCTTCCTCCGTCGCCGACCTAGCTGCTGTCCGGCGACAGCAGCCGCGCCTTCCTCGACCCGAACCACGGTGAGCAGCCGCTCCCTCCTCCCTCTTCTGTTCTGCGCGGCTCGAGTTAGCAGCACCCGTCCGTTGGTCACCGCAGCGTTGCCCTGCGGAGTTTCGTCGCCGGCCATCGAGCGCCGCGGCTGGTTGCAGTTATCTGCACCTCTGTACCTGCGCGTTTTCAGTAAAATTCAGTTAGAGGCGATACCTGAAGAATAACCCCATCCGCTGCCCATACCTAACACCAACCGCAGCTTAGCCCGATTGGTCTTGTTCCTTCAGCGCAGCGGCGCATCCAGGGTTCGAGTCCTCGCGGTAGCGAATAAACCCACCCCTTTTGTTTTCCCCGCGTGGCTGACAGGCAGGGGCCACCAGTCGGTGACCCTGGCTGCCACGCCAGCGCAGCGTGCCACGCTGGCCTCGCAGGCCCACAGGGCAGTGCCTGTGGGTACGCCTCCAGTGCGTATAAAACGGAATAAAAAGAAATCTGTTTTAATTTTTCTTTTAAATAACAGAATTAAGCAATAAACTTACAAATTCAATAACTTTTAATCTGTTAATCCAACAACTAAAAGTTATATATGTTTTCTGTTCAGAATTTAACAAACTTTCCAAATAACTTATTTGTGTTCTGTTTTGAATTTTCAAAATGCATTTTAAATTCAAATCCAAATAATTCAAATGCCATTTGTAATAATTCATAACTAATTATTCCTAAGTCCAAATAATTCAAATAAAATATGTTTTCCACACCATTTTAAATACTCTATTCAAATATAAAATTTGTTTTCTGGTTTGAATAATTTAAATTGCCTAAACATTTTAAATCTTGTTTAATTCAATTAAAACTTGTTTAATATTGTTTAATTCATAATTAAATAATCCAAAGTCCAATTTCCAAATGTGAAACATGTAATCCAACTAAAATTTGATAACCTTTTCAAATATCAACTTTGTTATTTGTTTTGAACACTTTAACTTGATGAAAACAACAATTGCTTGTGTGACATGCTTAAGTAACCAAATTTTCCAAACTTGATAAATCAATTCCAAACTTGTTTTATTTCCTTTTTCCTTTGCATCCATCATTGTTATTTGTTGTTATCTTGTTATCATCATGCATGCATCATTCTAACCCACTTACACATGATGCTTAGTGTTAGAACAATTAATTCAACTATAAGGCATGGGTTTGCCATATGCAATCTTTGCATATGGAATCCATTTAAACTTGTGTATCTTATCCACTAGCCTACTTTGGTGCATCTATTAAACATGTCATGCATCCATACCTTGTTCATGCTGGATCTTTTGCCGTAGTAGTAATTGTTGCATCCCGGTGTTTGTTCGAGGTTCGTTGCTTCTTCTCGGATAGGACGTTGAGATGATGTGAGCAACGACAAGTTCTGCTACCTTGCGGGATCTCAGGCAAGTATACTCACTTGCATGCCATATGGCTGCCTTTCATCACTTGTTACCGATTCTTTCCGTTGATTCTTTTCTGCTAGCCTTAGTAGTAGTTGTTTCTGTTACGAACCTATCACATGAATCCTTTAACCCTGATATTGCCTCACCTCCACTCCTATAACCTTTGCTTGAGCCCGTGTCTTACTATCTTGCTTAGGTTGTTTTGCTCGAGTCTGTTACCCGTTACTTTCTGTTATTACTTAATTATGTTCTGGGGGCTCGCTGTTAATTAATCAAACCTGTTAATTGCTAATGGTAATCATAATAAATTGATGATAAGGCACCGGCAGGAGGCCCTTTGTGGTTTTGAGGCCTGCTAGTGTCGACCCTAATAGGAAAAGGGTCTTGTCTACTGATCCATGATGAGCGCACTACCCGCATTTGGGGAGTATGGGCTCCCCCTCAGTTTGACCCGATTCGCATCTCGTCCAAATCGCCTCATTTAGTTCGGGTTTTCCATTTGCTGCATGCATGATCTTGCGAGCCCTTGGATCCCGGGTGGAACTTTCGTAGTCGGCATATAGGGGGACACGTTCTTAGAGTGCTATGAGGGTCCATTTTCTTCTGGGCTCGATTAGCCGTGCGCCCAAGGTGCTTTGGGCTTGATGCGAAGAAGGGTTGGATTGTGTTGAGTGCCCCGCTTGGTGGAGTGGCCGCTCCATCTGGCGGGATATTCATGAGTGTCGGTTACTATGGTGCAACCCTGCAGGGATAATCTTCTCGAGAAGCCGTGTTTTCCGCGGTTATGGATTACTTGGTGAAAGTACTGGCTAACAAGTACTCAGGACAACTTCAACATAATGATCAACCATGTTTCACCCAATGATTAACGACTTGACTAGTAATAGGTTATTCACACAATAACTTGACTCATCTTTAATACCACGGTGTGAGTTATCCTCGGATTGCTTCTTTGGCTAAAGGGGCGAGATCCAGGATGGGTTTGTTTGATGTTATCTTTCTGTTGGTTACCAATCCTCGATCTTATCCCCTTTCTGTTAGTTGGAAGTTGTAGTTTTCCCTCTGTAGTTGGTTAGTGCAGCCTGCTGTCAATTATTTGCAATAACCCCTTCCTCTCCGTTGATCCTAAAGTATTTGTATCTTGTGATGACTGGCTACTCCGGTAACTTGTGAGTATGGGTCTTATTCCCCTTGCCAGTACTTAACCGTACTGACCCACGAATCTCTTTCGTGGCTGCAAATTCCAAATTGCAGTCAACAGGTTTGAAGTCTGACGACGTTAGCTTGGGAATCCCTCCGGCTTGGCCTGGGCAGGGATTGGACGCCTTCGGTTATCTTCAGGACTCTTAGTCCAATTTGGATCTTGTCCGTAGACGGACGTTTGTTTCTTCCGCTGTTATTCGGATCTTTGTATTGTATCAGTTGTAACCCCGGCTCGTTTGAGTCATCTTGTATCTATCTGTTTCTGTTGTAATTGTGGATTATTCGTGAACTATTGTAATGTTATCATAACTGGCAACCTGGAATCGGTTATTATGCGGATTTGGCGGGAATGCTGAAATCTGCATAGTGCCCGACCTCGGGGCGTCACAGATGGTTCCCCGAAACGAGAGCATCGCGTAGGTGGTTTTGGATCGACGAGTGATGGCCGTTTTGCGCCGGATTGGCCTCGCCAGAGACGTCCCGCCGGCGGGTGACGCGCGCTTGACGCAGCGCTGACGCCAGCAGCGCTTGACCCGCGCGCTGGGCGGTCAAACCTGCTGGTGGGGCCGCGCATCGCCTGCGTGGCAGCCCCCATGGCGGCCTGGCCCGCGGATCAGCGTCAGAAGCTAGATCCCGCCGCAGTAACCGCAGATCTGGCCGGCCCGTTCGCAGATCTGGCCCAACAACATTTCTTTTTCCTTTTAATTTTTCCACAGAATGTACCTGTTTACTTTTGGATCAACAAGGCAATCTAAAAGATGAATTTGGCCAAACCAAAATTCACAGATGTAAAGCAACTAAATATAAACCACCTACACTTTGTATATCTACATTTGGATGAATAGATTTGAAATGAAAAATGATTTGGCAACAGGTACCAGAAACACCAAAATGAGCACCATTTTAATTTAACAACTCAGAATGAAGTGAGGCCAATTGCATTGGAAAGCCCTTGAAATTTCATAACAGTAGCAATTAACCTTGATTCCAAATTCCAAGTATTTTTGAAATGGAATGCAAATTGGTAAAACACCAGAGAGCACTTTGGTGATTTTTATAAAATTATTAAAAATGAATTTTGATGCAAACTCAACTGGATGGTCTTGTATATGTTTAGGACTATCCAAACCTAGATGGGTTTAATTTTTAGAGCATCCTAGAAAATTTTGTGGACAGATCCTTGTTTTGCATATTTCTGCCATTTTGGCATTTTAGGTAATTAAATTGTGTGATTATATTTTTGTGTTTCCATATTGCTTTCTAGCATGTAAACGTTGTGTGAACTTGTTTTCCAAGTGTTACTTAGCTATTTTAGCATGTTAGAATGTGTGGACTTGAGTTGAGAAGAAATAGGATTTATATCAATATCATATGTTTTATCCCTAGTTAAATACTTGCATAGTATTTTTGAGGGATTAATTTATGAGCAAGAACTTGGATTGTTGATTGGATCCAGTACCATGTTGGTACATATTTTGTGTTGTTATCACCTCTGCTAGCTTGCATTTGAGTTGATAGAGAAGCATGAGTAATTTAGTCATTACTATGAGAATGTTATGGAAAAATTCTCTCATGTGTAGAATTTTTAGCACAATATTTGTGGTTGAGTAGCCACATATTTTTATGTTGTATTCATAGGACCAGTAGCATTTTGATAAGGTTGTTATGAGTACTTGACCCCTAAAGTTTTCACTTGTGTGGAAATAATAGCATGAGTAGCATTGCCTTGCTTATTTTTGCACCCTATTATTTTCTGCTAGTATTGTTATTGCACTAGGTGCTAGTTTAGGTTTTTGCTAATTTTTGTCAAGTATGACCAGAGGCTTTGTGACCTCTTAATGCTTTGATATGCTAGTGGAACACCCACTGGTTTCATTGCATTTTTGGTGGAAACATTATTTCCCCACACTAGATGCATTTCTTTTATATAGTTCTCTAACTAATGAGTGCCTAGTATTTTTGCTTTGGGAATTTTTGTGATAAATGAAAATGTGTATGCTTCTGTTTTTAAGTGGTTGTAATCATGTGTGGCTTGCTAGAAAAAATCCATCTTTGGAGTGTTGTTTGATTTCTCTAGTAATGCCCTTTTTATTACTACTAGTATGTAGGAGTTGCCCTGCAAATTGATGCATTGTTTTGTTAAATGAGATATTTTTGTTAGAGAAAGTATAGATGTTTTTCACTACTGTTTTTATGACATGGACCCTCTGGTTGTATTTCAATTACTTTATTGAAATACATCCATTGGTTCTTCATGTTTGAGTAGTACTAGATTCCCTAGCATTTTTGTGTTGAATGAATTTTTCTGCCAACTTGTGTTTGGTGGATATTTGTGTATCCTTGCATGAGGACATGTTTTAATTCCCATTATGATAACATGGTTCCTTGTTTGCATTTTAGTACTTTATTTATTATGCTTGCTTGCATAGCAAATTTTTAGTAGAAACATGTCTATAAGGATTCCTCCTTTTTAGTCATTGTTTCTATTGTTCTCACTATGATAAATTGTGTGTTTTGTGATGAGTCTATTACCTTGTTACACTTATGTAGGCTCACTGATTTGTAAAAGTAACTTTTGCAAATCATGTGTCTTATTCATTCTTGATGTGAATTTAGGCTTAATAGATTAGCTATCTTGTTCTTTTTGTGGTGTGGTTGATAGACCCATTGCCATGATTATTTTTGTGCATGTTTTGTATACTTTTAGTAGTCTCACCCTTGTGAAACTAAGTTTATTTTTGGTTTATTAATATCTTGGTATGAGAGTGGCACACCCACTGAATCCATGATATTGAGGTTGTGAGATATGTTCCTCCAACCTTAAGTTGTCTGATTAAATGGCATTTCTGCCAAGTAGGTTTGTTTGATTGTTTGCCTCAATTAATAATTGTGTGATTGGTTATTATTAGATTTCCTTGCTGTATGTATTGTTATGTATGGTTGCTTGCCTTGATTGGTTCTGAATGTGTGTCCTTTATTCCTTTTACGGCGTTAGAAAACGAAGAGGAAGGAAGTGTCGTGAAGCTCTGTTTCAAGTTCCAGTCACTCCAAAACCAGGGACACAAGGAGATACCAGGCAAGCCATCCTGATGCTTGCTGATACAATACTTATCATTATCTATCATGCATGTTTTACCTCTGAAGTTTTACAAAAACTTGATTATCAAAACTATTTTTGATGTGGAATTTACTACTATACTATATTATAGGTTACTATCATGCCAGTAGTTAAACTTGGTAATACCAAGCCCATAAGCCACCATATGGTATTTATTACCATCAAATATATTAGTCCCTAAGTGGACACCCTAAAATTGTGATTCTACAAAACAAAGGCTTTACGGAAAAACCCGGAGAAAAGGCGGATCCTTGTTCTCCGGAGGAATGTGGAAGTGGTCATTTTTGAGAAAGTGGTGTTTTCAAAAATGACACATAACCTAGTCTTCGCCGGACAACCTTTACCGTACTGCCACCCTACCCCAACATGGGCAAGGGGCTTAACTTGAAGTTTGTTCTTATTAGTGTGTGCTATCTCAATGTGCTATAGGGGATGCGATCCTCTGAACCGAATGTCGTGGAGACATATAAAGTGTGGGATTAATTTTCCCTCCGGATGCATCAGTTGAGGCATCCTGGCTTGGCGGGGATTAGCTCGGTGCCGGGGATGTGGTAAAACTCAACTGAGAGATAGGCATATTCTAGCTTGAACATAGTGGATGGTTATGATCAGATACCTGATGTTTCACATACTGTTGTTACAGTCCGTGATTGTTCACGGGAGGTGTACTGGATCTGGTGGATGTGTACACCTCTACAGAGTATAACTTTTTCGAAGAAGCCGCGTCCTCGGATATGGACAGTTGAATGGCCACGTAGCTAGCATTGTGTCAATGTTTTCAAAAAGGAGTTTTGAAAGGGAAATTTTGGAAAGGAAGTGTTGAACTTGTGAAGTTCGGAAAGGAAGGAAAACGTATACCGTGGAGGTATCGTCGATGATGAAAAGCCAGATGATGTGATACAAAACAAAATGTTTTGCAAAGAAAACCTTTTCTACTCTAAGCAAGAATTCTGGAAACTGATTCCAAGAAGTTTTGCAAAGAGAAAATATTCTTTAACAAAACTTTACAAAACCTCTTGTACATGTGATATCTACAAGAGAAATAAAACTATATATTATTTTTCTTCTGAAGTATCTTCTTCAACGAAGATACAGATAAACCTGACTGCAACTGTGGTGTCATCATATATGAACACCATTGATAGTGAACCATATTTATAGCCTACCTATTCCACCATATAAGCATACTTGCATGTTGGTAAGTGATATGATGGATGTCTTGCTGAGTACATTCAAATGTACTCATTATGGTTTCGCCCCTGGTATCTACTTGCCAGACTTTGAGAAGGAGCCTCCAAAGGATATCTATGAAGAGAAGTACGGAGCTGACGACTTTGCGAACTAGGATCGTCTCCGGGTCAGCAGCCTGTAGGTTAAGGCGTGACTTGGGCTCAACTACGTTGTGTTTTATTTGTCTTCCGCTGTGTTTGATAAGTTGCCTGCCCCATGCGGCAGTTGCGTTAAACTTGATCATGTGATCATTTGTGTAATACCTTTGTGTATTCGGGTAATGGATGATGTATTTCTGTGTGCCAACTGTGTATGTTGTTCACGACTGATCTTTCTGGGATCGTGAATGTATGCATACGTAGGGTTTCAGACTGCCGGTCTGGGGTCCTTACAATAGGATCAAACACTCAGAATAAAAGATAGGAACAAAAAAACTCCATTGACATAGAAACAAAATGTTTAGAACAAAAGTGAGGAACAAAGATAGGAACAAAAATCTCAATGGAGATAGCAAACAAAAGGACTATAGGAACAAAGATTCATGTAGATGGAACAAAAACTAGGAAAAAACTCGGATAACAAAGTTAGGAACAAAAGTTCCACAAAGACAGGAACACAAACTTTATAGAGAGAAACAAAGTTCCATGCACATAGGAAAAAACACTCGGAATAAAAGGTAGGAACAAAAAGATCCATTAGAATAGGAACAAAATAATTGGAACAAGTGAGGAACAAAGTTAGGAACAAAAAAGCTCAATAAGATATGAACCAGAAAGTCTACAGATGAACAAAGTTCCATGGAGATAGGAGCAAAACTTAGGAACAAAAACTCGGTCAACAAAGTTAGGAACAAAATTTCCGCAAAGAAAATCTTAAGAAAAAACAAAAACAAGGAGAAAGGAAAGAAAAATATCGTAATGGCTGTAACTGAAACGAAAATGTAGAGCACAAGGAAAAAACATCGTAATTACTGCGAGTGAAATGAGAATGTAGCGTTGGAGAACTAGAAAAATATTGTAATGGATATAAGTGAAACGTACAAGGAAGAAATCTTGAAAAATATTAGACTGGAACAAATTTACAACGCGCAAGGAACACAAAATATAGTGACAGCTCTGAGTGAAATAAAATTTTGGCGCCCAAGAAAAAATATATTTTTAGACTAAATAAGAAAAACATGGATATGAAAACATATATTTAAATATGACCAATATTAGAAAATGAATATAAAAATAAACATAATAAACACATAACCTAGTTTAGGTGAAGAATAAGAAACTAAAACTAAGAAAAAATAAAAGAGCAAAAGGGAAAACAAAAAGGAAGAAAAAGATACATAAATATATAACACGAAAGAAGAAAAAGGAAAGAAAAAAACAACATGTACGTACACGAAGGAAGGAACGGTACCAACATGGTAAGCTAGAGACAAACGTACCTGCCATGCAAAAAAAAAGACAAATGTACCTGTGCCTTCTCGAAAGTAGAGATGAGAACCAGTTAACGGGCCGAGCCCATGATATGATTCCTTCTGCGAAATGATCGAACCAAATCGCTCGGGCGTCACAGTGTTTTCCCCAAATCAGACCTCCGCTTTTGGTTCGTTTGAAACGGTACGTGGACTGAAATCGGCCCGGACAGTGAGTTTGGGGATCCTAACGGCTCCCACGAATCAAAACGGACTCAACCAAAAAAAATTGAATTCAACTAAAATCGCTTAGAATCCTCGTCGTCAAAACGGACGGAGGCCTAGGCATCCTTGTGTCACTTAGGATGAGGTACGGAGGCGGCTGGTAGAGGTAGGCTATGCGGCGCGGCCGAAGGTGGCTATGCGGCGCGTGTGGGGCCTACGGCTACGCCCTCACTGCCGCCCAGGCTTGTTGTCCCTCGCACACATCCCACGGCGGCCATGGCGCATAGACGCCTCCCGCAACCACAATCTCTGCTGACTCGCAGAGGGCGGGGCTTGGAGGCTTTGATGGCCGCCCAGATGTCCTCGCCGTCTTCCTCCAGTGGCGCAACGGGCGCGGAAAGGGAAGGTGTCGACGCAGTAAGGGCGGGGCGTCCTCCATGTTGTCGTCGCTTGAGTTTGACTCGGCCTTCGGGGCCGAGGATTGCGGCATACGGTGGTGGTTGAGGTGCCACCCGTTGGGGAGGTGCACATCCCCCCACGGCACCGACATCCCCTCCCGCCAGAAGAGTGTGGCCACGTCCATGTTGGCGTAGACGTTGTCCTGACGGCATCGGCCTTCTAGGAGGAGGCCTCGTCGTCATTGTATTCGCGCTTCATCCAACTCAGGGTCTTAGCGATGGCCATAGCTGGGGTTTTGTTAGGGTTTGGTCGGTGGGTGGGGAGTGAGCAGTGGGGACGCGGAGTGAAGATAAGGTGGACGGGGTAGGGACGATGGCGCAGTCACATAAAAAATGATCGGTCAAAGGGATGCCAAAGGCCGCCACGTCGCTGCCATGTGGGGCGGGGAGGATGCGCCCGTGTCCGCGGACCGCCCCAAAGTTGGGTTACGCTTAGGAGGATTGGCCCCGTCCCAAACTCTTCTGGAACCCTATGAATCCAATAGATAAAATTATCGACATTATCTACTGATGTTAGAAACGTATTTCTAACATCTCGGTACATCTCATGTCCTGCGTTATCTTTCGTATAAATTGTGCCATACACCCATAATTTCTCCCTTATAGTAACTTCCCCGAAATCACTCCGATTGACACCGGCCGAACTTGTTCCTGTGACATCGTATCGACATCGAACATCTATAAAACTAATAAAAACATTTTAATTATCTCAATTAAAGGTTGACACGGTTTAAGCGTGTGACCGTAAAGACTCGATAACACACAGGCATGTCGAAAACTTACCGAACAATAATCAACAGCAGGACCGTGGACGCCCATGATGGCTCCTGTGTGTCCTCGAAGAACGAGGAAACCTTATGTAATGCCTGGGGAGTTTTCCCCAAATAGAATAAAATGATTTTATTTTTATTTTTCACATCATGGCATCATGCACAACATTGCATTTTTCTAATCCTAAAAATTATTTGTTGCTAAACCCTAATTTATTGCTATAACACTCCTCTCCCTTTTGTTTTACCAAGACCTTATTTACCTATTTTTCTACTTAATAAATGTAACAAGTTAAGGTTTAAAAATAAAAGAAATAAAATTAACAACAACAAAAAAAAGGTTAAGAGACCGGTCAGGCCAGCTTAGTCCAAACCGGCCAGCACACAAACCCACCCTAGCCCAACAGAAGCGCGCACACTACACACATTCGCGCGCCGCCAGGAGTGGGCCTCTTCCCCTTTCTCCTCACACTCTCCCTGCCTCTCCCTTCCACCCCCGCCCCCTCCCTTTGTCTAGCCGGTGAGCCGCCTTGCGGTGTCCCTCCTTGCTAGCCTGCCTCGCCGCCTCCCCCCTCCACGAGTAGCTCTACCTCCACGTCCCCGACCTCCCGCTTTCACCTGTGCAAACGGTTGCCGTCGGCCGACCTCCTGTCGACCAAGGCAGACACGCCCGCCGTTCTCCCTACCGCCCTGGGCGTATCCAAGGTCGGCCATGACATTCTTCTTCCCCGCCCTTATCCGGCCGTCGACGGCAGTGTCCTTGCCACCAGCACGTCGAGCTCCCGTCCTGCGCCATGGTCGTGGCCCTTGCCATCCAGCCCAACGTCTGCGCTCTTCTCCGGCCCCATCCTCCAACTCGATTCTGGCGCCACCATGGCCGTGCTGCTTGTGCCTCATCAAGTGCCAGCCCACCTTGGTAGTTGCCCGCAGGGACTACTACCTCTGGTGCTCCTCTGGCACATCTTCCGGTGCATGCCCTTCGTGTGTCCGTCCAAATTCCCGCAAGGGTCTCGTCGCCCCTCCGGCGGCCGTGTTGTCGTGCCCGTATTCTTGAACCATTCTTGTTGCGTGCATGTGTGCCCGTGCGCACCTTCCCAGGGTGGTGCTTCATTGCCGTGTGCCCATTGCGTGTTCATGACCGGTAAGACTAACTCTTTGTGCACACCAAGATACTCGGGAGATGTGCATGCCAAGATATTCAACAGTGCATCGACAATATCCGCAAGGAATCGTGAATGACTATCGCCGGTACGATAAGATCTTCACCGTGTCCGCTTTGTGTTGGCAGCCTTCGCGCGTGTCATGAATATCGTAACCGCCAAGATCTCCTGCATGGATGCGACGAGTACATCGACCACGACTACTCCGTCCGCTTCTGTGACGATGACCCGGAAACGACTACATCCTCTACCATCCGAAGGCACCGACTTCGACTACGGAACGAGAATGACTACTTCCACTATGCTCGTGAACGACGACCACGACTATTTCTACTACTTCGTCTATGAACGACTACTTCCACTACTTCCTCGACATTAACTACTTTCTCTGCGCATCGAAGACATCGGCGTTGAACCCGAATCCTCTTTCCAACGTGCAAACCCCAAACCCTATCCCCTATACCTATATGCCCTATTTTTAGAAATTTCACATGTGTTTTAAATGTTTGTCTCATACATGTTGCATTGCATCTTGTGGGTGCGAGTAATAATAATATCACCTATAATTAATCATGTAGTTAGTTGGGTAATTAAATAATATTGCCGTATTCCATTTAATCTTGTATAGCTCACATGTGAATTATTCTCGTTGTTTATCAAGATAAAATTTGTTGGGTAGCAAAATAGCTTGAACATTACACTTAAATTGTTTGGACTCCGGTTCCATTTAATATTTCCTAGGTTGCATTTCGTATGTCATGCATGTAAATTAGGAACATTGCTGGATCTTTTGTCTCGGTAGTAAGTGTCGCACCTTCTGCTTCTTCTAGTGCTTCGTTTCTTCTCGGATAGGACGTTAAGATGATGTGAGCATCGACAAGTTCTTCTTCCTCTACGAGCTGGATTCCATGCAAGGTTTACTCATTTGCTACCTATGGATGTCGTTCCTCACTTGTTACGGGCGCTTTCCGTTGTCTTTATTCTAACCTTATAATTCGATGCCTGTGTCTCGATCCTATCATATGTTTACCTTGCAGTCATGATATAGCCTTATTCTTCACACCCTATTAACACGTTGCTTGTTTACTTGTTGTCGATGTGTCGGAGTTTCTTGCTTAGGTTTCTTGCGCTCGCGTCCTATTGTTCGTTATCTTGTCACCTGACTAGTATGATAGGTTGGTTTAACCTAATTAAGTGATCTTAATGCTTGGGGTCATAATATTTTGAATTCCAGATAAGGCACCGGCGGGAGGCCCCTCGAGGTTTTTGGTCCCTCTAGTGTCGTTTTAGGAAAAGGTTCTTGTTCTTTGATCCAAGAATGAGCGCGCTAACCACATCGTGGGACCTATGGGAATCCCTGCAACCTATTATCCTCGCTGCACTCTTGTCCAGGATACCACAACGTAGTTCGGGCTTTCCATTTGGCGTACGCACAACACCAATTCTGCAGGTACGATGGCAACGATGTTGAGAATGATGATGGTATGTTACCGATGTACGCACACTTATACAGGTCTTTGCGGTACGTGTGAACGGACAGTTCCGGCTAGGTTTGACCTGTCTTGCATGTAGTCGCAAATGAATGGGTCCGCGTCGAAGCATTGGCCGGACTCTCGATGGGGTTCCAACCTATCTTGGTGGCTTCCTGGACCTGTTTGTGGTGAGGTGAAGTGTTGTGCCGATAGTCTCGTGATAGTTTCGGTGTGTGTGGCTACGTAGCGCGCCCTTGCAGGGTCAAATCTTTTTGAGAAGCCGTATCGTCCGCGGTTATATGACGATCTTGGAGGAACTGCTGGCTAAAAAGAGTCAAATAACTTACACCTAATAATATTTGTTAACATATACGATAACAAGATCACTATTTCAACATGTGTCAGTTTTTCTTGGATTGCTTTCTGGCTTAATCCTGAATGGGTTTAGTTCTTGGTGAGTAGTTTTAGTTGTTTTCGTCGCGCGCGCTCATCCCTTTCTAATAGACGGGAATTGTAGCATGTCTCTGTAGATTGCTTATTGCCGCCCGATGCAGCTTCATTACAACAACATCTTCCTTTGTACCCGAAGTATTTGTATCTTGTGATGACTGGTTGCATTGGTATGTTGTGAGTATTGTTTGTTGTCTTGTTGGTGCGATTCAAATTACCGACCCCGGGATTCGGGGTTGTATTCACAATACAGCTGACAGGTTTGAAGTTGGGAATCCCTCTGTCTTAGCCTGGGCAGGGATTGGACATCATCGTTTATCTTCAGGACTCTTAGTCCCATTTGTATCTTATCTGTAGTCAGATACTATTTCGTTTTCCGCAGTTATTGGATCTTTATATTGTATCAGTTGTATTCTTGACTCGTCCGAGTTGTGATATTCTACTGTTGTTGCTGATTATTTGTGAACTGTTGTAATGATACCACAAATGACAACCCGGGATCGGTATTATGTGGATTTGGGCGGGAACGCTGAAATCCGCATAGTACCCGATCCCGGGGTGTCACACCTTACAACTTACTCTTTTCACTTATTCTCTTAAATCCACGATACAAAAAGATATCATGAGTTGAGACTATGTGATTCGTCCGATCAAACTGTTTGATCATAACACATATAGAACTCGTTACCGATATCGTCATCTTTTCTCATCCATATCCCTAGTGTCCTTGTGATAAATCACACTATGTCTAGCCAGACGATTGGTTGACATTGGTGATACGGAGAGGCCTAGAGTGTGTACCTCTCTATCGTCTAGAAGAGTTAAGTACTAGTATTGAACGATGTCAGTTCCATTATACTTTCTAGATTATACAAAGTATGACTTTTGATCATGCGGTCACTAGATATTCTCATAGTATAGAAATTATAGTCAATGACAATTTCATATGTACTTTGCTAAATACATTACAATTGTTTAGTCTCTTTTAGCAACAACATATACTTGGGCCGATTCACTACTAATGTTAACCTAACAATAAACTCTTATGTTTTCCTAAACTTTTTATCAAGCCCATGACCGGGAAAACATGATCATCTCACAAACCATAAGCTAATCTTAGAGACAAGATTAGGAACTCTTATTTGTTTCTTAGCAATAAAGAGTATAAATTATGACTTTATGGAAGCCGTAGATAAAAGAATGTTGGATATACATGCTTTAGATGAATTAAGAAATGAGGCGTATGAAAGTGCTCGACTGTTCAAGGAAAAAGTTAAAATGTGGCATGGTAGAAAAATACATTAAAAAGAGTTTACTCCAGGTAGTAAGGTTATACTATTTAATTCTCGACTCAAGTTGTTTCCAGGAAAACTCAAGTTCAAATGGGAAGGACCATATGTGGTGGAGCATGAATTCAATTCAGGAGCTGTAAAATTAAGAGGCACGAAGGATACTTGGATCATGAACGGTCAGCGTCTTAAATCCTACTTAGCATTTGAATAGAAGACTACTGAGGTAATTAATATCGTGACTCCTGAAGAGTACCTCTCCTACACATACGGTAAAGATCTTGGTTTTCGGGTTTCACTGAACCAAGTCTTATGGACTAAGTTTCTACCTTTTTGCTCTGAAAATTTATTCTGCAAATGTAGGGAATTTCAACGAACATTTGATATGCATGGAATTTCAATGAAAAATTATTCTACTAAGAGTACCTCTCCTACACCGTGATGTCACCGTACTAGGGCGCTCGTCAAAAGCTTCTGATATGAAGGGAATTTCAACGAACATCAGTACGGTTACCAATATGGTCAATATTCATCGTATTGATGGTCGTTAAGCTATCCAAAAAATTGCACTTTGAAACGATTTTTTTTCGTATTTCTTATTATTTAAAAAAAGGGTGTTCAACTCGGTTAGAGCAACCAGTACGTTCGCTGGTACAGTAAGCCCCAACCGTACCAGAGGTTCTCGTATGCTGGTTTCTCCCCGACTCACGTTTATTTATTCCCAAAGCTAACCCTAACTTTTGTATCTACTGCTTCTTCTTCTTAGATCCATTTTTCACATGCATGCCCTATATTCAAGCCACACAATGCAGCCATCCAAGCAAATCTGGGTAGTTAAAGGATCTGAAGAAAGAAGGAAACCACCGATGCCATCAAAGAAGGGAGAAGGTGAGAGCTCTTCGAAGGGCATAACCACTACGGTCGTTCCTCTTCCCTATCGTTACCGACAAGTAATATTTTCTCATTCCCATGATATAACATCCTTGTGATCATATCACGTGCTTGCAAGCGGTGTCGATGTGATATCATCGAGAGGGCCCAGAGTATCTCTCTCCGTCATTTTGGATGGACAAATCCCACTCTTGATCCATGATCCTCAACTAATACTTTCTGAATACCTAACGGCACCTTTATAGTCACCCTGTTACGGTGTGACGTTTGATGACATCAAAGCACCCTTCCGGTATCAGTGATTGACATGATCTCATGGTCTAAGGAATAAGTTACTTCATATGTTTGATATAACAATGTAAACCTAACGACTTGATCGCATTGCTATATACACTTTGGGTATATGTTCATCACATCACTCTTCTAATGACATGACCCCGTTATTAACAACATCCAATGTTCATGATCAGGAAACCTTGATCATCTATTAATCAACGAGCTAGTTAAAAGAGAGGCTTTACTAGGAACCATTGTTTGTTCATTAAACACACATGTATCAACGTTTCTGGTTAATACAATTCTAGCATGAGAAATAAACATTCATCATAAACAAGGAATAAGATAATAACCATTTTATTATTGCCTCTCGGGCATATTCCCTTCAGTCTCCCACTTGCACTAGAGTCAATAATCTAGTCTGTAAGCACTTAACACATATGGCGTTCCAGTGTTATTACCATGCTTCGCATGTGGTAAACATCATCAAAAAGATCTGAACTGTTCAGGTCCTATTGTATTTGCATGTTCTTTGCGTCTACACGCATCACTCATTCTCTAATGAGATGGCTTTGTATATATATGGTCAATTGGTGAAATCTTAATTCCTCAACTTAAATCGATGTCACTAACATTGTGAAAATGTAGCTTCATAGTGTTAGCATTCTTGGAAATTCACCAAGTTCTGGTGATACCTTAATTCCTCAGCTTAAACTAATGTTACTAACATTGTGAAAATGTAGCTTCATAGTATCAGCATTCTTGGAAATTCACCAAGTTCAATAGAACTCCTTGACACAAAATACGCTTATTATCAGTTGTCAACACAACGATATATTTTAGCCTTTGTTGTAGTATCTGTCACAATATTTTAATTTTGAAACTCTTTCAAATCCAGCATGGAACTTTCTTCCAGCCTATTGTGCTACCCTTCATCACGTATTTTAATTGAGATAAAAATATTTGAATAGATGACAAGACTATTAGTGTAACATATTACAACTAATATTTTGTCATTACTTCATAGGAAAACATATCCTTATCATTTCTAAAATGACACAAGCATCTCTCCCACTGTTGTCTAATCATCATACGAATTATCCTTCTATAACATTTTATAGCATAGGATTCATCTGGTTGTGTACATAGAATGGAAACATGACTTAGAAATCTCAATTTCAATGATGCTCGTCATGTGTCAAAACACTTGAATCTTGCTCGATTATTTTCCATGTGACAAGAACTCCTTCTTGTCATTTCGATATTGACTTACTTCAATATTTCATCTATGTAATTTGGCTTCAACTATATCAGGCGATCTAATCCATCTCTTATAGATATCGATGCCCAATATCTTTTAAGCCTTTCATCAATAAGAAAATCTTAACCGTGTTAATTTAAAATACATATTTTCCAATCAACCATATGTCATCTACATAAAGTATTGAAAATATGTCATAGCTCTCCCACTTAATTTCTTGTAACTCTACAAGCATGTTTATCGTTCATGATGGAATCAAACTATTTGGATAACTTCATTAAGGTAAAGATTTCAACTTCGTTATGCTCTATTCAACCATTGAAGTGTGCATACCTTTCTAGCAACCTTTCGAATTTTACAAAACTCTCAGACTGTGTCAAGTACACATCCTCTATCAAATTTCCTCGAGAGAAGAGTTGGTTTTGTTATTCAACTGCCATATCATAATATGTAACTTTTGCTAGAACTATCCGCAAAGACTAAAACATCACTACGAAAGATCAAAATCTTGTAGTAGTCAACTCATTGAACTTCGTCGAAAACAACTTTTCGATAAGTACAACTTTCAAAGGATGTTAAAATCCATGTCTTCGTTGCTATATAGACCCTTTTTCTATCGTTAGGCAGCATGCCTATCGAAAGGACTACCAAGTCACATACTTGATATACATACAAGGATACTATGGCGGATATAATGACTCACAGTCAATTTTACGAAGTCAGGGCCCATCATTTGCTTCCTTTATAAGGTCCAGGTCCTTTTGTTGTCAAAACAACACTTTACTCTTAAACCACAAGTTGGTATAAGTACAAAGTTTTAGTTCTTTTGTGGTTCAGTACGAAAACTCATTCGAAATATCTACAACACATGTAGTGCCTTCTACTTTGTCAAAATAGCAAACCCCGGAACAACTTCCAGTGCTGCGCTACTCTTGACATGATAACGAAGATTCTCTAATCTCGTTGAGTTTGTACTGTGCTCCCACTCACTTATTTCGCAAGAACTACTTTCTCGAGAAATCAACCCTTTCTGACAAACAACATTTGTCTTTTGGTTCGGTGATAAGAGAAATACCCAATGTTTAATTTGGGATAACCTTATAAACATATATTTATCCTATTTTGGTTGTAAACATTTTACACATACTATGCATACGAAAACTTAAGAAAATGACAATTCGGGTCAATACCCAAACCATATCTTATATGTTGTCAATTTCAACGGATCATGATGGTGCTCTTTTCAGTGTAAAAGCGGTTGTCCTTAATGTATAAACTACAAAATTATAACGGCAATTTTATTAATCTTACCATGTCAAACAAGGTTTGATTTTGTCTCTCGAACACTCCAAACTAATGTGGGGGTAATTCGAGTAATATAAGTTGTAGAACAATTTTGCAACTTCTCAGATGTTTTGCTAAACTTGTAACTCAAACTGTATCCTTTATGATCCAATCATAAATACTTGATTATCTTGTTACATTGATTTTACTTCATATTAACAACCTTTTGAACCAATTCAAAATGTCAAACTCCGTTCTCTTTAAATAGATATACTCACATATCTACTCAAATCATCGACATAATTTTATGAAGGAAAAATTAATCCACCATACATGACTACACATAATGGATTATATACATCAATATGTATACTCTCCACTAAATTAGTCGTCCATTCTACTTTGGCCTATGAACGGAATCTTAGTCATCTTTTGGAAGAGGTCTCACAAGCGTCAATTTATTCAAAACAAAATGACTCCAGAAGTCCATCAATATGGAGTTTCTTCATGTTTTCCTTTCCGATACGAACTAAAATGGTGGTGTCACAATTTAAGTGAAACTCTTTACGTCTTGCAACGTTTAGCATTTAGTCTTATAGATGTTTACTTCACCAACATGATTTATATTAACATATCCATCAATTATGGAATATGGTCATAGTTTGAACAATCTCATTTGTTCTCACAAAAGACTAGAACAAAATAACAACTTATTAAGTTCTTAAAATAAATCTTAGATGTTTGGTTTGATACGACAATGAACACAATAACACTTTATTTCTGTTCTTGTCATAATCGATTCCACATCTATTACTAGTTCCTTTAGGCCCTTGTATTTATTGCATTGCGTTTCTTTGTATGACAACTCATACCAACCAATGTGGTATCAAAATACCCAAAAATACTTTGTTAACTAGTAATACATCTATAACTTGTATATCAAGCATATACTCTTGAGCTGGACTTTTCCAGTTATCTTCTTTTTCTGTCATATATCTTTTTGTAATTCTATTTTCAATATTCCCTTTCCTTTATAGAAGAATCATTCAACATCAAACAATGCTAGTCGTACCAGCTCATTTTCTTTGGCGTGTTAGTCATATACTATCACCCATTGAGTCATACTTTGAGTTTGATTGTTCTACTAATATCACCATATTAATAGTATTCTTCCAGATTCCACTCTTAGAAATCTCCAAGTAAGGTAAACGACTTTACCCATACTTTTAATCCATACTATCATAACAATTTTATGATTAAGCTACTATAGCTCGAAGGAAGGAATTTAGAGGATAATTTTTAGTGCCCAATTTCTTGGAATATTCAAACGCCTAACATCTTCAATCATTGCATATATTCAAATAATATAAGCATACATTGTCACGCTAAATTATACTCAGTCATGTTGCCACAAATAAGTTTCTAGATATCAATATATCTTTCACTTGATTGTTTGTGAAAACAACTCTTTTCAGTTCCTAAATCACCTTGATCAACAAAACATTCTTTTGAAGATAGAGTAATATGGAAGCAACCATGACTCTGGATTCTAAGTAGGAATTGGTTGCTCTCTAGATCAGTCAATCATTAATCATATGGAGCTAGGTAGAAAATACCGAAAATCTACAATAGGATTCAATTTTAAATTTCACTAATACGATACCAATCTTAAATGATTTTTACCAGATCATAACAGTTATATCTCAATTAACAATCTAAGTGTAAGGTAGTTATGTGGATGCCAATGAATACTACAATTTGTGCAAATTCACTTTGATTGGTTGTTCATGATAAATAAGTTCAAGTTA
The DNA here is from genome assembly GCA_028641055.1 of Alopecurus myosuroides. Lineage (NCBI taxonomy): Eukaryota > Viridiplantae > Streptophyta > Magnoliopsida > Poales > Poaceae > Alopecurus > Alopecurus myosuroides. Next base: position 324,529,085 of record CM054057.1, on the reverse strand, counting down.
ATTCAAAATTATGCCATGAACTCCCACTCAAAAACAACATCCCTCTTAGTCGTCTTTAGTGATTACACAAACCAAATTGACTACACCAAAACCGATCATCACGTGATATGATGTAGCTTCAAAGGCGAACATCGACATGTTCATCATATCATCCATATGACTCATGCTTTACCTTTCGGTTACGTGTTCCGAGGCCATGTCTGTACATGCTAGGCTCGCCAAGTAGAACCATAGTATTGCGTGTGTTTCAAGGCCATGTCTGTACATTCTAGGCTTGAAAACACCCGTTCTATGCGAACGTTGAGTCTGTCACACCCGATCATCACGTGGTGTCTCGAAACGACGAACTTTCTTAACGGTGCATACTTAAGGAAGAACACATTATTATCTTGATATTAAGTGAGAGGGATCATCTTATAATGCCACCGTCGCTATCTAAGCAAAACAAGATGCATAATAGGATTAACATCACATACATCACATGTAAGGATAACGTGATATGATATGGCCCTCCTTGAACTTGATCTCCATCATGTGCATTATGGTATGATCTCTATCATTCCACCGGCGTGGTACCAAGTACCATGGCACCCCAATCTTGATTGTTCATCAATAATAAGACAACCATATGGATACCTTCTAGTATATCAATAATTTACAAAATAGATCATCTCATAATCAAATTTGTAACATTAACCATATCACATCACATGCCCAACAAAAACTAGTTAGACGCTTCTAATTTATTTTTGCATATTTTACGTGGCTTAGGGCTTTCGAGGATAGAACCGTTCATACCTACGAACATCAACCACAACGTTGATAAACACATTTTTAACAATCCTTTGTAGATAAGATCTTAACTATAGTAGGAGAAACAGACACCCGCAAGCCACTTATGCAATACAAGTTGCATGTCAGTTGTGAAACAAGTCTCATGTACGTGGACATGTAAGGTTAGTCCGGGCCGCTTCATCCCACTATGACACTAATATCATAAAATAATAAAGGAGGTAATAACATGATCATCAACGCCCACATACACCTATGTGTTCTACCCGTACAAAACATCTACGCATAGATCCGGCTCTGATACCACTGAAGGGGTCGTTGCATAGAAAACAAAAAAATTCCTACGCGAGAGACACCCGAAAGGCCAAGATCAAATCTAGGAGACGAAGTGCAACATGCAAAGAGAGGGTTAAGGAGAACACATACCCTCGAAGACACAAAGCGGTACGAGATCAAATCTCGTTGTTGTCGTAGTAGTACTCACACCGATCCCGATAGCGAGAAGATGTGCACCGCAATCCGGTGGTGCCTCCGTGATCGGTCACACGTACGGTTGATGACGACATACGTTCCCTCGATCCAGCGGGGCGCGGAAGTAGAGGATCCCTCGGAACTCCAGCAGCACGACGGCGTGGTGGTGAAGAATCCCACGGTCAGGGCTTCGCCAAGCCGGAGATCATGGAATGGAGCAGCGGGTGGAGAGGAAATGAGGTGGGCAAGTGTGTCGGGAGAGGGAGGTCCAACCCCTCTTTATATAGGAGGGGGCAGCCACGAATTTTTGGTGCCTACACCTCTCCCCTCATCATGTGGGTGGAGTCTCCACTCAACCCACTCATTCTCCCATCAATTCCCACTCAAAATTCCAAGGGTTTTCTTTAATAAATAAATAAAACAATTTCATTTATTTATTTTAATATTTTTTAATCCTGTTAACAAACATTAACACTTACCCCCTTGAAATATTTGTTAATCAAACATTAACATATACCACCTTGAACTATTTGAATATTCCCCGAAACAATTTCGGTGCTGCTCAAAACATTCTTCGTTGTTCTGTATCCTCTTAAATGCGTCATCGAACCTTAAGTGTGTCACCCTACGGTTAGCGAATACGATAGACATGATCGAGACTCCTCTCCGATCAATAATCAACAACGGGATCTGGAGATCCGTGATGACTCCTATATATTCAACGATGACTCTCGTGATCGTGTGAACCATCAACGTCGTGACTATTTCCCTTTGTATCACGATATTTTACTTGTCCGAGATTCGATCATTGGTATCAACCATACCTTGTTTCAATCTCGTTACCGACAAGTACTCTTTTCTCGTTCCCATGATATAACATCCTCGTGATCATATCATGTGCTTGCAAGCGGTGTCAATGTGATATCACCGAGAGGGCCCAGAGTATATCTCTCCGTCATTTTGGATGGACAAATCCCACTCTTGATCCATGATCCTCAACTAATACTTTCCGAATACCTGATGGCACCTTTATAGTCACCCTGTTACGGTGTGACGTTTGATGACATCAAAGCACCCTTCCGGTATCAATGATTGACATGATCTCATGGTCTAAGGAATAAGTTACTTCGTATGTTTGATATAACAATGTAAACCTAACGACTTGATCGCATTGCTATATACACTTTGGGTATATGTTAATCACATCATTCTTCTAATGACATGACCCCGTTATTAACAACATCCAATATTCATGATCAGGAAACCTTGATCATCTATTAATCAACGCGATAGTTAAAAGAGAGGCTTTACTAGGAACCATTGTTTGTTCATTAAACACACATGTATCAACGTTTCCGGTTAATACAATTCTAGGACGAGAAATAAACATTCATCATAAACAAGGAATAAGATAATAACCATTTTATTATTGCCTCTCGGGCATATTCCCTTCAAAGCCCGCACGACAAAAGAGGTGTACCACTGAATCCCTACAAGTATAATCTCACAATTATGTCTTCTAGACCCGCTTTGGGCCCTTCACCCTTAAAACCTAAGGGAGAGTGTTCGGATGGGATGAGGGAGAAAATCAATGAGTTAGAAAAAGTTTCTCAAGCTTGTGTTAGTAATGTTGGAGAGGGATTTAATGTCTATTGGATGATGATTAAAGACCTTGAAAATCAGGTCTCTCACATCAAAGACCCAATGTGAAAATGATATTGTCTTTAATCTGTGGCAAGAAATCCCCAATTGGGGAGTTCTTGCAACAGATCAAAGACAATGTGCATTTCACATTGGGTCTTTCATGTGTGGCATGTATTTCCTAATGTGGGTCCTAATGAAAAACCCAATTGGGTATAGCTTGGCATAGATCATACATGCATGTCCTAGTCCTCTATCGATCTACTACAGCGACTAAGAAAAAACGATAATCTACAAAAGCAATACTGAAACAACATGCAGAACACATATACAACTACGATGATGCGGGTCAGGAGCATACATATCAGGTTAGGAGCCTTCCCCTTGGATGAATATGTCGATGCGCGTGTCTGAGGAGGTGGGGGAGGAGGATCCGGTGCAGAAGTAGAGGCGAAGGCGACCGACGGCAGCAGCTACTGGTTCGCCGATGGGTAGCACGGTCACGGGTTGAATCCCGGCGGCGGTCCTAGCGGCGGGCTTGTACCCTCCCCCTCCGCGTTGGGGAGAAGCACCTCTGCGCGGAGCCGATTTGGTCTGCCACCGTATAGCGCTGATGCCTTGGGGGCTTGTTGTTTGTTAGGTTACTCCAAGCATAGAGTTTGATCTATAACAATGGCAAGCTTTCCCTTGAAATTAACTAAGGTTATCGAATCCAGGAGGACACGGAGGTTCTTTAGAAGGTTGTCAGCGCGCAACTGACGTGGAACTTGCGCACAAACAAACACACTACTTTGCCCCCAACGAAACAGAGAGGTTGTCAATCTCTCCGGTCTTGATGAAAACAAAAGGATTAAACACATGGTGTAGAAAACAATGATGATTGTATGAAACGGTAGAGAACAATATGATTGCAGTAGGTGGTTTAACAGTATGAGGAAAATGGACCGGTGTCCATAGTTCATTAGTGGTGTCTCTCCATAAATATTTCTAGCATGTCGAGTAAACAAATTACAAATGGGCAATCGACAAATAATGAGGGCATGAAAATGCAATATATGATAAGATGTTCACTATGAGATTTAGTAGGCCATTACAACAAAGTACATAGACTTACTATCCAGTGCATATGTGCCTAAGTAATTCATCCTTCGGTTCAGCATCCACATCACTTTCAGTATTAAGTTGCAAACAAAAAATTATTGCATGAAATAATAAGGGCATGAAAATGCAGTATATGACAAGATGTTCACTATGAGATTTAACAGGACAATACAACAAAGTACATAGACTTACTATCCAGCGCATATATGCCTAAGTAATTCACCTTTGGGTCAGCATCCGCATTACTTCCAGTATTAAGTTGCAAATAACAGATTATTGCATGAAGTATTATGTGTAATGTAAACAATGCAAAAGACACGTAGACTAAGAATCATTATTTTATCTCTAGTGGCAACAACACATCCACAACCGTGCACGTTTCAGACACTCGAACGCTGATTTATGGAGGCATGAACCCACTATCAAGCATAAATACTCCCTCTTGGAGTTACAAGCATCTTCTTGTCCAAAGCATCTACTAGGAACAGAGAGAATGCAAGATATAAACAACATAGACATATGGGACAAATAAACAAGTTGCTCATAGTATCAATATTCACCGGATCCCAGCAAACACAACATGTAACATTACATAACGATGATCTTGATCATGTAGGGCAGCTCACAAGAACTAACATGATAGCACAAAGTGGATAGACTATCATCTAGCTACTGCTATGGACCCGTAGTCCAAGGATGAACTACTCACGCATCACTCCAAAGGCATGCATGGCGGCGTAGAGCCCTCCAGTGATGAGTCCCCTCTACGGCAGGGTGTCGGCAAGAGCTTCAGAACCCTCCCGAACTAGGGTTGACGACGATGGCAGCGTCTAGATGTTTCGTGGAATATTGATCGGGTATTTAGGTTTTTTTGGGCCAGAAGGAATATATAGGTGAAAGGGTGGCGTCGGTGGCCACCCGAGGGGCCCACGCCACAGGAGGGCGCCGGCCAGGAGTGAGCCACGCCCTGGTGTGGCGTGGCCACCTCCTGGTCGGCTGCTCCTCCCCTTTGGGCTTCTGGAGTCTTCTGGTGTATTATGTGTGTACGCCAATTTTCATCCAATTTCGAGAATATTTTGCGACTATATTTTCTGAAAGAGGAAAACAACAAAAACATGAATTGACAATGTGACATCTTGTTAATAGGTTAGTCACAGAAAATGGATAAAAATGCTATGAAGTGTAAACAAAATATGTGATAATTGATATAATAACAACATGGATCATCAAAAAATATAGATATGTTTGAGACGTATCAAGCGCTAGGCCGATACGAAATAGGCGACGACCGTTCAGCAACGACCGTACGACGGGGTGAATCAGCGTTGCCGTGCTTTGACAAGTCGCTGCCATGTATTCCGTGATGGCGCGCACGTCGGAGGATGAAGGCCTCCTCGTCGGGGAAGGAAAGGTTGGATCGAGAAAGGGGCAGACGGAGGAGGTGGTGGAGCGGCCATCGGGTTTTCTGATGAGCGGTGGGAGAGAGGAGAGGATGCGATGTTGGAGTGACTGGGTGGTGACCATAGTGTAGAGTGGGCAGTGCGGGTTAAGGTGCGCTTCCCCACGCGTTCAAACGAGTGGCCTCTTTTGGCCATGTTGCGCTCCACTCCACCTAACTCCACGGAGATGGCCTATTCAGACGTTCCTAGAGGCCCTGGCCCATGGGTGCTTTGATGGGCGTGCTGGCCTGGCCCGACGGCTCATGCAGGTTACCAATCACCGAGCCGTTGCACCTGGAGGGCCTGGTTGCCTCGCATGCAATCTTGATACGTCTCAAACGTATCTATAATTTTCGATGCTCCATGCTTGTTTTCTATCCAATGCCTGTATGTTTTCCACATGTTTTCGTTTTTAGGATGTATTCTGGGACTAACCTATTCACAAGATGCCACAGTGTCGGTTCCTGTTTTCTGCTGTTTTTTGTTTCAGAAAAGTTGTTCTGGAAATATTCTCGGAATTGGACGAAACGAAGGCCAAAGTCCCTATTTTGCTAACACGTACCTGGAGTCCAGAGGAGACCCAGAGGGGGCACCGAGGCAGCCACACCACCTGGTGGTGCACCCCTGGCCGTGCCACCACATGGTGTGGGCGCCTCGGGTACCCACCGACATCGCCCTTTTGCCTATTTATTGCCCCCGACGCAAAAACCCTAAAACAACCAGCCTCCATCCATGAAAAGTTCCGTAGCTCCACCGCCATCGAAGACAAGTTTCGGGGGACAAAAATCTTTGTTCCGGCACCCTCCCGGGGCGGGGAATTGCCCCCGAAGCCATCTCCATCGACTCCACCGCCATGTTCATCGCTGTTGCTGACTCTCATGATGAGGAGGGACTAGTTCTCCCCCGAGGATGAGGTCTCTACGGGTACCTATGTGGTTCATCTCTCTCTCCCATGGCGTGATCTTTATGTGATCATGAGCTTTGTAATCTAGTTGAATAAGTAGATGTTACTCTTCATATGTTATGCTACTCAAGTGGTTTTAATGTGGCCTCCGGAGACACCTTTGTCCCACGGTGTGAAGGTGGCAGTGTGCACATCGTGTGTGGCTTATTATGAGTTATATTTTGTGTTGGACGTGTCTATGAAATTGTGGTGTTTGTCTGGAACCATATAGGGCTCAAGGTGATAGTGTGGAGTTACCTAGTGGGGAATGGGATTTTAAGGTGTGCTTTCATATCCCTACGCAACGAATTGGTGTTCGTTACCCAACCGGAGAGTGGTTTGGAGTAGCATAGTGAAAAGAGGATATTTATGTATTCAATTATGTTATTATTGTTGAGAGTGTCCACTAGTGAAAGTATGATCCCTAAGCCTTGTTTCTAAGCATCGAAACACCATTTACAACTAGTTCTGCTACATGTTTGCTTGCTGCCATTTTTATTTCAGATTGCTATTATCACTTATAATCATCCATACTACTTGTATTTCACTATCTCTTCGCCGAACTAGTGCACGTATACAACTGAGAATTGTATTAGGTGTGTTGGGGACACAAGAGACTTCTTGTATCGTAATTGCAGGGTTGCTTGAGAGGGATATCTTTGAACTCTGTCTCCCTGAGTTCGATAAACCTTGGGTGATCCACTTAAGGGAAACTTGTTGTTGTTCTAGAAACCTCTGCACTTGGAGGCCCAACACTGTATACACGAATAGAAGCGTGCGTAGAAATCAAGGTCTTTTCTAGCGCCGTTGCCTGGGAGGTAAGGTAAAAGATACTCACATCCTCTGGCTACCAAGCTATTTTCTAGTACTGTTGCTGGTGTGTGAGTGCTCTAAGTTATTTCCTTTAGATTATGCAATTATATCTTTTTGTTTCTTGTTTTTATTTTCACTAGTTATGCTTATTTTTACTTGTTCCTTGTTTTTATTTTTTATAGTTAGGCTTAATAGAAAACAACAAAAATATGGGAGAGCTTTATAATATTTATCTTGAGTTAGGACATGAAGTGTTTGAAGAGAAAATTAAAAAGTCTATGGAGCTTTATTTGCATGCTAGTAGCAGTGTTATTAGTATGAATTCTTTGAACACCATTATTGCTAATGCTACGGAAAATTCTAAGCTTGGGGAAGCTAGTTTTTATGAAAATGATCTTTTTAGTTCCCCAACTTTTGAGGAGAAAATTTTCTCTGATGATAATTTATCTCCCATATGTGATAATTCTAATGATGCTTGTGATATTTTAAATACTCCTACTAAAAGCATTCATTTTAAAATACCTATAAAAATTGGTGAACGTGTTATGAATAACTGCTATTTTGGAGATATAACTGTCCATCCTGGTGATCATTTACTCTTTATACATGAATTATGCGAGTTGTTCAAGTGTGCAGGTATTTCATTGGACCAAGTCAAGAGTAAGCTAATCTATTTTTCACTTAGGGACAAAGCAAGGGAGTGGTATGAGCTACTAGATGATCCTCATCATTCGGAGTGGAAGGAGCTTGAAAATCTCCTTTACTCTAAATTTATCCTCCTCATAAAATGCATTTAGATAGGAATTACATTTATAATTTTTGTCCTCGTGATGGAGAAAGCATTTCTCAAGCTTGGGGAAGACTAAAAATATTAATACTCAAATGTCCTAACCATGAGCTTCCTAAGGAAATAATTGTTACTAATTTTTATGCAATGCTTTTAGGACATTGCAAGGATTATCATGTAAGAAGTTTGAAGGTAAGTGGAATCTTCTTGAAACAATTCAAAACAATGTTGAAGATTGGGATAACGATAAAGGTAGAGAATCAGGTATAAACTATGAGTATGATTGCATTAAGTCTTTCGCTGAAACTGGTGATTTTCAAGAACTTAGTGCTAAATATGGTCTTGATCCTCAAATTATTGTTGATTACTGTAGAGCCTTTGCTTCTCATATCAATGTTCCTAAAGAAAATTGGGACATGTATCATGAACCTTTTAAAGACACTTGCATGGAAAATGAATTTGTTATTAATGATTGCAATAAACATGCCCAAACTTATGAAAGTACTATTTCTTATAAGCATGTTAATTTTTTGTGGAGCACTTAGACCTTGTAACAAGAATCAAACCGAAGAATAATATTTTATCCATCACAAGAATGAAAAAAATAGAACGTGGGACATGGCTCTAAATGACCTTGGTAAAAAAGTTTGTGCCCTCTATCCTTTTATTTGTGAACTTTGCCATAAAGTGGGCCATTTAAATTTTCAATGCTCAGGCTATGATAATTGCTTTCGAATCCAATGAGTACTGCAAGTTTTTATAGTGATGACATGATCAATCCTAATCAACATGATGAACTTACATTATTTTGGGGTGTGTGAAGAGTTATCAAGAAAAACTTCTTTGGTAGATATGAGTGCTTTTGATATGAATAGCGTCATGCATGGATGTCATCTTTACTGTGTTGATAATTTCCACGCAAATACTTACATACAAAATATTATAAAAGATGAGACTTTACCAAAATATGACAGGACTAATATGTGTTTTTCTCTTATTAATGAAAAGAAGGAATCATCCAAAGTTTCTTCTATTGTTTCTAACAATAAACCATGATATGTGCAGAAGCTTCCTTTCAAGCCTCTCCCTCCTAAAGAAGGGAAGAAGAAGAACAAGAGGACGAGGAGGAGTAAAAGGAGAGAGGAAACGATATCTTCCCCTAAGCATGTTTCTTCTATTATAGTTGTTGCTGATGAGTATGATCTCGATGATGATCATATGCCTGTTACTTATGATAGTGATCATGATTGGGAGAAGCACACTACTTTTGATATTGAATATATCTTTGGTACCAATTCTGAAAATGATGATGTTAATAATTGGTGTACTATCATTACCATCCATGTTTCCAATGATGATATAGAAAGCTCTAAGCTTGTGGATGATGTGTTTGAAAATCCTTTTGCTACTGATGATTATATGTTTGATACATCTCCTTTGAGTAAAAATGATGATATGCTTACAAATGAACACACTTTGGAAGATAACTGTTCTATTGCTTATGATGATACTATGCCTCCGGTTTTTTATAATCATTATAAAGAATATTATAACATAGGATATAATCACAATCATCCTCATGAAACTTGTCATGGTTATGGAGGTATGATGTCTACGCACGCTTCTATTCTTGTAGACAGTGTTGGGCCTCCAAGTGCATAGGTTTGTAGAACAATAGCAAGTTTCCCTTAAGTAGATCACCCAAGGTTTATCGAACTCAGGGAGGAAGATGTCAAGGATATCCCTCTCAAGGAACCTTCAATCACGATACAAGAAGTCTCTTGTGTCCCCAACACACCTAATACAATTGTCAGTTGTATAGGTGCACTAGTCCGGCGAAGAGAGAGTACAATACAAGTAATATGAATGTGTATAAGTGATAATTGCAGTCTGAAATAAAAATGGCAGCAAGCAAACATGTAGCAGAACTTGTTGTAAGCGGTGTTTTAATGCTTAGAAACAAGGCCTAAGGATCATACTTTCACTAGTGAAAACTCTCAACAATGATAACATAATTGAATGCATAAATATTCCTCTTCACTATGATACTCCGAACCACTCTCTGGTTAAATAACAAACACCAATTCATTGCGTAGGGTTGTAACAACACTCCTCAAAGTCTCATTCCCATGTCTAGTTAACCCCACACTGTCACTATGAGCGCCCTAGAAGGTACTAGACAAACACCACAATTTCATAGGGTCATCCAACACAAGGTTTAAATATCATGCTAAACCACACGGTACACATACTATCACCATTACACCGTGATCAAAGTGTTTACGGAGATCTCATAACAAAATCACTTGGGTAGCATAACATATCAAGAGTAACATCTACTTTATCAACCATATTACAAAGCTCATGATCACATAAAGATCACACCATGGGAGGGAGAGATGAGACACATATCTACCGGTAGAGCCCTCAGCCCCGGGGGAGAACTACTCCCTCCTCATCATTGGAGACAACAACGTCAATGAAGATGGCGGTGGAGTCGATGGAGATGGCTCCGGGGGCACTTCCCCGTCCCGGCGGGGTGCCGGAACATAGATTTTTGTCCCCCGAAACTTGTCGGCGGCGGCGGCGGAGCTACAAATGTTTTTTGGTGGAAAAGGGCGATTCATTTAGGGTTTATGCATCGGGGGGCATATATAGGTGAAAGGGCGATGCCGGGGGGTGGCCAGGGGGTACACACCACCCCTTGGGGGGGGCAAGAGGGGGAACCGCGCCCCCCTTTGGTGTGGTGGCTCCCGGGCACCCCTCCGGGTCTCTTTGGGACTTTGTAGACCCTCTGGGACTTCTAAGACTGCTGACTTTTGAATTTTCCAATTCCGAGAATATTTCCAGAACAACTTTTCTGAAACTAAAAACAACACAAAACGTGAACTGGCTCTGTGGCATCTTGTCAATAGGTTAGTCTCGGAAAATCGGTAAAAATGACATAAAGTGTATAGCAAACATGTGGTAACAACATGAAAACAGCATGTAACATCAGAAATTAAGGATACTTTTATGACGTATCAACACCCCCAAGCTTAGTTCCTACACGTCCTCGAGTAGGTAAACGATAAAAACACATAATTTCTGAGGTGACATGCTACCAACATAAACTTGATCAACCCGCATAATTCATGTATAAAGAGTAAATGATCACGAGGATGGACAGTTCCATCTCCAAAATAGTAGTTATTCGTGACACGTTCAACAATTTTCATAGGTATTTTAAAAGGAACATTTTCAGCAGGAGGATTTAAAATATCACAAGCATCATTAGATTTATCACATATGGTAGATAAAGTACCATCAGAGCAAATTTTCTCCTCTAAAACTGGGGAACTAAAATGTTTACAAAAACTAGCTTCCCCAAGCTTAGACTTTTCCATAGTATTAGAAATAATGGTATCCAAATAATTAATACTAATAACATTGCTACTAGCATGAAAATAAATCTCTCTCATATTTTTGTTGTTTTCCATTAAGACTAACCAGTAAAAATAAAAACAAGCAACAAGTAAAAATAACTAGTGAAAACAAGAAACAAAAATATATAATTGCAGAATCTAAAGGAAATAACTTCGAGCACTCACACCCGAGGATGTGAGAACCTTTTACCTTACCTCCCCGGCAACGGAGCCAGAAAAGATCTTGATGTCTATGCACGCTTCTATTCTTGTAGACAGTGTTGGGCCTCCAAGTGCAGAGGTTTGTAGAACAGCAACAAGTTTCCCTTAAGTGGATCACCCAAGGTTTATAGAACTCAGGGAGGAATATGTCAAAGATATCCCTCTCAAGCAACCCTGCAATCACGATACAAGAAGTCTCTTGTGTCCCCAACACACCTAATACAATTTTCAGTTGTATAGGTGCACTAGTTTGGCGAAGAGAGAGTAAAATACAAGTAATATGGATGTGTATAAGTGATAATTGCAATCTGAAATAAAAATGGCAGCAAGCAAACATGTAGCCGAACTTGTTGTAAGTGGTGTTTCAATGCTTAGAAACAAGGCATAGGGATCCTACTTTCACTAGTGAACACTCTCAACAATGATAACATAATTGAATTCATAAATATTTCTCTTCACTATGCTACTCCGAACCACTCTTCGGTTGAATAACAAACACCAATTCATTGCATAGGGCTGTAACATCACTTCTCAAAGTCTCATTCCCATGTCTAGTTAACCCCACGCTGTCACTATGAACGCCCTAGAAGGTACTAGACAAACACCACAATTTCATAGGGTCATCCAACACAAGATATAAATATCATGCTAAACCACACGGTCCACAGAGTGTCACCATTACACTATGATCAAAGTGTTTACGGAGATCTCATAACAAAATCACTTGAGTAGCATAACATATGAAGAGTAACATCTACTTGATCAACTAGATTACAAAGCTCATGATCACATAAAGATCACACCATGGGAGCGAGAGATGAGACACATAGCTACGGGTAGAGCCCTCAGCCCCGGGGGAGAACTACTCCCTCCTCATCATAGGAGATAGCAACGGCAATGAGGATGGCGGTGAAGTCAATGGAGATGGATCCGGGGGCACTTCCCCGTCCCGGCGGTGTGCCGGAACAGAGATTTCTGTCCCCCGAAACTCGTCGGCGGCGGCGGTGTAGCTACGGATGTTTTTGGTGGAAAAGGCCAATTCATTTAGGGTTTATGCATCGGGGGGCATATATAGGCGAAAGGGCGATGCGGGGGGGGGGGGGTGTCCAAGGGGCCCATACCACCCCTTGGCGCGGCCAGAGGGGGAACCGCATCCCCCTATGGTGTGGTGGCTCCCGGGCACCCCTCCGGGTCTCTTCGGGACTCCGTGGACCCTCCGAGACTTCTAAGACTTCTGGCTTTTGAATTTTCCAATTCCGCAATATTTCCAGAACAACTTTTCTGAAACTAAAAGCAGCAGAAAACAGGAACTGGCTTTGTGGCATCTTGTCAATTTGTTAGTCCCGGGAAATCGATAAAAATGACATAAAGTGTATAGCAAACATGTGGGAAACAACATGGAACATCAGAAATTAAGGATACGTTTATGACGTATCAAGGTATTAACCAAAACCATCTCCCTAATATACAACTTGTCTATCATGTTCGATTTCTTTATGATGATCCTGCTCCGACTACTATTAATGAGAATGATTATGCTTATGTGGAGAGTATTAATTCTTTTATGCATGTGGATCATGATAAGAATGTTTTATGTGATAGTTATATTGTTAATTTTATTCATGGTGCTACTTAAAGTTATTATGAGAGAGGGAAACATGGATTTATGTATCTCAATAATATTAAGTTTCCCCTCTTTATGTTGAAATTTTTGAAGTTGCACTTGTTTTGCCTTCCTATGCTTGTTACTTTGTGCCTTCACGACTTGTTTCTTTACAATATTATTTTTCATAGGAAGTGGGTTAGACTTAAATTTGTTTTATATTTGCTTCTTGATGCTCTATTTTGCTTCATTTCATATTTCTTATGTGAGCATCTTCTCAAATTATCATGCATAGCTAAAAGGCTCTAAAGAAAAACGCTTATGGGAGATAACCCATTATATTTCTGCTTTCAGTTTCCTTTTGTTTTCTTTCAGTCTTGGAAGTTTTTAACTCTGTAGCAACCTCTTCTTATCCTTTTTATTTCATTTTTGTGCCTAGAGTATCCTCTAATAGGGAGGAAGTAAGATTTGGGGAAGTTGCTGTCCTGAAACAGATTATGTGCTGCCACCAAAAAAAAATTCTCCTAGCCAGAACGACGAATTAATCTGAAAATTTTTGTGCGCATTCCCCAGGTTATTATCTAACTTTTTTAGTTTTGCACTTTTTTACTTGATCAACATAAGATTTTCGAAAAAAAAATCTATTTTTACCTACTATTCTATTTTGACAGATTTCTGCCAAAATTTGCATTTGCCTCTTAATCTTTTTTATTTTGGTGATATTTTGAGGGGAAGAGCTTTAAAAGAAGTTGTGACAATATCTAATGCTTTAATAGGTGTTATACCTGTGTTGAAACTGAACCCAAGTGGATTTATTATTTTTATTACACTAATGCTAATGAAAATTGTGGGAAGTTTTGTATGGAGGAAGTTTTCATGTGTAGGGAGAGAAGAATGATATGATGAGATGAAGGATGGACAAAAGCTAAAGATTGGGGATTCCCATGTCACACTAATAAATATCCAAGAAGTAAAATCATCAAAGCCCAGGTATGCCCAAGGCATCCTCTTCTTTATCAACAAAAATATCAGGTCATCTTTCAAGACACTATATTTTATTGCTTCATATATTATGTGTTATTCTTGGAGCGTAAATTATTTTTGCTTTCAGTTTGTTTGGTTTTCTTTGCTGTGGTATATGGTTGTATCCTAGCATATTTTGTTTGCATAGAGACACACTCCGTTTTCATTTCTCAAAACACTCTTGTTTTCACTCTTATTGTTCTATGAGTGTTCACTTTTTGCTAGTATTGCGTTTAGCTCTTGTTTTCCACTCGTATTTTGTTTAAATCTTATTGGTTTGCTTTAGTTATATATTATTATCTCTCTGGTCTTTGATGATTATTATCTGTGAGAGTTGTTTCAAAAAGGTTGATTGGTGTTGGAGAAGAGTAAACTATTTCATGCTTAGAGTGGTGCAATGGAAAGCTTGTTTAGACTGTGGATTAGACTTTAACATGTCATGTTAGATATTTTTTAATTCTATGATTAGTATTTATCGATGTAGCATGACTTGTCTCAAATATCTGAGAGTGCTTAATGTGCCATTGAAAGAAATCATGAGTTGTTTTTACCATATAAAAACATAATATTGTGGTATTATCCTTCGAATGCTTTATTTTGTTGACTTGGCGCATGCTCGCACCATGTTATAACTACAAACCAGTCACCTCTAGCCTGTATGATCATTTACTTTTTGACTTGTAATATAATTTATGCTTTGATTAATAATGTTTTTGTCTCTATGCATGATTATGGTCATTATTGATCTCTTAATTTGTCGCTCTCAGACTCTTGCTAGCCTTCACCTATACTGAGTATAAGTTCTACTCGTGCATTCAACTCACAAAAACCCAAAGTTTGCCAAATGTGTCCACCATAACTACCTATAAGTGGTATTTAACCGCCACTCCAAAGTAAATTTCTCATGTGCTACCTTTAAAACCTTGAAAATTATACTTGTTTTGTGCTTTGTTTTAGCTCATGAGGATTGTTGGGGGGATGATAACCTGGTAGTCCCATGCCTGACTTAGACCCGGCCAAGGGGAGATTGCACGAGATCCGGCCCAAGAGAAAGAAAGTTCTAGAAGACCCAAAAGGCAGCGCGGATCTTGTAACTCGTACCTTGGGGGTCACGGTAGGAAATTTAGGGTTATGTGTGGATCCCGAGTAGGATTCTGGATGTACCTTGTATGGAAAGTCGGGAAGCCAGGTGTTAGATAAACCGGCTTCTAGGGCAAAGAGATCAAGTTTTTTCGAGATCAAGAGAAAGAGAAGAATTCGAGCTTGTAACCCTAGATTGGAGTTTCGGCGACATTGCAGCCCGAAACCCTAGATCACCAACTAATATGATTGCATCCGAGCTAAACCCTCTCCCAAACACCAGAGTCGATTCTCCCCAATCTAAGTTTCCCCCGGTAACGTCTGCCGTGATTATCCCAAGACAGTTGACGCCCACCGTGGGGCCTGCGTCCAAGGGTGTTTACATCACGGGAGAAGCTCGGGAAAGCATGAAGAACCTCGTCATCGGCGAGATCGTCACCAACCCTGAAGGAGAGAAGATCGTTGATGACCTTGGCTGGGGGCCAGAGTCAGATCAGCTGGAAACCGGATCTATCATCACGATCGGTCGGGTCAGCGTCTTCGTCGGCATGGTACGTGCGTCTGGTTTTGTTTCTGACAATAATGAGTATGAATCTGTGTCAGGAGACGCCACCTGTGTCCTGTCGGATGTGGAAGAATCGGTAGGAACAGCAGAGCGGGATAACACGGTCTTGGAGAAGGCGCCCACCACGAAGAGGGAACAGCCGGAGGAGCCGGTATGGACCGCGCATGGCCGGGTCGATGAAGAGGATGATACCGAATCTATCTTGCATCTGCTGGAAGATCGGTACGAAGAAGATAGTTGCGAAGAGGAAGAATACGAATCTTCGCCAGGCATTGCGTGCCGAGTTGCGGCCTACACAGCCCCTGCGATAAATCTCAATCAGGGTGATGTATCGGCAGCCATGGCTGGCGCGGCGCAAGCACTGGCCCAGCAACAAGCACCGGTTAATGGAAACCCGGCCGTAGCCCGGGTTGATGGTGAGCCGGCCTCCGTTACCAGCGAAACAGGGGAAAGTGCCCAATTCAGAAACATGTTTGGATTCAGGACGAACAGAACAGTTGGGGCAGGAACGCCACAACCACAAAACCCGGCTCTGTTCAACAATAATCTGATTTTGGATCCCACAGTGTTGGCAACAGTGATAACGCTAGAAAACGCGGCGGCGCGTGCCAGAGACCTAGATGTGGACCGCCGGGCGTTGGAACAACAAAGGAGGGAAGTAGAAGCTGAGAGGCAAGGGATGGCCGAGCGCCAGCGCCAGTTGAAGAGTTGGAAGATCGTATTCAAGCTCAAACAACTAGGATATATAATCAGAGGCATCAGACGAGGCTACCGGCGACAGGGGGAAATTTACAACCGGCCGTGTTGTTTATCACACCTCAAGATCAGCCAATCCCGACTGTGAATCAGGGAACCGGGTATCAAGGGGCGACGCTCGGGGGACAGCCGGCTAACGTGCCAGCCGGGTTACCCGCGTTACCCGCCGGGGCCCCTGGAGGCAATGTTGCGCCACCACCGTCGCGATTTCACACCCCACCGGGTCACCTCAATAATCCCATGGATAACGTGTACGTTGCGACTCTGGCGCTCGACCGTATTCCATTAGGAGAATTGTCCCAAGAGATTGAGACCCGGCGAGCTATAGAGATGTTGCAAACCGCGGTAGCTAAGCAGCTTAATTACCCGGATAACAGAAGCGGTTTACACGGGACGCTGTATGTCAGCCGGCAGCCCGGAAATACGAGGAATATTCAGTCAATCTCGGCGCGACGGAGGGCAGAGCAGCAGAAAATGCCGCCTCCTCCTCACAGGCCAGCGGCTCCTGCGATTTCAGCGGCGCAAGCAATTGTCGACAGTTCTCGGGCGAGGCGTATGGCCGGGTCTGCGGTGCGAGGGCTAGTAGGTGGCATACCCCCCGCAGCGCCCGCCGAGTCTCATGTTTCACGCGCAAGGCCGGTACTGACAAACTTAGCTGGGCCCAAGTGCCTGTCAGATGCCATCAGAGCTGAACCATACCCGGATAAGTTTAAGGAACATGGTAAAGTTGTCAATTATGAGCCAACCATGGATCCTGAGACTTGGTTGAGAAGTTATGAGATGGTTATGTCTATTCGCAATGCTTCAGAAAAACTCCAAGCCAAGTTTATGTATCTTATGATGTCTGGAGGAGCAGCAAAACTATGGTTCAACAATCTACCTGAAAAATCCATCAATTCGTGGAGTGAGTTAAAATCGGCTTTCATCAAACATTTTCATGGAACTTGCAGAAAACTATACACAATCGACGATTTAGATAGGTGTATCCAAAGAAAAGGAGAATCGGCACGCAGCTGGGTACGCCGGGTCATGGAGATACTTCATTCTTCCACTGATATTCAACCAAAAGACGCGATACAAGCTATGGCAAAGACATGCAGATACACGCCTTTGGTGCAGAAATTGGTGCGCATGAAGTCCAATAGGCATGTGTCAGAAATCACTATGGGGGAACTGATGGATGCGTGCAACAAGCACGCCTCAACTGACACCACGGAATAGGACATCGAGGAAAAGAAAGGAAAGGCTAACGTGAACAGTAATGGAAAACCCGGCAACGGTGCCACGCCGGGTAACAATGGAGGTGGTAACGGAAACAACCAGCATAAACGTCCGTAAGAGGGGAACTCCGAGTTAGTTGCCAATACCGAGGCCGGGTTCCCAAGGCCTAGGGTAGATGGAAACTTCAACGGAGGAAACTTCAACGGAGGAGTCAATTATCAAGGACCACCACGGCCGGCTAACCACATAGAAGCCTTCAGGATGCCTTGCCCACGTCATAGTAGAAATGGCAAGCCGGCTAATCATTAATTGGAGCAATGCGTGGACTTACAGAGATGAAAAAACGAGGAGATACAGAAGGCCCTACGAGGCGCAGGCCGGGGAGGAGGACCGGGTCTGGGTGGAAACCCGGGCAACGGACCACCCCCCGCAGACAACGCAGGAGGCGGCAATCCGGGTAATAACCAGGGTGGTGCGGGTGGCTTTCAGGCTAATCCAAAGCAGTTAGGGCAATATCATGTTCACATCACTGGGACCTCCAAAAGGGAGAGAAAGGTGCTCAAGAGAGAGGTAAACTCGGTTTCCTCGGGCGTCCTAAGATACCTGAGATAGTCAGATCAAGAGGTAACATGGAGCCGAAGAGATCACCCAGAAGCAATAGAACATCCGGGTGTGTTATCTTTGGTGGTAGCGCCGCAGGTCAATGGCTACGAACTAAAGAAAGTTTTGATGGATGGTGGGAGTAGCATCAATATCCTATACTGGGAGACCTTTTTACGTATGGGGCTCAAGGAGTCTCAGTTGCAGAAAAGTTCCACAGTTTTCCACGGAATTGTGCCAGGACATTCGGCCTGCCCTGAGGGAAAGATTACACTGGAGGTTGCTTTTGGAGAATCGAAGGACAATTACAGAGTAGAGTGGCTCACATTCGAGGTGGTGAAGTTGCGTAGTCCTTATCATGCGTTGTTCGGAAGGCCGGCTTACGCCAAATTCATGGCTAGGCCGTGTTATGTGTACCTACATCTAAAATCTCGGGTCCTAAACAAACCATTACTATACATGGGAACATGGCTGTGGCAGCAGAGTGTGATGAGGGAGATGCAGCACTTTGTAGCATCCCAACTTTTAATAAAGATGGAATACCTGTGTTATTGTGCTAGTCCCTGGATCAATTGCTAGCACCACAGTACAAAATGAAATATCATGCAAATGCATCAAATTCTATTACATCGCATGATCCAGTCTTTACAAAATAGGATTACAACTTGCATAGTCTTAGAAGACTAGCAGAAAACAAGGAAATACAGCGGAAAACATAGAACAACATTGAGCCCATCTTCTTCATGTGCCACAGGCAAAACATGTTGGCGATAGTCTCGAGATCCTAACGAAATCCTCACTCGTCTTCAGAAACATCTGCAATATGGAATATGAAGCCACAAGGGAGTCAATACAATTTAATGTATTGGCAAGTAACACTATGGTGGATATAAATGGCAAGACTAATACTATATGCTTATTTGGCTGAGTGGAGTTTTTGGCTAAGTTTTGCATAAAGCCAGTTTTCTCCTATCACTTTTGTAAAACCAAATTTTCTTTTAAAAAGGGTGGCAACATTGGATTAAGATCCAAGCACCACAATAATGTTCACTTGGTCAAAATTTTACTTATTGAAATTGATGATGAGATTCTTCCGTCAATCCTTGTCCAGCTGCTCATAGTTGTCCATAACCGGGGACACGGCTAAGATCTTAGTTTGTTGACTCTGCAGAGGTTGTGCACTTTCACCCTTTGTCTTCAATTAGCCCAAACATCCTATACACCCGGAGTGCATCATGGAAAGGAGAGAATTGAGACGAGATCTTTCAGAAGAAGAAGTCCAAACCCACCGGCAAGACCCGTTCCACCTATAATTTTGCTACATCTGCTTGTCAAGCCTGGGCTGAACCCTCACAACTTAATTGATCAAGACAGAGCCCATATTGTCAAAAGGCTGCACGGGAAGCTACTAGATTTAGAGGGACATAGTAATCTCTTTGTTCCTGGGTGGCCATCCGCAAGTGACAACCTCAAGTGGAATAACCCTTAAACAAGGGCCCTGAGGCAACACTCAACATAACCCAGTCTTACCACTTCCACCCAGGTGGTTCATTCATTAGTTATACTTAGGATTTTTCCTCAACATCTAGTAAAACAATTTGTAACATTGCATAGCACCTAGTAAATTCTAAGGCTATCAAAATAACAAGGTAAAAGGGATGGCTACACACTACTAGGATAATAGCATAGCATGGTATAACTTAGTAAAATTTCCTATCATGCATACTACTAAAAATCAACTAATGCATATAGAAAATAATGGGTAGTTGATGGTGTGTTACTTGCCTTGTTGAAGTTGGTGAAGATATTCACACTCTCTTCACAAAAGATCGTTGCTCTCCGTACAATCTATTCATTGAAAACACAATAACAAAATAAACAAACATTCTATCAAACAATCATACAAGTGTAGAAAACATACATAGCAACTAACATATTAAAAGGGGCTTAACCAAATTGGTTAGGACAAAGTCTAGGTTTGAGTTGAAATATTCATTCTCTAATGGTTCAACACATTGTTAAGGAGTTTCCAAAGGTTTACTTGGAAAGGACTAGGTTGAGTTTGATGTGATCTAACTTTATTATAACCATACTTGTCGAGGAAGTTCCAAGAGTTCACTTAGAATAAACATATTACTTCTTCAACTAAAGTAATACATGCAAACACTTGGTCATATTCACCTTCAAAAATATTAAAGTGACTATGTTAGTATTTTCCATTCTGGTTAGGGTAGCTCTGCTAACTTCATCATCAAAGGGAAAATATTACTAAGTCTTGGATTTTCCATTTGGGTCAATGGTTGGACAAAACAACTTGTTATTCTTCAACTTGTGTGGATGGCTCCAAGTCTTCACATGCTTGTCTTATTGAAGTTCATCTTCATACTTCTATTGTAGTTTCCTCCTTGTTGTTAATATTCTCTTGAACTTGATAAACCTTCATGGCTTTCACTTCACTAATTGGTTTGGATAGGGGATGGGCAAAAATACCACTAAGTCAATTAGAAAGAAAATAAGAAGAAGGATTGAAAGAGAGAGAGGGAGTTGTTTTCTTCTGGATTTCTTCACACTTGTATTTTCTGGAGTTTCTTCTAGTTGTTTTGGAGTCTAATCCCTTCCTTCAATTTCTTCAATGATATTCCTCATATCTCTTCATGTTGCCACCAAGTTGAAAATGAAGTCCCTCCTTGTGCTTGAGTCTTGATGAATTTCTTGAAGCAAGAATAGAAGAGTGGAGAAGTATATAGAAAACTATATTACTAGTGTTTGAGGTTCATTTGTTGGCTAAGTATAAGTTTAAACTTCACTAAGGACTTAGCCTTGGTTTCATATAGCCATACACACATAGAACCACTTAAGCAAAAATATTTCCTAAGTAATTTTTATTATGGTGTGAAACATGTGTGTGATAACTTGGCCTAAAATACATGTTTATGGCTCCTATGTGTCAAAACTTCTATGGCACTGGTTTCTATGGATTAAGGTTGCCATATGGAGCAATTTTGGTTAAGGAACCATAATCTAATTATTTATAGAATTAAATCTATGACAAAAATACTCAAATAGACAACTTAATTCTAAATTCAATTTTAATTTTTCAATTATTATTTTGGGACAGAGGATATGAAAGTACACATCCTAAGGTTTCCAAATATATTTTATTTACAATTTTTGGATTTGTAGAATTTGAATTATGCCAAAATTCATTAAACAAGCATATTTGAATTTGAACAAATTTAAGTTTGTCAAATTTGAATTTGGCCAGTTCCAAAATTTTCTAGATGTCAAGGGCTTTTCAAAAAGTCCAAGATTGCTAAATTTGACCTTATGGATCAAAAGATATGCTGATTCTAGTTTCTAGGGGCTTTTCTGCAAAATTACAATTCTATTTTCTATTCGGAAATAAAAAAAATCAGACACTGGCTGGGCCAAAAATGGCTTATCTATCGCACGGTGCGGCAGACAGGGAGTGGGCCTGGGCTGGCTACGCGCTGCGGCGAGCGCCGGATAAAGATTTAACGCGCGCTGACGGGGCAACACGCGGCGGCTTCTGATTGGCCCGTACCTCTTCGTTGAGTGATCTATTTTAGGCCGTCCAGATTAGATCCAACGGTCCTGGGATTAGGGTTTGTACCTCGCCGGTGGAGGCTGACAGAAGTGGAGGTCGCGGTGGCGGGCTTCTCGGGTTCTCGTCGACGGTGGCGATCCGGTGTTTCTCCTGGCTCGGCGAGGATACGACTGGGACCAGCGCGACGAGGCGAGCAAGATGGAGACGACGAAGCGACCTTACGCTTCCTGGTTGGTCCATGCGGTGCAGACGGACATGATGCAGCTCCGGGTGTATAGGATGTTTGGGCTAATTGAAGACAAAGGGTGAAAGTGCACAACCTCTGCAGAGTCAACAAACTAAGATCTTAGCCGTGTCCCCGGTTATGGACAACTATGAGCAGCTGGACAAGGATTGACGGAAGAATCTCATCATCAATTTCAATAAGTAAAATTTTGACCAAGTGAACATTATTGTGGTGCTTGGATCTTAATCCAATGTTGCCACCCTTTTTAAAAGAAAATTTGGTTTTACAAAAGTGATAGGAGAAAACTGGCTTTATGCAAAACTTAGCCAAAAACTCCACTCAGCCAAATAAGCATGTAGTATTAGTCTTGCCATTTATATCCACCATAGTGTTACTTGCCAATACATTAAATTGTATTGACTCCCTTGTGGCTGCATATTCCATATTGCAGATGTTTCTGAAGACGAGTGAGGATTTCGTTAGGATCTCGAGACTATCGCCAACATGTTTTGCCTGTGGCACATGAAGAAGATGGGCTCAATGTTGTTCTATGTTTTCCGCTGTATTTCCTTGTTTTCTGCTAGTCTTCTAAGACTATGCAAGTTGTAATCCTATTTTGTAAAGACTGGATCATGTGATGTAATAGAATTTGATGCATTTGCATGATATTTCATTTTGTACTGTGGTGCTAGCAATTGATCCAGGGACTAGCACAATAACACAGGTATTCCATCTTTATTAAAAGTTGGGATGCTACACACTTGCAGAACAAGCTTGTGCGAAGGAAGAACTCAGGTATTACCGGTCTCAGGTAGACCCGGAAGATCGAACAGCTTTGAAGAAACCGAACACGGACGACGAGAGAGCCAAGTTTAAAGCAGCCCAAGATACAAAGATGGTGGCTTTTGTTGAGGGCGACTCTTCCAAACAATTTGCTATAAGTTCTAACCTAGATAATAAGGAGGAAGAGGCACTCATAAAGTTCATTCGCGAGAATCAGGATGTGTTCGCTTGGACACCTAGCGACATACCGGGTATCCCGACTGAGCTCGCTGAACATAGTTTGCATGTCGATCCCAAGTCCCGGCCAGTGAAGCAATGTTTGAGAAAAATGAACGAAGAAAGGAGAAAGGCTATAGGAGCGGAGGTAGCTCGGCTACTAGCAGCCGGCTTTATCATGGAGGTCTTTCACCCGGACTGGTTGGCAAACCCGGTTTTAGTGTTGAAAAAGAAAAATGAGTGGAGAATGTGCATAGACTACACGAGTCTCAACAAGCATTGCCCTAAAGATCCGTTTACCCTTCCAAGGATAGACCAGATCATAGACGCGGTGGCGGGAAGCGACCTGTTATGTTTCCTGGATGCTTATTCCGGGTATCACCAGATAAAACTCAAAAAGGAGGATTGGGAGAAAACGTCATTCATAACCCCTTTTGGGGCCTTTTGCTACAAAACCATGACCTTTGGATTGAAGAATGCAGGTGCACCGTATCAGCGGTGTATTCAGAAGTGCTTTGAGGACCAGATTGGACGCAATGTCCACGCTTATGTTGATGATGTGGTGATCAAAACAAGGAAGGTAGAAATGTTCATTGATGACCTGAAAGAGACATTCAAGAACCTAAGGAGATACCAGATGAAGCTTAACCCAACAAAGTGCGTGTTTGGGGTTCCGGCGGGGAAGTTACTCAGTTTCATCGTTTCTGAGCGAGGGATTGAGGCTAACCCGGAAAAGATCAAAGCCATCCAGAGCTTAAAAAAGCCGGAAGAGCTGAAACATGTTCAGAAGCTTACAGGATGCGTAGCAGCGTTAAGCCGGTTCATTTCTCGGATCGGAGAAAAAGCGATACCCCTATACCGACTCTTGAAGAAAACAAACAAGTTCGTATGGGATCAAGAGGCGGACGAGGCATTTGAGGCTCTAAAAAAGCAGTTATTTGAGGTACCGGTTCTGGCCGCGCCGGGTCCTAAGGAGCCTATGTTGCTATATGTTGCAGCCGGGCCTCGAGCAGTTAGCGCAGTGGTTGTGGTTGAGCGCAAGGAGGATGGAAAGGATCACCCGGTGCAACGGCCGGTTTATTATGTAAGCGAGGTCTTATCAGAAGCAAAACAACGGTATCCGCATTGGCAGAAGTTGGTTTTTGGGGTATTCATGGCCAGTCGGAAATTGAAGTCGTACTTTCAAGAACACCCCATTACGGTGGTAAGTTCCATACCCATGGCGGATATCATAAGAAACTCGGACGCAACAGGAAGGGTAGCTAAGTGGGCCATCGAGATGGGAGACTATCACATCAACTATGAGCCCCGATCTGCGATCAAGTCTCAGGCCTTGGTCGATTTCGTCAACGATTGGACTCAAACAAGCATGCCTTTAGTGGTACCAAGTTCAGAGTCCTGGGTGATGCACTTTGATGGTTCCAAGCAGTATGAAGGGTCAGGAGCTGGTGTGGTGCTCACATCGCCAAAAGGAGATAAGTTGAGTAATGTATTGCAAATTCACTTCGATTGCTCTAACAACGTAGCCGAGTATGAGGCCCTGTTACATGGACTAAAAATAGCAAAGGAGATGAACATCAGGCGTATAAGGTGCTACGGGGACTCGGATCTCGTAGTACATCAGGTCTCAGGAACATGGGACAGAAATGATGCAATGATGGCAGCATACCGCAGAAAGGTGGACAAGGTAGCCGGGTCTTTTTCCGGGTATCAGGTGGAGCACATTGATCGGCGAAAGAACGAGGCCGCGGACGCACTTTCGAGGCTCGGTTCTCGTCGAGAGCCGGTTCCGCCCAGTGTCTTCCTGGATGAGTTATGGAGGCCTTCTATTAAAACCGAGTCAGAGGAAGAAGCAGCTAGTCAAGACCTGGATTTGGAGTTTGTGGCCGCGATGCGTGCTATCCCGGAGTGGACAGAGCCGTTCCTAGCATTCCTGTTACGGGGAGAGTTACCACAACAGGAGGTTTTAGCCCGGCAAATCTTGAGACGAGCAAAGGGTTATTCTATCATTAACGGAGAGCTTTATAAGACAAGCGCTGCAGGTGTCTTTCTACGCTGCGTTGCCCCAGAAGAAGGTCGTCAAATACTGAAAGAGATTCACGAAGGCGATTGTGGACATCATGCCTCCACGAGATCCCTTGTGGCTAAGGCATATCGACATGGGTTCTTTTGGCTCACGTCTATAGCAGACACAGGACGCTTGGTGGCAAGATGCGATGGATGCCAAAGGTACGCTCGGCAAACTCATGTGCCAGCTATGGAGTTACGAACAATTCCCTTGACTTGGCCGTTTGTTGTTTGGGGTATGGACATGGTAGGTCCTTTCCACATGTCTCCATGCAAAAAGACCCATTTGTTGGTGGGTATTGATAAATTTACAAAATGGGTTGAGGTCATGACTGTTACAAATGTGAGGCGGCCACAGCCGTGAAGTTCTTGAAGAAGATCATACATCGGTTTGGATACCCCCACAGCATAATCACAGACAACGGAACCAACATGTCTTTAGGAGAGATGGAGAAGCTTTGTGGAAATAACGGTATCCGTCTTGACGTGGCCTCGGTGGCTCATCCGCAAGTCAATGGGCAGGTGGAGAGAGCAAACCAGGAGTTACTTCAGGGATTGAAACCGCGATTACGAGTCCCGTGTCTTCGAGCCACTAGAGCATGGGTTGAGGAGTTACCTTCTGTGGTTTGGGGAATTAACACTACACCTAACAGTTCTACCCAGATGACCCCGTTTTTTATGGTTTATGGTGCAGAGGCTGTCCTTCCGAGTGATATCATCCATGACTCGCCACGAGTGGCGGCTTATGTTGAGGTGGAAAATGAGAAGACCCGGCAGGATGCCGTGGACATGCTAGAAGAGCACAGGGAGCAAGCATTGGAACGATCAGCCATATATCAGTAGGATTTGAGGCGATATCATAGTCGCCGAGTCAAAACCCGTGTTTTCCAGGAAGGAGATCTGGTGCTGCGCTTAGTACAATCCAAAGAAGGAAAGCACAAGCTATCTCCCCCATGGGAGGGTCCATTCATTATAAGCCAGAATCTGCACAACAGATCATATTACCTGATAGACGCAAGGGAAGAGTCGAATTCCACCAATGATACTGTTCATTCCACTTCATCTATGCAAGAGCGTGAAAGACCATGGAACGTGGCTAAGCTGCGTCCCTACTATACTTAGTATAGACTAGGTTTGCAAATTGTATTACACGATGTAACAGGCGGCAGGTTTCAGACGCACTCTTTTCCTATCCAGGCTACCTAAGGGGACTGGAGGGTTTTTAATGAGGCGGCCTGCTGACCTAACCTTTTCATATCAATAAATAGATGGTTAAATCATTATAGTTCTTGTGATTCCTGTATTTTTGTTAGTTCTTCGCATACTTTTCTATGTTTGATCATGATTTATATCAGGTAGGTATATTATGTTTAGTTAATTATAATTATTCAACTGTAAGAAATATAGTTTAATAAGCTCTAAGTTTACACACCTTTTGCTTTTATTCAAGTTATCTGTAAGCTGGTAGAGCTGAAGGCCTACTATTGCATAGCATATATCTAGGTCTTGGGGGATGACTGCTTGAATAACACAGTTACAAACTCAGACCCGGCCACGATGCCATTAAGGTATGAGGGCTGATTACTTGCAATAAGTACAGTTGCAATCTCATAACCTGGACAATAGAGCCAAACTTTTCTTGGCCTTTCTTGTTTAAGCTTGATGTGACTCGCAACAAAGTGGCATGTTTTGCTAGCCTATAAATTCAATCAGTCATGATGCCCATGGGGACTTGCCTGACCCTGTTTTCATAGAGTTATAGCAACATTGAGTATCCACGCGAAAGCCGGCTTACAACAAAGAGGGTCAAAAGGGTCATCCAAACCAAAGTTATGCAGAGTAAAGGCAACATCCGGGAATTCATAATACATTAAGCATAAACTTCAAAGTGTATAAAAGATAGTAGTACGGTTGAGGACTTGGAGAGAGCAAAAAGTTTTCTTAAATCCATTAATTCCCAGACCCCAAATCCGGGTCTTGGGGACTTGAGAAAGCTATTTTTTTTTCTCTAAGCCAAGGATCTCAAGACCCAAAACCCGGGTCTTGGGGTCTTGGGGACTTGAGAAGCAAAGTTTCCCAAGCCAAAAAAACCTTCAACCCAAAGTCCGGGTCTTGGGGACTTGGAAGAAAATTTTCACCGTCCCACAACCAAGACTCGGCATCTATCGCAAAAAAAAAGTATACAAAAAGTAAAGCTATGCCAACGCAAGGTCGAAAAGTGCATATCAAATGGATGACCAGAACGGTCATCAAAACCACATGAGTTTAAGCGTATTACAAACCAGAGAGAATAGTATCAAAAGTGCACAGGCGCACCATCAAATAAACAAGTGTGAAAGACATATTACAATGCTTATTGGCCGAATGATTGTTTGCAGGTAAAAGGGTGATAACTTTACTCGGTTTCTTCAGCCGAGTCATCGGGAGTGGTCTTGGCAGCCGGGTCTTCAGCATTTTCCTCCGTCGCCTTCCCCTTCTCAGTGTCTGGGTTATCCCCGGAGGCAGCACGTGATGGAGGAGGGACAAACGGAGTTGTGGAAGATGGCGGGTTTGCCGCAACCTTTTTCTTTGCAAGTTCCGCCTTGAAACGGGTCAAGATGTCAAAAGGCTCCGGGTCTTCGATGGGCATAGGTTGGTCCTCAGCATCATAGGCGGGAGTGAGCTTGTTCACGTCAAGGGTATTTGCGATCAGCCTGGCCGAGTGGCGGATCTGGACATTGATAGCCTTGAGGTCTTTTCCCGAGAACTTAGAGCCGTCAGCTTTCAACTCGGGAAACTCGTTTACAAGCATTGCCGGCTCGATCTTGGGATAATAGGCCTTGGCCAGTGCAAGAGCACGTACCACTCCAACCCGGCATGCTGAGCGCTTCCAGGTTTCAATCCAGGAAGGGACAATCGAGTATGCCTCGAGCATTTTGGTAATGCACGGGTAATCACCTGACAGCTTCACAGATTCAAGAGCCCACTTAGTTCCTGCTGAGAATTGCCGGGTGACAGTCTTGAGTATCCTCAGCCTGTGGTGGTCATCTTTCACCTCTGCAATATCAGCCGGACCTGCGGTACAAAAAGACACCTCGATACCGAGTCAAAAACATTGCTGAGTAGGGAAATCCGGGTAACATGAATCGGCAAAGAGGACCTAGACTTGCCAATGAGGGAATAAAAAATGTTGCCTATGAAGGCCGAGTATTCTTTGATAAGTTCATCTGCAGTCCGGAGTTTCTTCTTGTGTGTTTTATGCCTTTTGGTGAGATCTTTGAAGCTAGCTTCTAGTTCCTCACGATGTTTAACCTCCGCTTGCAGCAGTTCATTGGTCTTAGCCAAAAGCGCATCAGTGCGAGCAACATAAGCCTGAAAACGACAGATAAGAGTTAGTCGGCATATTGGTAAGTACCGAGTGATTGTGTACAAAACACTCGGAACTTGGGGACTAGGATAAGTGTGTGACTAGTGTTAGCAAGATTAACCTGGTGCTCAGCCGCCGGAGACTCGATTATCTCCTCCTCAGTGGTCTTCAAAGACCGGTACTCCTCCAGAATCTTTTCAACCTTTTGGCTGCCGAGAGCTGACCTGGAAGAACTAGCGCCATGGCCAGTGGGTTGGGCTGCTGCCTTTGTCTCCTCAGGGTCATACCTGGCAGTAGCGGTCTTTGGAGCGGCAGCGCTCTTCTGGGTCCCGATATATTCGACCTCAGGATCATCCGGCTGGGCCATGTGAGGAGGATATTCGGTTCTTGGGCTGGTGGCGTTAGTCGGCCCTTGCTCTTCAGGAGGTGGAGGGTTGGCAGCGCTTACCGGGTCTTCCATTAGAGGGTCATCAGCGGGGGTTTCCACCGGATCGCTAAGAGTAACCCGGGCTCTGAGAAAAGAAAGATTTAGAGTTAGTATGCTATAGAGGAAAAGCATGCAAAGCATAGGGATGTGGTCAAGTTATGAAAATTACCCGGTATTTACGACGAAATCGCTGGGGAGCTCATTGCTAAACCCGGAAGACACTGATAGAGAGTTGGAAAGTGAGACTCGGATTGTTCCGGCTAAAGGATGATTCAGATATGGGAATTTTCGAGGAGTACTGTTAGGATAAGTGGAATGAATACCTGCTTTGCGAACGGGCGATTGAGGGATCCCGGGATTGAGAGGGTCGTCACTCGAAGAGTTCCAGGTTACCCGTCGCTTGGGTGGAGGAGATGCATCCTTCAGAGACGATATAGTGGTTAGATATTTGTTAAGTTTGCACATACCGGCATAGGAGTACGGATCCGTGGTCATGGAGGAGTATGGCACCTTGAAAGCAACTCCTCTGGGCTTCCTCTTCTTGCCAACCTCAGCTTCTGGCTCTGCCTCACTCTCCTCTGATTGAGAGCCGTCCTTGTCAGCTGGTGCTGGTGATTGCGGTGCATTGTCGGAAAGAGGGGAATTTTGGTCTAATAGATTGACAAAGTATCTGTTTAGCAGTGACTCGGAATTACCTTCATCACAGTCACTCGGCTCTTCCTCCTCTGAGTTTTTAGAAGGGGACGGGGTGACAATCTTCCAAAAATCATCGGTTTCCTGGGTGAAAAACAGCAGAGATAAAAGTTAGTATGTGTGTGTTAGAAAAATCAGTCGGTGCAAAAAATATAAGTCGGTTCTTACTAGAGGAGCCGGGTTTGAGCGAGTGAAGGGGGAGATCCTGGAAACGCTCTTGATGGAGTCCATCTTCTCGGCCAGGAAATTTTTCATGACCTTGTTGATGTCCGCGGCCGGGTATGACTTCTCCGAGTATCAGAGAGAGTCAGTCAGGTGACCCGTGTAATCGCAGATGAGCTTGGGACGGATGCTGTTTGGTTGGATCCTACAACTAATCCAGGTTTTGATGAGGTTTAGCCCGCAGAGGCCATGGGCTGCTAGGACGGCTAATTTGTGGAGGAGGGGTTGGATGGATTGCCTATCGAGTTCTGAAGCGAAACCACTTAGGTTATCGCTAAGAGAGAGCGCCTCAGTGGAAAAACCCGGCAAAGGCTTTTCGCCGGGTCTGGAAGTGTCCTTGCAGTAGAAAAATGTTTTTTGCCAGTGCTTCACGTGGGAGTGAAGGCTGAGAGTCGGCATCAGGGATTTCTTGCGCCTCTGGATGGACACACCCCCACAGACGGGGAGGGGTCTGTCAGTGTTCTCACGGCAAGGTTTACATTGAAAAAGCTCTAAAAACAGGGCAAGATTTGGGGCTATGCAAAGATAAGCCTCACAGAGGACGATGAAGTGGCAAATGTTCAAAATCGAGTTAGGACCGATATCGAAAATACGGAGTTTATAGTGGTGAAGGATTTCGCGGAAGAAAGGGTGACCCGGGGGACGGAAACCCCGGGTCACGTGTTCCAAAAAGACAACAACTTCACCTGATCCGGGTGAAGGCCGGGTCTCCTCTTCTGGCGCTCTCCAGGAGATCTCCGATTCTGCTGGGAGGATCCCAGACTTGGCTAGTTCCTCCAATTTCGCCTTGGTGACAGTCGACTTAGCCCAGTTGGCTGAGATCGACTGACCCGGTTTTTGCTTCAAAACCGGGTTTTTTCCCTTGGACTTGGTAGCAACCTTGGGCGCCATGGAAATGGATCTAGAGAAAATCGAAAAACTAAGAATAAAGCAAGGGAAAAGAAATGGAGGCTATGCGCACGATGAACACGAATTCAGGATTTGGAGAAACGAAATCTAGATCTAGAGGCGCTAACCGGAAAGCGGCAGCGCGAGGACCGGCGTGCTCAGCGGCGGCGGTGGCCCGGCCCTTGAAGGTGATGGCGGCGCGTGTGCGAGCGGGCGTTCCGGGTCCAAGATTGGTCTTAGGCTTCAATGGCGCGGCGAGGTCCTCGAGGCGACGTCCGGCGAGCACGGTGGTGCGAGCGCGGCGGTGCGAGACGGCGGCGTGAGGCGGTGGCCGGAAATTGGGGTCGACGGAGTGCGCGCGGGTCTGGCGGCTCGCGCTTTGACCTCGGGCTCTTGGGCGTTAATGGCGAGCGGGAGGAGGAAGAAGGAGCGTGGACTGGTGGCGTTTGGAATTTTAGGGTTTTCCCCCCGGGCCTATTTATAGGCGCAGAGAAACCCTAGAAGCCAAACGGTAAGTAGAGTGATTTGCGGGAGGATATGATTCGGCCCGTAAAATATGGGATAAGGATCCTTGAGTTATTGCGGGATGGCCGAGTTACTCAAGCCCGCCGAAAGAACCGGACATGAAATTTATCACTCGGACCAGCCCGTGGAAAAGATGAAAGCCGGGTTACGGAATCTGCCTTTGGAAGTTTGATCCGAGCAACGATGCTCGGCTAGAGCGATGAACCGGATTATTATATGGACCGCCGAAAGAGCAGGCCTGGCTATAGTTAAAGCAATCTAACCCGTTATGTTGTGCATATGAATGTTTGTTGTTTTGCAGGGAATAGTGTGCGCTTCATGGTTGGTTCCAAGATTCCCAAGCTATTCTGGGGACTACTGTTCGTTGGATGATAACCTGGTAGGACCATGCCTGATTGAGACCCGGCCAAGGGGAGATTGCACGAGATCCGGCCCAAGAGAAAGGAAGTTCTAGAAGACCCAAAAGGCATCGCGGATCTTGTAACTCATACCTTGGGGGTCACGGTAGGAAATTTAGGGTTATGTGTGGATCCCGAGTAGGATTCTGGATGTACCTTGTATGGAAAGCCGGGAAGCCGGGTGTTATATAAACCGGCTTCTAGGGAAAAGAGATCAAGTTTTTTCGAGATCAAGAGAAAGAGAAGAATTCGAGCTTGTAACCCTAGATTGGAGTTTCGGCGACATTGCAGCCCGAGACCCTAGATCACCAACTAATATGATTGCATCCGAGCTAAACCCTCTCCCAAACACCAGAGTCGATTCGCCCCAATCTAAGTTACCCCCGGTAACGTCTGCCGTGATTATCCCACGACAAGGATGTAAGTAGACGATCTTTATTTCACTTGTTGATTGGACTTTACACACCTGGACTGGTGGCCCATCCGCTTATCCAATTCGCTAGAAGAGCTGGCAACGGGGTGCCCAGCCCCAAATTTGGTTACTTCACAATTCTCTTCACTCCTTTTGCCCCTGATTTATCAGTTAAGTATAATTGTATAAACAAAAGAGAAGAGGGATGATCTATTGACTCCCAGTAGAAAGGATGTTCTTCAATGGGAGTCTCTCTTGTAAAGTCTAGTTAACTTGTGACCTAATGTATTGTTTACTTACCATTCGTTGATATAGACATACACCTCTCTCAAAATTGTTTTCAATAACTCTGTTTTAATCAAATAAAAATCTCTAGCACATGAGTAATCTCTGCTTCCCTCTGCGAAGGGCATTTCTTTTACTTTTATGTTGAGTCTCCATCTTCTAACTTTATGCACCAATTAAGAGAGCATAGTTGTCATTCTGAGTATAATGTGCATCGGTCCCAAAATTTATTATTGATTGATTCATGATATGTTATTACTTGTTCTTAAATTATTTGTATCTAGTCACCACTTGAACTTTGAAGGTTTCCTGGAATTTATGTTTTGCTATCACTTTAAGGACAAGCGGAATACCACTTTGCTATGTTTTCTTTATGCTCGAAACAAACGTATAACTTTCAGTGCATTATTATTCATGATCTTTTGTTTGAGTTACTTTCCATGCTGCAACATAGTTGCCAAGTTACATTGTTAGAATTATATCTATCATGCCTATGTTTAGAGTACTTTGACATCAGCTTTTAATGCTTTTACATAACGTTGATCGAGATTGTGGTGGCTGCATGTCACCTAAAAAATTATTGTTTTATCACTTACCTACTCGAGGACGAGCAGGAGATAAGCTTGGGGATGCTTGATACGTCTCAAATGTATCTATAATTTTCGATCCTCCATGCTTGTTTTCTATCCAATGCCTTTATGTTTTCCACATGTTTTCATTCGTTTTCCGGATGTTTTCTGGGACTAACCTATTGACAAGATGCCATAGTGTCAGTTCCTGTTTTCTGTTGTTTTTGGTTTTAGAAAAGTTGTTTTGGAAATATTCTCGAAATTGGATTAAACGAAGGCCAAAGTCCCTATTTTGATGACACATACCCGGAGTCCGGAGGAGACCCAGAGGGGGCACCGAGACAGCCACACCACCTGGTGGCGGGCCCCTGGCCGCGCCATCACATGGTGTGGGATCCTCGGGCTCCCACCAACATAGCCCTTTCGCCTATTTATTGCCCCCGACACAAAACCCCTAAAACAACCAGCCTCCATTCACGAAAAGTTCCGTAGCTCCGCCGCCATCGAAGACAAGTTTCGGGGGACAAAAATCTCGGTTCTGGCACCCTGCCGCGACGGAGAATTGCCCCCGGAGCCATCTCCATCGACTCCACCGCCATGTTTATCGTGGTTGCTGACTCCCATGATGAGGAGGGAGTAATTCTCCCCCAAGGCCGAGGGCTCTACCGGTAGCTATGTGGTTCAACTCTCTCTCCCATGGTGTGATATTTATGTGATCATGAACTTTGTAATATAGTTGAATAAGTAGATGTTACTCTTTATTTGTTATGCTACTCAAGTGGTTTTATCAATGTGACCTTCAGAGACACCTTTGTCCTACAGTGTGAAGGTGGCAATGTGCACACCGTGAGTGGATTATTATGAGTTATATTTTGTGTTGGACGTTTCTATGAAATTGTGGTGCTTGTCTGGAACCATCTAGGGCTCAAGGTGACAGTGTAGGGTTACCTAGTGGGGAATGCGATTTTAAGGTGTGCTTTTAGATCCCTATGCAATGAGTTGGTGTTCGTTATCATCCGGAGAGTGGTTTGGAGTAGCATAGTGAAGAGAGGATATTTATGCATTAAATTATGTTATTATTGTTGAGAGTGTCCACAAGTGAAAGTATGATCCCTAGGGTCTTGTTTCTAAGCATTGAAACACTGTTTACAACCAGTTCTGCTACATGTTTGCTTGCTGCCATTTTTTATTTCAGATTGCTATTATCACTTATATCCTTATTACTTATATTTCACTATCTCTTCGCCGAACTAGTGCACCTATACAACTGAAAATTGTATTAGGTGTGTTGGGGACACAAGAGACTTCTTGTATTGTAAGTGCAGAGTTGCTTGAGAGGGATATCTTTGACCTCTACCTCACTGAGTTCGATAAATCTTGGGTGATCCACTTAAGGGAAATTTGTTACTGTTCTACAAACCTCTGTACCTGGAGGCCCAACACTGTCTACAAGAATAGAAGCGTCCGTAGACATCAAGACTACCAAACACGTCCAAAGGGGTTTGTTACGAATCAAGAGTATGAAGGGGTGGCGGAGTTATGCCGTCTATAACTTGCAGTACTATAAAGTAAGAGACATGCGACTAGGAAAGTTACATATTATACTACGTGAAAAAAAGTAATGGAGAAATGTCATGCGGCGCGCGGTCGGATTCAGTGGATAACACGAGCGCTGCAACGATACTTTTTAGTGTACGGTGTCACTATGGGTACCGTTCCCTACAGCAAATTCTCTGTTGCTACAGTACGCGCTACAATGTATATTGGGCGGGAAGCTAACTTTCTTGCTATATTAACGACACACTTTTCCCTACAGGTAGACCTTGCTTTCCATAGCCATATTGGTTATTTTAACTCAAAGTATAGATAATATTATATGTGCACCTTTATTTCTGAGTGCTAGTATTTACACACTAAATACTTTCACGTGACGCTGAAATACATGTTTTCGATTTGAGAACAATATGATACATTTGATAGGCTAATTTTGTTCGAAAAATAGTTACACCAGAGAACCTTCCGCGGATGCATTCAAAAAATATAATAATTATGTTAAACAACGAGGTAACTACATCAGAGAACCTGGCATTCGAAATATATGATAATTGTGTCCGAATAATATGGTAGTTGAAATCTGGTTGGTGCATTTAAAATATCTAATAGTTGTGACCGAACAATATGGTAGCTGAACCGGAGAACCTGGCAGGTGCATTCAAAACAACCGATAGTTGTGTCAGAACAATGTGATAGCTGAACCGGAGAGCCTGTCGGGTGCATCCGAAATATTTGACAACTCTATTAGAACAATGTGGTAGGAAAACCGAAAACCCTGGCGGGTGCATTCGAAATATCTGATAACTATGTCGGAACAATATGGTAGCTGAACCGGACAACCTAGCGGTGCATTTAAATTATATGGTAACCGTGTCCGAACAATATGGTAGCTGAACCGGAGAACGGGCACATTCAAAATGTTTAATAGGTGTGTCTGAATAATATGATAGTTGAATCGGAAAATTCGGCGAATGCATTTGAAATAACTGATAACTCAATGTGATAGCTGAACCGAAGAACCTAGCGGGTGCATTTGAGATATCTGATAACTATGTCAGAACAATATGGTAGCTGAACCGGAGAACGGGCACAATCAAAATATTTAATAGGTGTGTCTGAATAATATGATATCTGAACCGGAGAATTCAGCGGATGCATTTAAAATATCTGATGTCTCAATGTGATCTGAACCAGAGAATCTAGCGGGTGCATTCGAAATATCGGATAGCTGTGTCTCAACAATATGGTAGCTGAATCATATTTATTAACCGTGTCCAAGTAATGTGATAGCATAACCGAAGAATCTCGAACTTGTTTTAAAAACCCGGTAACAATATACGAACAAAAACAAATATGACAACTTCATCGGAGAATCTCGATATTGCCTTTGAAAAAGTCTGGCAACACATGCTTAAACCACATAGTTGCTATTTCTAACAACATTGGACTTGTCTTAAAAGCAAAGTACTTAATTTGATCACTAAAGATTGTTTTAGAAAAAGTTGGCGTGTTGACGCGCTCGCGACGTAGCACAGATACTGCCGGATATATACCAACTAGGGGTATATCAGATGGTAGTCTAAAGTGCCGGATTACCAGGGTGGCCTAAATGGTAGTGGGTTACGGTCCATTGGGCGGCCCAGTAAGCTGACGCACGGAAGCCGGATTCTAGAAGAACCCGGATCACGGCCCACGTGATACGTCTTGGAGTAGAAGGCGGATTCCTTACTTTCCAAGTTAACACATATCGTAGTCTTCTAGGTTTCCTTCTCTGTATGCCCTAACCCGGCTATTATATAAAGCCGGACGGGAGATAAGATAGATAGACAAGAAGCTAAAGGCTAACTCGCCGAGAGGTGGATCCTTGACGAGTAGCTAATAGAACCTCACTTTGTACTCTGTATTCCCAGGCTTTAGTCCTGAATAGTGAGATTGCAGGAGTAGGAACATCGCAATACTGCGTCGTACCGAACTTGGGTAAAACCATGTGTCCTTAATCATCGTTCAATCACGTCCCCCCACGTCTCTACCGGTAGTCTCATGGCACCCCCGTCTATGAAATCTACTACGATGTCTCGACAGTTGGCGCCCACCGTGGGGCCAGCGACTCAGGCGTTATGTTCCGATCGGGGATACTCGGCGGAATCGGCAGTACAATAACTGTCGGAAGCCTGGAATTCGACAACGACGTCGGGCGCTTCCTCGACAACGGATCGTACATGCCGGTGCGGAATCACCTGGTAAGTGCCTGCGTTTTACCGATTGGATCTTGTCGCACCCTGGTTTCTAGAGGATACTCATCGCACGAACTGGATAGCAGGTGCTTGGATTATGGGGCATACCTGCTCCCACGTCCCAGCTTCCTGGTAGGCCTGCGCTTATGCGCGACAACACAAGCCCTGCTTCCACCGTCGAAGTAAACTATCCGCTAGGAACCTAAGGCACTACTGCCGACGTACTTCATAACAAGCACGCACTGTACGTCAACAGCTTTGAACAAAAGGAAATCACAGAATGTCTCTAAGACACAAAAGAATGAAATAAGTTTGCAAATAGCCTTCACTAAGGCAGAGATAGCAAAGACACTCATACAGAGGACACATGTCCCAACATAGCATCATTACATAGCAGCGGAAGCATTCAACAGGTCTGAGTACAGACAAATCCAAATAGGCCTAAGAGGCCGGCAATGAAAAGAAAACGGAGCCCATCCACGAAGTCGTCGGATCCTGCCCGGGTCCGCTATCTACTCGTCGGCAGCCTCGTCGAACTCCACGAAGTAGCCATCCTGGTGATCATCGTAGCCGTAGTCGTAGTCTGCGTAAACCACAGCCCCA
Source organism: Alopecurus myosuroides (assembly GCA_028641055.1). Classification (NCBI taxonomy): domain Eukaryota; kingdom Viridiplantae; phylum Streptophyta; class Magnoliopsida; order Poales; family Poaceae; genus Alopecurus; species Alopecurus myosuroides. The sequence goes on along the minus strand of CM054057.1, from coordinate 324,491,608 downwards.
ACGGGGTCAGTACATCCAAGTACTGGCAAGCAAGACTCACACTTCATCAAAGAGTTACCCGTCAACACAAGCATTGATGCTTGGGATCAACGGAAGAGATAGGTGGTATAAAAGCTGCAGCGGGCTGCTCTAACCAACTACAGAAAATACTACAAGTTCCGGCTAACAGAAGAAGATAAGATCGAGGATTGTAACCAACTGACAGATAACTTCAAACAAACCCATCCTGGATCTCGCCCCTTATCCGAAGAAGCAATCCGAGGATAACTCACACCGTTGTAATAAAGATGAGTCAAGTTATTGTGTGAATAACCTATTACTAGTCAAGTTATTTAGCATTGGGTGATACATGGTTGATCATTATGTTTAAGTTGTCCTGAGTACTTGTTAGCCAGTACTTTCACCAAGTAATCCATAACCGCGGAAAACACGGCTTCTCGAGAAGATTTATCCCTGCAGGGTGTGCTCCAGTACCCGTACACACTCAAGCCACCAACTAAAACTTAGGTGGACTTGACACGACCCAAACCATCTCTACAATCCATCCTAGGAGCCACGGAGCTATAAGGTACCGGCCAGTCCGCCTAACCTAAGCGCAAGGGTGAAAAACCACACCCCCCGGCACCACAGGCCTCGCCCTATATGTGTCAACAGTAACCAGTAACCATGGGGGCGCCTCCCAAAATGCAATGAGCAAATGGAACACCCGAACTAAGTGTGGCTCTTCGGACAAACTGCGGATCAGGTCAAGCCGAGGGGGGTTCCATACCACCACCCGGATGCGGTGAGCACGCTCATCATGGATCAGTAGACAAGACCCTTTTCCTATTAGGGTCGACACTAGCGGGCCTCAAAACCTCTTAGGGCCTCCCGCCGGTGCCTTATCATCAAATTATTATTAATAGCAGCATTAACAGGATTGATTGATTAACATTCGAGCCCCCGATACGATAATAATAGAGTACGATAGTAAAAGAAGTAACCGACAACGAGCTCGAGCAAAAGCAACCTAAGCATGCTAGATAAGAACAGGCTCAAACAAAGGCTGTAGGTATGGAGGTGAGGCAATATCAGGGCTCAAGGTATCATGTGATGGGTTCGGAGAACAAGCATCGATTCATAGGGCTAGCAGAAATAGACAAAAGGATAGTATCGACAACAAGTGTGGAAGAGAACTCGATGATTCATGTGAGTGATAACTTGCCTGCAAACCCAGTAGCCTGGTACTGAGCAAAAATCCTTAGAAGGGGTACCGTACGTCTCTTCGGTCTCAACGTCGTCGTCTAAAGCGAGAAGAACCAAACACACAATCGAAAGAGACGAACAATCAATACATGGCATAGTGCACAATCAAATATGATGCATGACAAGTTTAATAGTTGCATCAAAGTAACTAGTTGACAAGGTAGAACAATTTAAATGGACCCATGTGCAAGGGTTGCACATGGAAGGATCCATTGAAAATAAGTGGAACAAATGATTTACCATTAATTATTAGGTGAGAGTTTTTTAGCATGATGCATGCATGATGATGATAACAAGATAACAACAAATAACAATAATAGGTGCAAAAGAAATGATAGATAACAAGTTAAGAAAACATTTATTAGTTTTGGAAATTTGTGGTTACTTAAACATGTCACACAATTAAATGTTGTTTTCATCAAGTTAAAGTGTGCAAAACAATTTACAAATTTTATATTTGAAAAGGTTATCAAATTTTAGTTGGATTACATGTTTCACAATTTGAAATTGGACTTAGGATTATTTAATTATGAATTAAACAATATTAAACAATTTTAATTGAATTAAACAAGATTTAAATTGTTTAAGCAATTTAAATTGTTCAAACCAGAAAACAAATTTTATATTTGAATAGGATATTCAAAATGGTATGAAAAACATATTTTATTTGCATGATTTGGATTAATAATGAATTAGTTATGGATGTTAGCAAATTGCAAGTGAATTATTTGAATTCAAATTTGAATTGCATTTTGAAAACTCAAAACAGAAAACAAATGCTATAGATAGATAGACAATTTAATTTAGAGCAGTGCACATATTTTATTTTTATTATTTGGGTTTGTGAAATAAAAGTTATGTGGGTTTTTAGTTTAGGGACTATTCTGAAAATTAATTGGACTTAAATTAAAGAAAAGGCCGAATAAAAGCTAGGTGCACCGTGCAGCGACCAGCCCCAGCCGCTGACAGTGGGCCGGGGCCTGCGTGGCGCCTAGGTGGCCTGCAGGGCCACTGACAGTGGGCCTCACGCGGGGCGCTCAGAAGGAAAAAAGTGGGGAGGCAAATGCCTCCCCTGGGATTTGATCCCGCGACCTATGGGGCGAGCGAGAGTGCGTGTGGCCAGTTGGGCTGGATTCAGTTTCGTGAAAGGTTCAGAGTAGGTGTGTGGTTAACATGTTCCCGTCAGGTAAGCCTGTTAACTGAATTTTTTCAGTTCGTGCAGGTACCGAGCGTCAGGGACAGTTCGCGAGGGAACAGAGCAGGGGCGGCCGGCCTTGCGATCGGTGGCCTCTGCCCGCGGTGGGCTGCCGCGGTGGCCGGCGAGTGCGGCTGCCGGCGGGCGCGGGCGGCCGGCGGCTGCCGTGCGGGCTCGTGGGAAAAAGGGAGAGGAGGCGAGGCGGCTTACAGAGGCGAACGAAGGGGAGGTCGACCGGTGGTGGTCGACGTGCGGCTGGCGGCGAAAACCGGATGGCGGCGGAGCTCCGACGGTCGTCGGCGGGAGCCGATGGGATGGCGAGGAAGAGGGCGCTGCGCCGGTTCCGTTCCCGGCCCTAGCGCGGCCGGGCGGGCACCGTGGCGGCGGCGCCTCGCCGGAGAAGGAGGCGGCGGTGAGGAGCTCTCGGTGGGGATACAGAGAAAGAGAGGAAGGGAGAAAAGAGAGGAGGAAGCTGCGGCGCGAGGGAGGAAGAGAGAAATTAGGGTTAGGAGGGAGGGGTTGCTCGAGGTCTTAAGGCCAGGGGATGCTCGGGATCGACCGTTCTTCTCTCTGAACCTGCAACGTGGATGCCATTGATGGTGTTCGTACAGTACGGAGCTAGAAGACACAGACGTGGGGGGTATGGGCCAGGGACAGTTGGGCTAGCCCAATTGGGCTGAATGCCCCTTTGCCCCCCTCTCCTTTTCTCTTTAATATCTCTGTTATTTATATTTTTTTTTCATATTTGGGAAAAGAGAGAAACAAAATGGTTCTAGGGTTAGCAAAAATTTTGGAATAAATTTTATATTGCTCTGTTTTGTAACAACACCTTAAAACAAACATTGTTTTCCAAAATAATTTTGATTGATGTTATTGTTTTGGAAATTAAATGATTTTGAGCAATTTTTGGTATCAAAAAGAAATAATTGAATGTTAAGCCAATTTAAGTTTTTGATAACAATTTTGGTGGAAACAATTGTTGGTTTGTTTTGTAGTTTTTAGTTGACACATTGTAACATAACAAGTATGACAATTAATTGAATTTTTATTTGGAATTCATAAGAAAACAAATGGAAACAATTGAAATCAAATGCAAAACAATGCAAACAAAATCAAATGCATATGATGACATGATGCAAGGCAATAATAAAACAAGAAACAAAACATTCTAGGGGGAGATTTCATACTTGGGATGTTACAAAACGCCCCCCCTTGAAGGAATCGCGCCCCGAGATTCCTACTGAGAAGTGAAAAGGTCCGGATACTTCTTGCGAAGATCCTCTTCAGTCTCCCATGTTGCCTCTTTATCAGAATGATGCGACCATTGCACTTTCAAGAACTTGGTGCTCTTGTTGCGAGTCTTACGAACGGTCTCATCGAGAATTCGAACAGGGTGCTCCTCATAAGATAGATCTTCTTGCAGTTCAATGGAATCATGATCAACTGCACGATCTGGATCTTTGAAGCACTTCTTGAGCTGTGACACGTGAAACACATCGTGCACCTTGGATAGTTTTTCTGGAAGTTCAAGACGATAGGCATTTTCCGCACGCCTTGAGAGAATGTTGAACGGACCAATGTATCTCGGTGCTAGCTTTCCTTTGACACCAAAACGATGAGTGCCTCTGAGGGGAGTTACACGGAGATATGCTTTGTCACCAGGTGCATAGATCATATCCCTGTGCTTGCTGTCATAGTAGCTTTTCTGACGAGACTGAGCAATCTTGAGATTGTCACGAATGATGCGAACTTTCTCCTCGGCTTCCTTAACAATGTCAGGGCCTAAGAGTGAACGTTCACCAACTCCAGACCAATTGATTGGACTCCTGCATCTGCGGCCATACAATGCCTCAAATGGTGCCATGCCTAGGCTTGCCTGGTAGCTGTTGTTGTAGGAGAATTCAGCATATGGAAGACAATCCTCCCATTTCATGCCAAAGGAGAGACCACATGCCCTAAGCATATCCTCAAGAATCTGATTGACTCTTTCGACTTGCCCTTGAGACTGAGGGTGGTAAGCTGTGCTGAACAGGAGTTTAGTGCCCAATGCATCTTGGAAACTCTTCCAGAAATGAGAAGTGAATATGCTTCCACGGTCTGAGCTAATTTCCAATGGAACACCATGAAGAGGAACAATCTTTGCTGTGTAGAGCTCTGCTAACTGGCTAGCTGAGATAGTTTCCTTTACAGCGAAGAAGTGAGCAACCTTAGTGAGACGATCAATAACAACGAAGATTGCATCGTTGCCCTTCTTGGACTTTGGAAATCCAGTAACGAAGTCCATTTCAATCATGTCCCACTTCCACTCGGGGATTTTGAGAGGTTGGAGAAGACCGGCTGTTTTCTGATGGACTGCCTTAACACGTTGACACACGTCGCATTCAGAAACGTATTGAGCAATTTCACGTTTCATGCCAGACCACCAATACATAGTCTTGAGATCCTGGTACATCTTTGTACTTCCAGGGTGGATAGAGAGAGGAGTTTCATGAGCCTCCTTGAGGATGATATCTTTGAGACTTTGAATCTGAGGAACTGCAATGCGTCCTTCAAAGAACACAGCTCCTTTGTCATCAATTGAGAAGCACTGATACTTCACATTGCCTGCTTTGATGCTATTTGCGATCTTCTTGATCTCAGCATCACGAAACTGTTCAGAACGAATCTTATCCTCAAGAGTTGGAGTGGCTGTCAAGCTAGCAAGATAGCCTTGAGGAACAAGACCAAGGTTCAGCTTCTGGAATTCTTCATGAAGAGGAGGTTGGCTTTCCATGATCATGAGATTATTGCAATACGACTTGCGACTGAGAGCATCGGCCATAACATTAGCCTTGCCTGGAGTGTAAGAAATGGTGAGATCGAAGTCTTTGATCTTTTCAATCCATCTCCTTTGCCTGAGGTTTAGATCTGGTTGAGTGAAGATGTATTTCAGACTCTTATGATCGGAAAAGATTTCAGTGCGATTACCCAACAAGTATTGCCTCCATTTCTTGAGGGCAAACACAACTGCTGCAAGTTCAAGATCATGAGTGGGATAGTTTTGCTCATGTGGGTTCAACTGACGTGAAGCATAGGCGACAACTTGACGTTCTTGCATAAGAACTGCACCTAGGCCTTGGAGAGAAGCATCACAGAATATCTGGAAAGGTTTGGTGGTATCTGGACCAACTAGAACAGGTGTAGAGGTGAGTTTGGTTTTGAGTAGATTGAAACTTTCCTCACACTGTGGAGACCAAACGAACTTCTTGTCCTTCTTGGTGAGATCAGTGAGAGGTTTTGCAATCTTTGAGAAGTTTTCAACGAAACGACGGCAATAGCTAGCCAAGCCAAGGAAACTTCTGACTTGCTTCACCGTCTTAGGGGGTTTCCAATCAACAATTGCCTTAACCTTTTCAGGATCAATGGCTATGCCCTTGGCAGAGATGACATGACCAAGATAAGCAACTTCTGGAATCCAGAACTCACATTTGGAGAACTTGGCATAAAGACGATGCTCGCGAAGTTTCATGAGAGTGAGACGAAGGTGTTCTTCATGCTCTTCCTCGGATTTTGAGTAGACCAGAATATCATCAAGATATACCACAACGAACTTGTCGAGGTATTCATGGAAGACAGAATTCATGAGTCTAGAGAATGTCGCCGGTGCATTGGTGAGACCAAAGGACATGACGGTGTATTCATATAGACCGTAGCGAGTGGTGAAGGCTGTTTTTGGAATATCTTCCTTTCTGATCTTTATTTGATGGTAACCCATTCTCAAATCCAACTTTGAGAATATTGAGGCTCCAGCAAGTTGATCAAAAAGATCATCGATACGAGGAATTGGATATTTGTTTTTGATTGTTTTCTCGTTGAGAGGACGATAGTCAACCACGAGTCTCTTTGTTTGATCCTTCTTCGCAACGAACAGAGTTGGGCATCCCCAAGCCGAGGAACTAGGTTGAATGTAGCCTTTCTCCATGTACATATCGATTTGCTCCTTCAACAACTTCAGTTCAGGAGGAGCTATCTTGTATGGATGCTTAGAGATTGGAGCAGTGCCTGGTTCAAGTTCGATGACGAACTCAACAGCTCTGTCAGGAGGCATTCCTGGCAATTCCTCTGGAAAGACATCAGGGAATTCACAAACCACCGGAATAGTTTCAATAGATGGTAGAGGATTTGCATTGAGAGTGTAGAGTTGAGCAACTGGATTTTCGGCATGGAAGTAGACTATCTGGCCAGAAGGGTGTGTGATTTTGACAGACTTAGCAGGACAATCAATGACTGCTTTGTTGGCTACCAACCAATCCATCCCCAGAATGACATCAATATCTGAAGAGTGGAGAGCTATCAGAGATGCCTGGAATGGAAGGTTTCCAATTGTGATCTCGATGTTCTGGCTAACTTTATTGCTTTGCCAGCTAGATCCCGGTGATTTCACCAGGAGAGGGACAGACAACTGTTCGAAGTTGATTCCAATGTTGTTTGCAAAGCATTGAGAGATGAAAGAGTGTGAAGCACCAGAATCGAACAAGACTTTAGCACGAAACGAGTCCACAAGAAGTGTGCCCATTACAACCTCTGGAGATTCTTCTGCTCCCTGGGCCTTGACATGGTTCACCTTAACGGTTCTCACGCCAAGCTCGTTGTTGTTGTAGCTGCCCAACGGAGGACCACGTATTCTTGTCGGGGTCGACCTGTGGCGAGGTGGAGGTGGAAAGAGGTGCCTTTGCGGACACTTATCGGAATAGTGGCCCGGCTGTCCACACTTGTAGCATGTAACAGCAGAACGAGGAGCTGTTGGACCTGGCTGAGATGGAGCACCTCCTGAAGATACCACTGGGGTGGGAGGGCGGGGAAGAATTCCTGCCGGGCTTGGCAAGCAGATGGGCGGTGTTGTAGTGGTATATGGAACCCAAACTCTTCGTTTTTGTGGAGGCATGATAGCTTTCGAGAGATTAGCCTGTTGACGAGAGTGCTTGCGAGATTCCTCAACCAACTTGCGCCCATGCTCTTCATTTAGAGCGATGTTGACGAGGTCCTCAAAATTCTTGGCCTTGACGTTGGTGAGAGCATACTTGAGTTCCGGGTTGAGACCCCTGCGGAACTTTGCCATCTTTCTCGCTTCCGTGGAGACTTCATCTCCGGCGTAGCGAGCCAGACGATTGAACTCTCTTTGGTATTCGAGAACGTCCAGATTGCCTTGTGTGAAAGAATAGAATTCCTCACGCATTTTCTCCATGAGCCCATCGGGAATGTGATGGCGCACGAAGGCTTGCTTGAAATCCTCCCATGTGATTGCCACACTAGAACCTCTCATTTCTTGGAAATTCTCCCACCAAGACATAGATTGTCCACGGAGAAGGTAGGTCACGTAAGGAACACGGTCCTCGTCAGCCACATGAGCTACCATAAGAGTACGGTTCATTTCACGGAGCCAGTCATCAGCATCCAATGGCTCGGAGGAGTTATCAAACGTGCGCGGGTTGAGCTCAAGGAACTCCCGAATAGACACCCGGGTGTTGCCATTACTCCCAAGGTCTTGGTTCTGCTGCATCTGCCTTATAACTTGTGTCATCTGAGACAGCACTTTCCCCATCTCAGGTGGCAGTGTGGGTTCTTCGTCACCACTTTCCATCCTGAAGAGGATACCAAGGTTAACACACTAACCGGATAACAAAATCCAATATAAGTGCTTAAAAGAATTACTTCAGACGATAAGAAGGTAGCATGGATCAAACATATACTACCCTCAACGTTCACCATAAATGGTTTGAGTACGACAGGATAACTAAACATAGCTAGGAATGGATACATCAATGGACGAAAGGTTCTTGAGAGAAACATGACATTGAAGCAACATCGGGAAACTCGCGACCAAAACTCCTAAGGTACTACGGAAGAACCCAGAACACGTGAAATCCTAACTTGAAAGTTTAGATGAGAAGAGAAAACAACGTTGCACTTCCTTACCAGAAAAGGGAGGGTGGGTGGGGAAAGAAATAAAATGGCAGAATTCCTACTCTCACGTTTCATTTTTCCTATATAGCTACAAAATAGTTTCTAGACTCAACTGCGACCAGTAAAAGGGATCCTACAGGCAGACAGGCTCTGATACCATTTGTCGCACCCTGGTTTCTAGAGGATACTCATCGCACGAACTGGATAGCAGGTGCTTGGATTATGGGGCATACCTGCTCCCACGTCCCAGCTTCCTGGTAGGCCTGCGCTTATGCGCGACAACACAAGCCCTGCTTCCACCGTCGAAGTAAACTATCCGCTAGGAACCTAAGGCACTACTGCCGACGTACTTCGTAACAAGCACGCACTGTACGTCAACAGCTTTGAACAAAAGGAAATCACAGAATGTCTCTAAGACACAAAAGAATGAAATAAGTTTGCAAACAGCCTTCACTAAGGCAGAGATAGCAAAGACACTCATACAGAGGACACATGTCCCAACATAGCATCATTACATAGCAGCGGAAGCATTCAACAGGTCTGAGTACAGACAAATCCAAATAGGCCTAAGAGGCCGGCAATGAAAAGAAAACGGAGCCCATCCACGAAGTCGTCGGATCCTGCCCGGGTCCGCTATCTACTCGTCGGCAGCCTCGTCGAACTCCACGAAGTAGCCATCCTGGTGATCATCGTAGCCGTAGTCGTAGTCTGCGTAAACCACAGCCCCAACGGGGTCAGTACATCCAAGTACTGGCAAGCAAGACTCACACTTCATCAAAGAGTTACCCGTCAACACAAGCATTGATGCTTGGGATCAACGGAAGAGATAGGTGGTATAAAAGCTGCAGCGGGCTGCTCTAACCAACTACAGAAAATACTACAAGTTCCGGCTAACAGAAGAAGATAAGATCGAGGATTGTAACCAACTGACAGATAACTTCAAACAAACCCATCCTGGATCTCGCCCCTTATCCGAAGAAGCAATCCGAGGATAACTCACACCGTTGTAATAAAGATGAGTCAAGTTATTGTGTGAATAACCTATTACTAGTCAAGTTATTTAGCATTGGGTGATACATGGTTGATCATTATGTTTAAGTTGTCCTGAGTACTTGTTAGCCAGTACTTTCACCAAGTAATCCATAACCGCGGAAAACACGGCTTCTCGAGAAGATTTATCCCTGCAGGGTGTGCTCCAGTACCCGTACACACTCAAGCCACCAACTAAAACTTAGGTGGACTTGACACGACCCAAACCATCTCTACAATCCATCCTAGGAGCCACGGAGCTATAAGGTCCCGGCCAGTCCGCCTAACCTAAGCGCAAGGGTGAAAACCACACCCCCCGGCACCACAGGCCTCGCCCTATATGTGTCAACAGTAACCAGTAACCATGGGGGCGCCTCCCAAAATGCAATGAGCAAATGGAACACCCGAACTAAGTGTGGCTCTTCGGACAAACTGCGGATCAGGTCAAGCCGAGGGGGGTTCCATACCACCACCCGGATGCGGTGAGCACGCTCATCATGGATCAGTAGACAAGACCCTTTTCCTATTAGGGTCGACACTAGCGGGCCTCAAAACCTCTTAGGGCCTCCCGCCGGTGCCTTATCATCAAATTATTATTAATAGCAGCATTAACAGGATTGATTGATTAACATTCGAGCCCCCGATACGATAATAATAGAGTACGATAGTAAAAGAAGTAACCGACAACGAGCTCGAGCAAAAGCAACCTAAGCATGCTAGATAAGAACAGGCTCAAACAAAGGCTGTAGGTATGGAGGTGAGGCAATATCAGGGCTCAAGGTATCATGTGATGGGTTCGGAGAACAAGCATCGATTCATAGGGCTAGCAGAAATAGACAAAAGGATAGTATCGACAACAAGTGTGGAAGAGAACTCGATGATTCATGTGAGTGATAACTTGCCTGCAAACCCAGTAGCCTGGTACTGAGCAAAATCCTTAGAAGGGGTACCGTACGTCTCTTCGGTCTCAACGTCGTCGTCTAAAGCGAGAAGAACCAAACACACAATCGAAAGAGACGAACAATCAATACATGGCATAGTGCACAATCAAATATGATGCATGACAAGTTTAATAGTTGCATCAAAGTAACTAGTTGACAAGGTAGAACAATTTAAATGGACCCATGTGCAAGGGTTGCACATGGAAGGATCCATTGAAAATAAGTGGAACAAATGATTTACCATTAATTATTAGGTGAGAGTTTTTTTTAGCATGATGCATGCATGATGATGATAACAAGATAACAACAAATAACAATAATAGGTGCAAAAGAAATGATAGATAACAAGTTAAGAAAACATTTATTAGTTTTGGAAATTTGTGGTTACTTAAACATGTCACACAATTAAATGTTGTTTTCATCAAGTTAAAGTGTGCAAAACAATTTACAAATTTTATATTTGAAAAGGTTATCAAATTTTAGTTGGATTACATGTTTCACAATTTGAAATTGGACTTAGGATTATTTAATTATGAATTAAACAATATTAAACAATTTTTAATTGAATTAAACAAGATTTAAATTGTTTAAGCAATTTAAATTGTTCAAACCAGAAAACAAATTTTATATTTGAATAGGATATTCAAAATGGTATGAAAAACATATTTTATTTGCATGATTTGGATTAATAATGAATTAGTTATGGATGTTAGCAAATTGCAAGTGAATTATTTGAATTCAAATTTGAATTGCATTTTGAAAACTCAAAACAGAAAACAAATGCTATAGATAGATAGACAATTTAATTTAGAGCAGTGCACATATTTTATTTTTATTATTTGGGTTTGTGAAATAAAAGTTATGTGGGTTTTTAGTTTAGGGACTATTCTGAAAATTAATTGGACTTAAATTAAAGAAAAGGCCGAATAAAAGCTAGGTGCACCGTGCAGCGACCAGCCCCAGCCGCTGACAGTGGGCCGGGGCCTGCGTGGCGCCTAGGTGGCCTGCAGGGCCACTGACAGTGGGCCTCACGCGGGGCGCTCAGAAGGAAAAAAGTGGGGAGGCAAATGCCTCCCCTGGGATTTGATCCCGCGACCTATGGGGCGAGCGAGAGTGCGTGTGGCCAGTTGGGCTGGATTCAGTTTCGTGAAAGGTTCAGAGTAGGTGTGTGGTTAACATGTTCCCGTCAGGTAAGCCTGTTAACTGAATTTTTTCAGTTCGTGCAGGTACCGAGCGTCAGGGACAGTTCGCGAGGGAACAGAGCAGGGGCGGCCGGCCTTGCGATCGGTGGCCTCTGCCCGCGGTGGGCTGCCGCGGTGGCCGGCGAGTGCGGCTGCCGGCGGGCGCGGGCGGCCGGCGGCTGCCGTGCGGGCTCGTGGGAAAAAGGGAGAGGAGGCGAGGCGGCTTACAGAGGCGAACGAAGGGGAGGTCGACCGGTGGTGGTCGACGTGCGGCTGGCGGCGAAAACCGGATGGCGGCGGAGCTCCGACGGTCGTCGGCGGGAGCCGATGGGATGGCGAGGAAGAGGGCGCTGCGCCGGTTCCGTTCCCGGCCCTAGCGCGGCCGGGCGGGCACCATGGCGGCGGCGCCTCGCCGGAGAAGGAGGCGGTGAGGAGCTCTCGGTGGGGATACAGAGAAAGAGAGGAAGGGAGAAAAGAGAGGAGGAAGCTGCGGCGCGAGGGAGGAAGAGAGAAATTAGGGTTAGGAGGGAGGGGTTGCTCGAGGTCTTAAGGCCAGGGGATGCTCGGGATCGACCGTTCTTCTCTCTGAACCTGCAACGTGGATGCCATTGATGGTGTTCGTACAGTACGGAGCTAGAAGACACAGACGTGGGGGGTATGGGCCAGGGACAGTTGGGCTAGCCCAATTGGGCTGAATGCCCCTTTGCCCCCCTCTCCTTTTCTCTTTAATATCTCTGTTATTTATATTTTTTTTCAGATTTGGGAAAAGAGAGAAACAAAATGGTTCTAGGGTTAGCAAAAATTTTGGAATAAATTTTATATTGCTCTGTTTTGTAACAACACCTTAAAAAAAACATTGTTTTCCAAAATAATTTTGATTGATGTTATTGTTTTGGAAATTAAATGATTTTGAGCAATTTTTGGTATCAAAAAGAAATAATTGAATGTTAAGCCAATTTAAGTTTTTGATAACAATTTTGGTGGAAACAATTGTTGGTTTGTTTTGTAGTTTTTAGTTGACACATTGTAACATAACAAGTATGACAATTAATTGAATTTTTATTTGGAATTCATAAGAAAACAAATGGAAACAATTGAAATCAAATGCAAAACAATGCAAACAAAATCAAATGCATATGATGACATGATGCAAGGCAATAATAAAACAAGAAACAAAACATTCTAGGGGGAGATTTCATACTTGGGATGTTACAGATCTGCAAACATCTTTATCGGATTAACTGCAGAAGCAATGGGATTCTATGGTGGGAGCAAATTTATCCCACCCGCCCTATACCCAGTCGAAGACGACTATGATGCCAGATTTTTCTCAGATCGTCGATATACTGCTAAATCGCACTTTATCGGCATGGTGCAGTCCGAGATCGCCGAAAACACGGATGAAAGCAATCCCGTGCAAGAGGCAGAAAACAATACTCCCACAACAGAGGTAGAAGATCCGACATCCGTCGACTTCACGACGGACTCGGAAGCTGACTCTGTATTAGCCGCCATCGAGGCGAGATTAGAGTCGGAACCCGGGTCGGCTCACTTCGATACAGAAGACGAAGACGAAGACACTTTCGAAAGAAAGGTCAAATCCTTCCAAGAGGGATTCCACGAAGTACTGATGGCAAAACCGGCTGAAAACACGGATGCCGACAGTCAGGAAAGCCCTAGAACGCCTTCGCCAGAGGAAGAGAGAGAAGAAGGAGAAACCTCTCCAAAATTCCCCAACGTCATGGAATTAACAGAGGAAGAACCCTGCAGGAAACCTCCCTCTTCCAAGAAGAAACACAAAGATGCTAAAAAGCTCTAGTATAAGCTCCGGAAGAAGAAATCGGCTGATCCAGCCAATGAAAGCCCGGAAGTAGGAGACGCAAGGGGAGTAAAACCTGCGAAGAAGAAAACAAAGGAAATCCTTGTTCCACCAATGACAGAACATGACGAACAGGAATTACTCCAAACACCAGTGGGACCACACGAGCCCCCTGAAGTGCTGGAAGCCCGGAGGCAAGCTCTCCAAAGGCAACAACAACATCTATTTCGAACTCGAGAACACCTCCAAAAAACCTAGGCTGACATCAAGCTCATGCGGGAAGAAATCGAGGAATACGAGAGAAAGAATAGATCTGGCATTAAACCTACGCGGTTACCCGGAATCGCAAAACCGGAAGTACTGCCGCCAAAAGAAAGGTTCCACAACCCATCTTGGCAAAAGCAGGTAAACGGCAAAGATGCCAGAGGCGAGCCAATATACAAAACCGCAGCAGAAAACGCGGAAGCGGCATTCGCCATCCTCAACAATGATATGTACTCCAATGGCGAAAAACTTCAAGGGGTGTATGCTTTCCTAGGAAAAGCGTTGGAACAGCAACAACGAGCGCAAGAGCGATCAGCGAAATTACATGAAGATTCCGACCTATGCATGACAGCTACATGCGCCGCTGGAGCACCTGGACCTGAAGAACCTGGAGATTCAAACAATTCGAAAGAGAAGAAATCAGATCCAAGAAAGGACAAGAAAAAACCCGACAATAGGGACGAAGCGTCCAGAACCGGATCCCATCTCCCGAAAGATGGAAATAATCCCCGTGATCGGGAAGAGAAAAATCGGAAGGACGGAAAATCAATGCCGCCTCCGAGATGCCCTGCAGAAAATGCTGGAAGACAGGATATGCCTCACAGGCGTGAGAGATCCCGGACGCCCCCCAGGAATAAGGAAAGATACAGGAGTAGAACTCCACCTTATCCCAAAGGGCACGATCATGGAATAAACAGAGACAATCCCGGAAAAGCGCGTCCGCGCCACAATGGAAAAGAAAGGAGTAGATCCCCTTCTGTCCATTCAGCCGGCAGATACTCCGCACACATAGACAGAGCAGAAAGAGACGATTTATACTTTGGACCCAAGTGTTTGACGGATAGGATCCGAAGAATAACTCTGCATTCTGCCTTTGCCAAAGTTGGTCCAACATACCAAAAGTACACCGGTAGTATAAACCTGGATACCTGGATCTCAGACTACTATACAGTCGTTCAGATCAACAATGGGACAGACCTGGAGGCAGTAAAATTCCTCCCCCTAATGTTACTCGATGGAGCCAGAGATTGGATCAATGGATTACCATCAAGGACTGTTGATAGCTTTGATGATATGGCTAGAGTATTTACTCAGCATTTCCGGGGAACTTACAAGCGCCCAAACAGCATCAACCAGCTAAACCGCTGCACCCAGTTTGAGGATGAACCATACGTGGATTTCATCTCAAGATGGACGGCAATGAAGAATAGTTGCTCGGGAGTAACTGACGTTCAAGCAATGCATGCTTTCGTCAATGGCTTAAAACCCGGACTCGTACCGTTCATGATCGGTTCCAAAAAGCACAAAGATCCCGGATCTATGCTTACAACCGCCAATGAGCATGCAGCGGCCGAAGACGACAACAGAGCGAGAGGCGGCAATATCGACACTTTGATCCAAGCCAAAAAGACCCCTCGCACTGAGAAAAAAGCAACTCCCGAAGCAACGCAAAAGCCCAAAGAAGTTAACATAGCCTTTGGAAGAGAAAATGGGAACAAGTGGAAAGGACGAAGCACAGAGCCGATAAATTACACCAAAGAAGAGTGGGAAAAAATAAAGTCGGAAAACCGTGTCCACCACTCGCAATTTGGGAAACCCACCCATACTAACGCACAATGCCGGTTGAACAAGCATATGAAAGGCAGTGCAGGATCCGAAAACAAAGGGAAGAACTCCAAGAGGAAATTCTCCAAGCAAAAGCCAGAAGCTGAGAAAGAAGACAGTGAAACGAACACTGACAAAAAAAATCCAGGAACAGCAGCGTAAAGGCGAGCCTAAGTTTCCGAGAGTTGACGGAGAATGCAACCTAACTTTCCTGGCAATTCCCTCAGCAAAGGTGGCAAAGAGAACGCTTTGAGAAATAAACGCGGTTGTCCCTGCAACCCCGAAATTCTTGAAGTACTCAAATACACCAATTACCTGGGATCAGTCTGATCATCCCGGAAATATCCCTGAACCCGGCATGCAAGCTCTAATTGTAAGTCCTATTGTTCAAAACACTAGGCTAAAAAGAGTGCTGATGGATGGAGGATCCAGCATTAACATAATGTACCTGGATACACTGAAGCATCTGCGAATCTCGGAGACCCAACTCAATCACAGCAACATACGTTTTCACGGCATCGTCCCTGGCAGACAAACACGATCCCTAGGAGAAATTTCCCTAGATGTAATTTTCGGAGACAAAGATCACTTCCGTCAGGAAAAAGTATCCTTCGAGGTTGTGCCGTTCGAAAGCGTGTATCACGCAATACTCGGACGTCCAGCTTTCGCCAAATTCATGGCAAGATCATGTTATATTTATAACAAGCTGAAGAAGCCAGGGACAAAAGGAGGAGTAATCACCATAACGGGAGACTTCAAATTGGCAAACGAGCTGGAAAAAGAAAACGCCCTTTGCGCAGAAAAAGTGATAGCAAAGGAAGAATTGAAAGAGCTGGCAAAAGAAGTATCACCGACAGAAATGGCGGCAAGAAAAGAAAGTCGAAAGCCAGCAGATAGCTTCAAAGCTTCCGAGAACACAAGACAGGTAATCCTAGATCCTAAAGTTCCGACAAAATTTGTCGTAGTAGGAACTGGGATGACCGACAAATAGGAAAGCGAGCTCATCAAGTTCCTCCGTGAGAACTGGGACATTTTCGCATGGTGTACTGCGGACATGCCAGGCGTACCCAGGGAACTTGTTGAGCATCAACTTAAGGTGATTCCAGGATCTAAACCCGTCAAACAAGGTCTCCGTCGATTTGACGGAAGAAGACGGAAGGCCATCGGCAAGGAGATTATTCGGCTTTTGGCAGCAGATTTTATCCGGGAAGTTATATATACTGAATGGTCAACAAACCCAGTATTAGTCCCGAAGAAAGACAGTATGGCCCTTAGGATGTGTATAGATTATACTGGTTTGAACAAGTTGTGTCCAAAAGATAGGTTTGCGTTACCGTGAATCGATCAAAGAATAGATGCCACTGCTGGCTCTGAGCTTTTATGTTTTTTGGATGCATATTCTGGGTATCATCAAATACGCATGAAGGTAGAAGATCAAATCAAAACCTCCTTCATAACCCCGTATGGGACGTATTATTACATAACCATGCCGTTTGGCCTGAAGAACGCCGGTGCAACTTACCAGCGTTGCATGCAACGATGTTTGCATAGTCAGATTGGCAAAACGTCCATGTTTACGTGGATGACATTGCTGTCGTGTCTAAGGAAAAAGATACACTCCTTGAAGATTTGCGAGAAACCTTCGAAAATTTGCGCACTTATAAGATGAAGCTAAATCCATTAAAGTGCGTATTCGGGGTTCCCTCAGGAAAACTTCTGGGTTTCATCATTTCTCATAGAGGAATAGAGGTAAACCCAGAAAAGATCAAAGCAATCTTAAACATCTCCAAGCCTACGTGCGTAAAAGATGTACAAAGATTGACGGGTTCTGCAGCAGCCGTTAGCAGGCTTATTAGCCGGCTAGGGGACAAAGCTCTGCCACTATACAAGTTGTTGAAGAAATCCGACAAATTCGAGTGGACAGAAGAAGCAGATGCAGCATTAACCCACTTGAAAGAAACTTTGATGAAAGCTCCGATTTTGGCATCCCCAAAAGACAAAGAACCTATGTTATTGTACCTTACGGCTACAAACCGGGTTATTAGTGCGGTGATAGTTGTGGAAAGGAAGAAAGACGAACAAAGCATACCAAATCAGCATCCAGTATACTATGTAAGCGAAGTTTTCTCCGAGTCCAAACAAAGGTACCCACACTATCAAAAACTGGCATATGGCGTATTTTTCGCATCTCGGAAACTTCGTCATTACTTCCAAGGACATTCCATAATAGTGGTATGTAAAGCACCGCTAGGGGATATAATAAACAATGTGGAGGCAACTGGCCGAGTAGCCAAATGGGGCATCGAACTAGCAGCATTCGACATTAAGTACCAACCCAGGACGACAATAAAATCCCAGCTTCTGGCAGATTTTGTCGTCGACTGGACAGAAGCAATGGAAAAAACACCAATGCCGGAGTCCGAGTACTGGATCATGCACTTTGACGGATCCAAGATGAAGGAGGGCGCTGGAGCTGGTGTAGTCCTAAAATCCCCTAAAGGAGACACAATGGAGTATGTATTACAGATACACTTCAATGCCAGTAATAACGTGGCAGAATACGAGGCTCTGCTTCATGGCTTGCATATTGCAAAGGAAATAGGTGTTAAGTGCATCTTATGCTATGGCGACTCAGATTTGGTACAACACCAGCTCAACCAAACCTGGGACGCAAAAAGTTCCATCATGGCCGAATATCGGAGAACGGTGGACGAGTTTGCAATCTGCTTCTTGGGATTTGAAGTACTCCCTGTCAAAAGGGAGGAAAACTGGAACGCGGACGCATTAGCCCGCATGGGATCAGAAAGGGTGAAAATTCTACCACCAGGTGTGTTTGTCCAACATTTGCACGAACCATCGATAAAAGGTGGGGATGTCGACTATCCTATGGTTTCCGAGTCAATTGAAGTCATGCTCGTTAACCCGGAATGGACAATTCCATAGTTAAACTTCTTAGTCGATCGGAAGTACCCGGAGGGAGCAGACGAAGTCTTGCAAAGACAGATACAACGTCGATGCAAAGGATACACGGTAATCAATGGTTGCCTGTATAAACGCAGTACTATCGTAATTTTTCTGCGGTGTATTTCGCCAGAAGAAGGATGAGAAATCCTGCAAGAAATCCACGCAGGAGATTGCGGACATCATGCTCAATCAAAAAGCATAGTCAAAAAAGCATTCCGCGCAGGGTTTTTCTGGCTAACAGCCAAGACAGATGCCGAGCACATAGTAAACACATGTGCCGGATGTCAGTATTACGCCAAGCAGACAAATATGCCAGCCCAAGCACTCAAAACTATCCCTATTACATGGCTGTTCGCGGTCCGGGGGCTAGATATGATGGGACCATTCAAAACTGCAAGAGGCGGACTTACACATCTACTTGTTGCAGTGGATAAATATACCAAGTGGATGGAGGCCAAACCCATCAAAAAACTTGACGGTGTAACTGCCATAAATTTCATTATTGACATAGTCATGAGATATGGCATTCCACATAGCATAATAACTGACAACGGGACAAATTTCTCTATTGGAGAGTTGGCAAAATATTGCCGACAAATGGGAATTCGCCTAGATTTCGCATCTGTGGCACACCCGCAATCCAATGGACAGGTTGAACGAATGAATAGTTCAATTCTGCAAGGAATACGCCCAAGACTCGAATCCCCTCTTCACAGAGCAGCTGGAGCATGGGTGGAAGAGTTAGCCTCTGTGCTTTGGAGCATTCGAACGACGCCAAATAGGTCAATAGGGCAAACCCCGTTTTTCCTAGTTTATGGCGCGGAAGCAATTCTCCCAACGGACATGATCCATGACAGCCCGAGAGTGCAGGATTTCGATGAATCAGATGCCAAAAGCGCATGGCAGGATGCCGTCGATCTCTTAGAAGAGGAACGAGAACTTGTGCTTCAAAGATCCGCCATCTATCAGCAAGGTTTACGACGTTATCATAGTTGGAAAATCAGGCATCGTTCTTTCAAAGAAGGTGACCTAGTGCTAAGGTTGGTGCAGCAAAGAAAGCACAAATTGGCCCCAGTATGGGAAGGACCATTCGTCATCAGTAAAGCCATGAAAAATGGATCATACTATCTTGTAGACATTCGAGATACGGAAGATGATCCCGAGAAGCCGAATCGCAAAAGAAAGAGAAAGATAGATGATGAACTAGGAGAAACAAAGAGGTCCTGGAGTATCCAGCAGTTACGTCCCTTCTATACTTAGTTCAATTTCTATGTAAACATCTTTGAGATCATGAAATTAAGTTGTCGAAATTCATACTCCTATGTTTTACATATTCCTCCTTTTCTATTTCCCAATGATCTTTCAAAATACTCAATGTTAACCCGAATTGTGCCTGCGTGCTCAGAGTTAAAAAACTGAACGATTTTCAGCCTAAAAAAGGTTTAAGGAAACCTAGATTGTGCCTGCGTGCCTGAGTTTCATATAAAAAATTCCTTAGCTATTCTCTAAATATTATCCGATTGTTTTTGTGCTAGGTCACTGAAGCTAGTAAGCAAAAAATGCCTTTAGCATGATCCATGTTTCGGAGTTTTCGACTGATCGGTAATACCCAGTCACTCGGCATGAAGATTAAAACGCTATTGAGCCATTTCAAGCACTAAGGACAGTTAAAGCATACAAAACCAGAGAATTTAGAAGATAAAGGAATAATAACCCGAAAAAACTTGCAAAGTATTTATATAACATTAAACTGCAAAAGGCGGAGTACTTGTTCATTCAAAAGAATAGAAGCATTACAATAATGTTTACAACATAAGTTCGGTAATGCTCCTATTTTCTATTGCCCCAGGACCCGGACTTTTCCTTCAAGCATCTGAGTCATCTTCGCTGGAGGATTCTTCTGGAGTGTCCGGGATCGCCTCCTCCGGGTAGAAGATGGAGAGGTTGACCATGGAAGCAATCTTGGTTGCGTGACCCTTGATCTCGTCGAAGATGTTTGTCCGCTGGGTGTCCGTATACCCTTGTGGGATGTCGGACGCCACACGCCAAGATTTGGCAGTGGGGTAATGCATACGCATAAGGCCTAAAGCCATGCGTGCACCACCCTGTGTTGCGGAGCGCAAAGTGGACTCCTTGGACTCCGCCACCTCCAAGATAGCCTCCGGAAGTTTCTCAACTTCCGAGAATTCCCCAGTCCTTGCGGGAAGGTACTTGTTGATCAGTTGCATGCCCGCAGCCTTGAGCGCGGTAAAAACCTTCCCGAAGGCTCGAATTTTTTCAATCCTAGTAAGAGTGGGGTCATCTCCTGTTTTCAGACAAATAACCAAAGTGTAATAAGGAAAGCAGGGAAAGATTGTAACACATCAAAGAACTGGTAAAAGCTGAAAACTTACCGAGGATCCTATCCATTTCGGAGCCTTCCTCCAGGCGATGATTCAAAGCGTTCTCCAGATTCCGTGTGACGCCCCGAGATCGGGCACTATGCAGATTTCAGCATTTCCGCCAAAATCCACATAATAACCGATTCCAGGTTGCCACTTGTGATAACATTACAACAGTTCACGAATAATCCACAACAACAACAGAGGAGGTATATACAAGACGACTCAAACGAGTCAAGGATACAACTGATACAATACAAAGATCCAAATGACAGCGGAAGAAACAACATAGTGTCCGACTACGGACAAGATACAAATTGGACTAAGAGTCCTGAAGATAACCGATGGCGTCCAATCCCTACCCAGGCCAAGCCGGAGGGATTCCCAAGCTAACATCATCAGACTTCAAACCTGTTGACAGCAATGTGGAATATGCAGCCACAAAATGGATTCGTGGGTCAGTACTATTAAGTACTGGCAAGTGGATAAACCATACTCACAAGATACCAGCGTAACCAATCATCACAAGATACAAATACTTTGGGTACAACGGAAGGAAGGGATTATTGCAAAGAAGCGGCAGCGGGCAGCACTAACAACTAAAGAGACGCGCTACAACCTCCGGCTAATAGAAAGGGATAAGAGAGCGTATCAGAACCAACTACAACTACTCACCAAACAATACCCATCCAGTGTTACCCCCTACTAAGGAAGCAACCCAAGGAAAATCACACTGTTGATTAAGGTGACATTCATTTTTATGGTGGAGGTAATCTATATTACTAGTCAAGTTATCATCGTTAAGTGTAAGTTGTCTGAGTACTTGTTAGCCAGCACTTTCACCAAGTCATCCATAACCGCGGACAACATGGCTTCTCGAGAAGATTAACCCTGCAGGGATGCACCAATTTGGCCGTACACGTAAGAATAACCCGCCAGATGGAAATGCACTTCCACCAAGCGAGGCACTCAACACAACCCAACTCTTCTTGGCATCAAGCCCAAAGAACCACATGCTGTGCGTGCGCGGCTAATCGAGCCCCCACGAAGAAAAGGGGGACCCTCATAGCACTCTAAGACCACGCCGCCCTAAATGCCGACTACAAAAGTTCCACCCTGGCGCCAAGGGTTCGCACCTGCATATGCATGCATCAAATGGAAAGCCCGAACTAAGTGTGGCGATTTGGACGAGATGCGAATCGAATCAGAATTGCGGGGGGCGCCCATACACGCTTCCCACATGCGGTTAGTGCGCTCATCATGGATCGGAGGACAAGACCCTTTTCCTAATTAAGTTCGACACTAGCAGGCCTCAAAACCACGCCGGGCCTCCTGCCGGTGCCTTATCATCAAATTATTATTACCCAAAACATTAACATGTTGTTGATTAAGTTGAAACCCAACTATCAAACTAAACAGGTGATAAGACGGACAACAAGACTTGAGCGCAAACATCACTAAGCATGCAACTACGACACGAGGGCCAACAAGGTAAACAAACAACAGTTAATAGGAAGTGGAAGGAAGGCTATATCATGGTTGCAAGGTAAACATATCATAGGATCGAGACACGAGCATCGAATCATAAGGCTAGCATAAAGACAACAGAAAGAATCGGTAACAAGTGAGGAAAGGCAACATGGGTAGCAAGTGAGTATACTTGCCTGAGATCCAGCAAGTAGAGGTACATCCGAAGAACTTGTCGGTGCTCACATCATCTCAACGTCCTATCCGCGAAGCAGCAAAGATCTAAAAGAAACACCGGATGCAACAATTACTACTACGACAAAAGATCCAGCATGATCCTATTTTATATGCATGACAAGTTAAAGGGTGCATCAAAATAAATGCAAGACATGATGAAACATTTTAAATGGGCCCAAATGCAAAGATAAGGTTGCATTTGGAAAATCCTAGGTGCATGCATAGTTATTTAAGTGAATTACAAGCAAACATTAGGTTGAAGTGATTAAATGGCATGGTGGATGATGAAAACAGAATGTATACAACATTAGCTTCAATGTGATATCTCATTTGCCAAATTTGGAATTTTAAATATTTAATTATGAATTTTTGCAATTTAAAAGGTTTAATTAAAGCATTGAATTATTGCACCACTTTTAATTAGGAAAAACAGTAAACAAATTGTATATTTGAAAAGTATAGAGAATTTTGATTGGAAAACATATTTTACTTTTCAAATTTGGAGTTAAAATGAATTAGTTATGTGCATTTGAATTTCAGGGACCTGGATGCAAAATGTCATATCCAGCAGGAAAATGGGATTTAATCCCGTGGATGTGGAGATTCGAACCTGGTTCTGCTGGTGGAAGATCTGGTGCACTGCCAGTGGGCTATGCTACAGGCTGGTGCTAGCTTGGGAGGCTAAGACTGGAAATACTGTGTATCCGCGTTACTGAATTTTAGATCTGAAAAAGTTTCAGACAGAACAATGATGGTGAAGGTAAAAAAAATAGAAGAAAAGATGTCGAGGGGCAGTGGAGATTCGAACTCGGGATTCTAGGGTGAGAGACGGAGGGCAAAGCCAATGGGCGGTGTGCCTGGTTGTGTATGGATACAGATCCATCCTTATAAGAAGAGACGCGACGCGGTTAACTGAACTTCAGAACAGAAACACGTACAGGTGCAGATCCGCAGCAGCAGACAGCAACGACGGTGACAGAGAACTACAACGGCGGGCAAGACGGGCAACATAGCTCGAGGCAGAACGTTCGGAGCAAGAGGGGAAGGGGAGAAGAAGGTGTCCAGATGGACAAGGGGCTCACCGAGGGTTTGATGGAGTCGATCTCGTTGCGGAGGCGTAGAGGAAGTAGAGGAGGTAGAAGATGTAGCCATAGACGCAGTGAGGAAGATGATCTTGGCGGCATCTGCCTAGACGGTTTCGGCTCCTGGAATTCGGCGAGGAGGAAGAGGACGGCGTGGCGCTTCCATTCCCGCCCGTAGTTGACGTCGAAGGCGTCCAACAACACCGGCTAGGGGAGCTCTATGCGCCTCGGCCATGGCTCTCGGTGGTTTTGTTTGTGGTGGAAAGAAACAGAGAGAGAGAGGAGAGAGGGGGATCGGCGGCGGCAGGGAGGAAGAAAGGCTAGGGTTTGGAGGTGGTCTCGGTGGGGATTAAAGGAGGGGGAGCAGGTGAGGGGATCGGCATGGTGGGTGGTGCGGTGGTTTTGTGGTAGAGGGGAAAAAGACAGAGGAGGTTCACGCTCTCCTCGTGCTCGGTACGGACAGAGAAGAAAAGGGAGCTGGGCTCGAAGGGGAGATGGGTGGGCTCGGTGGTGGGCTGGTTTTCGCCTAGTGGGCTGCACCTCCCACAAAACATTTTCTTTTGTTATTTTGTTTATTCATTTTTCAGAAAAAAGAGAGAAGTGGTTTAGGGATTTAGAAAACAGGTTTTTAACCATTTAAAATATTGAAGAAAATAGTTTTATTTATGCCATATGATATGATGCACAAAACAAACAAACAAAACTAATTGGGGAAAATCCCCGGGCGTTACAGACGACACCACTAACAAGGGATTGCGCCCCCGCAATCCGCTCCAAGCCGGTAAGAGAGAGAATAAGTTGGAGCTATCGAGTCTGCATGCTTCAAGTTGATCTCCTCGACACCACTAACAAGTTTCTCGACACCACTAACAAGAGATTCTTACTCGTGTTGATGACGATGTCGTTCCGTCGAGAATCTTCCGAAGATCGAAACTATTAGGCTAAAGGGCTAAGATAACGTCCAACCCACGTAGGATCTTAAACTTTGAAGATAGACAAGAGAAGAGACTCCAAAACAAATGGGATAGAAGAAGAAGCAGAATAGAGGAAAGGAATAAAAAAAGAATCCTATCGAGATGTTTTCCAAAACAGGTTTTGCACAAATAGTTTTTGACACTCTAGAAACACGACCGTTAGCGAGGTTATCCTACAGGCTTTGCGGACCCGTTGCTTCGATAACCATTCGTATCGAAACAACATTGGGAATCGGAACCATGCTCTGATACCATTTGTGACGCCCCGAGATCGGGCACTATGCAGATTTCAGCATTTCCGCCAAAATCCACATAATAACCGATTCCAGGTTGCCACTTGTGATAACATTACAACAGTTCACGAATAATCCACAACAACAACAGAGGAGGTATATACAAGACAACTCAAACGAGTCAAGGATACAACTGATACAATACAAAGATCCAAATGACAGCGGAAGAAACAACATAGTGTCCGACTACGGACAAGATACAAATTGGACTAAGAGTCCTGAAGATAACCGATGGCGTCCAATCCCTACCCAGGCCAAGCCGGAGGGATTCCCAAGCTAACGTCGTCAGACTTCAAACCTGTTGACTGCAATGTGGAATATGCAGCCACGAAATGGATTCGTGGGTCAGTACTATTAAGTACTGGCAAGTGGATAAACCATACTCACAAGATACCAGCGTAACCAATCATCACAAGATACAAATACTTTGGGTACAACGGAAGGAAGGGATTATTGCAAAGAAGCGGCAGCGGGCAGCACTAACAACTAAAGAGACGCGCTACAACCTCCGGCTAATAGAAAGGGATAAGAGAGCGTATCAGAGCCAACTACAACTACTCACCAAACAATACCCATCCAGTGTTACCCCCTACTAAGGAAGCAACCCAAGGAAACTCACACTGTTGATTAAGGTGACATTCATTTTTATGGTGGAGGTAATCTATATTACTAGTCAAGTTATCATCGTTAAGTGTAAGTTGTCTGAGTACTTGTTAGCCAGCACTTTCACCAAGTCATCCATAACCGCACACAACACGGCTTCTCGAGAAGATTAACCCTGCAGGGATGCACCAATTTGGCCGTACACGTAAGAATAACCTGCCAGATGGAAATGCACTTCCACCAAGCGAGGCACTCAACACAACCCAACTCTTCTTCGCATCAAGCCCAAAGAACCACGTGCTGTGCGTGCGCGGCTAATCGAGCCCCCACGAAGAAAAGGGGGACCCTCATAGCACTCTAAGACCACGCCGCCCTAAATGCCGACTACAAAAGTTCCACCCTGGCGCCAAGGGTTCGCACCTGCATATGCATGCATCAAATGGAAAGCCCGAACTAAGTGTGGCGATTTGGACGAGATGCGAATCGAATCAGAATTGCGGGGGGCGCCCATACACGCTTCCCACATGCGGTTAGTGCGCTCATCATGGATCGGAGGACAAGACCCTTTTCCTAATTAAGTTCGACACTAGCAGGCCTCAAAACCACGCCGGGCCTCCTGCCGGTGCCTTATCATCAAATTATTATTACCCAAAACATTAACATGTTGTTGATTAAGTTGAAACCCAACTATAAAACTAAACAGGTGATAAGACGGACAACAAGACTTGAGCGCAAACAACACTAAGCATGCAACTACGACACGAGGGCCAACAAGGTAAACAAACAACGGTTAATAGGAAGTGGAAGGAAGGCTATATCATGGTTGCAAGGTAAACATATGATAGGACCGAGACACGAGCATCGAATCATAAGGCTAGCATAAAGACAACGGAAAGAATCGGTAACAAGTGAGGAAAGGCAACATGGGTAGCAAGTTAGTATACTTGCCTGAGATCCATCAAGTAGAGGTACATCCGAAGAACTTGTCGGTGCTCACATCATCTCAACGTCCTATCCGCGAAGCAGCAAAGAGCTAAAAGAAACACCGGATGCAACAATTACTACTACGGCAAAAGATCCAGCATGATCCTATTTTATATGCATGACAAGTTAAAGGGTGCATCAAAATAAATACAATACATGATGAAACATTTTAAATGGGCCCAAATGCAAAGATAAGGTTGCATTTGGAAAATCCCAGGTGCATGCATAGTTATTTAAGTGAATTACAAGCAAACATTAGGTTGAAGTGATTAAATGGCATGGTGGATGATGAAAACAGAATGTATACAACATTAGCTTCAATGTGATATCTCATTTGCCAAATTTGGAATTTTAAATATTTAATTATGAATTTTTGCAATTTAAAAGGTTTAATTAAAGTATTGAATTATTGCACCACTTTTAATTAGGAAAAACAGTAAAAAAATTGTATATTTGAAAAGTACAGAGAATTTTGATTGGAAAACATATTTTACTTTTCAAATTTGGAGTTAAAATGAATTAGTTATGTGCATTTGAATTTCAGGGACCTGGATGCAAAACATCATATCCAGCAGGAAAATGGGATTTAATCCCGTGGATGTGGAGATTCGAACCTGGTTCTGCTGGTGGAAGATCTGGTGCACTGCCACTGGGCTATGCTACGGGCTGGTGATAGCTTGGGAGGCTAAGACTGGAAATACTGTGTATCCGCGTTACTGAATTTTAGATCTGAAAAAGTTTCAGACAGAACAATGATGGTGAAGGTAAAAAAATAGAAGAAAAGATGTCGAGGGGCAGTGGGGATTCGAACTCGGGATTCTAGGGTGAGAGACGGAGGGCAAAGCCAATGGGCTGTGTGCCTGGTTGTGTATTGTGACGCCCCGAGATCGGGCACTATGCAGATTTCAGCATTCCCGCCAAATCCGCATAATAACCGATTCCAGGTTGCCACTTATGATAACATTACAACAGTTCACGAATATTCCACAATTACAACAGCAACAGATAGATACAAGATGACTCAAACGGGTCAAAGATACAACTGATACATTACAAAGATCCAAATAACAGCGGAAGAAACAAACGTCCGGCTACGGACAAGATACAAATTGGACTAAGAGTCCTGAAGATAACCGAGAACGTCCAATCCCTGCCCAGGCCAAGCCGGAGGGATTCCCAAGCTAACGTCGTCAGACTTCAAACCTGTTGACTGCAATATTGAATATGCAGCCACAAAAGAGATTCGTGGGTCAGTACGGTTAAGTACTGGCAAGGGGGATAAAACCCATACTCACCAGTTACCGGCGTAGCCAGTCATCACAAGATACAAATACTTTAGGATCAACGGAAAGGAAGGGAGTTATTGCAAATAAGCGACAGCAGGCTGCACTAACCAACTACAGAGAGATACTACAACTTCCGGCTAACAGAAAGAAGATAAGATCGAGTAATAGTAACCAACTAAAAGATAACTTCAAACAAACCCATCCTGGACCTCGCCCCTTATCCAAAGAAGCAATCCGAGGATAACTCACACAGTTGGATTAATGATGGTTCAGATTATTGTGTCAATAAGCCTATTACTAGTCAAGTTGTTAATCATGGGGTGAAAGATTGTTAATCATTAGGTTTAAGTTGTCCTGAGTACTTGTTAGCCAGTACTTTCACCAAGTAATCCATAACCGCGGAAAACACGGCTTCTCGAGAAGATTATCCCTGCAGGGTTGCACCAATTTGGCCGTACACGTAAGAATAACCCGCCAGATGGGGAGCTAACCCACCAAGCGAGGTACTCTACACAACTCAACTCTTCTTCGCATCAAGCCCAAAGCACCACGTGCTGTGCGTGCGCGGCTAATCGAGCCCCACGAAGAAAAGGGGACCCTCATAGCACTGGAAGACCACGCCGCCCTAAATGCCGACTACAAAAGTTCCACCCTGGCGCCAAGGGTTCGTACCTGCATATGCGTGCAGCAAATGGAAAGCCCGAACTAAATGTGGCGATTTGGACGAGATGCGAATCGAGTCAAGTTGAGGGGGGCGCCCATACTCGCTTCCCACATGCGGTTAGTGCGCTCATCATGGATCAGTAGACAAGACCCTTTTCCTAATTAGGGGGGTCGACACTAGCAGGCCTCAAAACCACAAAGGGCCTCCTGCCGGTGCCTTATCATCAAATTTATTATTAAACAATAACAGTAGCATGATTGATTGATTGATTAAACATCGAGCCCCCAGAACATAATGAAATAGTAACAGAAAGTAACGGGTAACAGACTCGAGCAAAACAACCCTAAGCATGATAGTAAGACACGGGCAACAAGCAAGGGTTATGGGTATGGAGGTGAGGCAATATCAAGGTTAAGGGATTCATGTGATGGGTTCGTAACAGAAACAACTACTACTAAGGATAGCAGAAAAGAATCAACGGAAAGAATCGGTAACAAGTGATGAAAGGCAACCATATGGCAGCAAGTGAGTATACTTGCCTGAGATCCCGCAAGGTAGCAGAACTTGTCGTTGCTCACATCATCTCAACGTCCTATCCGGGAAGAAGCAACGAACCTCGAACAAACACCGGATGCAACAATTACTACTACGGCAAAAGATCCAACATGATCAAGATATGGATGCATGACAGGTTTAAAGATGCATCAAGGTAAACTAGTTGACAAGATAAACAAATTTAAATGGACCCATATGCAATTTGAGTTGCACATGAAAAGCCCATGAATTATGGTTAAATTATTTGTTTTCCAACTAATCATCAGGTGAAAGTGGTTTAGTATGATGCATGGATGAGGAAAACAGCAAAATAACAACAATAGAACCAGTTGGAGATAAGGTTTAACAATTTTAGGAATTTATTTATTAAGTTAGAAAATTTTGGTTCCTTAAGGGTGTCACACAAACAATTGTTGTTTTCATCAAGTTAAATTGCTCAAAACAGATAACAAAGTTCATATTTGAAAATAACATCAAATTTTAGTTGGATTACATGTTTCAAATAATGAAATTGGAATTAGGATAATTTAATTATGAATTAAACAATATTAAACAAGTTTTAAATGGATTTGAGACAAGTTTGAATTTAATTGAAGTTTTATTTGTTCAAAACATAAATTCAAACTCACATTTGAAAAGTTCACACTTTGATGGTTTGAAAACATATTTTGCATGTTAAAAATTATTTTATTTTGAGCAAGTTATGATTTTATCAAATTTAAATGAATTAAACAAGTATTAGATTATTTAGGCAATTTTAAATTATTCAAACCATGAAACAAAATTTATATTTGAAAAGGTTATTCAAAATGGTATGGAAAACATATTTTATTTGCCTTATTTGGAAATAGTATGAATTATTTTTGAATTGTTGCAAATTACAATTGGATTATTTGAATTCAAATTTAAATTGCATTTTGAAAATTCAAAACAGAAAACAAAAGGCACCATTAGATAGAGAATTAAATTTGGACCAGCGTGCATATTTTATTTTCATTTTTTAGAGTTATAAAATAAAAGTTATAAGCAATTGAAAATGAGGGACCCATCTGTGATTTTTAGGGGACTGGAGTTAAAAGAATTGGTGCTGGGAATTTTGTTACAATGCAGCAAACTAGCCCTAGCCACTGACCCGTGGGCCAGGGGGCCAGCGTGGCGCTGCCGTGCGTGCGTGGCAAGACTGTGTGTGACGGGTGGGGCCCAGTGGTCAGTCGCGGAAAGATTGCGAAAAAGAAGGCCTTTGCGGCCGCGGGGATTCGACCCCGAGACGCGCTGCTCGCGCGGATGGAACAGGACCAGTTGGGCTATGAACCGTTTGTGTTGGTACAGAGGACTGACGAAATAAGAGATAGCTCTACGCACGTTAACTGAAACTTGGAACAGATCGTTCCTTTTCTGAACCTTACGAACAGAGAAGGGATCGATGGCAGTTCTCCGGTGGCCACGGCTGGGGGGGTGCTGGCGACTCGCGGTGTGTGAGTGGATGTGTGGGGGTGCGGTGAGCGTGGAGAGGAGGGAGGCGAGTGGAAAGGGGACCGAGAGGGGTGCTCACCTCGCTCTGTCAGTCGGTGACGACTGCCTGACGGGCAGGTAGCAGCGGCCTCTCTCCGGCGACGGCGTGGCCGCCGTGGTGCCTCCCGGCAAGCGACGAGGGGACGGGAGGACTCCAGGGTCTGCCGCGGTTCCATTTTCCTCCTCAGAGGCTCCTCGAGGTGGACAGGCTACCGGCGGTGAGGGGAGGAAGGTGGTCTCGGTGGTGATCGGTGCGGGTGGTTCAGGGTTCAGAGAAAGACTCGGGGGGAAGAGGAAAAAGGAGCTGGCGGCGCTAGAGGATGGGCTAGGGTTCTAGGGCTAGCATCAGAGGGGGGGGTAGGTACTTAAGGGGAGCTGGTGCTTGTACGGCATGGCATCCAGGGGGGGAGAGAGATCGAAGGGCTCTGCACCTGTTCGTACTGAAGAGGAAGATGACAAACAGAGAGAGGGGGTGGGCCAGAAAGGAGAGGAAAGGAATGGGCTTGGGGAAGAAAAGATGGGGTTGGGCTGGCCCTTCTACTTTGCTTTATTTTTATTTTTCTATTAGTTGATTTTTTGTAAAGAATAAAAGAGAGAGATAGAAAAGGGTTAGGGTTTAATTTTTTATGAATAATTTTTTAGTGCTTTGCAAAACAGTAATTAAAAGCAATTACCATTAACTTCAAAGTTTAGAATATTAAGTGATTTCTAATTTGTTAGTTGAATTTCAAAATAAGGTTGGGGTGTTTATTTTGATAATTAGATTTTTATTCATTTGCAAAACAACAACAACAAGGTAGTTAAAAAGTAATTTCAACAACTTGAAATTAGTAATTGGATATTAAATGGTTAGGTGATTTTTCATATAGGGTTTGGTTGGAAATTTGGATTTAAACAAATTTTATTTAATAAGCAACAAGCAATTACACAAACATTATTGAAATTAGTTTGTTTGCCAAATTTTAATTTTTTCAAACCCATATTGAAATGTGATAAATAAGATTGATTTGATTTGAATGTTTGGAAATTTGCCATTAGGGTTTTTTATCAAAAAGGGAGAAATTTTGTTAACAGGCATTTTGATTAAAACAATTTTAAACTATTGAAAAACAAATGAGTGGTTTAGTTTGCAAGTTTGAAAGTGGAAATTTGGAGCAAGGGGAAAAGTTTAAATTGTTTTGAATTTTCAGTTGTGATGCAAACATGGTGCAATGCAATGTGATGCATATGATGCAAGCAAAAGGAAACAAACACTTTCCTATTAGGGTAACACCCCAGGTGTTACAGACGACACCACTAACAAGGGATTGCGCCCTCGCAATCCACCTGCTAACCCGGGAGGGGAAAGAAGTTCGACTATTGATTCTTCGTGCTTCCGTTTGATCTCCTCGACACCACTAACAAGGGCTTCTCGACACCACTAACAAGAGATTCTTGCTAGGGCTGACGACGATGTTCTTCCACCAGGAATCTTCCGATGATCGAACCTATTAGGTTAAGGGCTCAGAAAACGTCCACCCATGTAGGATCCTAACACTTTGAAAGGTAGACAAGGGGGGAAAACTCCAAAACAAATAAGATGGGAGGGGAAATAGAATGGGGATAAGGAGAAAACAAGAACCCTATTGAGATGTTTTTCCAAAATAGTTTAGCAGAAATAGTTTTGACACTCTAGGAACAACGACCGTTAGCGAGGTTATCCTACAGGCTTTGCGTACCCGTTGCTTCGATAACCATTCGTATCGAAACAATATCGGGAATCGGAACCAAGGCTCTGATACCATTTGTGACGCCCCGAGATCGGGCACTATGCAGATTTCAGCATTCCCGCCAAATCCGCATAATAACCGATTCCAGGTTGCCACTTATGATAACATTACAACAGTTCACGAATATTCCACAATTACAACAGCAACATATAGATACAAGATGACTCAAACGGGTCAAAGATACAACTGATACATTACAAAGATCCAAATAACAGCGGAAGAAACAAACGTCCGGCTACGGACAAGATACAAATTGGACTAAGAGTCCTGAAGATAACCGAGAACGTCCAATCCCTGCCCAGGCCAAGCCGGAGGGATTCCCAAGCTAACGTCGTCAGACTTCAAACCTGTTGACTGCAATATTGAATATGCAGCCACGAAAGAGATTCGTGGGTCAGTACGGTTAAGTACTGGCAAGGGGGATAAAACCCATACTCACCAGTTACCGGCGTAGCCAGTCATCACAAGATACAAATACTTTAGGATCAACGGAAAGGAAGGGAGTTATTGCAAATAAGCGACAGCAGGCTGCACTAACCAACTACAGAGAGATACTACAACTTCCGGCTAACAGAAAGAAGATAAGATCGAGTAATAGTAACCAACTGAAAGATAACTTCAAACAAACCCATCCTGGACCTCGCCCCTTATCCAAAGAAGCAATCCGAGGATAACTCACACAGCTGGATTAATGATGGTTCAGATTATTGTGTCAATAAGCCTATTACTAGTCAAGTTGTTAATCATGGGGTGAAAGATTGTTAATCATTAGGTTTAAGTTGTCCTGAGTACTTGTTAGCCAGTACTTTCACCAAGTAACCCATAACCGCGGAAAACACGGCTTCTCGAGAAGATTATCCCTGCAGGGTTGCACCAATTTGGCCGTACACGTAAGAATAACCCGCCAGATGGGGAGCTAACCCACCAAGCGAGGTACTCTACACAACTCAACTCTTCTTCGCATCAAGCCCAAAGCACCACGTGCTGTGCGTGCGCGGCTAATCGAGCCCCACGAAGAAAAGGGGACCCTCATAGAACTGGAAGACCACGCCGCCCTAAATGCCGACTACAAAAGTTCCACCCTGGCGCCAAGGGTTCGTACCTGCATATGCGTGCAGCAAATGGAAAGCCCGAACTAAATGTGGCGATTTGGACGAGATGCGAATCGAGTCAAGTTGAGGGGGGCGCCCATACTCGCTTCCCACATGCGGTTAGTGCGCTCATCATGGATCAGTAGACAAGACCCTTTTCCTAATTAGGGGGGTCGACACTAGCAGGCCTCAAAACCACAAAGGGCCTCCTGCCGGTGCCTTTTCATCAAATTTATTATTAAACAATAACAGTAGCATGATTGATTAAACATCGAGCCCCCAGAACATAATGAAATAGTAACAGAAAGTAACGGGTAACAGACTCGAGCAAAACAACCCTAAGCATGATAGTAAGACACGGGCAACAAGCAAGGGTTATGGGTATGGAGGTGAGGCAATATCAAGGTTAAGGGATTCATGTGATGGGTTCGTAACAGAAACAACAACTACTAAGGATAGCAGAAAAGAATCAACGGAAAGAATCGGTAACAAGTGATGAAAGGCAGCCATATGGCAGCAAGTGAGTATACTTGCCTGAGATCCCGCAAGGTAGCAGAACTTGTCGTTGCTCACATCATCTCAACGTCCTATCCGGGAAGAAGCAACGAACCTCGAACAAGCACCGGATGCAACAATTACTACTACGGCAAAAGATCCAGCATGATTAAGATATGGATGCATGACAGGTTTAAAGATGCATCAAGGTAAACTAGTTGACAAGATAAACAAATTTAAATGGACCCATATGCAATTTGAGTTGCACATGAAAAGCCCATGAATTATGGTTAAATTATTTGTTTTCCAACTAATCATCAGGTGAAAGTGGTTTAGTATGATTCATGGATGAGGAAAACAGCAAAATAACAACAATAGAACCAGTTGGAGATAAGGTTTAACAATTTTAGGAAT
Source organism: Alopecurus myosuroides (assembly GCA_028641055.1). Taxonomy (NCBI): domain Eukaryota; kingdom Viridiplantae; phylum Streptophyta; class Magnoliopsida; order Poales; family Poaceae; genus Alopecurus; species Alopecurus myosuroides. Next base: position 324,457,615 of record CM054057.1, on the reverse strand, counting down.
TTATTTATTAAGTTAGAAAATTTTGGTTCCTTAAGGGTGTCACACAAACAATTGTTGTTTTCATCAAGTTAAATTGCTCAAAACAGATAACAAAGTTCATATTTGAAAAGAACATCAAATTTTAGTTGGATTACATGTTTCAAATAATGAAATTGGAATTAGGATAATTTAATTATGAATTAAACAATATTAAACAAGTTTTAAATGGATTTGAGACAAGTTTGAATTTAATTGAAGTTTTATTTGTTCAAAACATAAATTCAAACTCACATTTAAAAAGTTCACACTTTGATGGTTTGAAAACATATTTTGCATGTTAAAAATTATTTTATTTTGAGCAAGTTATGATTTTATCAAATATAAATGAATTAAACAAGTATTAGATTATTTAGGCAATTTTAAATTATTCAAACCATGAAACAAAATTTATATTTGAAAAGGTTATTCAAAATGGTATGGAAAACATATTTTATTTGCCTTATTTGGAAATAGTATGAATTATTTTTGAATTGTTGCAAATTACAATTGGATTATTTGAATTCAAATTTAAATTGCATTTTGAAAATTCAAAACAGAAAACAAAAGGCACCATTAGATAGAGAATTAAATTTGGACCAGCGTGCATATTTTATTTTCATTTTTTAGAGTTATAAAATAAAAGTTATAAGCAATTGAAAATGAGGGACCCATCTGTGATTTTTAGGGGACTGGAGTTAAAAGAATTGGTGCTGGGAATTTTGTTACAATGCAGCAAACTAGCCCTAGCCACTGACCCGTGGGCCAGGGGGCCAGCGTGGCGCTGCCGTGCGTGCGTGGCAAGACTGTGTGTGACGGGTGGGGCCCAGTGGTCAGTCGCGGATAGATTGCGAAAAAGAAGGCCTTTGCGGCCGCGGGGATTCGACCCCGAGACGCGCTGCTCGCGCGGATGGAACAGGACCAGTTGGGCTATGAACCGTTTGTGTTGGTACAGAGGACTGACGAAATAAGAGATAGCTCTACGCACGTTAACTGAAACTTGGAACAGATCGTTCCTTTTCTGAACCTTACGAACAGAGAAGGGATCGATGGCAGTTCTCCGGTGGCCACGGCTGGGGGGGTGCTGGCGACTCGCGGTGTGTGAGTGGATGTGTGGGGTGCGGTGAGCGTGGAGAGGAGGGAGGCGAGTAGAAAGGGGACCGAGAGGGGTGCTCACCTCGCTCTGTCAGTCGGTGACGACTGCCTGACGGGCAGGTAGCAGCGGCCTCTCTCCGGCGATGGGGTGGCCGCCGTGGTGCCTCCCGGCAAGCGACGAGGGGACGGGAGGACTCCAGGGTCTGCCGCGGTTCCATTTTCCTCCTCAGAGGCTCCTCGAGGTGGACAGGCTACCGGCGGTGAGGGGAGGAAGGTGGTCTCGGTGGTGATCGGTGCGGGTGGTTCAGGGTTCAGAGAAAGACTCGGGGGGAAGAGGAAAAAGGAGCTGGCGGCGCTAGAGGATGGGCTAGGGTTCTTGGGCTAGCATCAGAGGGGGGGGGGGGTAGGTACTTAAGGGGAGCTGGTGCTTGTACGGCATGGCATCCAGGGGGGGAGAGAGATCGAAGGGCTCTGCACCTGTTCGTACTGAAGAGGAAGATGACAAACAGAGAGAGGGGGTGGGCCAGAAAGGAGAGGAAAGGAATGGGCTTGGGGAAGAAAAGATGGGGTTGGGCTGGCCCTTCTACTTTGCTTTATTTTTATTTTTCTATTAGTTGATTTTTTGTAAAGAATAAAAGAGAGAGATAGAAAAGGGTTAGGGTTTAATTTTTTTATGAATAATTTTTTAGTGCTTTGCAAAACAGTAATTAAAAGCAATTACCATTAACTTCAAAGTTTAGAATATTAAGTGATTTCTAATTTGTTAGTTGAATTTCAAAATAAGGTTGGGGTGTTTATTTTGATAATTAGATTTTTATTCATTTGCAAAACAACAACAACAAGGTAGTTAAAAAGTAATTTCAACAACTTGAAATTAGTAATTGGATATTAAATGGTTAGGTGATTTTTCAAATAGGGTTTGGTTGGAAATTTGGATTTAAACAAATTTTATTTAATAAGCAACAAGCAATTACACAAACATTATTGAAATTAGTTTGTTTGCCAAATTTTAATTTTTTCAAACCCATATTGAAATGTGATAAATAAGATTGATTTGATTTGAATGTTTGGAAATTTGCCATTAGGGTTTTTTATCAAAAAGGGAGAAATTTTGTTAACAGGCAATTTGATTAAAACAATTTTAAACTATTGAAAAACAAATGAGTGGTTTAGTTTGCAAGTTTGAAAGTGGAAATTTGGAGCAAGGGGAAAAGTTTAAATTGTTTTGAATTTTCAGTTGTGATGCAAACATGGTGCAATGCAATGTGATGCATATGATGCAAGCAAAAGGAAACAAACACTTTCCTATTAGGGTAACACCCCAGGTGTTACATGTATGGATACAGATCCATCCTTATAAGAAGAGACGCGGCGCGGTTAACTGAACTTCAGAACAGAAACACGTACAGGTGCAGATCCGCAGCAGCAGACAGCAACGACGGTGACAAAGAACTACGACGGCGGGCAAGACGGGCGACATAGCTCGAGGCAGAACGTTCGGAGCAAGAGGGGAAGGGGAGAAGAAGGTGTCCAGATGGACAAGGGGCTCACCGAGGGTTTGATGGAGTCGATCTCGTTGCAGAGGCGTAGAGGAAGTAGAGGAGGTAGAAGATGTAGCCATAGACGCAGCGAGGAAGATGATCTTGGCGGCATCTGCCTAGACGGTTTCGGCTCCTGGAATTCGGCGAGGAGGAAGAGGACGGCGTGGCGCTTCCATTCCCGCCCGTAGTTGACGTCGAAGGCGTCCAACAACACCGGCTAGGGGAGCTCTCTGCGCCTCGGCCATGGCTCTCGGTGGTTTTGTTTGTGGTGGAAAGAAACAGAGAGAGAGGAGAGAGGGGGATCGGCGGCGGCAGGGAGGAAGAAAGGCTAGGGTTTGGAGGTGGTCTCGGTGGGGATTAAAGGAGGGGGAGCAGGTGAGGGGATCGGCATGGTGGGTGGTGCGGTGGTTTTGTGGTGGAGGGGAAAAAGACAGAGGAGGTTCACGCTCTCCTCGTGCTCGGTACGGACAGAGAAGAAAAGGGAGCTGGGCTCGAAGGGGAGATGGGTGGGCTCGGTGGTGGGCTGGTTTTCGCCTAGTGGGCTGCACCTCCCACAAAACATTTTCTTTTGTTATTTTGTTTATTCATTTTTCAGAAAAAAGAGAGAAGTGGTTTAGGGATTTAGAAAACAGGTTTTTAACCATTTAAAATATTGAAGAAAATAGTTTTATTTATGCCATGTGATATGATGCATGAATCATGATGATGTACAAAAAAACAAACAAAACTAATTGGGGAAAATCCCCGGGCGTTACATCCCGGATGGTTGCTTTGTCCTTCTCAGCTTGGTTGGAGGCATTGGATTGAGCAATGCCTACAGCCAGCTGGCTGGCCTCCAGTTCTTTCTGAACCTTCATAAGATTCTTATGAAGGTCCAGGTTCTCTCGGAGGAGGTTCTCGGCATTGCCGGCATCTTCAGCAATCTGTTTGGCTTTCGCCAAACCAGCTGAACAGCGAGAAAAAATCCCGAGTTAGAAAACTCGGAAAAGTACTTAGGGCAAAAGAATAAAAGTGAAATAAAGGGGAATAAAATACATGTTGTTTCCTTCAGCCGATGCTGAGATGATACCAGCTCCGCTTCCTTAACTTCAAGAATAGAAAGAAGGCTTCTAACCTCCTTATTCTTGACCGTTAGTTTGCCAAAAACTTCCATGTTTATGTTTTCAGCGGTTTGCTGAGACACGGAAACGAACCAGAACGCTTAAGTTAGAAACAAGCATGATAAAGTTGAAAGCATTAAGTAAAAAACATGCATTTGACTTATTGCTTGGGGGCTAGAGATATTACCTGGCTCATCCGCTGCAAACCCGACAAAGTTTCCGTGAACTCTTTTGCAAACTCTGCAAATAAAGTCCCGGTAGCACTAAGACCCTCATTGATATTTTTGAAGTCTTTATCGAAGGTGGGAATAGGTTCCTCCTCAGTTGTCCGGGAAGAACCTCCCACCTCCAGGTCCGCCCTTTCCCTCGTGTCCGTTTCCGGCACAATAGGCTGGCTGGCCTGCATGGTTTTGTCATTGGGGGCAGCAGCGTGCTCTTATGTAGCTGCTACGGGGGTATCCGGAGCAGTAGCAGGAGAAGGGTGTGGACCTCTGCTAGCCACAGATTTAACCCTTTTTAGCTTCTTGGGTTTCAGAGTTGTGGGAGCCAAGCTAAAAAAGAAGAATGCCAGAAAGTTAAACTTCTGAGAATATAGAAAAATGCTTCGATAAATCGGAAAAAATCCAGACGAACAAACCTAGATGTAGCGACGAGAATACCATCAAGATCAATAATTTACTGCGAGGAGGAAATCTTCTTGCGCTTGCGCCCGCTAGAGAAGTTGGCGCGCAACGTATCCAGATCGGCGTCAGAAGCAAGATCTGACTCGGGAAGTTCAAAAATCTGTCAAAGAGGCAAAAGCCGGGTTAAAACAAAATCCGAGATAAACAGAAGGAATACAAACTCAAGGGGCAAAAAATGTACCTTGGGAGCCGGGTTAGACGCCGTATACATCGGCCGGCTCTTCGTATTGATCGTGCGAGGCAACCAATTGGTTTACGTGTTTCCGCAAATCTTTGGCCGACAAAGATTTGCTCGTCGTCCTCATAGCTGTCCGCGTCCCCCGTGTAATTACACAGAAGGGATGAATCCGCCTATTTAGTCAGCATAGGACTGTGTCCATGCCGGTTAGAGGTGGATCGGCGGCGGCAAGTTTCGTGATGCGCCGTTTGATCTTGAGAAGGTCTGGTGGCAGAGATTGCACTGCTTCTGTTCCCCAGTTTTCTTGGGAGTGGCAGCGGTATTGGTGAAATGTGGAACCCCCGTGGTTTTTCCGGGAAAAGGAACGTCGGGATGGTAGAAGAAGGAACCCGTCCAGAATTTGACGGATTCCGAGGTTTTGATCTTGGGGAACCAATCCTCCCTGAATCTGCACAGGGTAAATGATATGGTCCCCGCAAGTCAGAAGCGCACCCTCTTAAGGGTTCCGCTTAACCCCAAAACAATACTGCCAGAAATCTAACCTAGGAGCTAAACCTAGATACCCTTCGAAAAGAGTTTGAAATCCGGCTAAGTAGAGGATGGAGTTGGGAGGCAGATTGTGGGGTTGAATGCTGTAGTGATTCAAGACTTGAAGGAAAAAGGTGGATGACGGAAATCCCATACCTCTCGCGATGTGGGAGGTAAGGAGAACGTGTTCCCCGTCTTTTGGCGCTGGCTCGGACTCGTCCTCCGGGCTCCGCCATTTTTCCTTCAGCAGCAGCCCCTCCTTCTCCATTGTCGGAATAAGGGAAGGTGGAATACTGCTCTGGCTCCAATTGCCGGCAGTTTCCCCTTCGTCTTCCGCCCCGGTGGCGGCGGACGCTGCGGCGGACGCGACCGCAAGCTCCTCTCAGACGAGGATGATTTTTTCCTCCGCCGTCTCGGGCGCGAGTGGCGGAGATGGCGCGGAGGAGGTCCCGGCGAGGTTGGTGGCGGCGAGAGGAATTTCCTCGCTTGCTGCGCTGCCGGCAGTTTTCTCAGGCTCGTCGCGGGTTGCGCGCAGGGAGAGTCCACCATGGGATCCATGGTGTTGATGATCTCATCGATCTCGCCGTGACGGAGCGGGACGGAGAAGAGCTGAGAGAAGCCATTTTTCGGCGGCGCGATGGAGATTCCGTGCCTCCGGCGAGTTCCCGGACGGTGTGCGTTCGTACGTTCGCTGGAGGTTCGCTCTGCTCGCAGTGTGCTTGGGCGCTGTGGAGGAGAGAAGAGAGCTAGGAGCAGAAGGTTTGCCGGAGAGGACGGAGACGGCTATTTATAGCCGGAAACCCGCCGTGATGCGTGCTAACGGATCTTTTGACCGTTGGATGATCAACGCGTGTCACTCGCCGGAAATTCCGGGAAATGAAACGACGGGTGATTATTGCTATCTCCTCGTTTCCCGTGAGAATCTGTCAGAGATACGTTTCAGGGTTTCCCGCTCGACACCTAAACGTCCCTGACGTCAGCAAGATTAAAGCGCTGACGTAAGGAGTTCCTTCTCCGCGAAGATTCGTGGAAGAAAAGCCGGATTTTCTGAAATCCGAGTTTTGCGTTATGACATTATTCTGATAAAAAGAAGAATCAAGACAGAGAGCCTATATTTCTCGGAAAGCATGCAACACCTGACGAAAGACGGCAAATCGTAGTCTTAATCCTTCTTGGGGGCTACTGTCGGATATATACCAACTAGGGGTATATCAGATGGTAGTCTAAAGTGCCGGATTACCAGGGTGGCCTAAATGGTAGTGCGCTACGGTCCATTGGGCGGCCCAGTAAGCTGACGCACGGAATCCGGATTCTAGAAGAACCCAGATCACGGCCCACGTGATACGGCTTGGAGTAGAAGGCGGATTCCTTACTTTCCAAGTTAACACATATCGTAGTCTTCTAGGTTTCCTTCTCTGTATGCCCTAACCCGGCTATTATATAATGCCGGACGAGAGATAAGATAGATAGACAAGAAGCTAAAGGCTAACTCGCCGAGAGGTGGATCCTTGACGAGTAGCTAATAGAACCTCACTTTGTACTCTGTATTCCCACGCTTTAGTCCTGAATAGTGAGATTGCAGGAGTAGGAACGTCACAATACTGCGTCGTACCGAACCTGGGTAAAACCCTGTGTCCTTGATCATCGTACAATCACGTCCCCCCACGTCTCTACCGGTAGTCTCATGGCACCCCCGTCTATGAAATCTACTACGATGTCTCGATAATTGGCGCCCACCGTGGGGCCAGCGACGTCAGGCGTTATGTTCCGATCGGGGATACTCGGCGGAATCGGCAGTGCAATAACTGTCGGAAGCCTGGAATCTGACAACGACGTCGGGCGCTTCCTCGATAACGGATCGTACATGCCGGCGCGGAATCACCTGGTAAGTGCCTGCGTTTTACCGATTGGATCTGCAAACATCTTTATCGGATTAACTGCAGAAGCAATGGGATTCTGTGGTCGGAGCAAATTTATCCCACCCGCCCTATACCCAGTCGAAGACGACTATGATGCCGGATTTTGCTCAGATCGTCGATATACTGCTAAATCGCACTTTATCGGCATGGTGCAGTCCGAGATCGCCGGAAACACGGATGAAAGCAATCCCGTGCAAGAGGCAGAAAACAACACTCCCACAATAGAGGTGGAAGATCCGACATCCGTCGACTTCACGACGCACTCGGAAGCTGACTCTGTATTAGCCGCCATCGAGGCGAGATTAGAGTTGGAACCCGGATCGGATCACTTCGATACAGAAGACGAAGACAAAGACGCTTTCGAAAGAAAGGTCAAATCCTTCCAAGAGGGATTCCACGAAGTACTGATGGCAAAACCGGCTGAAAACATGGATGCCGACAGTCAGGAAAGCCCTAGAACGCCTCCGCCAGAGGAAGAGAGAGAAGAAGGAGAAACCTCTCCAAAATTCCCCGACGTCAAGGAATTGACAGAGGAAGAACCCTGCAGGAAACCTCCCTCTTCCAAGAAGAAACACAAAGCTGCTAAAAAGCTCCAGTATAAGCTCCGGAAGAAGAAATCGGCTGATCCAGCCAATGAAAGCCCGGAAGTAGGAGACGCAAGCGGAGTAAAACCTGCGGAGAAGAAAATAAAGGAAATCCTTGTTCCACCAATGACAGAACAGGACGGACAGGAATTACTCCAAACACCAGTGGGACCACATGAGCCCCCTGAAGTGCTAGAAGCCTGGAGGCAAGCTCTCCAAAGGCAACATCAACATCTATTTCGAACTCGAGAACACCTCCAAAAAACCCAGTCTGACATCAAGCTCATGCGGGAAGAAATCGAGGAATACGAGAGAAAGAATAGACCTGGCATTAAACCTACGCGGTTACCCGGAATCGCAAAACCGGAAGTACTGCCGCCAAAAGAAAGGTTCCACAACCCATCTTGACAAAAGCAGGTAAACGTTAAAGATGCCAGAGGCGAGCCAATATACAAAACCGCAGCAGAAAACGCGGAAGCGGCATTCGCCATCCTCAACAATGATATGTACTCCAATGGCGAAAAACTTCAAGGGGTGTACGCTTTCCTAGGAAAAGCGTTGCAACAGCAACAACGAGCGCAAGAGCGATCAGGGAAATTACATGAAGATTCCGCCCTATGCAAGACAGCTACATGCGCTGCTGGAGCACCTGGACCTGAAGAACCTGGAGATTCGAACAATTCGAAAGAGAAGAAATCAGATCCAAGAAAGGACAAGAAAAAACCCGACAATAGGGACGAAGCGTCCAGAATCGGATCCCATCTCCCGAAAGATGGAAATAATTCCCGTGATCGGGAAGAGAAAAACCGGAAGGACGGAAAATCAATGCCGCCTCCGAGACAGCCTGCAGAAAATGCTGGAAGGCAGGATATGCCTCACAGGCGTGAGAGATCCCGGACGCCCCCCAGGAATAAGGAAAGATACATGAGTACCTTATCCCAAAGGGCACGATCACGAAATAAACAGAGACAATCCCGGAAAAGCGCGTCCGCGGCACAATGGAAAAAAAAGGAGTAGATCCCCTTCTGTCCATTCAGCCGGTAGATACTCCGCACACATAGACAGAGCGGAAAGAGACGATTTATAATTTGGACCCAAGTGTTTCACTGATAGGATCCGAAGAATAATTCTGCATTCTGCCTTTGCCAAAGTTGGTCCAACATACCAAAAGTACACCGGTAGTATAAACCCGGATACCTGGATCTCAGACTACTATACAGCCGTTCAGATCAACAATGGGACAGACCTGGAGGCAGTAAAATTCCTCCCCCTAATGTTACTGGATGGAGCCAGAGATTGGATCAATGGATTACCATCAAGGACTGTTGATAGCTGGGATGATATGGCTAGAGTATTTACGATGTCTCGACAGATACAATTATGAACATTGACATTTTCGAATAATTTACTACTACTTGCGAGCAGTGTGTGTACTTTCCATGAACGGGCGACACTCCACCTACACGTCGGTCGATTTTTTTTATTTCTGGACAACAATTGCATGTCGGGGCTAGTGGGAGTGATTAGCGCGTCTACTGGGTTTGAGAAAATTGCACAAACCTCCAACAATTGGTGTTGTTTTTGCAAGAAACTACAACTATTGAGCCAAGTTGCACAAACCTACAATTCTTGGGCACATCTGTTGCACATAGCACAAATAATCCAATTAACCCACTCTCTCCGTCTCGAAATAATTGTCTTAAAGTTGGACAAAAGTTGATGTATCTAGACATATTCTAGTGTAAGATACATCCATTTTTGTCCAACTTTGAGACTGTTATTTTAAGACGAAGGGAGTATTTAACATCACATATGACCGGTGCGTCTAAAGCGGTGCATTCTCGAATGTGCAATTCTGGTGAAAGAGTTGTCGCAAGAAGGGGAGGGTCTCTCCGACATCCCAGATAAGGTTGTGGACATCAGCTATTTCAGGGGTCTTCCGGGCGCACTTTTGGAATGGTAGGACCTGACGTTGTTAGAAGCTCCATGGAGGAGTTCTTCAACGTCTAGCTCCGACTGTCGCTGGATTAATAAGATTTGTTCCGCGGGTTGTTTTCGAGCCAATCTTCTCCGCATGTCTCCTCCCACAGGTGGCAGGAGTGGCGAGTCTGATGGCGGTATGATATGCACTTACGGCGTCGGCGACGGACCCTCTGTTGCAAGGTACCGCTACTCATATGTCCTCTTCTTCCTCCATCAAGCGATGTGGTTGCCAAGGGTGGATGCGTTGATTGGGTGAGCAGCAGCGTCAGTCGAGAGTGGATTTGGGAAGCAATCTTCTCGAGCACCATCTCAGCGGAGGGTGATAGCCATCCGACATTCAAGACCAACCCATGCCTATCCAGAAGCCGGTCAAGGGCTCTAGGGAATGTTTAACCTCCTATGTGAGGCCCCTCTCGATGTTTGCTGCTGCATATTATGTCTACACGGGAGCAAGTGGTTTCGTCCCTGCTTCGTGGCATGATGACGGTGACGCCGACCTCTAGCTTGGCAGTGGAGAAAGAGAAGGACCAGAGTTTTTTCCATCTTTCAATGAGATCTTTTCTGCAAATACTAGGGGCCTATATATAATTTCTTATCTTATAGGGTCCTTTGTAAAATAATTTACATCCACTATCTGGAATTAATGTGATGTTTCCAACACCTTCGGGTGCTCATTGTAAAAAAGGTAAACCAGGGCCTCCATCCTTAAGACTTGTAGACATAGTATGCCAGGTCAAAGTCCTTATTGGCAGTGCAGGCCCACACATCATATGTACAATTAAATAGTTTAATTGAGTTATTTGTGCTCTATGCAACAGATGTACTTAAAAGTTGTAGCTTTGTGCAACTTGTCTCAATAGTTGTAGTCCTTTGCAACAAAGACCACGATTGTTGGAGGTTTGTGCAATTTCCTCACTGGGTTTACATGGGTCGCCGCACGTTGATACATCAGTGCTGCGCCGTGTAGTCTCACCCAAACGTAATTTGACCTGCCCGCTTGGCTGCCTCACATATTACATGGTCACGTTGATTCGTTTCTAATTAACGCAACAGAAGAGCCCAGGAGACAGAGAACAAATGATGACAGGGAAAAAAATATGCGTTCAGGAAAGGACAATGCTGGCCGTCCTCCGGAGGATTTGAGCCCAAAATCCTCCGGGTCCAGGACCGACACGTGTCCAAAATGATCCCTTAATCCCGCTTTTGCTGTTACGAGAAAAAATAATTCATTAAAATAAGAAATTTGCAATATTGTAGCAATTTTTAAAATTCTCACAAAATCCTGCTTTTGCTACCATGAAGCAAAAAATGGTTCATTTGAAATAAGAAATTAAAACTATTCTAGCAAAAAATGTTTCGCCCCATAAAAAGGAAAGAAGGCCATCGGACGTATAACCGGAGAAATTGTACCGACCATTTTGTATTAACCGAAACGTAATTGTAGCAAAAAAAAGAGCGAATTCCTTATTTGACACTAGTTAAAAAATCTGATCCCTTATTTGACACTGAAAAAGTTTATCTTCCCTATTTGACACATGGTCTAAAATTTGTTCCTTATATGACACTTTCGTCCATTTTGACGTTAAGTGTGATGTACAAAGACCATTGAGAGAATTCCTTATTTGGCCCTTATTTAAAATCTTGTTCGCTATTTGGCTCTAAAAGAAAAATTCTTCCCTATTTGACACCTTAACTCCATTTTCTTCCTAACATGGCCATATAGTGCATTTTAGACACAATCTGGGATGTAAAAAGACTCTTTTGCCCCTGATGAATTTTTTCCCAAAATTCATAATAGAAATTGAAAATAAGTATAGTACCAAAATTCATAATAGAATTATTGACGAGGCGCGGATGAGTCCAGAGACCGGTGCGGAGGGGTCAATTATTAGTTTTTTTTTACCAAAATGCATGAGCATGGGCATGGTGTGGCATTCATCAACCATAGACGGACCGTACGTATTGTGCAGACATTATCCGCCAGAACATGAATACCTAGCGTGTAGTTAGGCTGGGGAAGAAAAGCAGAATCGGTCCAGACACGCAGAAAAGAAAAGTCAAAACAGTGATACCAAAACAGCAGCACATGGCAGCACCGGACCGCCACAGACATTGAGGAACAGATAACAAACTGAATTTAAGACGGTTCCGTTAATTTGCACGGGATGTTTCTTCATGGAAGGCACGACAAAAATAGTAACGTTGTGGCCGGAAATCAATACGAGAAGTCAAGGTAGTACTGTGCCTAAGAGAACAGAGTAAAAAACAGAGAACGTGTGTGAGAAACCGCTAGCCGCAGACTAGCCCCCACTCGGCCACCATCGACGAGCCACTCCCGTGGTCCCACTCCCACCCAGTGGCGGCACCGGCGCACCGGTTGCCGCACAGCCCGTCGCCGGCGGACACGACATGTCCGGCATGGGCATGGGCACGCTTAATCACCATTAGAGTAGTATACTACTACTACTGCTACTCCTACTGCAATCGAGACGGCATCTCGTCCTCGGTGACCCCTCCGCCCCGGTCTCTGGACTCATCCTCGTTTCATAAAAAATTCTAGTATTATGAATTTTGGTACTATCCTTATTTTCAACTTTTATTATGAATTTTGGTAGAAAATTCATCAGTGGCAAAAGAGTCTTTTACATCCCCATTTGTGTTTAGAATGCACTATAGGACCATGTTAGAAAGAAAATGAAGTTAAAGTGTCAAATAGGGAAGAAACTTTTTTTTAGGGCCAAATAGGGAACAAGTTTTTAAGTAAGGGCCAAATAAGGAATTCTCTCAAGACCATTTTACTCCTGATGCATTGAGTGACCAAAACAACACGTTTCATCCCTCTTAAAAAGCCAAATTTTACATCGGCTAATATGCAACATATCAAGGAATTAAGTAGCACGATGTAGGATTATGCTAACATTCGTCTTTGGACTTGGGTGATCACCGAGAAATCATTCACGTCGGACTATGCTAGCTGGGGCATTATCAGCTAACGTGATGTACTATTGTGCCATGTATAGTTGCCCCTCTCGGCGGATTCAATCAGATAAAGATGGAAAAATTCGTCCACAACCAGGGTGCCACATGTGAACATGACCTGCTCTAGCAAGGTGCGTCTGTTCCGGTCCGGATGTGATCTCCTCTCCGGCTACGTCTGTCTTGGTATCCACTCCAAAAGCTATGCATCTCCGATGTCCCATTTTTGCGTGCTGAGTATGTGCCTTTATAGAACGATGAGTAGTTTAACTTAAGTTTTGTTAGCGCTGTACAAATTTGAATTGAATAGGTTGTAAAATCATGCAATATAAACGGTATTCTGATTACTCGCTTCATACCCATATGAAGCGAAGGACTAAGGGCATCTCCAGCCGTCTCCCTCAGAGCCCCCCAAGCGGCATTTTTAGCGTCGAAAACGCCGAAAAGCCACCAGTCGTCCCCCCCCAAGACTCGGTTTAGCGCCGCTTTCCGCCGTTTTTTCCGCCGTTTCGCGCAGCCGAACCCTACGTGGGCCAGACTTGTCGGCGACGGAAGACGATTTCCCTCCATTTTATCGGAGGTTCCCTCCACTTTCCCCCCACTCCATTCCCGCCACCCCCCCGCCCCCGAGATCTAGTCGCCATGGCTCCCGCCCGATTCACAGGACCCCGCGCCGCCGCAGTCGCCGTTGCCATCCCCGCGACCTCCGAGCTCGGCAAGAAGCCGCGCAAGCCGAGAGCGCCAAAGGAGAAGCCGCCCGACATGACCAACAAGGACTGGATCGCCGAGAAGACGCGCCTGGCAACGACCAACGTCAAGCGTCGGGGGAAGGGAGGCGGCGCAGCGGCAGAGACAGCTGATGGCGCAGCTGCAGGCCGAGGAACAGGCCGCCGTCGAGGAAGAGGAGGAGGAGGAGGCGCTGGATGAGCCGCCAACTCCGGTCCCATCCGCGGCGCCGCTTGCCAAGCGGAAGGCCGGCTTCGGCCCCATCTTCGCCGGATGGAAGCAGTCGCCACTGCCGTCACCACGCCCGTCGCCGCGCCTGACGCCTGCATGGTTCGTCGAAGGTGACCCCTGGGCGGTTTCAACCCCAACCTCATCTTCCCCTATCATCCGCCGATGATGTACGACGCCTCGCCGGGCTATGCATCCTCCCCGTCCCACCGCCGTGCGATGATGGCCGGGCTGCAGACCCAGGCCAACAACTTCATGGATGAGATCATCATCACCGGCTCGATGGCGGCGGCGGCGAGCCCGGGTTTCCTCGAGCAAAGTGGAGAGTTTTTCGCGCAGGGCAGCGGTGACTACGGCGAAGGCGGCTCTGGCGGCACGCAGGAAACATAGGCGCAGGGCGGCGGTGACGAGATCGACGAGACGCCTGTCGCAGAGGGAGCAGATCCGACCGAGGAGGTCCGACGCCAACGGCGTGGTCCTGGCCGTCCCCGCAAGGAACCCAAGGCAGCGCCCTCGTCCCCCGTCGAGCCTCGCATAAAGTGGACGCACATGGAGGATGTCCTCCTCGCCGAGGCGTGGAATACGATCAACATGAACCCGATCGTCGGCGCCAACCAGCACGTCGACAACTACTAGAAGCGGGTGAAGACTGCGTACGACGAGCTCCGGATGATCGACCCCGACTTCGCCGCATGCGTCACCGACCGCGGCCAGAAGGCCATGGCGAACCATTGGGCGAACATTTAGGCCGCCTGCAACAAGTGGCATGGCATCCAGGAGGAGGTCGCGATGAGGCCGAAGAGCGGCGCCAACCGCGAGATGGAGCTCGTCCGGATGCTCGAGGCGTACAAGAACGATGAGGGCTCCGACTTCAAGTTCCTCCACGTCTTCGTCGTCATCGAGGGGTGCGAGAAGTGGGCGGAGGTGCGTTGGTCGATCGGCAAGGGCAAGGAGTACGTCCGCCGACGTTGTGGCTGCCTGTGCGTCCGAAGGACGGCCGCCGATGGGCCACAAAAAAAGCAAAGTTGGCGAGGGACGGCGCGCCGGCAGCGGCAAAGCTCCAGGCGTCCATCGAGACCTGCATCGCGAACGCCCAGACCCAGGCCGGCAAAAGGGAGGAGCTCGCAAAGCAGAGATGGGCGGTGCTCATGGCCAACTCTCAGGTCAAGATCGACCTCCTCAGGACTGACACCCCGGCGAAGAAAAGGAACAACAAACTCGACTTCCTCACGGGGGGGGGGGGGGGGGGGTGACCCGGCCGCGATGACCCCCGAGGTGAGAGCATGGTTCTTGGCGCAGTGCAATCTCATCCTGAGCGACATTAGCCCGGCTCTGGCGCCGACTACGTCGGACGGCACGAGCTACGCCACTGTGCCGCCAAGCACGCACATCGACCTGGAGGATGCCACGCCCGTCGTCGACAAGGATGCCGAGCCCGTCGTCGACCTGAAGGATTCCGCGCCCGTCGTCGACAAGGATGCCGCGCCCGCCGTCGACCTGGAGGATGCCGCGCCGAGCTCGGCGCCAGCTCCGACACCGGCCGACGCCTCTGCCTGATCGCCCAACTGTGCCCACGCCGCGCACACCCGACTGTGCTTTGATCGAGACTATTTGATCGCCCAACTGTGGCGTTTTTTGTAATATGATTGCCCAAACTATAGCTGTTGTGATCGCCGAACTCGGGCTCTATTTTGGGGCGGGAAGAGGAACTTTAAAAAATTATCGACGTTCTGTTTTTTGCGTTGCCGAACGGCTGGTAAAATCGCCCCCCCCCCCCGGGTATTGGTGCGGGGCGGCGTTATCGCTAAAAAACGCCAAACTGAAACCTGGGGGGCCGAACGGCTGGAGATGCCCTAAATATTCCATGAGCACAAATATTTTGTCCTATATGCAAATTTTGGCACATAATGCTCTAGGGGCAAATACGTCTTTTCATGTCCATTTTTGACATCATTAGTGTTGAGAATGAACTAGAGTGTCATATAAAGAACAAAATTTAGACCAAGTGTCAAATAGGGAAGAAAAACTTTTCCGGTGTCAAATAAGGAATCAGATTTCTAAGTATTATCAAATAAGAAATTCTCTCAAAAAATTTGTGCTATTGTAGCAAAAAAATGATTTCGCCGGAGACCTCATCGAAGACATTGTAGCAAACACTTTGTGTTATTATAGCAAAACCGGGAAAATATTGTAGCAAAAAAAATTATGCTATTGTAGCAAAAAAAAAACTTCGCCGAAGACCTCGCAGCAAATAAATTATTCTACTGGAAATCAATTACAGCGAACAATCTATAGTATCTATTAGATGGGAGTTCGTACGTTCGCTCCCTCGCTCGATACCCGCTCTCAGCCCATCTGCTACCGGCCCATCTAGAAAACAATCGCGCTTTAGGCTAACCCTATCCTACCGTTCCCCGTCATCAGCTGCCTCCTCCGCGGCACGCCGCCGCCAACGACTGAACATGGGCGCATCGTCCTTCATGGGGTCTGAGGATGTCGCAGTCCCACTCTTATCCTCTCCACGATCCTCTCTTCTCTCCTTTCAGCGGCGGCAAGGACTCGAGGCTGGAGTCCCACGGACGAACTCTGAGACTCGGATACGGCGCCGATGCACCTTCTCCGGGCGCGACGCCGCGGTGAGGACCATGGAGGAGCGCCGGAAGCCCGACGACCACTAGGTCACCCCGCCTCCAAAACCTATGCTCCTCCCGCCGCCTCCTTGAGTTTACAGGCCAGTTTACAGGCCACACCTAAGGAGCTGAACTGCTGCC
The DNA here is from genome assembly GCA_028641055.1 of Alopecurus myosuroides. Classification (NCBI taxonomy): domain Eukaryota; kingdom Viridiplantae; phylum Streptophyta; class Magnoliopsida; order Poales; family Poaceae; genus Alopecurus; species Alopecurus myosuroides. The sequence continues at coordinate 324,441,288 of CM054057.1, read as the reverse complement.
GGAATGGATTCCATGAATGCAGGCGCAGCTGGCCGCGGCTGTGCACGCGCTCAACCACTGCGCGCATCCCTCCGCGCACCTCGCCGCCAACCAGTGGCCCCTCAGCCAGCGGAGCTCTCCCCCAAATCCCAAGCCCCACTGCTCCGATTGGTCGGCTTCTCGCTACGGCGCTGGTTCCCCGCCGCCCAGTTATCTGTCCCGACTGTGAATCGGCATCTAGGACGTCTCTGAGCTCCTCCCAGTCAACACATGGTACGGCGGTCAACTGAACACTTGCTTGCTCTTCCTTGGAGTCTGAAGCGCTGTCGATGTGGAGCCATGAAGTAGTGGCGAGAGGCGTGTTCTTATGCATGAAAAGTATTCTAAGAAAATCATCAATTTGTTTTCTCTTCTCTAAGTATTATTTCCACTGCTTACTTTAGTCTTAATTGATCAACATCAGAATGTAACATATGGAAATATTAATGAAATTAGATGTAAGTGTTCCTCTGATTATTTTATCTGGAGCTTTGAAGAACTAATTTAGTGTAGCAATTTAATACTGCAGATTTATACTATCGCTATATATATTGGGAGCAGTGTAAACATAGTTTCAAATTTAGAAACTTCTTAAGATTTAATTCATAGAACAATTCAATAGAAATATGTTTGTTTATACATGTGGATAAAGTAGTGGTATAGGTACCCTAAAAGGACGATCATATGGTACAGACCATGTAGGTCCATGAAGGAGAGAAACAGGTTAGTATCTGAGGGCACCACACATGGTTGGAGGAATCAGCTGTGAGGTTAGTATCTCTAGCGAAGCATGCCTAACAGGTGCAACGAATGCAACAGATTTTAGAGGAAAAGCAGATTGTTGTAAGCAAGATTGCCACAATGGGTCCGGTATCGATTCAGGTTGTCAATGCTTGTTTTCGGTTGATCTATTGTTAGGATATTGACACGGAAGCTATATGTCTTTCCTTGCATGTGCAGTCCTTGTACTTGATTTTGGCTTGAGTAGGTGCAGTTTGGTGCTTTTCCTTGCATTTGTAGTCTCCGCTGTGATATGGCATGCACATTCTTTCTTTTTTACATGTTCTTCTCCTTCATTAAAGAAGAAAAATTATATCAGCCGCATGTACGTTAATTATTGTTTCAAACATGACAATGCAAGGGTTTCCAAACAAGTAATTCTCGATGCTCTTTCTTAGGTTAACTTTGATTTTTGATTCTTATATAGCTTGCTTTGCAATATATCGTAAATATGGATGGTTATACTCTAGCATAAGCATGGTACTCCCATCTCATGAACTTGAGAAAATAGTGTAGTATTATTAGTGCATTCTTACATTTGTGCGACAATGCCGTTTTAACTTTTCATTGTTTCGTGTTTTTGTTAATTAATCATTAAATAAGCGTGTCAATTTCAATTTCAGGGTGCAACAATGGTAGTTTTTTCCAATGAAGAGAAACAAGTTTTGCTGATTTAGTGATTTGGTTGCCTTCATAAACCTGAAGTCCGTTACTTCTGCTTACAAAACATTGTTCATATATGAAGTGCAATGGGTATCTTGTAATCATATCATTTGCTTGATGGCCTCTTATAAACTGTATATATCATTTTCTTTCATTTGGCCCGGGCTGCCAATGTTACTTGATCTTCTGGGTTGCTTTGGTTTATTCTTATGTGCCATTTGTTGTCAGCTTCCCTAATTTTCTCTTTGGGGAGACTAATAGAACAAAGCATTATTCTTGTCTTATCAAAAGCTATAAGCCTATAAGGGGTCCGAGCCTCCCAAGGGGTATCTCATAATTCTTTGGTAGAGAATAATTCTTGATGCCCCAAACATTTCTAAACTCCTGATGTGCTACATAAGAAACGACTAATATAATCTACTTAGTACACGAGTCTCTTTTTGCGGAGTATTGTGTACACCTATTATAGTTAGGGATGTGAAATAAATTTCACAAAATTAGTTGTGTGCTTTCATTGCACACTATTAGTTCTTGGAGGGCAGATTTGTGTGCATTTTATTCGGTATTTACCAATTGACTTGCAAATTTTTAGTATTTTTTACGTATATGTGGAAGGCATTGTAATTATTGATAAAAGTAAATACAGTTGATCCTATATTATGATGTGAATTATACATTTTCATGTTTAACAAAATTAAAGTTGAACCAATAGAATGTTGTTTTGCCCCGTAGCAACGCATGGGTATTCAACTAGTTGTATTGTAGTATAGCAGCAGAACACACAACTAATAACGGTTCGTCACATATTGGTACTGCAGCGCGAGACAGGCTGTGCTGCAGCGCGAGATAGGCCGTGCGCAGCCTAGCTATTCGGTTGCGAGCAAGGTCAGTTTCCTATTAAGTATTTGGGAATACCAATACATTATAGGAGATTGACTAATGCAGAATGGGCTCAAGTCGAAGAGCGTTTGCAGAAAAGGCTAGCGAGTTGGAAAGGAAAATTGTTGTCACTTGGTGGACGATTGGTACTCATTAATTCAGTCCTTACTAATATGGTACTGTATATGATATCATTTTTCCAGTTACCTAAAGGAGTCTTAAAAAAATTGGACTATTTCCGATCAAGATTCTTTTGGCAGGGTGACAATGAGAAAAAGAAATATCGATTGGCCAGATGGGATGTAGTTTGTCGTCCACGTGATCAGGGAGGGCTCGGTATTCATGACCTGCAAGTCAAGAATTCAGCCCTACTTGGTAAATGGATTTTTAAACTGCTGACCGAAGATGACGTGTGGCAGACCCTCCTGAAACGTAAATACATAGGCTCGAAAGTAATGTCACAGGTTATGTGGAAACCAGGTGATTCACACTTTTGGGCTGGACTCATGGCGAACAAAACTATGTTTTTTCGCTATGGGGTATTTAAGATTAAGGATGGATCGCAGATACGGTTCTGGGAGGATAAGTGGTTAGGTAATACCACACTCAGAGAACAGTACCCGGCCTTGTACACGATAGCGCGACATAAGGAGTCTATGCTGGCTACGGTCATGCAAACATCACCTCCTAATGTTACGTTTAGACGATATTTGTTCGGGCCTCGACTTGCGTCTTGGCAAAACTTGATTGATAGATTAACGATGGTTAATATTTCACCAGGCACTGATGAATTTCGTTGGAAAATCACTAAGAATGGTTTGTTCTCGGTGGACTCCATGTACAGGGCTCTGATTCAATCGGATATGCCAGTCGGTATTTTCAAAAATGTATGGCGTATGAAGGTACCGCTGAAGATTAAGATCTTCGCGTGGTACCTTCATAAGGGAGTCATACTAACAAAAGATAATCTTGTCAGGCGGAATTGGCATGGAAGTTCTAAGTGTGTTTCCTGTTCTCATGATGAGACAATTAAACACTTATTCTTTGACTGCACATTTGCGCGTTCTATATGGTCCGCTATCCAAATGACTTCTAATCTATATCAACCTACTTCCGTTGCGAATATATTCGGCAATTGGTTAAATGAGGTTGATAAACGATTTCAGACCATTATTAGGGTAGAAGCGCTTGCCGTTATTTGGTCGCTCTGGCTATGTAGAAATGACAAGATTTTCAATGATAAAAACTTTTCTCGCATGCAGGTTCTATTCAGGAGCACAGGTATTCTCCGTTCGTGGTCCACATTACAGCGAGGGGAGTTACGAGGCCTTTTTACGAAGGCATGTGCACGACTGGAGCAGGTGGCGAGGGATATTTTTATCCCACATGGATGGCCGCTTGATCTACGGATTGCGGCTCCATAGCATCGACAGACTACAGCGGATGTTTTGTAGCTTTGTCGCTCTGTTTTCTTTTTAGTTTCGGATTTCGGTTGTGTGCATCTCATGATGCAGAGGCCGGGTGTAATGCTTAAACTATTTGAGTAATAAAGCCCTTTATCAAAAAAAAAAAAGGCCGTGCGCAGCCGTAAAAACAACCTAATAATTGTGTAAGTCAATGGGCCTACTACTAGTTGGGCCGCGTGGCCTGTATGCCCGCAACCAGAGGATGTCCTCCAGAGTAAACGAATCATTTCCCTTCAGAAAAACAACACTGGTCCGAAGGATAACTAAAACAACACTGGTCCGAAGGATAACTATTGATAGTAGATGTGAAAATCAATGGATTGAAATAATTGGGGTGTTGTGGCTACACCGAATTTCAGTTCGCAAACATTAAATGCACCCTAGTGGGGATAAACTTTAGGGAAAACACCTCCTGCATGTTAGTGGCTGGATGACAATGCCAAAATGAGAGTACGCCGCCTTGAGACATATATTACCGGATGACAACGCCACCAGATTTTTATATGTCAACTCAAACCTCAACAAATCACATAAAAACTTTTCACAATAATACAAGTATGCTGTTTCATAAACCAGAAAACAAACTGCACGGTTCTTCAATCACAACATCACACGGGGTTTGATGCATGCACACAGATATATGCACGCGCCCTCTTATTAAAACACACATCAAACCACCACAAATCAGCTAGGCTGTGAACACCACACCAAGCTGCTGAAAGCTGGGTAGGCAGTCTGCACAAGCACAACATACCAATCCAAGCATACCAAGATCATGTATCTTGATGCCAAACACGCAATTTATTCGTCGCCGGTACGAGTAGCAGTAGCACGGACAGTAAACTCCAGCACAAACACACTTTGCAAACACACAAGCAGCTGGAAACAACAGCAACAAACTGAGGCTTGACGCATGCCCCACCTCCTCTCAGCACGCAGCAACACAACACAAGCCAGAGCAGCGCACAACAGATTACCTGACAAACAAAGAACGGAAAGTGGAGAACGGAATTATTCCTTTTCCGATTAAAAAAAATTCTCTATGTATGTTCATGCATGTAAGAAACTGATGTGCAACAAACAAACCTTAGAACCGAGACCCTCGGGAGGGCCTTCTTGTAGTAGGCCGAGTGGCGCGTTTCGAAGAGAGACGGGTCATGTCCGGCATCCAAGCCATCCCACTCGAGCTTGTTCCACCAATCCTTCTCACAGTCGACCACCGGCTTACGAACTCGACGCACCGGCTTGCGACCTTGACGTGCGACAGCCGGCAGACGCCTGAGACCGCAGCAGTCCCTGAGGCTGATCATCTGCAGCGCCGGCGCGGTCAATCTGACGTCACATATCTGCTCCAGCTTGTGAAGATGGTACAGCTTGATGTGCTTTAGGTTCTTGAAAGTGACACCAGATGATAGTTCCTCAGGGTACTTGTTGTCCAATGGGAAAACATGCCGAAGGTTGCTGCAGTATGCGATCTGGAGAGTCTCCAAGCCGGGCAAGGTGAAGGAAATGGGGAGGAGGAACACCAGCTTGGGGCAGTTGTACAGGTATATGTGCTGCAGTTCTTGGAGACATAAAGTTCCACTCGAACTATTAAAGCCTCTACCCCAGATGCAATAGACCATCAGGAGATCGCAAGCTGATAGTGTACGCATACGTTTAAAGTCGTCGAATAATCCATCCTCACGAGAAAACACGGTGTGTAGCTTAGGGCACCTCTCAACATGACACCATCTTAGGACACGCCAACGTGCTCCACCCGCTGGAGGAATAACAGTGATGGAGGAATTGTCATGCACATGCAACGATTGAACATGGGAGTGAAAAAATGTGAAATATATATCCTGGATACTCTCTAAATTATAGCTTCCTTCACCAATCTCGATATGCACGTCCAAAGTTTGAAGCTGTGTGTGGTTCCACACCAAGGACGAGCATGTTACATCTTTAGTAAGTGCAATATTACTATAAGGTAACAAAGGCCTTGTTGGAAGCAAATCCTCTTGGCTAAAGACAATCTCCTTGATACTTTTGGTGAAGTTGGCTTGGCTATGGCTCATACCAGAGATAAGAAGGTACACCTTGGAGAGACAGTCTGATGTATGGTCATGGAGTCCATGTATGAACGACCAAGTGAACCTTCCATCTGTAAAAGCAATAAATGCATGAAAGTTGAAAGATCTCTGCCCTCCACAACATACCACTGATCTTTTCTTCCCCTGCGTGTCTACATGTAGCACTTCCAACCTAGGTGATCTACCCAAGATTAGGCTACGCAATTGCTGACAACCCAGCAGGAACAACTTCTTGAGTTTCGGGATATCCATTGCAAGGAGGTCAAGTGTTTTAATGGCTGTACCAGAGAGATCCAATTCCTCCAAATTGGGCAATGCACGCAAATATATGTTTTGCAATCGACCACAGCCCTGTAGGGAGATCTTGGTCACCTGGACTATTTCAATTGTAGCTATTGGAGACTCCCGGCGCAATTCCTTTTGTGGCAGCTGTATCGAATGAGTCCAGTTCTCTTCTGGGCCGTAACCATCAAAGCTGAAACTTTTGAGCAGTGGAGGAGCTCCTTCGAGTACAACATTTTCCAAGCTGGAACAACCATCAAGAACAAGCGTCTTCAGGCTTCTTGCAGATGATAATGTGGGCAATGATTGCATGTGAGTGTTGCCAGACAAGTCAAGGAGCTCCAAATTCATCATATCTATGGGAGAGCAACTGTCCACTGAGACCACATCTGAAGATCTGGTTACTCGCAGCTTGTGAAGTTTCTGTAGAATTTTCCAAACATGGCTCATAGCCTTCCATGAGACTCCCTTTGTATTCAGCTCCCTGAGATTGGTCATCAGTTCGATCATCTGAGGCAACAAAACATAGTCTGTGAAACGTAAGTCAAACACCAGCAGGTTTGGAAAAATTGGCACTCCACTTTGTTCCTCCCCTGCGTTTGTACATTTGTCAAGCCAAAGGAATCTTAGGTTGTGGCAGGACTGGAAAGGAGATGAAGCAAAATCGAAGCTGCAGTTGCAGAGCTTTAGCACACGGAGGTTGTTGGCTAGTTGAAACAAATCATTATGTACATATACTGGATCATCTCCCCGAGATGCTAGAAAATATGTTGATGCCCAATCAGGAACATTACAGACACTTTTTTCTCCTAGCTTTTCCTTTTTTGATTCTAGTTTGTTGGAAGTGACTGGGTACCACCAACAAACTTTTTGTTTCGTCCTTATTATGTTTCCTTGTATCTCTAGTTCCCTTGACAAACGTCTTGTTCCATCTGATGAATAGCCCAGAGGCAACATAACTCGATACAGTGCATGGCCAATCTCCCAAGCCCCGTCCTCTCCAAGGATTCCACCACATATCCAGTAGTTGCAAGCATGAGTCGCCCAACCATTTTCATCACCAGTAGAGTCTTCAGGTAGTTGTGCGGTCAGGAACAATGAGTACAACAAGCAATCCAAAACAACTGCTGGGTTGATGCCCTCCACGCCAATGTCAGCAGTCACTCCCACAGCTTCTTCGTGCAATACATGACGGGTTCGGCTACGCGAAGAATAGGAAAATGTGCCATCCGAAGCGAAATACATATAAATATAAATATTAGCAAAACTTGGTATCAACATCGGCTTTTCCCTTGCAACCTCAAATCTTCCATGATTGGCACATAACAATTTACCTTTACTAAAAAGAGGAATGCCACACTCCGCCAGATCAATATCTCCATGTCCTCCATAATGAAAAATCATCAGAAATTTTTCATCTCTTAGAGACTCATTAATCAAACTTCCGATACTTGATATCTCTTCTCTTGAGCTGTCGTCCACCCCTCTGAAATCATCATCTTCATCTTGCTTATCAAATATGGGCATTACATGGTGAAGGTTCAACTCCTCCGCAATTGCCCTCTGCATGGTCCTTTTGTTTTTCCACAGGGAGCAGTCCACATGGAGAATTTTGCCAAAATGCTTTCTCATGTCAGAATCATCACATATTGTGGATTTTAGGAGTTCGGCTATCGCTCTAAAAAGAGCACATGCGCCCAGACCCTCGTCTTTCCAGCCACAAACAATGAATGCTTTAGTTTTGCCTTCTATAGTAGCATCACTTTCACACAAAAGATCAATCACTTTTTCGACGGCATCATCAAAATCCTCTGGATACTGTAGTAATTAATGGCTATTATATATGACTGCCATAATTCATATATTGGTAGTATAATTTTGCATACGAATAAAAAATGAAAAAAATATGCTTAATTATAAGATTACTGAAGGCATGCATTCTTACTTAGTATACTGTGGGTTGCTGCAATCCAAAATTGTATTGGTTCTAATCTAAGCATCAGCATGATTAACAGGAATAATACTGAAACATATAATGCAAATAAATCACTGGTTTTTTTTAGGTTAGTTATTAGGAGAAAAGGTACCAACCAGCCAACAATCGGTTTGATGTTTGGACATGTTGACGTTCTCGACGGAAAACTAATACCAGCAGAGGAAGGCCACGATAGATAGATAATCTAAACCATCGGCTGCAGATTTCTCCACCCCCTACAAGAGCAAGATCCCTGATCAGACGTTGTGAAAACATATGACAAGATAGGATTTTATTACATATTGTACAAGATGCAATGCGGTACCTACCTCCAAAGCTGTGAGGATGCAGATCAAGTCGAGGAGGGGCGAAGTTATTTCAGTAAAATCCAATCCTAGAGCTGAAGATATATCACCCAATCATCTTGCTCATAACCTGGAAAAAAATCACTTGGGCTTAGCCTGTCGCAGAGCTCGGGAACAGAATGCCCTTCAACACAGAGCATCGCGTCACACAAGATTACATATGGATATACAAGATTTATATATGTGCAGTACCTATAGAGCGCGGACGAACTCAAGGAGGGGCGAAAAACTCTTGCAGAGAATATGACAGTTATCTCGAAGAAATCCAGTCCTAGGAAAAGATAGAGAATCACTCGACCATCTTGCTTAAACACAAAGAGAAATTTTCACTTTGTCATGTGGTAGAGCTGTGGAACAGGACACAGTGCGAAGAGAGAGAACAGACAGACACTTGCGTTTATTGTAATGGCACGAGCTTTAATTTGGCATCTTGCAGCTTTTCTTTTGCCAAAGCTTTGGTCCCTTGCTTGCACTCGCAGATAGTGTCGTGTCGATGATGATCCAGTTTGTGACCTTTTTCTTTTCTCCCATTCTTCTTTTCTCCTTTAGGGTAGAATCTGTGTGTTCCGTCTTGTTCAAGCAACAGGGAACTTCCGGCATTGCAAATACTTCATTTCCATATAAAGTGAATAGAACGGCCAAGGTAATTAAATTCAAATCCATGGTGCAAAGGGCCATGCTATTGGCCGGTCGAAACTCGAAACCCCATCCAGGACCAACGCCGACTGGGCGGGATCGAGGACGGACGGCCGCGAATACCAGGGCATGCGCACAGTAGGCTTGCCGTCTCCGGCGTGTAGGGTGAACAGCGGCCGCTAGGATAGGCGACATCCGCCGCGTCACTAAAAGAGAGCGGCGGCTAGGCTCCTCACAGATCTGCTCCAAGGGAGAGCCAGTGCAGGGGGAGAGGAGGCGGCGGAAGGGAGATATGCGTCTCGGGTCACGCTGCCATGGCCACCGAGGTCTCAACACCGTCCTCCGTCGCGTGCTCGCGCACCATGGTCGCAGGCGCCCTGTTGAATCGATGCTAGCTGGAAAACAGGGAAGGATGGAAGGGGCAGCGAGCGAGAGAGTGAGAGGGAAAAAAAAGTGAGGTGGGGATGAACGACTGCACCCCTAGGGCGTGTTTGGTCGGAGTAGAAAAGTACTCCCTCCGTTCAGAATTAGACGATTGTGTTTGGGGAAAAGCTACTAATCATCCGGAGGAACGCGTGGTCGCATCCCGGTCGTCCGTGCGTCGCCTGTCCGGCCTGGCAGCGAAAGAAAACACGCACAGCGGTGTGGAGCCGTATCTTATCCCTTTCCCAGTGCTTCTGGTCCACTCACTTTTCCTCCTCCTCTCTCATGTTCTCTTCCCCACACGCACGCCTCCATGGCTTTTTTCCGGCTGCTCCACCCAGCGCCGCCTCCATGGCTTTTTTCCGGCTGCTCCACCCAGCGCCGCCTCCCCCATGCCCCTATCCCCAACACTTCTCGATCTCCTCTCTATCCCGCCGCCCCCACTACCGTCCACCACGTCAGCGAGTCTCTCCCTCCCGTGTTGCGCCCGGCCCGATCCAGATCGAGCCGCCATCCCGGTGCCCCGTCCTCGCCGGTGGCGGTCCGTGCCCTGCTCCTCCTTGCTCTATAGCGACCGAGCTACGACGAGTTAGACGAGGGATGGGGATGCGCCGTAGCTCCACGTGTGGTGGTGGCCGGTGGGGACGAGGCAGGACGAGCGCATCGTGAATGGTGAGGTTGCAGGTGCTCGTCGGCGTCGAAGGATTGGCGGCAGGAGGATGAGATGTCGGTCACTTTCCCGGAGCCATTGCTGCCGGCGTCTTTTCCGCATGTGCTGCTCGGATAGGAGCGTGGAGATGCTTTCGAAGGAACTCCGCGGTGCTCCCATAGGAGGGCATCGGTGCTCCGATAGGAGGAGGACGAATGCTCCCATGAGGAAGGCGGCGGTGCTCCGATAGGAGCATGGATATGCTTCCGAAGGAACTCCGCGGTGCTCCCATCGCGCGGTGGTGGTGGTACTAACTCCGGCGGTGATGCTACGAAAATGTTGCTACATACCCGATTTCTTTTTGCTATTTTTTTTACATTTTTTTGCTACAAGAACTCCGGCGAGGTCGGAATTTTGCTACAATAGAGAAAAAAATTTGCTCTAATATTTATTTTTTTGTGCTACAATAACACAAATTATTTGCTATGAGGTTGTCCGGCGAGTTCTCCGGCGAAAGTCCCCCAGCGATGTGTGTAATGAAATTAATTTTTGCTACAGTAGCATGATTTTTTTGCTATACTAACTCCGGCGAAGTCTCCGGCGAGGTCTGACTTTTCCTGTTCTTTTTTGTGATGAAACTTTTTTGCTACATAGCAGCTGTAACATCCCAAGTATGAAAAACAACCATTAGAATGTTTGCTTTTTGTTAATTTATGTTTTGCATCATGTCATCATAAGATTTGCATTTGTTTTACATTTGTTTTTACTTGTTTTCCATTTGAATTTTCAAACCAAAATTCAAATCTATTTGTTTCATACTTGTTCTGTTACAATGTTTCAAATAAAACTTGCAAATCAAACCATTTATTTGTTTCCATTAAAATAGGAAGTTCAAACTATTAAATTGTTTCTTTTAATAATTCATTTAACACCAAAATTGCTCAAATTCATTTGAATTTTCAAACAGCAACCAAGTTTAAAATTTTGAAAAACAAACAATGGCACAGTTGGGTTTTTGTAAATAACAAACTATAAAAATTATCACCAAAATTTAAAACCCCCAAAACCCCTCAAATTTCTCTCCTTTCTTCCCTTTTCTTTTCTGCAAAAAAAAAGAGAGAAACAAAAAAAAACAGAGAGGGGAGAGGGCAGGCCAGCCAGGTGGGCTGAGCCCACCACACCTAACCCCCCGGCCCAGCCCCTTACCTGTCGCTTTCCCCTACCTCTGTACGGAGACACAGAGAGGAGGGGGGCTCCCCCACCGGCAGCGCCACCTGCGCCACCTCCTCCCTATATCTAGCCTCCCAGGCCGTGCCCTAGGGCTAGCTCTCTCCCTCCTCCATCTCTGCCGCCGCCGCCATCTTTCTCCTCCTCCTCCTCTTCCTCGCTGCCCTGCCTCCCACCTCTGAACCCTCCACCACCGCAACCAAATCCCGGCGATCGCCGTCGCCATGATGTACCTCCGCGCAAGATAAGCACGTGAATCGAATCCCCGTGCCGTCCTCTTCCTCCTCGACACTGCCGCTGTGACTGGGAGCCCCTGGATCATCGCCGCCGTCCCTCTCGCTGTCGCCGTCGTCGACTGCCACCTCACCGAGCACGGCCACCTCCTTCTACCCCCTCCCAGTGAGCACCACGTCACTTCCTTCCCTCCTATCTCCTCCTGGCAGCCAAGCGCACGTACACCCACGAGCACACGCGCATCCACGCAGCAGCACAGCGAGCAGATCGTCGCCGGCGTCCACCGTCCGCCGCTGTCGACAAGTTCAGAAACTGAACTTTTTTCAGTTTCAGTTAAACAGCTCGAAACTGAACCTCAAAACCCCCAAGCCCTCTTCTGTTACAAAAACGATTCAGCAACGCAGTGGCAACGCACCTCGCGCACGCACACGAGGGCCAGGGTTCGATTCTCCGCCCCGCGGGATTAAATCCCCAATTTTTGCACCTTTGCCACGCAGGCACGCAGGCCCCACCTGCCATTAGCAGTGGTGGCCACGCAGGCGCGCCACGCAGCGCCAGCTGGGCGCTGGCCCACAGGCCAGTGATCCAGGGGTTGATCTGCTGCGTGAAAAAGGTTCCCAGGGGCCTTTCTGTAACTCCTTTTTCGCATCCAAGCCCCTGGATCAAATCTGAATGTTTTAAAATTGCAGAATAGCCCCCAAATTTCAAATGCAAATAACTTTTGCATTTCAAATCCAAACTTAATAAATAAAATAGTTTTTCTGTACCAAATTTAATTCTCTACATGTTTAAACCAATTGTATACTGTTTTGAACATTTCAAATGTTTTCAAAATTCAAATTCAAACAACTCATTTCAAATTTGGTCAAATTCATAACTAATTCAAATTTAATTCAAATGGCCCATATAAAATATGTTTTCCATGCAAAATTGAACCACCTTTCCAAATATAAACCTTGTTTCCTGTTTTGAATAATTAAAATTGGTTAAATAATTTAAATCTTGTTTAAGTCATTTAAAATTGCTAAAATTCATAACTTGGTCAAAATAAATTCTTTTTGAGCATATAAAATATGTTTTCAAACCAAAAAAGTATAAACTTTCCAAATATGAATTTTATTAAATGTTTTGAACAAATAAAAATTCAAATAATTTCATACTTGAATTAGATTCATTTAACTCTTGTTTAAACTTGTTTAATTCATAATTAATTCATTTTAAATCCTTTTTCAACAAATGAAACATGTATTCCACCTAAAATTTTGTGTTCTTTCCAAATATGAACTTTGTTATCTATTTTGAACATTTAAAATTGGTGAAAACAACAAATGCTTGTATAACTCATTTAAGAAGCCAAATTTCATAACTTAAGAAATAAATTTCCAAACTTGGTAAACAACATTTCCATTTGAAGCTATTGTTGTTTTCTCATTGTTTTCTTCATACATGCATCATTCTAATCAACTTTCACATGATGGTTACTTGTAGATCATTTAATTCAACCTTAATTCATGGGCTTTCCATTTGCAACCCAAATTGCATATGGGCCCATTTAATTGTGTTACCATGTCAACTAGCTTACCTTTGATGCATCAATTAAATTGCCATGCATCATCCCATGATTGTGCATTATGCCATGTTATTGATTGTTTGTCTCTCTGCGTTGTTTGTTTGCTTCTTCTCGAATAGACGACGATGTTGAGATAGACGAGGTTTACGACACTACTTCAGAGGAGTTAGCCCAGTACCAGGCTACTGAGTTTGCAGGCAAGTATTCACTCACATGAACCATTGTGTCCTTTCCACACTGGATATCGATACTTTCCGTTGTCTATTCTGCTAGCCTTAAGATTCGTTGCTTGTGTCCTGATCCTATCACATGTTATCTTCTAACCCTGATATAGCCTATCCTCCACACCTATAACCCTGTTGCTTGTTGCCTGTGTCTTACTAGCATGCTTAGGGTTGTTTATGCTCGAGTCTGATGTTCGTTATTCCTGTTACCATATTTATTATGTTCTGGCGCTCGATGTTTAAACAACAACCTGTTAATGTTTGAGGTAATGCTAATTTAATGATAAGGCACCGGCAGGAGGCCGGGTATGGTTTTGAGGCCTGCTAGTGTCGACCTTAATTAGGAAAAGGTTCTTGTCCTCTAGATCCATGATGAGCGCGCTAACCGCATGTGGGAAGCGTGTATGGGCGCCCCCTCAACTTTGATTCGATTCGCATCTCGTCCAAATCGCCTCATTTAGTTCGGGTTTTCCATTTGCCGCATGCATATGCAGGTGCGAACCCGAGGCCAGGGTGGTAACTTTTGTAGTCGGCATTTAGGGAGACACGTTCTTAGAGTGCTATGAGGGTCCCCTTTTCTTCGTGGGGCTTGATTAGCCGTGCGCTTAATTGCACGGGGTTCTTTGGGCTTGATGCGAAGAAGAGTTGGGTTGTGTTGAGTGTCTCGCTTGGTGGGTTTGATCCCCGTCTGGCGGGATATTCTTACGTGTACGGCCAAATTGGTGCATCCCTGCAGGGTTAAATCTTATCGAGAAGCCGTGTTGTCCGCGGTTATGGATGACTTGGTGATAGGGCTGGCTAACAAGGATTAGACAACTTACACCTAATCAATAATAAGTTGACTAGAAATAGGCATATTGTCACAATAACTTGATGTCAGACCCCGGACCCAGAGATATACATACTGTTATGTGCTCCTAGCCATGGACTCACAAGGGCTTCAGGGTTACCAGCCCCGGCCGCAACAAACAACGGCAGGCAGACCGGATTCATCGGCACGTAGTCCGGATCCCCGGTCTACTACTCCTTGTATCCATGCTAGTCATAACCAATTATGCATACCCAAGCGTCCACGAGTCGGATGAAACTGAAGGAACGGGATCAAAGTTATACAGAGCTGCTATGTGTCCAGAAAGTGCAACAACAATCGAGGGTTACTGGGGTTACCTCGCCCCAGGCCGATCACATCGACAGGCGGGCTCGGACATGGATCATCGGCTCCACAACCCCTCGACTGCGACAACTATGCAGGCATAGCCAAAACTGTATAACAATGAGCTCGAAACCAACAACCGATCAAAGCAGTACTCTAAACATGAAACTTTATTAAGCAAGTAATACTAGAGTATAGCTTACAAGCAGAGGTCACACGACCCAACATTACATCAGACAACGGAAGGCAAATTGTGTTGCTAATCAACAAGAACCAAAAGGCCTAAGAGGCCGCAACATAAGGCGACGTCCCAGCCCATAGATTCCAGGCTGCTACCTGGGAACCCCAAACTACTCGTCGATGTCCACGCTGAAACACCACCGATGTGAGATCTTCTCCTGAACCAAAATTAAGCAAACCTGAGTACGGGAGGTACTCAACAAGACTTAGTTAACCTATTATATATCTGCTATCTTCAGAAAGGTTTTATGAAGGTTATTTTGCGTAAAGCCATCTTTGTTTTCCAAGTTGAGGAAGGAATAGCACGTCTCATAGAGTATTTTGAAAACAGATGAGAAAACTATTCAACTACTGAAATCATCATCTTTTTCATCCACCAATATCGTTTCAGCACCTCGTGCTTCAAAGATCACCACCTCAATTTGTTCCGGTAACTCCTGCTACAAGGTAACCCCTCTCGGCATCTCCGAGGAGGCATCCTTCATTCGTTATCAACAAGTTTTAGTCATTCCGTTCAAGTTGTCTATGATCACAGAATCCGTCACCAAGTCGTCCTTAACCGCGGACACGGCTTTTCGAAAAGATTTAACCCTGCAGGGGTGTACAACTTTAACCACACGTGCCAACCAACTCTTAATGCCAGACATTAGCACTATTCCGGGAAGTGCCGGCAGATGGAGGTTGACCACGACCTTTCCCTTGCTTCGCCTATTCCATGAGTCGCTCCGAGTAGAGATGGTCCGCCAATAGGGAGTGGCCATCTCCTGCCGGGTCTCTATCGTTGTGAGCGGTGCTTCAACTACTGTCTCGCCACAGGCTGTTGCACCGCCACGTCCTAGTTTTGAAAACGTTTTGATATCCCCGCAAATCGAATTGGAAAGCCGAACTAGGCAACTCATGGAACAAACTAGGCAAGTTGAGACCGAGGGGAAATCAATCCCTCGTGTGGATGCACGCTCAGTCTTGGCTCGAAGACGAGAACTCGCTCCTAGGGGCATGAACGAGACAACCACCACAGACCCTCTGTGGTCTCGTCATCCACATCTTTAAGTCATGTTAATCAAACATCTCTTAACTTACCACTACTTCCTACCATACTAAATTTATTCGCAACTCTGATTCATCAACCGGATGGAGCAGAGATCAACAGACATGTATGACTAAGCATGGCATATTTGAGGCTCTGGCGATGAACACAATCAAACTTATGTCTGCTAGGAGTAGTGGATCAGGATAACTAGGTTATGCATAATAAATAGGATAACTCTAACTATTGACTCAAGATACATTGGAATCGAATGCACTTGTACGAGAAACAAAAGTCTTTAGAAATCTTATATGGCCAGATAAGAGGTTATGCTTGCCTTGCTTCAAGAAAACCAGATAAAGATGTCTTCTGGAATAAGTGCTTGACTTGTCGGTTAGGATCAAGTATTCGCCATTGGATTGTTGGCCTTCTCTTCGGAGTCACGTTCTACCGAGGGGGGAAACAACACCGAAAGAGAAATAACAATCAACACATGGCATCGATGCAATGCGCAATATGTATGCATGAGCAAGTTAATGCATTGAAAAAAAGCCCTAAGCATGTAGATAGGGTTGCTAGGGTTCGTATGTCAGTTGAACAGTTTTACTGAAATTACCCCGAAGTAGACCCCGGAGGGGGTTTCGGGCGATTCTGAAAGTGAGTACAATTTTAAAAGCTCAAATTGGTTTGAAAACATCATAAACAGATTGTATTTGTCATTTTGAGCAATTTGGTATATAACTTTTAATTTTCTAATTTTGGTGAATAAAAACTTATTTTTCTATTTTTAAATGATTAAACAACATTAAAATAATACTTATTTTTCAACTTGGTCAAACATGTACAAAAGTGACATAAACATTTAGAGTTTATTTTTCTAAACATTTTGATACCTTTCTTTTATTTTTCTGAGTTATAAAACAATAGTTATTAGTTTTACAATTATTAAGCATTTTCTGTAATTAATAAACAATTCTGGAAAATAGGAAAAACAGGGTTATGATGTCATCGTGATGCAATGGTGACGTCACCATTCTCTGTTCTTCACGGAAACCTTCAAATTCGACGAAAACCTCGCGGGGTTTTGAAATTAAACATCACCACGGGGTGGAGGGAGGTGCAGGGAGTGTGTGGGTGCTCGCGGCTGACCGAAAGGTCGCCGGAGTGCTCGCCGGAGCGCTTGGGCGCGGCGGCGGTGGATGGTCGGCGGGGACAGAGAGAACCAGAGGGGGAGGGAGGAGATGGAGGCCACCAGCAGGTAGATGAGCTCACCGCGAGCACGCAGAGCTTGACGGGGAGGTGTAGGGCGGCCGAAATCGACGGCGAGCCTCGACGGAGGCCGGCGGCCGGAATTGGGGAAGGAGGCCCGATTCGGCCGTTCCGGAGCGTCCCTGCAAGCGTGAGTGAGCGAGGGAGTAGAGGAGAACACGGAGGGGCTGGGGGTGGATCCAATTCGACCCGCCGTGGCCGGAGTCGACGGCGCCATGGAGGCCGGCCCTTACTAGGGTTCCGGTTTGGGAGTTACAGAGAGGGAGGAATAGGGTGAGGCGAGTGAGGGAGAGAGGACCAGCACGGAATCGACCTGGAGGCAACCCTCTTCCGCGGCAAACACCCAGGCAGGAGGTGGCATCGGGGGAGGTGGACACGCAGCTGCCTCCCTGTCCAGAGGTAGAAGACAAAGGGGATTTTCCCCATAACCCCCTGGATGGTGGGGAAAATTACAAGGAAGCCCCCTGAAACTTTTAAAATAGCACCTAAACAGAAGTTTTAAAGGTCCTTTTTGCAGATATAAAATTTGCCAAAAATACATTTTGGAAAGCTTATGAAATTTCCAACCTAACCATATTTTTGTTTGGCGAAAAAGAATTACTTTTCAGTACAAAAGTTTGGAACCCAAATAAGTACTATTTGCTGGAAATTTCTCAAACCATTTGAAATTCACAATTTAAATTGGTTTTCAATTTTGTTTTCATGCATGTATGGAATGAACACACACCACACACCCTAATGTAGCACAAATTTGGGATGTTACAAATCTACCCCCCTTACAAGAATCTCGTCCCGAGATTCCCGAAGGAGAAGAAAGAAGGAACACCGGTTTTGAACGATCTTCTCGAACCTTACGGTTCTCTTCTCGAAGAGGTTGATCCGTAGCATCTTGAAGTATTGAACGGACACACCTTAGGTAAGAGGGAAACTCTTAGGAACTGATCTTCACAAAGATCGAGTATCTCATGGATAACTCATGAAAGGAACGTTCGTAAAGAACTTTTTGAGTTAACAAGCATGAAACACATCAAGGTAACGGAGGGAATATGAGAAGGTTTCAACTTTGTGGACGATTGTTCTTGAAAGGATTTAGAATATGAGCTTTGCACAAGACTTTAAATCCTTTTGGAAAAGAAAGGTTAAACAACTTTTGACTTCGAGTTTTCTTCAAACAGAATACCAAGATGGAGAGAATGGTCTTGGATACCAAAACATAATATCCACAGACGAGGGAAAACACGAGAAAACACTGTAGTCGTGCGTCAGAGAGAATTTGAATACGGAATCATGTTCACCCTTCGGAGTGGACACGAAAGATGAAGGAACTTTCATTCCATTAAAGTTTGTCGAAAACTTTGTCAAGAATCGGGATGTTACTTCACTGCAGAAGATGGATAACCCAAAGATATTGAAAACACCGTAGTGAAGGAAGAATTCGTGGTCACACCATAAGGATGGTAACCAACGGGGGTTGAAACACCATAAGAGAATAGAGAATCTCTTTACTATGGTAGTTTTGACGTAGCAATACGTTTACCACATGGTTAAGACCTCATGGCTGGAGTGACTGACAAATTCACACAATGGGTGAGATGAACAGAACTTCAGGTACAAAGAACTTGAGAAAGGAAACTGATCAATGGCGGTCACAAAGCACCACGAGATGTTCTCACGAGGAACTTGTTTCCACTAGAACAAAGGTTTGGAGGGTGGATAGAGAGACATTGGACAAATCAACTTCCAAGTTCTCCTTGATGTTTTAGATACCGACAGCAGGCTCACGACAAGCCTTCTATAGATCAGCAAGTGAAAGTAAAACTACGGTTTGGAAGAACAGGGAGGGAAACTTGTCAGAACGAGCCACACAAGAATTCTCACGGAGAGTGGATGTTCTTACAGATTCAAAGAGATATGACATTAGGTCTTCCGGCTAATTGTGTTAACCACCACATCAACCATGCCGGATTTTCAAATGAACCTAATTCAATATCCTTGAGAAAACACCAACCATCGTTGCTGCTTGAGATTCAGCTCTGGTTAGTGAGTTGATAACTCAGACTCGGAATCGATATATCTGATCGAAGAGTTTGCACCGGTTACCAACGAGATAAATTTACTAGATTCTCAAGGTATGGACTACGATGTCAAGCTCAAGAAGATGAGCGAGATTGCAAAACTAATGTATTAGCAACTTGCGAAAGACGGTTGCACCTACATGACTTGCTTGCAGTGAAACACATCGGAGTCCTTGTTGGGGGAGATGATAACAAAGATCGCCAAGATCTTGGACTTCTTCTCTCAAAGAAAATCAGTCAGTGATTTAGCGTGGATGCAAACTTCTTCAAGGAGTGGAGGCAACAACCAACCATCTCAAGAATAGTCCACACATACATGACCGACTTGAAGTTATTCCCGAAGGAACAAGAAAACTCTACTCGGATCCACGGCGACAACTTTCACCATAAGCACATGAACCGGAGTAGGTTACATCGAACATCGAGAACACAAACTTCGTGATGACACAAAGATGGTTCTCCAAAACTTTCCAACGTTAATGCCAACTGTTCAACATGAACCTCTTGCAACTTGGGAAAATAGGAATGTCATCGATGGGCTCGAAAACACACTTATCAAAATAATCCAAGAAAAGGGGTTCATATGGTACATGAACGAGGCAAGGTATTGGTCAGACCAAAGGACATGAAGGTGTACTCGGCAAAATACCATGAGTAAAAACACCATCAGGATAGTCCTTGAATCTGGACTTGATCTGACGATAGCCCAAATCAGATCAAAGGTAGAATGACAGTATGTCCATTGAAGAGATACTATCATGCTTCAACAGAATGAAAACTAGATATCCCTATCAAGGAACAAGTTGGGAAGAGTTCGTGTCTTTCAACTCTCCAAGTTGTTGTTTAAACTCAACCAACTAGTCCAGGGTATCCAGCAAGGCTTCTTGGAGAAAGGAGGGGTTCAAAGTACCCCTTGTTTAGAAATCACGGTCAGGTGACAAACCTGGTGATACTTCTAGAAAGACAACCAGAATATCACAACCTACCGATATGTCTCAGAGTTTGGAAGGGATCTTGCTTTTCAAAGCAATCAATATGGCCTTGAGAGCTTCGGTATGAACCTAACTCTTTGACCAAGAACGTGCACCGGAATGAACGGATTTGGTGACTCAGTCAACTTCAAACAGAGGCTGGGTGACCAGTAGTGCTAAGAAGGATACAGATGTTTCTTAGATTTCCAAAGCAATAAGAATTGCTAGGAATAGCAGATACACATGTCGATGAATAAACCCATCATTCTCAAGCATTCAAGCTTGGAGGAAGAGGGAGTGAAGACGGTAAGAGCATCACTTCATCAATAGGGCCATGATACTCAACACAACCTCTTGATATAAAAGAGTGTGACACTCAAAGGTGGAACAGAACAGAAGCTAATGAAACTTCTTTATTCCGTGGATTACAAATCTTTGACCTGGTTCTATAGATGAACGAGGTACTGGAGTTTGTTTCTCCTGACATCCCAAGGTGGAATGTTTTGACGAAACTCAAGAGGAACTGCATTGGGAGAATCCAACACACCTATGCAACTTGGTTTCCAAAAGAGCGGATGGAGATTTGAGAGCAACTGAAAGATAGGAACATGCTCCGAAAAATCCAGAGGCCATGGTAAATGCACAGGTGATACTCTTTTGTAAAACCCATGCTAGAAGATCGACATAGCTGAACTAAGAACGAACATGTGGAATTCATGATGACCACTCTTGTTGTGATCCCTCTGATTCCAAGGGAGAACCTATGGCTGTGAGAGTTGGAGTTTCCTAGCCATCCTGAGGTAGAACGGATTCCTCAGGATCCAAAGGAATAAAACTTGGGTTAAAGGTCAGCATCCTGTACTGAGAGAGTGAGCACCACATGGTTAAGAAACCACATGCCTCAACTCACCACAATTCAGCACATTCCGGGACCTTCGGTTCAAGTCCAAGGTTGAAAACATTGAAAAGGGTTAACTACTATCTTAGTGCCTTGAAGAACACTATGAGTAGCAATTACGAGGTAGCTTTCAAAAGACAACGATAGCTCCGGAAGAACTTTGAGTAGAGGATAACAGACACATTCGAGATGGAAAGAAATCTCGAGGTTCAGGATTTAGAACTTTGGAACATGTAGGAATGTGGAATCCATACAACTTCGAGAGATTATGAATGGAAAGGAATCTCCCAGTTGAAACAAGAGATAACGGAATACGGAACACACACGACTCTAGAAACTATAACACTAGGTCAACTTGGGTAGAAAACGTCTTGCCAGAGAAGGCACCTAGGTTTTGAATGACTCGAAGAGATAGCAAAACCTTTTCGAATCAAAACAGATAAGATGACCCAGAGTTTAGAGCGATACCAGATAAGGAGTAGAAAGAATCCTAAGAAGGTTTTTCACAACTCATTTGGAATTTGAAAGTAGTTTTTCACAAACACTAAACTCGACATCGACCAAGCAGTAAGGTTTTCCTACAGGCAGTCCTGCTCTGATACCAACTTTTGTCAGACCCCGGACCCAGAGATATACATACTGTTATGTGCTCCTAGCCATGGACTCACAAGGGCTTCAGGGTTACCAGCCCCGGCCGCAACAAACAACGGCAGGCAGACCGGATTCATCGGCACGTAGTCCGGATCCCCGGTCTACTACTCCTTGTATCCATGCTAGTCATAACCAATTATGCATACCCAAGCGTCCACGAGTCGGATGAAACTGAAGGAACGGGATCAAAGTTATACAGAGCTGCTATGTGTCCAGAAAGTGCAACAACAATCGAGGGTTACCGGGGTTACCTCGCCCCAGGCCGATCACATCGACAGGCGGGCTCGGACATGGATCATCGGCTCCACAACCCCTCGACTGCGACAACTATGCAGGCATAGCGAAAACTGTATAACAATGAGCTCGAAACCAACAACCGATCAAAGCAGTACTCTAAACATGAAACTTTATTAAGCAAGTAATACTAGAGTATAGCTTACAAGCAGAGGTCACACGACCCAACATTACATCAGACAACGGAAGGCAAATTGTGTTGCTAATCAACAAGAACCAAAAAGGCCTAAGAGGCCGCAACATAAGGCGACGTCCCAGCCCATAGATTCCAGGCTGCTACCTGGGAACCCCAAACTACTCGTCGATGTCCACGCTGAAACACCACCGATGTGAGATCTTCTCCTGAACCAAAATTAAGCAAACCTGAGTACGGGAGGTACTCAACAAGACTTAGTTAACCTATTATATATCTGCTATCTTCAGAAAGGTTTTATGAAGGTTATTTTGCGTAAAGCCATCTTTGTTTTCCAAGTTGAGGAAGGAATAGCACGTCTCATAGAGTATTTTGAAAACAGATGAGAAAACTATTCAACTACTGAAATCATCATCTTTTTCATCCACCAATATCGTTTCAGCACCTCGTGCTTCAAAGATCACCACCTCAATTTGTTCCGGTAACTCCTGCTACAAGGTAACCCCTCTCGGCATCTCCGAGGAGGCATCCTTCATTCGTTATCAACTAGTTTTAGTCATTCCGTTCAAGTTGTCTATGATCACAGAATCCGTCACCAAGTCGTCCTTAACCGCGGACACGGCTTTTCGAAAAGATTTAACCCTGCAGGGGTGTACAACTTTAACCACACGTGCCAACCAACTCTTAATGCCAGACATTAGCACTATTCCGGGAAGTGCCGGCAGATGGAGGTTGACCACGACCTTTCCCTTGCTTCGCCTATTCCATGAGTCGCTCCGAGTAGAGATGGTCCGCCAATAGGGAGTGGCCATCTCCTGCCGGGTCTCTATCGTTGTGAGCGGTGCTTCAACTACTGTCTCGCCACAGGCTGTTGCACCGCCACGTCCTAGTTTTGAAAACGTTTTGATATCCCCGCAAATCAAATTGGAAAGCCGAACTAGGCAACTCATGGAACAAACTAGGCAAGTTGAGACCGAGGGGAAACCAATCCCTCGTGTGGATGCACGCTCAGTCTTGGCTCGAAGACGAGAACTCGCTCCTAGGGGCATGAACGAGACAACCACCACAGACCCTCTGTGGTCTCGTCATCCACATCTTTAAGTCATGTTAATCAAACATCTCTTAACTTACCACTACTTCCTACCATACTAAATTTATTCGCAACTCTGATTCATCAACCGGATGGAGGAGAGATCAACAGACATGTATGACTAAGCATGGCATATTTGAGGCTCTGGCGATGAACACAATCAAACTTATGTCTGCTAGGAGTAGTGGATCAGGATAACTAGGTTATGCATAATAAATAGGATAACTCTAACTATTGACTCAAGATACATTGGAATCGAATGCACTTGTACGAGAAACAAAAGTCTTTAGAAATCTTATATGGCCAGATAAGAGGTTATGCTTGCCTTGCTTCAAGAAAACCAGATAAAGATGTCTTCTGGAATAAGTGCTTGACTTGTCGGTTAGGATCAAGTATTCGCCATTGGATTGTTGGCCTTCTCTTCGGAGTCACGTTCTACCGAGGGGGAAACAACACCGAAAGAGAAATAACAATCAACACATGGCATCGATGCAATGCGCAATATGTATGCATGAGCAAGTTAATGCATTGAAAAAAATCCCTAAGCATGTAGATAGGGTTGCTAGGGTTCGTATGTCAGTTGAACAGTTTTACTGAAATTATCCCGAAGTAGACCCCGGAGGGGGTTTCGGGCGATTCTGAAAGTGAGTACAATTTTAAAAGCTCAAATTGGTTTGAAAACATCATAAACAGATTGTATTTGTCATTTTGAGCAATTTGGTATATAACTTTTAATTTTCTAATTTTGGTGAATAAAAACTTAATTTTCTATTTTTAAATGATTAAACAACATTAAAATAATACTTATTTTTCAACTTGGTCAAACATGTACAAAAGTGACATAAACATTTAGAGTTTATTTTTCTGAACATTTTGATACCTTTCTTTTATTTTTCTGAGTTATAAAACAATAGTTATTAGTTTTACAATTATTAAGCATTTTCTGTAATTAATAAACAATTCTGGAAAATAGGAAAAACAGGGTTATGATGTCATCGTGATGCAATGGTGACGTCACCATTCTCTGTTCTTCACGGAAACCTTCAAATTCGACGAAAACCTCGCGGGGTTTTGAAATTAAACATCACCACGGGGTGGAGGGAGGTGCAGGGAGTGTGTGGGTGCTCGCGGCTGACCGAAAGGTCGCCGGAGTGCTCGCCAGAGCGCTTGGGCGCGGCGGCGGTGGATGGTCGGCGGGGACAGAGAGAACCAGAGGGGGAGGGAGGAGATGGAGGCCACCAGCAGGTAGATGAGCTCACCGCGAGCACGCAGAGCTTGACGGGGAGGTGTAGGGCGGCCGAAATCGACGGCGAGCCTCGACGGAGGCCGGCGGCCGGAATTGGGGAAGGAGGCCCGATTCGGCCGTTCCGGAGCGTCCCTGCAAGCGTGAGTGAGCGAGGGAGTAGAGGAGAACACGGAGGGGCTGGGGGTGGATCCAATTCGACCCGCCGTGGACGGAGTCGACGGCGCCATGGAGGCCGGCCCTTACTAGGGTTCCGGTTTGGGAGTTACAGAGAGGGAGGAATAGGGTGAGGCGAGTGAGGGAGAGAGGACCAGCACGGAATCGACCTGGAGGCAACCCTCTTCCGCGGCAAACACCCAGGCAGGAGGTGGCATCGGGGGAGGTGGACACGCAGCTGCCTCCCTGTCTAGAGGTAGAAGACAAAGGGGATTTTCCCCATAACCCCCTGGATGGTGGGGAAAATTACAAGGAAGCCCCCTGAAACTTTTAAAACAGCACCTAAACAGAAGTTTTAAAGGTCCTTTTTGCAGATATAAAATTTGCCAAAAATACATTTTGGAAAGCTTATGAAATTTCCAACCTAACCATATTTTTGTTTGGCGAAAAAGAATTACTTTTCAGTACAAAAGTTTGGAACCCAAATAAGTACTATTTGCTGGAAATTTCTCAAACCATTTGAAATTCACAATTTAAATTGGTTTTCAATTTTGTTTTCATGCATGTATGGAATGAACACACACCACACACCCTAATGTAGCACAAATTTGGGATGTTACACTTGAACCTTCATTAATCCAACTGTGTGAGTTATCCTCGGATTACTTCTTTGGATAAGGGGCGAGATCCAGGATGGGTTTGTTTGAGGTTAGTGGTATTTGGTTCCGATGCGCTATCTTATCCCCTTCTTTTAGCCGGATGTTGTAGCGTGTCTCTGTAGTTGGTTAGGCCGCCCGCTGCCGCACGTTTGTATCACCTATCTTCCGTTGAATCCAAAGCATCTGTACTTGGTGTTACCGGGTACACTTTGGTATCTTGTGCGTCTTGCTTGCCAGTACTTGTCTGTACTGACCCCTTTGGGGCTGTGGTTTCCGCAGACTATGTTTTCGAGGATCCCCATGGTGGCTACTACGTGGAGTATGACGAGGCTGCTGACGAGTAGATAGCGGACCCGGGCAGGATCCGAGACATCGTGGATGGGCTCCGTCTTTTCGTTTCCGGCCTCTTAGGCCTATTTGGATCTTGTCTGTACTCAGACATTTTGGATGCTTCCGCTGTGATGTAATGATGACTTGTTGGGACATGTGTCCTCTGGATGATTGTATTTGCTATCTCTGCTCTAGTGAGAGCTATTTGCAACTTATTTCTATTTCTTTGTGTCTTAGAGATTTGTTGTGATATCACTTGTCTAAATGCCGTTGACGTACCATGTGTGTATGTTATGAAGTACGTCAATGGAAGTAGTCGGATTTCTATGGGATGGTTTACGCAGACGATGGATAGTAGAGAATGGTTGTCACACGTTTACGTGTTGGCCTGCTCATATTGAGATGCGGGTGCCGGTATGCCCCGTAAGCCATTTATCTACTGTTTAGCGGGCTGTGAGTATCCCCTAGAAGTCCGGGTGCGACAAATGGTATCAGAGCCTGTCTGCCTGTAGGATCCCTTTTACTGGTCGCAGTTGAGTCTAGAAACTATTTTGTAGCTATATAGGAAAAATGAAACGTGAGAGTAGGAATTCTGTTCTTTTATTTCTTTCCCCACCCACCCTTCCTTTTCTGGTAAGGAAGTGCAACGTTGTTTTCTCTTCTCATCTAAACTTTCAAGTTAGGATTTCACGTATCCTGGTTTCTCTAGGATGGTTATATCTACTAGACCATAGGAATGGAGGTGGTTGTGACATGATTTATCATGTTGCCTACTCACGATTGAGAATGGAGGCGTGTAAACCCCGGAAGCAGATCCTCTATTCCTTAAGAAGTAGATATTTATCCTTTAGAAGCCCGGATGGGTTTTCCGTAGTACCTCAGGAGTGTTTGGTCTCGTGTTTCCCCAATGTTGCTTCGATATCCTGTTCTTCTCAACATCCTTTTCGTCCGTTGAAACCTTGTTGTTGCTTGCCACTTCAGTTCTTCTACCGGCGTCTAATCAAAACTTCCCCGATCATCTGCAGATGGATCTCAGGTTCTACCCGCAGGTGGTTCGTATGACTCGTTGCGAGAGCACTGCCGGTTATCCGGAGATGCTGAGAGACATGGCGACTTTTCTGGGGTTCCGTTGGGCACCAGAGTACCAGGTCTACGAGCTACAGCGAGAGTTTGACCAGACCTACTACCAGGCTATCGTCTACATTCTGTCAGATGATGGCATGAGCGTAGTCCACCGCTACGAGGCAGTAGGTTCCACAGTGGATATGGCTGTGCAGCAGGCAGCTTATGTGAGTCTCACCGTCCTTCGTGCTGACTACTGGGGACTTGACGATTCTATCTATCGCCACATCCCCCGTGGTTACATCACTTTGGAGGGAGCTCACTTCACTCTCTACGACAACTTGGATGTTTATGAGCATGATAACTCCAGGCTGCACACCACCGCTCAGTTTGTGAGGCACAGTGGCGCAGTTGCCAGCACACTATCTCAGGAGTTGGCTTCAGTCAGAGAGCAGCTCTACCTTGCTTTGACTCGTCTGGCGACTTACACCACAGACTTTGTTGGAGACGAGCGCTTTGCACGTTTCGATCAGCCAGTTGGTCGTCGTCTGCCAGATGCTGGAGGTTACGAGCCGATCAGAGGTCCACTCCTTAATCTTGGTGCTGATTACACTGGGATTCCACGCTTTGGAGCACAGGGAGTCGACGCTATGTACTTCACCACACCTAGAGTCGCTCTCAGTCCACGTCAGATCTATGTGGATCATCGTTCTACCTACTTTCGTGGGCGTGCTCCTCACCGTACCTCTCGCCGTGCTCCTAGTCGCCGTCCTACGTGATGAGCATGGGAGTACCGATGTATCCATTCTTAGCTATGTTTAGTTATCCTTTGGCATTCGAACCATTTATGGTGTGTTGGATATTCTGATGTATTTGAACATGTGATGATGTACCTGTTGGTTATCTATTCATGCGTCGGAATAATCTCTCTTTCGGTTGCCAAGTCTATCCTTTTCTATTGTTGTGCTAAAATGCATTTCCATTCACGATGCCGCCAACAAGGAACAACACGCCTGAGCCACCGCCAATCGCGGAGCTGTTGACTCAGATGACCCAAGTCATGGCGCAGATGGCCCAGTTTCAGACTAATCAGCACAACAACCAGACAGCTCCACGAGTCAGCATCAAGGAGTTTCTCAGTCTGGGCCCAAGAGCTTTCGTGGCCACACGCGAGCCTCTGGACGCTGATGACTGGATCCGTGAGATAGCTAAGGCTCTGGAGATTGCTCACGTAGCTGAAGAAGACAAGGTCAAGTATGCCTCCTATCTGCTGAAGGGTCAGGCAGCTACTTGGTGGGAGAATTTCCAGGCCATGAGAACTGGGATGCCAGTCACGTGGAATTGTTTCAAGGAAGCCTGCCTGAAGCACCACATTCCAGATGGTCTCATGGAAAGGATGCGTGAAGAGTTTTGCTCTCTCAAGCAGGGCAAGTTGGACGTCATCGGCTATCAGAGTGAGTTCAATCGCCTCGCTCGTTACGCTGGTGATGAGGTGTCCACTGAGGCTAAGAAGATGGCAAGGTTCCGCAGAGGTTTTAACCCGGAACTCAAGTATGCCCTCACCAACGTCAAGGCCAACAGCTTCGAGGATCTCGTTAACACCGCGCTCAATGAAGAAAATGGGCACAAGGCGTTCGAGGAGTCTCGTAAGCACTCGCGTGAGGGTGGTTCCTCCTCCAACATGACCACCCCTCCGCAGAAGCGCCGCATCTGGGTACCAAATGGTGCTGTCACTCGGGCTCCATACGCCCAAACTTCTCCAGGCTTCGCTCCCCGCCCACCCAACCCTGCTCAGATGCATGATCCAAGGGCTTCGATGGGGCAGCCAAGGCCAGGGCCTCCTCGTGTCGTCACTTGCTACGAGTGCAAGCAGACGGGACACTACGCTGACAAGTGCACGCAGAGGCAGCTACCTCCACCACCACCTCGTCCTAACACAAACCAGGCAATGGTGCGCGCTCCCCCGCCTAAGGCCTTCAACTCCAACAACAGGCATGTTGGGAGGACCGCAAGGGTGAATCATGTCAAGATCGACAAAGCTGAGGAAGCTCCTGACGTCGTTCTCAGTATATTTCCCGTAAACTCTATTCCAGCTAAAGTGTTGTTTGATACCGGAGCATCGCATTATTTTGTGTCAAAGACCTTTGCCACAACAAACAACCTAATTGTGGTTCCACTAAGCAATCAAATCACTGTTCACTCCCCGGGATCTCAAATGTTGACTTCCAAGATAAGTAAGGACAATCAAATCCTAATTAGAGGCCACATATTCCTTGCCTCTCTCATGTTGCTGGGAAGTTTTGACATTGATGTGATTCTTGGTATGGATTGGCTAAAAGCTAATAAAGCAAGGATTGACTGTGCTCAAAAGTCAATAACTCCGTTCCACCCTTCTGGCCAGATAATCTATTCTCCAAATGAATCAAGTTCCATTCAGCTGTGCACCCTCGATGCAAAACCTCTACCTTCACTTGAAAATGTTCCGGTGGTTTGCGACTTCCCTGACGTCTTTCCAGAAGAGTTGCCAGGGATGCCTCCGGACAGAGCTGTTGAGTTTGTGATCGAGCTTGAACCAGGTACTGCTCCAATCTCTAAGCATCCCTACAAGATAGGAACTCCCGAGCTGAAGTTGTTGAAGGAACAAATTGATATGTACATGGAAAAAGGTTACATTCAACCTAGTTCCTCGGCTTGGGGTTGCCCAACTCTGTTCGTTCCGAAGAAGGATCACACAAAGAGACTCGTTGTTGACTATCGTCCTCTTAACGAGAAAACCATCAAAAACAAGTATCCAATTCCTCGCATCGATGATCTTTTTGATCAACTTGCTGGAGCCTCAATATTCTCCAAGTTGGACTTGAGAATGGGTTACCATCAAATAAAGATCAGAAAAGAGGATATTCCAAAGACAGCCTTCACCACTCGCTACGGTCTATATGAATTCACCGTCATGTCCTATGGTCTCACCAATGCACCGGCGACATTCTCTCGACTCATGAATTCTGTCTTCCATGAATACCTCGACAAGTTCGTTGTGGTATATCTTGATGACATTCTTGTCTACTTAAAATCCAAGGAAGAGCATGAAGAACATCTTCGTCTCACTCTCATGAAGCTTCGCGAGCATCGTCTTTATGCCAAGTTCTCCAAATGTGAGTTCTGGATTTCAGAAGTTGCTTACCTTGGTCATGTCATCTCTGCCAAGGGCATAGCCATTGATCCAGAAAAGGTTAAAGCAATTGTTGATTGGAAACCTCCAAAGACGGTGAAGCAAGTAAGAAGTTTTCTTGGCTTGGCTAGCTATTGCCGTCGTTTCGTCCAAAACTTCTCCAAGATTGCCAAACCTCTCACTGACCTCACAAAGAAGGACAAGAAGTTCGTTTGGTCTCCACAATGTGATGAAAGTTTCAATCTCCTAAAGACTAAACTCACTTCCACACCAGTTCTGGTTGGCCCAGATCCTACCAAACCTTTCCAAATATTCTGTGATGCTTCTCTCCAAGGTCTAGGTGCAGTTCTTATGCAAGAACGTCAAGTTGTGGCTTATGCTTCACGTCAGTTGAACGCACATGAGCTCAATTATCCCACTCATGACCTTGAACTTGCAGCAGTTGTGTTTGCCCTCAAGAAATGGAGACAATACTTGTTGGGTAATCGCACTGAAATCTTTTCCGATCATAAGAGTCTGAAGTATATCTTCACTCAACCAGATCTAAACCTCAGGCAAAGGAGATGGATTGAAAAGATCAAAGACTTTGATATTACCATTTCTTACACTCCAGGCAAGGCTAATGTTATGGCCGATGCTCTCAGTCGCAAGTCGTATTGCAATAATCTC
Organism: Alopecurus myosuroides; assembly: GCA_028641055.1. Classification (NCBI taxonomy): domain Eukaryota; kingdom Viridiplantae; phylum Streptophyta; class Magnoliopsida; order Poales; family Poaceae; genus Alopecurus; species Alopecurus myosuroides. The sequence continues at coordinate 324,410,733 of CM054057.1, read as the reverse complement.
ATGATCATGGAAAGCCAACCTCCACTTCATGAAGAATTCCAGAAGCTGAACCTTGGTCTTGTTCCTCAAGGCTATCTTGAAAACTTGACAGCCAGTCCAACTCTCGAGGACAAGATTCGTTCTGAACAACTTCGTGATGCTGAAATCAAGAAGATGGTAGAACACATCAAAGAAGGCAAGGAGAAATTTAAGTCCTTCTCAATTGATGACAAGGGAACTGTGTTCTTGGAAGGACGCATTGCAGTTCCTCAAGTTCAAAGTCTCAAAGATGTCATTCTAAAGGAGGCGCATGAAACCCCTCTCTCCATACACCCTGGAAGTACAAAGATGTACCAGAATCTCAAGACACTGTATTGGTGGCCTGGCATGAAACGTGAAATTGCTCAATACGTTTCTGAATGCGACGTTTGTCAACGTGTTAAGGCAGTTCATCAGAAAACAGCCGGTCTTCTCCAACCTTTGAAAATCCCTGAGTGGAAGTGGGACATGATTGAAATGGACTTCGTCACTGGTTTTCCAAAGTCCAAGAAGGGCAACGATGCAATCTTCGTTGTCATTGATCGACTCACTAAAGTAGCTCACTTCTTTCCTGTCAAAGAGACAATCTCAGCTAGTCAGTTAGCAGAGCTCTACACAGCAAAGATTGTTCCTCTTCATGGTGTTCCATTGGAAATAAGCTCAGACCGTGGAAGCATCTTCACTTCTCATTTCTGGAAAAGCTTTCCAGAAGCCTTGGGCACCAAACTTCTGTTCAGCACAGCTTATCACCCTCAGTCTCAAGGGCAAGTCGAAAGAGTCAATCAGATTCTCGAGGATATGCTCAGAGCATGTGGTATCTCTTTTGGCATGAAATGGGAGGAATGTCTTCCATATGCTGAATTCTCCTACAACAACAGCTTCCAAGCAAGCCTAGGCATGGCACCATTTGAGGCTCTTTATGGCCGCAGATGCAGGAGTCCAATCAATTGGTCTGGAGCTGGTGAACGTTCACTCTTAGGCCTTGACATTGTTAAAAAGGCCGAAGAGAAAGTTCGCATCATTCGTGACAATCTGAGGATTGCTCAATCTCGTCAGAAAAGCTACTATGACAGCAAACACAGGGGTATGGTCTATGCACCTGGTGACAAAGCATATCTCCGTGTAACTCCCCTCAGAGGCACTCATCGTTTCGGTGTCAGAGGAAAGCTTGCACCAAGATATATTGGTCCATTCAACATTCTCTCAAGGCGTGCAGAAAATGCCTATCATCTTGAACTTCCAGAAAAGCTATCCAAAGTGCACGATGTGTTTCACGTGTCACAGCTCAAGAGGTGCTTCAAAGATCCAGGTCGTGCAGTTGATCATGATTCCATTGAACTGCAAGAAGATCTCTCTTATGAAGAGCACCCTATTCGAATTCTCGATGAGACCGAGCGCAAAACTCGCAACAAGAGCACCAAGTTCTTAAAAGTGCAGTGGTCCCATCATTCCGATAAAGAGGCAACGTGGGAGACCGAAGAGGATCTTCGCAAGAAGTATCCGGACCTTTTCTCTTCTCATTAGGAATCTCGGGGCGCGATTCCTTCAAGGGGGGGCGTTTTGTAACATCCCAAGTATGAAAAACAACCATTAGAATGTTTGCTTTTTGTTAATTTATGTTTTGCATCATGTCATCATAAGCTTTGCATTTGTTTTTACTTGTTTTCCATTTGAATTTTCAAACCAAAATTCAAATCTATTTGTTTCATACTTGTTATGTTACAATGTTTCAAATAAAACTTGCAAAGCAAACCATTTATTTGTTTCCATTAAAATAGGAAGTTCAAACTATTAAATTGTTTCTTTTCAATAATTCATTTAACACCAAAATTGCTCAAATTCATTTGAATTTTCAAACAGCAACCAAGTTTAAAATTTTGAAAAACAAACAATGGCACAGTTGGGTTTTTGTAAATAACAAACTATAAAAATTATCACCAAAATTTAAAACCCCCAAAACCCCTCAAATTTCTCTCCTTTCTTCCCTTTTCTTTTCTGCAAAAAAAAGAGAGAAACAAAAAAAAAACAGAGAGGGGAGAGGGCAGGCCAGCCAGGTGGGCTGAGCCCACCACACCTAACCCCCCGGCCCAGCCCCTTACCTGTCGCTTTCCCCTACCTCTGTACGGAGACACAGAGAGGAGGGGGCTCCCCCACCGGCAGCGCCACCTGCGCCACCTCCTCCCTATATCTCCCTCCTCCATCTCTGCCGCTGCCGCCATCTTTCTCCTCCTCCTCTTCCTCGCTGCCCTGCCTCCCACCTCTGAACCCTCCACCACCGCAAACAAATCCCGGCGATCGCCGTCGCCATGATGTACCTCCGCGCAGGATAAGCACGGGAATCGAATCCCCGTGCCGTCCTCTTCCTCCTCGACACTGCCGCTGTGACTGGGAGCCCCTGGATCATCGCCGCTGTCCCTGTCGCTGTCGCCGTCGTCGACTGCCACCTCACCGAGCACGGCCACCTCCTTCTACCCCCTCCCGGTGAGCACCACGTCACTTCCGTCCCTCCTATCTCCTCCTGGCAGCCAAGCGCACGTACACCCACGAGCACACGCGCATCCACGCAGCAGCACAGCGAGCAGATCGTCGCCGACGTCCACCGTCCGCCGCTGTCAGAAACTGAACTTTTTCAGTTTCAGTTAAACAGCTCGAAACTGAACCTCAAAACCCCCAAGCCCTCTTCTGTTACAAAAACGATTCAGCAACGCAGTGGCAACGCACCTCGCGCACGCACACGAGGGCCAGGGTTCGATTCTCCGCCCCGCGGGATTAAATCCCCAATTTTTGCACCTTTGCCACGCAGGCACGCAGGCCCCACCTGCCATTGGGAGTGGTGGCCACGCAGGCGCGCCACGCAGCGCCAGCTGGGCGCTGGCCCACAGGCCAGTGACCCAGGGGTTGATCTGCTGCGTGAAAAAGGTTCCGAGGGGACTTTCTGTAACTCCTTTTTCGCATCCAAGCCCCTGGACCAAATCTGAATGTTTTTAAAATTGCAGAATAGCCCCCAAATTTCAAATGCAAATAACTTTTGCATTTCAAATCCAAACTTAATAAATAAAATAGTTTTTCTGAACCAAATTTAATTCTCTACATGTTTAAACCAATTGTATACTGTTTTGAACATTTCAAATTTTTTCAAAATTCAAATTCAAACAACTCATTTCAAATTTGGTCAAATTCATAACTAATTCAAATTTAATTCAAATGGCCCATATAAAATATGTTTTCCATGAAAAATTGAACCACCTTTCCAAATATAAACCTTGTTTCCTGTTTTGAATAATTAAAATTGGTTAAATAATTTAAATCTTGTTTAAGTCATTTAAAATTGCTAAAATTCATAACTTGGTCAAAATAAATTCTTTTTGAACATATAAAATATGTTTTCAAACCATAAAAGTATAAACTTTCCAAATATGAATTTTATTAAATGTTTTGAACAAATAAAAATTCAAATAATTTCATACTTGAATTAAATCCATTTAACTCTTGTTTAAACTTGTTTAATTCATAATTAATTGATTTTAAATCCCTTTTCAACAAATGAAACATGTATTCCACCTAAAATTTTGTGTTCTTTCCAAATATGAACTTTTTTATCTATTTTGAACATTTAAAATTGGTTAAAACAACAAATGCTTGTATAACTCATTTAAGAAGCCAAATTTCATAACTTAAGAAATAAATTTCCAAACTTGGTAAACAACATTTCCATTTGAATCTATTGTTGCTTTCTCATTGTTTTCTTCATCCATGCATCATTCTAATCAACTTTCACATGATGGTTACTTGTAGATCATTTAATTCAACCTTAATTCATGGGCTTTCCATTTGCAACCCAAATTGCATATGGGCCCATTTAATTATGTTACCATGTGAACTAGCTTACCTTTTGTCGCACCCTGACTTCTAGGGGATACTCACCGTACGAACTGGATAGCAGATGCTTGGATTATGGGGCGTAACTGCTCCCACGTCCCAGCTTCCTGGTAGGCCTGCGCTTATGCGCGACAACACAAGCCCTGCTATTCCATCGTCGATGTAAACTATCCACTAGATATCAAAGGCACTTCCGTCAACGTACTTCAACCATACACACATGGTACGTCAACGGCGTTTAACAAGTGATATCACAACAGATCTCTACGACACAAAAGATTGAAATAAGTTGCAAATGGCTCTCATTAGAGCAGAGATAGCAAATACAATCATTCAGAGAGCACATGTCCCAACAATACATCATTACATCACAGCGGAAGCATTCAACATGTCTGAGTACAGACAAGAACCAAATAGGCCTAAGAGGCCGGAAACAAACAGACGGAGCCCATCCACGAAGTCTCGGATCCTGCCCGGGTCCGCTATCTACTCGTCAGCAGTCTCGTTATACTCCACGTAGTAGCCACCATGTAGATCCTCGGAAACGTAGGTCTGCGGAAACCACAGCCCCAAAGGGGTCAGTACATAAACGTACTGGCAAGCAAGACTCACAGTTCACCAAAGTGTAACCCGTCAACACCAAGTGCAGAAACCTTGGTTCAACGGAAGAAAGGGGATATAAAAGATGCTGCAACTGGCTGCGCTAACCAACTACAGAGATTCTACCACTTCCGGCTTACAGAAAGGAGATGAGATCGAGTATTGTAACCAACTGAAAGATAACTTCAAACAAACCCGTCCTGGATCTCGCCCCTTATCCAAAGAAGCAATCCGAGGATAACTCACACAGTTGTATTAAGGATGAATCAAGTTATTGTGTCATCAACCTATTACTAGTCAAGTTATTAATCAGTGGGTGTAACATGTTTGATCATTATGTTTAAGTTGTCCTGAGTACTTGTTAGCCAGTACTTTCACCAAGTAATCCATAACCGCGGAAAACACGGCTTCTCGAGAAGATTATCCCCGCAGGGTTGCACCAATTTGGCCGTACACGCAAGAATAACCCGCCAGATGGAAATGCACTTCCACCAAGCGGGGTACTCTACACAACCAACCATTCTTCGCATCAAGCCCAAAGCACCTTGGGCGCACGGCTAATCGAGCCCAGAAGAAAATGGACCCTCATAGCACTCTAAGAACGTGTCCCCCTATATGCCGACTACGAAAGTTCCACCCTGGCCTGGGCTCGCAAAAACATGCATGCGGCAAATGGAAAACACGAACTAAATGAGGCGATTTGGACGAGATGCGAATCAGGTCAAGTTGAGGGGGGCGCCCATACTCGCTTCCCACATGCGGTTAGTGCGCTCATCATGGATCAGTAGACAAGACCCTTTTCCTATTAGGGTCGACACTAGCAGGCCTCAAAACCACACAGGGCCTCCTGCCGGTGCCTTATCATCAAATTTATTATTAACAATAACATTAGCATGATTCATTGTTTAACATCGAGCCCCCAGAACATAATGAAATAGTAACAGAAAGTAACGGGTAACAGACTCGAGCAAAACAAACCTAAGCATGCTAGTAAGACACTGGCTCAACCAAGGGGTGATAGGAGTGGATGTGAGGCAATATCAAGGTTAAGGGGTTCATGTGATGGGTTCGTAACAGAAACAACTACTACTAGGGCTAGCAGAAAAGAACAACGGAAAGTATCGGTAACCAAGGTTGAAAGGAACACAGTGGTTCATGTGAGTGATAACTTGCCTGCAAAACCCAGTAGCCTGGTACTGAGCTAGATCCTTAGAAGTGGTGTCGTAAGTATTCGTCGGTCTCAACGTCGTCGTTTATCCGAGAAGAAGCAAACAGACAATGCAGAAAAGGTAGACAATCAATATCATGGCATAGTGCACAAACATGGGATGATGCATGACCATTTAATTGGTGCATAGAAATAAACTAGTTGACAAGATAACAACATGATTAAATGGACCCTCATGCAATTGGATTGCATATGAAAAGCCCATGAATTATGGTTGAATTAATTGTTTAACAACTAATCAAATTGTGTAAGTGAATTAGCATGATGCATGGATGAGGAAAACAGCAAAATAACAACAATAGAACCAAATGGAAATAAGGTTTACCAAGTTTGGAAATTCATTTATTAAGTTATGGAATTTTGGTTACTTAAAGGTGTTACACAAGAATTTGTTGTTTTCACCAATTTTAATTGTTCAAAATAGATAACAAAGTTTATATTTGAAAAGAACACAAGATTTTGGGTGGATTACATGTTTCACTTATTGAAAAAGGATTTCAAATAAATCATTTAGGAATTAAACAAGTTTTAATTGAATTTAGAACAAGTTTGAATATTATTTGAATTTTATTTGTTCAAATCATAAATTCAAATGCACATTTGAAAAGTTCACACTTTGATGGGTTGAAAACATATTTTGCATGTTCAAAAATATTTTATTCTGAGCAAGTTATAATTTTATCAAATTTAAATGAATTAAACAAGGATTAAATTATTTAGGCAATTTAAATTATTCAAACCAGGAAACAAAAATTATATTTGAAAAGGTTAATCAAAATGGTATGGAAAACATATTTTATTTGCATTTATTGGATTAATAATGAATTAGTTATTGATTTTGGAATTTTACATTTGAATTATTTGGATTCAAATTTAAATGGCATTTTGAAATTTCAAAACAGTGAACAAATGGCATATTTGAAAAGTTTAGGAAATTTGGAGTGGGATACATATAAAGTTTGTGCAATTTGGAGTTAAGATGGCTAAGATATAATTTTTACAAGTTGTAGGTGCAAAACCATTTCCTGGAAAAAGGAAAAACAAGACACGGCCTGTTCTACCGTGTGCACTGCTACACACAGGGACTGACGGGTGGGGCAACGCTGGCGTGGCGCGGACCAGGCTGGGTGGAGGCTGAGGTGGCCACGGGGGTCACTGACGTGTGGCCCCAGGGCTGTGCGCGTGCAGTGCAAAAATTGGGGGCAAATATGCCGCCCCGGGGGTTCGACCTCGCGAGCGCGCGCTTGCGCGGAAGAAACAGGACCGGTGCGGTGTGGCTTGCTGTTGTGATTCAGAGGGGGGTGGCTACGTTTTGAGCAGACCTGCCGAGGGGTTGTCGTTTCTGACGAAACTGACGGACGAAAAATGTTCCGCGATCTACCGCAGCGATCGGAGAAGAGCTACTGCGTGCGGCGATCCTTGCGTGTTGGGCGATGTGTGGTTGGTGCGTGCGCGCGGGAGGCAGTCGTGCGAGCGCCTGCTGCGAGGAAAAACGGAGGAGGGGAGGCTCACCTCGGGTATTTCGATGTAGATGTTCAGACGACGGAGCAGCAAAACGGCTGACTTTTCCGGCGACGGCGCGGTCGCCGTGGTTGCTCCCGGCAACCGGCGAGGGGACGAGGAGCCTTCGGGGACCGTCCCGGTTCCATTCCCGCCCTCAGGTGCTCCTCGTGGTGGATGTGGTGACGGCGACGGGGGGGGGGGAGGCGGTGGTCTGACGGTGGTGGTCGGATGTTTGCAGTGTCGAGTTTCAGAAGGAAAACAGAAGGCTTGGGGAAGAGGAAGAGGAGAGACGGCGCTAGGGTAGAGGAGAGGGGTAGCTAGGGTTCCTGCGAGGCTAGGGCAGAGGTGGGGCTTTAAGGGGGAAGAGGAACTGTACGGCATGGCATCCAGGGGGTGGGGAGGTGATCGGAGGGTTCTGGAGGTGTTCGTACAGGGAGATAGTGACAGGAGGGAGAAGGACGACAGGGAAGGGGTACTGGGCCAAAAAGGTTAGTGGGCTGGGGAGAAGAAAGAAGAGAGATGGGCTGCATGCCTCCCTCTCCTCTTTTGTTATTTTTTGTTTTACTGTTTTTTTTTGTAACAAAAGCAAATGGAAGCAAAACATGAGGGTTTGGGTAGTAAAAATTCTAGGAAAATTCAGGTTAGTTATTTAGGTTAAAAGAAAACAAATTCCAAGATTGGTTTGCAGAAAGGTGACATTTTAAAATAGTGTTTGCATTTGAAACCCAATTTGAAAGAATTTTTCAATATTAACTAAACCTTATTTAAAACAACATTTTTAATAGGGTTTCCCCTAAGATTAATTTGATTGAAAATAGTTGATTGGCTTGTTAAAATTTATAAGTTCAAGAGTGTTCTGTTTGATGCATTTGATTTGAATTTGTGCAATTTAGAAATTAATAGATTAATATTGAAAACAAGGATTTTAATAGGGTGAACCCTATTGATTAAAGTGACTAAAATGAGTTTGATTGGTTTGGAGATTTGTTATAAACTCAAGTTGATTGATGTTTTGAAGATTTGATTTGAATTTGAAATGATTTGGAATTAATTGATTGAATTAATTGTTTGATTAAAACCAACAATTTAATGAGTGATCAACATGGAATAAAATGGAACAATTTGGTTGTTTTCACTTGTTATTTTTATTCCAAAAGTTGTAACAGAACAAGTATGAAAACAAAGCAGTTGAAATTGTTTGATTTTCCTTGTGAAAACAAAGAATAACAGATGCAAAACAAAATAAACAAATGCAACAATTAAGAAACAAATGCAAACAACATGGAAACAATATGATGACATGATGCAATACCTTAATAAACATGAAACAAACATTCTAATTGGTAGGTTTTCATACTTGGGCTGTTACAAAACGCCCCCCCCTTGAAGGAATCGCGCCCCGAGATTCCTACTGAGAAAAGAAAAGGTCCGAAAACTTCTTGGGAAGATCCTCTTGAGCTGTGACACGTGAAACACATCGTGCACATTGGTTAGACGTCGGGGAATTTGGAAACCACCGGATCATTTTCAAGTAAAGGGAGAGGTTTTTGTATCGAGGGTGTAGCTAAATGGAACTTGATTCATTTGGAGAATAGATTATCTGGCTAGAATGGTGGAACAGAGTTATTGACATCAATGCAACACCAAGAATAATCATCAATGTCAGAATCATCAACATGAGAGTAACGAGAAATATGTGGCCTCCCATTAGAATTGGATTGTTCTTACTTATCTTGGAAGTCAACACTTGAGATTCCGGAGAGTGAACAGAGATTTGATTGCTTAGTGGAATCAGAATTGGGTAGTATGTTGTGGAAAAGATTGTTGACACAAAGGAATGTGATGCTCCGGTATGAAACAACACTTTAACTGGATAAGAGTTTACGAGGAAGTTTTGATTAGACGCCGGTAGAAGATTTGAAGTGGAAAAGAACAACAAGATTTCAACGGACGAAAGGTTCTTTAAAAGAACAGGATAACGAAGCAACACCGGGGAAAACGAGAACAAAACTCCTGAGGTACTACGGAGAACCCAAAACACGTGAAATCCTAACTTGAAAGTTTAGATGAGAATAGAAAAACAACGTTGCACTTCCTTACCAGAAAAGGGTGGGTGGGTGGGGAAAGAAGAAAAATGGCAGAATTCCTACTCTCACGTTTCATTTTTCCTATATAGCTACAAAATAGTTTCTAGACTCAACTGCGACAAGTAAAAAGGGATCCTACAGGCAGACAGGCTCTGATACCATTTGTCGCACCCTGACTTCTAGGGGGTACTCACCGTACGAACTGGATAGCAGATGCTTGGATTATGGGGCGTAACTGCTCCCACGTCCCAGCTTCCTGGTAGGCCTGCGCTTATGCGCGACAACACAAGCCCTGCTATTCCATCGTCGATGTAAACTATCCACTAGATATCAAAGGCACTTCCGTCGACGTACTTCAACCATACACACATGGTACGTCAACGGCGTTTAACAAGTGATATCACAACAGATCTCTACGACACAAAAGATTGAAATAAGTTGCAAATGGCTCTCATTAGAGCAGAGATAGCAAATACAATCATTCAGAGGACACATGTCCCAACAATACATCATTACATCACAGCGGAAGCATTCAACATGTCTGAGTACAGACAAGAACCAAATAGGCCTAAGAGGCCGGAAACGAACAGACGGAGCCCATCCACGAAGTCTCGGATCCTGCCCGGGTCCGCTATCTACTCGTCAGCAGTCTCGTTATACTCCACGTAGTAGCCACCATGTAGATCCTCGGAAACGTAGGTCTGCGGAAACCACAGCCCCAAAGGGGTCAGTACATAAACGTACTGGCAAGCAAGACTCACAGTTCACCAAAGTGTAACCCGTCAACACCAAGTGCATAAACCTTGGTTCAACAGAAGAAAGGGGATATAAAAGATGCTGCAACTGGCTGTGCTAACCAACTACAGAGATTCTACCACTTCCGGCTTACAGAAAGGAGATGAGATCGAGTATTGTAACCAACTGAAAGATAACTTCAAACAAACCCGTCCTGGATCTCGCCCCTTATCCAAAGAAGCAATCCGAGGATAACTCACATAGTTGTATTAAGGATGAATCAAGTTATTGTGTCATCAACCTATTACTAGTCAAGTTATTAATCAGTGGGTGTAACATGTTTGATCATTATGTTTAAGTTGTCCTGAGTACTTGTTAGCCAGTACTTTCACCAAGTAATCCATAACCGCGGAAAACACGGCTTCTCGAGAAGATTATCCCTGCAGGGTTGCACCAATTTGGCCGTACACGCAAGAATAACCCGCCAGATGGAAATGCACTTCCACCAAGCGGGGTACTCTACACAACCAACCATTCTTCGCATCAAGCCCAAAGCACCTTGGGCGCACGGCTAATCGAGCCCAGAAGAAAATGGACCCTCATAGCACTCTAAGAACGTGTCCCCCTATATGCCGACTACGAAAGTTCCACCCTGGCCTGGGCTCGCAAAAACATGCATGCGGCAAATGGAAAACACGAACTAAATGAGGCGATTTGGACGAGATGCGAATCAGGTCAAGTTGAGGGGGGCGCCCATACTCGCTTCCCACATGCGGTTAGTGCGCTCATCATGGATCAGTAGACAAGACCCTTTTCCTATTAGGGTCGACACTAGCAGGCCTCAAAACCACACAGGGCCTCCTGCCGGTGCCTTATCATCAAATTTATTATTAACAATAACATTAGAATGATTCATTGTTTAACATCGAGCCCCCAGAACATAATGAAATAGTAACAGAAAGTAACGGGTAACAGACTCGAGCAAAACAAACCTAAGCATGCTAGTAAGACACTGGCTCAACCAAGGGGTGATAGGAGTGGAGGTGAGGCAATATCAAGGTTAAGGGGTTCATGTGATGGGTTCGTAACAGAAACAACTACTACTAGGGCTAGCAGAAAAGAACAACGGAAAGTATCGGTAACCAAGGTTGAAAGGAACACAGTGGTTCATGTGAGTGATAACTTGCCTGCAAAACCCAGTAGCCTGGTACTGAGCTAGATCCTTAGAAGGGGTGTCGTAAGTATTCGTCGGTCTCAACGTCGTCGTTTATCCGAGAAGAAGCAAACAGACAATGCAGAAAAGGTAGACAATCAATATCATGGCATAGTGCACAAACATGGGATGATGCATGACCATTTAATTGGTGCATAGAAATAAACTAGTTGACAAGATAACAACATGATTAAATGGACCCTCATGCAATTGGATTGCATATGAAAAGCCCATGAATTATGGTTGAATTAATTGTTTAACAACTAATCAAATTGTGTAAGTGAATTAGCATGATGCATGGATGAGGAAAACAGCAAAATAACAACAATAGAACCAAATGGAAATAAGGTTTACCAAGTTTGGAAATTCATTTATTAAGTTATGGAATTTTGGTTACTTAAAGGTGTTACACAAGAATTTGTTGTTTTCACCAATTTTAATTGTTCAAAATAGATAACAAAGTTTATATTTGAAAAGAACACAAGATTTTGGGTGGATTACATGTTTCACTTATTGAAAAAGGATTTCAAATAAATCATTTAGGAATTAAACAAGTTTTAATTGAATTTAGAACAAGTTTGAATATTATTTGAATTTTATTTGTTCAAATCATAAATTCAAATGCACATTTGAAAAGTTCACACTTTGATGGGTTGAAAACATATTTTGCATGTTCAAAAATATTTTATTCTGAGCAAGTTATAATTTTATCAAATTTAAATGAATTAAACAAGGATTAAATTATTTAGGCAATTTAAATTATTCAAACCAGGAAACAAAAATTATATTTGAAAAGGTTAATCAAAATGGTATGGAAAACATATTTTATTTGCATTTATTGGATTAATAATGAATTAGTTATTGATTTTGGAATTTTACATTTGAATTATTTGGATTCAAATTTAAATGGCATTTTGAAATTTCAAAACAGTGAACAAATGGCATATTTGAAAAGTTTAGGAAATTTGGAGTGGGATACATATAAAGTTTGTGCAATTTGGAGTTAAGATGGCTAAGATATAATTTTTACAAGTTGTAGGTGCAAAACCATTTCCTGGAAAAAGGAAAAACAAGACACGGCCTGTTCTACCGTGTGCACTGCTACACACAGGGACTGACGGGTGGGGCAACGCTGGCGTGGCGCGGACCAGGCTGGGTGGAGGCTGAGGTGGCCACGGGGGTCACTGACGTGTGGCCCCAGGGCTGTGCGCGTGCAGTGCAAAAATTGGGGGCAAATATGCCGCCCCGGGGGTTCGACCTCGCGAGCACGCGCTTGCGCGGAAGAAACAGGACCGGTGCGGTGTGGCTTGCTGTTGTGATTCAGAGGGGGGTGGCTACGTTTTGAGCAGACCTGCCGAGGGGTTGTCGTTTCTGACGAAACTGACGGACGAAAAATGTTCCGCGATCTACCGCAGCGATCGGAGAAGAGCTACTGCGTGCGGCGATCCTTGCGTGTTGGGCGATGTGTGGTTGGTGCGTGCGCGCGGGAGGCAGTCGTGCGAGCGCCTGCTGCGAGGAAAAACGGAGGAGGGGAGGCTCACCTCGGGTATTTCGATGTAGATGTTCAGACGACGGAGCAGCAAAACGGCTGACTTTTCCGGCGACGGCGCGGTCGCCGTGGTTGCTCCCGGCAACCGGCGAGGGGACGAGGAGCCTTCGGGGACCGTCCCGGTTCCATTCCCGCCCTCAGGTGCTCCTCGTGGTGGATGTGGTGACGGCGACGGGGGGGGGGGGAGGCGGTGGTCTGACGGTGGTGGTCGGATGTTTGCAGTGTCGAGTTTCAGAAGGAAAACAGAAGGCTTGGGGAAGAGGAAGAGGAGAGACGGCGCTAGGGTAGAGGAGAGGGGTAGATAGGGTTCCTGCGAGGCTAGGGCAGAGGTGGGGCTTTAAGGGGGAAGAGGAACTGTACGGCATGGCATCCAGGGGGTGGGGAGGTGATCGGAGGGTTCTGGAGGTGTTCGTACAGGGAGATAGTGACAGGAGGGAGAAGGACGACAGGGAAGGGGTACTGGGCCAAAAAGGTTAGTGGGCTGGGGAGAAGAAAGAAGAGAGATGGGCTGCATGCCTCCCTCTCCTCTTTTGTTATTTTTTGTTTTACTGTTTTTTTTTTGTAACAAAAGCAAATGGAAGCAAAACATGAGGGTTTGGGTAGTAAAAATTCTAGGAAAATTCAGGTTAGTTATTTAGGTTAAAAGAAAACAAATTCCAAGATTGGTTTGCAGAAAGGTGACATTTTAAAATAGTGTTTGCATTTGAAACCCAATTTGAAAGAATTTTTCAATATTAACTAAACCTTATTTAAAACAACATTTTTAATAGGGTTTCCCCTAAGATTAATTTGATTGAAAATAGTTGATTGGCTTGTTAAAATTTATAAGTTCAAGAGTGTTCTGTTTGATGCATTTGATTTGAATTTGTGCAATTTAGAAATTAATAGATTAATATTGAAAACAAGGATTTTAATAGGGTGAACCCTATTGATTAAAGTGACTAAAATGAGTTTGATTGGTTTGGAGATTTGTTATAAACTCAAGTTGATTGATGTTTTGAAGATTTGATTTGAATTTGAAATGATTTGGAATTAATTGATTGAATTAATTGTTTGATTAAAACCAACAATTTAATGAGTGATCAACATGGAATAAAATGGAACAATTTGGTTGTTTTCACTTGTTATTTTTATTCCAAAAGTTGTAACAGAACAAGTATGAAAACAAAGCAGTTGAAATTGTTTGATTTTCCTTGTGAAAACAAAGAATAACAGATGCAAAACAAAATAAACAAATGCAACAATTAAGAAACAAATGCAAACAACATGGAAACAATATGATGACATGATGCAATACCTTAATAAACATGAAACAAACATTCTAATTGGTAGGTTTTCATACTTGGGCTGTTACAAAACGCCCCCCCTTGAAGGAATCGCGCCCCGAGATTCCTACTGAGAAAAGAAAAGGTCCGAAAACTTCTTGGGAAGATCCTCTTGAGCTGTGACACGTGAAACACATCGTGCACATTGGTTAGACGTCGGGGAATTTGGAAACCACCGGATCATTTTCAAGTAAAGGGAGAGGTTTTTGTATCGAGGGTGTAGCTAAATGGAACTTGATTCATTTGGAGAATAGATTATCTGGCTAGAATGGTGGAACAGAGTTATTGACATCAATGCAACACCAAGAATAATCATCAATGTCAGAATCATCAACATGAGAGTAACGAGAAATATGTGGCCTCCCATTAGAATTGGATTGTTCTTACTTATCTTGGAAGTCAACACTTGAGATTCCGGAGAGTGAACAGAGATTTGATTGCTTAGTGGAATCAGAATTGGGTAGTATGTTGTGGAAAAGATTGTTGACACAAAGGAATGTGATGCTCCGGTATGAAACAACACTTTAACTGGATAAGAGTTTACGAGGAAGTTTTGATTAGACGCCGGTAGAAGATTTGAAGTGGAAAAGAACAACAAGATTTCAACGGACGAAAGGTTCTTTAAAAGAACAGGATAACGAAGCAACACCGGGGGAAAACGAGAACAAAACTCCTGAGGTACTACGGAGAACCCAAAACACGTGAAATCCTAACTTGAAAGTTTAGATGAGAATAGAAAAACAACGTTGCACTTCCTTACCAGAAAAGGGTGGGTGGGTGGGGAAAGAAGAAAAATGGCAGAATTCCTACTCTCACGTTTCATTTTTCCTATATAGCTACAAAATAGTTTCTAGACTCAACTGCGACAAGTAAAAAGGGATCCTACAGGCAGACAGGCTCTGATACCATTTGTCGCACCCTGACTTCTAGGGGGTACTCACCGTACGAACTGGATAGCAGATGCTTGGATTATGGGGCGTAACTGCTCCCACGTCCCAGCTTCCTGGTAGGCCTGCGCTTATGCGCGACAACACAAGCCCTGCTATTCCATCGTCGATGTAAACTATCCACTAGATATCAAAGGCACTTCCGTCGACGTACTTCAACCATACACACATGGTACGTCAACGGCGTTTAACAAGTGATATCACAACAGATCTCTACGACACAAAAGATTGAAATAAGTTGCAAATGGCTCTCATTAGAGCAGAGATAGCAAATACAATCATTCAGAGGACACATGTCCCAACAATACATCATTACATCACAGCGGAAGCATTCAACATGTCTGAGTACAGACAAGAACCAAATAGGCCTAAGAGGCCGGAAACGAACAGACGGAGCCCATCCACGAAGTCTCGGATCCTGCCCGGGTCCGCTATCTACTCGTCAGCAGTCTCGTTATACTCCACGTAGTAGCCACCATGTAGATCCTCGGAAACGTAGGTCTGCGGAAACCACAGCCCCAAAGGGGTCAGTACATAAACGTACTGGCAAGCAAGACTCACAGTTCACCAAAGTGTAACCCGTCAACACCAAGTGCATAAACCTTGGTTCAACAGAAGAAAGGGGATATAAAAGATGCTGCAACTGGCTGTGCTAACCAACTACAGAGATTCTACCACTTCCGGCTTACAGAAAGGAGATGAGATCGAGTATTGTAACCAACTGAAAGATAACTTCAAACAAACCCGTCCTGGATCTCGCCCCTTATCCAAAGAAGCAATCCGAGGATAACTCACATAGTTGTATTAAGGATGAATCAAGTTATTGTGTCATCAACCTATTACTAGTCAAGTTATTAATCAGTGGGTGTAACATGTTTGATCATTATGTTTAAGTTGTCCTGAGTACTTGTTAGCCAGTACTTTCACCAAGTAATCCATAACCGCGGAAAACACGGCTTCTCGAGAAGATTATCCCTGCAGGGTTGCACCAATTTGGCCGTACACGCAAGAATAACCCGCCAGATGGAAATGCACTTCCACCAAGCGGGGTACTCTACACAACCAACCATTCTTCGCATCAAGCCCAAAGCACCTTGGGCGCACGGCTAATCGAGCCCAGAAGAAAATGGACCCTCATAGCACTCTAAGAACGTGTCCCCCTATATGCCGACTACGAAAGTTCCACCCTGGCCTGGGCTCGCAAAAACATGCATGCGGCAAATGGAAAACACGAACTAAATGAGGCGATTTGGACGAGATGCGAATCAGGTCAAGTTGAGGGGGGCGCCCATACTCGCTTCCCACATGCGGTTAGTGCGCTCATCATGGATCAGTAGACAAGACCCTTTTCCTATTAGGGTCGACACTAGCAGGCCTCAAAACCACACAGGGCCTCCTGCCGGTGCCTTATCATCAAATTTATTATTAACAATAACATTAGAATGATTCATTGTTTAACATCGAGCCCCCAGAACATAATGAAATAGTAACAGAAAGTAACGGGTAACAGACTCGAGCAAAACAAACCTAAGCATGCTAGTAAGACACTGGCTCAACCAAGGGGTGATAGGAGTGGAGGTGAGGCAATATCAAGGTTAAGGGGTTCATGTGATGGGTTCGTAACAGAAACAACTACTACTAGGGCTAGCAGAAAAGAACAACGGAAAGTATCGGTAACCAAGGTTGAAAGGAACACAGTGGTTCATGTGAGTGATAACTTGCCTGCAAAACCCAGTAGCCTGGTACTGAGCTAGATCCTTAGAAGGGGTGTCGTAAGTATTCGTCGGTCTCAACGTCGTCGTTTATCCGAGAAGAAGCAAACAGACAATGCAGAAAAGGTAGACAATCAATATCATGGCATAGTGCACAAACATGGGATGATGCATGACCATTTAATTGGTGCATAGAAATAAACTAGTTGACAAGATAACAACATGATTAAATGGACCCTCATGCAATTGGATTGCATATGAAAAGCCCATGAATTATGGTTGAATTAATTGTTTAACAACTAATCAAATTGTGTAAGTGAATTAGCATGATGCATGGATGAGGAAAACAGCAAAATAACAACAATAGAACCAAATGGAAATAAGGTTTACCAAGTTTGGAAATTCATTTATTAAGTTATGGAATTTTGGTTACTTAAAGGTGTTACACAAGAATTTGTTGTTTTCACCAATTTTAATTGTTCAAAATAGATAACAAAGTTTATATTTGAAAAGAACACAAGATTTTGGGTGGATTACATGTTTCACTTATTGAAAAAGGATTTCAAATAAATCATTTAGGAATTAAACAAGTTTTAATTGAATTTAGAACAAGTTTGAATATTATTTGAATTTTATTTGTTCAAATCATAAATTCAAATGCACATTTGAAAAGTTCACACTTTGATGGGTTGAAAACATATTTTGCATGTTCAAAAATATTTTATTCTGAGCAAGTTATAATTTTATCAAATTTAAATGAATTAAACAAGGATTAAATTATTTAGGCAATTTAAATTATTCAAACCAGGAAACAAAAATTATATTTGAAAAGGTTAATCAAAATGGTATGGAAAACATATTTTATTTGCATTTATTGGATTAATAATGAATTAGTTATTGATTTTGGAATTTTACATTTGAATTATTTGGATTCAAATTTAAATGGCATTTTGAAATTTCAAAACAGTGAACAAATGGCATATTTGAAAAGTTTAGGAAATTTGGAGTGGGATACATATAAAGTTTGTGCAATTTGGAGTTAAGATGGCTAAGATATAATTTTTACAAGTTGTAGGTGCAAAACCATTTCCTGGAAAAAGGAAAAACAAGACACGGCCTGTTCTACCGTGTGCACTGCTACACACAGGGACTGACGGGTGGGGCAACGCTGGCGTGGCGCGGACCAGGCTGGGTGGAGGCTGAGGTGGCCACGGGGGTCACTGACGTGTGGCCCCAGGGCTGTGCGCGTGCAGTGCAAAAATTGGGGGCAAATATGCCGCCCCGGGGGTTCGACCTCGCGAGCACGCGCTTGCGCGGAAGAAACAGGACCGGTGCGGTGTGGCTTGCTGTTGTGATTCAGAGGGGGTGGCTACGTTTTGAGCAGACCTGCCGAGGGGTTGTCGTTTCTGACGAAACTGACGGACGAAAAATGTTCCGCGATCTACCGCAGCGATCGGAGAAGAGCTACTGCGTGCGGCGATCCTTGCGTGTTGGGCGATGTGTGGTTGGTGCGTGCGCGCGGGAGGCAGTCGTGCGAGCGCCTGCTGCGAGGAAAAACGGAGGAGGGGAGGCTCACCTCGGGTATTTCGATGTAGATGTTCAGACGACGGAGCAGCAAAACGGCTGACTTTTCCGGCGACGGCGCGGTCGCCGTGGTTGCTCCCGGCAACCGGCGAGGGGACGAGGAGCCTTCGGGGACCGTCCCGGTTCCATTCCCGCCCTCAGGTGCTCCTCGTGGTGGATGTGGTGACGGCGACGGGGGGGGGGAGGCGGTGGTCTGACGGTGGTGGTCGGATGTTTGCAGTGTCGAGTTTCAGAAGGAAAACAGAAGGCTTGGGGAAGAGGAAGAGGAGAGACGGCGCTAGGGTAGAGGAGAGGGGTAGATAGGGTTCCTGCGAGGCTAGGGCAGAGGTGGGGCTTTAAGGGGGAAGAGGAACTGTACGGCATGGCATCCAGGGGGTGGGGAGGTGATCGGAGGGTTCTGGAGGTGTTCGTACAGGGAGATAGTGACAGGAGGGAGAAGGACGACAGGGAAGGGGTACTGGGCCAAAAAGGTTAGTGGGCTGGGGAGAAGAAAGAAGAGAGATGGGCTGCATGCCTCCCTCTCCTCTTTTGTTATTTTTTGTTTTACTGTTTTTTTTTTGTAACAAAAGCAAATGGAAGCAAAACATGAGGGTTTGGGTAGTAAAAATTCTAGGAAAATTCAGGTTAGTTATTTAGGTTAAAAGAAAACAAATTCCAAGATTGGTTTGCAGAAAGGTGACATTTTAAAATAGTGTTTGCATTTGAAACCCAATTTGAAAGAATTTTTCAATATTAACTAAACCTTATTTAAAACAACATTTTTAATAGGGTTTCCCCTAAGATTAATTTGATTGAAAATAGTTGATTGGCTTGTTAAAATTTATAAGTTCAAGAGTGTTCTGTTTGATGCATTTGATTTGAATTTGTGCAATTTAGAAATTAATAGATTAATATTGAAAACAAGGATTTTAATAGGGTGAACCCTATTGATTAAAGTGACTAAAATGAGTTTGATTGGTTTGGAGATTTGTTATAAACTCAAGTTGATTGATGTTTTGAAGATTTGATTTGAATTTGAAATGATTTGGAATTAATTGATTGAATTAATTGTTTGATTAAAACCAACAATTTAATGAGTGATCAACATGGAATAAAATGGAACAATTTGGTTGTTTTCACTTGTTATTTTTATTCCAAAAGTTGTAACAGAACAAGTATGAAAACAAAGCAGTTGAAATTGTTTGATTTTCCTTGTGAAAACAAAGAATAACAGATGCAAAACAAAATAAACAAATGCAACAATTAAGAAACAAATGCAAACAACATGGAAACAATATGATGACATGATGCAATACCTTAATAAACATGAAACAAACATTCTAATTGGTAGGTTTTCATACTTGGGCTGTTACAAAACGCCCCCCCTTGAAGGAATCGCGCCCCGAGATTCCTACTGAGAAAAGAAAAGGTCCGAAAACTTCTTGGGAAGATCCTCTTGAGCTGTGACACGTGAAACACATCGTGCACATTGGTTAGACGTCGGGGAATTTGGAAACCACCGGATCATTTTCAAGTAAAGGGAGAGGTTTTTGTATCGAGGGTGTAGCTAAATGGAACTTGATTCATTTGGAGAATAGATTATCTGGCTAGAATGGTGGAACAGAGTTATTGACATCACTGCAACACCAAGAATAATCATCAATGTCAGAATCATCAACATGAGAGTAACGAGAAATATGTGGCCTGCCATTAGAATTGGATTGTTCTTACTTATCTTGGAAGTCAACACTTGAGATTCCGGAGAGTGAACAGAGATTTGATTGCTTAGTGGAATCAGAATTGGGTAGTATGTTGTGGAAAAGATTGTTGACACAAAGGAATGTGATGCTCCGGTATGAAACAACACTTTAACTGGATAAGAGTTTACGAGGAAGTTTTGATTAGACGCCGGTAGAAGATTTGAAGTGGAAAAGAACAACAAGATTTCAACGGACGAAAGGTTCTTTAAAAGAACAGGATAACGAAGCAACACCGGGGAAAACGAGAACAAAACTCCTGAGGTACTACGGAGAACCCAAAACACGTGAAATCCTAACTTGAAAGTTTAGATGAGAATAGAAAAACAACGTTGCACTTCCTTACCAGAAAAGGGTGGGTGGGTGGGGAAAGAAGAATAATGGCAGAATTCCTACTCTCACGTTTCATTTTTCCTATATAGCTACAAAATAGTTTCTAGACTCAACTGCGACAAGTAAAAAGGGATCCTACAGGCAGACAGGCTCTGATACCATTTGTCGCACCCTGACTTCTAGGGGGTACTCACCGTACGAACTGGATAGCAGATGCTTGGATTATGGGGCGTAACTGCTCCCACGTCCCAGCTTCCTGGTAGGCCTGCGCTTATGCGCGACAACACAAGCCCTGCTATTCCATCGTCGATGTAAACTATCCACTAGATATCAAAGGCACTTCCGTCGACGTACTTCAACCATACACACATGGTATGTCAACGGCGTTTAACAAGTGATATCACAACAGATCTCTACGACACAAAAGATTGAAATAAGTTGCAAATGGCTCTCATTAGAGCAGAGATAGCAAATACAATCATTCAGAGGACACATGTCCCAACAATACATCATTACATCACAGCGGAAGCATTCAACATGTCTGAGTACAGACAAGAACCAAATAGGCCTAAGAGGCCGGAAACGAACAGACGGAGCCCATCCACGAAGTCTCGGATCCTGCCCGGGTCCGCTATCTACTCGTCAGCAGTCTCGTTATACTCCACGTAGTAGCCACCATGTAGATCCTCGGAAACGTAGGTCTACGGAAACCACAGCCCCAAAGGGGTCAGTACATAAACGTACTGGCAAGCAAGACTCACAGTTCACCAAAGTGTAACCCGTCAACACCAAGTGCATAAACCTTGGTTCAACAGAAGAAAGGGGATATAAAAGATGCTGCAACTGGCTGTGCTAACCAACTACAGAGATTCTACCACTTCCGGCTTACAGAAAGGAGATGAGATCGAGTATTGTAACCAACTGAAAGATAACTTCAAACAAACCCGTCCTGGATCTCGCCCCTTATCCAAAGAAGCAATCCGAGGATAACTCACATAGTTGTATTAAGGATGAATCAAGTTATTGTGTCATCAACCTATTACTAGTCAAGTTATTAATCAGTGGGTGTAACATGTTTGATCATTATGTTTAAGTTGTCCTGAGTACTTGTTAGCCAGTACTTTCACCAAGTAATCCATAACCGCGGAAAACACGGCTTCTCGAGAAGATTATCCCTGCAGGGTTGCACCAATTTGGCCGTACACGCAAGAATAACCCGCCAGATGGAAATGCACTTCCACCAAGCGGGGTACTCTACACAACCAACCATTCTTCGCATCAAGCCCAAAGCACCTTGGGCGCACGGCTAATCGAGCCCAGAAGAAAATGGACCCTCATAGCACTCTAAGAACGTGTCCCCCTATATGCCGACTACGAAAGTTCCACCCTGGCCTGGGCTCGCAAAAACATGCATGCGACAAATGGAAAACACGAACTAAATGAGGCGATTTGGACGAGATGCGAATCAGGTCAAGTTGAGGGGGGCGCCCATACTCGCTTCCCACATGCGGTTAGTGCGCTCATCATGGATCAGTAGACAAGACCCTTTTCCTATTAGGGTCGACACTAGCAGGCCTCAAAACCACACAGGGCCTCCTGCCGGTGCCTTATAATCAAATTTATTATTAACAATAACATTAGCATGATTCATTGTTTAACATCGAGCCCCCAGAACATAATGAAATAGTAACAGAAAGTAACGGGTAACAGACTCGAGCAAAACAAACCTAAGCATGCTAGTAAGACACTGGCTCAACCAAGGGGTGATAGGAGTGGAGGTGAGGCAATATCAAGGTTAAGGGGTTCATGTGATGGGTTCGTAACAGAAACAACTACTACTAGGGCTAGCAGAAAAGAACAACGGAAAGTATCGGTAACCAAGGTTGAAAGGAACACAGTGGTTCATGTGAGTGATAACTTGCCTGCAAAACCCAGTAGCCTGGTACTGAGCTAGATCCTTAGAAGGGGTGTCGTAAGTATTCGTCGGTCTCAACGTCGTCGTTTATCCGAGAAGAAGCAAACAGACAATGCAGAAAAGGTAGACAATCAATATCATGGCATAGTGCACAAACATGGGATGATGCATGACCATTTAATTGGTGCATAGAAATAAACTAGTTGACAAGATAACAACATGATTAAATGGACCCTCATGCAATTGGATTGCATATGAAAAGCCCATGAATTATGGTTGAATTAATTGTTTAACAACTAATCAAATTGTGTAAGTGAATTAGCATGATGCATGGATGAGGAAAACAGCAAAATAACAACAATAGAACCAAATGGAAATAAGGTTTACCAAGTTTGGAAATTCATTTATTAAGTTATGGAATTTTGGTTACTTAAAGGTGTTACACAAGAATTTGTTGTTTTCACCAATTTTAATTGTTCAAAATAGATAACAAAGTTTATATTTGAAAAGAACACAAGATTTTGGGTGGATTACATGTTTCACTTATTGAAAAAGGATTTCAAATAAATCATTTAGGAATTAAACAAGTTTTAATTGAATTTAGAACAAGTTTGAATATTATTTGAATTTTATTTGTTCAAATCATAAATTCAAATGCACATTTGAAAAGTTCACAATTTGATGGGTTGAAAACATATTTTGCATGTTCAAAAATATTTTATTCTGAGCAAGTTATAATTTTATCAAATTTAAATGAATTAAACAAGGATTAAATTATTTAGGCAATTTAAATTATTCAAACCAGGAAACAAAAATTATATTTGAAAAGGTTAATCAAAATGGTATGGAAAACATATTTTATTTGCATTTATTGGATTAATAATGAATTAGTTATTGATTTTGGAATTTTGCATTTGAATTATTTGGATTCAAATTTAAATGGCATTTTGAAATTTCAAAACAGTGAACAAATGGCATATTTGAAAAGTTTAGGAAATTTGGAGTGGGTTACATATAAAGTTTGTGCAATTTGGAGTTAAGATGGCTAAGATATAATTTTTACAAGTTGTAGGTGCAAAACCATTTCCTAGAAAAAGGAAAAACAAGACAGGGCATGTTCTACCGTGTGCACTGCTACACACAGGGACTGACGGGTGGGGCAACGCTGGCGTGGCGCGGACCAGGCTGGGTGGAGGCTGAGGTGGCCACGGGGGTCACTGACGTGTGGCCCCAGGGCTGTGCGCGTGCAGTGCAAAAATTGGGGGCAAATATGCCGCCCCGGGGGTTCGACCTCGCGAGCGCGCGCTTGCGCGGAAGAAACAGGACCGGTGCGGTGTGGCTTGCTGTTGTGATTCAGAGGGGGTGGCTACGTTTTGAGCAGACCTGCCGAGGGGTTGTCGTTTCTGACGAAACTGACGGACGAAAAATGTTCCGCGATCTACCGCAGCGATCGGAGAAGAGCTACTGCGTGCGGCGATCCTTGCGCGTTGGGCGATGTGTGGTTGGTGCGTGCGCGCGGGAGGCAGTCGTGCGAGCGCCTGCTGCGAGGAAAAACGGAGGAGGGGAGGCTCACCTCGGGTATTTCGATGTAGATGTTCAGACGACGGAGCAGCAAAACGGCTGACTTTTCCGGCGACGGCGCGGTCGCCGTGGTTGCTCCCGGCAACCGGCGAGGGGACGAGGAGCCTCCGGGGACCGTCCCGGTTCCATTCCCGCCCTCAGGTGCTCCTCGTGGTGGATGTGGTGACGGCGACGGGGGGGGGGGGGGGGGGGGGAGGCGGTGGTCTGACGGTGGTGGTCGGATGTTTGCAGTGTCGAGTTTCAGAAGGAAAACAGAAGGCTTGGGGAAGAGGAAGAGGAGAGACGGCGCTAGGGTAGAGGAGAGGGGTAGCTAGGGTTCCTGCGAGGCTAGGGCAGAGGTGGGGCTTTAAGGGGGAAGAGGAACTGTACGGCATGGCATCCAGGGGGTGGGGAGGTGATCGGAGGGTTCTGGAGGTGTTCGTACAGGGAGATAGTGACAGGAGGGAGAAGGACGACAGGGAAGGGGTACTGGGCCAAAAAGGTTAGTGGGCTGGGGAGAAGAAAGAAGAGAGATGGGCTGCATGCCTCCCTCTCCTCTTTTGTTATTTTTTGTTTTACTGTTTTTTTTGTAACAAAAGCAAATGGAAGCAAAACATGAGGGTTTGGGTAGTAAAAATTCTACGAAAATTCAGGTTAGTTATTTAGGTTAAAAGAAAACAAATTCCAAGATTGGTTTGCAGAAAGGTGACATTTTAAAATAGTGTTTGCATTTGAAACCCAATTTGAAAGAATTTTTCAATATTAACTAAACCTTATTTAAAACAACATTTTTAATAGGGTTTCCCCTAAGATTAATTTGATTGAAAATAGTTGATTGGCTTGTTAAAATTTATAAGTTCAAGAGTGTTCTGTTTGATGCATTTGATTTGAATTTGTGCAATTTAGAAATTAATAGATTAATATTGAAAACAAGGATTTTAATAGGGTGAACCCTATTGATTAAAGTGACTAAAATGAGTTTGATTGGTTTGGAGATTTGTTATAAACTCAAGTTGATTGATGTTTTGAAGATTTGATTTGAATTTGAAATGATTTGGAATTAATTGATTGAATTAATTGTTTGATTAAAACCAACAATTTAATGAGTGATCAACATGGAATAAAATGGAACAATTTGGTTGTTTTCACTTGTTATTTTTATTCCAAAAGTTGTAACAGAACAAGTATGAAAACAAAGCAGTTGAAATTGTTTGATTTTCCTTGTGAAAACAAAGAATAACAGATGCAAAACAAAATAAACAAATGCAACAATTAAGAAACAAATGCAAACAACATGGAAAAAATATGATGACATGATGCAATACCTTAATAAACATGAAACAAACATTCTAATTGGTAGGTTTTCATACTTGGGCTGTTACACCTTTGATGCATAAATTAAATTGCCATGCATCATCCCATGATTGTGCATTATGCCATGTTATTGATTGTTTGTCTCTCTGCGTTGTTTGTTTGCTTCTTCCCGAATAGACGACGACGTTGAGACAGACGAGGTTTACGACAGTACTTCAGAGGAGTTAGCCCAGTACCAGGCTACTGAGTTTGCAGGCAAGTATTCACTCACATGAACCATTGTGTCCTTTCCACACTGGATATCGATACTTTCCGTTGTCTATTCTGCTAGCCTTAAGATTCGTTGCTTGTGTCCCGATCCTATCACATGTTATCCTGTAACCCTGATATAGCCTATCCTCCACACCTATAACCCTGTTGCTTGTTGCCTGTGTCTTACTAGCATGCTTAGGGTTGCTTATGCTCGAGTCTGATGTCCGTTATTCCTGTTACCATATTTATTATGTTCTGGGGCTCGATGTTTAAACAACAACCTGTTAATGTTTGAGGTAATGCTAATTTGATGATAAGGCACCGACAGGAGGCCAGGTATGGTTTTGAGGCCTGCTAGTGTCGACCTTAATTAGGAAAAGGTTCTTGTCCTCTAGATCTATGATGAGCGCGCTAACCGCATGTGGGAAGCGTGTATGGGCGCCCCCCTCAACTTTGATTCGATTCGCATCTCGTCCAAATCGCCTCATTTAGTTCGGGTTTTCCATTTGCCGCATGCATATGCAGGTGCGAACCCGAGGCCAGGGTGGTAACTTTTGTAGTCGGCATTTAGGGAGACACGTTCTTAGAGTGCTATGAGGGTCCCCTTTTCTTCGTGGGGCTTGATTAGCCGTGCGCTCAATTGCACGGGGTTCTTTGGGCTTGATGCGAAGAAGAGTTGGGTTGTGTTGAGTGTCTCGCTTGGTGGGTTTGATCCCCGTCTGGCGGGATATTCTTACGTGTACGGCCAAATTGGTGCATCCCTGCAGGGTTAAATCTTCTCGAGAAGCCGTGTTGTCCGCGGTTATGGATGACTTGGTGATAGGGCTGGCTAACAAGGATTAGACAACTTACACCTAATCAATAATAAGTTGACTAGTAATAGGCATATTGTCACAATAACTTGAACCTTCATTAATCCAACTGTGTGAGTTATCCTTGGATTGCTTCTTTGGATAAGGGGCGAGATCCAGGATGGGTTTGTTTGAGGTTAGTGGTATTTGGTTCCGATGCGCTATCTTATCCCCTTCTTTTAGCCGGATGTTGTAGCGTGTCTCTGTAGTTGGTTAGGCCGCCCGCTGCCGCACTTTTGTATCACCTATCTTCCGTTGAATCCAAGCATCTGTACTTGGTGTTGCCGGGTACACTTTGGTATCTTGTGCGTCTTGCTTGCCAGTACTTGTCTGTACTGACCCCTTTGGGGCTGTGGTTTCCGCAGACTACGTTTCCGAGGATCCCCATGGTGGCTACTACGTGGAGTATGACGAGGCTGCTGACGAGTAGATAGCGGACCCGGGCAGGATCCGAGACATCATGGATGGGCTCCGTCTTTTCGTTTCCGGCCTCTTAGGCCTATTTGGATCTTGTCTGTACTCAGACATTTTGGATGCTTCCGCTGTGATGTAATGATGACTTGTTGGGACATGTGTCCTCTGGATGATTGTATTTGCTATCTCTGCTCTAGTGAGAGCTATTTGCAACTTATTTCTATTTCTTTGTGTCTTAGAGATTTGTTCTGATATCACTTGTTTAAATGCCGTTGACGTACCATGTGTGTATGTTATGAAGTACGTCAATGAAAGTAGTCGGATTTCTATTGGATGGTTTACGCAGACGATGGATAGTAGAGAATGGTTGTCACACGTTTACGTGTTGGCCTGCTCATATTGAGATGCGGGTGCCGGTATGCCTCGTAAGCCATTTATCTACTGTTTAGCGGGCTGTGAGTATCCCCTAGAAGTCCGGGTGCGACAAATGGTATCAGAGCCTGTCTGCCTGTAGGATCCCTTTTACTGGTCGCAGTTGAGTCTAGAAACTATTTTGTAGCTATATAGGAAAAATGAAACGCGAGAGTAGGAATTCTGTTCTTTTATTTCTTTCCCCACCCACCCTCCCTTTTCTGGTAAGGAAGTGCAACGTTGTTTTCTCTTCTCATCTAAACTTTCAAGTTAGGATTTCACGTATCCTGGTTTCTCTAGGATGGTTATATCTACTAGACCATAGGAATGGAGGTGGTTGTGACATGATTTATCATGTTGCCTACTCACGATTGAGAACGGAGGCGTGTAAACCCCGGAAGCAGATCCTCTATTCCTTATGCAGTAGATATTTATCCTTTAGAAGCCCGGATGGGTTTTCCGTAGTACCTCAGGAGTGTTTGGTCTCGTGTTTCCCCATTGTTGCTTCGACATCTTGTTCTTCTCAACATCCTTTTCGTCCGTTGAAACCTTGTTGTTGCTTGCCACTTCAGTTCTTCTACCGGCGTCTAATCAAAACTTCCCCGATCATCTGCAGATGGATCTCAGGTTCTACCCGCAGGTGGTTCGTATGACTCGTTTCGAGAGCACTGCCGGTTATCCGGAGATGCTGAGAGACATGGCCACTTTTCTGGGGTTCCGTTGGGCACCAGAGTACCAGGTCTACGAGCAGCAACAAGAGTTTGACCAGACCTACTACCAGGCTATCGTCTACATTCTGTCAGATGATGGCATGAGCGTAGTCCACCGCTACGAGGCAGTAGGTTCCACAGTGGATATGGCTGTGCAGCAGACAGCTTATGTGAGTCTCACCGTCCTTCGTGCTGACTACTGGGGACTTGACGATTCTATCTATCAACACATCCCCCGTGGTTACATCACTTTGGAGGGAGCTCACTTCACTCTCTACGACAACTTGGATGTTTATGAGCATGATAACTCCAGGCTGCACACCACCGCTCAGTTTGTGAGGCACAGTGACGCAGTTGCCAGCACACTATCTCAGGAGTTGGCTTCAGTCAGAGAGCAGCTCTACCTTGCTTTGACTCGTGTGGCGACTTACAGCACAGACTTTGTTGGAGACGAGCGCTTTGCACGTTTCGATCAGCCAGTTGGTCGTCGTCTGCCAGATGCTGGAGGTTACGAGCCGATCAGAGGTCCACTCCTTAACCTTGGTGCTGGTTACACTGGGATTCCACGCTTTGGAGCACAGGGAGTCGACGCTATGTACTTCACCACACCTAGAGTCGCTCTCAGTCCACGTCAGATCTATGTGGATCATCGTTCTACCTACTTTCGTGGGCGTGCTCCTCACCGTACCTCTCGCCGTGCTCCTAGTCGCCGTCCTACGTGATGAGCATGGGAGTACCGATGTATCCATTCTTAGATATGTTTAGTTATCCTTTGGCATTCGAACCATTTATGGTGTGTTGGATATTCTGATGTATTTGAACATGTGATGATGTACCTGTTGGTTATCTATTCATGCGTCGGAATAATCTCTCTTTCGGTTGCCAAGTCTATCCTTTTCTATTGTTGTGCTAAAATGCATTTCCATTCACGATGCCGCCAACAAGGAACAACGCGCCTGAGCCACCGCCAATCGCGGAGCTGTTGACTCACATGACCCAAGTCATGGCGTAGATGGCCCAGTTTCAGACTAATCAGCACAACAACCACACAACTCCACGAGTCAGCATCAAGGAGTTTCTCAGTCTGGGCCCAAGAGCTTTCGTGGCCACACGCGAGCCTCTGGACGCTGATGACTGGATCCGTGAGATAGCTAAGGCTCTGGAGATTGCTCACGTAGCTGAAGAAGACAAGGTCAAGTATGCCTCCTATCTGCTGAAGGGTCAGGCAGCTACTTGGTGGGAGAATTTCCAGGCCATGAGAACTGGGATGCCAGTCACGTGGAATTGTTTCAAGGAAGCCTTCCTGAAGCACCACATTCCAGATGGTCTCATGGAAAGGATGCGTGAAGAGTTTTGCTCTCTCAAGCAGGGCAAGTTGGACGTCATCGGCTATCAGAGTGAGTTCAATCGCCTCGCTCGTTACGCTGGTGATGAGGTGTCCACTGAGGCTAAGAAGATGGCAAGGTTCCGCAGAGGTTTTAACCCGGAACTCAAGTATGCCCTCACCAACGTCAAGGCCAACAGCTTCGAGGATCTCGTTAACACCGCGCTCAATGAAGAAAATGGGCGCAAGGCGTTCGAGGAGTCTCGTAAGCACTCGCGTGAGGGTGGTTCCTCCTCCAACATGACCACCCCTCCGCAGAAGCGCCGCATCTGGGTACCAAATGGTGCTGTCACTCGGGCTCCATACGCCCAAACTTCTCCAGGCTTCGCTCCCCGCCCACCCAACCCTGCTCAGATGCATGATCCAAGGGCTTCGATGGGGCAGCCAAGGCCAGGGCCTCCTCGTGTCGCCACTTGCTACAAGTGCAAGCAGACGGGACACTACGCTGACAAGTGCACGCAGAGGCAGCTACCTCCACCACCACCTCGTCCTAACACAAACCAGGCAATGGTGCGCGCTCCCCCGCCTAAGGACTTCAACTCCAACAACAGGCCTGTCGGGAGGACCGCAAGGGTGAATCATGTCAAGATCGACAAAGCTGAGGAAGCTCCTGACGTCGTTCTCGGTATATTTCCCGTAAACTCTATTCCAGCTAAAGTGTTGTTTGATACCGGAGCATCGCATTCTTTTGTGTCAAAGACCTTTGCCACAACAAACAACCTAATTGTGGTTCCACTAAGCAATCAAATCACTGTTCACTCCCCGGGATCTCAAATGTTGACTTCCAAGATAAGTAAGGACAATCAAATCCTAATTGGAGGCCACATATTCCTTGCCTCTCTCATGTTGCTAGGAAGTTCTGACATTGATGTCATTCTTGGTATGGATTGGCTAAAAGCTAATAAAGCAAGGATTGACTGTGCTCAAAAGTCAATAACTCTGTTCCACCCTTCTGGCCAGATAATCTATTCTCCAAATGAATCAAGTTCCATTCAGCTGTGCACCCTCGATGCAAAACCTCTACCTTCACTTGAAAATGTTCCGGTGGTTTGCGACTTCCCTGACGTCTTTCCAGAAGAGTTGCCAGGGATGCCTCCGGACAGAGCTATTGAGTTCGTGATCGAGCTTGAACCAGGTACTACTCCAATCTCTAAGCATCCCTACAAGATAGGAACTCCCGAGCTGAAGTTGTTGAAGGAACAAATTGATATGTACATGGAAAAAGGTTACATTCAACCTAGTTCCTCGGCTTGGGGTTGCCCAACTCTGTTCGTTGCGAAGAAGGATCACACAAAGAGACTCGTTGTTGACTATCGTCCTCTTAACGAGAAAACCATCAAAAACAAGTATCCAATTCCTCGCATCGATGATATTTTTGATCAACTTGCTGGAGCCTCAATATTCTCCAAGTTGGACTTGAGAATGGGTTACCATCAAATAAAGATCAGAAAAGAGGATATTCCAAAGACAGCCTTCACCACTCGCTACGGTCTATATGAATTCACCGTCATGTCCTTTGGTCTCACCAATGCACCGGCGACATTCTCTCGACTCATGAATTCTGTCTTCCATGAATACCTCGACAAGTTCGTTGTGGTATATCTTGATGACATTCTTGTCTACTCAAAATCCGAGGAAGAGCATGAAGAACATCTTCGTCTCACTCTCATGAAGCTTCACGAGCATCGTCTTTATGCCAAGTTCTCCAAATGTGAGTTCTGGATTTCAGAAGTTGCTTACCTTGGTCATGTCATCTCTGCCAAGGGCATAGCCATTGATCCAGAAAAGGTTAAAGCA
This sequence comes from Alopecurus myosuroides, assembly GCA_028641055.1. Classification (NCBI taxonomy): domain Eukaryota; kingdom Viridiplantae; phylum Streptophyta; class Magnoliopsida; order Poales; family Poaceae; genus Alopecurus; species Alopecurus myosuroides. Next base: position 324,379,676 of record CM054057.1, on the reverse strand, counting down.
ATTGTTGATTGGAAACCTCCAAAGACGGTGAAGCAAGTAAGAAGTTTTCTTGGCTTGGCTAGCTATTGCCGTCGTTTCGTCCAAAACTTCTCCAAGATTGCCAAACCTCTCACTGACCTCACAAAGAAGGACAAGAAGTTCGTTTGGTCTCCACAATGTGATGAAATTTTCAATCTCCTGAAGACTAAACTCACTTCCACACCAGTTCTGGTTGGCCCAGATCCTACCAAACCTTTCCAAATATTCTGTGATGCTTCTCTCCAAGGTCTAGGTGCACTTCTCATGCAAGAACGTCAAGTTGTGGCTTATGCTTCACGTCAGTTGAACGCACATGAGCTCAATTATCCCACTCATGACCTTGAACTTGCAGCAGTTGTGTTTGCCCTCAAGAAATGGAGACAATACTTGTTGGGTAATCGCACTGAAATCTTTTCTGATCATAAGAGTCTGAAGTATATCTTCACTCAACCAGATCTAAACCTCAGGCAAAGGAGATGGATTGAAAAGATCAAAGACTTTGATCTTACCATTTCTTACACTCCAGGCAAGGCTAATGTTATGGCCGATGCTCTCAGTCGCAAGTCGTATTGCAATAATCTCATGATCATGGAAAGCCAACCTCCACTGCATGAAGAATTCCAGAAGCTGAACCTTGGTCTTGTTCCTCAAGGCTATCTTGCAAACTTGACAGCCAGTCCAACTCTCGAGGACAAGATTCGTTCTGAACAACTTCGTGATGCTGAAATCAAGAAGATGGTAGAACACATCAAAGAAGGCAAGGAGAAATTTAAGTCCTTCTCAATTGATGACAAGGGAACTGTGTTCTTCGAAGGACGCATTGCAGTTCCTCAAGTTCAAAGTCTCAAAGATGTCATTCTAAAGGAGGTGCATGAAACCCCTCTCTCCATACACCCTGGAAGTACAAAGATGTACCAGGATCTCAAGACACTGTATTGGTGGCCTGGCATGAAACGTGAAATTGCTCAATACGTTTCTGAATGCGACGTTTGTCAACGTGTTAAGGCAGTTCATCAGAAAACAGCCGGTCTTCTCCAACCTCTGAAAATCCCTGAGTGGAAGTGGGACATGATTGAAATGGACTTCGTGACTGGTTTTCCAAAGTCCAAGAAGGGCAACGATGCAATCTTCGTTGTCATTGATCGACTCACTAAAGTAGCTCACTTCTTTCCTGTCAAAGAGACAATCTCAGCTAGTCAGTTAGCAGAGCTCTACACAGCAAAGATTGTTCCTCTTCATGGTGTTCCATTGGAAATAAGCTCAGACCGTGGAAGCATCTTCACTTCTCATTTCTGGAAAATCTTTCAAGAAGCCTTGGGCACCAAACTTCTGTTCAGCACAGCTTATCACCCTCAGTCTCAAGGGCAAGTCGAAAGAGTCAATCAGATTCTCGAGGATATGCTCAGAGCATGTGGTATCTCTTTTGGCATGAAATGGGAGGAATGTCTTCCATATGCTGAATTCTCCTACAACAACAACTTCCAAGCAAGCCTAGGCATGGCACCATTTGAGGCTCTTTATGGCCGCAGATGCAGGAGTCCAATCAATTGGTCTGGAGCTGGTGAACGTTCACTCTTAGGCCCTGACATTGTTAACAAGGCCGAAGAGAAAGTTCGCATCATTCGTGACAATCTGAGGATTGCTCAATCTCGTCAGAAAAGCTACTATGACAGCAAACACAGGGGTATGGTCTATGCACCTGGTGACAAAGCATATCTCCGTGTAACTCCCCTCAGAGGCACTCATCGTTTTGGTGTCAAAGGAAAGCTTGCACCAAGATATATTGGTCCATTCAACATTCTCTCAAGGCGTGCAGAAAATGCCTATCGTCTTGAACTTCCAGAAAAGCTATCCAAAGTGCACGATGTGTTTCACGTGTCACAGCTCAAGAGGTGCTTCAAAGATCCAGGTCGTGCAGTTGATCATGATTCCATTGAACTGCAGGATGATCTCTCTTATGAAGAGCACCCTATTCAAATTCTCGATGAGACCGAGCGCAAAACTCGCAACAAGAGCACCAAGTTCTTGAAAGTGTAGTGGTCCCATCATTCCGATAAAGAGGCAACGTGGGAGACCGAAGAGGATCTTCGCAAGAAGTATCCGGACCTTTTCTCTTCTCAGTAGGAATCTCGGGGCGCGATTCCTTCAAGGGGGGCGTCTTGTAACATCCCAAGTATGAAAAACAACCATTAGAATGTTTGCTTTTTGTTAATTTATGTTTTGCATCATGTCATCATAAGCTTTGCATTTGTTTTACATTTGTTTTTACTTGTTTTCCATTTGAATTTTCAAACCAAAATTCAAATCTATTTGTTTCATACTTGTTCTGTTACAATGTTTCAAATAAAACTTGCAAAGCAAACCATTTATTTGTTTCCATTAAAATAGGAAGTTCAAACTATTAAATTGTTTCTTTTCAATAATTCATTTAACACCAAAATTGCTCAAATTCATTTGAATTTTCAAACAGCAACCAAGTTTAAAATTTTGAAAAACAAACAATGGCACAGTTGGGTTTTTGTAAATAACAAACTATAAAAATTATCACCAAAATTTAAAACCCCCAAAACCCCTCAAATTTCTCTCCTTTCTTCCCTTTTATTTTCTGCAAAAAAAAGAGAGAGAAAAAAAAAAAACAGAGAGGGGAGAGGGCAGGCCAGCCAGGTGGGCTGAGCCCACCACACCTAACCCCCCGGCCCAGCCCCTTACCTGTCGCTTTCCCCTACCTCTGTACGGAGACACAGAGAGGAGGGGGCTCCCCCACCGGTAGCGCCACCTGCGCCACCTCCTCCCTATATCTAGCCTCCCAGGCCGTGCCCTAGGGCTAGCTCTCTCCCTCCTCCATCTTTGCCGCCGCTGCCATCTTTCTCCTCCTCCTCCTCTTCCTCGCTGCCCTGCCTCCCACCTCTGAACCCTCCACCACCGCAACCAAATCCCGGCGATCGCCGTCGCCATGATGTACCTCCGCGCAGGATAAGCACGGGAATCGAATCCCCGTGCCGTCCTCTTCCTCCTTGACACTGCCGCTGTGACTGGGAGCCCCTGGATCATCGCCGCCGTCCCCTGTCGCTGTCGCCGTCGTCGACTGCCACCCTCAACCGAGCCACGGCCACCTCCTTCTACCCCCTCCCGGTGAGCACCACGTCACTTCCTTCCCTCCTATCTCCTCCTGGCAGCCAAGCGCACGTACACCCACGAGCACACGCGCATACACGCCGAGCACAGCGAGCAGATCGTCGCCCGGCGTCCACCGTCCCGCCGCTATTCGACAAGTTCAGAAACTGAACTTTTTCAGTTTCAGTTAAACAGCTCGAAACTGAACCTCCCAAACCCCCAGCCCTCTTCTGTTACAAAAACGATTCAGCAGCGCAGTGGCAACGCACCTCGCGCCACAGCACACGAGGGCCAGGGTTCGATTCTCCGCCCCGCGGATTAACATCCCCAATTTTGCACCTTTGCCACGAGAGCACGCAGGCCCCAACCTTCCATTGGTAGTTGGTGGCCTCGCAGGGCGCCCAACGCTGCGCCAGCTGGGCGCTGGCCCACAGGCCAGTGGACCCAGGGGTGATCTGCGCTGCGTGAAAAGGTTCCCAGGGGCCTTTCTGTACAACTCTTTTTCGCATCCAAGCCCCGGACCAAATCTGAATGTTTTTAAAATTTCAGAATAGCTCCCAAATTTCCAATGCAATAACTTTTGCATTTAAATCCAAACTTAATAAATAAAATAGTTTTTCTGTACCAAATTTAATTCTCTACATGTTTAAACCAATTGTATACTGTTTTGAACATTTCAAATGTTTTCAAATTCAAATTCAAAAAACTCATTTCAAATTTGGTCAAATTCATAACTAATTCAAATTTAATTCAAATGGCCCATATAAAATTGTTTTCCATGCAAAATTGAACCACCTTTCCAAATATAAACCTTGTTTCCTGTTTTGAATAATTAAAATTGGTTAAATAATTTAAATCTTGTTTAAGTCATTTAAAATTGCTAAAATTCATAACTTGGTCAAAATAAATTCTTTTTGAACATATAAAATATGTTTTCAAACCAGAAAAGTATAAACTTTCCAAATATGAATTTTATTAAATGTTTTGAACAAATAAAAATTCAAATAATTTCATACTTGAATTAAATTCATTTAACTCTTGTTTAAACTTGTTTAATTCATAATTAATTCATTTTAAATCCTTTTTCAACAAATGAAACATGTATTCCACCTAAAATTTTGTGTTCTTTCCAAATATGAACTTTGTTATCTATTTTGAACATTTAAATTGGTGAAAACAACAAATGCTTGTATAACTCATTTAAGAAGCCAAATTTCATAACTTAAGAAATAAATTTCCAAACTTGGTAAACAACATTTCCATTTGAAGCTATTGTTGTTTTCTCATTGTTTTCTTCATCCATGCATCATTCTAATCAACTTTCACATGATGGTTACTTGTAGATCATTTAATTCAACCTTAATTCATGGGCTTTCCATTTGCAACCCAAATTGCATATGGGCCCATTTAATTGTGTTACCATGTCAACTAGCTTACCTTTGATGCATCAATTAAATTGCCATGCATCATCCCATGATTGTGCATTATGCCATGTTATTGGTTGTTTGTCTCTCTGCATTGTTTGTTTGCTTCTTCCCGAATAGACGACGACGTTGAGACAGACGAGGTTTACGACACTACTTCAGAGGAGTTAGCCCAGTACCAGGCTACTGAGTTTGCAGGCAAGTATTCACTCACATGAACCATTGTGTCCTTTCCACACTGGATATCGATACTTTCCGTTGTCTATTCTGCTAGCCTTAAGATTCGTTGCTTGTGTCCTGATCCTATCACATGTTATCTTGTAACCCTGATATAGCCTATCCTCCACACCTATAACCCTGTTGCTTGTTGCCTGTGTCTTACTAGCATGCTTAGGGTTGTTTATGCTCGAGTCTGATGTCCGTTATTCCTGTTACCATATTTATTATGTTCTGGGGCTCGATGTTTAAACAACAACCTGTTAATGTTTGAGGTAATGCTAATTTAATGATAAGGCACCGGCAGGAGGCCGGGTATGGTTTTGAGGCCTGCTAGTGTCGACCTTAATTAGGAAAAGGTTCTTGTCCTCTAGATCCATGATGAGCGCGCTAACCGCATGTGGGAAGCGTGTATGGGCGCCCCCCTCAACTTTGATTCGATTCGCATCTCGTCCAAATCGCCTCATTTAGTTCGGGTTTTCCATTTGCCGCATGCATATGCAGGTGCGAACCCGAGGCCAGGGTGGTAACTTTTGTAGTCGGCATTTAGGGAGACACGTTCTTAGAGTGCTATGAGGGTCCCCTTTTCTTCGTGGGGCTTGATTAGCCGTGCGCTCAATTGCACGGGGTTCTTTGGGCTTGATGCGAAGAAGAGTTGGGTTGTGTTGAGTGTCTCGCTTGGTGGGTTTGATCCCCGTCTGGCGGGATATTCTTACGTGTACGGCCAAATTGGTGCATCCCTGCAGGGTTAAATCTTCTCGAGAAGCCGTGTTGTCCGCGGTTATGGATGACTTGGTGATAGGGCTGGCTAACAAGGATTAGACAACTTACACCTAATCAATAATAAGTTGACTAGTAATAGGCATATTGTCACAATAACTTGAACCTTCATTAATCCAACTGTGTGAGTTATCCTCGGATTGCTTCTTTGGATAAGGGGCGAGATCCAGGATGGGTTTGTTTGAGGTTAGTGGTATTTGGTTCCGATGCGCTATCTTATCCCCTTCTTTTAGCCGGATGTTGTAGCGTGTCTCTGTAGTTGGTTAGGCCGCCCGCTGCCGCACTTTTGTATCACCTATCTTCCGTTGAATCCAAAGCATCTGTACTTGGTGTTGCCGGGTACACTTTGGTATCTTGTGCGTCTTGCTTGCCAGTACTTGTCTGTACTGACCCCTTTTGGGCTGTGGTTTCCGCAGACTACGTTTCCGAGGATCCCCATGGTGGCTACTACGTGAAGTATGACGAGGCTGCTGACGAGTAGATAGCGGACCCGGGCAGGATCCGAGACATCGTGGATGGGCTCCGTCTTTTCGTTTCCGGCCTCTTAGGCCTATTTGGATCTTGTCTGTACTCAGACATTTTGGATGCTTCCGCTGTGATGTAATGATGACTTGTTGGGACATGTGTCCTCTGGATGATTGTATTTGCTATCTCTGCTCTAGTGAGAGCTATTTGCAACTTATTTGTATTTCTTTGTGTCTTAGAGATTTATTGTGATATCACTTGTTTAAATGCCGTTGACGTACCATGTGTGTATGTTATGAAGTACGTCAATGGAAGTAGTCGGATTTCTATGGGATGGTTTACGCAGACGATGGATAGTAGAGAATGGTTGTCACACGTTTACGTGTTGGCCTGCTCATATTGAGATGCGGGTGCCGGTATGCCCCGTAAGCCATTTATCTACTGTTTAGCGGGCTGTGAGTATCCCCTAGAAGTCCGGGTGCGACAACATCAAAAGCGGGTGTTTTTTTGGTACACAGAGCAAATACGAGATTAGGCAAAAAAAATAGACACGTGTCAGCCGGGGACCCGGGGGATGAAAATTTTCTATCCCCCGGGGGACGCCCAGCGTTGTCCTTGTGTTTGTCTAAATAGAGATGTATCTAAACACAAGTCATCTAATTCCGAACGGAGGGAGTAGGTGCGATGGACACTGAAAACGAGAGCATGTTTCACCTTTTCAATCTCATTTGCATCGAACTAAACAAAGTGGGCTTCATGTTGTGGGCTCAACCGGTTTTCAAAACACCGCTCATGAGGAAAGTCCGAATCGGTAATTCTTTTGGGGCCAGACTGAACCGCTTCTTGATACAGAGTAAGATGCCCTCGCTTTCAGTGTAGGCCGCATGGCTCTCTCACAGCCCATGCAGAAAGCCGTCAAACCAAACAACATGCTCTCCATGCGTGCAAACCTACCAACCACCGTACAGGCTACCAAACAAAGCGCTCGACTCGAAAATTGGGTTGGCTCGCCGGGGCAGGCCCGAGGGACCTCTTCCGTTCTCGTCGCCGAGCATGGCCCAAGGTCTGCATGATACCAAACGCGCCCTTAATGCTTGAACCTTGCTGCACGCGAGCTCGCAGCCATGGTTTCAGAGTCGATAGAGACGACGGTGAGGAGTGAGGACCGAGGAGGAAGAGCGGGAAAAGTGGAGCCGTTTGTTGGTGGGACCCAACAATTTTTTTGAGGGTTAAATGCCGCCACTTTATTGATTCATAACAGTTACACATAAAGTATGTGGAGACTGGACAAGCCAAATGTAGCGACCATATTCGCTATAAGCAGCTGACCTCACGAGGACATGCGCTTCCTTGCTTGATGTCCTTTGCTCATGAACAAATTCCACTGAGTCGAAGTCCCTTGCGGTTAGCTTAATCTCATGTAGGATTGAGCTAAACCTTCCCTCTTAGGTTCCCTCCATGCACCTGATAACTTCCAAACAATCTGAAGCTACCGGAAATCTTGAGAGGTTTAGATCTCTTGTGAGCGAGAGCTTCTCGGCGGGCTAAGGATTCAAGCACAACAGGGTCCGCCATGACTTGGATGTCAATCGCAGAAGCTCCCGGGAAGCGACCAACCTTCGATCGACATCCCGCTACCACCGCCCCAGCGTTCTCCTGCTTTCGGACCGCTGCATCAACGTTGATTAGCAAACCCCGTCGGCGGTGTCAACCACCTGGGTGCGCTTGTCTGTTCATTCGGTATTGTGACAGGGGCTCTCCGAGGCGAGGAAATCTCCAAGTCCCGAATCATAGATTCCACGAAAACATGTGTAGACAGTGGACTTTGAAAAATTCCTTCGTGTATTGCCTTTCGACGGGACGACCATATCGCCCACAGTGTCACCAAACCCAGCGTGAGCTCATCACAGTTGAGAGTGTTGATCAAGGTAAAGAGCCATTGCTTGGCGACGGTTGAAATCGACATCTCCCGTTGGAATCGATTGTTTAGCCAAGCGCCATAGAAACATTCTGATCTTGGAGGGAATCAGTATCTTCCACGGTAGAGTTCAGTCTCTTTCCTCCCTCGTGTGGTCAGAACCTGAAGCAGTACCATCAAGCCACGCTTCTCGCCGCTGTTTCGAGTTAACCAACATACGATATGCTGAGCGAACTGTCATCGGTCCATTCCGTTCATAGTGCTACGCCCAAAAATCATCAAGACATGTTGTGCCAATAGGAGATGTCTGGATTACTTGGATATCCATTGGAAGAAAATATGTGTGCAATTTCTGCAGGTTCCAGGTAGCCGCGCTGCTATCAATGAAATCTGAAACTGCAACCGGTGGATTCTCCTCTAAACATGAAGTTGGTCTCAATGCAAAATCTCTTGGGAAACAGTTGTCATTCCAAGCATGGGTCTTCTCTCGTGACCCAATTTGACGAACAAGGCTCTGTTTGAGTACCTCCTTGCCTTCGACGATAGATCTCCAAATCTGCGATGCATGAGTCCCCGTCTCGGCCTCCAGAAAATCACTTTCCGGGAAATACACAACTTTCAGGATGGGTGCACTAAGAGTATACGGATTTTGTAAAATCCTCCATGCTTGCCTAGTAAGGAGTGCTAGGTTGAAGAGCTCTATGTCCCGAAATCCAAGCCCCCCTGCATATTTGGGTTTGGTCATTTCTTCCCAAGACACCCAACATGTCTTCCTCTTGCCATCCTTACATTCCCACAAAAAATTCCTTAGCAGCCCATTGATGTGATGCCAGAGACCTCTAGGCAGCTTAAAACAAGACATGAAATAAATTGGAATCGCTTGCGCCACTGCCTTGATTAAAACTTCCTTGCCCCCAAAGGATAGAAAATTTCCAAGCCATTCTTGGACATGTTTCCACACCCGATCCTTGAGGTATTTCAATGCTTCAGTCACCGATCTGCCCACATCAGACGACATCCCCAAATACTTTTCGCTCAGCAACTCATTATGTACGTTTAAGCGCTCCTTCGTGACTCCTCTCACTGTCTCTGGGAAGCCTTTACTAAAGAAGAATGAGGACTTGTCAAGGTTGATCCGCTGACCCGAAGCTTGAAAATAACTCTCCAGAATCTCCGAGACTTCTCCCGCACCTTCCACACTTGTTTTCATAAACAACAGTAAGTCATCGGCAAATAGTAAGTGATAACCTCCAAAGCGGAGCTCGCCGCCTTTAGTCCTTGTAGGCTCGATGATGGTAGAACACTTCTTGATTTTAAAAGGCACGAAAGGCCATCCGCTGTAAGAAAAAAATGGTGATATGGGATCCCCTTGTCGGATTCCCCTTGAAGATTTGAAAGATTCAGTAGGGGTACCATTAAACATAACTGAGAAGGTTACCGAAGAAACCATCCTCATTGCCAGACCTACCAAATTAGGTGCAATACCTAGCTTGAGCAGTATGGCCTCCAAATACAACCACTCCACCGGGTCGTAGGACTTCCTCATATCCAACTTCAGAGCATAGCGCCTATGTTTTTTTGGCTTTGTTTCTCTTCATGAAATGTAGGCATTCTTAAGCTGATATGATGTTGTCCTTAATCGATCTCCCTGGCACAAAAGCTGACTGCTCCTACGATAGCACTATGAAAGTATCATTGATAGCTTCTGGATTGTCTTCTCCCCTCAGAATTCAAAGAACTGCAGAAGTCACCTCCTTACTACACAACTCCCAATTTCTCTAAAAGAAATGTGCAGGGTAACCGTCCGGGCCAGGAGCCTTTGTGGGAAACATTTGGAAGAGTCCAACTTTCACCTCTTGCTCGGTATATGTCTCCTTTAAACCCGCATCCATCTGGCTCGTCACTTTTACTAGTACTGTAGCTAATACCTCATCCATCTGTATTGTTCCCTCGGACTCATATAAGGTCTGATAGAAATTCTTTGCCGTCATACTCAGCTCCTCTCTATCTTCCACCACCTGTCCATCCGATCGGTGCAAACATGAAATTATGTTTTTCTTCTTCCGTCTGCTTGCACGAAGGTGAAAAAACCGCGTGTTTTTGCCCTCCTCGGAGAGCCACTGGACCCGGGATTGTTGGCGCCACATCGTCTCTTCTCGGTGCTGCATCTCAACCAAGTGATCACAAACTTCTATTTACTCATAGCTTGGCCCCGTTCTGCCCGGCATTGCCCGTAAAATTTCCAGCTGACGCCGTAGTTCCTTCAGCCGTTCCGCACACTACCTAAGGTATGTGCGTCCCACTCCTTTAAAACATTAGCCACTCCTTTTAGTTTGCTCTTTACCTCCTCCGTATTAGCAGTTGTGCCTCCCTCCTGCCATGTGAAACGTCATAAATGTATCCTTAATTTCTGATGTTCCATGTTGTTTTCTTATTGTTTCCCACATGTTTGCTATACACTTTATGTCATTTTTATCGATTTTTCGGACTAACCTATTGACAAGATGCCACAGAGCCACTTCCCCGTATTATGCTGTTTTAGTTTCAGAAATTTTGTTCTGGAAATATTCTCGGAATTGGAAAATTAGAAGCCCGGAAGTCTTAGAATTCTCGAAGGTTCCACGGAGTCCCAAAGAGACCCAAAGAGGGGCCTAAGGGGGACCACACCATAAGGCGGTGCGCCCCTGGCCGCGCCATGGTGTGGTGTGGCCCCCCTGGCCTCCACCGCCTTTGCCCTTTCGCCTATTTATTCTTCCCAAGACGTAAACCCTAAATACATTACACTTCATCCCGAAAAACACCCGAGGACGCCATCATAGTCACCCTGAGATCGGGAGGGTTCTAGAGCTCTCGCCGGCACCCTGTCGGGAGGGGAATTCATCACCGGAGGGGTCTACACCACCATGCCCTCCTTCGAAGTGACGCGTGAGTAGTTCATCCCTTGACTACGGGTCCATAGAAGTAGCTAGATGGTTGTTCTCTCCACTTTGTACCTCATGTTTAGATCTTGTGAGCCGCTTAACATGATCAAGTTCATCTTTATGTAATGCCACATGTTGTGTTTGCTGGGATCCGATGAATGTTGAATGCTATGTCTTCTGATTATCAATCTATCATGTTATCTTCATGCATATGTTATTTATGATCTTGCATGCTCTCCGTTATTAGTAGATGCTCTGGCCAAGTAGATGCTAGTAACTCTAAGAGAGAGTATTTATGCTCGATAGTGGGTTCATGCCTCCTTTGCATCTGTGCTCGAGTGACAGAAACGTGACGGATTGAGGATGTGTTGTTGCCATTAGGGATAAAACAACAATGCTTTGTCTAAGGATGATTTTATTGTTTACATTACACACTTTTCTTAATGCAATTATCTGTTGCTTGCAACTTAATACCCAACGTTTTTTCGGATGATATTCGGAGGGTGGATTATTAGTCATAGATGCAGTTGGATGACGGTCTATGTATTTTGTTTTAATGCTCGCATGAATCACATAGTAATCTTTATATCTTGCATATGCACTACGGTGCAGCCTTCATTTCTGTCAATTGACGAGCTGTAATTTGTTCACCACACATGTTACGAAGAGACACCACTAGTGAACTGTGGACCCCGGTCCATTTTCCTCATACTGATAAAACACCTACTACTTTCATATTGCTTTCATATTAGCTTGAGATGCCTTGAGAGGGCTTGCAGCCGTGTCATCCAGATCGCTTTCATTCTCCATTGTGAGCCCTCCCTCCTCAGATGTTCCCTTCTGAGAATAATGGTTATTTGCCGACACTCTTGGCCTCCGCTTGTGTTGGTTCCTATCAAAGGGTTGATTACCATTAGTTGCTCCCCCTCTTCCACGACCACGGCCAGCACTTCTTCCTGTATCATCCGGAGAAAACCTATTTTGAACGCGAAAGACTCCTGGAGTGCCCGCCCTCCAATACTGCTCTTCCGATAACATCCAACTCCCAAAACTGCAGATCTTTCTCTTCGAACTCTCCTGTGCCGCACTCTAGAAAAGTGTGACCCATTAAGCCACAATGGTGACAATGCTTTGGCATATTTTCGTACATGATCTGCAGATACATACGCTCATATCCTTCAGGAGCCAGAGGTACCATCCTCACCATGGACCGGGTCGAATTAAGATTGACCCTCACCCTATGAAACTCCCCTCTACGAGTCTGCACTGCCATGAAGTCCACTGAAACTACCTCTCCAAACTTTCTTGCCAATTGCATGAGCACATCCTTATTACAAAACATGGGGGAAACTTATGGACTGGGATCCATGTCTGCACCTTGCTAGGGATAACTGGTGGCACCATAGTCGAACCATCGAAGGGTTCCACCATTAGACTACAACCACTAAATAGCCATGGACCTTATTCCATTATCCACTTCCAATCTCCCAGACATGCAGCTTGGATCACAAATAGGTTTGGCTCCACCGAGTGGAACTTCACCTCTTGCATCGGTGTCCATGCGGCTAACATCGTCTCCTTCATCGTGATCATGCTGAAAGTTTTTGCCGTAAGCATCTTGGCCACCTCCAGCCACTTCACCTTCGTCCAACTACCCACTGCCTCCTTGTCGAGAACCACATCTTCCAGTTCAGCTTCAAGCAGTTTCATGTTCTTCAGCATCTCGTTGACATCAAATTCCTTAGTCTCCTTCCCCTTCCTTGTTGTCGATCTTTCAGCCGCCATGGCGATCACGGATCCCAAATCGCACCTCACCAACCACGCCCCACTTCTCAGGTCCTGCCAAGGCTAAACTAGACCAGCTAGCCCCTTGATCAACCTGAGTACGAGAGGAGAAGGGGGACGATTATCGCTACGACCGAAACGGGGAAAATCCTTCGGTGGTGATGAATCGCCACCCTCGTCGCCAAACCCTAGAAAAACCTAGGTCGTTTTTAATTCCTACCAGTGGTAAAAAGGTGACTAGTTACCAAAAGTTATTATTGAGAGCAACTCTGGAAGATCTATAACCGCGCCGGACATATAATTTAGGACGATAGCCGGGCCGTTTTTAGGACATCTCCCACGGCTATGTACTTGGCCCAAACAGCACAGATTTTAGCAGTCCCGCCAAAAAACAGGCCAGTACGGAGCTGCCTTTCTCGCGCCCCGGTCCATTTTTGGTCCAGGCCTGCTCAAATCCAGCCCGAATTTGGTCGGGACATGAGCAACCGTAGGCGCGCTCTCGCTCGCGTGGTCAACATGGGTTGACCCACCGCCCGTTTGCCTCCCCTCCCATCCTTATTAAAGGTCACGCATCCCCGCTCATCCCCACTCCACCGCCCCCATTCCCTCACTCCACTGCGTCCCCAGCTCGCCGACGACAAAAAAACCTAGCACCCCAGCCTCCGTTCGCCGCCGCGATGCCCCGCCCCTGGTGAAGTGGGGCAAGAACGACAACGAGGCAGGGTCCTCGCGCCACCGTGCCCTAGCCCGCACCGCATTCTCCACCGCCGCTGCACCCGCATTCGTCTGGCCCTGCCGGCCGCACCAGAAGAGGAAGAGGATCTCCATGTACGACGTCTTCCTTACCTGAATTGACGCAAGTGCCAGTGGTACTGGGACAATGCGATCCCAGTGCCCTGGCTAGATGTACACCTAGCGGATGGCTAGCACCTAAATCCGGATTGGATTTCGGTGCCGCCTGTCTCCAAGGACGGCCTGGAGCGGCAGGTCGAGATCCTCCACCGCCGGGAAAAGCTGCCAGAGGACCTCCGCGGCCACCCCACATTCTCCCTCAACTCCCACCACTGGGAAACCTGGTTCGCGGAGGAGCACGACCTCCGTCGGCGTGCCTACTTTGGGGCACGCACCGCACGGGCTCCCCTGCAGGTCCCTCCACCATCCCCTCCATGGCGTCGCCGTGCTGCGGTGCCGCTACGCATTGGCAGCCCACCGCGTCTCTCGGTCAAGGAGGAAGACGACCTCCCCGACGACATCTCCCAGTGGGAGAGCCTGGGCGCGGCCCTCCACGACTCTGTCATGGAGGCCAGGGAGCAGCAGGAGGAGGAGGAGCGCGAGGCCGCGGAGGCGGTGGCCGTTGTGGAGCCGACCAGGGCGTCCATGGAGGAGGAGGCCAGGGCGGCCATGCAAGAGGAGGCGTGCGCCGCAGCAGAGGACGAGGAGGCGAGGAGGGAAGCCCTTGTGCACTGCCCCTCTTGGTTTCGGCCCCTCGTCGGCATGTCCTGAAAGTGGACTGGGCTACCCTTAGAGCCGCCGGAGGTTCAACTGGCCCCTGCCCAGCCGGCTACGCCGCCGCGCCCTTCCGTCCTGCTGGGCCACCTGTACCGCAAGACGGAGTACGTCATTCTTGACAATGATTAGCTCTGACGAGCAGTGGCCTAGCCCTGTTAGGGTTTTATTTTATTATTTGCTATGTATCGGTCGTTTGCCCCCCCAAAGTAAGCAGCCTCGTAGGGCGCCTTCTTATTTTTCTGTGTCCCCCTCTCCCCTCATGTCGGATCGTTGCTCAAACGGACAAATTTGTCCGTGATTTGAGCAGCACCGTAGGAGTTGCCCTCATGGCCCGAACATGTGCCGTATTAACCATTCCGGATTATTCTTTACTAGACTCCGGATAAGCGGCCGCCACTTCACTATATGTAGGGAACGACAGCTCATCTAGGATATGCTCCCACGAAACCCACCACCCTATTTTCTCCCCTCAACAGTTAGGCTAGACCTCTCCGGCAAGAAATCAGTGGCCGTCGATGGCCGGATCCTGTCTGAGCGATGATGTCGGAGGGCACCGAGGCTACAAAGGAGGGTGCCGAAGCTGTGAAGAAGGGTGCGACGGAGGTTTCCCTTCGTATCCGCGCTAACGATCGCCAAAGAGGAGGCACGCTGCTGCCGCTCGGCCGCCTCCAGCAAGTGCAGTAGAATCAAAAGTCGTAGGTGGGCAGGGTTGGTCGATCGAGACCACATGTGGTACGTTCGAATCGTGGCCCGACGGCGGGCTCGCACGAGTGGAGTCGACAAAGTTCGCTTAAGGGCACAGAAGGCTTCCTCAGCTTCGGGTGTCCACTTGAACTTGTCTGACTTCTTCAGTAGTTTGTAGAAGGGGAGTGCTTTCTCTTCAAGATTTGCTATGAGTTTCCAGAGTGCTGCAATTCTTCCTACGAGTTTTTGTACTCCCTTGACGTTTACTGGTTCCTTCATTGACAGGATAGCTTTGATTTTTACTAGGTTAGCTTCGATGCCTCTGGCGGACAAAGGATACCCGAGTAATCTCCTTGATATACTCCAAACGCGCACTTCTTCGGTTTCATATTGATCTGGTACTTTTCGAGTGCTGCAAATGTTTCTCGAAGGTCGTCTATAAGGGTTTCTGTCTTGTTCGACTTGACCATGATATAATCTACATATACCTGCGCATTTCTGCCAATCTGCGCTTTTAGACAATTCTGCATCATGCGTTGGTACCTGGCACCCACATTTTTCAACCCGAAAGGCATCGTGGTGTAGCACTATACGCCAAATGGGGTGATGAACGCTGTTTTTTTCTTCGTCTTCTCGCTTCATGAAGATCTGGTTGTAGCCTGAATATGCATCGAGGAAGGAGAGCCTCTCACAACATGCAGTCAAGTCAATGATCCGGTCGATGCGGTAAAGGGAACCAGTCTTTATGGCAGTGTGTGTTGAATGACGTGTCAATGATCTCTCGGATGAATTTTGCTGCGAGCGAAAACTGAGGAAATTAACCCGGAAAGATTTTTTTTGAAGCTCCAGTAACCTGTTTAAATCCTCTCCTATTGTCCTTTGCTTCAGCTCCGAGAAGCGGAGAGTGGATTGCTGAATTGGCTTTGCATCCTTGTAGATTGCCAGTGAGTGCTCGACAAATTTCCTGGGTACTCCTGGCATGTCCGTTGGGGCCCATGCGAAGATTTTCTAGTTCTCATGGAGAAATCGACGAGCACGGTTACCTATGCGATAGGGAGCAAGTTTGACACGACAAATGTCTTTCCTGGATCAGTATGGTGGACTTGTGTAACATCCTGATTTTTGGAAAATGCAAATATCACAAAACTTTGAATTTTTTTGTTTTCATGTTATGCAAGTCACCAAAAATCAAATGAGAAGCAAGAAACAAAAGGAATCAATACATAATTCAATGAAACTAAAATTACCAATCCAGTTATGCCCCTGTTCCCAAAACCCTAAAACCTTATTTAAAAAAAGTTTCATTATATAAAGGGAATATCTTTTTATTAAAAAACCTTTACCTAAAAGGTTTAAAACTCCAATATTACTTAGAAGATATTTTATGACAACAAAAATAAAGGATTTATAACCCACAATAAAGTTCTAAGCCTAAAAAAAATTTGATAAGAATAAAACATTTAACAATAACTTTTAATTGTTATTCCAAGTTTTAAAACATAAAGGTGTGAAAATAAAATGCATTGCTTTGAAAATAACATAAAAGAGGGCACTGAAAATAATATTATAACTTGTGGTTTTACTCTAAATTTTATAAAGCCACTTTACTAATTATTATTTTTTTTTAAAAAAGGCATTAGTTGCTATTAATAAATAAATTATATCTTAAAAATATGAAATATGGAAATAAGTGGTAAAGATCTTCAAAAATAATATTCCACTAATAGAATGTCACTAAAATTTTGGTTGGCTAAGTTTACATTTTATTATTTTATATTATTGGAAATAACATTAAGCAACTATTAGGAAATTATTCAAATTCCAAATTCAAAAATAAAAACATATTGAAAAGTTTAGAAAAATTATATGGGTTGAAAGATATTAATATTACAGAAATTTATAAATTTATTTGACATTAATTGATAGAGAAAACATAAGTTATTAATGAAATAAGAAAACATGAATTAAAAAAAACATTGATAACGTCATCAATGACGCCATCATCGTCTTCAACAAACAAGGAAACCTTTGGCCGTTTCCTCCCGAATTTCCGCCCCCCGATTACTCTCCATTAAGACCACCAATTGATGCCCCGTCTGCTCCCCGTTAAAGCCCTCCTCGGACTCGTCTTTCCCCATTTCTCCCTTTCGATTTGAGCCCCGAGGCCGTCGGAATTCATCAACGGAGCACCGCACTGCCGCCGCCGTATTTTACAGATTTCGGCCGCCATCGTGAGTTCCCGTCGCCCTTTCTTGGTCCCTAGCCTCCCCCTCTTTCACGCGCGTCCCCCTGATCCTTTTCCTCGTTTTTCACCACACAGGAACGGCCACGACATCCATTCGAGGCTCGCCGGAGCTCGTCGATGCACCGTCCGTGTTGCGCCATCATTCCTGGAAGCGCGAGCATGTGCCGTGGCCACCGACGAGTCCGCCATGATGCGCCGATCCCCGTGGTGGCTTCCTCGAGCCCCTAGGACCCTCTCCAACGTCGCCGCCGTCGAGATTCGAGCCTCACGCCACCGGAGCGCCGCTGTCCTCTTCATATTCGGCCACCTCACTGACAAGGTATAACCCTAGCCCTTAGATCTAAATCGAGCGGCTCACAGTTGATCACTTAAACGAACCGGTACCGATCAATTAGAAGGAGCCACGTGTGCGCCCACTCAGGCGCGCGCCGATAGCTTATCCACCGCTCGGCGCAGCGTGAAACCGGCCCAAGCCCAGTCCCTAACCGTCGCCTGGCGCAACAGATAAGACCTTTTCGGCCCAGCCTGTCTCTGGTTTTATTTCCGAATAAAAATAAAATTGTAAAATTGCAGAATAGTCCCTAGAACTAAGAAACAACATATCTTTTTAACCATAAGGCCAAATTTAGCAAACTTGGACTTTTTGGAATCAGAACAATGTGTAGAATCTTTGAGCAATGTTCATATTCAAATTTGACAACCCTAAATTGGTTCAAATTTAAATATGCTTTTTTGAGAAATTTTGGCATAATTCAAATTCTACAAATCCAAAAATTTCAAATAAAATATATTTGGAAATCTTAGGATGTGTACTTTCATACCCTCTGTCCCAAAATAATTTTTGATCAAATTAAAATTGAATTTAGAATTAAGTTGCTATTTGAGTATTTTTGACATAGAATTAATTCTAGAAATAATTAGAATATGTTCCCTTAAGAAAAAAATGCTCCATTTGGTAACCTTGAACCAGAGACATTATTGCCTAACCCTTTTGGTCACCCTTGGACCATGACCATGTAATTTTAGCCAAACATCCATCATAGTAGTCCACCTAGTTGTTTATGTCTTAGATTTTGTTTCTATCCTTGTTACCTTTGTTTTTATGGCTATTTTGGAGCCAAGACCAAGTCCCTAGTGTGTGTCAATCACATATAATACCAAGTAGTGAACCTTAGTTTTCTATCTACTCCTCCACTCCCCCTCTCGTGCTTCAAGAAATCATCAAGTTAACAAAATAGAGATCAAGACCCAAGCACAAGAAGAAAACTGCATTTTTAACTTGGTGGCAACATGAAGAGCTACAAGGAAGATCAATGAAGAAATTTTGAAGAAAAGACTTGGACTCCACAACTAGAAGCAACTCAAGTGTACGAAGGAATCAAGGAGAAAACATCTTCCTCTCTATTTCTATCTTTCTTCCTATTTTCTTTCTTTTTCTATTTGACTTAGTGGTATTGTGCCCATCCCATACCCAAACTAATTAGTGAAGTGAAAGCCATGAAGAATCTATAAAGACCAAGGGAAGAATCCATCCAAGGAACAAGACTACAATAGAAGCATGAAGATGATCTTCAAGAAGACAAGCATGTGAAGACTTGGAGCAATCCACACTATGAAGATAATTAAGTTGTTTTTGTCCAACCCTTGAACCAAATGGAAAATCCCAAGACTTTAAATTGTTATCTCCTTTGTTATGAAGTTAGTTGAACCTAGACCTAGCCTAAACCAAAATGGAAGGACTAACTTAGATCACTCAAATGTTTTGATGAAAACAACTAAGGGTTACACTTTGTATTGTGTTACTTTAGTTAAAATAGTGAGATCACCTTGGTGAACTCTTGGAACTTCTTAGATATGTTTTCAATAAAGTTTGATCACTACAAATACATCCATAGGGAATTCTTAGAAAACTCCTTAACAAGTGTGATGCCATTAGAGAATGAATCTTTCAAAACTCAAATCTTGACCTTGCCCTAGCCAACTTGGTTCAACCCCATTGTTATGTTAATTGATCTGTTTGTTTTCTTCACTTATGTGTTTATTTGCTAGTATGCTTGTTTATTTTGTTATTGTGTTTTCACTGAATAGATTGTACGGAGAGCAACGATCTTTTGTGAAGAGAGTGTGAATTCTTCACCAACTCCAACAAGGCAAGTAACACACCATCAACTACCCATTATTTTCTATATGCATTAGTTGATTTTGAGTAGTATGCATGATAGGAAATTTTAATAAGTTATATTATGCTATGCTATATCCTAGTAGTGTGTATCCATCCTTATACCTTGTTATTTTGATGCCTTGGTACTTATTAGATGCTTAGCCATGCTACAAAATTTGTTTTACTAGATGTTGAGGAAAAATTCTAAGTATAACTAATGAATGAACCACCTGGGTGGAAGTGGTAAGATTGGTTTATGTTGAGTGTTGCCTCAGGGCCCTTGTCTAAGGGTTATTCCACTTGAGGTTGTCACTTGCGGATGGCCACCCAGGAACAAAGAGATTACAATGTCCCTCTAAATCTAGTAGCTTCCCGTGCAGCCTTTTGACAATATGGGCTCTGTCTTGATCAATTAAGTTTTGAGGGTTCAGCCCAGGCTTGACAAGCAGATGTAGCATAATTATAGGTGGAACGGGTCTTGCCGGTGGGTTGAATTTCTTCTTCCAAAATATCTCGTCTCAATTCTCTCCTTTCCATGATGCACTCCGGGTGTATAGGATGTTTGGGCTAATTGAAGACAAAGGGTGAAGTGCACAACCTCTGCAGAGTTAGAAACTAAGATCTTAGCCGTGTCCTCGGTTATGGACAACTATGAGCAGTTGGACAAGGAATTACGAAAGAATCTCATCATCAATTTCAATAAGTAAAATTTTGACCAAGTGAATAATAGTTGTGGTGCTTGGATTTCAATCCAATGATGCCACCCTTTTGAAAGAAAGTTTGTTTTACAGAAGTGATAGGAGAAAACTTGCTTTATGCAAAACTTAGCCACAAACTCCACTCAGCCAAATAAGCATGTAGTATTAGTATTGCAATTTATATCCACCATAGTGTTACTTGCCAATTCATTAAATTGTATTGACTCCCTTGTGGCTGCATATTCCATAGTGCAGATGTTTCTGAAGACGAGTGAGGATTTCGTTTAGGATCTCGAGACTATCGCCAACATGTTTTGCCTGTGGCACATGTAGAAGATGGGCTCAATGTTGTACTATGTTTTCGTTGTATATCTTTGTTTTCTGCTAGTCTTCTAAGACTATGCAAGTTGTAATCCTATTTTTTAAAGACTGGATCATGCAATGTAATAGAATTTGATGCATTTGCATGATATTTCATTTTGTACTGTGGTGCTAGCAATTGATCCAGGACTAGCACAATAACACAGGTATTCCATCTTTATTAAAAGTTGGGATGCTACAACTTGATGTTCCATTGTGTCTTTTTTCACGTCGAACTCCATCTCGGGTGCTGTTTTCTTTGTCAGGGGAAGGATCATGTGATCAGTCATGGCTGCTATATCTTCTAGTTCCTGCTGCATTCCGAACGACTGTGATATTTTATGGAACTCGACGTTACAACTGTCGGATTTTTTGTAGTTTCCGCACACTGTGATTACTTATTTAGGCCCTGTCATTTTGATTATCAGGTGTGCGTAGTGGGGTACTTCCATGAACCTCACAAATGTTATTCTCCCGAGTATCGCCTTGTACTGTGATGGCTAGTCGACTACTTAAAACTTGAGTTTTTCTTTCCTGTAGTTGTCTCGTTCTCTAAAGATCACCTTGAGTGCTACTGTACCCAAAGGTTTTACTGCTTTGCGTGGCATGATGCCGTGGATTGTGTTTTCTGATTGCTTCAGGTTGCTTATCGGTATATTCATTTCCTTTGGGGTCTATGTGTAGATGATGTTGATGCCGCTTCCTCTGTCCATGAACACTTGATTTAGTTCGTAGCCTTCGATTTGCGCTTCGAGTACCAATGCTGCCTTTCATGGGAAGGGGACTCGAAGCGGATGGTCGGCTCTAGAGAAGGTGATGTATTCGTTGGACAAATCTAGGAACTCAGGCATTGCAGGGGGTGATATTTCTTCCAGATTCACTTGCCTAGTGATGAGGTTTTGGCTTCTTTTGGATGGGGCACCTTTCTGTATTGTGTATATTTTTCATTTTGGCTCCGGTTTCTGTCTTCCTCCGGGTAACCCACCATATATTGTTGGTGCACTGTTGCGACTTTGATGTTCTCTGGGTGCTCCTTGCGCTGGAGGTTGTTTTTGAGGCTGGGCGACTGCTGGTACCGGGGGAGGTGGTGGCGTACCTATCGCAAGTGCTCCTGGAACAACTGAGAATCCTGCCTGGTGTGCTTCCTTCTTCTTCCTCAAAGATGCTTCCATGAGTAAGTTGAATCTGCGACAGACCTTCAATTTGTGATTGGATCTGGGTATTCCATTGTCATCATTTTACATGTGATTTGGGCACGGCCCGTCGAGTTACTGCTTGATTGACATGGGCGGTAACCCATCTGTCCTGATTTTCTGTGCCTACCACCCGTGTTTCTGTTCTTGCCTCCGATCATGCTCCTGTTCGCGCGGTTGTTCTGCTCCTTGACGGTGGTAATCATTGTTGCGACTGCCCGAAAACTCCGCAGTGACTAATTTGGGTTCTACTTCGTCGAACACCCGATTATTTCTCTTCCCTCTTCTGTTTCTGTCATTGTTGTACCTTCTATTTCCTTTGTGAGCATAGGAGGTTTCCATGAGATCCTCCTCGGGTGAGGGTAGGTGGGTGTTGCATGCTGATTCTTCACCTTCTACCCAGCTGTTTGCTACTTCCATGAGTTTACGCATAGTTTTTACTCGAATCCGGTTGATGTACTCCCTTAGGTCTATTCGGGGAAGTCCGTCTTTGAAGTTCTCGATTGTCGTTTTGTCCAAGATTTCCTCTGCACTATTTTCAATGCGGTCCACCTTTGTATGTACTCACAAATGTTCTCATCTGATCTTTGCCTGGAAGACTTTGGCTACCCGACTGTTACTGGTCGGTTGGATGTGGATCTGAAGTTTTGGACAAAATCGTACTTGAATTCTTCCCAGAACCTGTATTTGTTGTTGGACCGACTTTTCAGCCAGTTTCTTGCCGCTCCTACCAGCAGTATTTGTATGTACTACATTGTTGTTACCTTGCTCCCCTTCTGGAGCCACACAACTGTTAGGTAATCATATAGCCACGCCTTGGGGTTCCTGATTATCGTTGTACTTGGGCGTTTCGCTTGTTAGCTTGAATCGTCTCGTCTTTCTAGCCTTGCGAATTTCTCGAGTGAAACAAGGGGGACCGCAGAGCTCCTCATTGCCCGAGTTGGTTGAATCGTACTTCGGGATCTTGACTCGGGTTCTAGCTTCCCTTGGAGGTGGCGTCTCTATTGCCCTTTCTCTTTGCAACATCTCCACCTTATTCTGCGTGATCCGGTCGCGCAATTTTTTCGGAACTTCTTCTTGGTGTGTCGCCAGGGTGGCTTTGGCTCTTTCCTTTAGCGGTTTCATGGGTGCTTCCACTCGCGGGGCGGGTTTTTCTTTTAGCTGTGCGCTTGCCATGCTGAGGCCCCGTAGCATCTCCTTGTGTATTTCTCCGCAGGGATCACCCGACGATGGTTTAAAAGGCATTAGGTACGTCTGGACCTTCAGAAGCCTTTCCGAAGGCGTTCTTGGTGCCAGATTTTCTGTAGTTTTGGGTTCTTCTAGGTCCTGATCAAGGTCGAGCAATTTTTGGGTACCCCTCATATGGTTAGTCGACATGTCCATGGTTCGTGATCGTCGATTGGGAGCGGGTGGTTCCTGCAGCTCGCTGCCCGATCCTCATGTTGAGTGCATCTCCGGGAGACTCGTGTCGTCTAACTCTTTGTACATCTTTCTCAACTTCTTTCTATGCTGAGATAGTTTCCAGTTATGAGCCATCCGCTCTTCTCGTGTGGCATCCATTGTGAGAGGGAGGTCCTGCTCAACCAATGAGGTGACTAGTCCCATAATCTCTTTTGGCACGAACAGTTGGGGGCGTCCTGTTTTACCCCTTTTGCCTTTAGTCGCAGATCCATAGTTGGAGGGTGAAGGGAGTTCTCCGAGTTTGCCATCGTCATCCTTTGAGTCCTCGTCCTCGGGTGGGGGAGATTTTGTTGGGTCCTCGTCGGTTTCATTGTCAATTCCGTCTTCCTCAACCGCTCTTGCGTCGGTCATGTTGGTAGCTTTAGGCCCGTCGGTCTCCTCCTCTCCTTCGTTGCTTTCCTGAGGATGATGAATCAGAGAGTCTTACCATTGCGACGAAGTGTACATAGGGTTTGGACGGTTAAGAGTACTTGGGGCTTTCTTCTTCGAGTGATAGCAGCGGAAGTTCTGGTACGATCACTTCTTCTGGTCGGAGTCGAATGGAAACTTCCAGGCATATTACCCCCGCGTGTCCTGCGCGAAAGTTCAGGTTTCCGATCTTCAGATCTATACTCGTACCGAGGTAGTCGAATACTGTTCGTGATGCTGGCGAGTTCTTGGTGAAGTCGATTGACCCGAAGCGGATTGAATCCGCCAGATTGCTAAGTCGTAGTCTGTTGAAGATGAGGTCGAAGGAGCCACGAATCAAGTGCCCAGGATCCCCATAGACGGCGCCAATGCCGAGGGGGGTAAACTTAACATTTACCATGGTTAAGGACCCGGGGTTTTGTGGAGGAAGAAGGTGCTGGTGGACTATTTGACTTGACGAGTTACTGCTCGCCGGATTTACTTCGATGAGATCAAAGGTGTCAATTTCCGGGGTGCTATTCATAGACTGAATCTCATCTAGCTCTAAATCTAGCATTATCTGTCCCGTTCATGACCCCCTCCTGTGCTTTATATAGGTAGTCGGGTCCCAGGGGTCGTACATGAGTTGGAACCTGATTCTGAGTCGGTTTTTATTCTTCCCTATTCTTATTACTTAAGTCATTCCTTCCGTTGCAAACTGATTCTTCGGGGACCTTCACGTAGTCGCTCGGAG
Organism: Alopecurus myosuroides; assembly: GCA_028641055.1. Lineage (NCBI taxonomy): Eukaryota > Viridiplantae > Streptophyta > Magnoliopsida > Poales > Poaceae > Alopecurus > Alopecurus myosuroides. The sequence continues at coordinate 324,355,583 of CM054057.1, read as the reverse complement.
AGCCTACCAGGGAAACCCTTAATAGATTGTACCCGGTACCCTCATAGTGGAGGGCCTCTCGGGTACCCCCCACGTTAGTGGCATTGGAGCCCCATGAGATGGTGGAGTCCCATCTCCCTAGTAACCTCCACAGCCTCAGCAAATTCCTTTTTGCCATGAAGAAGAGCCATATTGATGGGGTTCATGGGATGCACATGATGCTCAAAAGCCTGATATATGTCATCATAAACATGCTTCTGATTCATGCACCAGAAATTAGCATTCTGTATACCTTCTTCTTTATCTTCGTTGATGAACAAATAACGTTGTCTCATAGCTGCATAATCAATGTCGTCCACATCTTCTTTGTAGTTATCCCTCTTGCCTTTGCCTTTCTTTTTGGGATCAACAGGAACTTTGACATTCCTCAAGGCCTCATGGTTGCACTGACTCAATACCTGCTCATCAACAAGATTACCATCCTCATAAGTCTGAAGAGCATACTTGCGAACCCTCTTCGGAGGGGCATTGGTCGGAGATTCACATGTGAAAAGGATTAATAGGAGGATAGAACAAATATAATTACACACAAGGTGGAAATGGAAAATATATAAGCATTAGAGATGGTACAAACTTGTCTATACTATCACTACAACGTTTGGGATTTTTAGTCACAAAAAAATTACATCAAGGGTTGTCAATATACGTCATGGATTAGTGGTTGTTGACGGAATTGTGGCATCATGACCACCGTCATGGAATCTTTGTCATAGATTCAAAACTAACGACGGTTTGCACTTAATCGTCGTGGATTATCAGTAATGTGTGGCGCCTATAATTTCGTCATGTATTACGAGAATTGCATGACGGGATGATTTTGCCATGCAATACACGTACACATGTCAATGATGCCGAGGTGGTTGTTTACATGGCTGTTGACATGGCTAATTACATATGGCTTCTCATGTGGATTTCGACATGGCGGTTGACATGGATGTTGACGAGGTTGTTGTAATGTGGGTCCATTATGTGCAGACATGGCTGATACGTCATAAACGTATCTTTAATTTATGATGTTCTATGTAATTTTCATGCCATATGCTACATGTTTTCTTTACACTTTATGCCATTTTTATCGATTTCCTGGGACTAACCTATTGACAAGATGCCACAGAGCCGGTTCCTGTTTTCTTCTGTTTTTAGTTTTAGAAAAGTTGTTCTGGAAATATTGTCGGAATTGAAAAATTTGAAGCCCAGAAGCTTTAGAATTTCCGAAAGTTCCACGGAGTCCCTAAGAGACCCGGAGGGGAGGCACGGAGAGGCCACACTATAGGGCGGTGCGCCCCTGGCCTCGCCACCATGAGGTGTGCCCCTGGCTACCCATCGACATCGTCCTTTCGCCTATTTATTCCCCCCGATGCATAAACCCTAAATATATCGGCCTCCTTCCGCGAAAAGTTCCATAGCTCCGTCGTCGCCGCCGACAAGTTTCGGGGGACAGAAATCTCTATTCCGGCGCCCTGCCGGGACGGGGAAAGTGCCCCCGGATCCATCTCCATCTAATCCACCACCATCTTCATCGCCATTGTTGTCTCCCATGATGAGGAGGGAGTAGTTCTCCCTCGGGTATGAGGGCTCTACCGGTCATCTCTCTCTCCCATGGCGTGATCTTTATGTGATCATGCGCTTTGTAATCTAGTTTAATAAGTAGATGTTACTCTTCATCTGTTATGCTACTCAAGTGGTTTTGTTATGAGATCTCCGTAAACACTTTGATCACGGTGTAAAGGTGACAGTGTGTGTACCGTGTGGTTTAGCATGATATTTATATATTGTGTTGGATGACCCTATGAAATTGTGGCGTTTGTTTAGTACTAATTTGGGGCTCTCATAGTGACAGCGTGGGGCGCCCTAGAGAGGGAATATAAACTTGAGGAGTGCTGTTACAACCCTACGCATGGATTGGTGTTTGCTGTCCAACCGGAGAGTGGTTCGGAGTAGCGTAGTGAAGAGATAATATTTATGCATTCAATTATGTTATTATTGTTGTGAGTGTTCATTAGTGAAAGTATGATCCCTAGGCCTTGTTTCTAAGCATTGAAACACCATTTTGAACTAGTTCTGTTACATGTTTGCTTGGTGACATTTTTATTTTAGATTGCAATTACTACTTATAATCATCCATATTACTTGTATTTCACTATATCTTCGCCTAAGTATCTCACCTATACAATTGAAAATTGTATTAGGTGTGTTGGGGACACAAGAGAATTCTTGTATCGTAATTACATGGTTGCTTGAGAGGGATACCTTTGACCTCTTCCTCCCTGAGTTCGATAAACCTTGGGTGATCCACGTAAGGGAAACTTGTTATTGTTCTACAAACTTCTGCACTTGGAGGCCCAACACTGTCTACAAGAATAGAAGCGTGCCTAGACATTAGTGGCATAAGTTGACGTGGGTCCACAATATTCTAACATGTGGGGCCTTTACGATACTAACGTGTGGGCCCTAGAGGATGCTTACGTGTTGGCCCTAGAGGATGTTGACGTGTGGGAAAACAAAATACTTTTGTGTGGGACCCACAAAATACTGCCATGTGGGTCCCATGGCTGGTGGTGCCATCTAATTTTTTTCAAAATTGCTCTTGCAAGAATATTTGGATAAATTCGAAAACTCATATAAATGAATTCAAAAATTTAAATGATTTGTTCAATACAAACGATGGTGATAGATTCACAGGTCTGAAAAAAACTACTGTTGTAGCATACTTGGTCCTGTTAAAAAGTAGACATAAAATTGTTGTTGTAACACACTTAATTGCCGTCAGCCTGGAAAGATTGAGACTTTCTTAACATTAAACATATCATGGCATCCATTTATGTCTACCTTTTTTTCCATCTCCATGGCTTCTCTTCATGGGACTTTTGGATAGCTTCGATTATGATGCGGAGGGGTTAGCTCCTAGTTGGCCCGATCTTCACGAATCGACGAAGAACGACAAGAACGCGCGAAGAACACGAGGAACACAAAGAACACGAGATGAGGAATCGAGGGACAACACGAGGGAGATAAATAGCAAGAACCGAAGAACCCCAAATCTCCCGTCAACTAAACCCCGTGGGCCACCTACGGGATGATCGATCCAACTGAACTCACCTTGATTAAAACCGCTTCACACCCGTGGCCGGTCCACCACGCCAACAGAACCTCAAGGATTAGTTGAGGAAGATTGGAAAACTCCTAACTGAATCCCAAGGGGAGAGGATAGGTAGTTGGATGAATCTTGATACGATCCTAGATAAACATCATAGGAGTAGCCTTGATACGGTCCTAGGTACACACCATAGGAGTAGCCTCACAAGAGGGATACAAGAGCAAAGCTCAAAGTTCTAATTTCATCTCTAACCCTAGATCTGAGATTGGGGAGTCTATTTATAGCCTAGTGCCAAGGGGGTAGGTGAGAGGAGGAAATACAAGGGTCAAAGGCCCGAAAGTTGGCACGCAGGCCGCGTAGGAGCGGAGGCTCCAGTGGTTTCACCGGAGGTACCGATGGTTCATCCGGAGGCTCCGGTGGGGTTCCGGTGGGGCTCCTGGGTCTGACCACCGGAGGCTCTAGCGTTGATTCCGCTCTTATCACACAGAAGGGGGTTTGGGCGGAGGCGGCACCGGAAGCTCCGCTGCCTGGAGCAGAGCGGAGGCTCCGGTGGTTTCACCGGAGGCTCCGCCACCTGGGGCTTCTTGCCTTCGTCTTCTCACGCTGGTTCTTCTTGGTCACCTTCCGCGGCTTCTTGGGAATCATCTTGGGGGTCCGTGGTGGGGTCAAACCTGAGTACACAAAGGGCATTTCCATGAGGTAGCGCACCATTCACCAAGTCACCGAAAGCATGAAGCGATAGGAGTGAGTTCACCTTGTCATGTATGGACTTTTCTCGTGATCTTGTCATTGCTGCACTTGGTGGAATTGGGTGGGCTGCATCATCTCCCCCCCCCCCCTTGAAAAAGAGTCGACCTCGACTCGCCTTCATCTTCATCACTTGGGTATCCATGGAAGGGAGAGATGTCCTTGACATTGAAGGAGTTGTGGACGAGGTACTTGGATTGCGGTAAGTCAAGCTTGTAAGCGTTGTTGTTGATGCGCTTGATGATCTTGAAAGGGCCGTCTCCTCTTGGCTTGAGCTTGGAGTTGTGCTCCTGCGGAAAATGGTCCTTGCGCAAGTAGAGCCAAACGAGATCACCTTCTTGGAACACCATTGGCTTCTTGTTCTTGTTCATGACGGAGGCTCGATGCTCGGAATGCTTCCCAAGCGTAGCTCTTGTGGAGTCATGTATCTTCTTGATGTAGTCGGTGCTCTTGTCAATGTCCATGTTGACTTGCTCGCGGAGAGGCAAAGGTAGTATGTCGAGAGCGGTGTTGGGGTTGAAGCTTTAGACGATCTCGAAGGGGCTCTTCTTGGTAGCTTGATGTAGATCACGGTTGTAGGCGAACTCGGCATGTGGTATGCATTCCTCTCAATTCTTGAGTTTGGGTTTGATCAATGCTCGAAGGAGTGAAGATAGTGTGCGGTTGACGGCTTCGGTTTTTCCATCCGTTTGTGGGTGGTAGGCGGTGGAGAAAAGTAGCTTGACGCTGAGCTTGGCCATCAATGTCTTCCAAAAGTAGGAGGTGAACTTGACGTCGCGGTCCGACACAATGGAAGTGCGTACACCATGGAGACGCACAATTTTCCTGAAAAACAAGGTAGCAACATGTGAAGCATCGTCGGTTCGGTTGCATGGAATGAAATGTGCCATTTTAGAGAAACGATCAACAGCGACAAATTTTCTCATCTGATCTTTGCCTGCAAGACTTTGGATACCCGACTGTTACTGGTCGGTTGGATGTGGATCTAAAGTTTTGGACGAAATCGTACTCGAATTCTTCCTAGAACCTGTATTTGTTGTTGGACCGAATTTTCAGCCAGTTTCTTGCCGCTCCTACCAGCAATATTTGTATGTACTACATTGTTGTTACCTTGCTCCCCTTCTGGAGCCACACAACTGTTAGGTAATCATATAGCCACGCCTTGGTGGGTTCCTGATTATCGTTGTACTTGGGTGTTTCGGTTGTTAGCTTGAATCGTCTCGTCTTTCTAGCCTTGCGAATTTCTCGAGTGAAACAAGGGGGACCGCAGAGCTCCTCATCGCCCAAGTTGGTTGAATCGTACTTCGGGATCTTGACTCGGGTTCTAGCTGCCCTTGGAGGTGGCGTCGCTGCTGCCCTTTCTCTTTGCAGCATCTCCACCTTATTCTGCGTGATCCGGTCGCGCAATTTTTTCGGAACTTCTTCTTTGTGTGTCACCAGGGTGACTTTGGCTCTTTCCTTCAGCGGTTTCACAGGTGCTTCCACTCGCGGGGCGGGTTTCTCTTTTAGCCCTGCGCTCTCCATGCTGAGGCCCCGTAGCATCTCCTTGTGTATTTCTCTGTAGGGATCACCCCGACGATGGTTTAAAAGGCATTAGGTACGTCTGGACCTGCAGAAGCCTTTCCTAAGGCGTTCTGGGTGACAGTTTTTCTATAGATTTGGGTTCTTATAGGTCCTGATCAAGGTCAAGCACTTTTTGGGTACCCCTCATATGGTTAGTCGACATGTCCATGATTCGTGATCGTCGATTGGGAGCGGGTTGTTTCTACAGCTCGCTGCCCGATCCTCATGTTGAGTGCATCTCCGGGAGACTCGTGTCATCTAACTCTTTGTACATCTTCCTCAACTTCTTTCTATGCTGAGATAGTTTCCGGTTATAAGCCATCCGCTCTTCTCGTGTGGCATCCACTGGGAGAGGGAGGTCCTGCTCAACAAATGAGGTGACTAGTCCCATAATCTCTTTTGGCACGAACAGTTGGGGGCGTCCTGTTTTACCCCTTTTGCCTTTAGTCGCAAATCCATAGTTGGAGGGTGAAGGGAGTTCTCCGAGTTTGCCATCGTCATCCTTTGAGTCCTCGTCCTCGGGTGGGGGAGATTTTGTTGGGTCCTCGTCGGTTTCATCGTCAATTCCGTCTTCCTCAACCGCGTTTGCGTCGGTCATGTTGGTAGCTTTAGGCCCGTCGGTCTCCTCCTCTCCTTTGTCGCTTTCCGAGGATGATGAATCAGAGCGTCTTACCATTGCGACGAAGTGTACATAGGGTTTGGACGGTTAAGAGTACTTGGGGCTTTCTTCTTCGAGTGATAGCAGCGGATCACTTCTTCTGGTCGGAGTCGAATGGAATCTTCCAGGCATATTACTCCCGCGTGTCCTGCGCGAAAGTTCAGGTTTCCGATCTTTAGATCTGTACTCGTACCGAGGTATCCAAATACTGTTCGTGATGCTGGCGAGTTCTTGGTGAAGTCGATTGACCTGAAGCGGATTGAATCCACCAGATCGCTAAGTCGTAGTCTGTTGAAGATGAGGTCGAAGGAGCCACGAATCAAGTGCCCAGGATCCCCATAGACGGCGCCAATGCCGAGGGGGGTAAACTTAACATTTACCATGGTTAAGGACCCAGGGTTTTGTGGAGGAAGAAGGCGCTGGTGGACTATTTGACTTGACGGGTTACTGCTCGCCGGATTTATTTCGTTGAGATCAAAGGTGTCAATTTCAGGGGTGCTATTCGTAGATTGAATCTCATCTAGATCTAAATCTAGAATTATCTATCCCGTTCATGACCCCCTCCCGTGCTTTATATAGGTAGCCGGGTCCCAGGGGTCGTACATGAGTTGGAACCTAATTCTGAGTCGGTTTTTATTCTTTCCTATTCTTATTACTTAAGTCATTCCTTTCATTGCAAACTGATTTTTCGGGGACCTTCACGTAGTCGCTCGGAGAGCCTACCAGGGAAACCCTTAATAGATTGTACCCGGTACCCTCATAGTGGAGGGCCTCTCGGGTACCCCCCACATCAGTGGCATTGGAGCCCCATGAGATGGTGGAGTCCCATCTCCCTAGTAACCTCCACAGCCTCAGCAAATTCCTTTTTGCCATGAAGAAGAGCCATATTGATGGGGTTCATGGGATGCACATGATTCTCAAAAGCCTGATATATGTCATCATAAACATGCTTCTGATTCATGCACCAGAAATTAGCATTTTGTATACCTTCTTCTTTATCTTCATTGATGAACCAATAACGTTGTCTCATAGCTCCATAATCAATGTCATCCACATCTTCTTTGTAGTTATCCCTCTTGCCCTACCCTTTCTTTTTGGGATCAACAGGAACTTTGACATTCCTCAAGGCCTCATGATTGCACTGACTGACTACCTGCTCATCAACAAGATTACCATCCTCATAAGTCTGAAGAGCATACTTGCGAACCCTCTTCGGAGGGGCATTGGTCGGAGATTCACCTGTGAAAAGGATTAATAGGAGGATAGAACAAATATAATTGCACACAAGGTGGAAATGGAAAATATATAAGCATTAGAGATGGTGCAAACTTGTCGATACTATCACTACAAAGTTTTGGATTTTTAGTCACAAAAAATTTACATCAAGGGTTGTCAATATACGTCATGGATTAGTGGTTGTTGACGGAATTGTGGCATCATGACCACCGTCATGGAATCTTTGTCATAGATTCAAAACTAACTACGGTTTGCACTTAATCGTCGTGGATTATCAGTAATGTGTGGCGCCTATAATTTCGTCATGTATTACGAGAATTGCATGACGGGATGATTTTGCCATGCAATACACGTACACATGTCAATGCTGGCGAGGTGGTTGTTTACATGGCTGTTGACATGGCTAATGACATATGGCTTCTCATGTAGCTTTCGACATGGCGGTTGACATGGATGTTGACTAGGTTGTTGTAATGTGGATCCAGTCTGTACAGACATGGCTGATACGTCATAAACGTATCTTTAATTTCTGATGTTCTCATCTGATCTGTGCAGACATGGCCACAAGTGGAATTGCGCAAGCATCCAACCCCAACTCGAATAGGACCCACTTTGGACTCTATTTGGACTTGGACTCGAACCCAATTGATAAGAACCGACCCACCATTAAGGGGTGCGGCCTAAATGGTATACAAACCATGCCTATTAATAATAGGACTTCTACATGGCGCATTTAAACTCTTGGAGGCACCCTCCCCTTGTTATTCATCAAATAACAATTGTTATTCACTATTATTCCTTGTTATTCCAGGAATAACAATTGTTATTCTTTGTTTTCATCCTTGTAGCACTTGTTTTCCAGCTCCTCTTCATGTCCATCTTCATCCATGCTCAACTCCTCTTTATGATCATCTCCACTCATGCTTGTGTTATCAACAAACCTGAGAATATGATAAGTGCATGGATTTAGGTAGTATAAAGCTCTCATGAAGACAAACAATATTTATTACTAGGAAAGAATTCACCTTATAATGAACAATAGTGAGGATTAATATTTCCTTCCAACTCAAGCATGAATAAACCTCATGGACCTCTATGATATCCCTATAATCCTCCCTTTCTTCAAAAAAATTCCTATGATTCTCCTCCCTTTCTTCAAGAGAAGACGTCCTCGGCTTCTGGTAAGCTGAAAGTGGAAGAAACAAAAAGAACAACGTGTATGCACAATACAAATATCTATAATGGGGTGCATTGGTTGTTAGCAGCTCATAAAAAATTTCACATGACATGTGACCCCGAAATTGGCATTAAAACATCACATAAATGTCATAGCATCTCATAAAATAGCAATCATAATTGCAAATATAAGTGAAGCTCATAAAATCATGATCAAAAGGAGAAACATCTATGTATAAATTCTTATTGTTTAGTACCAAACTAAGTGTTTTCACAGAAGATCTATGATCAAAATTGGTGGTAGTAAAGTCAAAACAATCCAAACAAATCAACTCATTAGATAGTGGATACCATGCTTCAACTGTGCTACTCTGATATGTATAAAAAAGTAATGGCCGAATAGTAGTACACATAATTTTCTTCTCATGTTTAGTATAATCATCATGTAAATTGCAACTCATTTTGCAAATATAAGTGAAGTATAAATCAGTAGCATATGTACTTATTAAGTTTTGTTGTAAATCAAACATATGTGTAGAATCATGCTTAGATTTAGCAAATTGTACACAATCCAAACGAGGTAACACAATTTTTAATTCAACAATTTTATCACAAGTAATACATATGTGATCCACCATAAAATTTTCATTCATGTTATAGTCACCAACCAAATTAAAAATGAAGCAAGTAGCATAGGTGCTAGAATTGATATATGAAATTTCAGCAATCCTATTCATAGCACATTGCACATTAATTGGTTCATGTAACATGATGGAATACACAATATGAATAGGTGGTATTTTAGCAAGTACTTCCTTATGTGAGATCAAAACCACATGATTAAATTTCAAATTTAGTAAACTATCACATGGTGATGGACTATATGTGGTTATGAACTCAAAAGAATTAACTAGCACATTAGTAGACTCACAAAAAGTTGTACTTGCAAGTGGTAGCTCCAAATCAGTACCAATGTCAATGACATCCTCCTCAGATATAGTAGGTACTGAGTAATCTCTCTCAAGTGTTGATGCAGGTTGTACTATTGATGGCTCCCTTTCTTCAGGAGTAACCTGCATATCACAAGAAATAATACTAGGCACAATGGTATGCTCCTCCAATGGATGTGATGATGGTAGTGGTGGTGGTGGTCCAGGTTGTACTATAGGCTCCCTTTCTTCAAAAGCAACCTGCACATCACAAGACACAACACTAGGAGTAGACATAGTTACATTAGTAGAAACAGCCTCATAGGTCTTCTCAACCTCTACAAATCTCATAACCAATGGTTGATGTCTAATTCTTTTAAATTTTGTAGGACATGCATGTATTATCCAATCTCTCTTATTATTCCAAAAGAATTATAAATCAGGATAATTGCTATCAAAATTAACCTTATAGCTATTGCACCAAGTTGCACTCAACAAAAGGTGACAACAAGCAAATACTCTAGGAAGCACATTACACCTAATTCGCCTGTATGATCATGAATGGTTAACGGAATCCAGGTAGCATGAGTAATGTGAAGTGTAGAATCATTAGTTTTTAACATAAATTAATTGCGAGTTGCATAAGATATCAACTGTAATGCTTCAACAACCTCAATACTAACAAAATTAAACCGTGTACCCTTATCAAGGGTAATAGCAACAGTGCTACTATTGATGTCTCCTGTGAAGTGGAACAAATTTGCTGCAGGTATTCCACTAGAATCCTCCTCCCATAAAGTATCACTGTACATAGAATAACTACAAAACTCCATTGATTAACTTGTTAGTAACAAAATAACAATGGGTTGTGGTGTTCTCTCACAACTCACTCAAAACTAGCAAGACAATTGAGTACCTTACCGTTCCAAAGTGAATAGAAATACTTACCAACAAGTAGTGTGCTTTTATGTGAAGAAGAGAATACCATGGGTGTTAACTATCACAAGACAAAACAAGGTATATGGTGGGGCTTGGTATGGATACCTAACAACACCAAAATAACAACTCCTATTTGCTGTCCAATGTGATATAAAAAGCACAAGAAACACACACGTGGAGAATAATGTGGCAAGAAACTATATGTATGGAATTGTTGCAATGCACTCGAAAGACACTAGCTACAGCTCTTAGAAACATGCACAAGATTGCTCAAGAAAGTAGTGCAAACAGCATGTAAAACAACTCCAATCTTGTGGCAAATATCACCAATTTTAGGCCTCTTTCTCTCTTTTATTTTTCTGTTTTTCTCTCTTATTTTTCCCACTCTTTTGGCCCAAATTATGCCTTCTGTATGGACATTTTTTTTCTATTTTGGCCACAATATGTCGCACCACGGAGATTTTTTTTCCAGAAAAACAACACAATGCAATGATCAATTGAGCATCATGTGAGCAGAAAATAGAGCTAGTCTTATGTGGGCATGCTCCTAGTTTGATATGTAGATAGGCCGTGGCTATGGTTCTCAAAGATACGGAGTGGAAAACAAACGATATTGGCAAGAAAACGGACAGAAATCGAATAGAACTCACGGCAGGAAATTGAAGCGTTTTGTGTCGTTGCGGCATCAATTCTACGAGGTTTTGTTGCCGCGGCAGTAGCGCACGTAGCAGCTAGGGTGGTCATAGAAGCAGGGACGCGCGCGGCAGCGTTTCTCGCACTTCTGTGACGCGGCAGGAGGGCGCACGTGAAGATGATGTGATGCACGACAGCCACGACAGCGTTTCACTCCGTTTTGGTACCGCGGCAGCACGTGGTGATCGCGGATGTGTGCGCGTGTGCTATGCGCTCTTATGCGCTGATGGCACCGATTCCGATCGGAACAAGGATGCGGCAGGAGGTGAAAACGAGTTCGGTAAGGAAACGGTGGCGGCAGCGAGTTGGCTAATTTCTGTACCGCGGCAGGAAAACCGAATCCAACTCGAAATCAACAAAGAAAACAGCAACTCGGATTGGATGTTTTTGGTGGAATTTTCGGTGGACTCTATGAAGAACACGAAGAAACCTAACCCTAACTCGGAAACTAAAAGACACAAAAGGAGAAAAGAAACACAAAATCAACACGAACAACAACTAGGGATTGCAAATTGGGGATGATCTAAGGCTATGGCAATGATCTACTCTATTTTTGTGGGGCAATTTTCTGTATAGGAAGAAAAACACTCGAATCTAAAAGGAAAATATGATAGCTCACTGAGGTAACCTGTAAATCTGATACCAAGATGATATGGGGTGGCCCAATCTTCTCAGTGAACTCATAGACAACTCCAGTATGATAACCAGTGCGCCACTGAAAACTCTCCAGGCTGATCCCTGATGCCAATGCAACAGCTAGCAACCCCAAGGATATTCTCAACTCCACACTCTTGCACAAGTAATCCACCGACTACAAGTGGTCCTCTACCGTCTTATTCCCAGTGGAACAGCAGGTAACACTTAAAGTTTGCAGATGAACTTCCAGATGAAAGACTTACAAGCTGTTTCAATCTAGAGGTCTAGGGTTTATGATTTTAACGTAGTCTAATCTATCTAATTCGCCCCAATGGGTTTATATGAGGGGGTATGGTGCGACCACAAGTGGAATTGCGCAAGCATCCAACCCCAACTCGAATAGGACCCACTTTGGTGTCTATTTGGACTTGGACTCGAACCCAACTGATACAAACCGACCCACCATTAAGGGGTACGGCCTAAATGGTATACAAACCATGCCTATTAATAATAGGACTTCCTCATGGCGCATTTAAACTCTTGGAGGAGCCCTCCCCTTGTTATTCATCAAATAACAATTGTTATTAACTCTTATTCCTTGTTATTCCAGGAATAACAATTCTTATTCTTTGTTTTCATCCTTGTAGCACTTGTTTCCAGCTCCTCTTCATGTCCATCTTCATCCATGCTCAGCTCCTCTTTATGATCATCTCCACTCATGCTTGTGTTATCAACAAACATGAGGATATGATAAGTGCATGGATTTAGGTAGTATAAAGCTCTCATGAAGACAAACAATATTTATTACTAGGAAAGAATTCACCTTATAATGAACAATAGTGAGGCTTAATATTTCCTTCCAACTCAAGCATGAATAAACCTCATGGACCTCTATGATATCCCTATCAACAAGGAGACCTATCATCAGCGAACATGAGAATGGGTTTCAAAGCCAAATGACCAAGTTATGGCCATGCACCAAGCATAGTTTGTGATCTAGTGCCCATATGTGGTGAGTAGTTGTACCTTGGTATGGGAGAATAATTTTTCAACTTGTTTTTTTAAATTAATTTTGGAAATGTCATTTTTCATTTTAGAAGTGTCCAAATTGACATTTTTTGTGAAGCAACCACATGAAATATGGTGCAAAATGGTACCCATCCAATATTCACACATAATAGTCCCCATTTAATGGATATTCCTCAAATGTTGGGAATTTTTATGAATCCTACCTAATTTTGCTCACTTAAATCATCTTATGCTGATTTACCAAAACTGATTCAAATTTGAACTGCAAGTGTGTGATACTTTCAACGTGAACTTATGCAAAAATAATTTTAAGGCGCACAGGGGTTGGTTATTTCATAGAATCGTCCATAGTTTTGTAAAATTCAACACCTTAGAGTGGATGGCCATGTCGGGCATTTTAGCTAAATTTACAAAAAAAAAATCAGAAAAGGTGAAATCTAACTCAAAAAAACCTTTGTCATTGACTCCTCTTATGTCCACTAATTCCTATGAAAAATGATAAAGCTGAGATTTATCATATTTTACATAAAACTGCATCACAAGGAGGCCTATCATCGGTGAACATGAGAATGGGTTTCAAAGTTAAATGACCAGGTTATGGCCTTGCACCAGGCATAGTTTGTGATCTAGTGCCCATATGTGGCGAGTAGTTGTACCTTGTTATGGGAGAATAATGTTTCCAACTTGGTTTTTCCAAATTAATATTGGAAATGTCATTTTTCATTTTAGTGTCCAAATTGACCTTTTTTGTGAAGCAACCACAAGAAATATGGTGCAAAATGGCAACATCCAATATTCACACATAATAGTCCCCATTTGATGGATAGGCCTCAAATATTAGGAATATTTTCGAATCCTACCTAATTTTGCCCATTTAACTCATCTTATGCCGATTTACCGAAACTGATTCAAATTTGAACTGCAAGTGTGTGATACTTTCAACACGAATTTCTGCAAAAATAGTTTTAAGGTGCACAGGAGTTGGTTATTTCATAGAAACGTCCATAGTTTTGGAAAATTCTACCCCTTTGAGTGGATGGCCATGTCGGGCATTTTAGCTAAATTTACAAAAAAAAAATCAGTATAGGTGAAATCTAACTAAAAAAAAACCTTTGGCATGGACTCCTCTTATGTTCACAAATTCCTATGAAAAATGATAAAGCTGAGATTTATCATATTTTACATAAAACTGCATCACAAGGAGGCCTATCATCGGTGAACACGTGAATGGGTTTTAAAGTCAAATGACTAGGTTACATCCATGCACTAGGCATAGTTTGTGATATAGTATTAGTTCCCATATGTTGCGAGTAGTTGTATCTTGGTATGGGAGAACAATGTTTCCAACTTGTTTTTTCAAATTATTTTCATTTTAAAAGGGTCCGAATTGACTTTTTTGTGAAGCAACCATAAGAAATATGGTCCAAACTGGCACCCACCAAATTTTCAAACATAGTAATCCCCATTTGATGGATAGTCCTAAAAATTAGGAATTTTATCGAATCCTACCTAATTTTGCCTATTTAACTTATCTTATGTTGATTTGCCGAAACTGATTCAAATTTGAACTACAAGTGTGTGATACTTTCATCATGAATTTCTGCAAAAATTATTTTAAGGTGCACATGGGTTGGTTATTTCATAGAAACGTCCATAGTTTTTGAGATTCTACCCCTTTGAGTGGATGGCCATGCCAGGAATTTTTGGCAAAATTTACAAAAAAAAACTCAAAAAAGGTGAAAGCTAACTCAAAAAAATTCTTTGGCATAGACTCCTCTTATTTCCACTAGTTGTTATGAAAAATGATAAACCTGAGATTTGTCATACTCTACATAAAGTTGCATCACAAGGAGGCCTATCATCGGTGAATATGAGAACGGGTTTCAAAGCCAAATGACCAAGTTATGGCCATGCACCAGGGATAGTTTGTGATCTAGTGCCCATATGTGACGATTAGTTGTACCTTGGTATGGGAGAACAATGTTTCCAACTTGGTTTTTCAAATTAATTTTCGAAACGTCATTTTCCATTTTAAAAGTGCACAAATTGACTTTTTTGTGAAGCAACCATAAGAAATATGGTGCAAACTGGCACCCATCCAATTTTCACACATAGTAATCCCCATTTGATGGATAGTTGTGGTGACCCAGCACACCACTGCATGTGTAGTGCGCAAGTCGGTGACATAATACTCACAGAAGGACTTATCCGTGAATATTACATCTCTCAGAGTGGTACAACAGAAACACAGCGGGTCCAAGCAAAGCTATAGGATACAAACTTCATTACAAAATCTGGAGAATCTCTTTGAGGAATCAAAGAAGATCTCATGCAAATGGAACATCATAAGAAGCAATTCGAAGTTCCAAGATGGAGAATGACTCTAGCTCAGAACCAAATCCGCTACGACTGATGTCAGCCCTAAACTATGGCTTATAACTGCTAAGTCCAAGAATGGTCTCTACCTACACCTTGATAGCTTCTCCTCCACCAGCGTTGTTGATGATGATGCTTTACCGACTAAGTAGTAGATCACTCCACCAAGCTTCATGAGGTAGCGATGGCTTCACGATAACGGCTTCCATAGGCTTCAACTCTAAGCAGTGGGTCAAACGGGAACGAATGAGTAACGAGCGTTACTCAGCAAGTTCATGATATATAGTGGGTAGTTTGATGCACTAACTACAGCTTTAGACTCGAAAGAGTCATAAGGTAATGCAAGGTTTTGTAAAAATTTCTTCAAGAGGTTGCTTTTAATTCTGAAAACTATGCCCGCGAGATCTTCACATGATTAGAACTTTCATGGAGTTGCCTTTCCTGCGGCGTTCGCAGCTCCTTCCCGGAACAGGGGGTAACATGCCATATCCTTTTACGCTCTGCAGAGGTGCGTTACTTTACCCATGGACGACCAAGACCATGTTGCACAACCAGGTGTACATTCCTGTCCACTCCCACTCAGGTGTGGGGCCCGGTTGTTGGTCCAAGCCAAACCGTGCTTCTCTGCGCCACGCATGCCCACCCATTTCTGCCAGGAGGTTGAGCGCCTGATTCCACCCCTCACGATGGATATCTACGCGCCCCTGGCAGACCATCATAGACCCACAGAGTCCATGGTAATTAAGGGATCCCACCCATGTGCATGTAGTCTCGCAAGACCTACAGCGTACGTCTTTGGCAGCCCGTTGACATGCGAACAAGAAAAGATCACAGCTGACTTACTCCCCCCATAGAAGACCCATGGTTAACGCGAATTTACGGCGCAAGAATCCTGACGACAGTTGTTGTTAATTCCTAGGTAATACGTTCCCATGCAGATGGAACCTTCCTTTGACCTATTCATCTTACCATGGTCCCATCCGCCCACCAAACAGAACACTACCACTTGGGTAATCATTCAATTAGTCATATTATTATAAAAATAGGATCATGCATTCTTTTGAGACTAGGTGATAATACGATAGTTTTTTTTAAAATAGTTTGTTATGAGATACTGCAAAGGATATGAGCAAGTGATGAACTTGCCTGAGATTGAAATAACGACAATATTAATCCATGTCTTCGGGTTCAAGGGTCTCGTAGAAAATCCCGACATCTAAAAATTAGCAAAGTAGTCCCGGTAAGGACTACTGAAAACACTGTCAAGGATGATACATGCATAGTAATGAGATGCATCGTGAAATACCCTGGAAAATACCCAAGCTTACAAGTGCAAGCTACGTTTGATATGATAACTTAATCACACAGGTTTTAGGTGAATGGTTTCATTACTTGTGGTGGTGTGGTCCTTAGTTCTTTTAGACTTACATATGTTTCACTTTTACTTAGCAAACAATTTTTATCATGTTTAGTTAGAATTGGTTATAACTTGATTAGGTAATAAGACAATGACACAAGGAAAACCACTATTGAAAAGATAACAATCACCTTTTATTTTATATTCAAAAAGTGTGGAGCATATGACAAAGAGTTTAATTGAAATGATGGTTTAATATAACTAACTCTATCATCACACAACTTGCTATTGACATGTGATGATAAGTTTATTAGGCGTGAAAACATGAGGGTTTATTAATAAGGAAAATAATTTGTGGCAGCTATTTCTTGTCATAATGAAATATAATAGAGTTCCAGTAGATCTTTAGAAACAAGTTTTATAATTTAATCAAAATGTTTTATGTTTGACATATTTGAGTTGAAAATGTTTTTCTCTTTAATTTTATATAACATTTTATGCTTTCTGAAAATATTTGAATAAGTTATTAATTTTAAATGAATTAAATGATTAGGCAAAACATTGCACACATAAAATCTTGGTCAAATGACTTTGTAAACATCATAGATGAGTTGCATATGTCATTTGGAGCATTTTGGTATATAACTTGTATTTTTCTGATTTTATGAATTATTTATTATTTTTCTTAATTTTTTTAAATGATTTAATTAATTAAAGAAAAATGTTTAATTTTAAACTTTATCAAATTCATTTGAAAATGTTATAATCAAATATATTTTATTTTTCTGATTAATATGATATGTTATTTATATTTTTCTGATTTACAGAATTAAAGTTATTGAATAAATAAATTTTAATTATTTCTGCCATTTTTTAATTGACAGGTGGGTCCCACCTGTCATATTCGGTTTTAATTCAAAAAAGAAAAGAAACAGGCTTATGACATCATGATGATGTCATGGTTGCGTCATCACAGAGCAATCCATCTCTGTTGATCTCAAATCGATGGATTTGCTTCGAATTAATTCAATCGGAGAGTACCAGGAGATGGAGGGTGACTAGGGGATCCTAAAGGTGGTGGCGCATCGACCAAATGGTCACCGGAGGTGAGCCGGCGCCCATCGGCGCGGCGGCGGACGGTGGTGCTCGGTGATACTTCGATTTTGAGCGCAATAAGTCGAACCAAAAATACTCCGAGGTTCCCCTCCTCACCATGAAGCTCGTGGAGGTGTCGGTGATGCGCGAAGAGGCCTGAGTCGCCGGCGGCGAGGTCTTCTCTGTGGCGGACAGAATCGAAGAAGACGGCTCGATTCGGCCTCTTCGGGGCTTCCCAGCAAACGAGGTTTGCTGGAGAGGTAGAGCACGCCGAGAGGAAGCTCGTGGTGGTCTTGATTTCACTCGGGACGGCCGGAGTCGGCGACGACGGCGAGTGGCAGCCGACAGTTAGGGTTAGGGTTTGGTGTGTTCCAGGCATGAGAGGGACAGAGAGCGAGCGAGATGGGAGAGAGGGAGTAGAGAGAGCTGTAGACGCCTTCTCTGGGCTTTATCCGGGCGCAGAAGCGGCGAGCAGGAGGTGGCCATGCATCGGCGGTGGTGTCGACACGCACGGTGCCGGCCTGGAGGAAGACAGAAGGGATTTTTCCCACAACCCCCTGGCTAGTTTTAAAACTTTACAACTAAGTCCTTATGTTTCTAAAACTGAGAGAAAACCTTTGTTTTCAGGGCCAAATTGTGAACCTAAAAATTATTAAAAATTATATTTGGAAAGCTTATCAAATTTGCAACCTCACCATGCTTTGTTTTGGTGAATTTGAGCAATATTTGTATTTTTTAATTAGGGTGCTAGATTAAGTGATTTTGTTGTTTTCACTCTCTTTAATTTATTAAATGTTTTAAAATTTACTTTAGGCATGAATATTATATTCACACAACACACACATGGTTCACAAGTGGTGTGTTATAAGTGGATCATATTTTATACAATTCCTTATAGAAAGTAATTTGGTAAAACTACTTGGTAATGTTCTATGCACTGTGATGAAAATCACTTAATATAGAATTGTATTCTCTGTCAAACTAAATGGTGTTGGTTAATGAATGGATTTGTTTTCTCTTTATGAGGCTTTGTTATTTTCATAATTGTAACTCTTATCCATTTTTGGTTGACATCTTACTTACGTATGTGAAAGAAAGGGTTGCTGTTTTTAGTACTTGATTAATGGAAACTTGAGTGGCATTGAAATCTTATTTGTTTGTTTTCCACCAGGTTCCAAGTATGAATATTATCCCATGCTTGTTTTTTAGAAACAAGTGATCACTTGTATGTTTATGTGTGGATGAATTTTTGTTATCATCTGTTAGTCTTATCTATGAAAGGATTTGGAAAACAAGATATTAAGTATGTTACCATTAACCTCCACATCTCAAGACATGTGGATGAAATGGCTGGTTATTATTTCATACTTGATAATTGTTTCCATTGAAGATATTATTATATGTTCCTCATCTCAGATGAGCTTGTCAAGGATTAGAGATTATAGGTTCTCTAATAATACCTAATCATTCACTGGATAATTTCTTATGCTTCCTTACTGAGGCAGTGTTGCTTCTTGTGGTCTTCTGTTGCTTGATGTTCTTGTCTCTAGTTGTCAATAGTCTTAAGATATTGCCTTGGTCCTTTGCAAGTAATATCATCCCTTGATGGTCTCTTGACTTAAGAAATTCACCACTAGAGCTGATAGGATATATGGAGTGGTTCCCAGATACTGACTTCAGTAGTAAATTGTAGCTCCTGATGAAATGAATTCATTTAATGCCATAACCATTTCATTCTTATGGTGTATTCAATTATGATGAAAAATAGATTATTGAAACTCAGTTGTTTTAATGCTTACATGAATATTCTGTCCACAAGGTTGATCTGACCTTGTAATCAAATTATTCTTATATAACATCAAACACTTGGATTTAAACATGTTGCTTGTTTTCTTCCTTATCTTGGTTTCTTCCTTACTTATAAGTGGTTCAAGTTATAATGTGGTTTATTATTTTCTCCTTGTTATACTTCTCCTTCTATGGATCATGGTTTTGTATATAACAGAATGTAGGTGTATTTTATAGCATCAGTTTTCCTTATGCATATAAGAAGAATTTGTTGACAAGTTTGCAAGGCTTGCCCTCAAATTCCTTTTCATATACAAATGGATGATAGATACAAGATTATCAAACCTTATGTTTATTTGTATATGACACTCAATTGTTAGAGCCTACAAAAGTGATTTGTTAACAAGGTTGCAAACTTGTTTCCAAACTACTTCTATATAACACCAACATTAGAATACCACATTGTTTCTAGATAGTTTAATAAGGATTGATCTTGGTGTATGATTTTCCAAATTCTCTAGGATAGATTGAGTTAGCACTTCTAAGACAACCTAAAGAATCCTTCTGTAGATCTTCTTGTGGTAGTTCCTCCTTTCTTGTGGGTTGCTTCTCTTGCAGAATGACTTAGAGAAGATTGGGAAACAAGATAGAATGGTCTTGACAACATAACAAGATCTAGATTAAGAGTTAGCTCATGATTTTATTATCCTTCCATATACTTCTTGTTTTGCTTCCCATAAGTTATGCTCTTATATCATACATGATTGTTTTACTTAGCTTCGAATTTTCTTCCTCTCATTGAGGTTATAACTTGTTATTATGTATTAGATGTATCCAGAGGTATTCTAGTTGTGGAGTTGTTGAGTTTTAATAGAAGTGTGGAATGCTAATGGAATGATGACTTAACAGTAAATTGATCAAATGGTTTAATGATATGTTGTGATTTCATATTCTCACTTGTATAAGATGATTGAAACAATGAGCATGTGAAGGGTATTGGGTTTAATGACTTATGTCAAAGTTGTTAGCTGTTTTTCTTAGGTTTCATGTTGTTACTTTATATCCTTCTCTTTATTAACTTTGACATTCATAATGCAGATATAGAGATTTGGGAATATCCTATGTAATGATCAAGGTTTAACAGTAGTTTAAGAAGATTTATTTCTTCTTTTGGGTACTTCTTTTATGGTTGAGGAGACATGTACATATTCGATAAATTTGTTAATACAATTAGTAAGTAATTTCCCACTTGTGGGTTTTAGGTTAGCACTTGTTTGTATCATTTGTGTTCTATGAAACTTTGTTATTTATTTATGAAGGTGCACTTAACAATTATGAGATAGTTTATGAAGGTTTTGGGTGAATGGTTGATAACTTAGAGAGTTGTTGTTTTGTAGGAGATAGCATCTCCATTGATGAGATGGTTCAATTGTGCATTACTCAATTGTGAAAGTATGATCATCAACTATGTGATTTGGATACTCACCTCTCTTTGGGTTCTAGATACCTAATGCATTATCCCAAGTCACTTAAAGACTTGTGGTTTAGGTTGTTGAGAGTTTGTGTTGGTCATAACCAACTATGGTTTTTGTAACCAGGTGATTTGGTTTCTTAAGATACTTGTTATAAAGATCACTCCAAATGTACTCTTGACTAGATGAACTAGACCTATTTCATCATGTCAAGTAAAACTTTGGTCACTCTGATTCGTTTAAACTTTCGCGCCAAAATTTCCCGTACTTTCAGATGCATGCTTTGGAAATGCACATATTATATTTAGATCCTTATAACTTCCCAAACACTGGGATGGTACAGTATCTCCCCCTTAACAAGAACTTTGTCCCGAAGTTCAACCTCTCTCACGTAAAGATAGGTAGAGAGAACTTCTGTAGACCGTTGAATCTTCACATCTGTTTCTTGTGTTGACCTTGGCATGTGTAGCCTCTTGTCTTGATTGTTCACCTTCCACTGTCTTGTATGATAATCTAATAGTATGCCAGTTGTTAGGACAACTCTGCCTGGTTACTAGGCCTTCCTAGTAGTCTCACTAAGAACACGTGGTATTTCCACCACATAGTGGATACCAAGTTTCGTTCTCCGATGAATAGGTATGGTTTCCTATCCCTCACAACTTTCTGAAGAACATTTAGTACATTCACTAGGTGATGAATAACCAATAAGATTCTTACGGTATAATGGGTATTTTCTATGTTTAGGACTCCATTTGGTTCAATCTAATGGTCTCAAGAGGAATACTGCTCAAAGAAACTTGTACAATGTAGTGTACATTGACTTAGACTCAATTATTAGTGAAAATATCTTCGAGTTTCCTCGAGTTTTAACTCATCTTATGCTGATTTGCCGAAACTGATTCAAATTTGAACTACAAGTGTGTGATACTTTCATCATGAATTTCCGCAAAAATCATTTTAAGGTGCACATGGGTTGGTTATTTCATAGAAACGTCCATAGTTTTAGAAAATTCTAGCCCTTTGAGTGGATCGACATGCTGGGCATTTTGGCAAAATTTACAAAAAAAACTTAAAAAAAGTGAAAGCTAACTCAAAAAAAAAACCTTTGACATGGACTCCTCTTATGTCCACTAGTTTCTATGAAAAACGATAAACCTGAGATTTGTCATACTTTACATAAAGTTGCATCACAAGGAGGCCTATCATCGGTGAACATGAGAATGGGTTTCAAAGCCAAATGACAAAGTTATGACCATGCACCAGGCATAGTTTGTGATCTAGTTCCCATATGTTGCGGGTAGTTGTACCTTCGTATGGGAGAACAATGTTTCCAAGTTGGGTTTTCAAATTAATTTTCGAAATGTCATTTTTCCATATAAAAGTGTCAAAATTGACTTTTTTTGTGAAGCAACCTTAACAAATATGGTGCAAAATGGCACCCATACAATTTGCACACATACTAGTCCCCATTTGATGGACATTCCTCAAATATTAGGTATTTTCTCGAATCCTACTTTCAGAAAACTTTCAAGATGTATTGTCTGAAACTTCATACTCCGTCCATCTTTGTATACAAGGCCGCAATCTCTATTCCTAGATACTAAGAAACAAAGCACACTATTAAATACCACGATTAATTGCATGGAAAACCTCTTGTGTTTTGTGCTAATTAAATGTGTTGCATGTGAGGCCTCATTCTCTATGGTTGCATGCAACATTTATAATAACGAGTACCATTTTACGAGGTAAAATTATAGTTAATTCTTCTCGGGAAGAGATAGTGGCCTTGTATAAATACAAAATGTATTTTTGATAGTGGCCTTGTATACAAAACCGGAGGGAGTAACATAAATTTATCGAATTTTCTCGAACACTTATTTGTGACATTCCAATACATGATTATTACAACCGAATTGAAACTAACAAGATAGGTAGGAATAGCACAAATTCAGATCTAAGCAGTTCCGGTTCCACCTACCATTCCTCTCCAACAGATGAAATCATGCTCGCGGCTTAGTTCTGTTCCTTCATTTGGGAGATACACATCTGGTAAGTCTTTGGCCAGCAGATTTCCATGGTCTACGAAGGATGTGACATGAACAATGACTATGTGCAAATGAGTGCGCCTGGACCTGGGTGACATCGGAGGCGGCAGTGACTCGCCATCGTCGTTCGATGATGGATTGTTGTTAAACAGAGGCAACTTACTTTCGAGGACTTCCACCGTCACCACTTTGGGGACATCGCTTGGATTGCGGAGCCATTTCGTGATCACCAGATCCCTCTTGTCCTCTGGAGGTATGATGCCGATGAGCTCACCGCCTAACTTGTTGAGGATGTCATTGAGCACGTCTGGCTCCGAAGCCTCGTCGGATAATCCTTCAAAACTAAGCATAGTCTTGAACTCGAAAGCTCCACGATAGGCTCTGACGGCACGATGCCACCGTCCAAACCTGATCCAGGAGTCGGCGCACCGAACTTGCATGGACTTGTGTAGAACGCGTGTGCATACATCCGCGTTGGTGAAGGTGAGCCAGTATTCGTGAGGAGGAGAAGTGACCTTGATGTTTACTCGCGTATGTAGGATGGAGCACTCAGTGCGCATGACTTGAAGTAGGGTAGCGGCCGTGAACTCATTGTTGAGATCACCGAGGGAAGTTGCCAGCAGCACATGACCGTGGTACTGTGCTTCCAAAGCGTCCATCCCTGGCTCGCGAGCGATCACCACATGGCCGGCATCCGGCCGGAGGTCGGCCTCGCCCCGCCTCTAAACCTCTTCCGGGAACAACCTCGACGCCCGCCACTTGTTTCTTAAACGATGATGGCCGCCGGCTCGGGCAGGAACGCCCCCACAGATCCCATGGCTCTACCTCCTGAGATCTTGTTTTGTTTTGAAATGTGTACCTCCCGATATTTTGCTGTACAGTTATAAGGAAAATGTCATTGCAGCGGAAGTATCCCATGAATTGTGAGGGGAAATTATGGTAGGGACATGATGTACGCGACGCATGACAAGTGGGTCCACATAGGTAGTCCATAAACCATAGAACCTCTCCTCCATCCCAGAAACGCCCACTCTGCACCTTTTGCACAGACGTTGTCGTCGCTCCCGGTTGCTCCATCTGGTGAGAAGATCGTTGTCGCGACTCTCGCAAAATATGCTACCCCCTCACCCCTCTCCGTGTATCCAATCTCCAACCCACGCCCCCTTGAAATTGAACCAATTTTTTTGTCTCTCGCAACAGATCTGTGGATTACGATCGGATCGGAGGCTAACGATGGCTCTGAGCAAATGGGTATGAATTGCTACGCCATAGATCTATATGCAGTTTTGTCCACACTTTCATATACTACGACTTTATTTGATCCTTTATTTTGATTTGTTTTTTATCACGTAGTGTCCTACTTGCTCTGACTATAAGAGTTTGTGTGAAGGCGAGGATATAAAAAAAAAATCCTTTTTAGTTCTTACCTTGGACTACAATTGTGGTGAAACAACCGTAATTGTTTTTGTTTACAATTAACATTACTAACGAATACTAAATGTACGTAAGATTATCTACGGTTCATGCGGGTATAATATGAGAAATGGTTACAAAATTCAAGTTCAGATCTGGTAGATGCTTTGAGAAACATAAGTTGTTCGTACTTATGGACCTACATGTAATTTTATTTACTGTACGTGGGTGTTATGCTCACAAATTTGCATCTGAACTTTTTAGTAATGGTTGCATTTACATACGAATTTGAATGTTTCATGCTCCTTAAAACGGGTGATAAGCATTGCCAATTTATAGCAGTGATAAAGATATGTTAGACTCATATGATATGAATACAACTTTGGTATAAAATCTAAGTATGGCTTCATACCTTTTAGCAAATTCACACACTACTCATGTGGGGGTTTATTAATACGTTGATTGTCTTGTATTTTTCCAATAAGTCCCTTACTATATTAGAGCATGTTTCCTTGAGAAGTTTGGCATTGCCATGTCTAAAAAAAATATTTAAAGGTCAAGATTAGTACATAAAAGGGTTTCAAGTTCAATGTTAGGGTTACAAACGCTGAAGAAAGAACCTTCTTCGTTAACACTCAGTGGAAATAATTTATTTGAACTTATCGCCTAAGTATGGGAGATGAGCTTGTTTTCTCTCTTCATGAGGAAGGTTCATCAATCCCTGTGACCTCATCCACTAGCCGATCTTCCATCCATGTACTAATATTTTGAAATTGTTGATCCTTTCATAGCATATTACAAACTATCCAACAAAAACCGCCGAATCATTGACTCGTTCATTCCAACTTAGTGTACTATTATTAACCGGAGTATGATGGATATGGTAATAGACAATGTTGGTCATCTTAAACAGTATGTTGACTATCATGAGGCTGGTGAGTATAGTATGAGCACATGTAAGACCCTCCTCCATACCTTGAACTGGACAAACTATGTGAAACAGGAACTGGTGAGCAATTGTTTTATACTTTCTTCTTCATAATATTTTGTCAGATACATTATTTATTACATAAATTTATTACCAATATGTGTTCAATAATAAATGTTGTTCAACAGAAACTTCCTCGTCGTCTTGTCACCGAAGCCATGCATAATTTTGGTCTCATTACCATTGTGGCACCTTCAACTATCAATGATGATATTCACGTCTACAGTAAAGTTTGGACCACGTACACTATTTCTTCACAAGATGGCCGCGTTCATGTTAATGGTTGGACGAAGTTCATGGAGAAGGAAGATCACTTACAAATTGGAGACATGATGCAGTTCGTTCTATTCACTGGATTCTCTGGGGTTTTCCTATTTACCTTCAAGATTCGTCATATTTCCTTGGAGTAATTACGTTAGTATAAAATGATGGTCTACTTGAACTGGTTCTTGGAGAATTTGAAGTGTCTTGTAAACTTTGGTCGAGGTTCTGAATTCATTGTAGTACTATGATGTTGGAAACTTTATTTTGCTTTTGTGAACATGGCGGATGGTTTTTAATATTACATGTTTCTTCCGTAATTTTTCCTATTTGTCAAGCATTTTATACATGTTTCATGATATCGTTTTTCACGCATGGCCATAATAATAATGAAGTGCGTCATTTTTAATAAAATAGGAACAAAAATGAAAATTTGGATTCAATATCTTTTGAAAATAATATAATCTTAAGTATCCACTAACACGCTTTAGATTGAGCGTATGTTTTTGGGTCATAAATTTCTCATATTTCCGGCCGCTTCCTAACTTATACACATAGTAGTAATTACTAATAATTAAAATAAATTAAAAAGTCATATGATAATTTTATGCACACTTTCGCATGCTCCCTTAAGTTGCAATTACCACCTTCATGTTAATAAAGGGGAACACTACGATGCAGTACCCAGTTCATTCTCAACCTCTCTCTCCCGAAACGCCTATCCCAAAGACGAACGATACAACCAAAAAGCAATGGTGGACGAGTGGCATAGCGACCCCGACATCCCTAGCGACAACCCCAGCAATGAAGACAAGGAGAACCACCGCCCCTGGTATGAGGCAAGAGCATCGGCGCCCTCAGACGTCGACCCGGAATCTCCTAAATATCCCTCCGGTGGACCTAAAAACGACAAGTCGGAGGAGGAGTTGGAGGAGGTGAAAGAGGAGGAGGAGGAGGAGGACGAGGACCACGACGACGACGACCCTGAGTGGCCGGATGATTTCGACCACGACGCAGACGATGAGTGGCAGGAGGATGTCGATCATGATGGAGAGGACGGCGAGGACCGGGGCGAAGAACCCCCAGCGATGAAGCAAAATAAGAAGTAGTACTATTGTTGCCTTTCTATTTTCAGAGTCATGTTGATGTTATAGAACTATATTTGTGTCAAACTAATGCTATATTTTCGTAATGGAAGAACTTTGTAAAGTTTGTCTAGCACCTTTCAATTTATGCTATACAACTTTCATAAAGGATGTTACAGGGTTTTCGAAATCTCTTTATCCTTAGACTATATACATTTTTATGAGTACAAGTTCATCATAAGTATCAGCAACAATAAAACAATCAATGACAAAAAATAATAATTCACAAACCTATATTCACGTCCATGTAATCCATGTTTGGAGAGGAAAAAATCTAGTGAAAAAGTAGGCGATGTTGATAGTCCTAAGGTCTACAGATAGGCCGAATCGTTTGAATTATTACAATAATTGGATTACAGAAAAGTACTAATCATCAAGATCAGTGTCGACATCTGATGTTGCAGCCGTATTCTCTTCCGGCTATACTACTTCATGTTCATCTTCGCTGTTGTAAGCACCTTCACGCTCTAGTTCACCATGAATTTGACGTGCAATACAGTTAACTTGTTGCTGACGTGCAACACTGTCATCTTGTACATCGCCTTCTTCCTCCTCAGGCTCAACGTCGTTCACAATACGACATATAGAACATTCGTCTTCCTGATATGCATCTTTATTGATTTCTTCTACATCTTCGATGGCTTCATCAGTTTCTGGTACGTCATATAGATTCCTATGACTGAAAGTATGTACCACCTTCCAAGGATGACCCAACTTCGTGTCTTCCAAGTAGAAGCATGTTTAATAAAGGGCGCGTTCTTGTACCAAAGTGTTGTCTTATTAACACTTTTGTAGTAACCATCATATCTAATCCTCGTAGCCTCGCCCTTAAGATCATACCAATCACACCGAAACAAGAAGATTGATCTTTTGCCGTGCTTGTTTAGATGATACCTCAATTCAATGACTTCCTTGAGAACACTATAGAACTTTGTTTCAGGTTGATCATCCAAAGCTGCCACATTCTTACACCAGAATATTGAGTACGTAGGTTCTTCTCACGATCCACGGTACGAAACGTAGCACACATTGCATGCATCGTGTAATAATACACGCTTCTTTGGCCCCATATAAAGTGTACGCAAATGATCTGGGACATCAATAAAATCCCTCACATGGTTTTTAAACCATTGTGCGAAGTATTTCTCAAGAACCACGTCGACGTTAGTGACACCGTTGTTGGTCAATTCACCCCGAAATTTCTTGTTAAATATGAATAAATTATTGCTCGACAGTACACAATAAGTGCCAAAAAATGATCACTCAACTGAAATGGTGTCGGAACTTACATAATATAAGGTTGTGCCTCGTCATAATTGTTGATAACATACCATACCATGTCATCATATTCATCAAAAGTATCCAATTTACCATTCTTCTTGGCTTCTATTTTATGTGAAAAAATTTCAAAGTCATCCTTACAAACAGTTTGTTCCTTTACTTACTTCAAACAATCTCTATCAAATATTGTTTCGAGATCATCATTGAAATGTCTGCAGTAGTATGTTGTAGACTCGTACAAAATATAGCCTTCGGCAATTGAACCTTTGGTCATTGCCATGTTATGGACCGTTTTGTTTGGATATCCAAGTCTTCTCTCAACTGGATACATCCAACCATATTGCACATGACCTCTTAGAAGAGCCTCTTCAGAGAGATGAATAGCTAAGTGCACCATTACATCAAAAAATGCAGGGGGAAGAGCTCCTCAAGCTTGCAAAGAATCAACACAATCTCAACCTTTAATCGATGCAACACATCTACCTTGAGAGTTTTAGCACACAACTCCCTGAAAAATCTACCCATTTTAGCTATTGTCTGATACATTTCCTTTGGAACAATTCCTCTAAGCCCAGCTGCCAAGACACGCTGAAGTAGTATGTGGAAATCATGAGTCTTCAAACCAGAAATTTTCCCGTTAAAAATGTCAACACATCTACTTAGGTTTGCAGCGTAACCATCTGAAAATCTACAGTTGTACAAATAGGTACATAGCTTTAACTTTTTTTCCTTCCTAAGCGTCCAAGGTGCTAGGGGGCTTAGTGCAACTATTCTTATTCTAATCCAACCAATACTTATTCCTAATGTTCATGTTCTGCATATCAAGTCTAGCGCTAAGCGTATCCTTATTATTTCTGCCAATTTCAAGAAGGGTACCAAGGAAGTTGTCACATATGTTCTTCTCAATGTGCATCACATCGACATTGTGTGCTAACTTCAATTTTGGCCAATATGAAGATTATGTAAGCTAGCCTTCAGGTGCCAGATTGGTTCACCTTTCTCCGCCACGTGCTTTCTCTTATTTGATGGATTTTTTCCTGGTGTGTAATCCTTAACTGTTTCAACATTCTCCTTCACTTCTTCAGGTGTTAACTTTCTTGGTTCATCTCTAGTCTAATTTTCCCATTGAAAACTTTCTTTAGCCTATATATGTGATTCTTCGCAAGAAATCGACGATGGCCAATATATCAAATTTTGTTATGCAGAGACTCGTAGCAAGGATTCTCATCACAGTGAACACATGCATAAAAGCCTCCTGTGCTATGGTCAGACATGGTGACATACCCTGTCCAGAGAAACACAACTTGCAAAGGAAAAGTTTGTTTTGTGGATTCATCGAAAGTAATAACACCTTCCCACAGTTCCATCATATCTTTTATTAGTGGCTGCATAAAAACATTAAAATCTTTCGTTGGTGAGTACTTTCCTTGGATTACAAGTGACATCATGAAATTGGATTAATCCATGCACATCCATGGTGGAAAATTGTAGGGGATGACAAAAATAGGACACATGCTGTACGCATTACTGCAATTACCAAAAGGATTGAATCCATCTGTGGAAAAACCTAGCCCGATATTGCGACGTTCCTTTGCAAAATTAGGGAACTATGTTTCAAAGTGCTTCCATGCTTCACCATCATCCGGGTGTCTCGAAATACTTTTCTCAACGACCCTATTCTCCTTGTGCCACTTTGTCAGAGATGACATTTTCTGTGAAACAAAAAATCTTTTTAACCATGGGATTATTGGAAAGTATCGAATCACCTTGTGAGGAACCTTCCTCTTTGTTGTATTCTCTTTTCATCTAGATACCTGATGGTGCAGGTCTTGCACTCGTTCGGAGACCCCAATAGGAAGGTTTGATGAGCACAACAGCAAGTTTCCCTTAGGAAAGAAACCAAGGTTGAATCGACCAGTAGGAGAAAGAAGCAACTTCCGAAGGTTGATGCAGCTGAGGTGGCAGGTCGCACTACCGATTCAGCAGCAACGTGGAACCTACACAACACAATCAATTCACTTTGCCCCAACGAAGCAGTGAGGTTTTTAATCCCATCGGTTTTGCTGAACACATAGAGGTTAAACATATGGTGTGAAAAACAACATGAGAACAATATGAAAACAGTAGTAGCAGTGTGAAAACAGTGGAAGTAGTGGTTGTATTATCAGTATGCAAAAATGGACTGATGTCCACAGTTCACTAGAGGTGTCTCTCCATAAAAGATAGCTAACAAGTGTGGTGAACAAATTACAGATGGGTAATTGATAGATAATGAAACATGCATGACATGATGATTACTATGAGATTCATGCGGGCATTACAACAAGATACATAGACAGTCATCCAACTACATCTATGACTAATAATCCACCCTCCGAACAAACATTTGGTATTAAGTTGCAAACAAAAGATAATCGCAGTAAGCAAAGTGTGTAATGTAAACATCATTGTTTTCTCCCTAATGGCAACAACACATCCTCCATCCATCACGTTACGGTCACTCGAGCACAGATGCAAAGGAGGCATGAACCTACTATCGAGCATAAATACTCCCTCTTGGAGTCACTAGTATCTACTTGGCCAGAGCATCTACTAACAACGGAGAGCATGCAAGATCATAAATAACATACACATGAAGACAACATGATAGATTTATAATCAAGAGACATATCATTCAATAGTCATGAGATCCCAGTAAACACAACATGTAGCATTACAATAAGATGATCTCGATCATGTAGGGAAGCTCACGATATCTAAACATGAAGCATAAAAGGGAGAGAACAACCATCTAGCTACTGCTATGGACCCGTTCCAAGGATGAACTACTCACGCATCACTCCGGAGGCGGGCATGGTTGTGTAGAGCCCTCCGTTAATGATTTTCCCACCCGGCAGGGTGCCGGGGAGAACTCCAGAACCCTCCCGGTCTCGGGTTGACGATGACAGCGGCCTTGGGTGTTTTTCGTGCAAAAGTGGTATATTTTAGGGTTCACGCATCGAGGGGAATAAATAGGTGAAAGGGCGATTGAGGAGGGCGCCCGAGGAGCCCACACCACCTCCCGGCGCGGCTAGGGGGGCGCGCCGCCTCATGGTGTGGCCCCCCTCCGGGCCTCTTCTGGACTCCGTGGAACCTTCGGGAATTCTAAGACTCCCGGGCTTCGAATTTTCCAATTTCGAGAATATTTCCAGAACAACTTTTCTGAAACTAAAAACAACAGAAAATATGAAATGGCTCTGTAGCATTTTGTCAATAGGTTAGCCCTAGGAAATCAATAAAAATGACATACAATGTAAGGAAAACATGTAGCATATGGAATGAAAACAACATGGAACATCAGAAATTAAGGATACATTTATGACGTATCAACATCCCCAAGCTTAGTTCCTACTCGTCCTCGAGTAGGTAAACGATAAAACACATAATTTCTGAGGTGAGATGCTACCAACATAAAATTGATCATGTAAATTGTAAAAGCATAAGCATAGCCGAGATCACAGTACTTTCAACACAAGCATGATAGATATAATTCTAACAATAAAACATAGCAATCACTTTGCATCATGAGAAGTAACACAAATAAAAGATCATGAATAATAATGCACTCAAAAGTTATACGTTTGTTTCAATCATAGAGAAAACATAGAAAAGTGATATTTCGCTTGTCCCTAAGAGTGGGGCAAAACATAAATGCCAGGACACCTTCAAAGTTTAAGAGGAAGACTAGAACAAATAATTTGAGAGCAAATAGCAACACATCATGAATTAATTAATAATGTTTCTGGGACAAATGCACATTAAACTCAGAATGGCAACTATGATCTCTCAACTGTGCATAAAGTTAGAAAATGGAGACTCAATAGAAAAGTAAAATAAAGGCCCTTCGCAGAGGGAAGCAGGGATCACTCATGTACTAGAGCTTTTGATTTTGTTAAACAGAGGTATTGATTTTTTTTCAGAGAGGTGTATTCTTATGTCAACGAATGGTAAACAGAAAATACAGTACGTCACAAGCCAACTAGACTTCACAAGAGCGGCTCCCATAGAAGGACACATCTGGGTAGAAGGTCATCCCTCTTTCTATTTTGTTTACATAATTATGCTTTGACTGATAAATCAGGGGCAAAAATAGTGAAGAGAATTTATTGTATTAGTTTGGGACTGGGCACCCCGCTACCAGCTCTTCTATCAATTGGATAAGAGGATGAATCGACTAGTCCAGGGTGTGAAAGTCCAATCAACAAGTGAGATAAAGATTCTCTATTTACGTTCTCATGAGCTAAAATAAGAGCACAAAACAGAAGTAATTTTGAAAGTTTTAAAGGTAACACATGAGCAATTTACTTTGGAGTGGCGGTTAAATACCACATGTAGGTAGGTATGGTGGACACATTTGGCAAACTTTGGTTTTTGGGAGTTGGATGCACGAGTAGAGCTCACACTCAGTATAGGTGGAGGCTAGCAAACTGGGAGCGACAAATCAAGAGAGCAATAATGGCCATAATCATGCATATATAGCTTCAAAAACATCATTAATCAATACATAAGTGGTACTACAAGTTCAAAAAATAAATTATCATAGAGGCTATAAGTGACCAGTTTGTAGTCATAAACATGGTGTAAGCATGTGCCAAGTCAACAAAATAAAACGTTCAAAGGAGAACACCACAAATTTATGCTTCTGTATGACATGAACAACTCATGATTCTTTCAATGACACATTAAACACTCTCAGATATGTAGGGCCCGCCCTTCGAACCACTGTTCAAGGACACCCCCCGATATGCATACATTCACGATCCCAGGAATTCAGTCGTGAACAACATATCAAGCTGGTACACATATACAATATCCATTACACGGTTGCACAAACACATACAAGGACACATGGTCACATGACCAAGACTACACGGTTGTCACGCAGGACAACACACAAAACACACAACGGAAGACTAAACACACACAAATGCGGTAGAGCCCAAGGCACGCCTTAACCTACAGGCTGCTGACCCGGAGACGATCCTAGTTCGCAAAGCCATCAGCTCCGTACTCCTCTTCGTTGATCTTCTTCTGAGACTCCTTCTCAAAATCTGGCAAGTTGATACCAGGGACGAAACCAATATGAGTACATTTGAATGTACTCAGCAAGACATCCATCATGTAACTTACCAAATGCAACTATGCTTATGGTGTAATAGGTAGGCTATAGATATGGTTCACTATCAATGGTGTTCATATAGGATGACACCACAGTTGCAGTCAGGTTAATCTGTATCTTCATTGAAGAAGATACTTCAGAAGAAAATAATATAGTTTTTCTTTCTCTTGTAGATATCACATGTACAAGAGGTTTTGTAAAACTTTATTAACGAAAGTTTTCTCTTTGCAAAACTTCTTGGAATCAGTTTTCCATATGTTTGCTTGGAGAAAAAAGATTTTCTTTGCAAAACTTTTTGGTAAAACAACTTATGGCTTTTCATCATTGGTACCTCCATGGTACAAGATTTCTTCCTTTCCGAACTTCCCGAGTTCAACACCTTTTTGAAAACATTGACACAATGCTAGCTACATGGCCATTCAACTGTCCATATCCGAGGACGCAGCTTCTTCGAAAAAGTTGTACTCTGCAGAGGTGTACACATCCACCAGATACAGTACACCTGCCGTGAACAACCACGGACTATAACAACAGTATGTAGAACATCAGATAACTGATCCTAACCTTCCACTATGTTCAAGCTAGAACATGCCTATCTCTTCAGTCGAGTTTAACCTCCCCAGCACCATGTCGCGCATTGCCATGACAGGAGACTCAACCGATGCGACCGGAGGAGAACTTAATCCCACACTTTTTATGTCTCAACATTGGGAGTTTTGACGACATTCGGTTCGAGGGTACGACGTCCCTTATAGAAATTGAGATAGAACACACACTAACAAGGAAAAACTTCCAGCTAAGCCCCGTGCCCATGTTGGGGTAGGGTGGCAGTACGGTAAAGGTTGTCCAGCGAAGATTAGGTTATGTGTCATTTTTGAAAACACCATTTTTCCCAAAAATGACCACTTCCACATCCCTCCGGAGAATAAGGATCCGCCTTTTCTCCGGGTTTTCCATAAAACCTTTGTTTTGTAAAAACACGATTTTAAGGTGTCCACTTAGGGACTAATATTTGTGATGGTAATAAAATACCATATGGTGGCTTATGGGCTTGGTAACACCAAGTATCAACTACTGACATAGTAATATTTAGTAGTAGAATTCACTCAAAAATAGTTTTTGGAAACCAAAGTTTTTGTAAAACTTTTCAGAAGTAAAACATGCATGATAGATAAAGATAAGTGTATTATAACAGCAAGCATCAGGATGGCTTGCCTTAAATCTCTTAATGTCCCTGGCATTGAAGTAACTTGAACTTGACGCACAACTCCACAACTGCTTCTTCTTCTTCTTCGTTTTCTAGCGTCGTAAAAGAATAAAAGACACACACTCAGGTCTAAAAGAAAAACAACTAAGCTAAGCAAAACATACAGCAACAAATGTTCACTCACGAGTTCTCTCGAAACGATATCGCGAAAACTATCTCATATAGCTCTCACGGTCAAAAACTATCGTCTGACAACACGTATGGTTTAGAAAACCATACCCCACATCTTACATACCATATATGGAGTGGTGTACCACTCTCATAATAAGATATACAAGAAGCTAAAAATATAGCTTGTGGGTGCAAAAGGGTTAGGTTGCCAAGGTAAAACAAACAGACAGGACAATACCCATGGCAGTGAGTATTAGCAACACACAAGAAATTGTCACTCAAAAGGTTCATGATTTAAGTTGGATGCTTAGTTCACAAAATACTCCTAAGCACAACAACAACCCTAGCACAACATTTAACACAAGTACGATACTCATGCTAAGGTACACACTCAGACAATTTCCAAACAACAGGTAAACACACCACAGATGAATAGACTATTTATTCCATAAATCATGAAGATTTTAGCAAACAACCAGTAGCTAATAACCAATGAACCAAGTCATGAAAATAATCTAAAACACAATCTTCACTCAAGATAATATCCCTATTACACAAGCATAAAAATAGGACTGCACTAATAGCATACTAGTATGGAAAATCTACACAAGCATGCTATAAGGAGTACTTACAATCTACAACTATAGCACCTGCAACTAAATAATTCAAGGACTCATAACATAATTAATAACTTCCTAAACATGCTATAATAAACTCTTACGCTCATAAAATAAAAGATGACAATACTATAGCAAAAATCACCATTTTCTAGTGGTGACACTAGTTCAACACTAGAGAAGCAAACAATGCTACCATGATGCTTAAATCTAAACAAGAAAGTCATGATCATAAAAGTACCTAATAACAGTACACAAATCTTACACATGCTAGTAAGCACAAACATCAAAAATAGTTTCATGAAACAACTATTAAGCATGCATAAATTAATTCTAGCAATTTCTGTTTTCTTAAAACAATTACTAGCAAGCAAGCAAGGTATAACTCACACAACCAGTAGCTATGCACTTAAAGAAAAGTTATCTAAACCTTTTCAAAAATCCAAACACTCAATTTAAAATCATTCACAAACAATCTATCAATCACAAAGAATTTAGTTTATTTGCAAACAATTTAATTTAGCACTCAATAGTGAATCATTTCTTAACATGATACTCCTAAGGAATATTATGCTAACAAATGTATCACATCTAACATACTAGTATCTTCTGATAAGAAATAAACTTCTCACTTGCATAAGTGAAAACAAAACATTATATTTTCCATGGTGGAAAATAGCAATCAATCATATAATTAAACATGTTAATTTCTCACATGTGCATGGTTGGGAATTTTCATCCACAACCAAGATGCAATGGGACCAGTGGGTTATGGGCCCACTAATACCAAGGCACAAGAGGTACTAAGCCCCTGATTACTCATGACAAAAGTTAGTATACAAGATAAATACTACAAAGCTATTGATTCTAGTGAAAACAATACTAGTGCAAAAGAATAACAAAACCTACACATGCTTCACTATAAAAAGACATGCAAGCTAACAGAGGTATTAAATTCAAAGTAACAGTACCAAAATAGTACTGGACTCAAAGAAATCATAGCACAAAATCCACTAAAGCAAGCACACAAAGATCTAGCTCTCACAATAATTCCAAATAATAAAACTAGAAGGTAACAAATGCTATTTCATTTTTATTTGAGTTTCCAATCATGCACACACTTTCTAAGGTAGTTGTACTGTAAGAAAACAACCTAATAACAAGTCCTAACAACCTTATACCTGCTAGGAAGCAAGATTAACTCAACCACACAATTTATTTCAAACAAGAAGACATTCCAAAAAAAAACCAGAAAAGCTGTTGTTTCTAGATCTGTCTACCAAAAATAATCTAGAGCTCCAAAAATTAATCTAAGCTAGGATAAGATAGATCTAGTCAATATCAAACTCATCCAATTGGATTTTCTTCAAAAATCATTTTTAAACTCATTCTAAAAATCATAGAAAAGCCTACTGGTCCTTTATTAATCTGGATGGAATTTTCATTCTCTAACTCACCTTGATGTGAGATCAACTACATTGGATATATCTTTTCAATACCTATCCAGAACGTTTTAGTTTTTTCCATTTGGTTACATATTTTAAAAGTTATGGTCAAAACATTCTCATAGACAGTCTGTGGAAAAACAGTTCTTGTGCCCAAAATATTGGTCCAAAAGTAGATCTGCAATTTTTATATGGTTTAGATTTCCTTTGTTAAGGTCCATGAATTTTTCCAGATTTTATTTTGCTCATTTAGTATTTTATATACGTCCAAAGTGATTGCATCAGTTTCTGTCAAAAATTAAAAGACTAAAAGGAAACAGCACACGGGCCGGTTTCACTGCGGCGCGGCCCAGCTAGCGGGCTGAGTGGCCCAGCAGCGCTGCGCGCGCGCGAGCAGGGCGCGGGAACCAGCCGTTTGAAGGCGACCGTGGATCGCAGATCCAACAGCGCTGGGCTGTCTTCCTGTAAGGACCCCAGACCGGCAGTCTGAAACCCTACGTATGCATACATTCACGATCCCAGAAAGATCAGTCGTGAACAACATACACAGTTGGCACACAGAAATACATCATCCATTACACGAATACATAAAGGTATTACACAAATATCACATGATCAAGTTTAACGCAACTGCCACAAAGGGCACGCAACTTAACCAACACAACGGAAGACAATTAAAACACAACGTAGTTGAGCCCAAGTCACGCCTTAACCTACAGGCTGCTGACCCGGAGACGATCCTAGTTCGCAAAGCCGTCAGCTCCGTACTTCTCTTCATATATCTCCTTTGGAGGCTCCTTCTCAAAGTCTGGCAAGTAGATACCAGGGGCGAAACCATAATGAGTACATTTGAATGTACTCAGCAAGACATCCATCATATCACTTACCAAACATGCAAATATGCTTATATGGTGGAATAGGTAGGCTATAAATATGGTTCACTATCAATGGTGTTCATATATGATGACACCATAGTTGCAGTCAGGTTATTCTGTATCTTCGTTGAAGAAGATACTTCAGAAGAAAATAATATAGTTTTATTTCTCTTGTAGATATCACATGTACAAGAGGTTTTGTAAAACTTTGTTAAAGAATATTTTCTCTTTGCAAAACTTCTTGGAATCATTTTCCAGAATTCTTGCTTAGAGTAGAAAAGGTTTTTCTTTGCAAAACATTTTGTTTTGTATAACAGCATCTGTCTTTTCATCATCGACGATAGCTCCACGGTATAAGTTTCCATTTCCTTTCCGAACTTCACAAGTTCAACACTTCCCTTCCAAAATTCCTTTTCAAAAACTTCCTTTTTGAAAACATTGACACAATGCTAGCTACATGGCCATTCATCTGTCCATATCCGAGGACGCGGCTTCTTCGAAAAAGTTGTACTCTGCAGAGGTGTACACATCCACCAGATCCAGTACACCTCCCGTGAAACACCACAGACTGTAACAACAGTATGTAAACATCAGGTATCTGATCATAACCATCCACTATGTTCAAGCTAGAATATGCCTATCTCTCAGTTGAGTTTTACCACATCCCCGGCACCGAGCTAATCCCCGCCAAGCCAGGATGCCTCAACAGATGCGACCGGAGGGAAAATTAATCCCACACTTTATATGTCTCCGCGACATTCGGTTCGAGGGTACGACGTCCCTTATAGCGATTGAGATAGCACACACTAATAAGAACAAACTTCAAGTTAAGCCCCTTGCCCATGTTGGGGTAGGGTGGCAGTATGGTAAAGGTTGTCCGGCGAAGACTAGGTTATGTGTCATTTTTGAAAAACACCATTTTCTCAAAAATGACCACTTCCACATTCCTCCGGAGAACAAGGATCCGCCTTTTCTCCGGGTTTTTCCGTAAAGCCTTTGATTGTAGAATCAAAATTTTAGGGTGTCCACTTAGGGACTAGTATATTTGATGGTAATAAATACCATATGGTGGCTTATGGGCTTGGTATTACCAAGTTTAACTACTGGCATGATAGTAACCTATATAATAGTATAGTAGTAATTTCCACATCAAAAATAGTTTTGATAATCAAGTTTTGGTAAAACTTCAGAGGTAAAACATGCATGATAGATAATGATAAGTATTGTATCAGCAAGCATCAGGATGGCTTGCCTGGTATCTCCTTGTGTCCCTGGTTTTGGAGTGACTGGAACTTGAAACAGATCTTCACGACACTTCCTTCCTCTTCGTTTTCTAACGTCGTAAAAGTAATAAAGGACACACATTCAGAACCAATCAAGGCAAGCAACAATGCATAACCATACATACATCAAGGAAAACTAATAATAACAAATCACACAATTATTAATGGAGGCAAACAATCAAACAAACCTACCTGGCAGAAATGCCATTTAATAAGGCAACTCAAGGTTGGAGGAACTTATCTCACAACCTTAATATCATGGATTCAGTGGGTGTGCCACTCTCATACCAAGATATTAATAAACCCAAAATAAACTTAGTTTCACAAGGGTGAGACTACTAAAAGTATATAAAACATGCACAATGATAAGCATGGCAATGGGTCTATAAACCAAACCACAAAAAGAACAAGATAGCTATCCTACTGAGTCTAAACTCACATCAAGAATAAATAAGGCACATGATTTGCAAAAGTTACTTGTACAAATCAGTGGGCCTACACAAGTGTAACAAGGTAATAGACTCATCACAAAAACACACAATTCTCATAGTGAGAACAATAGAAACAAATGACTAAAAAGGAGGAATCCTATAGACATGCTTCTACTAAGGGTTTGCTATGCAAGCAAGCATAATAAGTAAAGTCCTAAAATGAAAACAAGGAACCATGTTATCATAATGGGAAATTAAAACATGTCCTCATGCAAGGATACACAATTATCTACCAAACACAAGTTGGCAGGAAAAATAATTCCATACAAAAACTGCTAAGGAAACTAGTACTACTCAAACATGAAGAATCAATGGATGCATTTCAATCAAGGAATTGAACTACAACCAGAGGGTCCATTTCATAAAAACAGGAGTGAAAAACATCTATACTTGCTATAACAAAAATATCTCATTTAGCAAAACAATGCATCAATTTGCAGGGCAACTCCTATATACTAGTGTTAATAAAAAGGGCATTACTAGAGGAATCAAACAACACTCCAAAGATGGATTTTTCCTATCAAGCCACACATGATTATAACCACTTACAAACATAAACAAACACATTTTCATTTAGCACTAAAAATCCCAAAGCAAAAATACTAGGCACTCATTAGTTATGAAACTATATAAAAGAAACACATCTAGTGTGGGGGAAATATGTTTCCACCAAAAATTCAATGACACCAGTGGGTGTTCCACTAGAATAACAAAGCATTAATAGGTCACAAAGCCTCTGGTCCACTTGTTAAAAATTAACAAAAAACTAAACTAGCATCTAGTGCAATAACCATACTAGTAGAAAATAATAGGGTGCTAAAATAAGCAAGGTAATGATACTCATGCTATTGTTTTCACACAAGTGAAAACTCTAGGGGTCAAGTACTCATAACAAAATAACCAAAATGGTACTGGTCCTATGAACACAACACAAAATTATATGGCTACACAACCACAATTTCTTATGTCAAAAATTCTACACATGAGAGAATTTTTCCATAACAATTTCATAGTGATGACTAAACTAATCATGCTTCTCAACCAAATCAAATGCAAGCTAGCAGAGGTGATACTAACAAAATATAAGTATCAACATGGTGCTGTATCTAATATCTCAACACAACAATCCAATTGCTTGCACACAAATTAATCAATCAAAAATTCTATGCAAGTAATAACTAGAGATAAAACATATGCTATAACCATAAATCATATTTCTTATCCACTCAAGTCCACACAATCTAACATGCTAAAATAGTTAAGTAACACTTATAAAACAAGTTCACACAACTTGTACATGCTAGAAAACAACATTGCAACACAAAAATATATTCACACAATTTAATTGTCTAAAATGCCAAAATGGCAGAATTATGCAAAACAAAGATCTGTCCACCAAAATTTCTATAATGATCTAAAAATTAAACCAAGCTAGGTTTGGATAGCCCTAAACATGTACAAGACCATCCAATTTAGTTTGCATCAAAATTCATTTTTAATTAATTTATAAAAATCACCAAAGTGCTCTCTGGTGTTTTACCAATTTGCATGCCATTTCAAAAATACAAGGAATTTGGAAGCAAGGTTAATTGATCCTGTTAGGAAATTTTAAGGGCTTTCCAATGCAATTGGCCTCACTTCATTCTGAGTTGCGAAATAAAAATGGTGCTCATTTTGGTATTTCTGGTACCTGTTTCCAAATCATTTTTCATTTCAAACATATCAATCCAAATGTAGATCTACAAGTTGGAGATGGTTTAGATTTAGTTTATGTACCACTGTGAATTTTGGTTTGGTCAAATAGATCGTTTAGATAGGTTTTTAAGCTCAAAAGCAAACATGCTACATTCTGTAAAAATAAAAAAAGGAAAAAGAACATAGACTGGGCCAGATCTGAAATGGGCCGGCCAGATCCAGCCCTACCGCGAGGGAAGCTAGCTGCACTCGCTGACCCGCGGGCCAGGACGCCACGGGGTCTGCCACGCAGGCACAGCGAGGGCCACCAGCAGGTTTGACCGTCCCCGCGCGGGTCAAGGCGCGCATGACGTCGGCACGACGTCAATGCGACGTCATCGCCGGCGGGAGACGTCCCCGGCGAGCTCGTACGGGCGAAAACGGACATCAATCGTCGATTCCAACCTACCTACGCGACGTGCTCGACGAGGGGAAGCCAAAGGACGCAGCCTCGCTTCCCGGGAGCGGCCGGAAAGCGGCGGCGACGGCAACGCGGCGGCGGCCGGACACGTCAACGGCGCGGGCACGGTTTAGAGCGAGAGGGAGAGGGGAAAAGGGCATGGGAGGTTCGCCTGCTCACCACCAACACGCGGGGGTGCTCGGAGAAGGAGGAGGAGGTCCGTGGCGGCAGCAATGGCTCGCCGGAGTCCGCCAGACCCGCAGCGAGGAGATGGATGGCGCGGCCACCTCGGGCCCTTCCGGCTCGATTCCTCCGGCAGGGAGTACCTACTTGACGAGGCGGAGACGATGGAAAGGACGGCAGCCGGCGGCGTGGTCGCATTAGGTCGAATCGCCGGCGAGCAATTTCCCTAGGGTTTCGGTTTGGGGATTCTTTGAGAGAGAGAGGAGCTACTCGAGTGGGGGGGGGAGAGAGAGAGGGCAATGAGCAGACAAGGCACATGGGGGGCCTCTTATCCTCCTTGATGCCTTCTAATCGAAGCAAATGCTAGGTGTTCTGTAACTACAGAGAGCTAGAGGTAGGAGATGACTTGGATTACTTTTAGGTCCCTGCAATTTTACAAATAGGTCCTTTCTTACTCTGTAAAATGTGATTTTCACCAAGCAAACAAAGTCAACATTTAATTTCCTTTTGCCCAAAATTCTTATTAGTTGAGATGTACAACATATGTGAAAATTGGCTCAATTAGATAAACTTTATAACTCAAAGTTGTTCAAATTTGAATTCTTACACAAATGGACATTGAATTTATTAGACTACTTAGGAGATTCCAAAAATGATAATTTTTGGCACACATTCCTTATTTGATGTGTTCCTTATGTGGTAGAAAATTCAAGTCATTTTGAGTTACTTCATAGAACAAACTTGTTCAAATTTCAAAAAGGTGCTGTCAAGAAAACAGGGTTTTTTGGCAACTTAAATTATTAAAAAACTTGTGCCCTTTTGGTTTTTATCCTTATTTATGCTATAGAGCATGTGGTATTTATTTCATGGCATTTGGAAAAAGTTTGTAGAACAAACTTGTTCAAAATCCCAATTGTTGCTGTGGAGAAAACCCATGTTTTCAGGACTTTAAAGAATTCAATTTTTGGTCTCCTCTTGTGTGTGTTCCTTATTTGATATAAGGAAGCAATGGTATGAATTTCAAATCATTTGAGGAAAGTTTCCAATAGTAACTTGTTTTAGTTTGCTATTTCTGGAAATATTGGAAATTTAATTTAATAAGGCATTTGGCTTTTCTTTAATAATGCTTTGCAAAAATATTTATATGACTTGTGATAGCAAGTCAATGCTCTCCAATACCTTTGTTTTTAAGCTTGCAAGGTTGGAAAAACATTTGATAAGATTTTGGTGAAGCATCTAAGAATGCCTCTTTTTCCTGATAATCTTTAGGGAAATTTATTAAGTGTTTCCTCTTTCTTAATTTAGGTCTTGGAATAATATTCAACATGTATGGGACTCATAAGATAGTTTTGGAAAACTCTTTGATCAATATTTACTTTAGAAAATATTGCCAAAGTCAATGGAACAATATGTTGAATATTTTTATCATTGGAACAATATGTTGAATATTTTTAGTTTACTGCTTTGCTATCCTTTTTAAGTTTGTTTAGTTGCACTTAAACAAACACAATCAAAGTTTAATTGTAAAGAAATTAGCAAAACAACTGTGTTAACAGGTATTCCAAAATTGGGATGTGACAGGTCTTCCCCCCTTAAAAAGAATCTCGTCCCCGAGATTCGCAAGCGAGGACTAAGGGAGGGCCAACAAACACAATGTTAGTGTTGGAGTGCAGGTGCTTCCCCCCTTTGACTTTCCTTGGGAGGCAGGGCACTTCCCTAAATTAGCAAATTCATTTAAAAAAAAATACACCAGTACTGTTTTAGGTCCAAAACTTTTGTTTCCTAGTTTGAACAAAAATTAAGGTTAGCGCAGAACTACCTGGAAATGTACCGTCAATTATTACATGAGTTCTTAGCTATATCCCACATATTACATACCACATATGGGGTGGTGTACCACTCTCATAACAAGGTATATAAGAAGCTCAAAATATAGCTTGTGGGTGCAAAGGTTAGGTTGCTAAGGTAAAATAAACAGACAGAATAATAGCCACGGCAGTGGGTGTTACTCCCCACAAGCAACTATCATTTAATGTGTTCATGATTTTAGTTGGATGTTTTAGTTTCATAAGCTACTCTTAAGCACAAACATAACACAAGTATAAACTCATGCTAAGGTAAAACATTTAAACAAAATCCAATAAGCAAGCAAACAACACCACAGATGAATAGACTATTTATTCACTAGGTTATTGTTTATTAGAGGTTTTGGAATCCATCAATCATGAACAATTAGCAAACAACCAGTAGCTAAAAACCAATGAATACAATCATAAAGATACTCTAAAACACCATATTCACACAAGATAAAACTCCTATTACAGAGGCATAAAGAGGTCTGCACAAATAACACACTAGTATGAAAAATCTACACCAGTATGCTATAAGAGATAATCATATACTATAAACATAGAACATGCAACTAAATAATTCATGGCATGATAACAGAAGTAATAACTTCCTAAACATGCTATATCAACACAAATACCCATAAAATAAAAAGAGGGTAATACTAGAGCAAAAATCACCATTTTCTAGTGGTGAAACTAGTTTCACTC
This sequence comes from Alopecurus myosuroides, assembly GCA_028641055.1. NCBI lineage: Eukaryota > Viridiplantae > Streptophyta > Magnoliopsida > Poales > Poaceae > Alopecurus > Alopecurus myosuroides. The sequence continues at coordinate 324,311,498 of CM054057.1, read as the reverse complement.
TAGAGAAACAAACCATGCTATCATGATGTTTAAACTTAAACAAGCAAGTCATGAATATAAAATGTACCTAATAACAGTACACAAAACTTACTCATGTTAGTAAGCACCAACATCAAAACAATTCCATGTTACAACTATTAACCATGCATAAATTTCTTCTAGCAATTTCTGTTTTTCTTAACCAATTACTAGCAAACAAGCAAGGTATAACTCACACAACCAGTAGCTATGCAATTAATGAAAATTTATCTCAACCTTTTCAAAAATCCATACACTCAATTTAAAATTATTCACAAACAATCTACCGATCAAGACGAATTTATTTTATTTGCGAACAATTTAATTTTAGCACACGATAGTGAAACATTTCTTAACATGATACCCCTAAGGAATATTATGCTAACAAAAGGATCACACCTAAACATATCAGTATTTACTAATAAGAAATAAACTTCTCACTTGCATAAGTGAAAAGAAACAGTTATATTTTCCATGGTGGAAAATAGAAATCAATCACATAGTGAAACATGCTATTTTCACACATGTGTATGGTTGGGGATTTTCATCCTCAAGCCAAAATGCAATGGGACCAGTGGACTATGGCCCACTAATACCAAGGAAAAATAGGTACTAAGACTCTAGTTACTCATGAAAAAATTTGCATACAAGATAAAAATATAAGGCTATTTAATCTAGTGAAGCAATACTAGTGCATATTCATAGCAATGCTTACATATGCTTTACTATTAAGAGACATGCAAGCTAATAAAGGTACAAGCATCAAAATAACAGTACCTAAATGGTACTGGACTCAAAGAAAACATAGCACAAAATTTACTAAGAAAGTATACACAGATCTGGTTCTCACAATACTTCCAATTAATAAACTAGAAGGTAACAAATGTTATTTCATTTTTTATTCGAGTTTCCAATCATGCACACACTTTCTAGGGTAGATTTATTGTAAGAAAACAACATAATAACAAGTCCTAACAACTCCATGTAAGTTAGGAAGCAAGATTGAATAAAACACAAATTTATTTCAATCAAAAGCACACAAAGAAACAAAAATAGGAAAACTGTTGTTTTCCAGATCTATCATAACCATTTCATCGTTCACTTAATTTCTAAACCCCGAATCTCATAGTACCTACAATGTCTACCAAGATTTGGTTTCCAAAGTAGATACACCTGGTATCCTATTGACTAGTAAACAAATAGGTCATCATCTTATTTTCTCATGACTTCTCCTTTTTACCAACTAGATTAAAAGGTGTCGTAAGTCACTTAATTCTTTGGTTTAGAAAGAGTTGTCAGTAGTTTGCATGCTTTGGTTAGGTGTCAACCTAAGATTAGGCAAAACATGTTAGTCTTGTTAGCTTTCTATTTAATCATGTTCGTCCGACAAGATACGACTAGCGTCATCATACGTCGAATATTGAATTGTGCTCTTTTGATTGGCTTTTTAGGGGGGTTGCGCATCATGGCATGTGAAGACTTCTTTTGCACCTTTCTCCAGAGGAGGGAGGTATATAACTTTTAAAAGGGTATCTCTTTAGTTTGGTCTTTTAAAAGGGGACATAAAAAAAATGTGCAACATTTAGCCAACAGGGCAAAAAGAGTCGGTTGCAAACAGACAAACATAGAGGTTTTGGTCAGTAGTGGTTGGTGCATTCACGCCTTTTCTTCTTTGAGGGTTTTTCGTTGTTGGAGCTTTATTGTTGGAGTGCATCACTGGTAGCAATGCTATCAGCTCATGTGGCTTGATGGTCCTCTATATAGGTCCAACGGTGCTTTCATGGATGATGGGGGAGATGTTGGTGGTTCACGACGGGTCGCATTATGAAGCGAAAACAAGTATAAGTCTAAGCAACAAATTCTTGTTTTTGAATACTATACAAACATTTTTGCTTGCAAAAATTTAACAAGAGGCGATTCAAAAACAAGAGCGGGGCAAGCACAAATCTGCAAATTTTGAGCACCCCACAGACATATAGAACCCTAGATGAAACAAATTCTACACCACACAATAGCACAAAGTCCTACGGACACACATAAGCAAGCCAAAACACACAAGAAAGGCTCCATGGGAGCTATGTCGGGGGATGATCCAAAAATCCTAGAAGTGGCTGAAGAACTATATCTACTTCTGACCATCATCACTGTAGAGCTATGAAATTATTTTGGTCTTCTCGGGACATCGGCAAGTATACAAGTTTTTGTATGAAAACAAGATAATAGAAGTAAAGTTTTGATAAACCTTTTTAACTGAGAGAGGTAATAATATGCAACAATCTGTTTTTGAAACCACAACTATTTTCTGGACAGAAAACTTCAAAGACGAGAGATGTTTCAAAAACAGAGCGGAGCAGTTGCAAACAAGTAAGAAATAAACTCTTAACCGAGAGACACCAACTCTGTAAGGCCCGCCCTTCGAACCACTGTTCAAGGACACCCTTGATATGCATTTAGAATCTTTTGAAAAGATCAGAAGGAGGGGAAAATATACTAAAATTCCCTTAGATAAAAATAATGTAGATAGTAAATAGGTTTTTACTCAAAAATACTTTCCTTTCCTCTCTGACGTCCATGCTAACTAAGGTCTCCTAAGGTCAGGATGGCTCTGATACCAACTCTGTAAGGACCCCAGACCAGCAGTCTGAAACCCTACGTATGCATACATTCACGATCCCAGAAAGATCAGTCGTGAACAACATACACAGTTGGCACACAGAAATACATCATCCATTACACGAATACATAAAGGTATTACACAAATATGACATGATCAAGTTTAACGCAACTGCCACAAAGGGCACGCAACTTAACCAACACAGCGGAAGACAATTAAAACACAACGTAGTTGAGCCCAAGTCACGCCTTAACCTACAGGCTGCTGACCCGGAGACGATCCTAGTTCTCAAAGCCGTCAGCTCCGTACTTCTCTTCATAGATCTCCTTCGGAGGCTCCTTCTCAAAGTCTGGCAAGTAGATACCAGGGGCGAAACCATAATGAGTACATTTGAATGTACTCAGCAAGACATCCATCATATCACTTACCAAACATGCAAATATGCTTATATGGTGGAATAGGTAGGCTATAAATATGGTTCACTATCAATGGTGTTCATATATGATGACACCATAGTTGCAGTCAGGTTATTCTGTATCTTCGTTGAAGAAGATACTTCAGAAGAAAATAATATAGTTTTATTTCTCTTGTAGATATCACATGTACAAGAGGTTTTGTAAAACTTTGTTAAAGAATATTTTCTCTTTGCAAAACTTCTTGGAATCATTTTCCAGAATTCTTGCTTAGAGTAGAAAAGGTTTTTTCTTTGCAAAACATTTTGTTTTGTATAACAGCATCTGGCTTTTCATCATCGACGATACCTCCACGGTATAAGTTTCCATTTCCTTTCCGAACTTCACAAGTTCAACACTTCCCTTCCAAAATTCCTTTTCAAAAACTTCCTTTTTGAAAACATTGACACAATGCTAGCTACATGGCCATTCAACTGTCCATATCCGAGGACGCGGCTTCTTCGAAAAAGTTGTACTCTGCAGAGGTGTACACATCCACCAGATCCAGTACACCTCCCGTGAAACACCACGGACTGTAACAACAGTATGTAAACATCAGGTATCTGATCATAACCATCCACTATGTTCAAGCTAGAATATGCCTATCTCTCAGTTGAGTTTTACCACATCCCCGGCACCGAGCTAATCCCCGCCAAGCCAGGATGCCTCAACAGATGCGACCGGAGGGAAAATTAATCCCACACTTTATATGTCTCCGCGACATTCGGTTCGAGGGTACGACGTCCCTTATAGCGATTGAGATAGCACACACTAATAAGAACAAACTTCAAGTTAAGCCCCTTGCCCATGTTGGGGTAGGGTGGCAGTACGGTAAAGGTTGTCCGGCGAAGACTAGGTTATGTGTCATTTTTGAAAAACACCATTTCCTCAAAAATGACCACTTCCACATTCCTCCGGAGAACAAGGATCCGCCTTTTCTCCGGGTTTTTCCGTAAAGCCTTTGTTTTGTAGAATCACAATTTTAGGGTGTCCACTTAGGGACTAGTATATTTGATGGTAATAAATACCATATGGTGGCTTATGGGCTTGGTATTACCAAGTTTAACTACTGGCATGATAGTAACCTATATAATAGTATAGTAGTAATTTCCACATCAAAAATAGTTTTGATAATCAAGTTTTGGTAAAACTTCAGAGGTAAAACATGCATGATAGATAATGATAAGTATTGTATCAGCAAGCATCAGGATGGCTTGCCTGGTATCTCCTTGTGTCCCTGGTTTTGGAGTGACTGGAACTTGAAACAGATCTTCACGACACTTCCTTCCTCTTCGTTTTCTAACGTCGTAAAAGGAATAAAGGACACACATTCAGAACCAATCAAGGCAAGCAACAATGCATAACCATACATACAGCAAGGAAAACTAATAATAACAAATCACACAATTATTAATGGAGGCAAACAATCAAACAAACCTACCTGGCAGAAATGCCATTTAATAAGGCAACTCAAGGTTGGAGGAACTTATCTCACAACCTTAATATCATGGATTCAGTGGGTGTGCCACTCTCATACCAAGATATTAATAAACCCAAAATAAACTTAGTTTCACAAGGGTGAGACTACTAAAAGTATATAAAACATGCACAATGATAAGCATGGCAATGGGTCTATAAACCAAACCACAAAAAGAACAAGATAGCTATCCTACTGAGTCTAAACTCACATCAAGAATAAATCAGGCACATGATTTGCAAAAGTTACTTGTACAAATCAGTGGGCCTACACAAGTGTAACAAGGTAATAGACTCATCACAAAAACACACAATTCTCATAGTGAGAACAATAGAAACAAATGACTAAAAAGGAGGAATCCTATAGACATGCTTCTACTAAGGGTTTGCTATGCAAGCAAGCATAATAAGTAAAGTCCTAAAATGAAAACAAGGAACCATGTTATCATAATGGGAAATGAAAACATGTCCTCATGCAAGGATACACAATTATCTACCAAACACAAGTTGGCAGGAAAAATAATTCCATACAAAAACTGCTAAGGAAACTAGTACTACTCAAACATGAAGAATCAATGGATGCATTTCAATCAAGGAATTGAACTCTAACCAGAGGGTCCATGTCATAAAAACAGGAGTGAAAAACATCTATACTTGCTATAACAAAAATATCTCATTTATCAAAACAATGCATCAATTTGCAGGGCAACTCCTATATACTAGTGGTAATAAAAAGGGCATTACTAGAGGAATAAAACAACACTCCAAAGATGGATTTTTCCTAGCAAGCCACACATGATTATAACCACTTACATACATAAGCAAACACATTTTCATTTAGCACTAAAAATCCCAAAGCAAAAATACTAGGCACTCATTAGTTATGAAACTATATAAAAGAAACACATCTAGTGTGGGGGAAATATGTTTCCACCAAAAATGCAATGACACCAGTGGGTGTTCCACTAGCATAACAAAGCATTAAGAGGTCACAAAGCCTCTGGTCCACTTGTTAAAAATTAACAAAAAACTAAACTAGCATCTAGTGCAATAACCATACTAGTAGAAAATAATAGGGTGCTAAAATAAGCAAGGTAATGATACTCATGCTATTGTTTTCACACAAGTGAAAAATCTAGGGGTCAAGTACTCATAACAAAATAACCAAAATTCTACTGGTCCTATGAACACAACACAAAATTATATGGCTACACAACCACAATTTCTTATGTCAAAAATTCTACACATGAGAGAATTTTTCCATAACAATTTCATAGTGATGACTAAACTAATCATGCTTCTCAACCAAATCAAATGCAATCTATCAGAGGTGATACTAACAAAATATAAGTATCAACATGGTGCTGTATCTAATATCTCAACACAACAATCCAATTGCTTGCACACAAATTAATCAATCAAAAATTCTATGCAAGTAATAACTAGAGATAAAACATATGCTATAACCATAAATCATATTTCTTCTCCACTCAAGTCCACACAATCTAACATGCTAAAATAGTTAAGTAACACTTATAAAACAAGTTCACACAACTTGTACATGCTAGAAAACAACATTGCAACACAAAAATATATTCACACAATTTAATTGTCTAAAATGCCAAAATGGCAGAATTATGCAAAACAAAGATCTGTCCACCAAAATTTCTATGATGCTCTAACAATTAAACCAAGCTAGGTTTGGATATCCCTAAACATGTAAAAGACCATCCAATTTAGTTTGCATCAAAATTCATCTTTAATTAATTTATAAAAATCACCAAAGTGCTCTCTGGTGTTTTACCAATTTGCATGCCATTTCAAAAATACAAGGAATTTGGAAGCAAGGTTAATTGCTCCTGTTAGGAAATTTGAAGGGCTTTCCAATGCAATTGGCCTCACTTCATTCTGAGTTGCGAAATAAAAATGGTGCTCATTTTGGTATTTCTGGTACCTGTTTCCAAATCATTTTTCATTTCAAACATATCCATCCAAATGTAGATCTACAAGTTGGAGATGGTTTAGATTTAGTTTATGTACCACTGTGAATTTTGGTTTGGTCAAATACATCGTTTAGATAGGTTTTTAAGCTCAAAAGCAAACATGCTACATTCTGTAAAAATAAAAAAAGGAAAAAGAACATAGACTGGGCCAGATCTGAAATGGGCCGGCCAGATCCAGCCCTACCGCGAGCGAAGCTAGCTGCACTCGCTGACCCGCGGGCCAGGACGCCACGGGGGCTGCCACGTAGGCACAGCGAGGGCCACCAGCAGGTTTGACCGTCCCCGCGCGGGTCAAGGCGCGCATGACGTCGGCACGACGTCAATGCGACGTCATCGCCGGCGGGAGACGTCCCCGGCGAGCTCGTACGGGCGAAAACGGACATCAATCGTCGATTCCAACCTACCTACGCGACGTGCTCGACGAGGGGAAGCCAAAGGACGCAGCCTCGCTTCCCGGGAGCGGCCGGAAAGCGGCGGCGACGGCAACGCGGCGGCGGCCGGACACGTCAACGGCGCGGGCACGGTTTAGAGCGAGAGGGAGAGGGGAAAAGGGCATGGGAGGTTCGCCTGCTCACCACCAACACGCGGGGGTGCTCGGAGAAGGAGGAGGAGGTCCGTGGCGGCGGCAATGGCTCGCCGGAGTCCGCCAGACCCGCAGCGAGGAGATGGATGGCGCGGCCACCTCGGGCCCTTCCGGCTCGATTCCTCCGGCAGGGAGTACCTACTCGACGAGGCGGAGACGATGGAAAGCACGGCAGCCGGCGGCGTGGTCGCATTAGGTCGAATCGCCGGCGAGCAATTTCCCTAGGGTTTCGGTTTGGGGATTCTTTGAGAGAGAGAGGAGCTACTCGAGTGGGGGGGGGAGAGAGGGCAATGAGCAGACAAGGCACATGGGGGGCCTCTTATCCTCCTTGATGCCTTCTAATCGAAGCAAATGCTAGGTGTTCTGTAACTACAGAGAGCTAGAGGTAGGAGATGACTTGGATTACTTTTAGGTCCCTGTAATTTTACAAATAGGTCCTTTCTTACTCTGTAAAATGTGATTTTCACCAAGCAAACAAAGTCAACATTTAATTTCCTTTTGCCCAAAATTCTTATTAGTTGAGATGTACAACATATGTGAAAATTGGCTCAATTAGATAAACTTTATAACTCAAAGTTGTTCAAATTTGAATTCTTACACAAATGGACATTGAATTTATTAGACTACTTAGGAGCTTCCAAAAATGATAAATTTTTTCACACATTCCTTATTTGATGTGTTACTTATGTGGTAGAAAATTCAAGTCATTTTGAGTTACTTCATAGAACAAACTTGTTCAAATTTCAAAAAGGTGCTGTCAAGAAAACAGGGTTTTTTGGCAACTTAAATTATTCCAAAACTTGTGTCCGTTTGGTTTTCATCCTTATTTATGCTATAGAGCATGTGGTATTTATTTCATGGTATTTGGAAAAAGTTTGTAGAACAAACTTGTTCAAAATCCCAATTGTTGCTGTGGAGAAAACCCATGTTTTCAGGACTTTAAAGAATTAAATTTTTGGTCTCCTCTTGTGTGTGTTCCTTATTTGATATAAGGAAGAAATGGTATGAATTTCAAATCATTTGAGGAAAGTTTCCAATAGTAACTTGTTTTAGTTTTCTGTTTCTGGAAATATTGGAAATTTAATTTAATAAGGCATTTGGCTTTTCTTTAATAATGCTTTGCAAAAATATTTATATGACTTGTGATAGCAAGTCAATGCTCTCCAATACCTTTGTTTTTAAGCTTGCAAGGTTGGAAAAACATTTGATAAGATTTTGGTGAAGCATCTAAGAATGCCTCTTTTTCCTGATAATCTTTTAGGGAAATTTATTAAGTGTTTCCTCTTTCTTAATTTAGGTCTTGGAATAATATTCAACATGTATGGGACTCATAAGATAGTTTTGGAAAACTCTTTGATCAATATTTACTTTAGAAAATATTGCCAAAGTCAATGGAACAATATGTTGAATATTTTTATCATTGGAACAATATGTTGAATATTTTTAGTTTACTGCTTTGCTATCCTTTTTAAGTTTGTTTAGTTGCACTTAAACAAACACAATCAAAGTTTAGTTGTCAAGAAATTAGCAAAACAACTGTGTTAACAGGTATTCCAAAATTGGGATGTGACACTTCCTCCTCCCGACTCTCCCTCTCACTAGCTCGAAACGGAAGAGAAAAACGCGGTCGGATAGCTCACCGTGGGGCTCAGGAAGGGACGGCGAGGGCACGGGGTGGTTGCTGGGTGGCAGGGGTGTTGAGGGGAGGTGACGGCGGCAACCGGCGTGGATCCACGCGGTGGAACACGGCAGACGTCTGTGGCGGTGCCCACGGACGGCGGCGACGTCTCCGACGGTTAGAGGGAGGGGGACCTTGTCTGGGGGGTTCAGGGGAACATGGGGAGTAGTCCTAGGGTAGCGGGAAGGGAGGAGGGTGCTTGGTTCGAGCATGGGCACTTCGGGGCCGTGGTGCTCTCCGGCGGTCAGAGCACGGCTCGGGCACACCCTAGGGGCTTGGGCAGGGGTCCAAAAAGGCTTGGGGAGCTAGGAGGGATGTGAGGGAGGTGCAGGGCGCAAGGAGATGGTCTCTGGACTTATATAGCTGAGGGAGTGAGGTTGAGGGCATTTTGGGGAGCTCGGGTGGATGCCATCCAATGGCATAGAGCAGCCCTAGGGTTTTTAGTCCTTTCCTAAGGTGAGCACAGGGTGCCCTAGGTCAAGCCACGAGTGGGCAAAGCTTAACCTGGCCCTAGAGAGCAAGTGGGGCAAGTGGGCAAGCCAAATAGGTCAACATACAAGTGTGCCCATACCTTTCCTAGTCAGCCTCTCTCTCTTCTCTTATCTTCAAGCCTAAGGCTTCTAGAAGCAGGGTCAAGGGCTCTGGTTCGAGTAGATACTATGGTCAACACACTAGGCTTGGTCATGCTTCCAAAAGATTAATGAAACATCAAGAAAACTAATGTGCAAAAGTGTATCCTTAACTGTTCACTGAAAAAATTCAGAAAATTCAGTCTTATGACTTAGAAATTTTCCAAGTGTTGAAAACAGATTAAAAGTTGCAAAAGTTGAGTTTATTTTCAAGGTTCAATTGTTTTCCAAAGTTTTTTTTCAAGGTATGGACTTGTTAACCATGTTATATACTTTCAGAAACAACATTTGAAAACAACTTTGAAACAATTTAAGGCCATGAAAACAATGTGGAAAAAGGTATACTTTATGTTTTTATCTGTTTCACAAAACTGCCTTTTTCTGCCTTAATTTTATACGACAAAAACAACAAGCAAAAGATAGTTTTTATTTATCCAAAAATAAAAGTGAGCTTATGGATTTTTAGTACATATATCAAGGATTGATTAAATGTCAAGAAATCATAACAATTTATAGCTTAGTGAAAACAAAGGTAGAAAACAGGTACTTGGCTTTATTTTCAGGAAATTTTTCCATAGATCACATTATATCACCCTCTTCTTGATCACATTATATCACCCTCTTCTCTTGACTCTTGAAAACTTCCTTCACACCATCAAAGTAATTCGCATTAGAGGGTTAGTGCAACGATAAAAATCCATGGGTTCTGCATGGGCACAAGTGCTATTATACTTTTAAACATTATATACATCCACTGATGTTTCATGAAGCAAAGAAATCCACTTGACATCGTAAAAGAGCAAATGCAAGAAAAATGGCAGAATCTGCCAAAACCAGAACAGTCTATAAAGACGAATTTTTTCGTGGCACTAACGTTACTGAAATAGAAAAACATAAAGAGCAGAAATTTTTAGGAATTAGCCGAGGAATAATCACAAAAAGTTTCAGGTCATTTTGATCTTTCTGGAATTTATACGATTGTTTATGGTGGACAGGAGAAATCTATTTCCTATGCAGAAATCCAAAACCAACTCTATCTTTCGCTAGAAAATTTACTTGGCACAATTAATACATGAAAATAAAGATACAAAGGAGTTTCTATAGAAGTATACAACCCCTTTACTAAAATAAAACAAACAAAAACAAAGCAAAAATAAAACCATGGGTTATCTCCCGAGAAGTGCTGTTCTTTAACGTCATTTATCTAGGCCTAGAAAAGTGGAATCAAGTGTTTTCAAGTGAAGAAGCTTCCAAATCAATAATTTTCTCCAAAACACCACTTGTAGCAATTGGTAATTTAGGTACCAATGAATATGATTCAACATGCAAGTCACTTTCAGTTTCACTTAAAGTTTTATTAATTTTAAGCATATTAGGGGATTTTGGTTTAGGCGCCTTGGGGACATATATAGATTTTTTTTCTCTTTTCCCATAGAAGGTTTCTCTCTCTTAAACTTGAGATAAGTATCTTAAAGTTTCCATAGCCTCCTCTAACTTACCAATCCTTATGTTTTGACCATTATGGATATTGCTAGCTTCTAAAATAGTAGTTCTCTTTTTGATACTTACTATTGATTCATTAACTTTGCTAGCATTGTCAAGGAAATTTGGAAAATTTCTCTCCATAGAGTTTAGCTTTTTAGTAACATTATCTAAAGTGATCTCAGTTTTAATAACCCTAGTAGGTGGTGTTCCAACTAAACTTTCAATTAAATTACAGGCTTCCGAAGCAGGAGTTTCCAGAAAATTACCACCTGTAAGAGTGTCTAGAACATAACTATACCAGCTTGTAATGCCAACATAAAAATTCCTAAGAAGGATTAAAGTTGAATATTTCTTAGTGCATCTATGATGAGCATCACTTATTCCATACCAAGCATCTTTCAAACTTTCTCCCCCTTGTTGTTTAAAAGAACGAACCTCAACTTCAGGAACACTCATTTTAGTAAGACTAAAAAAGGATAAAAACAACAACTAGAATAAGAACTAATTTTTTGTGTGTTTTTGATAAAGAGAAGCAAACAAGACAAAATAAAATAAAATAAACAAAACAATAACAAAGTAAAGAGATTGGAAGTGAGAGACTCCTCTTGCAGAAATTCCCTTCCTCCCCGGCAACAACGCTAGGAAAGTGCTTGATGGTGTAGGTCCTACACTCGTTGGGAGACCCCAAGAGGAAGGTTTGAAGAGCACAACAGAAAGTTTCCCTCAGAAAACAAACCAAGGTTGAATCGACCAGTAGGAGAAAGAAGAAACTTCTGAAGGTTTATGCAGCTGACGTGGCAGGGCGCACTACCGATTCAGCAGCAACGTGGAACCTACACAACACAATTAATTCACTTTGCCCCAACGAAGCAGTGAGGTTATCAATCTCACCGGTTTTGCTGAAAACAAAGAGGTTAAACATATGGTGTGGAAAACCGTTTGAGAAAATATGAAAAGAGCAGTAGCAGTGTGAAAACAGTGGAAGCAGTGGTTGTATTATCAGTATGAGAAAATGGACAGGGGTTCAAAGTTCACCAGAGGTGTCTCTCCATAAAAGATAGCTAACAAGTGTGGTGAAAAAATTACAGCTCGGCAATTGATAGATAATGAAACATGCATGACATGATGATTACTATGAGACTCGTGCGGGCATTACAACAAGATACATACACCGTCATCCAACTGCATCTATGACTAATAATCCACCCGACGAATATCATCCGAACAAACATTGGGTATTAAGTTGCAAGCAACAGATAATCGCTGTAAGCAAAGTGTGTAATGTAAAAAATGTAAACATCGTTGTTTTATCCCTAATGGCGACAACACATCCTCCATCCGTCACGTTTCTGTCACTCGAGCACAGAGACATAGGAGGCATGAACCCACTATCGAGCATCAATACTCCCTCTTGGAGTCACTTGTATCTACTTGGCCAGAGCATCTATCAACAATGGATAGCATGCAAGATCATAAATAACATACACATGAAGACAACATGATAAATTGATAATAAAGAGACATAGCATTCAATAATCATCGGATCCCAGCAAACACAACATGTAGCATTACAATAAGATGATCTCGATCATGTAGGGCAGCTCACGAGATCTAAACATGAAGCATAAAGGGGAGAGAACAACCATCTAGATACTACCATGGACCCGTAGTCCAAGGATGAACTACTCACGCATCACTCCGGAGGCGGGCATGGTGGTGTAGAGCCATCCGATGATGATTTTCCCTCCTGACAGGGTGCTGGGGAGAACTCCAGAACCCTCCCGATCTCAGGTTGACGATGACGACGACCTCAGGTGTTTTTCGTGGAAAGTGGTATATTTTTAGGGTTCACGCATCGAGAGGAATAAATAGGAGAAAGGGCGATGGCGGTGGGCGCTCGAGGGGCCCACACCACCTCCCCGGCGCGGCCAGGGGGGCGCGCCGCCTCATGGTGTGGCCCCCCTCCGGGCCTCTTCGGGACTCCGTGGAACCTTCGGGAATTCTAAGACTTCCGGGCTTCGAATTTTCCAATTCCGAGAATATTTCCAGAACAACTTTTCTGAAACTAAAAACAGGAGAAAACAGGAACTGGCTCTATGGCATCTTGTCAATAGGTTAGTCCCAGGAAATCGATAAAAATGACATAAAGTGTAAGGAAAACATGTAGCATATTGCATGAAAACAACATGGAACATCAGATATTAAGGATACGTTTAGTTCGTATCAATACCCCCACACACATGACAATGTGTCTTCTTACTGTGTTCTCCCCAGAAAAGAGCACATTCAAACTTGCAGACATGAATGGTCTCATAACGAAGACCAACTTCTGAGAGACTACTCTTAGCATCGTTGTAAGATGTGCAGCTTTTAAGAACTTCAGGAACTGATTGAAACATTTATTTGTCATAGCATTGTATGACTTGTTATGTAGCATATTGATAATGAATGACAACCTTAACATAGTGTTGTAATCCTCGTGAAGCTCTCGCTTCGCTTCTAATAAGAGCTTTGAAAAAATGTTAGGTTCGTCAGGACCTTTATCCCCTGTATTTTGTAGATCTTCTAACATAGCAGAAATATCATATTCATTTTCATCCACACCTTCTTCTTTGTTGTAACTTTGATAAGAAACATGATTGTGATACGCATCATTACTATATGTTTCTCCATGATAAATACCCCTTATATAGTTTACCGACATACCATTTTGGTTCAGGTGAGCATCAATAACTAAATCATCATGGCAAACCAAATTAAGACAGTCTCTATAAGGGCACAACATTGGTCAGTTGTCTGTGGAATTACCTCTCGCAAACTCCATGAACTCAGTAACACCATTCATATATTCAGGCATGAATTTTGTTTCATCAAGGATCCAACTTCGATTCATTGCCTACAAAATTTATCAGATTCGAAAACAAAATCATTTCAATTGGATAGAACAACACAAGGCCTAAATAGGAAACCGGAACTCACCGCTGCCAAAATATTTCTCCGTCGTGCACCAAAGAAGTCTTTCCCTATGGCATAGTGCTGATCTCGTTGCCGGAATCACGATCACCACGAGGGAACCCATACCGCACCCCCTGTGTCGCGGCCCTAACCGATCTGTTCCCTAGAGCAAATATAATGCTTTCTTAATCAATGAGACAACGATAATAAGATATGCAAATATGTTTAGTTAATAGAATTTATATAAGTATGACATATAGGTTACGTATACAATGTACTACATTGTCACATTCGCAACCCAATGGTAATGATTGACGTTTTGTAGATCTGGTCATGGATTCAAAACCGGACACACCTAAATCAATGACGGTATAGATGCACCACGACATTATTCCGTCAGTCCAGTTATGCCTGACAATTGAACCTACTATTGCATGACAAATATATTAAGCGTCGTGCATTAACACCAATAGGTGACGAAAAAAACTATTGAGTTGTCGTGGTGGTATCACGGCAGATGCCATGGGATGGCTAAAGTTGGGGCCGATGGACGCTGGAGGTGCTCGGGGAGGGATCACATGGCGAGTAGCCGCGTGTGGTAAGTCACAATCACTGCAAACAACAAGATCTTACCCAGGTTCAGGGCCCTCGTGTGGAGGTAACACCCCTACTCCTGCCTCTCTCTTTATATGGTGTTTACCGAGTAGCCACAGTACAGTTCAGGCCTTCAGCCGAGTAGCCACTCTTCTCTCTAGTTCTATCGGTGAGTAGTGAAGCAACACAGAGTGTCGACCCTCGCACAGGAGGAGGCAGGGCACCTTATATACTGGTGCCCACATGGATAGAATAATACTAAAAAGTACAGCTCGATGGAACAGGAGCACTGCAGAACCACGCACGCCTCCGGGTTCCCGCTGACGCGTGCACCGTAAGTCGTCGCGCCGTTCGGAGATGGGACCTGTCCACCCTTGTCAGCGAGATAGGGTAGGCCCATAGCCCTGTCCTGTCCTCTCTGTCAGTGACAGGACTAGACAGGCGCCTACCGCACTGTAGCCACGCCGGAGCGCGGATAATCACGCGCTCCGTAACTTGAACCGCACGCCGTACGGACACAGGATACGCGGGATCCTTTGTCAGAACGGCTCCATTGACTTCTGGCCCGAGTAGGAAACCACTCCCTCTACTTGGACCAACTCCTCTACTCGGAGGAACATAACTTCCTTGATTCTTCCTTCTGGCCATTGGTGGGTACAACCGGATAGCTGCCTACCGGGTAGCAAGTACCGGGTGCCAGCTTACTTAGTAAAATAGCTCCTTGACCTTGCCTTTAGCACTGGCCTTACCCCTACTCGGGGGTAACCCCCCGACATTAGTCTCCAAAGATGGTAGAGTCCTTCGAACTTGTTCACTGGGCCCTGCCAGCTTAAAAACAAATCTTGTCTCCGTACTGCAAAAAGCCGAGTAGCCTCTCCGTGCAGCCCTTAACTCTTTCTTGAATCTCTTCTCCTCTGAGTAGCAACACCCTCCTTTGGTGATGCCGAGTAGAATGACTTAGCGAAATCTCGAAACACAATCCCGCTCCAACGGTGCGAATCCGCCTCTGCGTGTCGCTACGTGGCACGTGTCACACCCCCGTACCCCCGACGCCTCGGTGCCTGGGACACTGCAGGCCACGCGCCAATAACTGCACCTCGGGCCCACTAGCCTGTAAAGTCACTTCAACCACAGTAAATCGCCCACGATCTCGACGTGGGATTAACTGCGCCCGTTACACGCGCAAGAAGTGCTGTGTGCGTTTCTAACCGGCGCGCAGCCCACGCCGCACGATCTCACTGCACGATCAATCCGCGAATATTCCGCTGGTAACGGCAACTCGAGGGAAGAGATAAATACCCCCTCGATGCCTTCTTCTTCTCTTTCCTGCTCATTCTCATCTCTTGCCCCTTCGTCTCTCCGCCGCCGCCGAGCGCTCCGCCACCGCAACCGCTTGCCACGCCGTTGCTCCACGCGCCGCCGGAGAGACACGTAGAGAGATGCCAGAGCCTTCAAACTCCGATTCGCATCTCCCACTAGCGCCTTCGCCTCCAATCTCCACCTCGCATCTCTGTCGTGGTGGCTGCCCACGGAGACGACGACGCCGCCGCCCGCGCCGGCTGGGAAGGCTCCGAGGTCACCGCGGACGATTGCCAATGGCTCGTGAACACGCGCCGCGTGCCTCCCGGCGTGACTTGCCGCCATCCAGGTACGGAAATCGTACCCAAGCCTGAGAAGGACGAGTATGTGGTCTTTCTTGCGCACTTCAAGTGTGGCTTCGGCCTTCTGGTTTCTGATTTCTTCGCCAAATTTCTCAACCATTTTGGCCTTCAGCCACACCATCTTCCACCCAATTCCCTCATCATGCTCTCCACCCATGCCGTGGTGTGTGAGGCTTTCCTTGGCGTGTACCCAACAATCCACACATGGGAACGCTATTTGTTTTTCCGCAAACAAAGCATCCCCAATCCGGGTAAAACAGATAGCGCCCGCGCCATGACCCAGACGGGATGCGCGATGATGCTGCAGCGAATCACTGGTAGCCATCCCCGAGCCAAGGGACTGGAATCTGTGCGCAAGTGGCAGCGCAACTTCCTCTACGTGAAGAACATAGCCACCAAAGTCGGGAAGCCGATCCAGGACCGGATAGGCCTTCCCAAGTTCAAGAACGCCCTGCCAACTCAGCAGAATTGGGGCTACCACCCGAGGAACACCATCGAGGACGTCATCCAGGTCGAGCGACGCCTGGCCGAGTTGCGCGAGGAGGGGCTACTCCATGATGATCCAATCGCCTGCTGGATCTCGCGCCGGGTACTCCCACTTGAACGCCGCTCGCACAAGATGTGCTACATGGGGGGACCCCGTGACTGCATAAGGACCACGACTTTCGAGCTCAGCAAGTCGGAGGTGGCTCTCTGGGCCAGGTCCATCATGCACACCACACTGAAGGACAATTGGCTTTATGGCTTCGAGCCGTACAGCCGCACCAAGCGCATCGAACAGGTTAGTAACCTGTGCTTTACTTCTGCACTTTGATACCGAGTAGATGGCTTCTCAGCTTTGTATGCTTAGTGTTTGCATGCTGCACCAAGTACAACATCATAAGTAACTTGTTGGCTTTTTATGCTTTGTGTTTGCATGCCATGCCGAATAGAAAACCTTGGCCGAATATGCTTTGTGTTCGCATGCCATTCCGAGTAGGACATCACAGAATACTCCTTTGGCTTTATATGCTTTATGTTTGCATGCCTTGTCGAGTAGAACATCATAAAACACCCCTTTGGCTTTATATGCTTTATGTTTGCATGCCATTCCGAGCAGAAATACTTAGCCCAATATGCTTTGTGTTTGCATGTTACTCCGAGTAGGATCTCATAGCCTAGAACTTAGCTCACTGCGCCATCTGTTTGCCTTTCCAGCACATCGATCGCCAGGCAGAAGAAGATGAGGAGGTCTTCGAGGGCAACTGACACGATGACCGAGAAGAGGACGACGAGAAGGCCTACGACACCCAAGACACTCTCTGCATCCCGCATGCCACTCAGCCTGGTAAGCACCGAGTTGATGCGTCTATCCGGGATTGGTCCGAGGATGACGAAGGTGACAAATTCACCTTTCTGATCTCGAGTAGCACGCTCTGATTTCCTTTTCTGTTTCTGAATCCCTCTTCTGTTCTCTGCAGAGGATGTCGAGCATGAGGAGGACGAGGAGCCCACGGACGTCCAGCCTCTCTCTGTGGCCGCTCCCACAACCCGGAAGAGAGCGGGCAGCGGTGCCCAAGAACCTGCTGCCAAGAAGACGAAGAAGACGGGTGGCAAGAAGCTCACCACCAACAGAAGGCAACCCCCCACCCGCAAAGGGTGAGTTGTTCCATCCAAACACCAACTCGCTACTTCCTCTCGCTGTTCTGCTCTCTGTCTCTTTCTAAACTCTTTCTTTCTTCTCATCCAGCGATCCTCTGGATGCTGACGTGGCCACGGCCCCCACTCGTACCAAGAGAAAACCTGCCATGGACCTTGAGAAGCTCATCGAGCTCTCCGAGGATGAAGACGATCCAGCACCGCGGGCTATGGCGCGTGCGCCTTCTCCGATGAAACTGGAAGAAGAAGACACCAGCGCCGAGAACACGGGCGCTGGTGACCAAGACGATCAGAACACTGAGCAGCAGACCTACGCGTACCAGAGTGCACAGGATGCTGCTCAAAACGAGACACCTCCCTCTCCCCCAGCTACCTCAGCTGGGGAGAATGCTGAACAAGGACCCGAGAACCAGGACCGTGCCGCCCTTGAGCAGCCGGTTGACAACACCGAGCAGCAGGAAGAACAAGCTGCAGCTCACGATGACCCCGCGGCCAGGCCGCGGGTAGAAGAAGTGATAGTGACAACACCCGATCCCGCTGCCGAGCAGCGGGCTGAGAAGACCGTGGTGGAGCCTGCGCTCCAGAGCCAAGCGCAGCCAGATGCTTCGCAGGGTAGCCGGCCCCTTGTGCCGCCTACCCAGCAGGCTACTCCACCAACCGCATTGAGCCCTCCCCCAAAACAGAAGACAACCAAGACCGCATCTCAGCTGATGCCTCCTCCCGTTGCACGCCAAGTGCCTCCGCCCGCTTCTCGGGCGGACACCGGCAAGAAGACCGCCAAGCCCGAAGCTGCAACCATTCAGAAGAATCCACCGCGCAAGGTTGTG
Source organism: Alopecurus myosuroides (assembly GCA_028641055.1). Taxonomy (NCBI): domain Eukaryota; kingdom Viridiplantae; phylum Streptophyta; class Magnoliopsida; order Poales; family Poaceae; genus Alopecurus; species Alopecurus myosuroides. The sequence goes on along the minus strand of CM054057.1, from coordinate 324,292,885 downwards.
CAGTTAGGAGATCTGATGCCACCACCCAAGGCACCAACGAGCACACAACTCACCACCGGCACTGCTGGTGGATCCTCTGGCCCAGGCGAAGGGTCAAGTGCTGAAGGTGCTTCTCGGGCACAAGGCAGCTGGCCATCATACCTGCTGTCTGTGTCCAAGCAACACAGTATCTCCCTATCCAAAGGCGAGAAACGGATTTCCGCCTTGAAGGAAGGCTAGGCCAAGGCAGTGGACGCCAAGCTCAAAGCCAAGAAACCCATTGAGTTCCACTCGCGCGAAGCCGGTGAGGACGACATCCAGTCAGAAGGGCTAACCGCGGTCCTGGACCGGGTAGGATTCGTGGACAAGGTCTGGGAGAGCGACGCTCTCGGCATCGAGAAGTGGAACGGCAACACCTTGGGCGTTGTTGACCACTACCGCATCGACTGGAACAAGGCCGACATCGGTGCTACTCCAATGACCGTCGCCTCCGACACCTGCACGCTAGCCGGGAAGCTGTTCTGCCTCCGCAAAGCCGCCGAGGACGTGGAACAGACATATGCCGTAAGTTTTTTCTTGCTTTCCTTGCTTTTCCGAGTTGCAGTTTTTCTTTTCTTCTTCTCTTCTTTTCCCCTTAGCTATTCCCAGTCCCCGAGATTCGGGCCGAGTAGACGGGTACTCAACTGAGTTGCCGTCTTCTCGGGCCAAATCTTCTAAAAACTTTCTAACTCCTTTTCTTCTTTTCCTCAGAACAGCCTCCTGAAACGGACCAATATATTCCGCCGGCTGCTTTGGAACCACAGCATAGCCAAGAACCGCATCGCGGCTCTTGAAGCCGAACGCAAAGATGATGCCGCGTTGGAGCAGGCGGCGCTCGACCGCGCTCTCCAACTCTCTGAGATCGAAGGTAAGCTTTTAGCTATTCGGTTTGTGCGTTTTGTGTTTACGCCCGCGTTTGCTTTTTGCTATAACTCTGTTTACTGTGCAGGCAAATTCAAAGAACTGCAGGAGCAGCATGAGCATTGCCACGTCTTCTCTTCCTCTGCCGAGAGCAAAATCAAGCATCTGGAAGGTGAGTTGCCAGCTACTCTGCCTTTTCATCGTCCTTTACTTGTTTACTCTGCTAACCCTGTTGTTCTCTCTGCAGAAGAATACAAGAAATTCCGGGAGGAGCATCTCCACTGCTTGATGCCTGCCGAGGTGCAGCAGCAGCTGGCCACCCGAGATGCAGTGCTCAAGAAGGAGCGTGACGCCGAGCGCGCCGAGTTCGAAGAGATGCAAGTGAAGTTGAAATCAGCTCTTGAGGATGCCCTGGAGACCAGGACAACAGCCAAAGCCAAAGAGAAGGCGCTCGAGACGGAGATCGCGGTGCTGAAGGATCACAACTCGCAACTCATGCTCCAGCTCGCCAGCGCACGCCAGGTTGAGGACCGGCATATTGCTGACGAGGAGGCTTGGAAGATTAAGCTGGACGCGCTGCTGGTGGATCTCAAAAGTAAGTCTCCTCTTCTCTCCATCTGGCTATTTCTTTTCTCCGCTACCTGGCTTGCTTTTCCTCTCATTCTTTCTTCTTGGTTTCATCTCTTTTCTCTGCCTTTCTTCCCAATTCTTACTGGTTTCTCTTCCAGATATCTTCCCTAGTCTCCGCGCCGCCAGCACTCCTGCCCTTGAAAAAGCACAGCAACTCCGAGCCGCATCCGGGATGCCCGTCGACACCAAGTCTAGCGTCAACGACAACCTTCTGAACATCAAGACCCAGCTTCGCCAACTCAGGGGCTTGGGCACCACCATGGTGTCTACTGCCTACAAAATCCATGACCTGTTCTGGCCGGATGAATCCGCGCCCAACAGCTTAATCGACATCACCGGGAAGCTAGATGGCGTGAAGGCCGAGTTGAAGAAGTGGCGCGGCTCTGCAGCTCGGGCCGGAGCGGACCAACTAGTTCACTTTATCACAAGCTGGTACGAGAACCTCGACCTCGACAGGATCCTCGAGATGCGCGAAGATTCCAAGTGGAGCAAGGATCCCGACTGTGTTGCCCGCCGGAAGAGGGTAGCCTACGAGATAGCCTCCTACGCGGCCACCGCCACCTTCATCGAGGGCCTCCCCGAGCCATATACTGAAGCTAAGGACGAGGATGACGATGAGGACACTGAGTCGGACGACCTGAGCTTCTTCGAAGAGGGTGCCGCGAAAGGAGCTGCCGAGAAGGGAAAGGGGAAGGCCAAGGTTGACGCCGACATCGAGCAGCCGCAAACCAACGCTGAGGAGCCCACCATCACCACCGAGATGGTGATCCAGCAAGCGGCCCCCGAGTTGGGCGCAACCAGCAGCAACTTCCAGGCTGCGGCATCGACCTCGGCCACGGATCCTATTTCCGTCGCTACGGCAACCTCAGAGCCAGCCGCAAACGCCAACACTGAAGCGGATGCCGAGAGCGCCGACGCCGAGAAGACTGACGCGGACAACACTGCCACGGACGACACTGCTGCTGCCTGAAAAACTTATCTTAACTTTTTGTCAGATCCCCGGGATGCCGGGTGCACATGTATCAAACTATTAAGTCTTCGTTGCTACTCAGTTGTATTCTCAGTTGAAGTTTTTAGCAACATTGGCTCAATGTCGGGTTGCGTTATTATGCAAGTCCCCGAGTTGCATTTTTTATCCGCTCTTCCTTTTTATCTCAGCTCTTACCTGCAACTTGTTGCTTTGTTGGTAGTCGAGTCACAAGAGTTCAAAGTTGGAGTTTCAAATACTTAGCCACTTAGCAAATTCATAGTAACCCTGCCCACCACTTAGCCGAAAAGAAAAAACAGTAAAAAACATTCTATTCGGTTGCCACACGCTTCCTTTCCTTTGCAATTTTTCATGTGTTCATTGACTCTTTGGCTTGTTCTCTGGCTTGCCATGAAGCCGGGTTGCGGACAGCAGCAGAGTCGCAGAGTGTCCGGTGTTTTTAAACACACTACTTGGTATGCTTTTGAAATTCTAAGTGGCTCAACCGAATAGACAAAGCGAAACAGAGTAAACACAAGGAACAATTTGGACGAGGGCAGTCCCCGAGTTCAATTTCAGATTGCCGAATAGGAGTTTTAACTCGGATAAGAAGATACATACACATTTTTCTCATGAGTGAAAACGTCTAAGTAGAGCTACCTTCCAAGGGCGCTTGGATTCCTCTCCAGCCCTATCCGGCTTGTTCTTCTGGGATGGTTGTGCGTCGATCAGATAGTAGGGATCATTGTGCAAGGCTTTGCTCACAATGAAAGGCCCTTCCCACGGAGGGGAAAGCTTGTGCATCCCGGCTGTGCGCTGCATGAGCCTAAGCACCATGTCTCCTTCTCGGAAAACCCTTGGGTTCACTTTTCGGCTATGATAACGCCTCAAGTTTTGCTGGTAAACAGCTGAACGTGACAGAGTTAGCTCTCTTGCTTCTTCTAGCAGGTCAACGTCATTTTCTCGAGCTTCTCTAGCCTCTGCCTCCGTGTAGAGCGTTACACGGGGCGAGTCATGCTCTAGGTCAGTGGGCAACACGGCCTCAGCTCCATAAACGAGGAAGAATGGTGTGTAGCCGGTTGACCGGTTAGGGGTAGTCCTTAGACTCCACAACACCGCTGGCAACTCGTCTAGCCAACACCCAGGTGTTTTCAGTAGCGGCTCAATCAGCCTTGGCTTTATGCCTGATAGCACCATGCCATTTGCTCTTTCCACTTGCCCATTGGAGGCGGGATGCACAACAGATGCAACATCTAGCCGAATATGCTTATCTCTGCAGAACCTCGCAAACATACCCTCAGCAAAGTTTGTGCCATTATCCGTGATAATGCTGTGCGGGTAGCCGTATCTCAGGATCACATCCTTCAGGAAACTCACAGCTATGGCTCCATCACACTTCCGAATAGGCTTCACCTCGATCCACTTGGTGAACTTGTCAACCATGACCAAGATGCGAGTCATGTTGCCTCTAGCCGGCTTGAAAGGACCCACCATATCCAAGCACCAAACTGCAAATGGCCAAGTAATGGGAATGGTCTTCAACTCGGAAGCTGGCATATGAATCTTACTTGCGAATCTTTGGCAATCATTGCACTTTCTCACAATTTCTTCAGCTTGCTTCAAAGCAGTGAGACAAAAGAAGCCATGCCGAAAAGACTTGTTGACCAGAGACCGAGAAGAGGCGTGATGTCCGCATTCTCCTTGGTGTACCTCCACCAAAATTTCTTCTCCCTCTTCTGGCTCTACACAGCGCTGCAGCACGCCAGTAGGACTTCTTCTATGCAGCACATCTCTGAAGATTATATAGCCCTTGGATCATCTCTGAATTTTCCTCGAGGTAACCTCATCACTCGGCAAGGTGTCGTCCTTTAGAAAGGATAATATGGGCAAAGCCCAACTCGGCGTCCCCCGGATGGGAAACACTGGTTCGTCCACTTCCATTGGATCAGCCACCACTTCCTCTTCTTCTAAGTTGGGGACGAGTCCCCGAGACCTTGTGCACGCGGCAAGAACCCCCTCAATGAATGTGACAGTCCCCGAGTTAGGAGGGGCAGTCCCCGAGTAAGAAGGGACAGTCCCCGGGTTGCAGGCGCCAGTCCCCGGGATGGAGACGGCAGTCCCCGGGTTCTCTTTTGCAACCTCCCAGTCAATCTCCATGGGAACATCTTCCTCACCAGGCAGAGAAGGAACGAATATAGACTCCGAGTTGGGGGATGGCTTGATAGATGGCTTTCTCAAATGCTCCAAGGCAACCCCAGCCGGGATGTATTGCCAAGAAGACCCCAACTTGGACAGCTCATCGGCTGCCTCATTCTCTGCTCGGTGGATGTGCTTGAACTCGCACCCTTCAAGGAAACCAGTCATGGTTTGCACCAAAAACCGATATGAAGCCATGTTGGCATCCAGAGAATCCCAAGTGCCTGAAACTTGCTGCACAACCAGATCCGAGTCGCCATAGCATACGATGCGCTGCACGCCAACCTCCTTGGCTACTTTCAAGCCGTGTACCACGGCCTCGTACTCTGCTACATTGTTGGATGCCTTGAAATAAATTTGCAGCACGTACTTGAGTTGATCTCGCTTGGGCGACATGAGCACCATGCCAGCACCCAAGCCTTCCTTCATCTTGGAGCCATCAAAATGCATCTTCCAGTAGTTGGCTACCGGAGTAGGAGGCTCGTACTGCACCTCAGCCCAATCCACCAGAAAATCTGCCAGGATCTGTGACTTGATGGCTTCTCTTCTCGCATACGCAGGAGCGTACGCGGCCAGCTCAATCGCCCACTTGGCTACTCTGCCACTTGCCTCCTTGTTGCCCATGATGTCCGAGATGGAAGCAGAACTCACCACAGTGATGGGATGCTCTTGGAAATAGTGCTTCAACTTCTTGGCGCCCAGGTACACGCCGTAAGTCATCTTCTGGTAGTGTGGGTAGTTTTGCTTGGAGCTGGACAGCACCTCACTGAGATAGTATACTGGCCGCTGCACAGTCTTGCCTTCCTCTTCTCTCTCCACCACAATCACAACACTGACCACTCGGTTGGTCGCAGCAATGTATAGCAGCATTGGCTCTTTGGGTAGCGGACTAGCCAAGATGGGAGCACTACCCAGCATGGCTTTCAGCTCCTTGAATGCCACATCAGCTTGCGATGTCCAGACGAACTTATCGCTCTTCTTCATCAACTGATATAGAGGCAAGGCCTTCTCGCCCATTCTGCCCAGGAAGCGGCTCAGAGAAGCCAAGCAACAAGTGAATTTTTGCACATCCTTCAGGGATCTCGGCAAAGACATGCTCTCTATAGCTTTTATCTTTGAAGGATTGGCCTCAATGCCCCGAGTGGATACCAAGAAGCCGAGTAGCTTGCCAGCCGGGACGCCAAAGGTGCATTTAGTCGGATTCAACTTCATCTTGTACTTGCGCAAGTTGGAAAATGTTTCCTCAATGTCACTAAGCAGAATATGTGTGTTTATTCGTTTTGATGACAATGCCATCTACGTACACCTGCACATTTTTGCCAATTTGATCATGCAGGCATTTCTGTATGCATCTCTGATAGGTAGCCCCAGCATTCCGCAACCCAAAGCACATGACACGATAGCAATAAGCCCCGTACGGGGTAATAAAGGCAGTCTTTATTTGATCAGCAGGCTTGAGAGCTATCTGATGGAAACCAGAGTAGGCATCTATGAAAGACAAAAGCTCACAACCAGCAGTGGAATCAATCACCTGATCTATGCGAGGTAGCGGAAAGGGATCTTTGGGGCAGGCCTTGTTCAGGTCGGTGTAGTCCACGCACATGCGCCATGCGGTATCCGCCTTGGGGTCCTCCTTCTTCTTCTCAACCATAACCGGGTTGGCTAGCAAGTCCGGATGCAAAACCTCCATGATAAAGTTGCTTATCAGCAACTTGGTGATCTGATCACCGATAGCCTTCCTCCTCTCATCACCGAAGCGGCGCATCGCCTGCTTCACTGGCTTGGCATCATGCCGCACATGTAGCGAGTGCTCAACCAACTCCCTCGGGACACCCGGCAAATCCTCATTGAACCAGGCAAATACGTCCCGATTCTCACGGAGGAAGTGGATGAGCTCGCTTTCCTATTTCTCTCCCAACCCGGCGCCAATGATGGCAACACGGTCTGGGAACTCAGGATCAACCTGGACCTTCTTTGTCTCCTGGGACGCAGTCCCGTACTGGGAACTCGGCATGCCAGGCGCACCACCCTACGCTGCTTGCGCCATAGCCACCACCTCGTACATCTTCTTCTTCTCGGCAGCAATGACCATGGATTCCGCCAGCTGGGAACGAGCAGAGGCACACTCCATGGACTTCTTGTAGTCACATGAGATGGTGATCACTCCATTGGGACCAGGGATCTTCATCTTCAAGTATGCAGCATGGGTTGAAGCCATGAACTTGCTGAGAGCAGGCCTTCCGAGTAGGGCATGGTATGGGCTCTGGTGGTCAACCACCTCGAACGCCAAGCTCTCAGTGCGGCAGTTCTCCCTGGTGCCGAATAGGACGTCTATCCAGACGCGGCCGATTGGAGAGCAAGACACTCCCGGCACAATGCCATGGAAAGTGGTCCTGCTGGGTAGCAGCATGTTCTCGGCCATCCCGAGCTTCTCGAGTGTGTCTCTGTACACAATGTTGATGCTGCTGCCGTTGTCGATCAGGACCTTGCTGAACCTGACATTCTTCTGAGCACCCAAGAAGGTGGGATCCACCACCAAAGGATAGCTACCCGGGTTGGGCATCACCTTAGGATGATCAGCTCTGGACCATGTGATCTCTTGGTTGCACCAGTGCAGGTAGTGGGGCACAGCAGGAATCACATCATTGACCTCCATTGCACGCCTGTGCAGAGACTGCTTGTCGGAGGGCTCAGAGGTGAAGATCATGTAGCTCTCGTGGTGTTCCTGGTACTGGTTGCGGTCTCCACCGCCATTGTTGCCGTTGTTGTTGTTACCTTGGTTGTTGTTGTTGTTGTTGTTGTTGTTGTTGTTGTTGTTGTTGTTGTTGTTGTTGTTGTTGTTGTTGTTGTTGTTGTTGTTGTTGTTGTTGTTGTTGTTGTTGTTGTTGTTGTTGTTGTTGTTGTTGTTGTTGTTGTTGTTCCTGTTGTTGTTGCGGGTGTAGAAGTTGCGGTTGCGATTGTTGTTGTTGTTGCGGTAGCGGTCGTTGTTGAAGTTGCGGTTGGCTCCTAAAGCCACCTGGTTCACATTCTCTCTTCTCGGGAAAGCTGCTGGCCGGGGAGCAGGTGCTCGAGCTGGCTGCACATTGGCATTCGCAGCTGGCAGAGGAGGAGGAGGAGGCAGGCCCTCATTCTTGATCTGTTCCCACCAGCTGCACTACCGAGTAGTGTGGTTGGCTGGCCTGGCTGGATGCCGAGTGTGGAAGATGCATGGCCCATCCCTCATGCTTCCAAAGACAAAGTTCGGAGCTGGATCCGGGTTGCCGCTACCCTGCTGGGGAGCATTGTACGGCTTCTTGATGCCTTGGCCCTGATTCTGGTTCTGCCCGTACTGGGCTCCAGCAGTTTTTTGCCTTTGGCTACTCCCAGCAGCCGTAGTCACAACATTCACCTCCTCGGGGTCATACCGAGCATCAATCCGGTCACCTCTGCGCTTGTTGCGGAAATCATTGCGCTTGCTGCTGTTGTAGTTCCTTCTCGGCTCGGGAGAGTCCATCAGAGGCTGAGTTGGGTCGCCGAGTGCACACATGTCCGCGATCTTGATGGTCTCAGCAAGAGTACTCGGCATCTCGCGCTGCAGCTTCTGCCACAACATGCTGCCATGCCTGCAACCCTGCGCAAACCAAGTGATGGCCTGGGCCTCATTCACACCTTCACAGGTGTTCCTCAAGGTGCTCCACCAAGTAAGATACTCGCGGTCGGTCTCATCTTCCCGCTGCTTGCAAGCGGACAACTGCTGCGGCCTATTCGGCCTCTTGTAGGTGCTGGTGAAGTTGCTGATCAAGGCCTCCGAGAAGTCCAACAAGCAATTGATGCTGTCCTTGGGCAGGTTGTTGAGCCACATCCGAGCTGGACACTCAAGCATTTGCGGAACATACCGCGCGCACGGCCCATCTCCGGTTGCCGCCTGCAATGTGCACGGCAGTGACATAGTCACTCAACCAGTCCTCTGGCTTGGTGCTGCCATTGTAGCACTTGGTCCCCCTGGCCAACTGGAAGTGGTTCACGGACGGCTCGTTCATAATGCGAGGGCCGAAGCACTCTGGGCCAGGCGGCCCCTTGTTCTCGAGTTGCGCGGACAGATTGATCCGGTCCAGCTTGAACCTTGCATCACTGGGCTCCAACATGCGCTCACCCAGGCGATCAGCAACATTCCTTGGGTCAGCATAGCCGGCTAGCCCCATCGCCGAGTAGCCATCATCATACCTGTTCTCCTGCACAACAGCGGGTTGCACCACAGGGTTGGCTGCTGGCGCAGCCGCACGCGGCTGTGCTGCAGCAGGCTGCTGCGTCCTCTGCCGAGTAGGCTGAGCAGCAGGACGCCGAAAAGGCCCCGCGTTGTCTCCGTCGTTGCCCTTGCTGTGAGCTTTATGGGCTTGATAGCATGCTCCTGCAGTAGTGTGTTTTTGACCGGACTCTCGCGGCACAACGCGCTGTTTCGCGGCGAGAGCCGGGTCGTACACCTGCATCTGCCTGCTCTTCCCAGAGCGCACACTCTGGTCCCTCTCACGGCTGGGATGCGGCGATGAGGCCTGATCCGTAGATCTGACCGCATGCGAGTGCATAACCTGAGAAGCACCGGCACCCGGATTGGCTTTCCGGAACTCCTCATTCTGCCTAGCAGCTTCTAGCACTAACTCGTTGAGCCTCTCCTGCTGCCTAGCGCGCGCGTCGCCGACAAGGTTTGGCAACTCAGCAGCTACAGCCTCTGCAGCTCTAATTGTTTTGGCGGGGGTGCTATATCTGGGCCTGGTGGTGGTGTTTGCAGTGGCAGACTGGCTAGGAGCCTCACCAACTGTCGCCATCTCGGCGCCTAAGTTGCGACGCGTGGCGGCTAGCTTGCTAGACTTCCTAACAACAGGAGTAAAGCCATGGGCCTTGTTGTACACGTTCTGGTCTAGGCTAAGTTCGAGCCTAACCTTCTCCAACTCGAGGTGCTCAGCGAGCAGCTCGTGACGCTGCCGGTCGAGCTGCGCCCTCATGGTCAGGAGCTCGAGCTCGGTGGGAGGCGGCATGCCCATCCGCACGGCGGATGCCGGTATCGTCGGTGTAGTTGAGAGAGGGATGTTGGAGTCCTTCTCGTAGGGCTTGTGAACCCTCTGGCCAACACTCGGGCCAGCGAGATCCTCGATGACCCCCGCAGCAGCAGCCGCGCCCTTCCCGGCATCGGTGGCCGGGCCGGTCATCATCACCTCCACGCTGTCCGCGGGGCAGCCCATCGGCCTTCCGCGGGCAGCGAGCACAGTAGGAGGATCTTCCGCGACCAGCACCTCCTCTGGAAACTCGCGGACGACGGCGGTGGCAACGTAGATGAGGTGCGAGCCGAAGGAGAGCACCGAGCCGCCTGCCGGAATGGCCCCCCAACTGAAATCTCCAGCGTTGTCGGTGACGAAGTCGAAGGAGCCGAATATGTGGACAAGGCCACAGACCACACGCTCCCCAGTAGCAGAAACGAGTCCCGTCCGAACATGGACTCCAGCCAGCGCCTCTGTCTGCCCCACGGTGGGCGCCAACTGTCGTGGTGGTATCACGGCAGATGCCATGGGATGGCTAAAGTTGGGGCCGATGGACGCTGGAGGTGCTCGGGGAGGGATCACACGGCGAGTAGCCGCGTGTGGTAAGTCACAATCACTGCAAACAACAAGATCTTACCCAGGTTCAGGGCCCTCGTGTGGAGGTAACACCCCTACTCCTGCCTCTCTCTTTATATGGTGTTTACCGAGTAGCCACAGTACAGTTCATGCCTTCAACCGAGTAGCCACTCTTCTCTCTAGTTCTATTGGTGAGTAGTGAAGCAACGCAGAGTGTCGACCCTCGCACAGGAGGAGGCAGGGCACCTTATATACTGGTGCCCACCCGGATAGAATAATACTAAAAAGTACAGCTCTATGGAACAGGAGCACTGCAGAACCACGCACGCCTCCGGGTTCCCGCTGACGCGTGGACCGTAAGTCGTCGCGCCGTTTGGAGATGGGACCTGTCCACCCTTGTCAGTGAGATAGGGTAGGCCCCTAGACCTGTCCCGTCCCCTCTGTCAGTGATAGGACTAGACAGGCGCCTACCGCACTGTAGCCACGCCGGAGCGCGGATAATCACGCGCTCCGTAAGTTGAACCGCACGCCGTACGGACGCAGGATACGCGGGATCCTTTGTCAGAACGGCTCCATTGACTTCTGGCCCGAGTAGGAAACCAGTCCCTCTACTTGGACCAACTCCTCTACTCGGAGGAACATAACTTCCTTGATTCTTCCTTCTGGCCATTGGTGGGTACGACCGGATAGCTGCCTACCGGGTAGCAAGTACCAGGTAGCCAGCTTACTTAGTAAAATAGCTCCTTGACCTTGCCTTTAGAACTGGCCTTACCTCTACTCGGGGGTAACCCCCCGACATGAGTGGTGTATTAAGGACTTTGCATGACGGTTTATAGTTTGTCAACAGAAAAGACGTGGCTAAAAGTCCAAAAGTTGTAGTGTATTTAGTCATCGGAGGAACCAGAGGAAGAAATGTAATGTTCAACTTCTGTCAAGGGAGGGGGGGGGGGGAGGGGGGATAATCTGGCCTCCTATGGGGCAGATAATCCGTCCCACGGGTTGGGGGATATTTGCCCCTGCAAAAAAATCTGAATCGGATTCCAAACCTAGGTCTAACAACAGATCGGGCCAAGAAGTACCAAAGGTAATGTAGGTATAATGCAATGTAGTGTATCGGCAACATCTACCCCAAATAAAAATTAATAACCCCACAAGAAAAAGGCAAAGAGTGAAGAACACCCTAGAGAGAAAAACAGTGGAGTTACCCTCTTCTATGGAGGACCCGCGTGGGGAAGATGATTCCCGGGAGAAGGAAGGGATGGATCCGGAGAGCACCCTGGAAAGTCCGGTGGTCGGATCTCCTCCGGGGAGGATGGGATGACAGCATGGAGCAGTAGGGAGGAGAGGTCCGGGGGTGGAAGGGAAGTTCTGATCTAGAACTCCCCACCCTGGCCTCTTCTAGTTAAAAAACGAAGACTGCTTGGGCAGGATTATCCGGTCCCCGAGGGTGGTGGTGGGGGGGGGGGAGATAATCCGGCCTGCTGTGCCACTTCCTCAAAGGTAAACAATAGGACCCTTGTGTGTATATGATAGAGATGATTTTGAAGGGAATATGCCCGAGAGGCTATAATAAAGTGTTTATTATGTTATTCCTTATTTATGATAGATGTCTATTTCTCATTCTAGCATTGTATTAACCGGAAACGTTGATACATGTGTGATTAATAAACAAACCGACGTTCCTAGTGAAGCCTCTTTTTTAACTTGCTCGTTGATTAACAAATGATCAAGGTTTCCTGATCATAGACATTGTATGTAGTTAATAACGAGATCATATCATTAGGAGAATAAAATGATGAACTTAGATCCTAATTAAGTATAACAATACGATCAAGTCATTTAGTTTTGTTTTTATGTCTTACATTCGGAGTAACATTGTTCCTTAGACCATGAGATCATGTTAATCACTAATACCGAAAGAATACTTTGATAACATCAAACGTCACACCATAACAGGGTGACTATAAAGGTGGCATTAGGTATTCGGAAAGTGTTAGTTGAAGCTCATGGATCAAGAATGGGATTTTTCCATCCAATATGACGGAGAGATATACTCAGGGCCCTCTCGGTGATATTGCATTGACACCGCTTGCAAGCACGTGATATGATCAGAAGGATGTTATATCACGGGAACGAGAAAAGAGTACTTGTCGGATAACGAGATCAAACAAGGTATGGTGGATACCGATGATCGGATCTCGGGCAAGTAAAATATCGTGAGAAAAAAGGGAAATCCTTACGACGTTTAAAGGTTCACACGATCACGAGAGTCATCGTTGAATATAAAGGAGTCATCACGGATCTCAAGATCCCGCCGTTGATTATTGATCGGAGAGGAGTCTCGATCATGTATATATTATTCGCGAACCGTAGGGTGACACACTTAAGGTTTGATGAAGCGTTAGAGAGGATACGGAATACCGAAGAATATTTTGGGCAGCTCCGAAAAATTGTTTCGGGGGAAAATTGAAATAGTTCAAGGGGTTTTTCATCGAATGGTTGTTAATAGAATTAACAAATGATTCGAGGTGCTGCATGAAAATGTTTGTTAATGGAATTAACAAATATAAATAAAGAAGTAAAAATGTTTTATTTATTAAAGAAAAACCTTTGGATTTTCTAAGTGGAAAATTAAGGGAGTATGAGTGGGTGTGAGTGGGGCTTCCACTCACATGAAGAGAGGAAGGGGTGGGGGCACCCATGGCTGGCCGCACCCCCTTGGGCTGCCTCCCCCTCCTCTATAAAAGGAGGGTGAGAGCTCCTTCTTCTCCACACACTTGCCCACTCCCTTTTCTCTCCACCCGCTGCTCCATTCCATGGTCTCCGACTTGGCGAAGACCTGATCGTGGGATTCTTCACCACCACCACGCCGTCGTGCTGTTGGAGTTCTGCGGGGATCCTCTACTTCCTCTACCCGCTGGATTGAGGGAACGGAAGTCTTCATCGAGCTGAACGTGTGACAGATTACGGAGTGACCGCCGAATTGCGGTGCACTTCTTCTCGCTCGGGATCGGCGTGAACAACTACGCCAACAACGAGATTTTATCTCGTACCACTTTGAGTCTTCGAGGATATGTTATCTCAAGACTCTCTTTCTCCCCGTTGCCTTTCATATCATAGATTAGATCTTGGCCATTCGGGTTTATCGCGCGTAGGATTTTTTTTGTTTTCTATGCAACGTACCCTTCAGTGGTATCAGAGCCGGATCTATGCGTAGATAAATTGTACGGGTAGAACACATAGGAGTATGTGGGCGTTGATGATCATGTTTTTGCCTGTTTGAGTATTTTATGATCTTAGTGGCATAGTAGGATGAAGCTGCCCTAGACTAAGTTTACGTGTACCTATGTACGCGAGAATTGTCTCACTTGTGACTAAGGAGGTGTCCGTTTCTCCTACTATAGTTAAGATCTAATCTACAAAGGGTTGCTAAAAATATGTTTTATCAACGTTGTGGTTCTTGTACGTAGGTATGAACGGTTCTATCCTCGTAAGCCCAAAGCCACGTAAAATATGCAAAAATAAATTAGAGGCGTCTAACTTGTTTTTGCAGGACATGTGATGTGATCTGGTCAATGTTACAAACGTTATGTATGAGATGATATATTTTGTAAATTATTGACATACCGGATGGAGCCATATGGTTGTCTTATTTTATGGCCTGCGTGCTGTATATCATATGCATGTGATATGTTGTAATGGACACTCATGATGGAGGTGCCACGGACCTTGGTGCCACGCCGGTGGAATGATGGAGATCATACCATGATGCACAAGATGGAGATGAAGTTCAAGAAGGATCATATCATATCACATTATCCATGCATGTGATGTTTATCCTTTTATGCATCTTATTTTGCTTAGATCGCGACGGTAGCATTATAAGATGATCCCTCTCACTTAATATCAAGATAATAATGTGTTCTTCCTTAAGTATGCACCATTAAGAAAGTTCGTCGTTTCGAGACACCACGTGATGATCGGGTGTGATAGACTCAACGTTCGAATACAACGGGTGTTTTCAAGTCTAGCGTGTACAAACATGGCCTTGAAACACACGCAATACTACGGTTCTACTTAGCGAGCCTAGCATTTACAAACATGGTCTCGGAACACGTAACCGAAAGGTAAAGCATGAGTCATATGGATGATATGATGAACATGTTGATGTTCGCCTTTGCAACTACACCGTCTCACGTGATGATCGGTTTCGGTGTAGTGAATTTGGTTCGTGTAATCACTAAAGACGACTAAGAGGGATGTTGTTTTTGAGTGGGAGTTCATGGGATAATTTTAGAATTAACTTGAACTTAATTTATCATAAACATAGTCTAAATAGTCTTTGCAAATATGTTGTAGATCATGGCACCACCTACCTTCAATTTCAATATGTTCATGGAGAGAGAGAAATTACCGAACAATGGGAGCAACTTTACCAACTGGGCACTTAACCTGAGGATTCTCCTCACCGCTTGCAATAAGATCTATGTGCTTGATGCACCTCTAGGTGACCAGCCCGCTGATGAGGCTTCTGATGAAGATAAAAATGTTTATCTGACTCAACAAGAAGACCACAGCATAGTTCACTGTGGCATCCTCTATGGATTAGAGCCAGAGCTACGAAAACGTTTCGAGAACAGCACTGCGTATGCCACAATGGGAGAATTGAAAATGATTTTCGATACCCATGCCGCAGTTGAGAGTTATGACGCTTCAGAAAAGTTCTTTAGCTGCATGATGGAAGAGAACAACTCCGTTAGTGAGCACATACTCAAGATGTCTGCGTACGCTGATAAGCTCATAGCCTTGGGAATAACGATTCCCAATGAGCTAGGGATACATCGTGTTCTCCAATCTCTGCCACCTAGTTACAAGAACTTTGTGATGAACTATAATATGCAAGGCATGAAGAAGTCTCTTCCTGAGCTTCTCTCGATGCTTAAAACTGCTGAAGTGGAGATCAAGAAAGAACATCAAGTGTTGATGATCAATAAGATCACTAGTTTCAATAAAGGCAAGAAAGGCAAGCCAAGGGTTAACTTCAAGAAGGGTGGCAAATCTATTGCTACTCCTGAGAAGAAAACCAAGTATGGCCCTAAGCCTGAGACTCAGTGCTATTATTGCAAGGGTACTGGCCACTGGAAGCACAATTGCCCCAAATATCTGGCAGATAAGAAGGCCGACAAAGTGAACAAAGGTATATATATGATATACTTGTTATTGATGTGTACCTTACTAGTACTCGCAGTAGCACCTGGGTATTTGATACTGGTTCGGTTGCGAAACAGGAGCTGCAGAATAAGCGACCACTAGCAAAGGATGAGGTGACGATGCGCGTCGTCCATGGATCAAGAGTTGATATGATCGCCGTCGGGACACTGCCTCTACGTCTACCATCGGGATTAGTTATAAACCTCAATAATTGTTATTTGGTGCCTGCATTAAGCATGAATATCGTTTCTGGATCTTGCTTAATGCAGAATGGTTATTCCTTTAAGTCTGAGAATAATGGTTGTTCGATTTATATGAATAATATCTTTTATGGTCATGCACCTGAGAAGAATGGTTTATTTCTTTTGAATCTTGATAGTATTGATACACATATTCATGCAGCGAATAGCCGCGTGAGGAATGAATCAAGCACTGCAAACAACAAGATCTACCCAGGTTCAGGGCCCTCGTGTGGAGGTAAAACCCCTACTCCTGCCTTTCTCTCTTTATATGTGTGTTCTACCGAGTAGCCACAGTACAATTTGGCCTACAGCCGAGTAGCCACTCTTCTCTCTACGTGAAAATCTAACTAGTGAGGCGACCTAGTGAATCCAACCTCTCACAGGAGGGGGCAGGGCACCTTATATACTGGTGCCCAGCCGAATACATCCAAGAAGAAAAGTACAGCCGGGTGTCGACATAGTGTGCACACTGCACACTTCCAGCTTCTCGCTGACAGCTTCGGCTTCCTAGTTTGTCTTGTGCACAAAGTCGTTGTGCAAAACCAAGTCCATGACCTGTTATCACTGTCACGGCCACAGGGTAGGCCCCCTGACCTGCACCGTCCTGCTGACACCCTGGCGCGGATAAGCACGCGCTCTGCAGATGAACAGTGCGCCAGTACGGACCCAGGATACGCGGGATCCTGTGTCAGAATGGCTCCTTTGACTTCTGGCCCGAGTAGGAACTCACTCCCTTTACTCGGACCACTTCCTCTACTCGGAGGAAGGTAGCTCCCTTGATTCTTCCTTCTGGCCATTAGCAGGTGTGGCCGGATAGCAGTCGACCGGGTAGCGGGTACCGAATACCCAGCTACTCAGCCAAAACTCTCCTTTGATCTTGCCTTTAGCACTTGCTTTGCCCCTACTCGGGGGTAACCCCCCGACATTAGTCCCCGAAGCTGGTAGAGTCCTGCGAACTTGTTCATTGGGCTCTTCCAGCTTAATAACAAACCTTGTCCTTGATCCGCAAGATGCCGAGTTGCACCTCCGAATAGCTTTCAATTCTTGCTTGAATTTCTTCTTCTTCGAGTAGCAACATCACTCTTCTCTGACGGCGAGTAAAAAGTCTTAGCGAATTTTCGAACAGAATCTCCCCGTGCCAGAGCAAATCCATCTCTCCGCATCGCTGCTGGGCACGTGTCATGCCCCCGTACCCCCGACGCCTCGGTACCTGGGATGTGACGGGCCACGCGCCCATCACTGCGACCAGGGCCCACCGGCCCGTCAGGTCACTTCAACTGCACTTATTAGCCCACGATCTCGACGTGGGATTCACTGCGCCGGTTACGCGCGCAATATGCGCTGTGTGCGTTTCTAACCGGTTCGCTTCCCACGCTGCACAATCTCAGTGCACGATCGATCCCACTAACTCCGTTGGTAACGGCAACCCGAGGGGAGAGATAAATACCCCCTCGGTACCTCCTCCTTCTCTTTCCTGCTCACTTTCTTCTTCCGCCCCTTCGTCTCTCCGCCGCCACTGAACACACCGCCGCCGCAAATCCTTGCCGCGCCGCTGCTCTACGCGCCGTCGGAAAGAGAGCAGTTCCTCCACACACCTTGCCACTCCAACCTTCCACAAATCTTCCCTTCTCCATGGCCCACGGGGATGATGATGGCCGCGCCGGTTGGGAGGGGTCCGATGTCACGGCAGAAGACTGCCGATGGCTAGTCAATACCCACCGTGTCCATTCTGGCGTGCGATGCAGGCATCCGAACAACGAGATCGTCCCCACGCCGGAGAAGGGCGAGTTCGTCGTCTTACTCGCGCACTTCAAGCGGGGATTCGGCCTCCCGGTGTCAGATTTCTTCAAGGAGTTCCTCAAGAACTTCGGATTGCAGCCGCACCATCTCCCACCCCAACGCTATGGTGATGCTCGCCTTCCACGTGGTGGTCTACGAGGCATTTCTCGGCGTGTACCCAACTATCCATAGTTGGGCACGTTATTTCTTCTTCCGGAAGCAGAGCGTCCCCAAGCCCGGAAGCACGGAGAGCGCCCGCGCGATGACGAAGACGGGGGGCGCGATGATGCTGCAGCGCAGCGTCGGCAACCACCCGCGCGTCAAGGGACTCGATACGGTACGCAAGTGGTAGCGCTCCTTTCTTTATGTCAAGAATGTTCCCATCGAGGAAGGAGCGCCCATCCAGGACCGGATAGGGCTTCCTGAGTGGAAGAACACTTTGCCCACCCAGCAAAACTGGGGTTACAACCCGAAGAGCCACAACGATATCGTTCAGATCGAGAAGCGCCTCGCCGAGTTGACGGAGTTGGGATTCAAGCGCGACGATCCCATCGCGTGCTGGATCTCGCGGCGAGTGCTCCTGCTCCAGCGTCGCTCCCACAAGATGTGCTACATGGGAGGCACACGGGACTGCACGAGGACTACTACTTTCGAGCTCAGCACTGCCGATGTGGCCGTCTGGGCGAGATCCATCATGAAGACATCGCTCACTGACACCTGGCAGTATGGCTTCGTGCCGTACAGCCGCGCCAAGCCAATTGAACAGGTTAGTCCTTTATGCTCTGTCTCTGCACTTCGATACCGAGTAGATGGCTTTTCAGCTTAGTATGCTTAGTCTCTGCATACTGCACCGAGTAGAACACCACAACCACCTCGTTGGCTTTATGTGCTTTATGTTTGCACGCCGTGTCGAGTAGAGAACCTTAGCCGAATATGCTTTGTGTTTGCATGCTACTCTGAATAGAAATTCCTGGGCCTGCATGCTTTGTGTTTGCATGCCGTACCGAGTAGAATTCCTTAGCCTTGAACTCAACTAATTTGTATCACCTTCTTGTATTTCCAGCATATTGATCGCCAAGCAGAAGAAGACGAGGAACGCTTTGAGGCCAACTGGCACAGCGACCGAGAAGAGGACGACGAGACCGCCTACGATACCCAGGACACCCTCTGCATCCCCCACGCCGAGCAGCCGGGTAAGCATCAAGTTGATGTGACCATTCGGGATTGGTCCGAGGACGACGAAGGTGACCAAGCTTGCCTTTCTGACCGCGAGTAGCGCAATACAACTTCCCTTTCTGTTTCTCAAGCTCCCTTTCTCTTCTACTCTGCAGATGACCCTGAGGTGGACGAGGAAGATGAAGATGCCATCGACGTTGATCCTCTCTCTGTTGCAGCTCCCACCACTCGGAAGAGGGTAGGCAGCGGTGCCCAGGAGCCTGCCGCCAAGAAGGCCAAGAAGACTGAGAAGAAGAAGAAGATCACCACCGCCAGAAGGCAACTCCCCACCCGCAAAGGGTAAGTAACTTTCATCCAAGTTACATTCTGCTGCTGCTTCTCGGTGTTCTTTTCCCCTTCTCTGTTTCTGAACTTCCTTCTCTTCCAGCGACCCTCTGGACGCTGATGCAGCCGCAGCTTTCACTAGCTCCAAGAGGCAATCTGTCATCGACCTCGAGAAGCTCGTTGAGCTCTC
Organism: Alopecurus myosuroides; assembly: GCA_028641055.1. Classification (NCBI taxonomy): domain Eukaryota; kingdom Viridiplantae; phylum Streptophyta; class Magnoliopsida; order Poales; family Poaceae; genus Alopecurus; species Alopecurus myosuroides. The sequence goes on along the minus strand of CM054057.1, from coordinate 324,273,703 downwards.
CGAGGATGAGGAAGAGCCAGCACCACGGGATAGGACGCGTGCGCCCTCTCCCGTGAAGGCAGAAGAAGAAGACGCCAGCGCCGAGAACACGGGTGCTGGTGACCAAGGCATGGACCTGGAGCAGCAGGCCCGCGCGGACCAGAGCGCGCAGGACGCTGCTCATGATGAAACGCCCCCTTCTCCCCCAGCTGCCTCAGCTGGGGAGAATATCGAACAAGAAGCCGAGCATCAAGACCATGCCGCCCTTGAGCGGCAAGACGAGAACATGGAGCAGCAGGAAGATGAAGCTGCCGTTCAGGATGACCCCGCGGCCACGCCGCGGGTAGAAGAAACAGAAAGCGCAAGACCTGATCCCGCTGCCGAGCAGTGGGTTGAGGAGACTGTGGTGCAGCCAGTCCTGCAGGATCAAGCGCAGCCAGATGCTGCGCCGGATAGCCAGCCCCCTATGCCGCCTACCCAGCAGGTTACTCCACCCACTGCACCGAGCTCTCCACCAACGCAGAAGAAATCCAAGGCTGCACCGAGCCCTCCACCAAAGCAAAGCACGCACAAGGCCGCGCCAAGCCCTCCTCCTAAACAAGGCACCAAGAAGACTGCATCTCAGCAGGCTCTTCTCACTTCACGCCAAGCACCTCCGTCTGCTTCTCGGACGGATGTTGCTGGCCAGAAAGCCGCCAAACCTGAAGCCGCAGCTGTCCGCAGGAATCCATCGCGCCAGGTTGCGCAAGATTCTGCTCTGATGCCACCGCCCAAGTCAAGCGGAAAGGCAGCTGCGAAGAGAACGCATCTTACAATTGGTGCTGCTGTTGGGTCTGCTGGCGCAGGCGAGGGGTCGAGTGCTGCTCAGGCGCAACCCAGCTTCCAGCCATACATGCTGCAAATGGCCAAACAACACAACATTGAGTTGACCAAGGGAGAGCAGCGGCTCGCTGTTACGAAGGGCGGCCAGGCCAAGGCAGTGGATGCCAAGCTGAGGGAGAAGAAGACCGTTGAGTTATACTCGCGCGAGGCTGGCGAGACTGAGATCCACTCCGAGGGGCTGATGCAGATCGTGGACCGAGTAGGCTTCATCGACCAAGTGTGGGAAAGCGCCGCTCATGGCAACAAGACGTGGGATGGCAACACCGTGGGCATGCTGGATCACTGGCGTATTGACTGGAATAAGGCTGACATGGGCTACAATCCCATGACCATCGCCTCCGGTACGAGCACGCTGGCCGCAAAACTATACGTTCTCCGCAAAGCCGCCGAGGACATCGAGCAGACATACGCTGTAAGTTCCTTTTGCTTGTTCTGAGTTGCGATTTCTCTTTTCCTATGTTCTTCTTTTTCTCCTTAGCCACTACCCAGTCCCCGAGATTCGGGCCGAGTAGACGGGTACTCAACCGAGTTGCCGTCTTCTCGGGCCAAATCTTCCAAAAATTTCCTAACTCCTTTTCTTTCTTCTTCACAGAATAGCCTCTTGAAGAGGACCAACTTGTTCCGGCGGCTGCTCTGGAACCATAGCATCGCCACAAAACGCCTCGCGGCCGTAGAAAAAGAGCAAAAGAATGACGCCGAGATGGAGCAGGCGGTAGTGGATCGTGCCCTTCAACTCTCCGCAATCGAGAGTAAGCCTTTAGCTATTCGTTTAGTGCGTTTTGTGTTTACGCCCAGATTTGCTCTTTGCTCTAACTCTGTTTACTCTGCAGGCAAATTCAAAGAACTGGAGGAGCAGCACCAGCACTGCCACGTCTTCACCGCCTCTGCCGAGAGCAAGATCAAGGAGCTGAAGGGTGAGTTGACAGCTACTCTGGTGTCTGCATCTTCTGCTCTACTTGACTACCCTGCTAACATTGCTCCCCTTCTCACAGAAGAATATAAGAAATTCCGGGAAGAGCATCTCCACTGTCTGATGCCTGCCGAGGTGCAGCAGCAGCTGGCCGCCCGAGATTCAACACTTAAGAAGGAACACGACGCCGAGCGCGCCGAGTTTGAAGCGATGCAGGTGAAGCTGAAGACCACTCTCGAGGACGCCTTGAAGACCGAAACCACGGCGAAAGCCAGGGAAAGGATGCTCGAGGCGGAAATCGAAGTTCTAAAGCAGCACAACGTGCAGCTCGCGCAGCAGCTTACCAATGCGCGTAGTATCGAAGACAGGCATATTGGCGATGAGGAGGCCTGGAAGAGAAAGCTGGACGTGCTAATCGTCGACCGCAATAGTAAGTTTTGCGCTTCTCTGCACTTGGCTGTTTCCTTCCTCTTCCGCTTGGCTTGGTTCGTTTTTCCTCTTTTCTACTTGATTTCATCTCTGCTCTGTTGCCATTTCTAACTCTTTCTGGTTTCACTCTCAGATATCTTCCCTGATCTCTGCGCGGCTAGCACGCCTGCTTTGGCTAAGGCGCAAGAAGTCCGAGCTGAAAAAGGATTGCCCATGAACACCAAATCCACAATTGAGGACAACCTCACCAGTATCAAGTCGCAGCTCCATTCGATCAAAGGCCTGGGCACCAGCCTGGTGTCCACGGCCTTGCAGCTGCACCAGCTGTTCTGGCCTGGTAAAACTGCGCCTAGGACTATTCGTGAAATCTCCCAGAGGTTGAACGGCGCAAAAGCCGAGCTGAAGAAATGGCGTGCGTCCGCAGCTCGGGCAGGGGCCGATCTGCTGCTTCGCTTCATATGCAGCTGGTACGAGAACCTGAACCTCGACACCATCCTCGAGTTGCGCCAAGGCTCCAAGTGGTTAGATGATGCCGACTGCGTTGCACGCCGCAAGGCGTTTGCGTACAAGATCGCATCCTACGCGGATACCGCCCACTTCATCGACGGCCCCACCGAGCCCGACACCGAGGCGGAAAGCGAGGGCGAGGATGAAGACGAGGACACCGAGTCGGAGGACTTAAGTGTCTTCGAAAACACTGGTGCCGAGGAAGGATCCGGGAAGGGGAAGGGCAAGGTTGGTGCAGACAGCGACGAGGAGCCGGAAGCCGAGGGCCAGGATGGCACTATCACCCCCGAGATGGTGATCCAGCAACCTGCTCCCGAGTTGGGCTCCTCTTCTGGCGCGACACTTGACGATGCGGCGCTGCTCCGCACCCAGTCCGTTTGATGGGGGGATGATAACCTGGTAGGCCAAACTGCAAGGAGTAACCCGGCCCAAAGGACGCTGTGCAAGATCCGGCTAAGGATAAGGAAACCTGTAAAGGCCCAAGCTTGTAGGCCCAGTAACCCGGATTGTAGGTTATGGTAGAGGAAAGTTAGGGTTTGTGCGCCGTGTCCGGGTAGGATCCAGGATGCGCCTTGGAGAATAAGCCAGGGGGTACGGGTGCTTTATAAACCGACCCCCAGGCCTAGTTTAGGCAGAGATCTAAGAACCCTAGTAATATCGCTTGATATCGAGCATCCAGTGTAATCCCAGAGTTGAGTTATTGTATCAAGATCGGAGACTCGGCGACTTTGATTGCCGGCCGCCAGATCGAATTGCACCATGTTTTCCTCTGAGCTAAACCCTCTCCCAAACGCCTGTGTCGTCTTGCCCCAAGATCAGTTACCCCCGGTAACATCTGCCGTGATTATCCCACGACAGTTGGCGCCCACCGTGGGGCCTGCGTCCAAAGGTGTTTACATCACGGGAGAAGCTCGGAAAAGCATGGAGAATCTCGTCGTCGGCGAAATCTACGTCGACCACAAAGGAGAAAAGATGGTGGACGATTCCGGCTGGGGGCCAGAGTCGGATCACCTTGAATCCGGATCCGTCGTGACAATCGGCCGGATCAGCGTCTTCATTGGTATGGTATGTACTTCCAATTCGATCCATGAAAATATTGGATCTGATTCTGTGCCAGGAGAAGCTACTTCTATCCGATCAGATGACGAAGAATCAATTGGAACGACACATCCGGCAGAAGAACCCATCGCGGAGTGGGAACAGCCGGAGGAGCCGGCATGGACCCCGCGCGACCGGGTCGAAAGAGAAGGTGATACCGGGTCTATCCTGGATCTGCTGGAAAACCGGTATGAGGAGGAGAACGATGAGGAAGAACAGCATGAACTTACACCGGATATCGTACGCCGAGTCGCAGTCTATGCGGCTCCCGCGGCTAATCTCAACCAAGGAAACGCAACCGCGGCACCAGTCGGGGCGGCCCAGGCAGCGGCCCAGCAGCAGGGCGCGGCTAACGGAGACCCGGTTTTGGCCGGGGTTGATGGGGAATCGGCATCAGTAACCAGCCGTGCAGCAGACGAGGAGTTGCATGCAAACACGTTCGGATTCCTGGGAAACCGGACACCAGGGGCGGGTCCTTCAAACCCGCGCCACCCGGCCTTATTCGATAATAATCTGATTCTAGACCCCACGGTTCTTGCAACGGTTATCACTCCGGAAAACGCAGCGGAACGTGTCAGGGATCTGGATGTGGCTCGTCGTGCGCTGGAACAGCAAAGAAGGCAGGTAGAGGCAGAAAGGCAAGGGATGACCAGGCGGCAGCGTGAGCTGGATGCGCTGGAAACTCGGCTCCGAGAGGAAACGTCTAGAGTACATCAAAGGCATCAAACCAGGTTACGAGCAACGGGCGGGGTTATCAATCCGGCTAATTTATTTGTCACACCTCAGGATCAGCCGATACCAGTGGTGAACCAGGGGACCGCACCCCAACCGGCGACAGCAGCGACACATCCGGCAAGCGAACGGACCGGGTTACCCCCACCACAGACTAGAGTCACAACCGGCAACGACCTACCACCACTGCCACCATCGCGATTCCGCACACCAGCCGGTCACTACAATAACCCCATGGACAATGTGTATGCAGCGACACTCGCGTTGAATCAAATCCCTGTGGGAGAGTCGCCCCATGCAGAGAAGACTCGGCAGGCCATCGATCTGTTGCACACTGCGGTGGCACAGCAAGCCAATTATCCGGATCATAGAAGCGGTATGCACGGGACACCATACGTCAGTCAACAGCAAGGGAATATCCAGACAAGTTCAGCATGGCGGAGGGAAGAGCAGCAGCAAATGCCGCCTCCTCCCCGTGTTCAGGCAGCGTCAGCAGCACAGGCTGTCGTAGACAGTTCCAGAGCCCGGAGGGCCGCGGCCGGGTCTGCAGCGCATGGACTTCCCGCAGCACCGCGCCCAGCCGCGCCCCCCGCGGCATCACACGTTTCTAGAGCAAGGCCGGCTTCAACCGTTCTTGCGGGACCTAAGTGTCTCTCGGACAATATCAGAGCTGAACCTTACCCGGAAAAATTCAAAGAGCCAGGGAAAGTAGTGAATTATGAGCCGACTATGGATCCAGAAACATGGCTAAGTAGTTATGAGATGGCAATGTCAATTCGCAACGCATCCGAGAATCTCCAAGCCAAGTTCATGTACTTGATGATGTCAGAAGGAGCAGCAAAGTTGTGGTTCACCAATTTGCCGGAAGGATCGATCAAGTCCTGGGAGGAATTGAAGACCGCGTTTGTCAAGCACTTTCATGGGACGTGCAGGAAATTGTTCACTATTGATGATCTAGAGCGGTGCGTCCAGAAGAAGGGAGAATCGGCACGCAGTTGGGTGCGCCGGGTCATGGAGATACTTCACTCGTCCACGGATATTCAGCCCAAGGATGCACTACAGGCCATGGCAAAAACATGCAAGTACATACCTTTAGTGCAAAAGTTAACTCGCATGAAGTCTAGTCGAAATGCGTCGGAAGTTACAATGGGAGAATTGATGGATGCGTGCAACAAACACGCTGCGACAGATACTACAGAAGAGGAAGTTGATGACAAGAAGGTAAAAGCAAACACAAGTAATAACGGAAGAACCGGCAATGGATCAGCACCGAGTAATAACGGGAATAGCCAGAACAAGCGCCCGTTTGAAGGAGGCTCCGAGTTTGTCGCCAATACGGAAGCCGGGTCTTCAAGGCCCAGAGCCGAAGGAAATTTCAACGGAGGTAATCACAATGGAGGAAACTATCAAGGGCCGCCAAGTCCGGGTAACAATTGGGACATATTCAGGATGGCATGCCCGAAGCACAGCAGGAACGGCAGGCCAGCTAACCACTCCCTGGAGCAGTGCGCCGACTTACAAAGATGGAAAAATGACGAAGTGAACAGAGCTATGCGAAGTGCAGGACGGGGAGGAGGACCGGGTCCAGGGGGAAACCCGGGCAACGGCCCACCCCCAGCTGGTAACCCGGCGGCTGGAAATCAAGGCAATAACCAAGGGGGGCAGGAGGTTTCCAGGCTAACCCCAAACAACTGGGTCAATATCATGTGCATACCACAGGAGGCTCTAACAAGGACAAAAAGATACTAAAGCAAGCGGTCAACTCAGTTTCGTCAGCTGTCCCGAGATACTTGAGATGGTCAGAACAGGAGGTAACATGGAGCAGAAGGGATCACCCAGAAAGAGTGGAGCACCCGGGAGTCTTGGCATTAGTAGTTGCACCACAAGTCAATGGGTATGAGCTGAAAAAGGTTTTGATGGATGGTGGAAGCAGCATCAACATACTGTATTGGGAAACCTTCCTACGCATGGGCCTCAAGGAGTCTCAGCTACAAAAAAGCTCAACAGTTTTTCATGGGATAGTGCCGGGTCATTCAGCGTGCCCCGAGGGAAAAATCGCATTGGAGGTAGCCTTTGGGGAGTCAAAGGATAACTATCGAGTTGAGTGGCTTACCTTTGAGGTAGTCAAATTGCGCAGCCCTTATCATGCGTTATTTGGAAGACCGGCTTACGCCAAATTCATGGCTAGGCCGTGTTACGTATATCTACAGCTAAAAATCCCGGGTCCCAAGAAGACCATCACCATACATGGAAACCGAGAAATAGCAGCTGAATGCGACGAGGGAGATGCAGCAATGGCCGAGCAGGCCTGTAGAAAAGAAGAACTCAAGCATTACCGGTCTCAAGCAGACCCGGGGGATAGAACCACATCAAAAAGGCCGAGTACTGAAGGCGAAAGAGCAAAATCCAAAGTAGCACAAGATGCTAAAATGGTGGCTTTTATCAAGGATGACTCCCTCAAGCAATCCGCTATAAAGGAAGAAACTGCACGGCCGCTCACAGCCAGCCGTGTCACGGAAACACCTCACCCGGGTCGGTTGGTAAACCCGGTACTCATCATGAAAAAGTCCAGCATGTGGAGAATGTGCGTCGGTCATGCCAGTCCGGGACCGGTCCCCATGGAGAACTAAACGATGTAACGGGCAGCAGGTTTCAGACGCGCTCTTTTCCTACCCAGGGTACCTAAGGGGACTGGAAGGTTTTTAATGAGGCGGCCTGCTGATCCAAACTTTCTCGCATCAATAAAGAGATGGTTATCAAGTCCTATTTCGTTACGGCCTGATTACAAGTAAGTAGTATCCATGTGACATCAGTATTTCAGTATCATTAAGAACGTTGAGCATATATAGGTCTCGGGGGCTGGTTGCTCAAGCAGCCCAGCTACAAACCCGAAAGACCCGGCCTTGATGCCTATAAGTTATAGGGGCCGATTATTCGCAAACGAGTACGGCTGCAATCTTATAACTGGACAAAGGAGCCAAATTTTCTTGACTTTTCTTACTTAAGCTCGATGTGACTCGCACTAAAGTGGCATGATTTGTTCGCTTACGATTACAATCAGCCATGAAGCCCAATGGGACTTGTCTGACCCTGTTTTCGTATGGATGTAACAACATGGTATCCACGCGAAAGCCGGCTTACAGTACAAGATAGTCAAAAGGGTCATCTAAACCACAAGTTTATGCAGAGTACAAGGCTAATAGCCGGAAACTCAATGACTATCAAGCATAACTTCAGTACTTACGCGGAATGGCCTTAGGTTTTCGACTCGGTAAAAAAACAATTTGTTCTCTGAGAAAGGCCACACCCCCATGATTCGGACTTTGGGTCATGGGGACTGGGGACTTCGAAACAGAAACAAACTACTTTGCTATCGCAACTCGAAAGACCCTAGCATCCGAGTCTTGGGGACTTAAAGAAAAGTCCACTTATCAAAGCCCCTGGTACTCGGAAAACCGAGTCTTATGAAGGGAGCCAAAATAGAGAGTCGGGTATCGAGAAAAAGCTCAAAGAATAGACAAGTAATACGGTTATCAAAAGGCCAGGAAAGCCACAAAGCATATCACGGACTAAAAGTACGCTACAAGTTACGACATCAGTATCAGGGGTGCACAGGCGCACCATCAAAAGCATAATAGTTTGAATACAAAGCATCACGTAAGCAAGGTGTTATGATGGTATTGCCCTAGTCGGCCTCCTGAGTACGGTCTTCCGGCTCTGGGTCCTGGGCTTGCTGCTTAGCCTTCCCGGCACCCTTACCCGGACTCACTGCACCAGGGCGGACAGGTGGAGGGACGGCTGGTGTAGAGGCAGACGGACCTGATCCTAACTCGTCCTCTCTCTTCGCAGTCGCCTCCCTCTTCCTAGCCGAGTTAGAAACCCACTTCTCCAAGATATCAAAGGGCGGGGGTGCTTCCTCTGTAACAACTTTGCCATCAGCGTCGTAGGCACTCATGATCGTGTTTAGATCCAAACTATCGGCCAAAGTGGTAGCCGAGGGGCGCACTGCGGCTTGTATGGCCTTGAAATCTTTGGGTGTAAATTTGGAACCATCCGCCTTGAATTCGGGAAACCCGGATATTACCTTTGCCGGGTCAAGCTTCGGAAAGAAAGCCTTGGCCAGGGTGAAGGCCCGGGTCATACCAATCCGGCAGGACGAGCGCTTCCAGATTTCAATCCAGCCAGGCACAGTGGAGCAGGCTTGAATGAGATTTTCTTCACCCGGATATACTTCCGTAGGCCACTTCACGGCATCCAGTATAAATTTTGTGCCGGCAAAGAAAGTCCGGAGCACGGTCTTTAGGGTTTTAGCCTTGACAATGGCATCCTCCTCTGGGGCCGCAAGGTTGGCACCTACAGTTGTAGCAAAAGAGAGAACGTATCAATAATCCCGAGTCTGATATAATAAAGAAAAGACATGAAGCCAATCGGCAGCAAAAACTTACTAAGCAAGATCTGATAAGTATCGGTGACTTGGTCCGATAGTTTCTTCAACGCGGTCTGAGCGGTATTGCACTTCTTCTTGTATTTGGAAACATCCTTCTTCAAAGTTTTCATGTCATCCTCAAGGGTTTCCCTTCGTTTTATCTCGGCAAGAAGAAGTCGTTCGGTCTTCAGTAAAGTTTCATCACACCGGGTTATCTGTGCCTGCAAGTAGCAAGGAACGCAAGTATTATTTGGATATTAGGGTAAGCTGAATATGGTGTAAAGTTCCAAGCATAACTTTTGCAAGTCATACTCGGAACTTGGGGACTAGGTATACAATATAAGATACCAAGTGTCCTTACCTGGTGCTCTGCAGCCATGCGCTCCAAGATTTTGCTCTCCGAAGTCTTCATAGTGAGGAGGGTGTTCATCAATTGATCAAAAGTGTCTTTACTCGTATCAGAGGACCCGGGGCCTTGGAAATTCCGAGAAGGAGCTTTCTTCTTAGTGGGAGGCGGAACCCGGGTCATTTGTGTGTCGGAATCCGACGCTCCTTCTTCTGCACCCAAGACGGTGGCTTTGTTCTTCTTGCTTGCATGGGAAGCGATCGGATACTCGGCTTCTTGTGTGCCCGGCTTTGCTGGCGGTGCTTGTTTTTCGCCGCTAGACGCGGCTGTAGTCTTATCAGTCGGGCTCCCCTTACCCGGGCCCTCGATCTCCATATCCTCTTGGTCGCTGACAACGACCGTGGCCCTGTAGATGTTGTCAGTAAGCAGCTAAATACACAGTCAGGAAAGGGTGATGAAATGTGGTGGAACATCAAGAAGAGGATTTTACCCGGTGTTCACCGCAAAGTCACAAGGAAATCCGTCGCTGGACTCGGGAGAGGCTGGAAATTATCAAGTTAGATGTCATGTGGGAATGGTTCAAGGAGAATGTTTTGACCGAGAAAAGATAGGGTAATTACCAGCCCGCCGAGTCGGGGTCGATGAAATACCCGGGTTAAGGGCATCATCACCCGGGTGATTTCGAGTCGACCTGCGCTTGGTCATGGGCGACTCCTTCAAGAATGGCCAGTGGAATAACATCAAGGTAGCTCATATATATCATTAAAGTAATACGAATTGAATGCAAGGAGGAGATATGAAACCTTGGAGGTGGCCTCTTGGGTTTTTTTTTTGATCCGACTTTGACTGTCGGCTCCAGTTCCTCCTCGTCGCTGGCAGATTCTACTTTGCCATCGGAGTTTTCTTCCTCGTCATCTTCTCGCTCTGGATATCATCAGAGTTATAGTTGGAAATGAAGGGGTTATGGTGAGCTTAAAGGATCCAAACAAAATCCGGAAAATACCTTCGTCCGAGTTAGCAGCTTCTTGCTCCTCTGGACTTTTGGAGCTAGGAGAGGTGTTGGTTTTCCAAAAATCATCATCAGCCTAAAAGGTGTCAGCACAAGGGTTATCAACCGTATCAAGTGGAAAGAGCAAAGATAAAGGCATTAAAGTCGGGTTTTCACCTTGGGGGCTGGGTTCTCGAGCGTGAAGGGCTCCAATCCGGATATGTTCCGGATTACCTCAAGCTTTTCTGTCAGAAAACCCTTGATGGTTTTGTGGGTATCGCCAGCGGCAAAGATGTTATCAGAGTACCGGAGCGGGTCTGTAGATTGTCCCGAATACTCGCACATCAACTTTGTGCGGATGGAATTAGGTTGAATCCGGAAGTCGACCCAAGTCTTCACCAGGTTGAGCCCGATGAGGCCTTGGGCCGTGAGAGTGTTGATTTTGGCTAGTAGAGGTTGAATTGCCTCCCTATCCGAGTCAGAGGCAAAGGCACTAAATTTCTCGGAGATGTCAAGAAGACCCTCTGAGTAACCCGGCAGCTTCTTTTGGCCGGGTGGGGAGGTGTCTTGGCAGTAGAAATAGGAGAGCTGCCAGTGCTTGACATGGGAGTTAAGGGTGAGGGGTGGCATCAAAGAATTCTTGCGGCGCTGGATGGAAACCCCGCCGCAAGCGAGAAGCGCCCCGTCACCGCTCTCGCGGCACGGTTTGCATTGAAAAAGCTCAATGAAAAGAGCTAAACTTGGCGAAGTGCACAAGTATGATTCGGAAAGGACTATGAAGTGGGAGATCTTTAAAACAGAATTAGGCCCGATATCAAAGACGCGAAGGCCGTAATGGTTTAGAACCTCCCGGAAAAAAGGGTGACCCGGTGGGCGGAAGCCCCGGGTCACATGTTCCACAAAGCAAATTACCTCGCCTTTTGTCGGGGTGGGCCGGGTCTCCTTACCCGGCACTCTCCATTGGATATCCTCTTGAGGAGGAAGAACTCCCAGCTCCACCAGCTCCTCCAACTTGGCCTTGGTGACCGTAGACCGCGCCCAGTTGGCGGATATGGAGTTGGTGGCTTTAGCTTTGGTTGGAGTTTTCCCCTGCTTTTTGGGAGCCATGTGGTTGACCTGCAAAGTACAAGGTAAAAGGATAAGAGGACTAAGACACGAAAGCTGTGAGCCGGCCGAGTATCGGCCGGGTAATATTGAGACATGAATAATTGCGCGTAATCCGGGTGTTAGCTCGCAGAGTAAAGTTCGAAATTATCCGGGTATCATGCATTACGGCGAAAATTATGGGATCTAAATGTTGAAGGAGTTTTTGAGGGCGATGGATGGCTGCATAGGCACTTAGCGCGAATAAAAGGAACTGGAAAGAGGGAGATTAGCCGGGTGATTGAAGCCAGGGCGGAAATTTTGAGTGGTTTGGGCCCAGATTGGGAATCTTATCTTCAGATTTGTGGCGAAAATAACAATTACAGGTAGTAGGAGAGTGGATTGGAGCATGCGCTTTATCTATTGGGCGAGCTAGAAAGACTATTAGTGGCCTAATTCGGCATGGCCGAGAAATCCGTGGCGGACTGATTTGGATCTAATCTGAGGTAAAATCAAAAATTGCAAGGGCAAATTAATGGGTGCAAAAGGCTTACCGGAGGGGATCTGAGCGAAGCCTTGCGGAGGCAGATGGCGCAGGCCTGGTGTCCCTTCGCGGTTCCCGACGGGCCGGATGGAGAGTCGCCGGTGGATCTTGGCGGCGGCGTGGGGCAAGCAGTGGCGGAGCGCAGCCTCCGGCCGATGGGCTCCGGTGATGCGCGCGGGATTTCCGTGGTGGCGCTTGGCGAGAATGGGCTCAGAGGGAGAAAGGAAGCGGAGTGGGGGGAAATGAGCCGTTAGGGTTCGGGTTAACCCCAAGGAGCTTATTTATAGGGCGAATGGATAAGCCCGGTTCAGTGAGCTGGAGCCGGGAGTTGCGGAAGTAAACGGCTATTTATTTGAGTTTTGGCGAGATGCGCTTTAAATGTTGGGCGAAGCATCTGGACAAGAGAAAGAAGGAAATTCCCTCCGTGATATCAGGGTTGGTTATCGAGTATGGGATTTTGGCATTTTTATTAGGGTTTGGACCTGGAAAATTAAACCCAAGAGTTTGGGGAAAGCCCGGGTTATTATATGGCCACCATGGAGTTGTGCCTAGCCACTTGTCAAAGCATCTTTACCCGGCCTCCACATGCCTATGTGTTTGATATATTTGTAGGGAATAGCAAGCGCTTCAAGGAGGACCCGTGAAGCCCAGGCTATTCTGGGGACTACTGATGGGGGGATGATAACCTGGTAGGCCAAACTCCAAGGAGTAACCCGGCCCAAAGGACGCTGTGCAAGATCCGGCTAAGGATAAGGAAACCTGTAAAGGCCCAAGCTTGTAGGCCCAGTAACCCGGATTGTAGGTTATGGTAGAGGAAAGTTAGGGTTTGTGCGCCGTGTCCGGGTAGGATCCAGGATGCGCCTTGGAGAATAAGCCAGGGGGTGCGGGTGCTTTATAAACCGACCCCCAGGCCTAGTTTAGGCAGAGATCTAAGAACCCTAGTAATATCGCTTGATCTCGAGCATCCAGTGTAATCCCAGAGTTGAGTTATTGTATCAAGATCGGAGACTCGGCGACTTTGATTGCCGGCCGCCAGATCGAATTGCACCATGTTTTCCTCTGAGCTAAACCCTCTCCCAAACGCCTGTGTCGTCTTGCCCCAAGATCAGTTACCCCCGGTAACATCTGCCGTGATTATCCCACGACACCGTTGCTTCCACTTCAGCCACCGACCCCATCTCGGTGGCAACTGCCACTTCTGAGCAAGCCACCGCCATGGACGTTGATGCTGGAGCTGATGCCGAGGAGGCCAACACCGAGACGACTGCTGCGGACAACACCGCCACCACTCACGATGCTGCTGCCTGAAACTCTACCTTAAAACTTTCATGAGATCCCCGGGATGCCGGGTGCAAATGTATCAAACAATTAAGTCTTTGTTGCTACTCCTTTTTTATTCCAGTTTGAAGTTTGCTACTTAGTATTTGAGCAACTTTGGCTCGATGCCGGGTTGCGTTATCATGCAAGTCCCCGAGTTGCATTTTTTATCCACTCTTCTCTTTTCGTCTCAGCTCTTACCTGCCACTTGTGGCTTTATTGGTAGTCGAGTCACAAGATGTCAAAGATCAAGTTTCAAATACTTAGCCACTTAGAAACATTCATAGTAACGCTACCCACCACTTAGCCGAAAAAAGTTCACAAAAAACAGTAAATAACGCTCTACTCGGTTCCTGCACTCCTCTTTTCCTTAGGCATTTTTCGTGTTCTTGTTGACCTCTTGCTTGTTCTCTTGCTTGCCATGAAGCCGGGTTTCGGACAGCAGCAGAGTCGAAGAGTTGGATTTTAGGTTTAAACACAGTACCAAATGTACCTATGAAATTCTAAGCAGAGCAACCGAGTAGACAAAAGTAAGACAGGATAGAACAACATGGAGCAAGTTGGACGAGGGCAGTCCCCGAGTTCAATTTCAGATTGCCGAATAGGAGTTTAACTCGGATAAGAGAGTACATACACATTTTTCTCACGAATGAAAGCGACGGAGTAGAGCTACATTCCAGGGGCGCTTAGATTCCTCTCCGGCTTTATCCGGCCTGTTCTTCTAGGATGGCTGCGCGTCAACAAGATAATAGGCATCATTGTGCAGAGCCTTGCTCACAATGAATAGCCCTTCCCACGGAGGAGATAGCTTGTGCATCCCGGCTGTGCGCTGCACGAGCCTAAGGACCATGTCTCCTTCTCGGAAAACCCTTGTGTTCACTTTCCGGCTATGATAACGCCTCAAGTTTTGCTGATAAACAGCTGAACGTGACAGAGTAATCTCTCTTGCTTCTTCTAGCAGGTCAACGTCATGTTCTCGAGCTTCTCTCACCTTCGCCTCAGTGTAGAGGGCTACTCGGGGGGAGTCATGCTCTAGGTCAATCTGTAACACGGCCTCAGCCCCATAAACCAGGAAGAACGGTGTGTAGCCGGTTGACCGGTTAGGGGTAGTCCTTAGACTCCACAACACCGCTGGCAACTCGTCTAACCAACACCCAGGTGTTTTCAGCAGCAGCTCAATCAGCCTTGGCTTTATGCCTGATAGTACCATGTCGTTTGCTCTTTCAACTTGCCCATTGGAAGCGGGATGCGCGACAGACGCGACATCTAGCCGGATGTGCTTATCTCTGCAGAATCTTACCAAAGCACCCTCAGCAAAATTTGTACCATTATCCGTGATGATGCTATGCGGATAGCCGTATCTCAGGATCACATCCTTCAGGAAACTCACAACTGTGGCTCCATCACACTTCCGAATTGGTTTCACTTCAATCCACTTGGTGAACTTATCAATCATGACCAAGATGTGAGTCATGTTGCCTCTAGCCGGCTTGAAGGGACCAACCATATCCAAACACCAAACAGCAAACGGCCAAGTAATGGGAATGGTTTTCAACTCGGAAGCAGGCATGTGGATCTTACTTGCGAATCTCTGGCAGCCTTTGCACTTCCTCACAATATCTTCAGCTTGCTTCAAAGCAGTGAGCCAAAAGAAGCCATGCCGAAAAGCCTTCTTGACCAGAGCCCGAGAAGAGGCGTGATGTCCACATTCTCCTTGGTGTATTTCCACCAGAATTTCTTCTCCCTCTTCTGGTTCCACACAGCGTTGCAACACGCCTGTGTGACTTCTTTTGTGCAGCACCTCTCTGAAAATGACGTAGCCCTTGGATCTTCTCTGAATATTCCTTGCCGTAACTTCACCATATGGCAGGGTGCCATACTTTAGAAAGGATAATATGGGCATAGCCCAACTCGGTGTCTCCCGCGTGGGAAACACTGGTTCGTCCAATTCCATCGGAACAGCCGCCACTGCATCTTGTTCTGAGTTGGGGTTGATTCTCTGAAGCCCCGAACGGTTTGCAAGGACTCCCTCAATGAAAGCGACAGTGCCCGAGTTGAGAGGGGCAGTCCCCGAGTTGAGAAGAGCAGTCCCCGAGTAACACGGGACAGTCCACGGGTTGCAGGCGCCAGTCCCCGGGTTCTCTTTTGCGCCTTCCCAGTCAATCTCCATGGGAACAGCTTCTTCGCTTGGCAGAGAAGGAACGAATATAGACTCCGAGTTGGGGGATGGCTTGATTGATGGCTTCCTCAAATGCTCCAATGCAATCCCAGCTGGGATGGATTGCCGAGAAGATCCCAACTTGGACAACTCATCAGCTGCTTCATTCTCTGCTCTGTGTATGTGCTGGAACTCGCATCCTTCAAAGAATCCCGTCATGGTTTGCACCAGGAAGCGGTATGAAGCCATGTTGGCATCCAGAGCATCCCAGGTACCTGAAACTTGCTGCACCACCAGATCTGAGTCGCCATAGCATATAATGCGCTGCACGCCAACCTCCTTGGCTACCCGCAAGCCGTGCACCACGGCCTCATACTCTGCAACATTGTGGGACGCCTTGAAGTGGATCTGCAGCACATACTTGAGTAGATCTCGCTTTGGTGACGTGAGCACTATGCCCGCACCAAGGCCTTCCTTCACTTTGGAGCCATCAAAATGCATCTTCCAGTAGTTGGATACTGGAGTAGGAGGCTCAGACTGCACCTCAGCCCAATCCACAAGAAACTCCGCCAGAATCTGAGACTTGATGGCTTCTCTTCTCGCATACGCGGGAGCGTACGCGGCCAGCTCGATTGCCCACTTGGCTACTCTGCCACTTGCTTCCTTGTTTCCCATGATATCCGAGATGGGAGCAGAGCTCACCACAGTGATGGGATGCTCTTGGAAATAGTGCTTCAGCTTCTTGGCGCCCAGGTACACGCCGTAAGTTATCTTCTGGTAGTGCGGGTAGTTTTGTTTGGATCTGGATAGCACCTCACTGAGATAATATACTGGCCGCTGCACGCTCTTGCTTTCCTCTTCTCGCTCCACCACAATCACTACACTGACTACCCGATTGGTAGCTGCAATGTATAACAGCATTGGCTCTTTGGGTAGCGGACTAGCCAAGATGGGAGCGCTACCCAGCATCGCCTTCAGCTCATTGAATGCCACATCGGCTTGCGGTGTCCAGATGAACTTGTCACTTTTCTTCATCAACTGATACAGAGGCAGGGCCTTCTCGCCCATTCTGCCCAAGAAACGACTCAGAGATGCCAAGCAACCAGTGAACTTTTGCACATCCTTTAGTGATCTCGGCAAGGACATGCTCTCAATAGCTTTTATCTTTGAAGGATTGGCCTCAATGCCCCGACTGGATACCAAGAAGCCGAGTAGCTTGCCAGCCGGGACGCCAAAGGTGCATTTACTCGGGTTCAGCTTCATTGCACTTGCGCAAGTTAGCAAAAGTTTCCTCAAGGTCACTAAGAAGAGTATGTGTTTTATTCATTTTGATGACAATGTCATCTACGTACACCTGCACATTCTTGCCGAGTTGATCATGCAAGCATTTCTGTATGCATCTCTGATAAGTAGCACCAGCATTCCGCAACCCAAAGCACATGACACGATAGCAATAAGTCCCGTACGGGGTAATGAAAGCAGTCTTTATTTGATCAGCAGGGTTGAGAGCTATCTGATGAAAACCAGAGTAGGCATCTATGAAAGACAACAGTTCACAACCAGCAGTGGAATCGATCACCTGATCGATGCAGGGTAGCGGAAAAGGATCCTTGGGGCAGGCCTTGTTCAAGTTGGTGTAGTCGACGCACATGCGCCACGCGGTAGAGGCCTTGGGGTCCTCCTTCTTCTTCTCAACCATAACCGGGTTGGCTAGCCAGTCCGGATGCAGAACCTCCATGATGAAGTTGCTTATCAGCAATTTGGTGATCTGATCACCGATGGCCTTTCTTCTCTCATCTCCAAAGCGGCGCATCGCCTGCTTCACTGGTTTGGCGTCAGGACGCACATGTAGAGAGTGCTCAACCAACTCCCTCGGGACACCTGGCAAATCATCATTGGACCAGGCGAACATGTCCCGATTCTCATGGAGGAAGTGGATGAGCTCGCTTTCCTATTTCTCCTCCAACCCTGTTCCGATGATGGCAACACGGTCAGGGAACTCGGGGTCGACCTGGACCTTCTTCGTTTCCTGAGATGCCTGGAATGCAGTCCCGTACTAGGAACTCGGCATGCCAGGTGCGCCACCTTGCGCTGCTTGCGCCATAGCCACCACCTCGTACATCTTCTTCTTCTCGGCAACAATTACCATGGATTCCGCCAACTGAGAACCAGCAGAAGCACATTCCAGAGATTTCTTGTAATCACCAGAGATAGTGATGACTCCATTGGGACCAGGGATCTTCATCTTAAGGTAGGCCACATGAGTAGAGGCCATGAACTTGCTGAGAGCAGGCCTACCGAGTAGGGCGTGGTAGGGACTCTGGTGATCAACTACCTCAAACTGCAGTCTCTCTGTGCGGCAGTTCTCCCTGGTGCCGAATAGAACGTCTATCCACGCGCGACCAATCGGAGAACAAGAAACTCCTGGCACAATGCCGTGGAAAGTAGTCTTGCTAGGTAGCAGCATGTTCTCGGCCATACCGAGCTTCTCGAGCGTGTCCCTGTACACGATGTTGATGTTGCTGCCGTTGTCAATCAGCACCTTGCTGAAACGGACGTTCTTCTCGCGACCCAAGAAAGTGGGATCCAGCACCAAAGCATAGCTACCCGGGTTGGGCATCACCTTAGGATGATCTGCTCTGGACCATGTGATCTCCTGGTTGCACCAGTGCAGGTAGTGAGGAACAGCAGGGATCACAACATTGACCTCCATCGCGCGCCTCTGCCGTGACTGCTTCTCGGCGGGCTCAGAGGTGAAGATCATATAGCTCTCGTGATGCTCTTGGTACTGGTTGCGGCCTTCCGCATCATAGTTTCCGTTGTTGCCGTTGTTGTTGTTGACGAAGTTGCGATTGCCGTTGTTGTTGAAGTTGCGGTTACCATTGTTGTTGTGGTAGTTCCTGCTGTTGTTGTTGCGGTTGGCTCCTAAAGCCACCTGGTTGACGTTTTCTCTTCTCGGGAATGCTGGAGGCCGGGCAGCGGCTGCTCGGATAGGCTGCACATTGGCATTCGCAGCCGGCAGAGGAGGAGGAGGAGGCAGGCCCTCGTTCTTGATCTCTTCTCACAAGCTGCATTGCCGAGTAGTGTGGTTGGCAGGTCTAGCGGGATGCCGAGTGTGGAAGCTGCATGGACCATCCTTCATGTCCTTGAAGACAAAATTCTGGACAGGACCCGAGTTGCCGCTACCCTGCTGGGAAGTATTGTACGGCTTCTTGATGCCTTGTCCCTGATTCTGGTTCTGCCCGTGCTGGGCTCCAGCAGTTTTCTGCCTCTGGCTGCTCCCAGCACCTGTAACCACAGCATTTACCTCCTCAGGATCGTACCGGGTATCAATCCGGTCACCTCTGCGCTTGTTGCGGAACTCATTGCGCTTGTGGTTGTTGTAGTTTCTTCTCGGCTCAGCAGCGCAAGCAGAGGCTGAGTCGGGTCGCCGAGTGCGTACATGTCTGCAACTCTGATGGTCTCAGCGAGGGTATTCGGCATCTCTCTCTGCA
This sequence comes from Alopecurus myosuroides, assembly GCA_028641055.1. Lineage (NCBI taxonomy): Eukaryota > Viridiplantae > Streptophyta > Magnoliopsida > Poales > Poaceae > Alopecurus > Alopecurus myosuroides. Next base: position 324,254,810 of record CM054057.1, on the reverse strand, counting down.
GCCTCTGCCACAACATGCTGCCATGCTTGCGGCCTTGCGCAAACCATGTGATGGCCTGTGCCTCGTTTACACCTTCACAGGTGTTCCTCAGAGTGCTCCACCGAGTAAGATACTCTCGGTCCGTCTCCTCTTCCCGCTGCCTGCACGCGGATAGCTGCTGCGGCCTATTCGGCCTCTGGTAGGTGCTGGTGAAGTTGCTGAGAAAGGCTTCCGCGAAGTCGAGCCAGCAGTTGATGCTGTGCTTGGGCAGGTTGTTGAGCCAAGTTCTTGCTGGTCCTTCAAGCATCTGCGGGATGTACCGCACGACCCATCTCTGGTTGCCGCCTGCAATATGCACGGCTGTGACATAGTCATTGAGCCAATCTTCCGGCTTGGTGCTGCCGTTGTAGCACTTCGTCCCCCTGGCAAGTTGGAACTGCTTCACGGATGGCTCATTCATGATGCGGGGACCAAAGCATTCTGGGCCAGGCGGCCCCGTGTTCTCGAGTTGCGCGGACAGGTTGATCCGGTTCAGCTTGAACCTGGCATCACTGGGCTCCAACATGCGCTCACCCAGACGGTCAGCCATGTTCCTTGGGTCAGCATAGCCGGCTAGCCCCATCGCCGAGTAGCCATCATCATACATATTTTCCTGCACAACTGCAGGCTGCACCACTGGGTTGGCTGCTGGCGCGGCCGCACGCGGCTGTGCTGCTGCTGGCTGCTGCGTCCTCTGCCGAGTAGGCTGAGAACCAGGACGCCGAGAAGGCCCCGCGTTTTCTCCGCTGTTCTCGTTGCTGTGAGCTTTATGGGCTTGATAGCCTGCTCCTGCAGTATTGTGTTTTTGACCGGACTGTCGCGGCACAGCGTGCTGTTTCGCGGCGACAGCCGGGTCGTACACCTGCATGTGCATGTCTCTGCCAGAGTGCCCACTTCGGTCCCTCTCACGACTGGGATGCGGCGATGAGGCCTGATCGTTAGATCTGGCCGCATGCGAATGCACCACCTGAGAAGCTCCAGCACCCGAATTGGCTTTCCGGAACTCCTCGTTCTGCCTAGCAGCCTCTAACACTAGCTCATTGAGCCTCTCCTGCTGCCTAACGCGCGCGTCGCCAGCAAGATGCGGCAACTCAGCAGCTACAGCCTCAGCAGCTCTAAGGTTTTTGGCGGGGGTGCTATATTTGGGCCTGGTGGTAGCGGTGTTTTGGCTATCAGCGTGGCCAGCGGTCTCACCAACCGCTGCCATCTTGGTGCCTAGGTTGCGACGAGTGGTGCCTGCCTTGACAGGCCTCCTAACCACAGGCGTAAAGCCGTGAGCCCTGTTGTACTCGTTGTGGTCCAGGTTAAGCTCGAGCCTAACCTTCTCCAACTCCACCTGCTCGGCGAGCAGCGCCTGGCGTTGCAGGTCGAGCTGCGCCTTCATGGTCATGAGCTCGAGCTCGGTGGGAGGCGGCATACCCACCCGCACGGCGGATGCCGGTATTGTCGATGTCGTGGAAGGAGGGATGTAGCCCGGGATGTTGTGAGGCGCGTCGTAGGGCTTGTGCGTTCTCGGGAGCTCGCTCGTGTCAGCAAGCTCCTCAACGACTGCCGCGGATGCGGCCGCGCCCTTCCCGGCAGCGATAGCCGGACCGGTCATTAGCACTTCCACGCTGTCCGCAGAGTCGTCGATTGGCTTTCCGCGGGCAGCGATGACAGCAGGAGGATCTTCCGAGACGAGCACCAGCTCGGGGTACTCGCGGACGACGGTGGTGGCGACGTAGACGAGGTGCGAGCCAAAGGAGAGCACCGAGCCACCCTCTGGCATGGCCCTGCCGCCGAAATCGCCGGCGTTGTCGGTGACGAAGTCAAAGGAGCCGAATCTGTGGACAAGGCCACAGACCACGCGCTCCCCAGTAGCAGAAATGGATCCCGTCCAAACATGAACTCCAGCCAGCGCCGCTGGTTGCCCCACGGTGGGCGCCAACTGTCGTCGTGGTATCACGGCAGATGCCATAGGATGGCTAAAGATCTGGGGTCGATGGACACTGGAGGTGCTCGGGGAGGGATCACGTAGCGAGTAGCCACGTAAGGAATGAATCAAGCACTGCAAACAACAAGATCTACTCAGTTTCAGGGCCCTCGTGTGGAGGTAAAACCCCTACTCCTGCCTTTCTCTCTTTATATGTGTGTTCTACCGAGTAGCCACAGTACAATTTGGCCTACAGCCGAGTAGCCACTCTTCTCTCTACGTGAAAATCTAACTAGTGAGGCGACCTAGTGAATCCAACCTCTCACAGGAGGGGGCAGGGCACCTTATATACTGGTGCCCAGCCGAATACATCCAAGAAGAAAAGTACAGCCGGGTGTCGACATAGTGTGCACACTGCACACTTCCAGCTTCTCGCTGACATCTTTGGCTTCCTAGTTTGTCTTGTGCACAAAGTCGTTGTACAAAACCAAGTCCATGACCTGTTATCACTGTCACGGCCACAGGGTAGGCCCCCTGACCTGCACCGTCCTGCTGACACCCTGGCGCGGATAAGCACGCGCTCTGCAGATGAACAGTGCGCCAGTACGGACCCAAGATACGCGGGATCCTGTGTCAGAATGGCTCCTTTGACTTCTGGCCCGAGTAGGAACTCACTCCCTTTACTCGGACCACTTCCTCTACTCGGAGGAAGGTAGCTCCCTTGATTCTTCCTTCTGGCCATTAGCAGGTGTGGCCGGATAGCAGTCGACCGGGTAGCGGGTACCGAATACCCAGCTACTCAGCCAAAACTCTCCTTTGATCTTGCCTTTAGCACTTGCTTTGCCCCTACTCGGGGGTAACCCCCGACAGCCCTGGAAGTCGATTTCCTGTCATCTTGATCACCAGCCCAATCTGAGTCCTTGTACCCACTTAGAGAAAATTGTGCCCCCTTTGGGTACCAGAAATCAAACCTTGAGGTATGAATCAAATACCGAAAGATTCTATGGGCTGCCACCAAATGGCTATCCTAAGGAGACGCTAGATACCTTGCACACAATTTCGGACCTAGATGCACAAAGATAAAGAAAGAACCAATCATAGAACGATACAACTGTTGGTCCACATCTTTACCGTTTGGAGTGCGCTTGAGATGGCATTTGGTTTGCATTGGAGAGACCTTCTATTTAGCACCTTGGAAGTTGAACCTCTTGAGCATGTCTTGAGTGTACTTGGCTTGACAGATGAGAGTTCCTCCAATTTATTGATCTCAAAGCCAAGAAAGAATCTCATCATAGACATCTCAAACCTATCAGTCATAAGCTTTGAAAATTCATCATAGAAAGCTTGATTAGTTGAGCCAAAGATAATATAATCAACATATAGTTGGCATATGAAAAACTCCCCATTGGCCCTCTTTGTGAAAAAGGTGGGATCTATATACCCAACTTCAAATCCACGGTCTTTCAAAAACTCTCTAAGGTGCTCATACCATGCATGTGGTGCTTGTTTAAGTCCATAGCGTGCCTTATCGAGCTTGTAGACATGGTTAGGTAAGTTGGGGTTCTCAAAACCCGGTGGTTGTTTAACATATACCAACTATTTCAATGGACCATTTAGAAAGCACTTTTCACATCTGTTTGTTGCAATTTAAAGTTGTGAGCTGATGGATATGCAAGAAGGATACGAATGGACTCAAGGAGAGCCACATGAGCATAGGTTTCATGAAAGTCAATGCCTTTCACTTGGGAGTACCCTTGAGCTGCCAATCTTGCCTTGTTCCTTATAACAATTCCATGTTCATATTGCTTGTTCTTGAAGATCCACTTGGTGCCTGTAACATTGCGGCAATCTTTGGGCTTCTAAACTAGCTTCCACACTTTGTTGCGCTCAAAGTTATTGAGCTCATCATGCATAGATTCCAACCAATCCGAGTCCTCAAGATCCTCAAACACTTTCTTTGGTTCCACCATGGATATGTGAGCTTGATTCTCACTAAAATCTCTTGTGGACCTTTTACTTCTAACATCACCCAACACCTTATCATCGGAATAGTCAATCCTATTCAAGGATCCAGCCACCCTTGCAGCATGATAGGCTTCAATCTCCTCATTATTGCAAGGAGGAATCACTTGATCATCTTGATCATTCGGGTCCCTGTCTTGACCGGAATGTTGGCCTTGATCTTCATCTTGCCTTGCTTCAACATGGTACGAAAAAGGTTGATCTTGGCTAGTTTGAATGATATGAGAACTTGGTTCTTGCGTAGCAACTTGATTAACAAGAGGAGGGTCTTGAACCTGTTCTAGGTTTGGTGCTTCACTTGCTCCATTGGCATGTTCTTCTATTGTAGACTAGGGCTCCACTTGAGTAGAGAATAGTTCTTCTCGATCCGACACAAGGTGTCCCTCGATGGGTGATGACCCAAATGTATAGGGGGTGTATCGTAGTACTTTCGATAAATAAGACTGTCGAACCCAACGAGGAGCAGAAGGTGTTGACAAGCAGGTTGGATAGATGATTCACTTTAAACACTAGCAAACGGGTTCTTGGTTGTTTTGGATATAACAAATAAATAACGTGCGAGTAAATATAGTGCAGTAAATAATGTTGCAGCGATTGGCCCAGTCCTTTTGAGAGCAAAGGACAAGCCGGTTCTGTTACTTATGACTACCAAACATTCTTGAGGACACATGGGAATTTCGTCAAGTACTTTCGCTTCGTTACGGTTGATTAATATCCATTGGTTCGTAAAGTGTTGTGTGGGTGACCCTATGCTAATGCACCGCCCAACTAGTACTAATAAATACTTGTGATTATACCCCTCGTAAGCATCCGCAAATACAAGAAAGTAATTAAGATAAATCTAACCATAGCCTTAAAAACTCCGGGATTCTACGCCCCCTCGTGCATTGGTTTCCTAACGGGGGTTTAAGTTTCTGTCACTCCGGCAACCCCACAATCAGTAGCCAAATACACAATGCATCCTCCTAAGCCCATAAAGGTGAAGTATCATCTAGTCGATGTACACATGACACCACTAGAAGAATAGTACACAACTTAAATACCGAACCACGAGATATTACTTCAACATAACTTCACTACTAACATCATGACTTATCCCTGTCCTCAACAACTAAACGAACTACTCACAAGACATCATATGGATCATAATCAGAGGTGATATAATGGATAATAACAATCTGGTCATAAAGTGCTAACACCGATAAATCTCACAAGCATCAACTACTATCAAGTAATCCACACCGAGAGAGAGATCTAATGTAAAACAACAATATAGGCCCCTAATTGTTATAGAGGGATGATGGTGGAGGATGAGGGTGATGGTGCTGGTGGTTATGATGATGACGATGACGATATTGATGATGCCCGGAGTGATGACGGTGACGATGGTGATGATTTCCCCTCTCTGAAGAGGAATTTCCCCAGGAGATTTCTCCCTGCCATAGAGCTTTTCTATCTCGGGTGTTTTTTTCCCCAAGGCGTCGGCGGAATAATTCTTTGATGATAGTCTGGGGCTTAGGGTTCCCTCGGGGTCAAGTACGCGAAAGGGATCGACGAGAGGTGGGCCAGGGTGGCCACACTACCTGGCGGCGCGACCAAGGGGGGCGCCACCTCATGTTGTGGGCCACTGGTGCCCCCCCTCTAGCTCTCCTCCTGGCTAGATCCCTCATATGGACTTCTAAGACATCTTCGGTGTCCCCCTGTTCTTCTGATCTTCTGAAATATGGTATCTCGACGGTGCTTTTTCCATAAGATTTCTGGTCCTGGTGTTTATTCTCCAAAAATTATGAAACATGAAAAATAAGATAAAATAACATAAGTGATGCATCATAACATGAAATATATCGATGAATAACAGAAAATAACAATATAAAACAACGATGAAAAATGGATGTATCAACTCCCCCCAAGCTTAGACCTCGCTTGTCCCCAAGCGAATCTGAACTCAGTAAACATGACCACAGGTTTATGGAGTGAGGTGTCGATAAATAAAATACGGACAAGAGGCATCACATCTAACAAAGAACAAGCATTTTAGACAACAACTTCCTCTCATATAATCGAACTTGAAACAATAAAGGCAAACTTCGTTCTTGGTCAGAGAACAATTAACAGTGTACTCATCTTTCGATCAGAGTCTTCATACTAGAGCTATATTGCAGAGTTTATCATGCTCAATTATAATGGTCTCTTTGCAAACATTGGTAAATTTCAAAGTGGTATTCATACATATAAAAGAATTTGTAGAAACAAGGAAGAATAAAGAACATGATTGAGTAAATCAACATGTAGCTGGATGAATCACAACAACTCAAATTCTTGCTTAAGACAGAAAGAAATAGGTTTACTGACTCAACATAAACGTAAAAGATAGGCCCTTCGTAGAGGGAAGCAGGGATCACACATGTGATAGATCTTTTATTTAATAAATAGAGGTATAAAATGTTTGACACTCCTCCCATCCATCTTACAAAAACCATGGCTAACCGAATCCTCGGGTGCCTGCCAACAATCACGAACCATGGAGGAGTGTCTTATTTTCAGAGGTGTATGCTAACTCAACGAATAGTAAACAGAAAATACAGTACGTCACAATCCAACTAGACTTCACAAGAGAAACTCTCATATGAAGGACACAACTGGTGTAGAAGGTCATCCCTCTTTCTCTTTTGTTTACACAATTATGCGTTGACTGATAACTTAGGGGTAAAAATAGTGAAGGGTTTTGTGTTATTAGTTTGGGGCTGGGCACCCCGCTGCCAGCTCTTCTAGCATTTAGATAAGCGGATGAAGACACTAGTCTAGGGTGTGAAATCCAATCAACAAGTGAGATAAAGATTCTCTATTTACGTCCTCATGAGCAAAAACAGGAACACAAAACAAGAGTAATTTTGAAGGTTTTAAAGGTAGCACATGAGCAGTTTATTTGGAGTGGCGGTTAATTACCACAAATAGGAAGGTATGGTTGACACAAATGGAAACGTTTTGGGGCTCAAGGTTTGGATGCACGAGAAGCATTCCCTCTCAGTACAAATTTTTGGCTAGCAAGGTTGAATAGCAAGCATAAGAATTGAAGTAAAACAAACAAAAACATATATGATAAAGCCAATCATGCAATCTTCCTTGAAGGTGCAAACAAACTTATTTGAGAATACTAAGCTTATGCGCTAACAAGAAAGAAAGAACATGGAATAATATATCTACATGCAACTCCCTCTTTTCTAGTCTCAATGAATTGTTGCTACTGACCAATGCTAATTTTTCCAAAACCAACTAGATTATCTTGAAACTCCAAAATTGATACCAATACTAATAACAAGATCTATCACGTAACAAAAATTTCAAACTAAAATAAAGGGAAACAAGTAGATGATGAAACTTCTCATTAATATTTCATTACGGCAACTCAAACCAAGGGATACAACAATAACCAACTAGAGAGCAACACTTCCATACTGCAAACCATCCTATATGATATTCTCTACTCACGATATGACTCTACTAAAAGGTAAAAGGGTGAAATATAAAGGTGATACCGTGACACTCCCCCAAGCTTGGAACAAGCCAAGGGGATGCCAATACCAATGAAGAATCAATTCTTCGGTCATGGTGGTGAATCCTTCTCAATGAGCTTATCAATTGATTTCTTCAGATCTTCAATTGCAAACATAAGCATATGAATCACCTCCGTATTGTGATCAATATGGTTTGCAAGCTTGTCAGACGGTGAATTCCAGCCATAAAGATTTTTCCGCCACACTTCCTTAGGTTGAGAGCTTTCTCTATCTACACGGTTAGAACGATCCATATCCCAGCAAGAAGGCAACCTTGACTCGGGTACCCTCTTATATTGATATTCATAAATCAAAGTATGGAAAGGTCTCTTAATACTTGAAGGTGGAATATCTGGGGATAAAAAGTGAAGTCAAGCCATCCATCCAGTGTTCGTCCTCGCCGTTTGCTTGGAAGTTTTTGCAACCACTCCAATGCTTGCGATGATGGCGCGTGGACACACTCGTGGGTTTTCTTCTACATCTCCTTGAACTCCACTCCCGATCTCCTCCTCCGGCTTCTTGTCTTGGAGATCATCTTCCTTCGGTCCCTTCCCCTTGTTGTTGTTAGCGGAGACCATGATGCTTCTAAAACTGAAAACAGAACCTGGCAGAAATAGCTCGAAATAGAAACACGACGAGAAAACGATATACAGACCTCGGGGGTATGAAGGGCGAGGGGGGTATATAGCAAAAATATGTGTAACGAAAGGAAAGTCCAGGCCGAAAACGAGTCGGAAAGGGGCTCCGGGACGCCCACACCATAGGGTAGTGCAGCCAAGAGTGGAACCGCGCCCCCACATGGTGTGGTTCCTCCGGGCACCTTCTCCAACTCCTCTCCGGCTCGGTATTTTTCATATTTTCCAAAAAAAAGAAATTATAACTTGGAAGGTAATCTGCGAACTTTTTCTTAACATAACTGTTACCTATTCCAAAACAGACTCTGCAGATTCTGGAATCTTCCCTCTAATGAACTTCTCCGAAGTCATTACTTGAATAACATCCATATCTTCATCATAGGAATCCCCAGAAATATAATGTTTGAGTCTTTGTCCATTTACCACTTGTGTAGTGTTATCTTTGAGGGAAGCAATTTTGATTGCACCCGAACGATACACTTTTTCAATAATATAAGGTCCTTCCCATCTGGAGAGTAATTTTCCTACAAAAAAAATCTGAGACGAAAACGATACACTAGAACTTTCTCACCAACATGAAACTCTCTTTTAAGGATTCTTTTATCATGCCATTGTTTAACTTTCTCTTTAAAGAGCTTGCCATTTTCATAAGCTTCACATCTCCATTCATCTAAATGATTCAAATCAAGCATTCTTTTCTTACCAGCAAGTTTGAAATCCTTATTTAATTCTTTCACTACCCAATAAGCTTTGTGTTCTAATTCTAAAGGCAAGTGACAAGCTTTTCCATAAACCATTTTATAGGGAGACATACCCATAGGATTTTTACAAGCAGTTCTATAAGCCCATAAGGCATCATTCAACTTATCTGACCAATTCTTCCTAGATTTATTAACAGTCTTTTGCAAGATAGATTTAATTTCTTTATTTGATAGTTCTACTTGCCCACTAGTTTGAGGATGATAAGTTGAGGCAATTCTATGATTAACATCATATTTAGCAAGGGTTTTTCTAAAACCACCATGAATAAAATGAGAACCACCATCAGTCATAAGATATCTAGGCACACCAAACCTAGGGAAAATAACATTTTTAAGCATTTTTAAAGAGGTATCACCATCAACATGTTTTGTAGGTATAGCTTCTACCCACTTAGTAACATAATCAAAAACAAGAAATATATGTTTATAACCATTTGAAGAAGGAAAAGGACCCATAAAGTCTCCCCAACAATAAAAAGGTTCAATAACAAGAGAACAACTCATAGGCATTTCATTATGTCTAGAAATATTTCATACTCTTTGACATTCATCACAAGATAAAATAAATTTACGTGCATCTTTAAAGAGAGTAGGACAATAGAAACATCATTGTAGAACCTTCTGTGCGGTTCTATCTCCAGCGTGATGTCCTCCATAAGCACTACTATGGCACTTCTTCAATATTTCACGTTGTTCATGATACCATCTACTCCTTCTTTATATAAACGCGGGTCATCCCAAAAATAATGACTCAAATCATATAGGAATTTTCTTCTTTGTTGAACTGTAAATGTTGGAGGCAAATACTTCGAAACAATAAAGTTAGCATAATCATAATTCCATGGACTATCTTGGGGTTTTACCTTTATTACAGCCAACAATTCATTTGTAAAACTATCATTAACAGGAATAGGATCAAAAGTAATGTTTTCCAATCTAGACAAGTTATCAGCAACATGATTTTCAGCACCCTTCCTATCCACAATATGCAAATAAAACTCTGGTAAAAGCAACACCCATCTAATAAGCCTAGGATTAACATCTTTCTTTTCCATAAGGTATCTAATAACAACATGATCAGTATGAATAATAACCTTTGAGTCAACATTAGAAGGCCTAAACTTACCACATGCAAAAACTACAGCTAAGAACTCCTTTTCAGTGGTAGCATACTAATTTTGAGTAGTATCAAGAGTCTTACTAGCATAATGAATAACATTCAACTTCTTATCTACGCGCTATCCAAGAACAGGACCTACAGCAAAATCACTAGCATCACACATAATTTCGAAAGGTAAATTCCAATCAGGTGGTTGAACAATAGGAGGAGTAGTTAAAGCCTTCTTTAAAGATTCAAAAGCTTCCTTACAATCATAATAAAAAACAAATCGTACATCTTTTTGAAGAAGATTACAAAGAGGCTTTGATATTTTAGAGAAATCTTTAATAAACCTCCTATAAAAACCATCATGACCAAGAACACTACGAATACCTTTTACACCCCTAGGACAGGGCATTTTCTCTATGGCTTCCACTTTAGCTCTGTCAACTTCAATACCTCTTTCAGAAATTTTATGTCCAAGAACAATTCCTTCATTCACCATAAAGTGGCATTTCTCCCAATTAAGAACGAGATTAGTTTCCTCACATCTCTGCAAAACTTTATCAAGGTTGTGCAAACAATTATCAAAAGAAGTTCCATAGACGGAGAAATCGACCATGAATACTTCCACAATTTCTTCACAAAAACCATGATAATTAGTAGACATGCATCTTTGAAAAGTAGCAGGAGCATTACACAAACTAAAAGGCATACGTTTAGAAGCATAAGTACCATAAGGACAAGTAAAGGTTGTTTTCTTTTGATCTTGCTTCCTAACAAAAATTTGAGAAAACCCAGAATAACCATCAAGAAAGGAAAAATGAATTTTCTTAGACAATCTCTCTAACATTTGATCAATAAAAGGCAAAGGATAATGATCCTTTTTAGTGACTTTGTTAACCTTTCTAAAATCAATGCACATTCTATAACCAACTACTACTCTTTGTGGAATGAGTTCATTATTTTCATTAGGTACAAGAGTGCACAGGGCTCACCATCTACTATCAGCAATAGGAAAAATAATACCAGCATCAAGAAGTTTTAATACCTCATTTCTTACCACTTCCTTCATCTTAGAAATTAAACGGCGTTGATGTTCAACTACTGGTTTTGCATCAGGTTCAATATTAATAGCATGCTGACATATAGTAGGAGAAATTCCCTTCAAATCATCAACATTATATCCAATAGCTCCATGGTGTTTCTTCAGAATTCCCAATAATCTTTCCTCTTCTCCACCTAAAAGTTTAGCACTAATAATAACATGATATATTTTCTTATCATCAATATAAGCATATTTAAGATCAGCAGGCAAAGGTTTTTAATCAAAGACATGATCCTCCTTGGGTGGCAATGTGGTACCCAAGTCTTCCACAGGTAAATTATGTTTCAGTATCACTGGTTGACGAAGGAGAATATCGTCAATCTCATTTCTGTCTTCCATAAATACCTCAGTCCCATGGTCCTCCATATATTGCTGCAAAGCATTGTTAGGAGCAAGAGCAATACGGGCAGTAGAAGCAGTTTAGATTCATAAAGTGCTCTAGCAAATTTGGAGAAATTGAGCTCATAAGATTTTCCATCAAATTTAGTCAAAATCTTCTCTCTCTTACTATATATAATAGCACCACAAGTGTTCAAGAAAGTTCTACCAAAAATAATAGGACAAGTCTTACTAGCAGCCTTACAAGGTACTAGAAAATCAGTGGGATATTTAATTTACCACACAAAACTTCCACATCTCCGACAATACCAATCGGACAAACAATTTCTCTATTAGCAAGCTGAATAAACACATCAATATCTTCAAGCTCACAAGAACCAATTTCATGCATAATTTTTCTATAAAGCTCATAAGTATAGCACTAGAACTAGCTCCAATATCAGACAAACCATAATAGAAATGATCACCAATCTTAACAGAAAGCACAAGAACACTAGTTTTCTTAGGTCTATGAGGATGTGAAACAATATTAGAAGCATCCTCATAGAAGACAATGTGTTCATCCTCCACATTTCCACAAACAAGATAGTTCACTATTGCTACAGCAGGTTCAATAGTTATTTGTTCATCAGGTTCAATAGATTTCTTATTACTCTTATTAACCACACTAGCCACCATAGAGTGTTCTTTCACCTTAGTAGGGAATGGCAATTTTTCAACATAGGTCTCAGGAACAACATGATTAACATCATGCACTTCTATATTACTAGCAGGAACAATATCTTTATAAGGAGCATGGTACTTTGTAACACCCGGGGGATTTCCCTCAAATAGAATTGCTTGTTTTCTTTTTTTGCATGCATTGCCTCATGCATCATATGCACCTTTATTTTCAAACCAATTTAAAACTTCAAACATGTTCCAAAAGGTTTCAATTAAAATTGCAAACAAACCATTCAAATTGTAAACCACAAACTGGAAATTCAAATATTGAAATGCTTGGTTATTTCAAAACCCCTTTTATTAAAACCCTATTTTGCTAATTCCAATTTAAATTCAAATAATAAACCTTGCTCCCATTCAATTACTCAATTTAAAGTCAAATTCACTTGAAATTCAATCAAATTCAAAACAACACAAATATTTGAAAATTTCAAAAACAAAAGTTTGTGCACTTGGGCATTTTGAGTGCTGAGTGCAAAGAAATTTACTTCATAATTTTTGGAGTTGTAAAACTCCCTCAAATCCAAATGCTAAATCACCTTTTACAAAAAAAAAGAGGAAACAAAAATAAATAAAAAGAGAACCCGCTGGGGGGAGGCAGGCCTTTCGGCCCACCTACAACCCCCAGCAGCAAACCCAGCCCAAGGCCAACCGAAGCATCCCACTCCACCTCTTCTTCTCTGTCCGTACGAGCACGAGGAGAGCGTGTTGCCCTGTCGTTTTCCAGCTCCACCATGGTCCCCTCCTCCCCTCTCTTTATCTACCAAGGAGAACCCCAGAAACCCTATCCCCTCTTCCTTCTCCTCCCCAACCGCCGCCGCTGCTCCCCTTTCTCTACCTTCTCCTCTGTTCCCCACCTTCCTCTGAATCTTTTCTGAACCGGAGGCAGCCCTCCATGGCCGGAAGTTGGAGGCCATGGCGCCATCGCTCTGCTCACCGTCGGGCCGGGCTCGCTGCGGGAATGGAACCGGGGCACATCCAGCTCCGTCTCCGTCTCCTCGGCAGGGTGGGAGAGCCACCAGGATCCCCACGCCATCACCGTTCATCGCCGCCCTTTTCATGGCCGTCAGAGATCGACGGCCAGGAACCGCATGTCGCTGCCTTCCCCGAGCATGTACGACTCCTCCAGCAAACCATGCCGTGAGTCCTCTGTCCGATTCCGATCCCTCCCACCTGTTTCCCTTTGATGCACCTGCTGGCCGCGCACGAGAACCAGCGGCGCCGTTGTAGTGGTTGTCGTCGCTCCGTTCCTGAACCTGTGTTCCGAGATTCAGTTAAGGCTGCGACGTTCACATCTTATTCTGTTAGATTCGTATGTAGTCACCAAATCGATCGTATCCCAGTGGTATGACCAACCATCTGCGTCGCAGCAGCCCCAGGTTCGAACCACATCCGAGGCGAAAGCCTCCTGCTTTATTTATTTTTCTCTCTGTACCTGAACGTGTTAGAATTTCAGAATTTCAGTTAACAGCGCAATCAACCTCTAGTTCCGTAAATCTTTTCTTCTGTCACGATCAGCTCATCAGCCCAGTGGCATGGGACTCCGTCTTCCTCTCGGGAGACCCGGGATCGAATCCCACTAGAGGCAAAGCCTCCTTTTTTCCATTTTTCACCGCGCGGGGGCCGGTCCACCTGTCGGTGACGCTGGATGCCACCATGGACCCACCCGCGCCTCGTCAGCGCTGCGCTGGTAAGGGCCCCGCCCGTCAGTCTCTCCGGCAGGGTGCAGCCCGGTGATAAACGTCCCAGATCCAGATCTGGAGCCGGATTTTTCGCATCTGCCCCCCTGTTTGTTCTGTTTTTATACCGGTGCCCTCCTTTCTTTTGTTTCCATCACGAACAAACCCCTGCACTTTACAGAAAACACCCCACAATGCAAATGCACATAACTAATTCATTTTAACTCCAAATTTGAAAAGTAAAATATGTTTTCCAATCAAAATTCTCTGTACTTCTCAAATATACAATTTGTTTACTTTTTTTCCTAATTAAAAATGGTGCAATAATTCAATGCTTTAATTAAACCTTTTAAATTGCAAAAATTCATAATTAAATATTTAAAATTCCAAATTTGGCAAATGAGATATCACATTCAAGCTAATGTTGTATACATTCTGTTTTCATCATCCACCATGCCATTTAATCACTTCAACCTAATGTTTGCTTGTAATTCACTTAAATAACTATGCATGCACCTGGGATTTTCCAAATGCAGCCTTATCTTTGCATTTGGGCCCATTTAAAATGTTTCATCATGTCTTGTATTTATTTTGATGCACCCTTTAACTTGTCATGCATATAAAATTAGGATCATGCTGGATCTTTTACCGTAGTAGTAATTGTTGCATCCGGTGTTTGTTCTAGTTCGTTGCTTCTTCGCGGATAGGACATTGAGATGATGTGAGCACCGACAAGTTCTTCGGATGTACCTCTACTTGCTGGATCTCAGGCAAGTATACTCACTTGCTACCCATGTTGCCTTTCCTCACTTGTTACCGATTCTTTCCGTTGTCTTTATGCTAGCCTTACGATTCGATGCTTGTGTCTCGATCCTATCATATGTTTACCTTGAAACCATGATATAGCCTTCCTTCCACTTCCTATTACCTGTTGTTTGTTTACCTTGTTGGCCCTCGTGTCGTAGTTGCATGCTTAGTGTTGTTTGCGCTCAAGTCTTGTTGTCCGTCTTATCACCTGTTTAGTTTGATAGTTGGGTTTCAACTTAATCAACAACATGTTAATGTTTTGGGTAATAATAATTTGATGATAAGGCACCGGCAGGAGGCCCGGCGTGGTTTTGAGGCCTGCTAGTGTCGAACTTAATTAGGAAAAGGGTCTTGTCCTCCGATCCATGATGAGCGCACTAACCGCATGTGGGAAGCGTGTATGGGCGCCCCCCGCAATTCTGATTCGATTCGCATCTCGTCCAAATCGCCACACTTAGTTCGGGCTTTCCATTTGATGCATGCATATGCAGGTGCGAACCCTTGGCGCCAGGGTGGAACTTTTGTAGTCGGCATTTAGGGAGACACGTTCTTAGAGTGCTATGAGGGTCCCCTTTTCTTCGTGGGGCTTGATTATTCGTGCGCTCAATTGCACGTGGTTCTTTGGGCTTGATGCGAAGAAGAGTTGGGTTGTGTTGAGTGCCTCGCTTGGTGGAAGTGCATTTCCATCTGGCGGGTTATTCTTACGTGTACGGCCAAATTGGTGCATCCCTGCAGGGTTAATCTTCTCGAGAAGCCGTGTTGTCCGCGGTTATGGATGACTTGGTGAAAGTGCTGGCTAACAAGTACTCAGACAACTTACACTTAACGATGATAAATTGACTAGTAATATAGATTACCTCCACCATAAAAATGAATGTCACCTATATCAACAGTGTGAGTTTCCTTGGGTTGCTTCCTTAGTAGGGGGTAACACTGGATGGGTATTGTTTGGTGAGTAGTTGTAGTTGGTTCTGATACGCTCTCTTATCCCTTTCTATTAGCCGGAAGTTGTAGCGCGTCTCTTTAGTTGTTAGTGCTGCCCGCTGCCGCTTCTTTGCAATAATCCCGTCCTTCCGTTCTACCCAAAGTATTTGTATATTGTGATGATTGGTTACGCTGGTATCTTGTGAGTATGGTTTATCCACTTGCCAGTACTTAATAGTACTGACCCACGAATCCATTTCGTGGCTGCATATTCCACATTGCAGTCAACAGGTTTGAAGTCTGACGACGTTAGCTTGGGAATCCCTCCGGCTTGGCCTGGGCAGGGATTGGACGCCATCGGTTATCTTCAGGACTCTTAGTCCAATTTGTATCTTGTCCATAGTCGGACACTATGTTGTTTCTTCCGCTGTCAGTTGGATCTTTGTATTGTATCAGTTGTATCCTTGACTCGTTTGAGTCGTCTTGTATATACCTCCTCTGTTGTTGTTGTGGATTATTCGTGAACTGTTGTAATGTTACACAAGTGGCAACCTGGAATCGGTTATTATGCGGATTTTGGCGGAAATGCTGAAATCTGCATAGTGCCCGATCTCGGGGCGTCACAAATGGTATCAGAGCATGGTTTCCGATTCCCAAAGTTGTTTCGATACGAATGGTTATCGAAGCAACGGGTCCGCAAAGCCTGTAGGATAACCTCGCTAACGGTCGTTGTTTCTAGAGTGTCAAAAAACTATTTCTGCTAAACTATTTTGGAAACATCTCATTAGGATTCTTGTTTTCTCCTTATCTCTATTCTATTTCTCCTCTCATCTTATTTGTTTTGGAGTCTCTCTTCCTCTCAATCTTTCAAAGTTTTAGGATCCTACGTGGGTGGACGTTTTCTGAGCCGTTAACCTAATATGTTCGATCATCGGAAGATTCCTGGTGGAAGAAGATCGTCATCAACCCGAGAAAGATTCCCTTGTTAGTGGTGTCGGGGAGATCAACAATGTGGCCGAAGACTCGATAGATCTGACTTCTTCCCTCTCCCGTGGTTGTGAGCGGATTGCAAGGGCGCAATCCCTTGTTAGTGGTGTCGGCTGTAACACCCGGGGGATTTCCCTCAAATAGAATTGCTTGTTTTCTTTTTTTGCATGCATTGCCTCATGCATCATATGCACCTTTGTTTTCAAACCAATTTAAAACTTCAAACATGTTCCAAAAAGTTTCAATTAAAATTGCAAACAAACCATTCAAATTGTAAACCAAAAACTGGAAATTCAAATATTGAAATGCTTGGTTATTTCAAAACCCCTTTTATTAAAACCCTATTTTGCTAATTCCAATTTAAATTCAAATAATAAACATTGCTCCCATTCAATTACTCAATTTAAAGTCAAATTCACTTGAAATTCAATCAAATTCAAAACAGCACAAATATTTGAAAATTTCAAAAACAAAAGTTTGTGCACTTGGGCATTTTAGTGATGAGTGCAAAGAAATTTACTTCACAATTTTTGGAGTTGTAAAACTCCCTCAAATCCAAATGCTAAATCACCTTTTACAAAAAAAAAGAGGAAAAATAAATAAATAAAAAGAGAACCCGCTGGGGGGAGGCAGGCCTTTCGGCCCACCTACAACCCCCAGCAGCAAGCCCAGCCCAAGGCCAACCGAAGCAGCCCACCCCACCTCTTCTTCTCTGTCCGTACGAGCACGAGGAGAGCGTGATGCCCTGTCGTTTTCCAGCTCCACCATGGTCCCCTCCTCCCCTCTCTTTATCTACCAAGGAGAACCCCAGAAACCCTAGCCCCTCTTCCTTCTCCTCCCCAACCGCCGTCGCTCCTCCCCTTTCTCTACCTTCTCCTCTGTTCCCCACCTTCCTCTGAATCTTTTCTGAACCGGAGGCAGCCCTCCATGGCCGGAAGTTGGAGGCCATGGCGCCGTCGCTCTGCTCACCGTCGGGCCGGGCTCGCTGCGGGAATGGAACCGGGGCACATCCAGCTCCGTCTCCGTCTCCTCGGCAGGGTGGGAAAGCCACCAGGATCCCCACGCCATCGCCGTTCGTCGCCGCCCTTTTCATGGCCGTCAGAGATCGACGGCCAGGAACCGCACGTCGCTGCCTTCCCCGAGCATGTACGACTCCTCCAGCAAACCCCGCCGTGAGTCCTCTGTCCGATTCTGCTCCCTCCCACATGTTTCCCTTCGATGCACCTGCTGGCCGCGCACGAGAACCAGCGGCGCCGTTGTAGTGGTTGCCGTCGCTCCGTTCCTGAACCTGTTATCCGAGATTCGGTTAAGGCTGCGACGTTCACATCTTATTCTGTTAGATTCGTATGTAGTCACCAAATCGATCGTATCCCAGTGGTATGACCAACCATCTGCGTCGCAGCAGCCCCAGGTTCGAACCACATCCGAGGCGAAAGCCTCCTGCTTTATTTATTTTTCTCTCTGTACCTGAACGTGTTCCGATTTCAGTTAACAGCGCAATCACACCTCTAGTTCCGTAAATCTTTTCTTCTGTCACGATCAGCTCATCAGCCCAGTGGCATGGGCCTCCGTCTTCCTCTCGGGAGACCCGGGATCGAATCCCACTAGAGGCAAAGCCTCCTTTTTTCCATTTTTCACCGCGCGGGGGCCGGTCCACCTGTCGGTGACGCTGGATGCCACCATGGACCCACCCGCGCCTCGTCAGCGCTGCGCTGGTAAGGGCCCCGCCCGTCAGTCTCTCCGGCAGGGTGCAGCCCGGTGATAAACGTCCCAGATCCAGATCTGGATGCGGATTTTTCGCATCTGCCCCCCTGTTTGTTCTGTTTTTATACCGGTGCCCTCATTTCTTCTGTTTCCATCACGAACACACCCCTGCACTTTACAGAAAACACCCCACAATTCAAATGCACATAACTAATTCATTTTAACTCCAAATTTGAAAAGTAAAATATGTTTTCCAATCAAAATTCTCTATACTTTTCAAATATACAATTTGTTTACTGTTTTTCCTAATTAAAAGTGGTGCAATAATTCAATGCTTTAATTAAACCTTTTAAATTGCAAAAATTCATAATTAAATATTTAAAATTCCAAATTTGGCAAATGAGATATCACATTCAAGCTAATGTTGTATACATTCTGTTTTCATCATCCACCATGCCATTTAATCACTTCAACCTAATGTTTGCTTGTAATTCACTTAAATAACTATGCATGCACCTGGGATTTTCCAAATGCAACCTTATCTTTGCATTTGGGCCCATTTAAAATGTTTCATCATGTCTTCTATTTATTTTGATGCACCCTTTAACTTGTCATGCATATAAAATTAGGATCATGCTGGATCTTTTACCGTAGTAGTAATTGTTGCATCCGGTGTTTGTTCTAGTTCGTTGCTTCTTCGCGGATAGGACGTTGAGATGATGTGAGCACCGACAAGTTCTTCGGATGTACCTCTACTTGCTGGATCTCAGGCAAGTATACTCACTTGCTACCCATGTTGCCTTTCCTCACTTGTAACCGATTCTCTCCGTTGTCTTTATGCTAGCCTTACGATTCGATGCTTGTGTCTCGATCCTATCATATGTTTACCTTGCAACCATGATATAGCCTTCCTTCCACTTCCTATTACCTGTTGTTTGTTTACCTTGTTGGCCCTCGTGTCGTAGTTGCATGCTTAGTGTTGTTTGCGCTCAAGTCTTGTTGTCCGTCTTATCACCTGTTTAGTTTGATAGTTGGGTTTCAACTTAATCAACAACATGTTAATGTTTTGGGTAATAATAATTTGATGATAAGGCATCGGCAGGAGACCCGGCGTGGTTTTGAGGCCTGCTAGTGTCGAACTTAATTAGGAAAAGTGTCTTGTCCTCCGATCCATGATGAGCGCACTAACCGCATGTGTGAAGCGTGTATGGGCGCCCCCCGCAATTCTGATTCGATTCGCATCTCGTCCAAATCGCCACACTTAGTTCGGGCTTTCCATTTGATGCATGCATATGCAGGTGCGAACCCTTGGCGCCGGGGTGGAACTTTTGTAGTCGGCATTTAGGGAGACATGTTTTTAGAGTGCTATGAGGGTCCCCTTTTCTTCGTGGGGCTTGATTAGTCGTGCGCTCAATTGCACGTGGTTCTTTGGGCTTGATGCGAAGAAGAGTTGGGTTGTGTTGAGTGCCTCGCTTGGTGGAAGTGCATTTCCATCTGGCGGGTTATTCCTACGTGTACGGCCAAATTGGTGCATCCCTGCAGGGTTAATCTTCTCGAGAAGCCGTGTTGTCCGCGGTTATGGATGACTTGGTGAAAGTGTTGGCTAACAAGTACTCTGACAACTTACACTTAACGATGATAACTTGACTAGTAATATAGATTACCTCCACCATAAAAATGAATGTCACCTTAATCAACAGTGTGAGTTTCCTTGGGTTGCTTCCTTAGTAGGGGGTAACACTGGATGGGTATTGTTTGGTGAGTAGTTGTAGTTGGTTCTGATACGCTCTCTTATCCCTTTCTATTAGCCGGAAGTTGTAGCGCGTCTCTTTAGTTGTTAGTGCTGCCCGCTGCCGCTTCTTTGCAATAATCCCTTCCTTCCGTTCTACCCAAAGTATTTGTATCTTGTGATGATTGGTTACGTTGGTATCTTTTGAGTATGGTTTATCCACTTGCCAGTACTTAATAGTACTGACCCACGAATCCATTTCGTGGCTGCATATTCCACATTGCAGTCAACAGGTTTGAAGTCTGACGACGTTAGCTTGGGAATCCCTCCGGCTTGGCCTGGGCAGGGATTGGACACCATCGGTTATCTTCAGGACTCTTAGTCCAATTTGTATCTTGTCCGTAGTCGGACACTATGTTGTTTCTTCCGCTGTCAGTTGGATCTTTGTATTGTATCAGTTGTATCCTTGACTCGTTTGAGTCGTCTTGTATATACCTCCTCTTTTTTTGTTGTGAATTATTCGTGAACTGTTGTAATGTTATCACAAGTGGCAACCTGGAATCGGTTATTATGTGGATTTTGGCGGAAATGCTGAAATCTGCACAGTGCCCGATCTCGGGGCGTCACATACTTGTGATAATTATTTTTAGGAATATCAAGATAGGAAGCAAAAGCTTTAAGAAAGTTTGCAAAAATTTGAGATTCAAGACCACAAACAGCACTAACATCATAGAA
Organism: Alopecurus myosuroides; assembly: GCA_028641055.1. Taxonomy (NCBI): domain Eukaryota; kingdom Viridiplantae; phylum Streptophyta; class Magnoliopsida; order Poales; family Poaceae; genus Alopecurus; species Alopecurus myosuroides. The sequence goes on along the minus strand of CM054057.1, from coordinate 324,234,074 downwards.
ACCATTTGTTCCCATAAAAGATTTAATGCATTCATAATCATAATTTATACCTGAATTTCTACCTTTGTCGTTCGCCCATCCTTCAGTGTTTTATTGAATACTGTCAAGAAGATCTGGTTTAGCTTCTTCCTTCATACGTGTGAATGATCCACGACAAGAAGCATCCAATAAATACTTATCATGAAGAGAAGCCTTGCATAAAAATTATTAGTAACAATATTACGCGGAGTTCATGAACGGGACATATGAGCATTAATAACTTCATTCTCCCCCACGCTTGGGCAATACTCTCTCCATCACAAGGGTATAAATTATAAATTTGATTCTCGTCTTTATGAATCTCACTAGGACGATAAAATTTAGAATAAAAGAGAGGAACAATTTCCTCCCATCCAATAGATTCACCATTCTTCTGTAATTTGAACCATTCAGCGACTCTTCCTTTCAGCAATAGAGAAAATAATTTCCTTTTAACTTGATCCATTGTAATACCTGAACACCTGAATAACTCGCATAATTCATGTATAAAGATCAAATGATCACCGGGGTGGATAGTTCCATCACCGTAATAGCAGTTATCCATAACAAGTCCAACAATTTTCATAGGTATTTTATAAGGATCGAATTCAGCAGATAACGGGTCACTTACTACCCTACAGTGATAGTAGTAGTACCTCTAAATAGAGAATCAAAATTATTATCCACGATGAAATAAAACAGTAGATAGAAATAAAAAAAAACACTCACAGTAAAAGTTCCTCTTACCAATTCCACTTACCAATAGCGCTTCACTCCCAGGCAACAGCGCCAGAAAATAGCCTTGATGACCCACAAGTATAGGGGGTTTATCGTAGTACTTTCGATAAATAAGAGTGCCGAACCCAACAAGGAGCAGAAGGTGTTGACAAGTAGGTTTGATAGAGGATTCACTCTAAACACTAGCGATTGGGTTTTTCGTTGTTTTGGATATAACAGATAAATAAAGTGCGAGTAATTAAAGTGCAGTAAATAATATTGCAGCGAGTGGCCCAATCTTTATGACTACCAAATGTTCTCGAGGACACATGAGAATTTCATCAAGTGCTTTCGCTTCGTTACGGTTGATTATTATCCATTGGTTCGTGAAGTGTTGTGTGGGTGAACCTATGATAATGCACTGCCCAACTAGGACTAATACATACTTATGATTATACCCCTTGCAAGCATCCACAAATAGAAGAAAGTAATTAAGATAAATCTAGCCACAGCCTTAAAGACTCCGGGATTCTACGCTCCCTCGTGCATTGGTTTCCTAACGGGGTTTAGGTTTCTGTCACTTCAGAAACCCCACAATCAGTAGCCAAATACACAATGCATCCTCCTAGGACCATAAAGGTGAAGTATCATGTAGTCGACGTTCACATAACACCACTAGAAGAATAGCACCACAACTTAAATACTGAACCACGAGATATTACTTCAACATAACTTCACTACTAACATCGTGACTTCTCCCATGTCCTCAAGAACTAAACAAACTACTCAAGACATCATATGGATCATAATCAGAGGTGATATAATGGATAATAACAATCTGGTCATAAAGTGCTAACACCGATAAATCTCACAAGCATCAACTACTAGCAAGTAATCCACACCGGGATGCAAGTAATGCACACCGGAATAGAGATCTAATTTAAAACAACGATAGCGGCCCCGAGTTGTTACATCGGGATGATGGTGGATGATGAGGGTGATGGTGATGGTGGTGATGATGATGACGATGACGATCTTGATGATGCCCGGAGCGATGACGGTGACGATGACGATGATTTTCCCTCTCCGAGGAGGAATTTCCCCAACAGATTTCTCCCTGCCAGAGAGCTTTTCTGTCTCGGGTGTTTTCCGCCCCGAGGTGGTGGTAGAATAATTCTTCGATTATAGGGTTCTCTCGGGGTCAAGTACGTGAAAGGGGTCGACCAGAGATGGGCCAGGGTGGCCACACCACCTGGCGGCGCGGCCAGTGGGCGTCACCTCATGGTGTGGGCCCCTAGTGGCCCCCTCTGCCTCTCCTCCTGGCTAGCTCCCTCGTCTGGACTTCTAAGACATCTCCGGTGTCCCTACTCTTCTTCTAATCTTCTGAAATATGGTATCTCGATGTTGCTTTTTTCCATCAGACTTGTGGTCCCGGTGTTTATTCTCTATGAAACATGTAAAATAAGATAAAATAACATAAGTGATGCATCATAACATGAAATATATAAAACAGTGATGCAAAATGTACGTATCAATGGGGTGGAAATATCCCACACCCATCCTTGCTATGGATTCTTGAGGTATTTCAACATCTACATTAGAAACATGAAATTGCGCCACTTTGGAGCCATCATTTTCCATGAACACCACACTACTAGTTTGAATGACAATCTGTGAGGCCGTGTCAAAGAGTCTATAAGTGTGGGATTCGGCACCGTACCCAACAAATGTACCTTCAATAGATTTATATTGGATTTTAGACAAACGAAAACCTTTTACCAAATAGAAACACTTACAACCAAAGACACAGAAGTAGGATATATTTGGTTTGTTACCTGTGAAAATATCATACGGAGTCTTCATTAAGCCATTGCATATGTAGAGTCTGTTAGAGGAGTGAAAAGCCGTAGAGATGGCTTCGGCCCATATATATTGGGGGAGAAGTATACTACGCAAACATGGTCCTAGCCATATCCAAGAGTGTCCGGTTCTTCCTTTCGGCTACACCATTTTGCTGAGGGGTATTTGCAGGGGAATATTGATCACACATCCCCTCATCACTAAGAAATTCATTTAGGGTGTAGTTCTTGAACTTGGAGCCATTGTCACTTCTAATGGCCAAGATAGGAAGATTGTGTTGGCGTTGCACTTGATTGGAAAAGATGGTGACGGCTTGTTGTGTCTCACTGTTCAACTTGAAGAAATAAACCAAGAAATACTTCTTGCCTCCAAGACTTGACTCGGGCCCGAAACCAAAGAGATCCACATGAAAAAGTTCTAGAATCCTCTTTGATGATATAATAGTCTTGCTTGGATGCGAAGAATCATGCATCTTTCCTTCAACACAATCCCTACACACACGATCTTTGGAAAAGGAAACATTTTATTTTAGTTCGAGGAAGTGGACACCTTTGTGAAGACTTGGCAAAGTTCTCATGTTGAAATGGGATAGGCGGCGATGCCACAACCATCCCACATCCGCCTTTCCGAAGAGACACATCGCTTGAGTGTTGGTTGTAACATCCCAAGTATGAAAAATAGCCATTAGAATGTTTGCTCTCTGTTATTTTATGTTTTGCATCATGACATCATGTTCATTGCATCTGTTTTGCTTGTTTTCCATTTGTTTTCCTCTGTTTTGCTTTGTTTTCCAACTGTTTTCATTTGTTTTCCTTTGTTTCCTATTTGAATTTCAAACCAAATTTCAAACCTTTTGTTTCATACTTGTGATGTTACAATTTCCAAAATGATATTTCAAATCAAAACAATCAATTGTTTCCATCAAACCATAAGGTTCAAACCATTAAAATTATGGTTTTTAATAATTCACTTAATCCAAACTTAATTCAAATGTTATTCAAATTCAAATTACATTTTACAAACAGCACCCAATTTGAAATTATGAAAATTACCAAAACAATTATAATCATTTGTTTCCATTTAATCCATAAGGTTCAACTATTTAAATTTGTGGCTTTTAATTCTTCACTTAACTCAATATGTTATTCAAATTCAAACAAAATTCCAAACATCAACCCTTTGGAATTATTGAAATTTACAAAACAATTCTAAGCAATTTGTTTCAAATAAAATTGAGGGTTCAAACTTTTGGAAATGTTTCTTTTAAATAAATCACCCAATATTCAAAATTCATACCAATTCAATCAATTACAAAACAGCAAAATAAATTGAACTTTTTGGAAAACCAAAATTGGCATTTTGTTGCTATTGTAATAACTAGCCTACACAAATTTTTTCCCTAAAATTTCTCACCCAAAAACCCTCATTCTCTTCCTATTTCTATTCAGCAAAAAAAATAAAACAGAAACAAATAATAAAAAAAACCAAGCAAAGGAGAGAGGGGCAGGCCAACTAGGCCCAGCCCACCTAGCCCCCTGGCCCGTACCCCCTCTTTCTTCCTCCTCTCGTACGGCATGCCATCGGGCATGTCCACGTTGACAGAGAGGGGCACGAACGGCCAAGCTCGCTCTCCCCCTCCCCTATAACCCTAGGCCGTGCCCTCACTGCCCTAACCCTAGTTCCCCCTCCTCTCTCCCTCTCACCGCCGCGGCGCCGATCTTTTTCTCTCCACCCACCACCATCCTCTCTCTGTACATGAACCGACCACCGCCACCCTCTGTTCTCCGACGATCGCCGCCCTTCCGAGGCACCACCGCCGTGGCTAGGTGCGGGAATGGAGTCCCCTCGATGCCCTCGTCCTCATCGAGTCCAGGGAGGGGCACGAGCGCCTCCGGAGCTCCGCCGCCGTCCCGGATTCGCCGCCGGTCGCCACCGAGCGCCTGCTGTTTCTCGTCATAGAGGTGAGCTCCCCCTCGCCTCTCCTTCCCTTCCTCTCACTGTCCTCGAGCTCGCACCGAGCAGCACACGCCCACGCACGTCCGCAGCGCCCCACGCGAGCGCAGCAGCACCTCGAGCCTTCCTCGCCGGCGGCCGTCGCGCGTCTGACGGAATTTCAGACCAACTGAACTTCAAAGTTCAGTTACGCCCGCAACTGCACCTTATACCCCCCCGACCCCCCATTCTGTCAACAATTCAGCACTACCGCAGTGGTAGCCACCACCACGCGCACAATAGAGGGCAGGGGTTCGAGTCCCCCCTCCCTCAAATAAAAACCAAACTTTTTATTCTTTTTGTTTGGTTACAGAACTTCACATAAATCACCAACAAGTCCCCTGTTAACTTCTAGGTCCCTACAAATGTTTTTCTAAGTCCCTAGATAGTAAATAAAATGGCAGATTGCACATCAAACTTGTAAATTGCATAAATAAATCATTTCAACTCCAAATTCCACTTTTTAAATATGTTTTCAATACCAAATTAAATGCTCTATCCAAATACAAAATTTGTTTACTGTTTTGAATATTTTAAATTGGTGCAATATTTGAATTCTTGTTTAATTCACTTAATTTTGCAAAATTCATAACTTGAACATAAAAATTCCAAATTCAACAAACTAAATATGTTTTCCATCCCATTTTTCATGTACTTTCCAAATATCAACTTTGTTTGCTGTTTTGAATAATTTAAATTGCTGAAAACAACTGTTTCTTAATTATTGCATTTAAAATTGCCAAAATAATAACTTGCTCATTTTAAATCCAATTTCAACAAATAAAATATGTTTTCCATGCTAAATTAAACCACCTTTCCGAATATAAAATTTGTTTCATGTTTTGAATAATTAAAATTGCTTAACTAATTTAAACCTTGTTTAAATCATTTAATATTGTTAAATTCATAACTTGATCAAATTAAATTACTTTTGAACTTATAAAATATGTTTTCAAACCATCAAAGCATACACTTTTCAAATATGAATTTGGTTAGATGTTTTGAAAAAATAAAACTTCAAATAAATTCATACTTGAATCAATTCATTTAATTCTTGCTTAAACTTGTTTAATTCATAAGTAATTTATTCTAAATCCTTTTTCAACAAGTGAAACATGTAATCCACCTAAAATTGTGTGTTCTTATCAAATATGAACCTTGTAATCTATTTTGAACAATTAAAAGTGGTGAAAACAACAAATGCTTGTGTGACACCTTTAAGGAACCAAAATTCCAAAACTTAATAAATAAAATTCCAAACTTGGTAAACTTCCTTTCAAATTGTTTCTATTGTTGTTATTTTGCTGTTTTCCTCATCCATGCATCATGCTAATCCACCCTCACCTGTTGGTTAGTTGTAAAACAATTATTTCAACCCTAATTCATGGGCTTTCCATATGCAATCCAAGTTGCATGTGGGTCCATTTAATCATGTTATGTTACCATGTCAACTAGTTTATTTCTATGCATCAATTAAATGGTCATGCATCATCCCATGTTTGTGCATTATGCCATGTTATTGATTGTTTGTCTCTCTGCGTTGTTTGTTTGCTTCTTCTCGAATATATGACGACATTGAGACCGACGATACCTACGACACCCCTTCTAAGGATCTAGCTCAGTACCAGGCTGCTGGGTTTGCAGGCAAGTATTCACTCACATGAACCATTGTGTTCCCTTCAACATTGGATACCGATACTTTCCGTTGTCTATTCTGCTAGCCCTATGAATCGTTGCTTCTGTTACGAACCTATCACATGTTATCCTTTAACCCTGATATAGCCTCACCTCCACACCTAAGACCCCGTTGAATGTGCCCGTGTCTTACTAGCATGCTTAGGGTTGTTTATGCTCGAGTCTGTTGTCCGTTATTTCTTTTACTATATTCATTATGTTCTGGGGCTCGATGTTAAACAATAACCTGTTAATGTTTGAGGTAATAATAATTTGATGATAAGGCACCGGCAGGAGGCCCGGCGTGGTTTTGAGGCCTGCTAGTGTCGACCCTAATTAGGAAAAGGGTCTTGTCTACTGATCCATGATGAGCGCACTAACCGCATGTGGGAAGCGTGTATGGGCGCCCCCCTCAATTTGATTCGATTCGCATCTCGTCCAAATCGCCACACTTAGTTCGGGCTTTCCATTTGATGCATGCATGTGCAGGTGCGAACCCTTGGCGCCAGGGTGGAACTTTTGTAGTCGGCATTTAGGGCGGCATGGTCTTAGAGTGCTATGAGGGTCCCCTTTTCTTCGTGGGGCTTGATTAGCCGCGCACGCACAACATGTGGTTCTTTGGGCTTGATGCGAAGAAGAGTTGAGTTATGTTGAGTGCCTCGCTTGGTGGAAGTGCATTTCCATCATGGCGGGGTATTCTTACGTGTACGGCCAAATTGGTGCATCCCTGCAGGGTTAAATCTTCTCGAGAAGCCGTGTTTTCCGCGGTTATGGACTACTTGGTGAAAGTACTGGCTAACAAGTACTCAGAATAACTTACACCTAACTAATGGTAACTTGACTAGTAATAGCCTTATTGCCACAACAACTTGATCCATCATTAATCCAACTGTGTGAGTTATCCTCGGATTGCTTCTTTCGATAAGGGGCGAGATCCAGGATGGGTTTGTTTGGTGGTTAGTTGGTAGTTGGTTACGATACGCTATCTTATCCCTTATCTGATAGCCGGAAGTTATAGCAACTCTGTAGTTGGTTAGAGCAGCCAGCTGCCGCATCTTTTGTATCACCCCTTCCTTCCGTTGAACCCAAAGCATCTGTGCTTGGTGTTGACGGGTTACACTTTGGTGAATTGTGAGTCTTGCTTGCCAGTACGTTTATGTACTGACCCCTTTGGGGCTGTGGTTTCCACAGACTACACTTACGAGGATCCCCGTGATGGCTGCTACGTGGAGTATGACGAGACTGCTGACGAGTAGATAGCGGACCCGGGCATGATCCTAGACTTCGTGGATGGGCTCCGTCTTTTCGTTTCCGCCCTCTTAGGCCTATTTGGATCTTGTCTGTACTCAGACACTTTTGGATGCTTCCGCTGTGATGTAATGATGATATGTTGGGACATGTGTCCTCTGGATGATTGTATTTGCTATCTCTGCTCTAGTGAGAGCTATTTGCAACTTATTTCAATCTTTTGTGTCATAGAGATATGTTGTGCTATCATTTTTTTCAACGACGTTGACGTACCATGTGTGTATGGTTTGAAGTACGTCAATGGAAGTATCCTGATTTCTATGGGATGGTTTACGTAGACGATGAACAGTAGAGTTTGGTTGTCACACATACGTGTGTTGGCCTACTCGTAAGAGATGCGGGTGCAGGTAGGCCCCGTAATCCAATCATCTGCTGTTCAACGGAACTGCGAGTATCCCCTAGAAGTCCGGGTGCGACAAATGGTATCAGAGCCTGTCTTCCTGTAGGATCCCTTTTTACTGGTCGCAGTTGAGTCTAGAAACTATTTTGTAGCTATATAGGAAAAATGAAACGTGAGAGTAGGAATTCTGTTCTTTTTCTTCTTTCCCCACACACCCTCCCTTTTCTGGTAAGGAAGTGCAACGTTTTTTTCCCTTCTCATCTAAATTTTCAAGTTAGGATTTCACGAATCCTGGTTTCTCTAGGATAGTTATATCTACTAGACCATAGGAATGGAGGTGGTTGTGACGTGATTTATCATGTTGCCTACTCACGATTGAGAACGGAGGCGTGTAAGCCCCGGAAGCAGATCCTCTATTCCTTAAGCAGTAGATATTGATCCTTTAGAAGCACGGATGGGTTTTCCGTAGTACCTCAGGAGTGTTTTGTTCTCGTGTTTCCCGAATGTTGCTTCGTTATCCTGTTCTTTTCAACATCCTTTTCGTCCGTTGAAATCTTGTTGTTGCTTCCCACTTCAGTTATTCTACCGGCGTCTAATCAATAACTCTGTTCCACCCTTCGGACCAGATAATCTATTTTCCAAATGAATCAAGTTCTATTCAGCTATACACCCTCGATGCAAAACCTCTTCCTTCAATTGAAAATGTTCCGGTGGTTTCCAAATTCCCTGACGTCTTTCCAGAAGAGTTGTCAGGAATGCCTATCGTTTTGAACTTCCACAAAAACTATCCAAGGTGCACGATGTGTTTCACGTGTCACAGCTCAAGAGGATCTTCGCAAGAAGTATCCGGACCTTTTCTTTTCTCAGTAGGAATCTCGGGGCGCGATTCCTTCAAGGGGGGGCGTTTTGTAACATCCCAAGTATGAAAAATAGCCATTAGAATGTTTGCTCTCTGTTATTTTATGTTTTGCATCATGACATCATGTTCATTGCATCTGTTTTGCTTGTTTTCCATTTGTTTTCCTCTGTTTTGCTTTGTTTTCCAACTGTTTTCATTTGTTTTCCTTTGTTTTCTATTTGAATTTCAAACCAAATTTCAAACCTTTTGTTTCATACTTGTGATTTTACAATTTCCAAAATGATATTTCAAATCAAAACAATCAATTGTTTCCATCAAACCATAAGGTTCAAACCATTAAAATTATGGCTTTTAATAATTCACTTAATCCAAACTTAATTCAAATGTTATTCAAATTCAAATTACATTTTACAAACAGCACCCAATTTGAAATTATGAAAATTAACAAAAAAATTATAATCATTTGTTTCCATTTAATCCATAAGGTTCAACTATTTAAATTTGTGGCTTTTAATTCTTCACTTAACTCAATATGTTATTCAAATTCAAACAAAATTCCAAACATCAACCCTTTGGAATTATTGAAATTTACAAAACAATTCTAAGCAATTTGTTTCAAATAAAATTGAGGGTTCAAACTTTTGGAAATGTTTCTTTTAAATAAATCACCCAATATTCAAAATTCATACCAATTCAATCAATTACAAAACAGCAAAATAAATTGAACTTTTTGGAAAACCAAAATTGGCATTTTGTTGCTATTGTAATAACTAGCCTACACAAATTTTTTCCCTAAAATTTCTCACCCAAAAACCCTCATTCTCTTCCTATTTCTATTCAGCAAAAAAAATAAAACAGAAACAAATAATAAAAAAAACAAGCAAAGGAGAGAGGGGCAGGCCAACTAGGCCCAGCCCACCTAGCCCCCTGGCCCGTACCCCCTCTTTCTTCCTCCTCTCGTACGGCATGCCATCGGGCATGTCCACGTTGACAGAGAGGGGCACGAACGTCCAAGCTCGCTCTCCCCCTCCCCTATAACCCTAGGCCGTGCCCTCACTGCCCTAACCCTAGTTCCCCCTCCTCTCTCCCTCTCACCGCCGCGGCGCCGATCTTTTTCTCTCCACCCACCACCATCCTCTCTCTGTACATGAACCGACCACCGCCACCCTCTGTTCTCCGGCGATCGCCGCCCTTCCGAGGAACCACCGCCGTGGCTAGGTGCGGGAATGGAGTCCCCTCGATGCCCTCGTCCTCATCGAGTCCAGGGAGGGGCACGAGCGCCTCCGGAGCGCCGCCGCCGTCCCGGATTCGCCGCCTGTCGAGACATCGTAGTAGTTTTCATAGACGGGGGTGCCATGAGACTACGGTAGAGACGTGGGGTAACGGGATAGCGTAGTAACACAGAACACGGGATTTTACCCAGGTTCGGTACGTCGCGACAGTACGGCGTACCTACTCCTGCACTTCTCACTAATTGGGACTAAAGCCCGTTTATCTGGGTTACAATGTGAGGGTGTAGATCTAGCTTCTCGGCGAGGATGAGCTTCTCGGCGAGTTGCGTAGAGCTTGAACTTGTGTCTAACTTTTACTTTATCTTGTTTAATCTATCTCCCGTCCGGCTTTATATAATAGCCGGATTATGGCTTACAGAATAAGAAACCTAGAAGACTACGTTTAACTTGTAACTTGGAAAGCAAGGAATCCGTCTTCTCCTCCAAGCCAGATCACGCGGGCCGTGATCCGGGTTCTTCTAGAATCCGGCTTCTGCGCGTCGGACTACTGGGCCGCCCAATGGACCTAAGCCCATTACCATGTAGGCCACCCTGGTAGTCCGGCTCTTTGTCTACCATCTTCTATACCCCTATTCAGTATATATCCGACAGTAGCCCCCAGGAAGGATCAAAACTCTGATTCTCCGTCTTTCGCCAAATACATTTTGTCCGGGAAATCTTGATTCAGCAGTCTTGATTCTTTCTACTTTCCTTTTGAAGGAGATGGTAACATAAAACTCGGAACTATGAAAGTCCGGCTTTTCTTCTCGCAATCCTTCGCGGAAAAGGAACTCATAACGTCAGCGTCTTAAACATGCTGACGCAAGCGCCGCTTGGTTCCACGTGGGAAACCCCTCAGCGTATCTCTGACAGATTCTCACGGGAAACGAGGAGATAGCCATCATTCCCCTGCCGTTTTATTTCCCGTGGTTTCCGGCGATCGACACGCGTCGAGCATCCAACGGTCGAAAGAGCCGTTGGCACGTATCTAAACGGGTTTCTGGCTATAAATAGCCATCATCATCCTCATCGGAAACTTTCCTCACTCCCTCACTGCCCACACCATTGACGCGAACGCGAGCTCGAGAGCAAGTTCCTTGTCCCAGCGCACGCATCCTTCGCACGCCGGAACGCAACGCGCCACCAAAAGATGGCCTCCTCGCCGTCGTCGCCAACCCGCGCCGCCATCGACGAGCTCGTCAGCGATCTGGATCCGCAGCCGGGATCGCAGAAGCACACCGGCGGCGAGCCGGAGAAGACTACGGCCTTCACGGCGGGCGGGGAGAACACTTCCGCCGCCGCGGACATTGCGGGATCGAGCTCCGCAGTACCCCCTCCGTTCGTCCCAACGACGGCGAGGGTCAAGATCCATTCCCGTGGCGATGAGCGCTTTGCCACCGGAGCCAACAGCGAAACAGAAATTGTCGGCAACTGGAGTCCGAGTAATACTTCTCTCGTCCTTCTTCGTCGAATGTCAAAGGAGGGATCCATAGTTAAGGGCAAAGGGCGAATCTCGAAAGATGAACCCGAGCCCAAGCCAGAAGTCGGAGAACGCGTCATCCTTACCTCTCATGTTGCGAGAGGTATGGGTTTTCCCCCTTCCGCCTTTTTTCTAGACGTCCTTGACTTTTATGGCGTTCAACCACACAATATTTCTCCGAATTCCATCCTCTACTTAGCCAGTTTCCAAGCCCTTTTCGAAGGATATCTCAGGATAACACCTGACCTAAATTTCTGGCAATATTGCTTTGAGGTAAAGCATAACATCACAAATGGCATTTCGCCCATTTGCGGAACCGTATCTTTCATCCTCAGAAAATTTAGGGAGGAATGGTATCCAAAAATAGAAATGCCGGAACCTGACCAATCTTGGCTAGGTTCTTTCTTTTATCATCAGGGTATTCCATTCCCAGGCAGGGCAATCGGGGTTCCTCCCTTTGTTAATTCTGCCGCTACTCCTCGCGAGAGTTGGATAGCCGCAGTAGGGGAAAATTTGCCAGAAAACCTGATGAAGATAAAGCGGCGCATCGCCAAACTTTCTTCCTCTCAACCTTCTTTGGTTGGGAAGGATACCGTTATGTGCTGGTTTGGACGCCGTATCCAACCTCTCTCTTTTCGTTCTCGGCTTCTTTGCGAATACCAAGGGCCAGAAGATAGCATGAGAGGAACAGATAAGGCCTTTACCAGAAAGGATTTTATAGGACGACTTCACGAACTGGTCGCCGTCAGTAGTCAGATTGAGGAAAGTCTGGCGATTTACCACGTAGAAAATCTGGTCCCTAAGGTATTTATCTTTCCTTGTTTCCACGTTTTTCTTCAGATTATCTTCTCTCTCCGCTTTTTAACATATTGTTAACTCCTTCCCAGTTTGATGAACTTGGAGAAAATGATCTTGCTTCCGACGCTGAACTCAACAAATTACATGCCGAGTTTCACAACAATCGGAAGCGCAAAAGGCAATCAGCTACCAAAGAGGAATCTATTCCCAACCTGGACGATATCCGGATAAAAGAAGAACCATTCGACGAACTCGGATATATTCGTCCGGAGGCAAAGAAATTCTTTGTTCCTGCGCCTCTGATTCGCCCTTGGCCACAAAATGGATTAGTTGTTCGCAATGATATCGCATTTTCGCCTCGTCAGGTTATACACGATGGCCTTCATCACGTTGGAATTCTCTTCGCGGAATATGCCAAAGAATTCAACGAGGTCTTAATCAATTTGAGAGAAATGAGCCAGGTAATACTTCTAGCCCCCAAGCATTAAGTTGAAATATGAATTCTTCTTAATGTTTCTTCGTATGCCTGTTCAAACTTAAGCATCTGGCTTTCATTTCCATGTTTTAGCATTCCGCAGACGCCATAAACATGGAAGTTTTTAAGAAGCTTAGTCTCAAGAGCAGAGAAGTAAAAACCCTTCAATCTGTTATTGAGTCTAAAAGCAACGAACTAGCGTCATCTCAGCGGCAACTATCAAAAGCCACCGGTATTTTATTTTGTACCATTTGTTTTCTCTGGAGAATTCTTCGGAATTGTTTTGTAAACTCAAATTAATTATTGCCCTCCAGCTGCTTTAAACAAAGCCAACAAATTAGCAGAAAACGCTGTCCATGTTTCTCAGCTTCGTGAGGAAAACTCAAACCTCCGAAAGGAACTTCTGAAAGCTCAAGAAGACCTAGAAGCCAGTAATCTGGCCCTTGGGATTGCTCAATCCAAGGCCTCTTTACAGGCAGCGGAAGATAAATCTGTTATCAATGATTTGGAAAGTATGCTACTCCCGCGCATGAAAGAAGGCGACGAAATTGACAAGGTTCTTGGTAAGTTAACTTCTTTTTACCAATGTCTTCTTGTCTTATTTCTTGTATCTTTCCATGTAACCTTTACTTTTGTCAAAAAAGCAGGAAATTTTCCAGGAATTTCTCGGACTGAAAAGATCCGGGCCTTTGGAGAAGTGTGGAATTCCATCAGGAATGCAGGAATGCAGCTGATTAATAAATTCCTTCCCACAAGTACTGTATGCTTTTCGGAAGTCTACCGACTTCCGGGTGCCATCACAGAAGTAGCAGAGTCGAAAGAATCCATCCTTCGCTCTGCCGCACGAGGTGGTGCACACATGGCACTTGGCCTTATGCGTCTACATTACCCTAATGCCAAATCTTGGCGCGTAGCATCCGGTATCCCTCAAGGATATACAGAAGCGCAACGAAATGCGATTTTTGACGAAGTTAAAGGGCACGCTTCCAAGATTGCCTCTATGGTCAACATTTCCATTACTTATCCGGAAGAAGAAGTGCCCGCAGCCCCCGAGAATGATAGCAGTGATGAAGACTCGGATGCTTGAGGGAATACACTCGACCCGAATGATGGATGTGTATAAGAGCATTTTTACAATGCAATTCATATTGTAATGCTTCTATGTCGTTTGTCGAAACAAGAACTCCGCCTTTTGCAATTTCAAGTTTCTTGCAAAGTTTTTCCGGGTTTGACTGTTCCTTTATCTTCTAAGTAATCTGGCAACTGTGTTTTAACTGCTCTAGTGTTTAAAAATAGCTCAACTAGCAATATGTATCGTCATGTCGAGTAACTGGGGACGAACCAAACAGTTTTAAAACTCAAAAACATGGATCATGCTAGAAGCATTTTTACTGACTAGTTTCAGTAACCCAACACATACACAATCAGATAAAATTTAGAGAAAACAAGGAACTGCTTTGAAACTTGGGCACGCAGGCACAATCCGAGTTTCCTTTAACCTTTAACAGGCCGAATCATTCAGCTTTTAAACACCGAGCACGCAGGCACAATTCGGGTTAACATTGAGTATTTGTAAGATCATTGGGAAATAGATGAGACGGAAATATTTTGTACTTATAATGAAATATGAATGACAACATTCCGACAACTTTATTTCATGGTCTCAAAGATGTTTACATAGAAATTGAACTAAGTATAGAAGGGACGTAATTGCTGGATACTCCAAGGCCTTTTTGTCTCTCCTAGTTCATCATCTATTTTTCTCTTTCTTTTGCGATTCGGCTTCTCGGGATCATCCTCCGTATCTCGAATGTCGGCAAGATAGTATGATCCATTCTTCATGGCTTTACTGATGACAAATGGTCCTTCCCATACTGGGGCCAATTTGTGCTTCCTTTGCTGCACCAATCTCAGCACTAAATCACCTTCTTTAAAAGAACGATGCCTGATTTTCCGACTATGATAACGTCGTAAACCTTGCTGGTAGATGGCAGATCTTTGAAGCACAAGTTCTCGTTCCTCTTCTAAGAGATCGACGGCATCCTGTCGTGCTTCTTCGGCATCCGAGTCGTCAAAATTCTGCACTCTTGGGCTATCATGGATCATGTCCGTTGGAAGAATAGCTTCCGCACCATAAACTAGGAAAAACGGGGTTTGCTCAGTTGACCTATTTGGCGTCGTTCGAATACTCCATAACACGGAAGGTAGCTCTTCTACCCATGCTCCAGCTGCTCTATGTAGAGGAGATTCGAGTCTTGGGCGTATTCCTTGCAGGATTGAACTGTTCATTCTTTCAACCTGTCCATTAGATTGCGGGTGTGCCACAGATGCAAGATCTAAGCGGATTCCCGTTTGTTGGCAGTATTTTGCCAACTCCCCAATGGAGAAATTTGTCTCGTTATCAGTTATTATGCTATTAGCACTTCATGGAATCCCTCTTGAAAGGAATTAACCTTTCTTACGAAGGCATCCTCGTCTTCGTCTTCGGAGTCGAAGTTATCCGATCCGGTTTCCGACTCCAACCTCGCCTCAATGGCGGCAAGCACGGACTCTGCTTCCGAGTTCATAGTCTGGTTGACGGATGTCGGATCTTCAGTCTCTGCGACGGGTATTTGTTCTTCCGTCTCTATGACGGGTAGGTTGTTATCTGCCTCTTGCACGGGATTTCCGTCATCCGTGTTTTCAGCGATTTCGGATTGCACCATGCCGATAAAGTGTGTATCACTTTTTTGTCGGCGATCTGAGCAGAATCCGGCATCATAGTCGTCTTCGACTGGGTATAGGGCGGGTGGGATAAACTTGCTTCCACCGCAAAACCCCATTGCCTCTGCAGTTAGTCCGATAAAGATGTTAGCAGATCCGATCGGTAACACGCAGGCACTTACCAGGTGGTTTTGCGCCGGTATATAGGATCCGTTGTCGAGGAAGCGGCCGACGTCGTCGTCGAACTCCAAGCTTCCGACAGTGATCGATCTTCCAATTCCGCCAAGTATCCCAGATCGGAATTTCACGCCTGACGTCGTTTGCCCCACGGTGGGCGCCAACTGTCGAGACATCGTAGTAGTTTTCATAGACGGGGGTGCCATGAGACTACGGTAGAGACGTGGGGTAACGGGATAGCGTAGTAACACAGAACACGGGATTTTACCCAGGTT
The DNA here is from genome assembly GCA_028641055.1 of Alopecurus myosuroides. NCBI lineage: Eukaryota > Viridiplantae > Streptophyta > Magnoliopsida > Poales > Poaceae > Alopecurus > Alopecurus myosuroides. The sequence goes on along the minus strand of CM054057.1, from coordinate 324,218,127 downwards.
CGGTACGTCGCGACAGTACGGCGTACCTACTCCTGCACTTCTCACTAATTGGGACTAAAGCCCGTTTATCTGGGTTACAATGTGAGGGTGTAGATCTAGCTTCTCGGCGAGGATGAGCTTCTCGGCGAGTTGCGTAGAGCTTGAACTTGTGTCTAACTTTTACTTTATCTTGTTTAATCTATCTCCCGTCCGGCTTTATATAATAGCCGGATTAGGGCTTACAGAATAAGAAACCTAGAAGACTACGTTTAACTTGTAACTTGGAAAGCAAGGAATCCGTCTTCTCCTCCAAGCCAGATCATGCGGGCCGTGATCCGGGTTCTTCTAGAATCCGGCTTCTGCGCGTCGGACTACTGGGCCGCCCAATGGACCTAAGCCCATTACCATGTAGGCCACCCTGGTAGTCCGGCTCTTTGTCTACCATCTTCTATACCCCTATTCAGTATATATCCGACACCGCCGGTCGCCACCGAGCGCCTGCTGTTTCTCGTCACAGAGGTGAGCTCCCCCTCGCCTCTCCTTCCCTTCCTCTTACTGTCCTCGAGCTCGCACCGAGCAGCACACGCCCACGCACGTCCGCAGCGCCCCACTCGAGCGCAGCAGCACCTCGAGCCTTCCTCGCCGGCGGCCGTCGCGCGTCTGACGGAATTTCAGACCAACTGAACTTCAAAGTTCAGTTACGCCCGCAACTGCACCTTATACCCCCCCCCCCGACCCCCCATTCTGTCAACAATTCAGCACTACCGCAGTGGTAGCCACCACCGCGCACACAACAGAGGGCAGGGGTTCGAGTCCCCCCTCCCTCAAATAAAAATCAAACTTTTTATTCTTTTTGTTTGGTTACAGAACTTCACAGAAATCACCAACAAGTCCCTGCTGTTAACTTCTAGGTCCCTACAAATGTTTTTCTAAGTCCCTAGATAGTAAATAAAATGGCAGATTGCACATCAAACTTGTAAATTGCATAAATAAATCATTTCAACTCCAAATTCCACTTTTTAAATATGTTTTCAATACCAAATTAAATGCTCTATCCAAATATAAAATTTGTTTACTGTTTTGAATATTTTAAATTGGTGCAATATTTGAATTCTTGTTTAATTCACTTAATTTTGCAAAATTCATAACTTGAACATAAAAATTCCAAATTCAACAAACTAAATATGTTTTCCATCCCATTTTTCATGTACTTTCCAAATATCAACTTTGTTTGCTGTTTTGAATAATTTAAATTGCTGAAAACAACTGTTTCTTAATTATTGCATTTAAAATTGCCAAAATAATAACTTGCTCATTTTAAATCCAATTTCAACAAATAAAATATGTTTTCCATGCTAAATTAAACCAACTTTCCGAATATAAAATTTGTTTCATGTTTTGAGTAATTAAAATTGCTTAACTAATTTAAACCTTGTTTAAATCATTTAATACTGTTAAATTCATAACTTGATCAAATTAAATTACTTTTGAACTTATAAAATATGTTTTCAAACCATCAAAGCATAAACTTTTCAAATATGAATTTGGTTTGATGTTTTGAACAAATAAAACTTCAAATAAATTCATACTTGAATCAATTCATTTAATTCTTGCTTAAACTTGTTTAATTCATAAGTAATTTATTCTAAATCCTTTTTCAACAAGTGAAACATGTAATCCACCTAAAATTGTGTGTTATTATCAAATATGAACCTTGTAATCTATTTTGAACAATTAAAAGTGGTGAAAGCAACAAATGCTTGTGTGACACCTTTAAGGAACCAAAATTCCAAAACTTAATAAATAAAATTCCAAACTTGGTAAACTTCCTTTCAAATTATTTCTATTGTTGTTATTTTGCTGTTTTACTCATCCATGCATCATGCTAATCCACCCTCACCTGTTGGTTAGTTGTAAAACAATTATTTCAACCCTAATTCATGGGCTTTCCATATGCAATCCAAGTTGCATGTGGGTCCATTTAATCATGTTATGTTACCATGTCAACTAGTTTATTTCTATGCATCAATTAAATGGTCATGCATCATCCCATATTTGTGCATTATGCCATGTTATTGATTGTTTGTCTCTCTGCGTTGTTTGTTTGCTTCTTCTCGGATATACGACGACGTTGAGACCGACGATACCTACGACACCCCTTCTCAGGATCTAGCTCAGTACCAGGCTGCTGGGTTTGCAGGCAAGTATTCACTCACATGAACCATTGTGTTCCCTTCAACATTGGATACCGATACTTTCCGTTGTCTATTCTGCTAGCCCTATGAATCGTTGCTTCTGTTACGAACCTATCACATGTTATCCTTTAACCCTGATATAGCCTCACCTCCACACCTAAGACCCCGTTGATTGTGCCCGTGTCTTACTAGCATGCTTAGGGTTGTTTATGCTCGAGTCTGCTGTCCGTTATTTCTTTTACTATATTCATTATGTTCTGGGGCTCGATGTTAAACAATAACCTGTTAATGTTTGAGGTAATAATAATTTGATGATAAGGCACCGGCAGGAGGCCCGGCGTGGTTTTGAGGCCTGCTAGTGTCGACCCTAATTAGGAAAAGGGTCTTGTCTACTGATCCATGATGAGCGCACTAACCGCATGTGGGAAGCGTGTATGGGCGCCCCCCTCAATTTGATTCGATTCGCATCTCGTCCAAATCGCCACACTTAGTTCGGGCTTTCCATTTGATGCATGCATGTGCAGGTGCGAACCCTTGGCGCCAGGGTGGAACTTTTGTAGTCGGCATTTAGGGCGGCATGGTCTTAGAGTGCTATGAGGGTCCCCTTTTCTTCGTGGGGCTTGATTAGCCGCGCACGCACAGCATGTGGTTCTTTGGGCTTGATGCGAAGAAGAGTTGAGTTGTGTTGAGTGCCTCGCTTGGTGGAAGTGCATTTCCATCCTGGCGGGGTATTCTTACGTGTACGGCCAAATTGGTGCATCCCTGCAGGGTTAAATCTTCTCGAGAAGCCGTGTTTTCCGCGGTTATGGACTACTTGGTGAAAGTACTGGCTAACAAGTACTCAGAATAACTTACACCTAACTAATGGTAACTTGACTAGTAATAGCCTTATTGCCACAACAACTTGATCCATCATTAATCCAACTGTGTGAGTTATCCTCGGATTGCTTCTTTGGATAAGGGGCGAGATCCAGGATGGGTTTGTTTGGTGGTTGGTTGGTAGTTGGTTACGATACGCTATCTTATCCCTTATCTGATAGCCGGAAGTTATAGCAACTCTGTAGTTGGTTAGAGCAGCCAGCTGCCGCATCTTTTGTATCACCCCTTCCTTCCGTTGAACCCAAAGCATCTGTGCTTGGTGTTGATGGGTTACACTTTGGTGAATTGTGAGTCTTGCTTGCCAGTACGTTTATGTACTGACCCCTTTGGGGCTGTGGTTTCCGCATACTACGCTTACGAGGATCCCCGTGATGGCTGCTACGTGGAGTATGACGAGACTGCTGACGAGTAGATAGCGGACCCGGGCAGGATCCGAGACTTCGTGGATGGGCTCCGTATTTTCGTTTCCGGCCTCTTAGGCCTATTTGGATCTTGTCTGTACTCAGACACTTTTGGATGCTTCCGCTGTGATGTAATGATGATATGTTGGGACATGTGTCCTCTGGATGATTGTATTTGCTATCTCTGCTCTAGTGAGAGCTATTTGCAACTTATTTCAATCTTTTGTGTCGTAGAGATATGTTGTGCTATCATTTTGTTCAACGCCGTTGACGTACCATGTGTGTATGGTTTGAAGTACGTCAATGGAAGTATCCTGATTTCTATGGGATGGTTTACGTAGACGATGAACAGTAGAGTTTGGTTGTCACACATACGTGTGTTGGCTTACTCGTAAGAGATGCGGGTGCAGGTAGGCCCCGTAATCCAATCATCTGCTGTTCAACGGAACTGCGAGTATCCCCTAGAAGACCGGGTGCGACATTGGTAGACCTCGAAAATTCTACTACATACAACAAAAACCCATCTTCCCTAAAGTACGAACAGAAAGTAAATTTAAACCAAGGGATTCGACAAGCATGACATTAGTAAGGGTGATATTAGGAGGAATAACCACCTTGACAAGACTTGATACCTTAGATTTTGACTTATCTCCATAATCGACGGTTGCTTGATTTATATTTGGTCTCAACTCCGTCATAAGCTCCTTGCTTCTGGTCATATGACTTGTACACCCACTATCAAGTATCCATTTTGACCCACCAGAAGCATAGTCCTACAAGAAATCATTGACTATAGTTAGGACCCGAGGAGGGTCCTCTCATGTTAGCAACAAGGGTCTTGGGAATCCAACTAGAGTAGTCAATGTAACCTTCAATAAAACCAACATATTTAGCTTGCACAACACCATAATAATCAACAAATAAGAAATGGGGGGATTGTTAGTTCCCTATGAGTAGTCTTGTCCATAATGACAATACCACTCGCACAAATATTCTTGATTGCTTGTGTAGGCTTGACCTTCTTTTTATCCTTCTTCTTCTTCTACTTGCTCTTTGTAACATAGCCAAGATTTTGTTTGCCATTTTGTGGCCTAGGAGTCACTTGTGGGCTTGGAGCCACTTATACCTGGCCATGGGAATCCCGACCCAAACCGAACTTCCTGGGCCTAGTCCCAACGGGCTTTTTCATGGGCCAGGCCTGGGCCTCAATTATGAGCTCGAAAGCATGGACGGGCTGGGCCCGGGCCTTGGTTTTCGACATTTTAACAAAGAGGCCCAACTCGAGGCCCGATGGGATTTTCCATCCACAAGCCGGGTTGGGCCTGAAAACTAGGCCCAACAGTCGGGCTGGTCATGGGCCTTGGGTTTCTGCTACGAGATTTTTCACGCCCGGCCCGAGTTATGGCTAGTATAGAGTCACTATCTTCTCAACACTAGGTCCCTTGCCATTGATTCTTGCTAGCTCTTCTTTCAACCTAGAGTTCTCCTCAATAATATTTGCATGATCACAATAAGAAGTAGAGGTACTAGTAACATTAAATTGATCTAGTTGAATTTCAAGTTGTTCGAGTGACTTTTTTAGGGTAGAGTGCTCACTCTCCAAGGCCTTGTGAGCCTCGATGAGCTTCTCCAACTCTTTGGTTAGTATATAATGAACAACCCCAAACACAACCTTTTTCATTTTAGCCAATTTATATTTAGCAATGGCACTGTCACGTTCCTTAGTAAGTTTAGACATTAATTCATTATGTGATTCTTCAATAGTTTCAAGTTTCTCCTCAAGAGATAATCGAAGCTCATGCTCTTCCTCAAGAGAAATAGTGAGATGCGCCTTTTCAATTGCATCATGTTTTTGGGTATCACATTTCTTCTGAATAGCCTCTTGCGCCTCTCCCAATTTTCTCATGACAAGATAAAAGTATCTTTTGGTCTCACCTTGCATGTTTTACATAGATAGACCCAAAGAAGCAATTTAATATTCTACACCAAGACATGCAAGGTTATTCTTTACATTTGGAGTCTTAGAGGTGGTAGAATATGATACTGATGCATCACTATTTTATGTTATTCATCGATATATTTCACATTATGATGCATAACTTATGTTATTTCATCTTATTTTGCATGTTTAATAATTATTCGAGAATAAATACCGGGACCAGAAATTTGATAGAAAAAGCACCGTCAAGATACCCTATTTAAGAAGATCAAAATAAGAAGGGGGGCATCGAAGGAGTCTTAGAAGTGCAGAAGATAGAGCCAGCCACGAGGAGAGCTGGAGGGGGGTCACCAGGGGCCCACACCACCAGGTGGCACGCCCCCCTTGGTCGCACCTGGGGTGGTGTCGCCACCCTGGCCCACCTCTGGCCGCCTCCTTTCGCATGCTTGACCCCCAGGGAATCCTAAGCCACGGAGAACCATCAAGGAAATATTCCGCCGCGTCCTCGGGGCGGAAAACAATAGAGAGAGAAAAGCTCTCCGACAGGGAGAAATCTGTCGGGGAAATTCCTCCCCGGAGAGGGGAAATCATCGCCATCGTCACCATCATTGCTCCGAGCATCATCGATATCATCATCGTCACCATCCTCACCACAAGCACCATCCAACTTCATCTCGATGTAACAATTAGGGTTCTTTATCGTTGTTTTCCACTAGATCTCTCTCCCAGTGTGGATTACTTGTTAGTAGTTGATTCCTACGAGATTTATCGGTGTTTGCACTTTATGACCAGATTGTTATTCATCATTATATCACCTCTGATCATGATCCATATGATGTCTTGTGAGTAGTTTGTTTACTTCTCGAGGAAATGGTTGAAGTCAAGAAGTTAGTAGTGGAATTATGTTGAAGTAATATCTAATGGTTTGATATTTAAGTTGTGGTGTTATTCTTCTAGTGGTGTCATGTGAACGTCGACTACATGATACTTCACCTTTATGGGCCTAGAGGGATGCATTGTGTATTTTGCTACTAATTTTGGGGTTGCCGGAGTGATAGAAACCTAAACCCCCGTTAGGAAAACGATGCACGAGGGAGCGTAGGATCCTAGAGTTTAAGGATGTGGTTAGATTTATTCTAATTACTTATTGTATTTGCGGATGCTTGCAAGGGGTTGAATCACAAGTATGTATTAGTCCTAGTTGGGCGGTGCATTAACATAGGTTCACCCACACAACACTTATGAAAACAATAAATATTAATCAACTGTATGAAACGAAAGCGTTTGACGAAGTTCCCATGTGTCCTCGAGAACGTTTGGTAATCATAAGTAGACCAACCGTCTTCTCCTTTGCTCTCAAAAGGATTGGGCTACTCGCTGGAATTATTACTATATTTTACTTACTCGCACTTTATTTATCTGCTATAACAAAAACCACCAAAAACATGTTTGCTAGTGTTTACAGTGAATCCTCTATCCAACCTGCTTGTCAACACCTTCTGCTCCTCGTTGGGTTCGACACTCTTATTTATCGAAAGTACTACGATACACCCCCTATTCTTGTGGGTCATGAAGACTATTTTCTGGCGCCGTTGCGGGGGAGTGAAGCGCTATTGGTAAGTGGAATTGGTAAGAGATACTTTTACTGTGAGTGATGTTTTTATTTCTGTCGGATGCTTTAGTTCATTATGCAGAATCCTTTTGGTTCTCTATTTAAGAGTATTGCTACTAGTGCTAATGTAGTAGATGACCCGTTATCTTCTGAATTGGAACCTTTTAAAATACCTATGAAAATTGTTGGACGTATTATGCATAACTGCTATTTTGGAGATGGAATTGTCCAACCTGGTGATCGATTGCTCTTTATACATGAATTATGCGAGTTATTCAGGTGTGCAGGTATTACAACGAATAAAGTTAAAAGGAAATTATTCTCTTTATCACTTAAGGGAAAATCTGTGGAATGGTTCAAAATGCCGAAGAATGGTCAATCTATTGGATGGGAGGAAATTGTACCTTTCTTTTATTCTAAATTCTATCCTCCCAGTGAGATTCATAAAGATCGGAATCACATATATAATTTCTGGCCTTGTGATGGAGAGAGTATTCCCCAAGATTGGGGGAGAATGAAGTTATTAATGCTTAAATTTTCCGTTCATGAGCTCCCGAGTAATATTTGTTATCAATAATTTTTATACAAGTCTTTATCTTCATGATAAGGATTTATTGGATGCTTCTTGTTCTGGATCATTCACGCATATGAAAGAAGAAGCTAAATGGGACCTTATTGACTGTATTCAAGAAAACACTGAAGGATGGGAGAATAACAAAAGTACAAAGTGAGGTATAAATTATGATTATGAATGCATTAGAGCTTTTAGGGGAACTGATGATTTGTATAATGTTAGTGCTGTTTGTGGTGTTGATTCTCAAATCTTTAAAAATTGTCTTAAAGCCTTTGATATATATCTTGATATTCCCAAAAAGGAGATGAACAAGTATCATGCACCTTATAAAGATACTGTTAATTGTGTCCCTATTAGAAACATAGAAGTTCATGTTGTTCATCCTGCTGTGTCTGAACCTTATATTGAGAAAATGCCTTTTCCTACTAAGGTAAAGGAACATTTTATTGTAGCTAGTGTGGTTAATAAGAGTATAAATAAACCTATTGAACCTGATGAACAAATGACTATAGAACCTACAATAGCCATGGTTAAATATCTTGTCTCTGAAAATGTAGAAGATGGACACATTATCTTCTGTGAGGATGCTTCTAATATTGTTTCACATCCCAATAGACCTAAGAAAACTAGTGTTCATGTGATTTCTGTTAGGATTGGTGATCATTGCTATTATGGTTTGTGTGATATTGGTGCAAGTTCTAGTGCTATTCCTCACGAGCTTTATAACGAAATCATGCATGGAATTGGTTCTTGTGAACTTGAAGATATTGATGTGGTTATTCATCTTGCTAACAGAGAAACTGCTTTTCCCGATTGGTATTGTTAGAGATGTAGAAGTTTTATGTGGTAAAACTATATGTCCTACTGATTTTCTAGTACTAGGTAAAGCTGCTAGTAAAACTTGTCCTATTATTTTTGGTAGACCTTTCTTGAACACTTGTGGCGCTATTATAGATTGTAGGAAAGAGAAAATATTGACTAAATTTGATGGAAAATTTTATGAGTTCATTTTTTCTAAATTTTCTAGAGCTCCATATGTAACTGAATTGCCTAATGAAAATTTTAGAGTTGAACAACTTGCTTCTATTGCTCTTGCCCCTAACAATGCTTTGCAACAATATATGGAATACCATGAAAGTGAGGTCTTTATGGAAGAAAGAAATGAGATTGACGATATTCTTCTTCGTCAACCAGTGATGCTGAAACACAATTTACCTATGGAGGATTTGGGTACCACATTACCACCCAAGGAGGATCTTGTTATCGATTTAAAACCTTTACCGGATGATCTTAAATATGCTTATATTGATGAGAAGAAAACATATCATGTTATTATTAGTTCTAATCTTTCATGTGAAGAAGAGGAAAGGTTATTAGGAATATTGAAGAAACACCGTGGAGCTATTGGATATACTCTTGATGATTTGAAAGGGACTTCCCCCACTATATGTCAGCATGTTAATAATATTGAACCAGATGCAAAGCCAGTAGTTGAACATCAATGTCGTTTAATTCCTAAGATGAATGAAGTGGTAAGAAATGAGGTAGCAAAACTCCTAGATGCTGGTATAATTTATCCTATAACTGACAGTAGATGGGTAAGCCATTTTCATTGTGTCCCTAAGAAAGGTGGAATGACTGTTGTGCCTAATGAAAATAATGAGCTTATTCCTCAGAGAGTAGTAGTCGGTGATGACTCCCAAGTGCAGGAGATCAATTGTAGTACCTTTCGATAAGTATTTGAGTGTCGAACCCACGAGGAGCTGAAGGTAAGCTATCTATTCTCTAAAGCCCTATAACCCTCTTATATGGCTGTTTATGCAAAGCAATAAGTTTGACTAAAAGGAACTAACTAATTAAAAGCAAGTGACGTGGAGTCTGGTTTGTCTAGTAACTAGTGAAGCAAGTTTAAAATGCAAGTAATCCTAAAGCAAGTTTCTAAAGAAAGTTTCTAAGCAAGTTTCACAAGTAGCAAGCAGCAAATATCTCAAGTATCTCAAGGGAGCAAGTGTTCTAGCAATAGGTGTTTCGTTCGTGTGGTTGTCACAATTAGTGAAGCACATGTTTTAGTCTTAGTTGTTTCTTCTAGGAAGGAGCCATGAATAGTTATAGTCAAGTAAATGATCTACAACCCCTTATGATGGATCATGTGGCCAAGTAAATGACTGCACAAGATTGATTAAGACATAAAGTCCCACCATAGCCTTACGTTCTAAGGTCCCCTATATATATCCCCCAATAACTTAACTTTGTGGCTCGGTCTCAGGTTACTGTCACTCCCAAGTCACCACCACTCCATTATGCTACCGGTGATCACCTTACATGCATTCCCCAACATATGCGTGCACTCATATATTGTACATAAAGAAAATCATAGAAGATAACAAACTTGTATGCAACCAATCAACAAACTATTTCACCATTGCCAAGAACAATTCACTACTCAAACATAGACGGGGAGACACAATACATCAAGGGAATATAGTATTGCATCATACATCGTTTTTGCCAAGAGATTACAGTGGAGAGATGGAGTTGATCTTGCTGTAGATGTTGATGATGAACACGCCGGAGGGGGGGAGCCCTCCGGGGGTGATCCCGGCGGCGTTTCCCCCCTCTGATCTTCTCCGGTGGCAGCCTTCTGTCTCTCTGTTTTTTGGTTTCGTCTCTCGGCGCCGCCTCCTCCTCGAAAAGGCCAGGGGACCCTTTATATAGTCGTTTTTAGGTCACGAGACACTCGGGAGAAGAAAGATCGACGACATCGGAGCCACGGGGGCAAAAAGGGGACCCCACACGAGGCCAAGGAATATGGCCGCGTGGAGGGTCCTCTTTTCCACCTAGTTGGCCTTTTGGCCCTCTACTTTGGCACATGGTCTTCGTCTCGAAAATTCTGAACCGTGCTCTTTGTCCTTACCCTTTTTGGAGTCCCGAAGCTCCCGGAAAGTCTGAAACACTAAAAAGTACGTTTTCTGGAAAAACAGGGTTAGAACCAAAAGAAGGGGGATTGTTCAGAAAATCCCCCAAATCATTATAAAACATGAATATAAGTTGCTAATATGTAGGAAAAACAAGTAATAACATGCAAAGTTCATGTATGCATTTTACATGCATCAGTCGGCTATAGAATGTGTATTGATTTTAGAAAAGTTAATAAAGTTACTAAGAAAGATCATTATCCTTTACCTTTTATTGATCAAATGCTAGAAAGGTTGTCTAAGAAAACTCATTTTTTGCTTTCTCGATGGTTATTCTAGGTTTTCCCAATTTGTTGTTGGGGCAAAAGATCAAGAGAAAACAACCTTTACTTGTCCTTATGGAACTTATGCTTATAGACGTATGCCTTTTGGTTTTCGTAATGCTCATGCTATGTTTCAAAGATGCATGTCTGCTATTTTTCATGGCTGTTGTGAAGAAACTGTGAAAGTATTCATGGACGATTTCTCCGTCTATGGAACTTATTTTGATAACTGCTTGGACAATCTAGATAAAGTTTTGCAGAGATGTGAGGAAACTAATCTTGTTCTTAATTGGGAGAAATGCCAATTTATGGTGAATGAAGAAATTCTTCTTGGACAAAAAATTTCTTAAAGAGGTATTGAAGTTGACAAAGCTAAAGTGGAAGCAATAGAGAAAATTCCGTGTCCCATGGATGTTAAAAGTATTCGTAGTGTTCTTGGTCATGCGGGTTTTTATATGAGGTTTATTAAAGATTTATCTAAAATAAAAAAAGGCTCTTACTAATCTTCTTCAAAAAGACTTACCTCTTGTTTTTGATTATGATTGCAAGGAAGCTTTTGAAACTTTAAATCAGGCTTTAACTACTGGTCCTATTGTTCAATCACCTGATTGGAATTTGCCTTTTGAAATTATGTGTGATGCTAGTGATTTTGCTGTAGGTGATGTCCTTGGACAGCGAGTAGATAAGAAATTGAATGTTATTCATTATGCTAGTAAGACTCTTGATGCTACTCAAAAGAATTATGCTACCACTGAAAAAGAGTTCTTGTCTGTAGTTTTTGCTTGTGACAAATTTAGACCTTATATTGTCGATTCAAAAGTCACTATTTTATACTGATCATGCTGCTATTAGATACCTTATTGAAAAGAAAGATTTTAAGCCTAGGCTTATTAGATGGGTGCTGCTTTTACAAGAGTTTGATCTGCATACCGTGGATAGAAAGGGTGATGAAAACAATGTTGCTGATAATTTTTATAAATTGGAAAACATTGCTTATGACCCTATTCCTATTAATGATAGTTTTCCAAATGAACAACTAGCTGCAATAAAAGTAAGATCACGAGATAGTCCATGGTATGCAGATTATGCTAAATTTATTGTTTCCAAGTATTTGCCTCCAACATTTACAGCACAACAGAGAAGAAATTTCTTTCATGATTTGAGGCATTATTTTTTGGATGACCCACACTTATATAAAGAAGGAGTAGATGATATCATGCGAAGATGTGTTCCAGAATATGAACAACGTGAAATATTGAGAAAATGCCATGGTACTTCTTATGGAGGACATCACGCTGGAGATAGAACCACACAAAATGATCTAGAATCGGGTTTCTATTGGCCCACTCCGTGTAAAGATGCACGTAACTTTGTTTTATCTTGTGATGGATGTCAAAGAATTGGTAATATTTCTAGGCGTAATGAAAGGCCTATGAATTATTCTCTTGTTATTGAACCTCTTGAGTGTTGGGGATTTGACTTTATGGGTCTGTTTCCTCCTTTGAATGGTTACACTCATATTCTTGCTGCTATTGATTATGTTACTAAATGGGTATAACCTATACCTACAAAAAGTGCTGACGGTAAAACCTCTTTAAAAATTCTTGAAGATGTTATTTTCCCTAGGTTTGGTGTGCCTAGATATCTTATGACTGATGGATGTTCTCACTTTATTCATGGTGGTTTTATAAAAACCCTTGCAAAATATGATGTTAATCATATAATTGCCTCAGCTTATCATCCTCCAACCAGTGGGCAAGTAGAATTATCAAATAGAGAATTTAAAGACTGTTAATAAATCTAGGAAAAATTGGCCTCATAAGTTGAATGATGCTTTATGGGCTTATAGATCTGCTCATAAAAATCATATAGGTATGTCTCCTTATAAAATGGTTTATGGAAAAGTTTGTCACTTACCTTAAGAATTAGAACATAAAGCTTATTGGGCAGTGAAAGAACTTAATAACGATTTTAAACTTGCTTGTAAGAAAACAATGCTTGATTTGAGTTCTCTAGATGAATGGAGAAGTGAAGCGTATGAAAATGCTAGACTCTTTAAAGAGAAAGTTAAATAATGGCATGATAGGAGAATTCTTAAAAAAAGAGTTTCATGTTGGTGAGGAAGTTCTATTGTATAGGTCTCGTCTCAGATTTTTTGCAGGAAAATTACTCTCAAGATGGGAAGGGCCTTATGTTATTGAAGAGTTGTATCGTTCGGGTGAAATTAAAATTGCTTCCCTTAAAGAAAACACTATGCAAGTGGTGAATGGGCAAAGACTCAAACACTATATTTCTGGAGATTCTTATGATGAACATGTTGATAATATTCAAGTAGTAACCCCGGAAGAGTTCATAAGGGAGAAAATTCCAGAATTTGTAGAGTCCGTTTTCGAATAGGTAACAGTTCTGTTAAGAAAAAGTTTGCGGATTACTTTCCAATTTACATTTTTATCATTTGTGGAAAATGAAAAAATATTGAGCCGAAGAAGGGTGGGAGAAGGTGCTCGAGGGCACCACACCACCTGGGGGCGCGGGCCAACCCCTGGCCACGCCACCCTATGGTGGATATGCCTCGGAGACCCTCTCCAACCCGTTTTCGACCTACACTTTCCTTTCGTTACGTATATTTCTTCTATATAACGCCTGGATCCCCGAGGTCCTTATATCGTTTTCCATCATGTTTTTGTTTCGATCTGTTTCTGCCAGATTTCATCTTCAGATTTAGAGCCACGATGTCCTCTTCCGGACCTCCAAAGAGAGTTTCTTTGTGAACACCGTCAAACCGTATATGAACGAGTTGAATATGCATCCCAAGGAGTTGCTGCTTAAGAATGGGGTGGTGCAGAAAGAAGATGTTCGGGGTCCTAAAGGGGAAGGCAGCCTGGAAACTAGGATGGAAGAGCTGGAGCAAGAAGTCTTTAGATACATGAATATGGCGGAGCGTGAAGTGGACATCATCCACAGAATAAAGACGGAACTAATCGCCGAGCACAAGAAGGAGATTTCAAAGCTTTGGGAGGAGATCTTATCACTCACCGAGACCACCAACAAATTACAAGCACAACTCTACGACGTGCAGAATCAGAACTGTGAGTATGAGAACAGGTTCAAACGTATAATTTTTGCTGTCAGTTTCAGGATATTTGAGACAAACTCATCATTTGATGGAGATCCTTTACCTTCGAAGTCTGATGATGGGAAGGATTCACCACCACCACATAAGAACTAATTCGTCATTGCTATTGGCATCCCCTTGGCTTGTTCCAAGCTTGGAGGAGTGCCACGATATCGCACCTTTATCTTTCACGTTTTTACCTTTTAGTAGTCATATCATGAGTAGAGAAGTTATCATAGAGGATGGTTTGCAGTATGGAAGTATCTCTCCTTTAGTTGGTTATCGATGTATCCCTTGGTTTGAGTTTCCATTATGGAATATTAATGATAAGTTTCATCATTTACTTTCTACACTTTATCTTAGTTTGGAATTTTTGTTATATGGTTGATCTTGTTATTAGTATTGGTATAAATATTGGAGCATCAAGTTAATATAGTTGGGTTTGGCAAACTTAGCATTAGTCAGTAGCAACAATACTTTGAGGCTTAAGTAGAAAATAGGAAGTTGCATGTAGATATATTATTCCATGATCTTTCTTTCATGTTGGCTCATAATCTTAGTATGCTCAAGTTAATATTGTTTGTACTTCCAAGGAAGATTGCATGATTGGTTCTATCATATGTATATTTGTTTGTTTTCACTCAACTCTTATGCTTGCTACCTAGCCTTGCTAGCAAAAAACCTGTACTAAGAGGGAATGCTTCTCGTGCATCCAAACCTTGAGCCCTAAAACCGTGCCATTTGTGTCCACCTTACCTACATATTTGTGGTATTTAACCGTCACTCCAAGTAAATTGCTTCTGTGCTACCTTTAAACCTTCAAAATTACACCTGTTTTGTGCCCTTGTTTTAGCTCATGAGGACGCAAATAGATAATCTTTATCTCACTTGTTGATTGGACTTTACACACCTGGACTAGTGGCTTCATCCACTTATCCAATCGCAAGAAGAGCTGGCAGTGGGGTGCCCAGCCCCAAACTTAATTACTACAAATTCTCTTCACTATTTTCCCCCCTGATTTATCAGCCAAAGCATGATTGTGTAAAACAAAAGAGAAGATGGATGATATGCTGATTTCCGTTAGCGTCCTTCAATTGGATCCGCTCTTGTAAGATCTAGTTGGCTTGTGACGTACTGCATTTTCTGTTTGCCATTTGTTGACATAAACATACACCACTCTCGAAATTGTTTTCAATACCTCTTTTTATAAAATGAAAAGCTCTAGAATATGAGTTAATCCCTGCTTCCCTATGCGAAGGGCATATATTTTACCTTTATGTTGAGTCGGTAAACCTACTCCTTTCTGTCTTAAGCAAGCATTTGTGTTGTTGTCATCCATCCATCTATATGTTGATTTATTCAATCATGTCTTTTATCTGAATGAATATCACTTTCAAAGTTATCGATGACTGTAATGAAATTGTTATGATTGAGCATGATAAACTCTGCAATATAATCTCTAATATAAAGACTTTGATCAAAAGATAAGTACAGTCTGTTAATTTTTCTCGCACCAGGAACGAAGTTTGCCTTCACCAATTATGATTTACCTTTTGCACCTTTATTGTGATACCATCTACTTGTTTCAAGTTAAATTATATGAGAGGAAGTTGCTGTCTAGAATGACTTGTGTATTGATAGATGTGATGCTTCTTGTCCGTATTTTATTTATCGACACCTCACTCCATAAACCCGTGGTCATGTTTACCGAGTTCCGTTTCGCTTGGGGACAAGCAAGGTCTAAGCTTGGGGGAGTTGATACGTCCATTTTGCATCACTATTTTATATTGTAATTTTCTGTAATTCATAGATATATTTCATATTATGATGCATTAATTATTCTATTTCATCTTATTTTGCATGTTTAATAACTATTGGAGAATAAACACCGGGACCAGAAATATGGTAGAAAAACACCATCAAGATACCCTATTTCAGAAGATCAGAAGAAGAAGGGGGGAATTGGAGGAGTCTTAGAACTACACAAGAGGGAGCCAGCCACGAGGAGAGTCGGAGGGGGCGACTAGGGGCCCACACCACCAGGTGGCACCCCCTTGGCCGCGCCTGGGGGTGATGTGGCCACCCTGGCCCACCTCTGTCGCCTCCTTTCGCATACTTGACCCTCAGGGAACCCTATGCCATGGAGAACCATCGAGGAAATATTTCTCCTCCTCCGCGGGGCGAAAAACAACAGAGAGATAAAAGCTCTCCAGCAGGGAGAAATATGCGGGGGAAATTCCTCCCTGGAGAGGGGAAATCTTCAGCATCGTCACCGCCATCGCTCTCGGCATCATCGAGATCATCATCGTCATCATCCACACCACTGGCATCGTCACCCTCACCGTCCACCTTCATATCGCTGTAACAATTAGGGTTCTTTATCGTTGTTTTCCACTAGATCTCTCTACCGGTGTGGATTACCTGTTAGTAGTTGATGCCTACGAGATTTATCGGTGTGCACTTTATGACCAGATTGTTATTGTGTCGCACCCGGACTTCTAGAGGATACTCACAGTCCGCTAAATAGTAGAACAAATGGCTTACGGGCATACCAGCACCCGCATCTCAATATGAGCAGGCCAACACGTAAACGTGTGACAACCATTCTCTACTATCCATCGTCTGCGCAAACCATCCCATAGAAATCAGGACACTTCCGTTGACGTACTTCATAACATACACACATGGTACGTCAACGGCATTAGAACAACTGATATCACAACATATCTCTAAGACACAAAAGATTGAAATAAGTTGCAAATAGCTCTCACTAGAGCAGAGATAGCAAATACAATCATCCAGAGGACACATATCCCAACAATTCATCATTACAACACAGCGGAAGCATCCAAAGTGTCTGAGTACAGACAAGATCCAAATAGGCCTAAGAGGCCGGAAACAAAAAGACGGAGCCCATCCACGATGTCTCGGATCCTGCCCGGGTCCGCTATCTACTCGTCAGCGGCCTCGTCATACTCCACGTAGTAGCCACCATGGGGATCCTCGGAAACGTAGTCTGCGGAAACCACAGCCCCAAAGGGGTCAGTACATAAACGTACTGGCAAGCAAGACTCACAAGATACCATAGAGTACCCGGCAACACCAAGTACAGATGCTTTGGGTTCAACGGAACAATAGGTGATACAAAAGTGCGGCAGCAGGCTGCTCTAACCAACTACAGAAACATGCTACAACTTCCGGCTAAAAGAGAGGGATAAGATAGCGTAACGTAACCAACTACCACTAACCTCAAACAAACCCATCCTGGATCTCGCCCCTTATCCAAAGAAGCAATCCGAGGATAACTCACACAGTTGGATTAATGATGATTCAAGTTATTGTGTCAATAAGATCTATTACTAATCAAGTTAGTATTGATTAGGTGTAAGTTGTCTAATCCTTGTTAGCCAGCCCTATCACCAAGTCATCCATAACCGCGGACAACACGGCTTCTCGAGAAGATTTAACCCTGCAGGGGTGCACCAATTTGGCCGTACACGTAAGAATACCCCGCCAGATTGGAAATGCACTTCCACCAAGCGAGGCACTCAACACAACCCAACTCTTCTTCGCATCAAGCCCAAAGAACCACGTGTTGTGCGTACGCGGCTAATCGAGCCCCCACGGAGAAAAGGGGGACCCTCATAGCACTGGAAGACCACGCCGCCCTAAATGCCGACTACAAAAGTTCCACCCTGGCCTCGGGTTCGTACCTGCATATGCGTGCATCAAATGGAAAGCCCGAACTAAGTGTGGCGATTTGGACGAGATGCGAATCGAATCAGAGTTGCGGGGGGCGCCCATACACGCTTCCCACATGCGGTTAGCGCGCTCAACATGGATCCAGAGGACAAAGACTTTTCCTGAGTTCGACACTAGCAGGCCTCAAAACCATACCCGGCCTCCTGCCGGTGCCTTATCATCAAATTAGCATTACCTCAAACATTAACAGGTTGTTGTTTAACATCGAGCCCCAGAACAATGATAAATATGGTAACAGAAATAACGGACAACAGACTCGAACATAAACAACCCTAAGCATGCTAGTAAGACACAGGCAACAAGCAATGGGGTTATGGGTGTGGAGGATAGGCTATTTCAGGGTTACAGGATAACATGTGATAGGATCGGAACACAAGCAATGAATCTTACGGCTAGCAGAATAGACAACGGAAAGTATCGATAACCAGTGTGGAAAGGACACAATGGTTCATGTGAGTGAATACTTGCCTGCAAACTCAGTAGCCTGGTACTGGGCTAACTCCTCAGAAGTAGTGTCGTAAACCTCGTCTGTCTCAGCGTCGTCGTCTATTCGAGATGAAGCAAACAAACAACGCAGAGAGACAAACAATCAATAACATGGCATAATGCACAATCATGGGATGATGCATGACAATTTAATTGATGCATCAAAATAAGCTAGTTGACATGGTAACATAATTAAATGGGACCATATGCAATTTGGGTTGCATGTAGAAAATCCCATGAATTAAGGTTGAATTAAATGATCTACAAATAACCATCATGTGAAAGTTGATTAGAATGATGCATGGATGAGGAAAACAATAAGAAAACAACAATAGATTCAATTTTAAAAGGTGTTTACCAAGTTTGGAATTTTATTTATTAAGTTATGAAATTTTGGCTTCTTAACAGAGTTACACAAGCATTTGTTGTTTTCACCAATTTTAATTGTTCAAAATAGACAACCAAGTTCATATTTGGAAAGAACAAAAAATTTTAGGTGGAATACATGTTTCATTTGTTGAAAAAGGATTTAAAATGAATTAATTATGAATTAAACAAGTTTAAACAAGATTTAAATGAATTTAATTCAAGTTTGAATTTATTTGAATTTTTATTTGTTCAAAACATTTAATAAAATTCATATTTGAAAAGATTATACTTTTCTGGTTTGAAAACATATTTTATATGTTCAAAAAGAATTTAATTTGACCAAGTTATGAATTTAGCAATTTTTAAATGATTTAAACAAGCTTAAATTATTTAACCCATTTTAATTATTCAAAACATGAAACAAAGTTTATATTTGAAATGGTGGTTTAATTTGGCATAGAAAACATATTTTATATGTGGCATTTAAATTAAATTTGAATTAGTTATGAATTTAACCAAATTTGAAATGAGTTGTTTGAATTTGAATTTTGAAACAATTTGAAATGTTCAAAACAGAAAACAAATGCTTTAATCATGTAGAGAATTTAATTTGGTGCAGAATACATATTTCATTTATATTATTTGGATTTGAATTTCAAAAGTTATTTGTATTTTAAATACAGGGACTAATCTGTAAAATAAAAGGACTTAAACTTAAAAAAGAAAAGGCCAGAAATGTTTTACACCTCGCGGTGGCCTAGCCTGGGCCACTGACGAGGGGGCCCTGGGCCAACATGGCGCGTGCGTGGAACGTGTGGTCGCTGACAGGGGGAGGCCCACCTGTCAGCGCGCGGTGGCGAAAAAAGGTGTGGTTTTTCTCCGCGGGAGGCAGGGATCGAACCCTGGCCGCGGGCTCGCGCGAGCAGCGCTCTGGCCACTGCGCTACACTGCTGTTTCATGACAGGTAAGGTGCACATTTGGTTTTGATGTTCAGTTCGCGAAATAGACTGACGAAACTGAAATTTGGTTTCAGTTAACTGAAACCCGACGGGAGGCAGTCGCCGGCGGCTAGCCGCTGCTGCTGCTCGCTCGTGCTGCCGTGTGCGTGCGTGTGGTGATCGAGCGCGCGTAACGTGACAGCAGAGAGGAGAAAGAGAGGGAAAGAATCGAGAAAGAGATGAGCTCGCCGTGAGGGAGCAGAAGGAGGAGGTGCTCGACGACGGCGGCGACAGCGAGGACGGCGACGACGTTTAGGAGATGCCCGTGCCCCTCCCTGGACACGAGGGGGCGAGGAGGTCGAGGGGATTCGATCCTAGGGCTCAGCCCGCGTGGTGGCGCGGCATAGCGACGGCGATCGCCGGAGGGGAAGCGGTGGTGCTCGGGTTCAGACCGTGCGGTGACAGAGAGAGAGCAGAGGGGGAAAACGGCGGCGCGGCGTGAGGGAGAAGGAGGTGGAGGAGCTAGGGCTAGGGGGAGCTCGCGAGGCAGTTATATGGAGGAGGAGGGCGCCTCCCGGCCGTCTGCTCCGTCGTACAGCGACGTGGCTGTCGCGGATGCACGCCGTACAGGAGGAAGAAAAAGGAGGGGGTAGCAGGCCGGGCTGGTGGGCTGGGCCTGCTGCCCACTGGCCTGCCTCTCCCCTCTGCGCTATTTTTTTGTTTTTTCTTTCTGTTATTATTTTTTTTTGCCGAAAAGGAAAAGGAGAAAAAGGATAGGGTTTTGAGGTTAGAAAAATTTAGGAAAATTTGTGTTGCTTATTTATTGTAATAGCAACCTCGTGCAAACTTTGGCTTTCCAAATAATTTAAATTAGTTGCTGTTTGTAGTTTATTTGAAATTGAGTGAATTTTGGTATTAATTGATTAAATGAAAGAACACTTTAAAAGTTTTTTAATTTCAAGTGTAATGGTAACAAATGATTGATTTGTTTTGTAATTTTCATAAACTTCAAAATGGTTGCTGTTTGGAAATTTAATTGAATTTGAATATTTTTATTTGAAAATTGTAACATAACAAGTATGAAACAAAACATTTGAATATTGTTTGAATTCTAATTGAGCTTTGTATGAAATTGATATTAAATGAAATATTAAAAGGAACCACTTAATAGTTTGAACTTACCACTTTAATGGAACCAATTTAATTGCTTTGATTTGAATATTCATTTGGAAATTGTAACAGCACAAGTATGAAACAAATATTTGAATTTTGTTTGAATTTCAATTGGGAAAACAAAGGAAAACAGATGAAAACAAATGGAAAACAAATGCCAAAACAAAGGCAATGATGATGTCATGATGCAAAACATAAATAAAACAAGAAACAAACATTCTAAAGGTTGTTTTCATACTTGGGATGTTACATATTGATCGTTATATCACCTCTGATTATGATCCATATGATGTCTTTTGAGTAGTTCGTTTAGTTCTTGAGGACATGGGAGAAGTCAAGATGTTAGTAGTGGAATTATGTTGAAGTAATATCTAATGGTTTGATATTTAAGGTGTGGTGTTATTCTTCTAGGGGTGTCATGTGAACGTCGACTACATGACACTTCACCTTTATGGGCCTAGAGGGATGCATTGTGTATTTGGCTACTAATTGTGGGGTTGCTGGAGTGACATAAACCTAAACCCCCATTAGGAAACCGATGCACGAGGGAGCGTAGGATCCTAGAGTTTAAGGCTGTGGTTAGGATTTATCTTAATTACTTCTTGTATTTGCGGATGCTTGCAAGGGGTTTAATCACAAGTATGTATTAGTCCTAGTTGGGCGGTACATTAGAATAGGTTCACCCACACAACACCTATCAAAACAATAAATATTAATCAACTGTATAAAACGAAAGCTCTTGACGAAGTTCCCATGTGTCCTCGAGAATGTTTGGTAATCATAATTAGACCAAACAGCTTGTACTTTTCTCTCATAAGGATTTGGCCACTCGCTGCAATTATTATTACTGTATTTTATTTACTCGCACTTTATTTATCTGCTATATCAAAAAAACATCAAAAACCTGTTTGCTAGTGTTTAAAGTGAATTCTCTACCAAACCTGCTTGTCACCACCTTCTGCTCCTCGTTGGGTTCGACACTCTTATGTATCGAAAGTACTATGATACACCCCCTATACTTGTGGGTCATCAGATACTTTGGTGTCCTTAGCCATGAAGCACTTGGCAAAAGGTTGAGGTAGATTGTCATTGGGGGATTCAAAGAGTGATGGAGATGATGATGATGCAATAGCAATAGAGACTACTTCAGTAGTAGTTTCTTCTTCTTCATCATCATCATCGAAATCATACTTTCTTGAGTCACTAGAATGAAACTTTAAGATGGTTTCTTGTTGAAATGTTTCTTCTTGAAGAAAGGCTTCTTGTGAGGGAGCGTTGACTTATCCTTGAGAACAAGTTTCCCTCCTTTAATCTCTCTATTCTCAAAAGGGAAATCGGCAACAAAGTGATACTTGTCTTGCCAATTGAAACAAGCCCTCACTTTTTGAGTCCCTTCCTTTCCATAGCTTGACTTGGTCTTCTCCTCAATATATGCCTTGGCCTTGGGAGGATTCTTCCAAAACTTATGCATGACAAGAGAAATGAAGTCCTTAAGCACCGGATCATACTCTTGATCATTCAAAGGATCCAAGTTTCTCTTGATTCAACAAATTCTTGATGATCCACCATCTTGGTCATGACCTTGGACTTGAAAGCAACGGAGGCTCCTTTTTGAATTCCAATATCACGAGCACGAGTGTCATGAGAAAGCTTTGCTTGAACTTGGAAGAGGACATATCTTGCATCACCTCGGTTGAGGTAATGAGATGATACTTGTGTCTTCCTTGAAGGCTCTTCAAGTCCACGGGCTCAAATGGCATGAGTGCACTCACATACTTCCTCTTGATCCAAGCATCATTCGCATGAGTGGCACCAAGACTACTAAAGGCGTTGGAAAGGGTCTTGAGTCTTTGGTACATGTCCTCATGGTTCTCACCATCATGCCTATAGAACCTATTGGCCTCATTGATCATGGTATAATAGATGTTCCTCTTCATGATTTCATTTCCCTGGCGGTGGAGTATTGTTGAAGATGCGGCATGATCTTTTCACCCGCGGCTTGTTGAATCGTTTGCAAAGTCACAAAATTGAGTTGACAATCAACCACTTTATCTTGTTGTCAAGTTCTTTGAATTTCCGGCCGTGTATTCATCTTCAATGACTCTCCATAGCTCAACGCAAGAAGAGTTCACGTGAGTTTTCATGAAATATTGCCATTGAATAAAAGAATATGCATCAATTTTAGGAAGGTCGCCTCTATTGTTTATATGAGGATGTGAGATAGGAGGATTGGGAGAGTAGCAACCGGTAAAAATATGTTAGTCTTCCTTTACATCCTTTCCCATAGAAGGTGAAGATTTCTTAGGGGGTTGAGATTCACTTTTAGTATCTTCATCCTCCTCTCCAACACTTTTTTTCATCCAAAATCTCTTCCAAGGACTCTGTTGATGGGGGAAGTCGGGCCCTTGGCCTTCAAGAGTTGCAATAACATGTCACATAAGTCTTTCATTTGGGTCTATATGGAGGAGGTGAACGGATTTTTAAATTCATTGATATCATCCATGGTGGTCGGCGCCACGAGCATGGCGGCTTCCTCGTCGATGGCCATACTAAACTCTTAGGCGGTTAAGCCAAAAAATAAGAGCCGAGGCACTAATACCAATTGAACAGGGGTGAATAGGTGCTACCTCCAAATTTTAATACTTTTTTCGATTTAGGCTTAACATAAAGGTAAGTTCTCTAGATATGCAACTAAGGTGAATTTACCTATATGTCAAGGGCTACACTAAGCAAGATACAAACACAAAGTAAAGGCAAAGGATAAAGGTAACCGATAGCAGAAGCACGCGGAGACAAGGATGTATTCCCGAGTTGCTCCTTTTGAGGGGAGTATGTCTCATTGGAGGGGTGTGAATTTCGCCAGAAAAGCCTCACCCTATTCTCCGATGAACTTCTCCACAAAGGCCTAGTTCACCTTCCACTATTGATTCCCTTGAGGTGGAAATCGAAGCCTTTACAAAGAGCTTGAGGCACACACCCACAACCAAATCTCGGGCTCTCAAGAACACCAAGAATCTGCTACAAAACAACAAGTAACAATGGAGTCTATATTTTCCACAAAGAAACTCTAGACTCAAAGCCCTCAAGTAAATGAAGGGGAAATGAATAATGTGTTGGTGAAGATTTAGATCGGGGCCTTCTTATTCAATCCTCCAAAGATCAAAGAGTTTGAGTGGAGGGATTGGGAGAAATGTTGACTTAGTTGAGCTCAATTGATGCCACAATGCATGTTGGACGAGCTGGCTTGAGGTTGAAGAAGGAGAGGGGTATTTATAGCCCTTCTCGAAATATGGCCGTTCCAGGATTTTTAGGGAAGAATATCTGGCCCCCGTAGAAGAGGAATATACAGCCCCCGTATTATCCGGCCCTCAAGGAAAATAATCTGGCCCAAAAATCCGGCAGGCTTGTGCAAGCCCGGCACCTTTTCCTTAGTTGTTTTGGCCTGGTCGAGATTCTGGGGGCGGAATATCCGTCCCTATGAGGGCGGATTTGAAGGGAATATGCTCGATAGGCAATAATAAAGTGGTTATTACCTTATTCCTTGTTTATGATAAATGTTTATTTCTCATGCTAGAATTGTATTAACCGGAAACGTTGATACATGTGTGTTTAATAAACAAACAATGGTTCCTAGTAAAACCTCTCTTTTAACTAGCTCGTTGATTAATAGATGATCAAGGTTTCCTGATCATGAACATTGGATGTTGTTAATAACGGGGTCATGGCATTGGTAGAATGATGTGATGAACATAGACCCAATATCAAGATAAAAATATGATCAAGTCGTTTAGTTTATATTGTTTTATCTTGCATACGAAGTAACTTATTCCTTAGACCATGAGATCATGCCAATCACTGGTACCGGAAGGGTGCTTTGATGTCATAAAATGTCACACCGTAACAGGGTGACTATAAAGGTTCCATTAGGTATTCGGAAAGTATTATTTGAGGATCATGGATCAAGAGTGGGATTTGTCCATCCAAATGACGGAGATATATACTCTTGGCCCTCTCGGTGATATCACATCGACACCACTTGCAAGCACGTAATATGATCACAAGGATGTCATATCACGGAAACAAGAAAATAGTACTTGTCAGGTAACGAGATTGAACAAGGTATGGTTGATACCAATGATTGAATATTGGAGAAGTAATATATCGCGAGACAAAGGGAAAAGTTTACGACGTTGATGGTTCACACGATCACAAGAGTCATCGTTGAATATATAGGAGTCATCACGGATCTCCAGATCTCGCTGTTGATTATTGATCGGAGAGGAGTATTGATCATGTCTATCTTATTCGCGAACCGTAGGGTGACACACTTAAGGTTCGATGACGCGCTTGAGAGGATACGGAATATCGAAGAATGTTTTGGGCAGCACCGAAATTGTTTCGGGGAAAATTGAAATAGTTCAAGGGGTTTTTCGTCGAATGGTTGTTAATAGAATTAACAAATGATTCGAGGTGCTATATGCAAATATTTGTTAATAGAATTAACAAATATAAATAAAGAAATATTTTTTTATTATTTATTTACTAAAGGAAAACCTTTGGATTTTCCAAGTGGGAAATAATGGGAGCATGAGTGGGTGTGAGTGGAGCTTCCACTCACATGAAGAGGGAAGAGGTGGGGGCACCACCATGGCTGGCCACACCCCCTCTTGGGCTGCCTCCCCTTCCCCTATAAAAGGAGGGTGAGAGCTCCTCTTCTCCACACACTTGTCCCACCTCCCTTCCACTTCACCCGCTGCTCAATTCCATGGTCTCTGGATTGGGGAAGCCCTGACCGTGGGATTATTCTTCACCACCACGCTGGCATGTTGCTGGAGTTCCGAGGGATCCTCTACTTCCGCCTCCCCGCTGGATCGAGGGAACGGAGGTCGTCATCAACCGTACGTGTGACCAATCACGGAGGCACCGCCGGATTGCGGTGCACATCTTCTCGCTCTCGGGATCGGTGTGAGTACGACTACGCCAACAACGAAATTTGATCTCGTAATGCTTTGTGTCTTCGCGGGTATGTTTACTAAAGACCCTCTCTATGCCCGTTGCACTTCAACTCCTAGATTAGATCTTGGCCTTTCGGGTAGGAAATTTTTTGTTTTCTATGCGACGACCCCTTCAGTGGTATCAGAGCCAAGTTTATGCCTAGATGTTTTGTACAGGCGGAACAGATAGGTGTATGTGGGTGTTGATGATCATGTTATTGCCTCCTTGCGTATTTTATGATCTTAGTGGCATAGTTGGATGAAGCTGCCCTAGACTAAGTTTACGTGTACTATGTACGCGAGAATTGTCTCACTTGTGGCAGAGGGGGTGTCCGTTTCTCCAACTATAGTTAAGATCTAATCTACGAAGGGTTGTTAAAAATGTGTTTATGAACGTTGTGGTTGATGTTCGTACGTATGCACGGTACTATCCTCGAAAGCCCTAAGCCACGTAAAATATACAAAAAATAAATTAGAGGCGTCTAACTAGTTTTTGCTGGGCATGTGATGTGATATGGTCAATGTTACAAATTAGATTATGAGATGATCTCTTTTGTAAATTATTGATATACCGGAAGATATCATATGGTTGTCTTATTATTGATGTACAATCAAGATTGGGGTGCCATGGAACCTTGTACCACGCCGGTGGAATGATGGAGATCATACCATGAAACACATGATGGAGATCAAGTGCAAGAAGGACCATATCATATCACGTTATCCTTACATGTGATGTTAATCCTTTGTATGCATCTTATTTTGCTTAGATAGCGACGATAGCATTATAAGATGATCCCTCTCACTTAATATCAAGATAATAATGTGTTCTTCCTTAAGTATGCACCGTTAAGAAAGTTCGTCGTTTCGAGACACCACGTGATGATCGGGTGTGATAGACTCAACGTTCGCATACAACAGGTGTTTTCAATCCTAGCATGTACATACATGGCCTTGAAACACACGCAATACTACGGTTCTACTTGGTGAGTCTAGCATGTACAGACATGGCATCGGAACACGTAACCGAAAGGTAAAGCATGAGTCATATGGATGATATGATGAACATGACAATGTTCTCCTTTGAAGCTACATCATCTCACGTGATGATCGGTATTGGTGTAGTGAATTTGGTTCGTGTAACCACTAAAGACGACTAGGAGGGATGTTGTTTTTGAGTGGGAGTTCATGGCATAATTTTGAATTAACTTGAACTTATTTATCTTGAACAACCAATCAAAGTGAATTTGCACATATTGTAGTATTCATTGGCATCCACAAAACCACCTTACACTTAGATTGTTAATTGAGATATAACTGTTATGATCTGGTAAATACCATTTAAGATTGTTTAAAATTGAGTCCTATTGTAGATTTTCAGTATTTTCTACCTAGCTCCATATGATTAATGATTGATTGATCTAGAGAGCAAATAATTCCTACTTAGAATCCAGAGTCATGGTTGCTTCTGTATTACTTTATCTTGAAAAGAATGTTTTGTTGATCAAGGTGATTTAGGAACTGAAAAAGAGTTGTTTTCATAAATAATCAAGTGAAAGATATATTGATATCTAGAAACTCATTTCTAGCAACATGACTGAGTATAATTTAGCGTGACAATGTATGCTTATATTATTTGAATATATGCAATGATTCAAGACGCTAGGCGTTTGAATATTCCAAGAAATTAGGCGCTAAACATTATCCTCTAAATTCCTTCCTTCGAGCTATAGTAGCTTAATCATAAAATTGTCATGATGGGATGGATTAAAAGGTATAGGTAAAAATCGTTTACCTTGCTTGGTCATTGCTAACGGTGGAATCTGGAAGAATGATGGTGATATTAGTAGAACAATCAAACTCAAAGTATGACTCGATGGGTGATAGTATATGACTAAAACGCAAGGAAAATGTGCTAGTACGACTCGCATTGTTTGATGTTGAATGATTCTTCTGTAAAGGAAAGGGAATATTGAAAATAGAATTACAAAAAGATATATGGCAGAAAAAGAAGATAACTGGAGAAGTCCAGCTCAGGAGTATATGCTTAATATACAAGTTATAGATATATTACTAGTATTTTTAGGTATTTTGATACCACATTGGTTGGTATGAGTTGTCATACAAAGCAACACACTGCAAGAAATACAAGGGCCTAAAAGGAACTACTAATAGATATGGAATCGATTATGTCAAGAACATAAATAAAGTGTTATGGTGTTCATTATCGTATCGAACCAAACATTCAAGATTTATTTTAAGAACTTAATAAGTTGTTATTTTGTTCTAGTCTTTTGTGAGAACAAATGATATTGTTCAAACTATGACCACATTCCATATTTGATGGATATGTTAATATAAATCATGTTGGTAAAGTAAACATCTATAAGACTAAATGCTAAACGTTGCAAGACGTAAAAGAGTTTCACTTAAATTGTGACACCACCATTTTAGTTCATATCGGAAAGGAAAACATGAAGGAACTCCATATTGATGGACTTCCAGAGTCATTTTGTTTTGAATAAATTGACGCTTGTGAGACCTCTTCCAAAAGATAACTAAAATTCCGTTCATAGGCCAAAGTAGAATGGACGACTAATTTACTGGAGATTATACATATTGGAGTATATAGTCCATTATGTGCATTCATGTATGGTGGATTAATTTTTCCTTCATAAAATTTTGTCGATGATTTGAGTAGATATGTGAGTATATCTATTTAAAGAGAACGGAGTTTGACATTTTGAATTTGTTCAAATGGTTGTTAATATGAAGTAAAAATCATTGTAACAAGATAATCAAGTATTTATGATTGGATCATGAAGGACAAAGTTTGAGTTACAAGTTTAGCAAAACATCTCAGGAGTTGTAGAATTGTTCTACAACTTATACTTCTTAAATACCCCACATTAGTTTGGAGTATTCAAGAAAAAAAATCAAACCATGTTGGACATGGTAAGATTAATAAAATTATCATTATAATTTTGTAGTTTAAACATTAAGGACAACCTCTTTTACACTGAAAAGAGCACCATCATGATCCGTTGAAATTGACAACATATAAGATATGGTTGGGGTAGTGACCCGAATTGTCATTTTCTTAAGTTTTGGTATGCATAGCATGTGTAAAATGTTTACAACCAAAATGGGATAAATATATGTTTATAAGGTTATCCTAAAGAATACATTGGGTATTTCTCCTATCACGGACCAAAGACAAATGTTGTTTGTCAGAAAGGGTTGATTTCTCGAGAAAGCAGTTCTTGTGAAACAAGTGAGTGGGATGACAGTACAAACTCAACGAGATTAGAGAATCTTCGTTACCATGTCAAGAGTAGCGCAGCACTGGAAGTTGTTCCGGGGTTTCCTATTTTGAAAAAGTAGAAGACACTACATGTGTTGTAGATACTTCGAATGAGTTTGCGAACTGATCCAAAAAATTCCTAAAAACTTTGTACTTATACCAACCTATGGTTTAAGAGTAAAGTGTTGTTTTCACAATAGAAGGACCTGGACCTTATAAAGGAAGAAAATGATGGGCCCTGACTTTGTAAAATTGACTATGAGTCATTATATCCTCCATAGTATCCTTGTATGAATATCAAGTTGACTTGGTAGTCCTTTCGATAGTCTTGATGCCTAACGATAGCAAAAGGGTCTATATAGGGACAAAGACATGGATTTTTACATGCTTTGAAAGTTGTACTTATCGAAAAGTTGTTTTCGACGAAGTTCAAAGAGATGACTACTACAAGATTTTGATCTTCTGTAGTGATGCTTTAGTCTTTCCGGATAGTTCTAGCAAAAGTTACATATTATGATATGGCAGTTGAATAACAAAACCAACTCTCCTCTCGAGGAAGTTTGATCAAGGATGTGTACTTGACACAGTCTGAGAATTTTGTAAAATTCAAAAGGTTGCTAGAAAGGTATGCACATTTCAATGGTTGAAGTGAGCATAACGAAGTTGAAATCTTTACCTTAATGAAGTTATCAAAAGAGTTTGATTCCATCATGAAAGATAAAGATTCTTGTAGAGTTACAAGAAATCAAGTGGGAGCGATATGACATATTTCCAATGCTTTATGTAGATGACATATGGTTGATTAGAAAATATGTATTTTAAATTAACACAGTTAAGATTTTTATATTGATGAGAGGCTTAGAAGATATTGGGCATCCATATCAATAATAGATGGATTGAAGCGCCTGATATGATTGAAGCCAAATTACATAGATGAAATATTTAAGTAAGTCAATATCGAAATGACAAGAAGGAGTTCTTGTCACATGGAAAATAATTGAGCAAGATTCAAGTGTTTTGACACATGATGAGCATCATTGAAATTGAGATTTCTAAGTCATGTTTCCATGCTATGCACACAACCAAACGAGTCCTATGCTATAAAATGTTATAGCAGGATAATTCATATGATGATTAGACAATAGTGGGAGAGATCCTTGTGTCATTTTAGAAATGCTAAGGATATGTTTTCCTATGTAGTAATGACAAAATATTAGTTGTAATATGTTACACTAATAGTCTTGTCATTTATTCAAGTAATTTTATCTCAATTAAAATATGTGATAAAGGGTAGCACAATAGGATGGAAGAAAGTTCCATGCTGGATTTGAAAGAGTTTCAAAAAAAATACTGTGACTGATACTACAACAAAAGCTAAGTATATCGTTGTGTTGACAACTGATAATAAGCGTATTTTGTGTCAAGGAGTTCTTTATTGAACTTGGTGAATTTCCAAGAATGTTGACACTACGAAGCTACATATTCACAATGTTAGTAACATTAGTTTAAGCTGAGGAATTAAGGTCTCACCGGAACTTGGTGAATTTCCCAAAATGCTAACACTATGAAGCTACATTTTCACAATGTTAGTGACATTGGTTTAAGCTGAGGAATTAAGGTTTCACCGATTGACCAAATATATACAAAGTCATCTCACTAGAGAATGAGTGATGCGTGTAGATGCAAAGATCATGAAAATACAATAGGACCTGAACAGTCAGATCTTTTTGATGATGTTTACCACATACAAAGCATGGTAATAAAACTGGAACTCCATATGTGTTAAGTGCTTACAGACTAGATTATTGACTCTAGTACAAGTGGGAGACTGAAGGGAATATGCCCGAGAGGCAATAATAAAGTGGTTATTATATTATTCCTTGTTTATGATAAATGTTTATTTCTCATGCTAGAATTGTATTAACCCGAAACGTTGATACATGTGTGTTTAATAAACTAACAATGGTTCCTAGTAATTAAACCCTTTCTTTTAACTAGCTCGTTGATTAATAGATGATCAAGGTTTCCTGATCATGAACATTGGATGTTGTTAATAACGGAGTCATTTCATTGGTAGAATGATGTGATGAACATTGACCCAATATCAACATAACAATACGATCAAGTCATTTAGTTTATATTGTTATATCTTGCATACGAAGTAACTTATTCCTTAGACCATGAGATCATGCCAATCACTGGTAGTGGAAGGGTGCTTTGATGTCATCAAACGTCACACCGTAACAGGGTGACTAGAAAGGTGTCGTTAGGTATTCGGAAAGTATTAGTTGAGGATCATGGATCAAGAGTGGGATTTGTCCATCCAAATAACGGGGAGATATATTCTGGGCCCTCTCGGTGATATCACATCGACACCGCTTGCAAGCAAATGATATAATCACAAGGATGTCATATCACATAAACGAGAAAAGAGTACTTGTCAGGTAACGAGATTGAACAAGGTATGGTTGATACCAATGATCAAATCTCGGACAAGTAATATATCGTGAGACAAAGGGAATAGTCACGACGTTGATGGTTCACACGATCACAAGAGTCATCGTTGAATATATAGGAGTCATCACGGATCTCCGGATCCCGCTGTTGATTCTTGATCGGAGAGGAGTCTCGATCATGTCTATCTTATTCGCGAACCATAGGGTGACACACTTAAGGTTCGATGACGCGTTTGAGGGGATACGGATTATCGAAGAATGTTTTAGGCAACACCAAAATTGTTTCGGGGAAAATTGAAATAGTTCAAGGGGTTTTTCGTCGAATGGTTGTTAATATAATTAACAAATGATTTGAGGTGCTATATGAAAATGTTTGTTAATAGAATTAACAAATATAAATGTTTTATTTATTTATTAAAGGAAAACCTTTGGATTTTCCAAGTGGGAAATAATGGGAGCATGAGTGGGTGTGAGCGGAGCTTCCACTCACATGAAGAGGGAAGAGGTGGGGGCACCACCATGGCTGGCCGCACCCCCTCTTGGGATGCCTCCCCCTCCCCTATAAAAGGAGGGTGAGAGCTCCTCTTCTCCACACACTTGTCCCACCTCCCTTCCACTTCACCCGCTGCTCAATTCCATGGTCTCCGGCTTGGCGAAGCCATGACCATGGGATTCTTCTTCACCACCACGCTGTCGTGCTGCTGGAGTTTCGAGGGATCCTCTACTTCCGCCTCTCCGCTAGATCGAGGGAACAGAGGTCGTCATCAACCGTACGTGTGACCAATCACGGAGGCACCGCAGAATTGCGGTGCACATCTTCTCGCTCTCGGGGTCGGTGTGAGTATGACTACGCCAAAAACGAGATTTGATATCGTAATTCTTTGTGTCTTCGGGGGTATGTTTACTAAAGACCCTCTCTATGCCCGTTGCACTTCATCTCCTAGATTAGATCTTGGCCTTTCGGGTGTCTCTCATTTAGGAATTTTTTTGTTTTCTATGCAACGACCCCTTCAGGATTATCCAGCCCCGGAATATCCATCGTCTTGACACTGAAATGACCGACCCAAAACATGACCACCTCTGCACTTCGTCGATCTTCTGGGTTCGCATATTCCGTCCCCTTGGTAACGAAATATCTGGCCAGTCGTAACGAAATATCTGGCCACTGGTAAAGAAATATCCGGCCAAATATCCAGTGGGCTTCTGCAAGCCCCACACTCTGGTCCTCAGTTTTCCACCCTTGGTTCTGGGGGGCGGATTATCCCGCACCCGAAATATCCGGCCTTTCTAGGCCAAATTTCCTGCCAGACCAGAGGGGCGAAACCAAACTTTTCTTCGACCTTTTTGGCTTTTGGTGCTTCGTAAGATATACCTATAAATCCTGCACCACTTAACACATGATTAAATACCACTAGTGATGTTAACTAACACACAAAACACTAAGGGATAAGAAATGCGGTTTCAGCCGCAGAGCTCCGCCTGTCTCCTCTTTGGCACTTTGTTGTAGCTCTTTTCCGCTGAGTATGAGCGGGAAAGAGGTCCAAACGCCGGTATAAAAGGAGCCCTTTCTCTCCCGTAGCAGGGACAACTCAACTCACCTAGATCTTCCCTAGTCTGAACCAAGCACAAGCTCGCGTCTTGTACTATATCTACAGCAGTGCAATCCATCAGACAAGCAAGAGTAGGGTTTTACATTGCAACATGGCCCAAACCTGGGAAACTCTCCGTGTCTCCATTGTTGCCTGCTCCAAAATTTCCCCGCGAAGTCTCCCGAGAGGTGTAGGAAGTGTGGTTAGCCCCTAGTGTTCGAACCTCTTGAGAGTCCCTGTCTGTGACAGACCACTCTCCGACAACTGGAACATCTAAACTAGGAAAGGTGACTGTATTGAGTTGGTAAAGAAACTTATCATATCTATGCAATTATAAATTTAATAGTACTAGATGCAATAAGAAAACAAGTCCCTTACTGTAACATGATACTGATTGGAAAGGACATGTTCGTGATTAATTAAGTTCATCACTAGCCATCTAGATGATCTCACATGGTCAAATTAGTAACATGCAACTATGAAATTTGAATTAACAATGAAATTCATACCAGGGAACATCGCAATAAGAAGATTAAGATGACAAATTTCCTACAAAAAAGTTGATTCTTCTTTGTTCAGAAACATTCCTGCATGTAGAAGCAAAACATATACCACACAAATTTGTATCTATGCTCAAGACATACTACAACTGCTCTCTTTTCATGCTCACGACCTACCTACAAACATGTGACTCCCGAAGATTAGACCAAAACTCTGCATGACATCTCTCCCTTGCAACGAAAGAAGGATCCATGACATCCGTTTATTTACTCAGCTAGCACCAGGATGGAATCAAGTGACAAGAACCATTCCTTAAACAAAGATTAAGACGAATTGAGCCAAAATTGGTAAAGCATGTGCAACTAATGGACCTCTCTGAATTTGTTGAGCATCTGCGCCTCTCCCCGCATAAGACCCACAGTCATAGCGGTAGTTCCAATTACGACACATGGACCCACAGACAGCGGCGGCGGCTGCGTCTGAACCCCAGCTGACCACCGGGCCACTACGCTCGACGACACTGAGAACCACGGAGGTGCATAGTCCCCGCCCTTCCTTGGGGAAGGATAGGTAGGCGAGGTCGTGTTCTACGACTTGGAGGAGGGTGAGGGTGGGGATGAGGCCGATAGTGATGAGGCAACTGCGCCGCTGGGCATCGAATGGCCGGAGAAGAAGGTGTGGGGAGGATTGATTTTTGGATGCTAGATTGTAGGATTAATGTGGGATTAGAGGGGAATGGGGATCGGGAATGGGTTATTTTTTGCGTCAGGTTTTTGGCAATTAATACAAGAATGCCGATCTAGGTGACGAGTTATCGATAACTTGATCGTGCGGATGGATTACATATACATATTGTGTTATCGTTGAAATCTATGCGTAGTACTAGGCCTAGTCATGTTGTAGTGAAAATATTATTTCTCTCAATAAAAGGTTGGAACGACTTAAGCGCGTGACCCGTAAAGAATCGATAACACACAGTCATGTTCTGAAACTTACCGAACAATAACCAACATCAGGACCGTGGGCGTTCATGATGGCTCCTGTGTGTTCCCAAAGAACGAGGGAACCTTGTATGTTACTCATTGCACTTATTCCCTTAACTTCATAATACCTATGATATCACGAGGTGATACTATGCGATCTAGTCTGACCAAACTCTTTATCATAACACATAAAATTGCTATACCGATATCATTCTCTTTTCTCATCCATATCCCCGATGACTCCGTGATAATCACACTGTGTCTGGCCAGATGATATGTCATCGGTGATACCGAGAGGACCCAGAGAATGTATCTCTCTACGGTCTAGAGGATTTAAGTACTAGGCTTGAACGGTCTCAATTCAATTACACTTTCTAGGTCATAACCAGATATCACCGTTATAATCCCTGGTTACGGCAAGACTGTTGATGATATCCAAAGTATAACTTTCAATCATGTGGTCACTAGATATTCCCATAGTATAGGAATTATAGTAAATGTTAACTTAATATGTATTTGCTAAAATACATATTTTGTTTAGTCTCTTTTAGCAACAACATACACTTGGGTCGGTTTAGTACTATTGTTATCCTAACATAAACTCTTGTCTTTTGCTAGAATTTTATCCAAGTCCATGATCATGAAAATATGCTCATCTCACAAACCATGAGCAAATCTTAGAGACAAGATTAGGAACTCTTGTTTATTTATGTCTTCACACATGCACAAAGATTTTACTTAGAAAACTCACTTTTCGAGT
This sequence comes from Alopecurus myosuroides, assembly GCA_028641055.1. Lineage (NCBI taxonomy): Eukaryota > Viridiplantae > Streptophyta > Magnoliopsida > Poales > Poaceae > Alopecurus > Alopecurus myosuroides. The sequence continues at coordinate 324,182,880 of CM054057.1, read as the reverse complement.
GCTATAGCGGTTGTAGCATGATGATATACACTTAATTGAAAACTTGTAGATAGAATAATAACTGAATATTATTGTCTCTAGGGCATACCTCCAACACTGGAGATCTGTCGAGCTATGTTAGTGACTCTGAGGAGGGTTTTTCCAAAGCTATTTTTTCCTCGGATTGTTTATCCTAGTACATCGCCTCAAATATTCTATTATGGATACATATACCATCCACATCCTTGTTAGTGGTATTAGAGAATCTCCGGCAGTCGCTGTAACATACCACCACGTGCAACAAAAACTACCAATTTAGCGCATGCAGGATAGAATCCGTTTGCTCCAGCAGAAGCCCAATTATAGCTCGCGCCCAAAAAAATGTCCAGCGTGCGGTCAATGTCGCTGGAAATTTGTTGCCCCTGCCTTAGCGCGATGGAAAATCATCCATCGCTCGGAACCCCAACTGCCCAGAATTTTTCCTCCCGTACACGGAGCATTCGCTACAGACTTCGCGCTCACGAGCTCAGCCCACAGCAGCACCCGCGACGACGGCCTCCCAGTCCCGAGCAACACCGTCAGCCCAAACATGGACAGTTGCAGCCTCCATCGAAGCTCGAGCACGACCTTGAGCTCCTCTACAGGTCAAATGAAGCAACCTCCATGGCGATGACCTGTGTTGCCGGTGCTTTGTCGACGAGCTCGGGGTTCCCTTTCTACAGGCGAGCAGCTCCATGGGCGACAACCTGGACGGGATATAGGCGACGTACAACGCGAGCTCGGTGTTCCCATGCAGCCATGATACGTCCATTTTGCATCACCCTTTTATATTGTTATTTTATGTTATTCATTGATATATTTCATGTTATGATGCATTACTTATGTTATTTTATCGTATTTTGCATGTTTCATAATTATTGGAGAATAAACACGGGGACCGGAAATTTGATGAAAAAAGCACCGTCGAGATACCATAGTTCAGAAGATCAGAAGAAGAAGGGGGACACCAGAGGTATCTTAGAAGTTTAGAGGAAGACACCAGCCAGAAGGAGAGCCACAGAGGGGGCCACTAGGGGCCCACACCATGGGGTGGAATGCCCTCCTGGCCGCGCCGCCAGGCGGTGTGGCCACCCTGGCCCACCTCTGGTCGAGGTCTTTCGCGTACTTGATCCCCAGGGAACCCTAAGCCCCACACCAGCATCGAAGAATTATTCCGCCGTCGCCTCGGGGCGGAGAACACCCGAGAAAGAAAAGCTCTCTGGCAGGGAGAAATCTGCCGGGGAAATTCCTCTCCGGAGAGGGGAAATCATCGCCATCGTCACAGTCATCACTCCGGGCATCATAAATATCGTCATCATCATCATCATCATCATCATCACCACCACCAACACCATCACCCTCATCATCCACCGTCATCCCACTGTAACAATTAGGGGCTCCTATCGTTGTTTTACATTAGATCTCTCTCCTGGTGTGGATTACTTGTTAGTAGTTGATGCTTGTGAGATTTATCGATGTTAGCACTTTATGACCAGATTGTTATCGTCCATATTATCACCTATGATTATGATCCATATGATGTCTTGTGAGTAGTTCTTTTAGTTCTTGAGGACATGGGAGAAGTCATGATGTTAGTAGTGAAGTTATATTGAAGTAATATCTCGTGGTTCGCTATTTAAGTTGTGGTGCTATTCTTCTAGTGGTGTCATGTGAACGTTGACTACATGATACTTCACCTTTATGGTCCTAGGAGGATGAATTGTGTATTTGGCTACTAATTGTGGGGTTGCTGGAGTGACAGAAACCTAAACCCCCGTTAGGAAACCAATGCACGAGGGAGCATAGAATCCCGGATTTTAAGGATGTGGTTAGATTTATCTTAATTACTTTCTTGTATTTGTGGATGCTTGCGAGGGGTATAATCACAAGTATGTATTAGTCCTAGTTGGGTGGTGCATTAGCATAGGTTCACCCACACAACACTTCACGAAACAATGGATATTAATCAACCGTAATGAAGCGAAAGCACTTGACGAAATTCCCATGTGTCCTCGAGAACATTTGGTAGTCATAAGTAACTCAATCGGCTTGTCCTTTGGGCTCAAAAGGATTGGTCCACTCCCTGCAATATTATTTACTGCTCTTTATTTACTCGTACTTTATTTATCTGTTGTATCCAAAACAACCAAAAACCCGGTTACTAATGTTCACAATGAATCCTCCGTCCAACCTGCTTGTCAACACCTTATGCTCCTCGTTGGGTTCGACACTCTTATTTATAGAAAGTACTACGATACACCCCCCTATACTTGTGGGTCATCAAGACTATTTTCTGGCGCCGTTGCCGCGGAGTGAAGCGCTATTAGTAAGTGGAATTGGAAGAGAAACTTTTACTGTAAGTGCTATTTTTTTATTTATGACTGCTTTTTTATTTCATCATGGATAATACTTTTGGTTGTCAATTTAGAGGTACTACTACTATCACTGCTAGGGTAGTAAGTGACCTTTATCTGCTGAATTAGATCCTTATAAAATACCTATGAAAATTGTTGGACGTGTCATGGATAACTGCTATTACGGTGATGGAACTGTCCATCCCGGTGATCATTTGCTCTTTATACATGAATTATACGAGTTATTCAGTTGTGAACGTATTACCATGGATCAAGTTAAAAGGAAATTATTTTCTTTATCCCTGAAAGGAAGAGCCGCTGAATGGTTCAAATTACTGAGGAATGGTGAATCTGTTGGATGGGAGGATATTTTTCCTCTCTTTTATTCTAAATTTTATCCTCCTAGTGAGATTCATAAAGAACGGAATCAAATCTATAATTTCTAGCCTCGTGATGGAGAGAGTATTTCCCTACTAAAGTGAAAGAGCACTCTATGGTAGCTAGTGTGGTTAATAAGAGTAACAAGAAAGCTATTGAACGTGATGAACAAATAACTGTTGAACCTGTAGTGGCAATAGTAAAAGATCTTGTTTGTGGAAATGTGGAGGATGAACACATTGTCTTTTGTGAGGATGCTTCAAACATTGTTTCACATCCTCATATACCTAAGAAAACTAGTGTTCCTGTGCTTTCTATTAAGATTGGTGATCATTGCTATTATGGTTTGTGTGATATTGGTGTTAGTTCTAGTGCCATACCTTATGAGCTTTACGTAGAAATTATGCATGAAATTGGTTCTTGTGAGCTTGAATATATTGATGTGGTTATTCAGCTTCCTAATAGAGAAACTATTTTACCTATTGGTATTGTTAGATATGTGGAAGTTTTATGTGGTAAAACTAAATATCCCACTGATTTTCTAGTACTTGGTAGGGCTGCTAGCAATACTTGTCCTATTACTTTTGGTAGACCTTTATTGAACACTTGAGGTGCTATTATAGATTTTAAAAGAGAGAAGATTTTGACTAAATTTGATGGAAAATATTATGAGTTCAATTTCTCCAAATTTGCTAGAGCACCTTATGAATCTAAATTGCCTGATGATAATTTAAAGTTGAACTACTTGCTTCTATTTCTCTTGCTCCTAACAATGCTTTGCAGCAATATATGGAGGACCATGAGAGTGAGGTATTTATGGAAGAGAGAAATGAGATTGATGATATTCTTCTTCGTCAACCAGTGATACTGAAACATAATTTACTTGTGGAAAACTTGGGTACCACATTACAACCCAAGGAGGATCATGTCTTTGATTAAAAACCTTTGCCTGATGATCTTAAATATTCTTATATTGACGATAAGAAAACATATCCGGTTATTATTAGAGATAAACTTTCCGGTGAGGAAGAGGAAAGATTATTGGGAGTTCTGAAGAAACACCTTGGAGTTATTTGATATACTCTTGATGATTTGAAGGGGATTTCTCCTCCTATATGTCAGCATGCTATTAATATTGAGCCTGATGCAAAGCCAGTTGACGAAGGCATGGATCCTGGACCCCGCGGGTAAGGACACCCCATCTCAGGCCCAAGGTTAAGGCCCAAGAAGAGGAGCCCTTGGAGTATTCTAGAAGGCCCACGTGAAGCCCACCCGCACTAACTTGCGGGTTAAGTTTGGAAACATGTAACCGACTTAGGGTTAGAATTCGAGTCCTCTCCGGGTAGGGTTTGAGACCTGGCCACTTATATAAGGCCAGGAGAGCTACCAGGAGAGGACCAAGCAACACCGCAACACCAAAACCTTGAGCTTGAGATCATACTCTCGACTCGAGCCATCACCATTGTAACCGATCTATTCAACTAATACAGATCGACAGAGGCAGGAGTAAGGGTTTTACCTCTACGAGGGCCCAGAACCTGGGTAAATCTCGCCCCCTGTCTAGCCGACGATTCCACCAGCGCTCATGAGTTCTCCTAGTCGAAACCCGATAGGGTCACCTAAGGGATTTGTAGAGTCAAAGATTCGACAATTGGCGCCGACCGTGGGGAAAGAAGGAGAGATGGTGCCGTCTGTGGGAAGATGAGGAAGGAATGAGCCGAAGAAACCCACGATGAAGGAAGTGGTAAGAAATGAGGTATTAAGACTTCTTGATGCTGGTATTATTTTCCCAATTGCTGATAGTAGATGGGTGAGCCTTGTGACTGTGTCCCTAAGAAAGGAGGAATGACTTTTATACCTAATGAAAACAATGAGATCATTCCACAAAGAGTAGTAGTTGGTTATAGAATGTGCATTGATAATAGAAAGGTTAATAAAGTTACTAAGAAAGGTCATTATCCTTTACCCTTTATTGACCAAATGCTAGAGAAGTTGTCTAAGAAAACTCATTTTTTTCTTTCTTGATGGTTATTCTGGGTTTTCTCAAATTGCTGTTAGGAAACAAGATCAGGAGAACACAACCTTTACTTGTACCTATGGTACTTATGCTTATAGATGTATGCCTTTTGGTTTGTGTAATGATCCTGCTACTTTTCAAAGATGCATGTCTGCTATTATTCATGGTTTTTGTGAAGAAATTGTGGAAGTATTCATGGACGATTTCTCCGTCTATGGAACTTCTTTTGATAATTGTTTTCACAACCTTGATAAAGTTTGCCAGAGATGTGAGGAAACTAATCTTGTTATTAATTGGGAGAAATGGCACTTTATGGTTAATGAAGGAATTGTTCTTGGACATAAAATTTCTGAAAGAGGTATTGAAGTTAATAGAGCCAAAGTGGAAGCCATAGAGAAAATGCCCTGTCCTAGGGATGTTAAAGGTATTCCTAGTGTTCTTGGTCATGCTGGTTTTTATAGGAGGTTTATTAAAGATTTCTCTAAAATATCAAAACATCTTATTAATCTTCTTCAAAGAGATGTACCATTTGTTTTTTATGATGATTGTAAGGAAGATTTTGAAACTTTAAAGAAGGTTTTAACTACTGCTTCTATTGTGCAACCGCCTGATTGGAATTTACCTTTTGAAATTATGTGTGATGCTAGTGATTTTGTTGTAGGTGTTGTTCTTGGACAACGCATAGATAAGAAGTTGAATGTTATTCATTATGCTAGTAAGAATCTTGATGCTACTCAAAAGAATTATGCTACTACTGAAAAAGAGTTCTTAGTTGTAGTTTTTGCATGTGATAAGTTTAGGCCAGATATTGTTGACTCAAAGGTTACTATTCATACTGATTATGATGCTATTAGATACTTTATGGAAAAGAAAGATGCTAAGCCTAGGCTTATTAGATGGGTGTTGCTTTTACAAGAATTTGATTTGCATATTATGGATAGGAAGGGTGCTCAAAATCCTGTTGCTGATAACTTGTCTAGATTGCAAAACTTTACTTTTGATCCTATTCATGTTAATCATAGTTTTCCAAATGAACCATTGGCGGCAAAAAAGGTAAAACCCCAAGATAGTCCATGGTATGCTGATTACGCTAACTTTATTGTTTCAAAGTATTTTCCTCAACATTTACAACTCAACAAAGAAGAAAATTCTTCTATGATTTGAGGCATTACTTTTGGGATGACCCACATTTATATAAAGAAGGAGTAGATGGTATTATGAGAAGATGTGTTCCAGATCATGAACAACCTTCAATATTGAAGAAGTGCCATAGTAGTGCTTATGGAGGACATCACGTTAAAGATAGAACCACACAGAAGGTTCTACAATCAGGTTTCTACTGGCCTACTCTCTTTAAAGAATCACGTAAATTTAGGTTATCTTGTGATGGATGTCAAAGAGTAGGGAATATTTCTAGATATAATGAAATGCCTATGAGTTATTCTCTTACTATTGAACCTTTTGATTGTTGGGGATTTGACTTTATGGGTCCTTTTCCTCCTTCAAATGGCTATACTCATATACTTGTTGTTGTTGATTATGTTACTAAATGGGTAGAAGATATACCTACTAAAAGTGCTGATGGAGAAACCTCGTTATAAATGCTTAAATATGTTATTTTTCCTAGGTTTGGTGGTCCTAGATATCTTGACTAATGGAGGTTCTCATTTTATTCATGGCGGTTTTAGAAAAACCCATGCTAAATATGATGTTAATCATAGAATTGCCTTAGCTTATCATCCTCAAACCAGTGGGTAGGTAGAATTATAAAATAGAGAAATTAAATCTATCTCGCAAAAGATTGTTAATAAATCTAGGAAGAATTGGTCTGATAAGTTGAATGATGCTTTATGGGATTATAGAACTTCATATAAAAATCCGATGGGTATGTCTCCCTATAAAATGGTTTATGGAAAATCTTGTCACTTGCCTTTAGAATTAGAACACAAAGCTTATTGGGCAGTGAAAGAACTAAATAAAGATTTTAAACTTGCTGATAAGAAAAGAATGCTTGGTTTGAATCATTTAGATGAATGGAGATGTGAAGCTTACGAAAATGCCAAGCTCTTTAAAGAAAATTTTAAACAATGGCATGATAAAAGAATCCTTATAAGAGAGTTTCATGTTGGTGAGAAAGTTCTATTGTATCGGTCTCGTCTTAGATTTTTTTGCAGGAAAATTACTCTTCAGATGGGAAGGACCTTATATTATTGAAGAAGTGTATTGTTCAGGGGCAGTTAAAATTGCTTCCCTCAAGGATAACACTACACAAGTGGTAAATGGGCAAAGACTCAAACATTATATTTCTGGGGATTCCTATGATGAAGATGTTGATGTTATTCAAGTAATGACTCCAGAGAAATTCATCGGAGGGAAGATTCCAGAATCTGCAGAGTCAGTTTTGGAATAGGTAACAATTATGTTAAGAAAAAGTTTGCAAAATTCCTTTTCAGTTATAGATGATTGATTTTAGAAAATATGAAAAATACCAATCCGAAGAGGAGTTGGAGGAGGTGCCGGGAGGCACCACACCACTAGGTGGCACATGCCCACTCCTGTCCGCGCCAGCCTATGGTGTGGGCACCCCGGAGCCCCTCTCCGACTCATTTTCGACCTGGACTTTTCTTTTGTTACGTATGTTTTTGCTATATAATCCCCCGGATCCCTAGAGGTCCGTATATCGTTTTCTCGCCGTGTTTCTATTTCGAGCTGTTTCTGCCAGGTTAAATCTTCAGATCTAGAGCCACAATGTCTTCTCCCGGATCTTCCAAAGAGAGTTTCTTTGAGAACGTCGTCGATCCGTACATGAACGAGTTAAAGATGTATCCCAAGGTGTTGCTGCTCAAGGATGGGAAGGTGCTGATTGAAGATGTCCGGGGCTCTAAAGAAGAAGGCAGTTTGGAAGCTAGGATGGAAGAGCTGGAGCAAGAAGTCTTTAGGTACAAGAAGATGGAGGAGCGTGAAGTTGAGATCATCCACGGGATAAAGACGAAACATATTGCTAAGTACAAGAAGGAGACTTTGAAGCTTTGGGAGGAAATTTTCTCACTCACCAAGACCACCAACGAGTTGCAAGCACAACTCTATGATGTGCAAAATCAAAACTATGAGTATGAGAACATGTTTAAACGTATAAGCTCTGCTGCTAGTTTCAGGATGATGGAGACCATGACATCATTTGTGGATGGAGAACCTTTTCCTTGGAAGTCTGATGATGGGAATGATTCATCACCACCACTACTGAAGAATTGATTCCTCATTAGTATTGGCATCCCCTTGTCTTGTTCCAAGCTTGGGGGAGTGCCGTGGTATCACCTTTATCTTTCACTCCTTTTTACCTTTTCGTAGAGTCATATCATGAGTAAAGAAAATACCATATACTATGGTTTGAAGTATGGAAATGTCACTCTTCAGTTGGTTATCGTTGTATCCTTTGGTTTGAGTTGCCGTAATGAAATATTAATGAGAAGTTTCATCATCTACTTGTTCTATTTTATTTTAGTATGCAATTTTTGTTATGTGATTGATCTTGTTATTAGTATTGGTATCAACGTTGGAGCTTCAAGATAATCTAGTTGGTTTTGACAAACTTAGCATTGGTCATTAGCAACAATACGTGAGACTTAGGTAGAAAAGAGGGAGTTGCATGCAAATATATTATTCCATGATCTTTCTTCTTTGTTAGCTCATAAGCTTAGTATTCTCGAATAAGTTTGTTTCCAACTTCAAGGAGGATTGCATGATTGGCTTTATCATATATGTTTTTGTTTGTTTTACTTCAATTCTTATGCTTGCTACCCAACCTTGCTAGCCAAAGACCTGTACTGAGAGGGAATGCTTCTCGTGCAATTCAAACCTTGAGCCCCAAAACCTTGCCATTTGTGTCCACCATACCTACCTATCTGTGGTAATTAACCGCCACTCCAAGTAAATTGCTCATGTGCTACCTTTAAAACTTTCAAAATTACTCCTGCTTTATGTTCCTATTTTTGCTCATGAGCACGTAAATAGAGAATCTTTATCTCACTTGTTGATTGGATTTCACACACCTGGACTAGTGGCTTCATCCGCTTATCCAAATGCTAGAAGAGCTAGCAGCGGGGTGCCCAGCCCCAAACTAATACACAAATTCTCTTCACTATTTTTGCCCCTGATTTATCAATCAAAGCATAATCGTGTAAACAAAAGCGAATGAGGGATGACCTTCTACACCAGTTGCGTCCTTCATATGGGATCCACTCTTGTGAAGTCTAGTTGGCATATGACGTACTGTATTTTCTGTTTACCATTCGTTGACACTAGTATACATCTCTCAAAATTAGACACTCCTCCATGGTTTGTGATATTTGGCAGGCACCCAAGGATTCGTTTAGCCATGGTTTGTGTAAGATGGATGGGAGGAATGTCATGCATTTTATACATCTGTTTATTAAAATAAAATCTCTAACACATGAGTGATCCATGCTTCCCTCTGCGAAGGGCCTATCTTTTAAATTTATGTTGAGTCAGTAAACCCATTTATTTCTGTCTTAAGCAAGCATTTGAATTGTTGTGATTCATCCAACTCCATGTTGATTTACTCAATCATGTTTATTATTATTCCTTGTTTCTATAAAAGCTCTAGCACATCAGTGAATCCTCTATCCAACCTGCTTGTCAACACCTTCTGCTCCTCGTTGAGTTCAACACTCTTATTTATTGAAAGTACTATGATAACCCCCTATAATTGTGGGTCATCAAGCCACCATGGGTGACGACCTGCATGGGATAGGGGCGAGGTCCGAAGCGGAGCTTGGGGTTCCATGTAGCCTCTATGGGCGACAACCTAGATGGGGTAGAGGCGAGGTCCGACGCGGAGCCCAGGCGACAAACTTGGGGGCGGGTTCCACCGTAGGATGAGCTGGCAAGGGGTAGCAGGATGATGTGGGAGGTGGTGGCTGCTCCCTCCACCGACAGAAAGTGCTCCGCTTGCATGGTGTGTGCGCCCTTACACACCATAGTGACCTGATTGCTTTAAAAAATGTTCTAGGGACCCGGGTGTAAAAGTTAGGGGCATGTTTGTTGTACCGTGTTGAAAAACATATTTGTGCTGCTCTATTTTTGTGTGCCTGGTGCAGCCTATGTGATGTATTTTTGTGCATGTGGTAAACCGATGTCGATCAGAGCGCGCTAAAACGGCTAAAACAGCGTTGCAAACCTATTTTAGCGCGCCGAAATATAGAGCCTCTGTTGGAGATGATCTTAAGGCCTTAATTAATTCCTTCGTGATGACTTCTTTTATCCATGTGAAGCGTAAACTGAACGAAACGTCACATGTTTTAGCTAAATCTTGTAATAGTATAGCCTCTAGAGTGTTTTTCCATTCAGTTCTAGATTGCATTGCTCGTCGACGCTGTAGAATTTTTTTCCCCTACGTAGTCGACCAAGATCACTATGAAGATAATGAGGCATGACCATACATGCAAGGATCAGAACCATAACTTATCGGTTAGCGGAATCGATGTAGTCGTAGAAGAGTTCTGAACAATTGCAGATCCTCACAACTAGTCCTAGTTGCAAGGATGTCGTTAAGCCTCCTTCAAGGATCACACGTGTAATCCCTCTTATTGTATGCACGTATATGGTCGTGTCAACCCTTCAGTGCTCCTCTGTCCAGGACTCGGCACCGACAAATAGAGACAACCTTTCGGCATTGCTAATTGGTAGAACTAAGCGACTATGATTAGAGCTATATGATTGTGGAAGTTTCTCGACACATGAGATAGAACTACTAATTAGAAATAGGTCCAATTGAGAGAGGACACCTCAAAACCCAATTAGAAGAAGCTTTAATTCAATTAGAGGGCTCTATTAGAAGCTCTAATTAGACTCTCTAATTCTACTAGAGAGAGAGAGAGGCTTGAGAGACAAATGCTCACAAAATGCTGATTTATCTCAAGTCTCGGGGATCCTTTTATAGTTGGAGGGAAGAGGGAACTTTCCAAAGGGGAGGAGAAGTCCTAGTTGAGCTATAAGGGGGCTAGTGGAACCAAATAAGGTGGCCACACCCCTCCTCCTAGCATAATTTTGATAGAACTCCCTTATGGGAGTCCAACTCCTTCTCCTCTCCCTTTTCTCTTTTCCCTTTTTTTTCCTTCAAATAAAAATAGGAAAAACACCTGAAGTTTCCTAGTGTCATGATTGGAAGCCCTAAGGCCCATCTGTCAGCCCCACCATGTGTTGCGTCCAAAGGGTGAATCTGCCCCTCTCCGGCACACCCACCTTCCCGGTTTTGCTCAAAACTCTTCTAGAACCCTATGAACCACATAGATATAATCATCGATATTATCTACTGATGTTAGAAACATATTTCTAAAATCCCGGGACATTTCATGTCCTTCGTTATCTCTCATATAAATTCTTCCTTACACCGGAATTATTTCTCTCTTATAGTAACTTCCCCGAAACTTCTCCGATTGACACCAGATTTGTTTGTGACATCGTAACGACATCGAACATTTATAACACCAATAACATCTTTATTTTCTCAAATAAAATTTGGCACGGATTAAGCGTGTGACTAAAGGATCGATAACACACATACATGTTCGGGAACTTACCGAATAATAACCAACAGCGGGGCCGTTAACTCCCATGATGACTCATGTGTGTTCACGAAGAATGAGGGAATCTTATAAGTTAGTCATTGCACTTATTCCATTGACTTCATGATACCGGCGATAACACGAGTTGAGACTATGTGATCTTGTCTGATCAAACTTCTTTGATCATAACACATATAGAGTACGTTACCGATATCGTCTTCTTTTCTCATTTATATCCCCGATGTTCCTGTGATAAATCACATTGTGTCTTACCAGGCGATTGTCCGTTATCGGTGACACTGAGAGGTCCTAGAACATGTATATCTCTATCTTCTAGAGGAGTTAAGTACCAGTCTATTAAATTTTGGGTCAAGTCGGATACTTGTGAGTGGCGCTACGGTCTCCAAGAATAAACACAAATTACAACTAAGAATAAAAATTATTGTTATGCACATGCCAACCATTACATACAACTTGGTGTTACGAAAAATAGTTTTCAAGTGGCCATATTTTTTTAGCATGATTATGTTACTTGTACCACTAATCGGTTATATTAGAAAACTAATATAATCAACTTAACTAAGACATAAATATTTACATCGTCAAGTATAAATATATATAAAACATGCGTGTAGTAACAATTAGGAAACAAATACTAAAAGTATTCTCAAAAATATGTTTTTGGTTGTTCTATAACATAAAAATATTCACCATGGTTTGATTTTTCAAATATTTTAATGACACCTCTTTAGTAAATTGCACATCACCTGGTCAGAAGCAACTATAGTAAGAGACTAATGATGCCTCTTTATAATTATTGTGAAGTTATTATACCAATAATATATCGTGTTTTACTATTTTTTTGTACCACACGTGGAACATACACTAAATCCAATGACACACTGATGTCGACACCCCGTCGAGCGGGGGAGCCAAGGAACGCATGACGCGTGAGCCCGTGGCAGGCCCTTCCCGTGAAGGCTAGCCAGCTCCTATGAGTTGACCACCCGGGAGGCTCCCTGGGGCCCACCTTGAAGACGAGAAGCCTCCGCCCACAGACAACTAGGGCGAGGGACATCCACATGCCCCCTCAAGAGGACCAGCATGACGCGTGGAGATCACTCAGACCAGCTGTCATCACCACCGCTGCTCGCTTTGCCACCTCGCGAGGACAGGTGGCACAACGGCTGCCAAGTGTCGACCATACCACGAACACCTGTCAGGGTCCCGAAATATAAAAGGAGACCTTTGGTCACTAGGGAAAAGGAGATAGAACACACATTGCAGATAAGAGAATACTAACTACCAGAGTATCCGGGACGAATCCCACTCCCGAAACAATCCATTCACTTCATCCTTGTACTCATATCATCCACCCACCATAATTCCAGATCAGACATGCAGGACATAGGGATCCATCTCGGGATGGCCTGAACCTGGGTAAAGATCATGTTCGTGTGCTATGTGTCGTGTTTCCTATCTTCGTTGGTATAAAGCCGGATCTGTAGGGACTTCCCACGCCATGTGCCCAACAAATTGGGGAGTGGACGTCGGTCTCTTCCGGTGTCCGTGTTTCAACACATGACGGCTGAGGCGGTGATTTTAAGTATAGTTACAATTCTTTCTTAAGAACAAATATTTTTTGCCATAAGAGCTAAAGGAAATATTAGACGCAAAAATTCATAGAATAGACACTTAGTTTTAGTTTTTTTTTGTTATTATCATAGGAAGCTAACAAGTATGATAGCGGATTTTTCTTGTTATGTTTAATATGATTTATATTATCATAGGAAGCTAAGAAGTATCGACAGTTGGCGCCCACCGTGGGGCCAGAGGCGTTGGGAGTTACGTTTCGAGCGGGAATACTCGGTGGAATCGGTAGCACAATCATTGTCAGAAGCTTGGAATTCGACGGAAACGTCAGACGCTTCCTCGACAACGGATCTTATATGCCGGCACGGAATCATCTGGGAAATGCCTGCGTTTTACCGATTGGATCTGCTAATGTTTTTATCGGTTTGACAGCAGAAGCAATGGGATTCCGTGGTGGAAGTTATTTCATCCCACCCACCCTATGCCCAATAGATGAAGGCTTTGATGCCACATTCTGCTCGGATTTTCCCTACTCATACATAGGGGCAGATCAAGCCTTCATAGCTGCATATCGCCAAAACGCATCTGGATTTGCCGCCTCTCCGGAGATGCCTGCAGCGAGATCCCACTTTACTTGCATGGTGCAGTCAGAGATCACCGAAAACACGGAATACGAAAATCTCGTGGAAAAGGAACAAAATCATGATCCCACGGAAAAATGGAAGATCCGACATCCGCCGATCAGGCGACAAACTCGGAAGCTGAGTCTATATTAGCTGCCATAGAAGCAAAGCTAGACTCGGAAATCAGATCTGCAGACACAGATTCCAAAGATGAAGATGAAGACGCTTTCTAAAGAAAGTTCAAATCCATGCAGGGGAGCTTCCATGAAGTACTCATGGAAAAAACCAACTGGAAATTCGGATGCCGAAGAGGAAGATGTAGACCATGCAACCCCTCCTCCAGCTGGCGAAGGAGAAGGTAGTGAAAAAAACCCGTCTTATCCTGACGTAGAGGAGTTAACGGAGGACGAACCCAAAAAAACCTACATCTTCTAAAAAGAAGAAAAAGTCTGGTAAAAAGATGTTTACCAAAACCCAAAATAAAAAGGTGCCCAACCAACCTGGAAGTCGGAAGCGGCAGTGGCGAAAAGACGGCGGAGAAGAAAAAGGCTAAAATCCCTGCTCCCCAGATGTCGGAGTAGGAGGAGATTGACCTAATCCAAACACCGGTCCCACGTAATGAGCCATCAAAAGTGCTGGAAGCCAGGAGACAAGCAATAATGCGGCAAAAACAACATCTATTCCGAACTCGGGAAAATCTCCTCAAAACCCAAACTGATATCAAAATACAGCAGGAATAAATAGAGGAATACGAACGAAGGAATAGATCTGAAATCAAACTTACACGATTTCCCGGAATTGCAAAGACGGAAGAACTGCCAGCAAGAAAGCGGTTTGAAAACCCATCTTGGTAAAGTCATGTTAACAACAGAAATGCTAAGGGCGAACACATCTACAAAACTGCAGCCGAAAACGTAGAAACCGCGCTCACCATCCTTAACAATAATTTGTACTCCAACGACGAAAAGCTGTACGGAGTGTATGCTTTCCTTGGAAAAACATTACAATAGCAACAACAAGGACATGTGTAAGGTCCCCAGAACCACTGTTCAAGGACACCTCCGATATGCATACATTCACGATCCCAGATCACACCAGTCGTGAACAACATATCAAGTTGGTACACAGATACAATATCCATTACACGATTACACAAAATGCTTACAAAAGAGACATGGTCACATGACCAATCCCACACAACTGCCACGCAGGGCAAACACACAACACACACAACGGAAGACTAAACACACAGAACGTAGTAGAGCCCAAGTCACGCCTTAACCTACAGGCTGCTAACCGGGAGACGATCCTAGTTCGCAAAGCCATCAGCTCCGTACTCCTCTTCGTAGATCTCCTTCCGAGACTCCTTCTTGATGTATGGCAAGTAAATAACAGGGGCGAAACCAATATGAGTACATTTGAATGTACTCAGCAAGACATCCATCATGTAGTTTAGCAAAATGCAAGTATGCTTATATAGTGTAGTAGGTAGGCTATACATAGGGTTCACTATCAATGATATATGGAAGACATATCATAGTTTATTTTGAAAATCTCTGTATCTCTTTTTTTTAAAGGAAGGCAGCAGGGGAGGCCCCCACGGCGGGTTTTTTATTTTTTGAAATAATAGGAACCCAAGTCTGCATCCGTGAGGACTTGAACCTGGGTGGTTGGGTTGTACATCCACTTCCCTAACCAAGTGAGCTGGGCTAATATAGTTTTCTTTCTCTTGTAGATATCACATGTACAAGAGGTTTTGTAAAACTTTGTTAAAAGAAAGTTTTCTCTTTGCAAAACTTCTTGGAATCAACTTCCAGTTTTTGTTTAGAAAATAAAGGTTTTCTTTGCAAAACTTTTTGTAAAACAAACTTCTGGCTTTTCATCATCGGTACCTCCAAGGTAAAAAAAATTCTCTTTCGGTACTTCACAAGTCCATCACCTTTTTGAAAACTCGTTTTTGAAAACATTGACACAATGCTAGCTACATGGCCTTTCAACTGCCCATATCCGAGGGCTCGGCTATTCTGAATAGTTTTACTCTGCAGAGGTGTACACATTCCACTAGATCCAAACGTCTGCCATGAACCACCCATGGATCGACACAGCGATATGCAAGCATCAGAAGAATGATCCTAAATGTCCACTCAGAAACAAGCTAGTATATGGCTATCCCTTCAATTAGGTTTATTCCCCCTGGCACCATGTCCCACATTGCCAAACAGGGGACCCAACTGTCGCAACCGGAGGAGAAATTAATCCCGCACTTTGCAATGTCCCGTTTCTCCCTCCTGGAAACATTTCGGTTCAGAGAATCATCCTCTCTATAGCATTTTGGGATAGAACACACACTAACAAGATCAAGTATCTAGATAGGCCACGTACCCATGTTGGGGTAGAGTGGAAATACTTCTTGGTTGTCCGGCGAAGACTAGGTTATGTGTCATTTTTATAAAAACACCTTTTCTAAAAAACGACCACTTCAACAATCCTCCGGTGAATAAGGCTCGGCCTTTTCCCCGGGTTTTCCATAAAGCCTTTGTTTTGCAAAAAAACACATTTGTAGAGTGTCCACTTAGGTACTAATACTTTTGGTGGTAATAAATACCATATGGTGGCTATGGGCTTGGTAACACCAAGTATCAACTACTGGCATAGTATATATAATAGTAATAGTCACTCAAAAATAGTTTTTTTTTGGTAATTAAAGTCTTTGGAAAACTTTTCAGAAGTAAAACATGCATGATAGATAATGATAAGTGTAGTATAACAGCAAGCATCCGGCTGGCTTGCCTTAAAACTTAGTGTCCCTGGCCTTGAAGTAACTTGAACTTGACGCACAGCTCCACAACTGCTTCTTCTTCTTCTTCGTTCTCTAGCGTCATAAAAGAATAAAAGACACACACTCAAAACTAAAGACCAAACAACTAAACTAAACAACACATACAGCAAGCAAACTTATACTAGCGCAATCACTCAAACGTTATCGAGAAATCTATCTCACATAACTCTCAGGGTACAAAACTATCGTTAGACAATTATATGGTTGCGAAACCATATCCCACATCTTTCATACCATATATGGAGTGGGTGTACCACTCTCACAATAAGATATTCAAGAAGCTAAAAAAAATAGCTTGTGGGCACAAAAAGTGAGGCTACTAAAATAATAACAATCAATCAAAGCAATACTCGTGGTAGTGGGTATTAACAACACACAAGCAATCATCACCAAAGAAGTTCACTACTAAACTAATTCCTAGATAACAAGATACTACTAAGCACAACAACAACACTATCACAACAAATAACATAAGTATAATACTCATGCTAAGGCAATCACTCAGACAATTTCCAAACAGCAAGCAAACACGTCACATATGAATAGGCTAGTTATTGACTATGCTAATGTCTATCTAAAAGTTATGGAATCCATCAATCATGGAAATAAACAAACAAACCAGTAGCTCAATAAATGGTGACAAGTCATAAATCCTATTCTAGAACACAATCATCTCAGAAGATACTAAGTCTAGAACATACATAACAACAGGAGTCCACTAACAGCATTCTAGTATGAGAATCCTACACAAGCATGCTATAAGAATTAATTGTATTCTACAACTATAGCAACAAGCAACTCCACAAGTCATGTCATAATAACAGAATTAATAACATCCTAAGCATGCTAGAATGATCATACACTTATAAAATAAAAAGACAATAATACTAGAGCAACTCATAATACCTAGTGGTGACACTAGTTCATCACTAGAGAAGCAAACATCACTACAAGGATGCATGATGCTAAAAAAGCAACTCATGAATGTAAATACCTACTAACAGAACATACACCTTACACATGCTAGTAAGCATAAACACTAAAATAATTCTATGAAAACATCTACTAAGCAAGCATTAATACATTCTAGCAATACATGCTTTTCTAATTAATTAAATAGCACACAACCAAGTTACATGCTATACAACCAGTAGCTATGCACTCAAAACAAGCTCAACTAAACACTTTCAAAAATCCAAAGACTCAATTAAATCTGTTTACAAATAATTTACCAATCACTAGGAAATCATTCTATTTGCAAACAATATTCAATTTAAACCAAACAATAGTGAAACACTTCTTAACATGATACCCCTAAGGGAATATTATGTTAACAAATGAACCACCACTAAACATACTAGTATTCACAAGGAAAATACTAAACTCTTCACTTAAATAAGTGAAACAAACAATCTATTTTCCTTGGTGGAAAATAATAATCAAACATATAGTAATACATGCTATTTTCACCCAAATGTATGGTTGGGGATTTTCATCCTTAACCAAGATGCAATAGGACCAGTGGGTTAGGGGACCACTAATACCAAGGCAAACGAGGTAACAAGTCCTCTGGTAACACATGACAAAATTAATATACAAAGCAATCAATACTAGACTATTCATACTAGTGAAAACAAATACAAGTCTTACACATGCTTTGCTATGAAATAAGTTGCAAGCTAATAGAGATAATAACATCAAAATAACAGTACCAAAATGGTACTGGACTCAACTCTATCATAACACAAAATTAGGAAAAACAAACCTACAAAGATTGGCCCACACAATAATCCAAATAATACAACTAGGAAAATAACAAATGTTACTCATGCTTTGCTATAAGATAACATGCAAGTTAACAGAGATAATAGCATAGAAATAACAGTACCAAAATGGTACTGGACTCCACTCAAGAACAACACAACATAGGTAAAACAAATCTACCAAGATTGGTCCACACAATAATCCAAATAATAAAACTAGGAAAATAACAAATGTTACACATGCATCAAAATAAAGTGTAAGCTAACATCTAGAAAGCCGTATGCTTTGGAAGAAGCTTGTACAGTTTGGGAAGGGGTTTTTTGAGAGAAAAGAAGAATCTACTTCAACCGATATGCCTTAGGCACGGCCATGCGTAACATAGAAATCACATGTGGAAGGGGTAGGCAATTAGCTAGAGCAGTAGGTGATGTAGCGAAACTGATTGCAAAAGAGGGTAAATTGGCCACTTTGAGGTGATATGATCAAAACAAGAGTACGAAAATGGTACTGGACTCACCACAATCATAGCACAAACTTAGGTAACAAGCACACAAAGATTTGGCTCACACAACATACTCAAGAATAAATACTAGAAAACAACTAAATGCTACTTCTATTACCATAAGATTTCCAATCATGAACACACTTCCTAAGGTAGTTGTATTTGCAAGAAAACAACCTAATAACAATTGGTAACACATCTATATATGCTAGGAACAAAGATCCACTCAATCAAACATTTTTTTACTCAAACAAAAACACACATAAATAAGAAAACAGAAAAGGTGTTGTTTCTAGTTTTGCTCACCAAAAATAATCTAGGGATCGAAAATTCAGCAAAGCTAGTATTAGATAGATCTAGTCATAATCAAACTCATCCCATTGTATTCACCTCAAAAACCATTTTTAAATGCCCTCTAAAAATCCTAGAAAAGCCTACTGGTCATTTACCAAAATGGATGGCATTTCCATTTGGTAACCGAAGTTGATGTGAGGCCAAGTCCTATAGATAGATCTACTCATAGGCTACTCAAAACAATTTTATTTAACCAAAATGGATATAGATTCCAAAAGTTATGACAAAAACACTTTCACAGACACTCTGTGGCAAAACATTTGTTGTGACGAACATAAAAGTGCAAACTTGGATCTACCAACGGTACATGGTTAGGAAAACCTATAACTAGTTCTGTGAATTTTAGTAGAAATTAATTTGCACGAAAACCATTTTTCACAAGCTCAAAACAACAAGAAAAAATCAGCAGGGATTTGAGGTTCCTCACCTCGGGTTCAAAAATGGCCGGCGGCGACTTTGGAGTTTGAGGAGCTCACATGGCTAGCTCAAAGCTCCTCTTTGCTTGTGGAGGGAGTGTGGACGTGAGGGGATGTGGAGGAGGGCAGTGGAGCAAGGAATTAGCATGAGGTGGCTTATAGCCAAGGGCAAGGGCAAAATGGCAAGGGTGGCTTCGGGTGTGTGTGGCATGTGTGAGCTCTAGGGCTGTTTTGGTCTCATCACAACAAGGAAAAAATGGCCAAGGGGAAATACCACCAAGGGGCAGTTAATGGTTGGATTTTGGAGGCAAGATGAGCCAAGACCAAGACCACAAGGTCTAAGTATGGAGGCCCATGCCCATGCCACATCACCATGCTCTCTCACTCTCTCTCATTGGTTTCCTTCTCACCCAAGGCTTCTAGAAGGTAGGCCAAGCATCCAAGATGGATTCCAAGCCGTGGTCAACACAAGGGACAAGGTTTCACTTCGAATCTTGCAAGGAAAGGCAATGAAAACATCTGACCAAAATCGTATCTGTGACTGTTCTGAAAATTCTCTAAGTGTTGGAAAACAGAAGAAATGAGCAAAAAGTTTGGAATTTTTTCAGAGACCAAATGGATTCCAATTTTTGTTTTCCAAGTGGGCGTTTGTTAAAAATGTTATAAACTTTCAGAAACATCTTTTGAAAACAAATTTTCAATAGTTTAAGGCTATGAAAACCATGTGGGAAAAGGTGTACTTTCTGTTTTTCTCTGTGTTCCAAAAATGCATTTTTCTGCCTTATTTTTATACCACAAAGACAACAAGCAAAAGATCATTTTTATTAATCCAAAAATAAAACCAAGCTTATGTATTTTTAGTAAATATATCAAGGAACAAATAAAAGTCAAGAAAACATAAAATAAAATTTTATAGCCTAGTGAAAACCAAGGTGGAAAACAGGTACTTGGCTATATTTTCAGGGAATAGTTTCTATAAAGAACTTTATAAAAACTTTCATAAATCCTTTTGAAATTTTATTTTCTTGGATCCAACAAAGCTAAAGTTTATTTTAGGATTCAAACGAGAATGATACAAGTCTTGGAATAAAATTCACTCAAGTAACCACAGAGAAAACAACAGGGAAAATATTATAAAAGTGTTTTCAGAAAAAATTGATATTGGTTTTATCAAGAAACAAAACTTGTGTTGCAAATATGATTAAGATCATAAACACATGTTAGTTCAAACAATCATGTTGTTAGAAAAAAAATTGTTGGCCCTAATTTTTGTCTTCTTGACCACAATACAAGAATCCAAAAACTGGGGTGTGACAACATGCACGTTCAGGAAGGCTACATGATGATTCTGCCTTGTGCAAAACTGCCACCTGCGCCGCTGGAGCACCTTTCCTAGACGAACCCGGAGATTCAGGTGATTCGAAGGAAAAGAAGTGAGATCCTAAAGAGGACAAGAAAATCCTGGATAACAAGGATGCAGCATCCAGACAGGATCCCATCTGCCGCAGGGAGGAAATAATGCAAAACCTCGTGACAACAAGAAACGGGAGGAGAAAAACCGGAATGGCAGAAAAACAATGCCGCCTCCGAGATACCCGGCTGATAAAACCGGAAGATACGAGAATCCTCACAGGCGTGAGAGATCCCGAACCCCTCCAAGGAAAAAAGAAAGGGCAAGGAGTAGAACTCCGCCTTATTCAAAGGACGGGATGCTGGAAGAAATAGGGATGATCCCAGAAGAGCGCATTCAGGCAATAATGGACCAGAACGGAGTAGATCCCCTTCCATCCATTCAGCTGTAAGATATTCTGCACATGTCGATAAGACGGAAAGATACGATTTGTACTTTGGACCAAAGTGTTTCACTGATAGGATCCAGAGAATCAGTCTACACTCTCTCTTTTCTAAGGTCGGTCCAACTTATCAAAAGTATACCGGAAGTACACACCAGGATACATGGCTCTCGGATTACTATACTGCCGTCCAAATCAATAACGGACAGACTTAAAAGCTGTGAAGTTTTTACCCCTAATGTTGCTGGATGGAGCCAGAGATTGGATTAATGGACTTCCGTCAAGAATAGTAGATAACTGGGAAGATATGGATAGACTTTTCGCTCAACACTTTCGTAAATACGAGTATTAACCAGCTAAACCGTTGCATCTAGTATAAATACGAGTCGTACATCGACTTTATGTCAAGATGGACTGCAATGAAGAATAGTTGTTCTAGAGTAAGCGGTGTACAAGGAATGCATGCTTTCATCAATGGCCTGAAACCCGGTCTCGTACCGTTCATGGTAGGTTCGAAAGAGCACAAGGATCTCAGGTCTATGCTCACAACCGCCAATGAACATGCATTGGCTGAAGATGACATCAGGGCGAGAGGCGGAAACATCGATGCTTTGGTTCAAGACAAAAAGGTGTCTCATTCTGAAAAGAAGGCTACTCCAGAAGCATAGCCAAAACCCAAAGAGGTGAACATAGCCTTTGGAAAGGATCATGGCAGCAGATGGAAGGCCAAAAGCACAGAAAGCATGGAACCTATCTCCTACTCTAAAGAAGAGTGGGGAAAATTAAGTAGGAATCCTGTATCCACCATTCGCAATTTAGAAAGCCTACTCGTACAAACGCGTAATGCCGGCTTAATAAGAACATGAAAGGCAATGCAGGATCCGGGAATAAAGGAAAGAATTCCAAAAGGAAATTCAACAAGCAAAAGCCGGAAGCTGACAAAGACGAAAGTGAGTCTGACACTCATGATAAAATCCAGAAGCGGCAATGGAAAGGCGAGCCGAAATTCCCGACAGTTGAAGGAGACTATAACCTAACTTTCCTTGCAGCCCCTTCAGCAAAACAAGAAAAATGAATGCTTTGAGAAATCAATGCGGTTGTACCCCCAACCCCAAAGTACTTGAATTTTTCAAATACGCCAATTACCTCGGATCAGTCTGCTCATCCCGGTAATATCCCATAACCCGGCACATATTCTTTGGTCGTAAGTCCTATTGTTCAAAACACTAGGCTCAGAAGGGTGTTGATGGATGGAGGATCCGGTATAAATATCATGTACCTATGTACTCTGAAGCAGTTGCACCTCTCCGAGACCCAGCTCAAACACATCAATGTATGTTTTCACGACATTGTTCCTTGAAGGCAAGCACATTCCCTAGAAGAAATTTCCCTGGAGGTAACCTTTGGAAAGAGGGAACACTTCTGCTAGGAGATGATCTCGTTCGAGGTGGTGCCATTCGAAAGTGTGTACCACTCAATACCCGGACGTCCGGCTTTTGCCAAATTTATGGCAAGGTCGTCCTACATCTACAACAAGCTTAAGATGACAGGGCCAAAAGACAGAGTAATCACCATATCAGGAGATTTCAAACTGGCAAACGAGCTGGAGAAACGAAACACCCTCTGCGTCGAACAGGTGATACAGAAGGAAGAGCTAAAGGAGTTGGCTAAAGAAGTATCGCCGACAGAAATCCCGGCAGGAAAAGAAAGCCGGAAGCCGGCAAATAATTTCAAAGCCTCGGAGAATACAAAACAGATCATCCTGGACCCCAAAGCTCCGACAAAATTTGTCGTAGTAGATGAATGACTGATAAATAGGAAAGAGCGCTTATCAAGTTCCTACGTGAGAATTGGGATATTTTCTCCTGGTGTCCTGCTGATATGCCAGGCGTTCCCAGGGAGCTTGCTGAGCACCAACTGAAGGTTATTCTAGGATCGAAAACCCATCAAACAAGGTCTCCGTCGTTTTGAGGGAAGAAGGCAGAAGGCTATTGGAAACGAAATTATCCGTCTTTTAGCAGCTGATTTTATCCGGGAAGTTATACATACTGATTGGTCTCTGAACCCAGTATTAGTCCCGAAGAAGGATAGTATTATTCTTAGAATGTGTATAGATTACACCGGTTTGAAGAAATTGTGCCCAAAAGATAGGTTCGCGTTACAGCAAATCGATCAAATAATAGATGCCAATGCTCGCTCTGAGCTTTTATGGTTTTTGGATGCTTATTCCAGGTATCATCAAATACGCATGAAATAAGAAGACCAAATAAAAACCTCTTTCATAACACCCTATGGAACATACATATCCATGGCTTTTGGCCTGAAGAATGCTGGCGCAACATACCAGTGTTGCATGCAAAGATGCTTGCATAGCCAAATTGACAAAATCGGCCATGTTTATGTGGATGATCTTGTCGTCGTTTCCAAGGAAAATCATACGCTCCTTGAAGATCGATGAGAAACCTTCGATAATCTCCACACTTACAAAATGCAGTTGAATCCATTAAAGTGTGTATTAGGGGTTCCCTCAAGAAATCTTCTGGGTTTTATTGTATCTCACAGAGGAATAGAGGTAAACCCGGAAAAGATCAAAGAAATCTTAAACATTGATAGACCCACATGTCTAAAAGTTGTCCAAAGATTGACGGGTTTTGCAGCCGTGGTAAGAAGGTTTATAAGCTGGCTTGGTGACAAAGCTCTGCCATTATACAAATTGTTGAAGAAATCCGACAAATTTGAATGGACAGAAGAGGCGGACAAAGCATTAACCCAGTTGAAAGAAACTTTAATGAAAGCTCCGATTTTGGCATCCCCAAAAGACGAAGAACCCATGTTACTGTATCTCACAGCCACAAACAGGGTTATTAGTGCGGTGATAATTGTGGAAAGGCGAAAATACAAGCAAAGTATTCCATATTAGCACTCGGTATACTACGTCAGTGAGGTATTTTCCGAGTCAAAAATAGGGTATCCACTTTATCAAAAGCTGGCATATGGCGTATTTTCGCATCTATAAAACTTCATCATAATTTCCAAGGACATTCTATAACAGCGGTAAGCAAAGCACCACTAGGGGATATTATAAACAATGCAGACGCAACAGGAAGAGTAGCCAAATGGGGCATCAAACTTGCTGTGTTCGATAGTAAGTACCAACCCCGGAGGACAATCAAATCCCAGGTGTTGGCATATTTTGTAGTTGTTTGGACAGAAGCAATGGAAAACACACCAATGCCAGAGTCGGAATATTGGATAATGCATTTTGACGGATCCAAAATGAAAAAAGGCGCTGGCGCAGGTGTGGTGCTCAAATCTCCAAAACTCGACACAATGGAGTATCTATTACAAATACACTTCAACGCCAGCAATAACGTGGCAGAATATGAAGCATTGCTTCATGGCTTGCATATTGCAAAATATATAGGTGTCAAACGCATACTTTGGTATGGAGACTCGGACTTAGTACATCATTAGCTGAATCAGACATGGGATTCCCAAAGCCCCATAATGGCCGAATATCGGAGAACAGTCGACGATTTCGCCATTTGCTTTCTATGATTTGAGGTACATCATGTCAAAAGGGAAGAAAACTGGAACGCGGATGCTCTAGACCGAATGGGCTCAGAAAAGGTGAAAACTTTGCCGCCTGGTGTATTCGTCCAGGATATATACGAACCATCAATAAAAGGTGGAGCTGTTGATCACCCCCTAGTTTCTGAGTCAATAGAATTTCTGCTTGTTAACCGGATTGGACAATTCCATACTTAAACTTCTTAGTTGATCAGAAGTATCCGGATGGAGCAGATGAAGTATTTCAAAGGTATATAAAACACCAATGCAAAGGATACACGGTAATCAATGGTTGCCTGTATAAACGCAATACCATCGGAATTTTTCATCGATGTATCTCGCCAGAAGAAGGACGACAAATTCTGCAAGAAATTCATGACGGAGATTGCGGACATCATGCTCAGTCAAAAAGCATAGTTAAGAAAGCATTCCGTGCAGTGTTTTTATGGCTCACAGCCAAGACAGATGCGGAGCACATAGTAAATACATGTGTCGGATGCCAGTACTACGCCAAGCAGACAAATATGCCGGCTCAAGCACTCAAGACTATCCCCATAACATGGACATTTGCGGTATGGGGGCTAGATATGATGGGGTCATTCAAAACTTCAAGAGGAGGACTTACACATCTACTCGTTGCAGTGGATAAGTATACCAAGTGGGTGGAGGCAAAACCCATCAAAAAACTTGACGGTGTGACTGCTAGAAATTTCTTCATTAACATTGCCATGCAATATGGCGTCCCACATAGTATAATCACGGATAACGGGACAAAATTTTCAATTGGAGAGTTGACAAAATATTGCCGACAAACGGGAATTTTCCTAGATCTTACATATGTTTCACACCCACAATCCAATGGCCAGGTTGAACAAATGAATAGTTCAATCTTGCCAGGAAACGCCCAAGACTCGAAACTCCTCTTCATAGAGAAGCTGGAGCATCGGTAGAAGAATCGCCTTCCGTGCTTTGGAGTATTCGAACGACGCCAAATAGATCAACACGGCAGACGCCTTTTTTCTTGTTCTATGGCACAGAAACAGTGCTTTCTATGGACATGATCCATGATAGCCCAAGAGTGCAGGCATACGATGACTCAGATGCCGAAAGTGCACATCAGGATGCCGTTCTTTTAGAAGAAGAACGAGAACTTGTGTTGCAAAGATCCTCCATTTATCAGCAAGTCTTACAGCGATATCATAGCCGGAAAATCAAACACCGATCTTTTAAAGAAGGTGATTTGGTGCTAATATTGGTATAGGATAGAAAGCACAAGCTAGCCCCAATCTGGAAATGACTATTTGTCATTAGCAAGGCTATGAAAAATGGGTTGTATTACCTTGTAGATATTCAGGACACAGAAGATGGCCCGAAAAATCCAAATCGCAAGAGAAAAGAAGCATAGATGTAGAACTAGGGGAGGCAAATAGGCTCGGAAGCATCCAGCAGTTACGTCCCTTCTATACTTAGTTAGATTCTATGTAAACACTTATTGAGATCATGAAATAAAGTTGTCAGAAATGCATTGAATTTGTTTTTCCTCTCTTTATTGTCGAAAGCATCTTTCCATCTTTTCTATTTCCCAATGATCTTTCAATTCGCTTCAATGTTAACCCGAATTGTGCATGCGAGCTCGGAGTTATAAAACTGAATGCTTTTGGCCTAAGTAGGCTAGAGAACACCAGATTCTGCATGTGTGCCTGGAGTTCATATTTTTCAAGCTCCTTATTATTCCTAAGTATTAACCGATCGTTCGTATTGTTGGGTCACTTGATCTAGTAAGTAAAGCACCAAAGTATAATCCATGATTCGAGTTTCAACTGATTGGTTATTCAACCCGGTCACTTGGCGTGAAGATTGCATACTTTTTGGAAACGCTTAAACACTAAGGAAAGTTAAAACATAGAATCACATAGAACTTTGAAGAAAAGGAGTCAAAACCATTAAACTTGCAAAGTTAAATTTTACTGCAAAGGATAGCATTGTTCATACAAAAGATAGAATGCATAACACATGAGTTTTACATCATAAGAATGGTAATGCACTCTATTGGCTAATGGCTTCGCAGGCTTAGGCGGCATCCATGTACTCGTAGTTGTCTTCCTTGTCTCTATCACTTGGATTCTCCGGAGTTGAAGGAATTTCTTCCTCCGCATAGAACGTCGAGGTAGAGACCATCCAGGCTATCTTGGAGGCATGCCCCTTGATAGACTCGAATATTTCCGCCCTTTGTGTCTCGGTGTATCCTTGGGGAACACCGGTGGCGATGCGCCAAGACTTGGCGGTGGTGTAGTGCATCTTCATTAGCCCTAAGGCCAAGCGCACACCACCGCGGGCGGCAGACTTGAGCCAACTTTCACGTTCGTTGACAACCTCCGCGAATGCTTCCGGGAGCCTGCTAGCTTCCGAGAACTCGTCAGCTTTATCCGGAATGCACTTACTGATAAGTAACATTCCGACATTCTTTAGCTCGGTAATGAAGTCCTGAAAGCCCGGATGCGGTCGATCGATTGATGAGAGGATTTCCCTCTGCTAATAAAAATCAGAGGAGATTAGAAAGCCAGAAGGGAAAAAAGAATGCATTATGCAAAGCAAGAGTAAAACTTGGTAAAGGACCAAAATCTTACCAAGAATCTTGTCCATCTCAGCGCCTTCTTCAAGACATTGATGGAGTGCAGTTTTGACGTCTTGGATGGTCCTCCTATCCTTCTCGGCTTGCGAAGAAGCCCGAGACTCAGACAAGCCCAAAGCCAGTTGGCTTTCCTCCAAGTCTTTCTGAAGCTTTACATTCATCTTGTAAAGCCCAGAATTTTCCTTGCGGAGGTTCTCGACATTGCCAGCATCTTCAGCAATCTTCTTGGCCTTGGCCAAAGAAGCTGAATAGAAAAGAAGCAAAAAGTTAAATCGGAATAAGTACTTAAGAAAAAATCGAAAGCTCAGAATCAGAATACAAGGAAAGGGTAAGATATTTACCGGTTTTCTCCTTTGGCTGGTTTTGAATCTCGGAAATCTCCGAGTCTTTTTCATTCATAATGCCGAGAAGGGATCTCACCTCCTGGTTCTTGATGGTAAGTTTATCAAAAACTTCCACGTTTATGGTTTTGGCAGTTTGCTGAAACCATACAAGGGAAAGGAATTGTTGAAGAACAATAAGCAGGCTAATTTGAAAAGTATTAAAAAAAAATGTATACTTTTGCCTTAATACTTGGGGGCTAGCGACATACTGGCTAACCCTTGTCAGCTCTTGAAGAAACTCGGTGAACTCCTTGGAGTACTCCAAGAATAAATCCCCAAATGGTGGATTCCGTCTTGGATAACCTGCCGAGGCGAGAATACGTAATTATTCTGAACTATCAACCCGCCTTTTGGCCAGGGACGAATCAAAGGGGCTCTGGCAAACTACTTTTTTCCTATGGATGCATGTATCCGTGTTCATCAAAGCAAGCCTCTTGCTTTACCTTAAACTTGGCGTCAAAGGTGGGGATTGGCTCGGGTTGCTGAGTAAGCGAAGGTCCGCCTTCTTCATTCTCCGCCCTTTCCCTCGTGTCTGTAGCAGGCGCATCGGGATGTCTGGACTGGCTCAGAAGGGGCAAGATGGGCTCCCCTCGAGCAGTCGAGTTCTCTTTGCCGCCTTCCATTGGAGTATACAGGGCAGTAGCAGGGAAATACTTAGGCCCCCTAATTGCGGTAACCTACAGTTTCTTCCTGCCTTTTCCCTTCAAAGGGACGGGAGCAAGGCTAAAAGAAGAAAGAAATAACTGAGATAAAAAATTTGAGAAAAAGAAGTTGACGAAAAGTATGCAAAAGAAAAAAATCAGAGTCTTACCTGGAAGTGGCGACGGGAACTCCGTCAAGATCGATCACTTCTTGGCTCGAAGTGATCTTCTTGCACTTCCGCCCTCCGGCTGCCAAAAAGCGAGCCTTTAGCTCCGCCACTTCAGCCTCAGAGACGAGCTGGTCTTCTGTGAGATCAACAAGCTGCAAAGAAATAAACCCGGATAAGTAAAACCATCGAGAAAGAGGAAGTTCGAGAAAACTTCCCAAAATATGGAAATTAAAAGCATACCTTGGGAGGGGGTTCTCGGTGTTGAACATTAGAAAGCTCCCCTCGTATTGATCACGAGTGGCTACCAAGTGATTTACACGCTTCTTGAACTCTTTCTTCGACAAAGAGGGCTTTGTCACCCTCATTGCATCGTCTGGGCCCGAGTACTCAGAGAGAAGACGGCCGCAGTGAAATGCAAGAGGCTGAATCCTCCTTCCGAGCCAGCAAAGGACCGTGTCCATGCCAGTCGGAGGAGGAGAAGAAGCTACGAGTTTCGCTATCCGTCGGTTGATTCGCAGAAGATCTTGAGGCAGAACCTGGACTGCGTCCAACGCCCTGTTATCTCTAGGAGTGGTGGCGGAATTGGCGAAAGCCTAAATTCCTGTCTCCTTTCCCGGATAGGGAACGTTCGAATGATAGAAAAACGAGCCCGTCCAGAATTTGACGGACTCAGAGGTTTTTATCTTAGGAAACAATTCCTCCCTAAACATACGGAGGTTGAAAGATATGGTCCCACAAGTGGGAAGAATACCGTCGGTGGTATTACGCTTTACATTAAAGCAGTATTGAAAGAAATCTGATCGGGGTTCTATTCCTAGATAACCTTCGAAAAGAGCCTGGAAGCCGGCTATGTAGAGGATGGAGTTTGGTGGCAAATTATGGGGTTGAACCCCGTAGTGGTCATGGAGGAGGAGAAATAAGGCGGAAGGTGGAAACCCCATACCTCGGATGATATGGCAGGCCAAGATGACCCTTTCTACGTCTTTTGGAGAAGGCTCCGAGACTTTTTCGTCCATCCGCCATTTTTGTTTTGGCGATGATTTTGTCCCTCTCCACGGAGTTGAGTAAAGTCAGTGCGACGTTGCACTGGCTCCGGTTTTCCGAGTCTCCTTCTCCATCTTCGCCTCCGGTGACGGTGACGACCGCCACTGTTTCGCTACCAGCGGGCGGAAGATTCCCTCTCCTCAGATTCGGAGACGGGACGAGGAGGAGGAGTAGCGGACGATGACGGCGTGTTTTCGGCTGCGGGATA
This sequence comes from Alopecurus myosuroides, assembly GCA_028641055.1. Classification (NCBI taxonomy): domain Eukaryota; kingdom Viridiplantae; phylum Streptophyta; class Magnoliopsida; order Poales; family Poaceae; genus Alopecurus; species Alopecurus myosuroides. The sequence continues at coordinate 324,152,997 of CM054057.1, read as the reverse complement.
GAATCCCCTCCCGCCGGTGCGCTCTCGGTGGTCCATCGCAGAGTCGAGGTCGACGGCGGTCTCAGTCGTGCGCGGGGGCTTCCGGTTTCCATAAATTGGCGGCGCAATCGTGCGATGGAACACCGACCACCGATGTCTGGGTCTCCGGTGAGGTTTTGGCTCAGTTCGTTCTTATCTCTTTCTCTCTCTCTCTCGAAATAGTGGAGTGCGCAGCGGCGCTCTGAAAGTCTCGAGGTGGAAGAAGACGCACAAGGAGAACCGGAGGTCTCGAGGTAGCAATTTATAGCCATTTTGCGTTGAGATTCATCTCAACGGCTATTCTAGTTGTTGGATGACTGACGCGTGATTCTCCGAAAAACACGGGAAACGAAGGGACGAGGTGATAATGTCTATCTCCTCGTTTTCGCGAAAAATCTGTCAGAGATACGGTTTCAGTCTTTTTGATTGAAACCAGACGTCCATGACGTAAGCACGATTTCATCGCTTTCATCATAGTTTCCTTCTCCCCGAAGACTCGTGAAAGAAATGTCGGATTTCGGTATATCCGAGTTTGGCATTAAAGATTTTTGTTGGAAGAAGAATCAAGACAAAATGCTGAACATTTGTGAAAAGAATACAAATCCACGAGGGACGGCAAAATGAAGTCTTAATCCTTCTTGGGGGCTACTGTTGGATATATGCCAAATAGGGGTATATCCGGCATTGGCCGAACGCCGGATTACCAGGGTGGCCCACAGGCAATGGAACATAGTCCATTGGGCGGCCCAGTAAACTGACGCGCAGGAAGCCGGATTCTAGAAGAACCCGAACAACGGCCCAATGTGGTGCGACTTGGATAAGAAGCCGAATTCCTTACTTTCCAAGTTAGATACTTTTCGTAGTCTTCTAGATTTCCTTCCTGTAAGCCCTAGTCCGGCTATCTATATAAAGAGGGACGGGTGCGAAAAAAGAACAACAGATCACAATTTAGCTAGAAGCCAACTCGCCGGGAAGTTCATCCTCGCTAAGTTAGCGAAACCATACTCACAATTGTACTATGTATACTTCAGACTTCAGACCTAATTTTAGTGAGATTGCAGGAGTAGAAACGCCGCTATAGTTGCGACGTACCGAACAAGGGTAAACCGTGTTCTCGTTCTCAGTTCTTCCATGCCCCCCCCCCCCCTCCCCCCGCGCGCGCGTTGTTCTACCAGTAGCCTTATGACACCCCCCTCCATGATCCTAACTACGAAGTCTCGACATCCACCAAGAAGAACCAATTGATTTCCCAAATGAGCTTCACCCAAGGAAGATAAGCTCTATTCAAGAATTTATGGCATTTGGTTAATATAAGGAGAGATATTTTTGTGATAACATAGCTAGTTACATCACATATTTCAAGACAAAATGACTTGCATGACACCTTAAATATATTACTAACAACTATGAAGATAATAACATAGACTGGTAATATATGCTTGTTACTAATCTAAATTACTCTCCGTTGTGGTTGTGACCAGGCTCAACTCCGTGTACTAGTTAACCTTAAACCCTTACCCAAAAAGACGTGTATATCGGGACGCGCCTTGGCATCTTGGCATTGGCTCGCAAGTGCATAAGTGACGATGATCACTCAAGCGGTGGCAGCGTGCCTAGCTGTCACACGTGACCAAAGTGACGCGGCATGCAAAGTACTCCCTCCGTTCCATAATATAAGATGTTTTAGCATTTGACCAGATTCATATGTATCTACATGTATGTAGACATGTATTACTATATATGTTCATTCATTTGGAGCCACACGTAGTTACCATGTTATGAAGCTAAAACGTCTTATATACCGAAACAGAGGGAGTAGTTAGGAATTAACATATACTACCTCCATTTCAAAATATAACACTTTTAGAAAGCTAAACTAGTTTGCTAAAAATGCTTATATTTTAGAACGGAGTGAATGATTTTTAAGAGCAAGTGGAAATTAACTAGTTCCTTCGTCCGGAAAAAAGTCGGAAGTTGTACAAGTGTTGTAACTAAACCCGTTGTTTTCCCACTACACATATATATCGGATCGGAGGGAGTATATTTTGTAGGAAAGCGGAAGTGGAAATTAACTAGGCGAGGCTAGCTAGCGAGCACGTGGGCCTGGTTTGTGGCGCGAGCCCGGTTGCGCCAGTCGTGGCCCGAGATGTCCCAATCGACTAGGCTGGATTGTACCCGCTAGACGCTACAACAGTGATTAACCAGCAAGCCTCCCGTGCATGCGCAATACGGTACGTCCAGCTTAATCGGGACAACGACCTGCAATGCAAGTAGCTTGGAGAACACCGGTGAGAACAATCCATCTGACAAGAACAGGTCGTCGTCGTCGTTCCGTGATGTGGTGACACCACTACAGGACAGGGCCAGAATTAATGGTTCGATGAACCGGGAGGAGTAATTAATCAGCGTCAGGGGTACACAAATCCAACGAAATGAAATCAAATCTGAAAACCCTTACAGGATGTTCAGCAGCGACGATATATGCGGACGGAAATATGTTACATGACGCACAAATTATTAATCCACGAAACAACGCGAAGAAAAGAGGAAGAAAACAAAACACGGAAAATACTGGTAGCAGTTGGGTCCATGCATGATCGAGCTACGGATCCAATTCACGCCGAGCAAGAAACCTAGCAGCAGCAGCTACAGGCTTGATTGCTTCAGCGGCGATCGCCGGCCGCCGGAGGCGTCGGAGGAGCAGGGAAGTCGCAGTCGTCCTCGGGGCTCTCGCCGACGACGCGCCTGTGGAAGCTGCGATGGCATTCGCACGCAGCGCAGAGGAGCGCCGCGGCGCCCTCGACCTCGAGCCCGGACGCCATGAACTCGCGGCAGCCGTCCACGGCGTGCCCGCCGGTCCTGGCCGCGTGGTTGCGCTGGCACTGCATGTAACGCACAACCACCTTGCTGTCCTGGTCCTTACTCGTCGCCGCTGCGCCGTTAGCGTCCGCCCCCGGCGCCGTCGACCGACCTTGCTGAGGCCCCATGGGTGTGAAAAAAGCGGTGCCTTTGCCGGCGCGGCGCCGTCAATGTTAGGCGCGGCGAAGAAGAGGAAGGTTTCCAAGGAAAGACAAGTGAAGATGGGAAAGGCTTTGCTGTCACGCCTTGGGTGGATGGACGGTGTGGCCTACTTATATGGGTGATAGAGACTACATAGGCTCAGCCAGGTCAGGGTTTGTAAACCCATGGTAACATCCATACCATGGTTAACACCACCACATTGGTTTTACGCGCCACCTGTCGTGCCATGCACCTTAGGACTCTTTTGGCGCATTTTGCGGAAAAGTAAAACAATTACCTTTGGTTTGTGTAGATTATGTTACTTATTTATATTGACGGTATTGCATAGATTTGTCGGATTAATTAGGGTTCACGCAATCCATCGACACAAACTATGGGCCTAACAAGAACGACCCATTGGTTTTAGAGTCATGTGTTTTTGGATGGCCTTGTTCTGGTTTTGATATTTTGGAAGCTATACTATAAGCAAGCAATGTGCACAAATCACGACAACAGTAGTTTTGTGCGCCGCGGTTTGCTGATCTTGGATCGGGGTATTGGTGAAAAGGCACGCCAAACACTTTTGGTTTGTATTGCTTCCGTTACTTACATGGACGGTCGATAGACTCACCGTGTTAACGTTCACGCAACCCGCCAGTACAAACCACGGGCTACCATAGCCAACCATCAAATGGTTTTAGGGTCATGTGTTTTGCCGTGTCATTGATCTCTTTTGATACTTTGGATGTTGCTACTTAAAGCAAACCCATGCACATATATTGGCTTGATATCGGTTTCTTACGAGGCTTGTACATTAGGGCTATCTGGTGGAGGGTTATGTTCGAGGAAAAGGAAAACAAACATATTTGGTCGGTATGGATTCATTGTCTATATGGATTGTTGATAGGCTTGCCACGTTAGGATTCACGTAGACCACTAGCAGAAACCATGGGTTAATAAGAACCATAGAATTGGTCATCATGATTTTGTCGAGGCACCTTCAGTTATCTTTTTTTTTTGAATTTTCTATGTTACAAGCAAGCTCTTGCATATAAATCAACATGTCTTTGGTTTCATGTGGCATACATAGAGCACCTTTCGTTATCTTGGCCCAAGATTATTTCCCAAAGAGAACAATTTTGGTTTGTATTTGTTTCCGTACAAGTTTCATCACATTGCATTTTCTACCTTCTAAATTAATTGATTACTAAAAATTCATAGTTTTATTTTCTTCTTTCACAATACAATCATGAACGCGTGGTGAACACAACATTGGTGATTTTCGCGAAAACATGGTTTTAATCGTCGAGGCATGTACCTTAGGGCTATCTTGGTGCAAAGTTATGTTCCAAGGAAAAGCAAAACAAATATATTTGGTTTATATGGCTTCAGTTGTTTATATGGATTGTTGACAGGCTTGCTAGGCTAGAATTCACGTAATCCACCAACACAAACCATGGGCTCATAAGAACCATCTATTTGCTTTTGCATCATGATTTGGTCAAGGCACCCTTGGTTATCATTTATCTTTTACAAGTTTCTATGTTACAAGCAAAATCATGCATATAAATCAATCCAACATTGGTTTCATGTGGCGGACATTAGAGCACCTTTTGTTATCTTGTCCCAAGATTATTTACCAAAGAGAACAAATTTGGTCTGTATTTTTTCATACATGTTTCATCACATTACAAGTTCTACCTTCTAAATTGATCGATTAGTCACAATTCAGAGTTCTCTTTTCTTATTTTACGATACAATCATGCACCTAGAGCGAACACAACATTGGTGGTTTTCACGAAAACATGGTATTGCTTCCTTATGTTTCAAACATTTTTGTGTGCGAATCATTTTCTTGTTGTGTCATTAGTGTCTCTAATACTAGTATATAATTATAGACTCTTACAAACACAATGAGTTTAAAAATTCACATGATTGCTTTCAGGAAAATCAGACCTTCTCAGAAAAATGACCGGCCGAGTTGAGAATCTTATGTGTTTTGGTAACAAATGCATATTCAGACATTAGGAAATAATAAATGATTGAAAATTTCCAATTTAGAAAAAATTGGTCATTTAGCCATCGAAGTTGGCATATCCAATTATTTCCCCTTGTCATAGGTTCTACCTACTGCACTTGAATATATGTATGAATTAGCCTTTTGCAGAGCGGGTTGATTGAGGACATAATTGACAAGAAAATTGTGGTTCAAACAAAGCAAAGAGACTGTACATCTCCAAAGTTTGTATAGAATCTTGGTTTTAGGTATTGCAAAAAGTCTTGAAGCTCACGAGCTGCTCTTTAATCCTGGATTCATAGAAAATTGATAATTTCTTACCCAATACAAGAATCCTCACAATCGAGAACCCAAAATACTTCTACGAAAAAAAATACTTGACCGCAATGTATCTAACTAGCACTTACTTAAATGGTGTCACTGTCACGTATGAAATTATACTAGCAATAGTTGTACATCTCCCTTGTTGCTTTGTCGGCTTTTTCCGGATGTTCACTGGGGGAGAGAGAGGTTCCCACTTTAATAATGTTCATGTTTGAACCGACAGAACCTAGAATTGTGCAGATATATACCCCTAATACACTGTATCCCAAATGCCTCTATGAACATAGTATAGGAATATGCTATTTTGCATCATTGTGAGAATTAGCCATCAGTTATGTGCTATGCTTACCAAAGTTTGTCATCATGTTTCCCACCATTTTCCATCGGTTAGGATGTTTATCAATGTATGATTGGTATTAAAGGCAAGATGTCTCAAATTTAAGAACCAGCCAACGCCATGTAAAACATTTGTGGACCAGGTCTATGGTATGGTGGAGTCTAGACATGAAAGGTGTGTTGAAATACCCCATTTTCCATCAGTTGGGTATTTTGTTTTTTTTAAAAAAATGGGTAACCCTAGTCTCTGCATCAGATTGATGCATATGGCTTTTTCATTAAATTGAAAAAATTGCAAAATGTTGAGTAGATCCTCGTCATCGAAGTCAATACAGTTCACGGATCGCACAATGTGACCACATGAATAAGCCACCGAAACAAACAGGATGAACCTCTAGTCCTCTACTGGTGCATAAATTCAATAGGGCACGAGCTGCTCGCCATTGGCAACTAGCTAGCGCTCAAGTATTTGTACCCCCTTTCCAAATTTGTTTTTAAAACGGGGGTGGAAACCCCAGCTTCTGCACCCTTTTCCAGTTGACTCTGTTCTTCCACTAGCTTGGTTGTTTTTTCTGTTGCTAGCGTTTAAGTATGAGAAAATTCCTTATTTGGCCCTTAATTAAAATCTTGTTTCCTATTTGGTCCTAAAAAAATTCCCTATTTGACACCTTAACTTCATTTTCTTCCTAAGATGGCCCTATAGTGCATTCTAAACACAAATGGGAATGTAAAAAGACTCTTTTGCCCCTGATGAATTTTTGTACCAAAATTCATAATAGAAGTTAAAAATAAGCATAGTTAGATTCTATGCCATGTTGGCCTCACATGATACAATTTATTTTAAAGATGTATAACAGTAAAAAGGACAAGCAAATATTTCATAATGGTCACTTTCGCTTTGAACTTTCAATAAACATGGAAAATATGCAGAGGCTGGGTGTAATACTTACATTAAGTAATAAAACCTTCCTTTTATCGAAAAGAAAAAAAAAATGGAAGATTGCCTGAAAATTGTAACCAACGGACACAACTTTGTTTTAATCTGAAGTTCAAAAAAAAACTTTGTTTTAATCTTGACAATAAGCAAATCATGAAATAGTCCTGAAAAAATTTATCCAACACGGAAATAACCAGAGACGACATCAGATACGCACATGCTAATGGAAGAAAGTCAGAGTACTATTTATTTGTCCGCGTGATAGTGTGCTCTGTATTCAATGAATGGTGTATGCCCAAGGGGTACACGTTTGCTGAACCGAGGCGTCTTGTCAGTTTGCTAAACCGCATGCATCAAACTAGTGGAGGCATTGGTAAAAGTGAATCTCGCTTCTCTCTTCTGAACTGAGGTACGGAACTTACTCGTTTGCGAATACCGAGGCATGTCGAGGGAAAGAGCTCGAGATTGGTCTGCGAGCAGTTTTGCCTCCGCGCTGGGTCGCTCGATATTGAGCCCGAAAGCCACGGCCGAATGGCTGGCGCAATCAAATAAAGATATTCAGAGTATTCGGGCCTGAATATTGCGAATACCCAATGTTAAGCCTCAAATCAAACATCCTAACGGATTATAAATTTTGGTACAAAAATTCATCAGGGGCAAAAGAGTCTTTTTATATCATCATTTGTGTTTAAAATGCACTATAGGGCCATGTTAGGAAAAAAATGAAGTTAAAGTGTCAAATAGGGAAGATTTTTTTTTTAGTGCCAAATAGGGAACAAAATTTCAAGTAAGGGCCAAATAAGGAATTCTCTCTTAGTATTTGCACTTCAAAAAAAAAAACTGCATCTTATGCTATGCTAGTGCTACCAGAAGGCAACTCAGAACCGTGGTGGCAGTTTGGCGATACAGGATATTGTTGCTAACGACCTCCACGGCTACCAAACGAGCATTTTAAGCATCGCGGTCACTGCAGAAGACCATATCAAGAATTGACCTGACAAACGTCTTAGGTTGATTAATTAACTGAGACGCGTCTTAGCTGTCAACATCGTGCCAGGATTTCGTGTCCCGACACCGACATCTTTACGTTAAAGTGAAACGAAGAGAACAAACAGGCAGGCCCAACTTAATCAAGGTTCAGAGAAAGAAGAAAAATATTTAGGCATGAATGGAAGCTTCTTTGGATCGACAAGGTTGGATTGAGAAGCACTCCTTTCCAATTGACTCGTCAGGTCTTGTACCACTTGCCACTTGCCCGTGGGCCGGGCAAATTTCACCTATTTCTTAGAGATCTATTGCTCGTGTGCTACAATTCATCTGGTGACAGTGATCTTATAAGGCGCAGCTGTACGCATGATACTGTGGCATATGATCTCAGGAAAAACAAAGTGTTATAGTGTGGTACTCCCTCCTTTCTAAATATAAGATGTTCTGGTTATTCCTTACGGTGTCTAGATACAAACTAATATAAGTGAACATATGCATTAAAAGTTGTCTAGATACATGTATAAATGTGTGAATGTGGAAAAGAGCTAAAACATCTTACATTTAGGGACGAAGGGAGAACGCAAGTGCCTAGAGCTCCGACCACCGTGGCAAAAGGTATAGGAACGTCACATTCAACGGCCGAACTTGTATTCCGTGGTGGAGCTAATAATCGAATAGTTTGTGTGCTCTCATAAAAAGAAGAAGAAGAATCAGGATTTTTAGGACGTCATCGGTGCTGACAAGAATTGAACATGTTCTTTGTTTTGTTTAATAGGGGGGAAATACGAATAGCTGTTGTTTTGGCATGAGATTTCAGAACCATTCATACTAGTGCCTACCTATATGCGGTATGCTGGTATAAATGGTTGATTTTCCTAGAGGGGTCGAAGGGGAAAAGTAACACATCAAATCCATGACATGTGCATGGCCAAGGTCACACTCACTGGCTCACCGTGTCTGCCACTGCCAGAGGATTGTTTCTAATTTTTGGTTCGAAATAGGCTTTGTTCCGTTTTATGAATAAAGCAACCGTCTACAAGAGTCATACAAAGTCGCTGATACAACGCACACACAATGCTGGGGCCACAGCACAACAAAGCCCAAAGAAAAAAAATAGCACGCACACACACACATGCTAGAGCAGGAGCCAAGGGGGGGGGGGGTGAGTAGAGAGGACGCCACGGCCCAGCGCAGAGTCTTAGGGCGGAGCCGAGACGGAGATGCGAACCGCAGCTACTAGAAGTCTGTCGATGGAGTCGTCTAGCCGCGTCATGTCCCGATGTCTACAAAACGGGTGTCACTGCTGCAAGAAGGCCAAGAATTTGAAAATAGAGTCAGAAGCCTGCCTCAACAAGATCTTCTCAATCACCATTTCATTGCGGATCGTCCATAAAGATCACACCATCGCTGCAAACACCAGCCATAAGAGACGTCTGCCTCCTCTTGCATGATGCGGTCGGATTTCTAGGAACTCGCCAAGATCCAAGGTCTGCCAAGCAGGACCTAAGGCCTCCCGTACGAAATTGCACAAAAACCGGGCAGCGGGACACACAAAGAATATGTGCGTACTCGATTCTGGGGTCCTGCAGAGGGGACACAGGCCATCCCGGGGCCTCGGCGTTTGGCCACCTCAATCCCCGAAGGTAGCCTATCACGCAGCAACTGCCACATGAAGATCTTAATCTTCAAGGGAATCGGGGCCTTCCAAAGGGGAGAGGACCAAGGACTCGTTGACCCAGTAAACTGGGACCGGTACACCAACTTGACCGTGAAGGCCCCCGACGGGGCCAAAGCCGCGTCATGTCCCGATGTCCGCACAGATCACGAAGAGTCTCGGGAACTCCAGTCGAAGCGGTCGCTCACAAAGCCACGGGTCAAGCCAGAACATGATGCCCCAATCCCCAAGGGAGAACCGGGCCCCTTTCCTAATGTCATGCTTAAGATCTTGGATAGACATCCAGAATAGAGATCCTTCTTGTCTCTCACAGGCGAGGAGTGGACGCCCCTGGAGGTATTTAGTTTTGATGAGTTGAAGCCAAAGGCCCCTCTCATCCCTCAGGATATGCCAAACCCATCTAAGCATGAGGGCAACATTCATTTTACGGGACGCCACAATACCTATGCCCCCCAAATCCTTAACCATGTGGTATTTTTTACGCCCATTACCATCCTGACAGAAGAAGCGGGATAGCTCCTTATCAAAGGCCGCGTGAACCCCTTCCGAAGGGAGTAAATTCCCATCATATACGATGGAATACTCGAAAGACAGGGGCCGATAAGCACGGACTTACTCCCCTTGGAGGTGAAGCGCCCGCACCATGGTTCCGCCTTCCATCTAACCCTCGCCATCAAGGGCTCCAGGTCCTTAATTAGGATCCTAGAATCGCCCAGCGGGACCCCGAGATAGGTAGCCGAGAAGGCGGACAACTTGCAGTTAAGGTTATCCGCTATCCGTTGTTGCTCCTCCGGGGGATAGCCAAGCACTATGACCTCACTCTTGTCAAAGTTACTCTTGAGGCCAGACATGGCCTCAAAACACAATAATAGGAACTTGAGGTTGACAATATCCAACCCCGATCCCTCTACCATAATCATGGCCGCGTACTGCAGCTGGGTGATGCCCCCACTCGGGATGAGGTGCCCGACCACACCGGAGATGTGGCCGGCTATCTTGGCCTTATCCAGGATAGCCGCCAGGGCATCCACCGCAAGGTCAAAGAGGATGGGGGAGATAGGGTCCCCTTGCCTCACCCCACAGGACGGGGTAAAATAGGGACCAATGTCCCCATTAATGTTAATCGCGGTATTGCCACTCATGACGAGTTGCATAACCCACGATATGAACCGGTCATCAAAGTCCCGCCGTTGCATAACCTGGCGAAGGAACGACCAGTCCAAAAGATCATAAGCCTTCTGAAAGTCTAACTTCAGAAACACTCCTTTATGACGGTGCACCTTAACCTCGTGGACAATCTCATGTAGGGATAAATCCCATCATGGATGAAACGTCCCTTGAGGAACGCGAACTGAAAGGGATGTGTCAGACGTTCAGCCACTGGGGCCAGACGCATCGCACAGACCTTGGAAAAAATCCTCTGGATAACATTTATAACCGTGATGGGCCTAAATTGTCGAATATCCGTTGCCCCAGGAATCTTTGGGATCATGGTTATCATGCCATACTTTAGGCGTGACATAACTAATGTCCCAATATAAAATTCCTAGAACATCGGCATAACGACCGCCTGGATAGTATCCCAAAACTTCTGGAAGAAGGATACGGGAGACCATCTGGCCCCGGAGCCGAGAAGGTTTTCATTTCCATGACAACCCCGTGAACCTCGTCGGGGAGAAACGGGAGCAAAAGTCCCTCGTTCTCCACCGAAGTAACTAGGGCCCCCTGGAGCCACAAGTGGGCAGTCAACGCCACCCCAGAACGAGGGGTAGCCGTAAATAACCCCTTATAGAAGGAGTAGATGTGGGCAGAGATGTCCTCGCCCGCCTCCAACAAGATGTCGCCCGCCCATAGTAATGGGATAAAGCATCTACGCCTCCGCCCATTAGCTATGGCGTGGAAGTAGGCTGTATTGGAATCTCCCTTGAGAATCCAGTTTTGACGGCTGCGCTAGCGCCAGTACACCTCCTCCCCTTTGTAGACCTCCACAAGGGAGGTCTCTAGGGCATACCGCTGACCCCACTCATTCGCACTCAGCCCTCTACATCCGCCGCCAAGTCAAGGCATTGGATCTTACCCAGCAGGGAGGCTTTGTGCCTCCGGATCTCAGCACCCCGGTTAGCCCCCCACCCACGCATGAACTAGCGGGAGCTCTTAGCACAAAACTGCAATACATCCACCGCGTTATACACACGTTGGGGAGAAGATGCCGCGGCGAGCCACTTATCGTAGTACTTTCGATAAATAAGAGTGTCGAACCCAATGAGGAGCAGAAGGTGTTGACAAACAGGTTGGATGGAGGATTCATTATAAACACTAGCAAACGGGTTTTTGGTAGTTTTTGATATAGCAGATAAATAAAGTGCGAGTAAATAAAAGACAATAAATATAATTGCAGCGAGTGGCCCAATCCTTTTGAGAGGAAAGGACAAGCCGGTTGTTCTACTTATGATTACAAAACGTTCTCGAGGACACATGCGAACTTCGTCAAGTCCTTTCGTTTCATACGGTTGATTAATATTTATTGTTTCGATAAGTGTTGTGTGGGTGAAACTATGCTAATGCACCGCCCAACTAGGACTAATACATACTTGTGATTATATCCCTCATAAGCATCTGCAAATACAAGAAAGTAATTAAGATAAATCTAACCACAACCTTAAAACTCTAGAATCCTACACTCCCTCGTGCAATGATTTCCTAACGGGGGGTTTAGGTTTCTGTCACTCCGGCAACCCCACAATTAGTAGCCAAATACACAACGCATCCTCCTAGGCCCATAAAGGTAAAGTATCATGTAGTCGACGCTCACATGACACCACTAGAAGAATAACACCACAACTTAAATATCAAACCACTAGATATTACTTCAACATAATTCCACTACTAACATCATGACTTCTCCCATGTCCTCAAGAACTAAACGAACTACTCACAAGGCATCATATGGATCATAATCAGAGGTGATATAATGGATAATAACAAGCTGGTCATAAAGTGCAAACACTGATAAATCTCACAAGCATCAACTACTAACAAGTAATCCACACCGGGAGAGATCTAGTGGAAAACAATGATAAAGACCCCCTAATTGTTACAGCGGGATGAAGGTGGACGGTGAGGGTGATGGTGCTGGTGGTGATGATGATGACGATGACGATCTTGATGATGCCCGGAGTGATGACGATGACGATGGCGATGACTCCCCCTCTCCGAGGAGGAATTTTCCCGGCAGATTTCTCCCTGCCGGAGAGCTTTTCTCTCTCTGTTCTTTTTCGCCCCGAGGCAGCGGCAGAATATTTCTTTGATGATGTTCTGGGGCTTAGGGTTCCTTGGGGGTAAAGTACGTGAAAGGGGGCGACCATAGGTGGGCCAAGGTGTCCACACCACCTGCCGGTGCGGCCAGGGGGGCGCCAGCCCATTGTGTGGGCCCCGTCTGGCTGCCCTTCTGGCTAGCTTCCTCCTCGGGACTTCTAAGACCTCTCCGGTATCCCCTCTCTTCTTTTGATCTTCTGAAATTGGGTATCTTGATGGTGCTTTTCCATCAGATTTCTGGTCCCGATGTTTATTCTCCAAAAATTATGAAACATGCAAAATAAGATGAAATGACATAAGTAATGCATCATAACATGAAATATATCGATGAATAGCAGAAAATAACAATATAAAATAGTGGTGCAAAATGGACGTATCAACTCCCCCCAAGCTTAGACCTCGCTTGTCCCCAAGCGAAACTGAACTCAGTAAACATGACCACATGTTTATGGAGTGAGGTGTCGATAAATAAAATACGGACAAGAGGCATCACATCTAACAAGAAACAAGTCATTTTAGGCAGCAACTTCCTCTCATATAATCAAACTTGAAACAAGTAAAGGAACAATAAAGGTGCAAAAAGTAAATCAAATTTGGTAAAGGCAAACTTCATTCTTGGTCAGAGAACAATTAACAATGTACTCATCTTTCGATCAGAGTCTTTATACTAGAGCTATATTGCAGAGTTTATCATGCTCAATTATAACGGTCTCTTTGCAAACATTGGTAACTTTCAAAGTGGTATTCAAATAGATAAAAGCATTTGTAGAAACAAGGAAGAATAAAGAACATGATTGAGTAAATCAACATATAGCTGGATGAATCACAATAACTCAAATTATTTCTTAAGACGGAAAGAAGTATGTCGCACCCGGACTTCTAGAGGATACTCACCGTACGAACTAGACAGTAGTTGATTGGATTACGGGACTTACCGGCACCCGCATCTCTTACGAGTAGGCCAACACTTATGTGTGACAACCAATCTCTACCATTCACCGTCGATGTAAACTATCCCATAGAAATCAGGATACTACCATTGACGTACTTCATACCATACACACATGGTACGTCAACAGCGTTGAACAAAATGATAACACAACAGATCTCTAAGACACAAAAGATGGAAATAAGTTGCAAATAGGTCTCACTAGAGCAGAGATAGCAAATACAATCATCCAGAGGACACATGTCCCAACATAACATCATTACATCTCAGCAGAAGCATTCAAAGGGTCTGAGTACAGACAAATCCAAATAGGCTTAAGAAGCCGGGAATGAAAAGAAGACGGAGCCCATCCACGATGTCTCGGATCCTGCCCGGGTCCGCTACCTACTCGTCAGCAGCCTCGTCAAACTCCACGTAGTAGCCGTCACGGGGATCCTCGTAAGCGTAGTCTGCGGAAACCACAGCCCCAAAGGGGTCAGTACATAAACGTACTGGCAAGAAAGACTCACAGTTCACCAAAGTGTAGCCCGTCAACACCAAGCACAGATGCCTTGGGTTCAACGGAAGAAAGGGATATAAAAGATGCTGCAACTGGCTGCACTAACCAACTACAGAACATACTACAACTTCCGGCTTTCAGAAAAGGGATAAGATAGCGTATCGTAACCAATTATAGCTAACCACCAAACAAACCCATCCTGGATCTCGCCCCTTATCCAAAGAAGCAATCCGAGGATGACTCACACAGTTGGAATAATGATGGATCAAATTGTTGTGTCAATAAGCCTATTACTAGTCAAGTTATCATTAGTTAGGTGTAAGTTGTTCTGAGTACTTGTTAGCCAGTACTTTCACCAAGTTAACCATAACCGCGGAAAACACGGCTTCTCGAGAAGATTTATCCCTGCAGGGGTGCACCAATTTGGCCGTACACGTAAGAATAACCCGCCAGATGGAATGCCTCCCACCAAGCGGGGCACTCAACACAACTCAACTCTTCTTCGCATCAAACCCAAAGCACCACGTGTTGTGCGTGCGCGGCTAATCGAGCCCCACGAAGAAAAGGGGACCCTCATAGCACTGGAAGACCACGCCGCCCTAAATGCCGACTACAAAAGTTCCACCCTGGCCTCGGGTTCGTACCTGCATATGAGTGCATCAAATGGAAAACCCGAACTAAGTGTGGCGATTTGGACGAGATGCGAATTGAATCAAATTGAGGGGGGCGCCCATACACGCTTCCCACATGCGGATAGTGCGCTCATCATGGATCAGTAGACAAGACCCTTTTCCTATTAGGGTCGACACTAGCAGGTCTCAAAACCACGCCGGGCCTCCTGCCGGTGCCTTATCAGCAAATTATTATTACCTCAAGATGAACAGATTGTTGTTTAACATCGAGCCCCAGAACATAATCAAATAGGATAATAGAAAGTAACTGATAACAGACTCGAGCAAAAACAACCCTAAGCATGCTAGTAAGACACGGGCTCAAACAACGGGGTTATAGGTGTGGAGGTTGAGGCAGTATCAGGGTTCAGGGTAGCATGTGATAGGTTCGTTACAGAAACAACTATACATATGGCTAGCAGAAAAAGACAACGGAAAGTATCGGTAACCAATGTTGAAAGGAACACAGTGGTTCATGTGAGTGATAACTTGCCTGCAAACTCAGCAGCCTGGTACTGAGCTAGATCCTCAGAAGGGGTGTCGTAAGGATCGTTGGTCTCAACGTCGTCATCTATCCGAGAAGAAGCAAACAAACAATACAGGAAGATAAACAATCAATAACATGGCATAGTGCACAATCATGGTGATGTAGCCCACCGTATTCCACCAAGCACAACATCGATACGCAACAAGGTGAACTCACTCCTATCTCCGTACGTTTCCGGTGACTTGGTGAACGGTGCTCTACCTCATGAAATACCCCTCTACATGCATAGGTGGGATCACCACATGGAGACCCAAGATGGTGCCCAAGATGCTCAAGAACACATCCAAGAAGGTGCGCACGAAGCTAGGGAAGAAGCAGGTGAAGACGGCGTCAAGTTCGGAGCTCCGAGGAGGAAGAACGGGGGAAAATGGTGCCTCCCGGCCTCACCCCCGGCCAGGCCGGCCTCCCCCTCCACCTCAGGCCGGACCCCTGGCCGAACGGGCCGGCCTCAAGGCCGGCCTGGCTCCCCCCCACCCCGGCCCCAGGCCGGGCACCCCACAGAGGGGGCCGGCCTCCAGGCCGGCCTGGCCCCTTCCCACCCCGGCCCCAGGCCGGCCTGGGCCTCCAGGCCAGCCTCTGCGCCCCACCCTGGCCCCAGGCCGGGACCCAGGCCGGCCAGGCCGGCTCCCAGGCCGGGGTGGCCCCGAAATGCCCGGAATTGGTCCGTTTTTGCACCGTTTTGACCCCCGTTTCGACCCCGAGCTATATAAGGGACCCCGGTGGCTAGATCTAGGGATAGGAATAGTTTTGAGCATTGTTTTCGAGAGTTTCGGGCTTTGCCCTTGTATCCCTCTTTTGAGGTGACTCCTCTTATGAGGCCACTCCTATGTTGATGATGTTCATCTAGGATTGTATCAAGATCTCTCCAAGGAGCTACTCTCTCACATAGTGATTCTAGTAGCGCTTGCCAACCTTCCCCTTTTGGGCTTCTGTTGGATCGGTGGACCGGCCGGTAAGAGAAACGGTTTCAATTAGCGTGTTGTTGACTTGGGTTTGCGATCCCTCGTAGGCTTCACGAGTTATCTTCCCCCTTTTGTGTTTCCACGCGTTTGCCCTCGATTTCCCCTCGATTCCCCCTCTCGTGTTCATCGTGTTCATCGCGTTCTTCGTGCGTTCTTCGTTCGTTCTTGTCGATTCGTGAAGATCGGGCCAACTTAGAGGTCAACACCTTCATCATCTGGTATCCAGAGCTAGATTGACACGAATCCGACACCCATACCCCTCCCCATCCACCAATTTTTCTTCTATCCACCATAAATTCGAAAATTTGACCAAAAATAGCCGAAAGGGATTTCGACCGATCTCTTGATTCGTTGAGTTTCTCGTGGTTTTGTTTCATAGATTTGTTGCCAAAAACCATTCCCCATCTTCCTATTCAGCCACAATTCTTGAATTTGTCCAAAATTTTTCTTGATTTGGGAGAAATTTCGAATTTGAGCAAAAATTTCAGAAAAATCCTGCTCTTCGATTCTTGGACAGATTTTGTATCTTGTTTTTCTTTGTCGTCGTTGCTCCGATTTGAGTGAGGCAAGTTCCTACGCGTCGCCATCGACATCGCCTACGCATCTACATCATCGGATCCACACGACATCGACATCCACCGGCCGCAAGTCCGAGATCATCCACCGCATAGGTATAACTTGCTTCCGCTTGAACTAACCCTTTCCTTTGTGTACCTTACCTACTTGGACTAGTTCTTTTACACCGCTTGGCATCGCATTGTGGCACCGAGAGTGCGAGTTTTGCGCTTGTGAGAGTCTAGCTACGAGTAGGCATTGGCATTTGGGAATCATCTCCGCATCATCATCATCAAAAAGCGAAAAATCAAAAAAAAAAGAGAGAGGAGAAAGAGCAAAGAAGCAAAAAGAGCCAAAAGAAGCAAAGATCGATGCCAATTGCTACCATTTGTAGGAACGCCTAGCTTCGAGTTGCAAGAGAGAAGAGAGTGACCGGTTGCCACATTGCGAATCTTGTTGCCTCTTGTTAATTGCGGTTCGAGCTAGCGTCCTCCTTGCGTTGGTGTGGCATTGAGCTTAGTCTTCGATAGGTACATTTCGTCTCCGCTCGTCCATTGGCCGCACTAACCCCATTTATCATTTGTGTGTGTGTGTTTTTCTTTTCCACCATATCATTTTCCTCCACTAGGTTTGGTTTGCGTGCTAACTTTTCTTTGATTCTTCTCCACGTTTTACAACATACCTTTCTTTGGATTTGTCGTTTTCTCGCCACATTTCTAACCCATTGCCATCCACCCATAAGCCGTGTGTGTTTTGGAGCGTGTTTTTGGGATCTTTCGAACTCAAGTCACTTCATTCTTTTTGCTATTGGTTTATCTTGGCTTGGTCCACTAGTTTCCAACATTTGCTAAAAGGTGAGGTTGAGCTCTTAGGTCCTCACACTCTATATATACACTTGCGCTTGTGACTAACCATGTATAGTGAGAGCGGATCATATGGAGGCCATGATGACTATGATGAGTCCTTGATGGACCACGACGACTACAACGAGCAAGACATGGACCTCCACTCCTATGAGAACAACGTGGTGGACGACCACTACTCCGAGCACGACATCGTGGATGACCACTACTACGAGCATGACATGGTGGATCACCACCACTACTACGACCACGACGTCGAGCTCTACACCGACTACTCCTCCCCAAGCATCATCGACATGGAGGAGTACCACCACCACCACGCCACCTTCGACTCCATGAGCTACATCGACATGAACCCCTACTACAACAATGACGCCGCAAGCTTGGATGACGAGATGGAGCCATACTACACCGACAACGCATCCTCGAGCATGGCGGAGTTCTACACCGACAATGACTCCGACATGGACGAGCTCACCTACAAGCGCTTCCTCGCCAAGCTTCGGTGGCCAAGACATCACATGTCCGATGGCTCATGCTCACCACCATGGAGCTTCAAGGCGAATGCCAAGGCCAACACAAGACAAGTACCTTCAACCTCAAGATGGCGCAACGACAAGAAATCCGACAAGTTGGCCACGTCAAGATCCTCAACATCTAGACGGCGCCACAAGAAGGACATCATCGAGGCCCCATCTAGCGAGAAGGCCAAGAAGCCAAGGCATCCAAATGACTTTCGGAGTCATCCCACACATGAGGTGCGGGAACGCCGCAAGCTTCGTCATCGACAAGCTTCCCGCTCTCATCACCACGCTCATCACCAAGACCGTCGCCATGATCACCATCGCCATATGCAAGAGAGTGGTACACCCACCTCACCGCATTTTCCACCACAAGCTCCGCGACGACATTGGTTTGAGCATCGCTCGCCATCACCACTACCTCGACCTCGACACCGACAAGGCCGTGGTGACCCTCTTCAAGATCACCCTCTACGACCGGATATTCTTCATCATCCACCTTCTCCACGCTCGACTCATGACATTGGTCTAAATGGCTTCATGGATGGTGCTTGCCCACATTCAAGGCTTCCAAGGCAAAATGTGTGTCACCACCACAATGACCACCAAGACCAAGTCTATTCTCAAGAAGGTGCCTTCGACATGGCTTCTAGTGAATGCCTCCCTCGACTCCACCACAATGACCATCGGCGCCATCCTCTCCATCATGATCGCCATCACCAAACCAATGAGGATGACCCACATGAGCTTCCACCGCCCATCTTTGATGAAGACCCAAATGAGAGCCCTTCTCAACATCAAGCGAGTGCGAATGCTCCCTATGGCTTGTTTTTTCCCATCTTCGAGGAAGACCCCATTGAGCGCCACCATCGACAACAATCAAGTGGGATTGCTCAACATGCTACTTCACTTCCCATCTTTGATGAGGACCCCTATGAGCGCCCACTTCGACCACCACTAGGCACGGATGCTATGAGCCTACTTTCCCCTCTCCTTCAAGATGAAGACCTCTTATGCCCCATTTGCAAGGGCCATGGTCACATAATGTGGGATTGCCAAGGCGGCGACCAAGATGGTGCGTCAAATGGAAACGCTACCCATAATTCTTCTTCTCCCATATTGGATGAGGACCAAGGACGTCATGATCAAGCACATGAGCAAGGTCTACATCGCCATATAGGTCATGACCCTCCTTCTTCTTCATCACATGAGGCGAGATTCACTTCACCACCAACACCCAACCACAACTTCCATGTGCGACATTCTATGAGGATGAACAATGACCTTCATGATCAAGAGCATGAGCTTCCATCATCGCCACAAGCGCAACACCAACATCAAGAGTGTGAAGCTATTCCTCCCATGACACAAGATCAACATCACCATATGCATGAGGAGACCACTCTACCACTCTATGATGAAGACGTTGATGCATGTGACATTGTCAAAGAGGCTCATCCCTTGCCATCATCTCTAAGGCATTCTTCTTCTTCGTCTCCAATGACACAAGTGGCAACTCCGACCATCGACAAGAGAGCTCCCAATGCTACCAATGAGATGATCTTGGTTGCCAACCAAAATGGTGACCATGCATACATGAGTGAAGGCCAATACTATGCCTTGCACCAACTAGCTCTCAATTCCTTGGACATGCCGACCAATGGTGACGAAAGCGTCTATTGCAATGAGGCCGCGAACTCATCGCGAGTGTTGACACGAGTTCTTCAAGCCTATCCTCAAGATAAGGACCAACGATGCAACCTCTCTAGAGCCGGCGTCAATGGCCCATCTATCATTGATGGAGGTAATGACGAATTGGGTGAAACTCTCCGCTTGACTTCAAAGCATCTCATGCCAACCTCCACAAGGCCACGCTCAAGCCACCATTCTAGCCAAGGAAATCTTCATCATCCTCATCATCGACCATTTGAGGATGCTACAAGGCATGGCTTACATTACCAATTGATGGAGCTTCCTTCGACACAAGCCATGACCCTACCTCCTCCTCCAAGAAAGCCACCCTTTCCACACTTGGAGATCAACCCAAGAGATGAGATGATTGCGTCCTCCTCGCCACATGCTATGACACTACCGACTCCAAGCAATGCAACGACTTCGACAAACCCGCACACCTATTGTGCCAAGACTTTGGAGCCTTCTAGTGTCCCCTCTCAAGCTTCTAGTGAGATGAGTGGTGAGAGAGAGATCCACCATCACGTGAGTGAGAGCCACAAGCCCATAATGAGTGGAAAAAGCATGAGTGTTCGTAGAGGCCTCGCCTTGTTAGCCACCAAAAGTGAGATGAGAGTTGAGAGCAAAATCCCATGTGTGCTTATCGACACTAACGGCTTACCAACTTTCTCTCCATCTTTGTTGTCTATTTTGCAGAGATTTGGTGACCCTATCAAGCATCCTCGACATCATCGCCTTCTCCACATCCAAGGCTCTCCACATCGCATGAACATCGACATCGACTTGAAGGGTTGGAAGGAGCACATTCCTCTCATCATGATCCACATGGAGATTGACAAGAGCTTCTACGACAAAGAATCCTCCATCCACACTCCTCAAGTCAAGATCTACACGGCGCGTCACAAGCACTTCGACATCAACGCCTTCTACGCCTACATACCACATGTCACTATGTGCATGGAGTTCGACAAGCGCATCCACGACAACGACTTCTACGCCTACAACCCTCATGTCAAGATGTACTTGGAGTTCCACATGCGCATCCCCGACAACGACTTCTTCATCTACATCCCCTACGTCAAGATGTACTTGGAGTTCGACAAGCGCGTCAACGACAATGACTCCCACGACTACATACCAATTGTCAAGATGCACTTGGAGTTCGACAAGCGCGTCAACGACAATGACCACCACGACTACATGCCAACCGCCACGATGTACATGGACTTCGACACGAGCATCAACAACAACCAATACGTCAAGTTCATCTACACTATACCGCTTCCGCAACCCATGGAGCAACACCCTCTTGAGCTAATCGACGACGACTACATCTCATGTCAAGCTCATCCTCATCCACCCATGGAGGATCATGTCAAGATCGTCATCGTCTTTGGACTACACCCTCCACGAGCATACCTTGGCATGATCTTCGATAAGAGGCTCAACTTCAACGACTACACCGCCTCGCAAGATCTTCCTCAACCATCCACGGGGGGCCATTTCATGATCTTCATCACCTTTGGACCGCCCCCACTACGAGCCTACCGTCACATGGACTTCGACAAGCGGCTCAACTTCAACGACATCTTCGTCGTCAAGATTCCTTCTCCCGCTCACATATGGATGGAACGAGAGTCGAGGACGACTCTTTTTCAAGGGGGGGGGAGATGATGTAGCCCACCGTATTCCACCAAGCACAACATCGATACGCAACAAGGTGAACTCACTCCTATCTCCGTACGTTTCCGGTGACTTGGTGAACGGTGCTCTACCTCATGAAATACCCCTCTACATGCATAGGTGGGATCACCACATGGAGACCCAAGATGGTGCCCAAGATGCTCAAGAACACATCCAAGAAGGTGCGCACGAAGCTAGGGAAGAAGCAGGTGAAGACGGCGTCAAGTTCGGAGCTCCGAGGAGGAAGAACGGGGGAAAATGGTGCCTCCCGGCCTCACCCCCGGCCAGGCCGGCCTCCCCCTCCACCTCAGGCCGGACCCCTGGCCGAACGGGCCGGCCTCAAGGCCGGCCTGGCTCCCCCCACCCCGGCCCCAGGCCGGGCACCCCACAGAGGGGGCCGGCCTCCAGGCCGGCCTGGCCCCTTCCCACCCCGGCCCCAGGCCGGCCTGGGCCTCCAGGCCAGCCTCTGCGCCCCACCCTGGCCCCAGGCCGGGACCCAGGCCGGCCAGGCCGGCTCCCAGGCCGGGGTGGCCCCGAAATGCCCGGAATTGGTCCGTTTTTGCACCGTTTTGACCCCCGTTTCGACCCCGAGCTATATAAGGGACCCCGGTGGCTAGATCTAGGGATAGGAATAGTTTTGAGCATTGTTTTCGAGAGTTTCGGGCTTTGCCCTTGTATCCCTCTTTTGAGGTGACTCCTCTTATTAGGCCACTCCTATGTTGATGATGTTCATCTAGGATTGTATCAAGATCTCTCCAAGGAGCTACTCTCTCACATAGTGATTCTAGTAGCGCTTGCCAACCTTTCCCTTTTGGGCTTCTGTTGGATCGGTGGACCGGCCGGTAAGAGAAACGGTTTCAATTAGCGTGTTGTTGACTTGGGTTTGCGATCCCTCGTAGGCTTCACGAGTTATCTTCCCCCTTTTGTGTTTCCGCGCGTTTGCCCTCGATTTCCCCTCGATTCCCCCTCTCGTGTTCATCGTGGTCATCGCGTTCTTCGTGCGTTCTTCGTTCGTTCTTGTCGATTCGTGAAGATCGGGCCAACTTAGAGGTCAACACCTTCATCACATGGGATGATGCATGTCAAGTTAAGGGATGCATCAAAATAAACTAGTTGACATGGTAACACAATTTAAATGGACACATATGCAATTTGAGTTGCATATGAAAAGCCCATGAATTATGGTTGGAACAATTGTTTTCCAACTTATCAACAGGTGAAAGTGGATTAGTATGATGCATGGATGAGGAAAACAACAAAATAACAACAATAGAACCAATTGGAAATAAGGTTTACCAATTTAGAAATTTATTTATTAAGTTAGGGATTTTTTTGTTCCTTAAAGGGATTACATAGATAGTTGTTGTTTTCACCAATTTAAATTGTGCAAAATAAATAACAAAATTCATATTTGAGAAGATCATAAAATTTTGGGTGGATTACATGTTTCAAATATTGAAAAAGGAATTAGGATGAATTTATTATGACTTAAACAGAATTAAACAAGTTTTAAATGAATTTTAAACAAGTTTGAATATTATTTGAATTTTATTTGTTCCAAACATAAATTCAAATTCATATTTGAAAATTTTATACTTTTCTAGTTTGAAAACATATTTTACATGTTCAAAAATATTTTAATTTGAGCAAGTTATGAATTTAGCAATATTAAATGATTTAAACAAGGTTTAAATTATTTAAGCAATTTTAATTATTCAAACCATGAAACAAAATTTATATTTGCATAGGTGGTTTGAAATATCATGGAAAACATATTTTATTTGCATTATTTGGATTTAGTATGAATTAGTTATGGATTTTATCAAATTACAAATGAATTGTTTGAATTCAAATTTGAAATGCATTTGGAAAATTCAAAACAGGGAAACCATTGGTTTAAATAGATAGACAATTTAATTTGGATCAACAAACATATTTTACTTTTATTATTTGGAGTTATAATTTAAAAGTTATAAGCAATTTAATTTGGAGGACCAATCTGTAATTAAAAAGGGCTTAGATTAAAACAGAAAAGGTTGTAAACCTTTTCTACCGCACTGCTAGCTAACCCAGGGCACTGCAATTGGGCCCTGGGCCAGCGTGGCATGCACGCGTGGCAGCTGGCCACACAGCAGCTGACAGGGGGGGCCACCCTGTCAGCGCGGCGTGCAAAAAAAGGTGGGGTTTTTCCCCGCGGGAGGGGGATTCGAACCCAGGATCCCTCGCTTGCGCGCACTGCCTGCTACTGCTGCGGTACTCGTTTCAGTTTTGTCAGTATAAGCAGCGCAAACAGGTTAAGGTTACACGCCGTGGTTAACTGAATTTTGCGCGCGCGCTCGACTGAACTCTGACAGAGGTAACGACGCCGGCGGCGATCGCCGTTGCTGCTGTGCGCGCTGACGTGCTGGTGGGTGCTGCGGATGCGTGCACGGATGCGGGTGGTGCTCGCGCAAGCAGGGATAGAGGAGGAGAGGGCTACGGTGAGCTCACCGGCGGCGTAGTCGTAGCATAGGCCCGAGGAAGCTCCGGTGGCGGCAGGTCGCGGATGGCGGCGTCGTTGTGGGCTGTCCTCGGGGCTGCAGTGGTGTTCAAACGGGAGAGGGAGATGAGGCCGTGCGGTTCCCGTGGTCAGCGTGGACAGAGGAGGGCTGCAGCGACGGGGATCAAGGTGGGTTCAGACATGGCGGCGGCGGTGGGTTAGCGGTGATGTTCAGAGAGGAAATGCCGGTGAGGGAGAGATGGATTGGCGGCGGCGCGAAGGGGGATAGGTTAGGCTAGGTTAGGGCTAGCCCGCGGGGGGTCCTAGGTAGCTATATAGCCCTAGGGGGGCGCGCTCGGCCGTTGCTCTGCCGCTGCCGTCGACGTGGCACCGGTAGGATTCGCGCCGTACGCGAGGAAGAAGGGGATAGAGGGGCGAACCGGTACGCGGGCCGCGCGGTAAGTTAGATGAGCTGGGCCGCTGCTTCCCCCCCGCTGCGCGCGTTAGTTTTCCCCTTTTCTATTTTTTTTGTGTTCTGTTTTTTTTTTTGCAGCAAAAGAAAGTGGAAGGATTAGATGGGTTTTAGGGGTAGGAAAATTTGGAAAAAAATGTGGTTGAGTTAGTCTCTACTATATAATACGGCTTCAGGTGGACGTCGTACGTCGCAGCCGTTTTGCGCATAACCCCCTGAGTAATATGAAATTCAACCTGTTGTCCATTAATCCTCGGAGCGTAATGTTTTCTTCGGTGAGGCCTGACACGCACGAGCAGAAGGAGCTGCCCAGCTCCAGCGACGGCGGCCAGATCCGTCGGGGAAGGAGCTTCCCAGATCCAGCGGTGAGGCCCGAACCGCATGAGCGGAAGGAGCTACCTCGCTCCACCGGCTGCGGCCGGATCCGTCTGGGATGTCGACGGGCGACTGACTACGGGGAACTCGGCGGCAGGTCCCCGGTCGGTCTGAATCCGCTGCTCCGGTCACCGGTCGGGCGCGCCTAAATCCAGCCATCCTTATTCGGCGCGCTCTGCCCCAACCCTGGTCCACGCGCCTTTGTCGACAAGCCTGGCGATGCGTGGCTCCTTCCTGCGGCAGCAGCCGAATCCGTCCGGGATGTCAACGAGGGGGAAATCGGCGACAGGGTTCCCGACCAGACGGACTCCGCGGCTCCGCACACCGGCATGCACCATCTAGCCATCACTGCTCGGCGGGATCCGCCCCGGACGTGCTCCACGCTCTGTCGTGGTTGACCGGCCTGGCGATGCGTGTCCAGCTGCTCCGCATAAAATCGAGACCTTGATGCTCCTCTCACCCACTGAGTACACTAGAAAGCGCTGCCCTGGCCGCCACCAAAGCTCCCCCCGAGCTTCTTCTGCTCGTCGCCCCTAGGAATAGCGGAACAGAGAAGGACCTGGTGGGGAGCAGAGGGTTCGTGTCGGCCTAGGTGGGATTGCTCGCAACCAGGGATGAACAGAGCGGAAGGATGGAGGCAGAGAGGCTGGTTGCGGGAAGGGACGGAGGAGAAGAAGACTTGGTCTCGAGCGGGCGCCATGAACACAACAATGCATGCCTCCTCCGCCTCTGCATCTCCTGCCCCACACAAGCAGAATCACATGCGGACACATGCTAAGGTATTGTCAGTTCTGTTGTTTTTTCTGTATTCATTTTTTAGATTGATGAATGCTTGTCTTGACCGTTGAATGCTCATATGGATAGTTGTCTGCATGGATTTATTTTCTGATGGCTAAATTTTTGTACTGGGTCTGGGTGCTAAACATAGCGGCACGGTGTTCCAATAAGAGACATATTTGGGGATTCCATCGCTGAGAATGCACCATGAGGACAGTTTTGAGAAGTGATCCTGCTGTGGTGTACATGTTTATCTGAAGATGCAAATCACCTCTGACAAATTAAATCTTGAAGTAGTGAATTGGATGAGTTGCGGATACAAACTACTGAGGTCCTTATGATTAGCACATGGAGTATCTTTAGAACCGCTTATTGCTTCCTTTGTCTATAAACAGGGTGTTCGCATGCAAATTTAGGATTTCAGGAGACGACAGAGCACATCTTGTTCTCTATATCTAATATATCATGCCATTCTGAGCTTTTCTCGGTATTTTGCAAGCTGCCAATTTTTTATTGTACCTTCATATTTTAGTATAACTAATATTATCACTCCTCGATCATATGAACAACATATATGACTGTTGAGTGCTTCATGTACCTGAATCATGAGATGTCTTCCTCAACGCCTACTTCCAGTTCTTCTAGCAGAAACTGTCAAAGCTTCAGGACAAGGCTATTAGCACAAACAACACTTGATGCTGAACTCAATACTGAATATGAAGCATCTGGCAACTTTTTACTACTCCAAGCTGGTTGAACCTCACAAACCACACCACCTGTGCAACAAGGTCCAGAGCCGGTCATTGAAGCTCAGTGTGGATTCTCCCTTTAATCTAGACAATGTAACATTTTCATACCTCAATTATTTCAGTGTGGATTCTCCTATTAATCTCTAGACAATGTAACATTTTCATACCTCAATTATTTCATTGTATTTCACCTGTACTTCAGATTGTTGGGAATTTGTCTGTTAGTATATCATCTTTGCGTGCATTGTACCGTGTATGCTTCAGATTGTTGGGAAGATCATTTCGTGTTTTGAAGATCATAGTAGTTTTAATCTTTATAGTTGTATAGTTTATTTCCAGCTCATTTGTTAGCCAAATTGTAAAATATAATAATATTATCGATTAATTAGATATATTTGAAATTCAGGGGCAATGTAGACTTTGCGCAAATAAACACAACAAGTAAGCCTATATTTAAGATTTTTTAGATTAAGTCCTCATGGTCTTCTAGGAAAGATTTTCATGAAATTTTAGATGCAGGGAAAGGTTGGTTAATGAAGACTTCATTTTAAATCTGATTTTGTCATCCATACACCATTTTTGTATAAAAGTGGTGCCTTTGTTGTCATCGAATAATAAGGATAGGAAAACATTGTCATTGTGTTCATAATTCAATATTTGTAAATCAGATATTTAATACACCCAACATCTCGGTGGTACGGGAGGATCATCTCTTTGTTTTCATCGAATAATAAGGATTGGCAAACAAGGTGCCAAGAAGAAATAAGCGGGAGAGAGAATTGGTATTATTCGTTGTACGAGTGTAAATTACATGCCCTAATGTTTGACACCTTGTCTAATTTAGGGGATTTTTTTATTGATATATTTGCCTGTTTTTTATTCCGTAGCGAAGCACGGGCATTATGCTAGTTTTTATACTAGCAGTTGATTGTCAACTTTTATTTTCCAAAATTTTCAAATTTAATTTGCTGTTTGTATTTAATTCAAATTTGGAAGAAATTGCTTATTAAGTGACTATTAATGAAAACAAACTTTTTAATAGGTGAACCCTAAGTTTTAATTAGAACAATTGATTAAAGTTGTTTTGGTGATTTTCATAATTTGAAAGTGGGTGCTGTTTGGGATTTGAATTTGAATTTTTGAATGCAAATTGGAATTAATTGATTGATTAAAAGCCACCATTTAAATAGTTGAACTTTGTCGCACCCGGACTTCTAAAGGATACTCGCCGTTCCGTTGAACAGTAGTAGATTGGATTACGGGGCTTACCGGCACCCGCGTCCTCTTAGGAGTAGGCCAACACACGTATGTGTGACAACCAACCCCTATCTGTTCAGCGTCGACGTAAACTATCCCATAGAAATCAGGATACTTTCGTTGACGTACTTCAAAACATACACACATGGTATGTCAACGGCGTTCGAACAAGTGATATCACAACAGATCTCTACGACACAAAAGATTGAAATAAGTTGCAGATAGCTCTCATTAGAGCAGAGATAGCAAATACAATCATTCAGAGGGCACATGCCCCAACATAACATCATTACATCACAGCGGAAGCATTCAACATGTCTGAGTACAGACAGGAACCAAATAGGCCTAAGAGGCCGGAAACGAAAAGACGGAGCCCATTCACGAAGTCTCGGATCCTGCCCGGGTCCGCTATCTACTCGTCAGCAGTCTCGTCATACTCCACGTAGTAGCCATCATGTAGATCCTCGGAAACGTCGTCTGCGGAAACCACAGCCCCAAAGGGGTCAGTACATAAACGTACTGGCAAGCAAGACTCACAGTTCACAAAAGTGTAGCCCGTCAACACCAAGCTCAGATGCCTTGGGTTCAACGGAAGAAAGGGGATATAAAAGATGCTGCAACTGGCTGCGCTAACCAACTACAGAGAACTACAACTTCCAACTAACAGAAAGGGGATAAGATCGAGTATTGTAACCAACTGAAAGATAACTTCAAACAAACCCATCCTGGATCTCGCCCCTTATCCAAAGAAGCAATCCGAGGATAACTCACACAGTTGGATTAAAGATAGTTCAGATTATTGTGTCAATGAGCCTATTACTAGTCAAGTTGTTGATCATTGGGTGTAAGATTGTTATTCATTAGGTTGAAGTTGTCCTGAGTATTTGTTAGCCAGTACTTTCACCAAGTAATCCATAACCGCGGAAAACACGGCTTCTCGAGAAGATTATCCCTGCAGGGTTGCACCAATTTGGCCGTACACGCAAGAATAACCCGCCAGATGGAAATGCACTTCCACCAAGCGGGGCACTCTACACAACTCGACTCTTCTTCGCATCAAGCCCAAAGAACCTTGGGCGCACGGCTAATCGAGCCCAGAAGAAAATGGACCCTCATAGCACTCTAAGAACGTGTCCCCCTATATGCCGACTACAACAGTTCCACCCTGGCCTGGGCTCGCAAAAACATGCATGCGGCAAATGGAAAACACGAACTAAATGAGGCGATTTGGACGAGATGCGAATCGAATCAAATTGAGGGGGGCGCCCATACTCGCTTCCCACATGCGGTTAGTGCGCTCATCATGGATCAGTAGACAAGACCCTTTTCCTATTAGGGTCGACACTAGCAGGCCTCAAAACCACACAGGGCCTCCTGCCGGTGCCTTATCATCAAATTATTATTAACAACAACATTAGCATGATTGATTGATTAAACATCGAGCCCCCAGAACATAATGAAGTAGTAACAGAAAGTAACGGGTAACAGACTCGAGCAAAACAACCCAAGCATGCTAGTAAGACACGGGCTCAAACAAAAGATTATAGGTATGGAGGTGAGGCAATATCAGGGTTAAAGGATACATGTGATAGGTTCGTAACAGAAGCAACTAATCATAGGGCTAGCAGAATAGACAATGGAAAGTCTCGGTAACCAATGTTGAAAGGAACACAATGGTTCATGTGAGTGATAACTTGCCTGCAAAACCCAGTAGCCTGGTACTGAGCTAGATCCTTAGAAGGGGTGTCGTAAGTATCGTCGGTCTCAACGTCGTCGTTTCCGAGAAGAAGCAAACAAACAAGGCAGAAATATAAACAATCATTATCATGGCATTGGGCACAATCAAAGATGATGCATGTCAAGTTAAATGGTTGCATCAAAATAAACTAGTTGATGAAGTGACACAATTTAAATGGACCCCTATGCAATTGGATTGCATATGGAAAAGGTCCAGGCATTAAGTGGAAGCAAATGATCTATAATTGATTGACATGTGAGAGTTTGCTTATCATGATGCATGCATGATGACAACAACAAAATAACAGTGAATAACAATAATAGATGCAAGTGAAAAGGAAGTTAACAAGTGTGGAAGTTATTTGTTAAGTTTGGAAAGTTTGGTTACATAAACATGTCACACAAGTATTTGTTGTGTTCATCAAGTTAAAGTGTGCAAAACAATTAACAATATTTATATTTGAAAAGAACATCAAATTTTAGTTGGATTACATGTTTCAAATTTTGAAATAGGAGTTAGGATGAATTTATTATGACTTAAACAATATTAAACAAGTTTTAAATGAATTTAAAACAAGTTTGAATTTTATTTGAATTTTATTTGTTCAAAACATAAATTCAATTTCATATTTGAAAAGTTCACACTTTGATGGTTTGAAAACATATTTTGCATGTTCAAAAATATCTTATATTGAGCAAGTTATGATTTTATCAAATTTAAATGAATTAAACAAATGTTAAATTATTTAGGCAATTTAATTTATTCAAACCATGACACAAAATTTATATTTGAATAGGGTATTCAAAATGGTATGGAAAACATATTTTATTTGTATTTATTGGATTAATAATGAATTAGTTATTGAATTTAGCAAATTGCATTTGAATTATTCAAATTTGAATTTTAAACGCATTTGGGGAATTTCAAAACAGTACACAATTGGAATAATTGGATAGAAAATTAAATTTGGAACAATAAACATATATAACTTGTATTTGTTGGACTTGTAGATTAAAAGTTATTCAAGTTTTAGTTTTTGTGTTTAATTCTGCCATTTAAAAGTATTTGGAAATTAACAGAAAACGTTTTAAACATTTTGCACCGTGCAGCAGCTAGCCACAGCCACTGCAGGGTGGGCCATGGGGCCAGCGTGGCCACTGGGCGCTGGCGTGGCACGGGCTAGGAGATGACAGAGCACACAAGGCCCATGACAGGTGGGCCTAGGGGGGTCGCGCGAATAAATCGCAAAAAGGGGCGGCAGTGCTCCCGCGGGGGATCGATCCCTGGATCGCTCGCTGCGCGCAAGGGAACAACACCACTGCGGTGATGCGCTGGTTGTGATACAACAGTAGACTGACGGAAGATATGGTAGACCTACGCCCGTTAACTGAATTTCGCTGATCTCTGAACCTGACGGAACAGAGGCACCGAAACTCTGACTGACGAACGAGGATGCAACGATGATCGCCGGCCGGTGCTGCTGCTGCTGTGCACTGGAGTGTGCGTGGTCTTGCAGGACCACCGTGGAGACGTGCAGGAGGTCGTGGTGCGGCCCAGCAGGTGCATACACGGGTGGGCGGAGCGACCCGAGGAGATCCTGCGGATGCACGAGAGCGGCATGGGCGGCCCGGCGGCGAGACGGACGGGGCAGGGCGGAGACGGCTCCGTGCATACACGAGTAGAGAGGGACAGAGATGTTGTCTAGGGGGTTTGTCTGCTCACCAGGAGGCGGATGGCGCAGCAGCACGGCTCGATGACGACGAAGGCGCCCGGTGGAAGGAGAGGAAGATGACGTCCGGGAGGCTCTCCGCACGGACGGACGGCGAATGTTCGAGGATGGCGCGGCGCTCCTGGGCACTCTCGGGTCCGGCTCCTGGCGGGAATCGTCGTAGGAAAGAGTCGCGCTGCTTCTGGCGCGACGTAGGAGGTGGGGATGGTGGGGATCACCGGGGCACCGAGCTCGAGCTCACGGTGGCCATGGTGATGGTGTCGGCATGTGAGGAGAGGCGATGGCGGCTGCGGAGGAAGGGAACTAGGCTCTAGGGTTTAGGGTAGGCAGAGGGGGCGTGGATGCTTTATGGTGGGGAGTGATCTCGTACGGCAAGCATCGAGGAGGGGGAGAGGATGATCGACGGTGGGTGAGGGTTTCGTACGGTTGACGTCAGCGCGAGGAGGAAGAAAGCGACAGTAAGGAAAGGGGTACCGGGCCAGCTAGGGAAAGTGGGCTGGGCTTCGTTTTCTCCCCCCTCTAAACAGTTTTCTTTTTACAATTTCTGTTTGTTTTATTTTTTTTGTAGAAAACCAAAAGGAAGGAAAAGATAAGTTTTTGAGTTAGTAAAAATGTTAGAAAAATTAGGTTAAGTTAGTTAGGTTAATAGCAAACAAAATGCTAACTTTTATTTTCCAAAAGTTCAAATTTTAAAATATTGTTTTGTAGTTAATTCAAATTGGGGTTAAATTGATTATTAGGTGCTTATAAATGAAACCAACTTTCAGTAGGGTGAACCCTATTTTAGCTTAGAACAAAAGGTTAGATTGTTGTGGGCAATTTCATAATTCCAATTGAGTGTTGTTTGAAATTAATTCATATTTGGATGATTTGAGTATTAAAAATGATTATTGAAACCACAATTTTAAATAGGGTGACCCAAACAACTTTAATTGGAAACAAGTGAGTGGATTTGTTTTGGTGATTTTTATAATTTCAAAAGAGGTGTTGTTTAGTGATTGCTTTGAATTTGGAAACAATTGGGAATTAATTAATTGAAATAAAAGCACCATTTTATTACTTGATTCCTTATGGAATAAAATGAAAACAATTGGTTGTTTTTACTTGAGATTTGTATTTAAAAGGTTGTAACAGAGCAAGTATGAAAACAAAGCATTTGAAATTGTTTGAGTTTCATTGTGAAAACAAATAAAAACAATTGCAAACACATAGTAAACAAATGCAAACAAGAGAGTAAAATGATGACATGATGCAATACTTGAATTAAACAAGAAACAAAACATTCTAGGGGGTAGTTTTCATACTTGGGATGTTACAAAATGGTATCATTTGTCGCACCCGGACTTCTAAAGGATACTCGCCGTTCCGTTGAACAGTAGTAGATTGGATTACGGGGCTTACCGGCACCCGCGTCCTCTTACGAGTAGACCAACACACGTATGTGTGACAACCAACCCCTATCTGTTCAGCGTCGACGTAAACTATCCTATAGAAATCAGGATACTTCCGTTGACGTACTTCAAAACATACACACATGGTATGTCAACGGCGTTCGAACAAGTGATATCACAACAGATCTCTACGACACAAAAGATTGAAATAAGTTGCAAATAGCTCTCATTAGAGCAGAGATAGCAAATACAATCATTCAGAGGGCACATGTCCCAACATAACATCATTACATCACAGCGGAAGCATTCAACATGTCTGAGTACAGACAAGAACCAAATAGGCCTAAGAGGCCGGAAACGAAAAGACGGAGCCCATTCACGAAGTCTCGGATCCTGCCCGGGTCCGCTATCTACTCGTCAGCAGTCTCGTCATACTCCACGTAGTAGCCATCATGTAGATCCTCGGAAACATCGTCTGCGGAAACCACAGCCCCAAAGGGGTCAGTACATAAACGTACTGGCAAGCAAGACTCACAGTTCACCAAAGTGTAGCCCGTCAACACCAAGCTCAGATGCCTTGGGTTCAACGGAAGAAAGGGGATATAAAAGATGCTGCAACTGGCTGCGCTAACCAACTACAGAGAAATACAACTTCCAACTAACAGAAAGGGGATAAGATCGAGTATTGTAACCAACTGAAAGATAACTTCAAACAAACCCATCCTGGATCTCGCCCCTTATCCAAAGAAGCAATCCGAGGATAACTCACACAGTTGGATTAAAGATAGTTCAGATTATTGTGTCAATGAGCCTATTACTAGTCAAGTTGTTGATCATTGGGTGTAAGATTGTTATTCATTAGGTTGAAGTTGTCCTGAGTACTTGTTAGCCAGTACTTTCACCAAGTAATCCATAACCGCGGAAAACACGGCTTCTCGAGAAGATTATCCCTGCAGGGTTGCACCAATTTGGCCGTACACGCAAGAATAACCCGCCAGATGGAAATGCACTTCCACCAAGCGGGGCACTCTACACAACTCGACTCTTCTTTGCATCAAGCCCAAAGAACCTTGGGCGCACGGCTAATCGAGCCCAGAAGAAAATGGACCCTCATAGCACTCTAAGAACGTGTCCCCCTATATGCCGACTACAACAGTTCCACCCTGGCCTGGGCTCGCAAAAACATGCATGCGGCAAATGGAAAACACGAAATAAATGAGGCGATTTGGACGAGATGCGAATCGAATCAAATTGAGGGGGGCGCCCATACTCGCTTCCCACATGCGGTTAGTGCGCTCATCATGGATCAGTAGACAAGACCCTTTTCCTATTAGGGTCGACACTAGCAGGCCTCAAAACCACACAGGGCCTCCTGCCGGTGCCTTATCATCAAATTATTATTAACAACAACATTAGCATGATTGATTGATTAAACATCGAGCCCCCAGAACATAATGAAGTAGTAACAGAAAGTAACGGGTAACAGACTCGAGCAAAACAACCCAAGCATGCTAGTAAGACACGGGCTCAAACAAAAGGTTATAGGTATGGAGGTGAGGCAATATCAGGGTTAAAGGATACATGTGATAGGTTCGTAACAGAAGCAACTAATCATAGGGCTAGCAGAACAGACAACGGAAAGTATCGGTAACCAATGTTGAAAGGAACACAGTGGTTCATGTGAGTGATAACTTGCCTGCAAAACCCAGTAGCCTGGTACTGAGCTAGATCCTTAGAAGGGGTGTCGTAAGTATCGTCGGTCTCAACGTCGTCGTTTCCGAGAAGAAGCAAACAAACAAGGCAGAAATATAAACAATCATTATCATGGCATTGGGCACAATCAAAGATGATGCATGTCAAGTTAAATGGTTGCATCAAAATAAACTAGTTGATGAAGTGACACAATTTAAATGGACCCCTATGCAATTGGATTGCATATGGAAAAGGTCCAGGCATTAAGTGGAAGCAAATGATCTATAATTGATTGACATGTGAGAGTTTGCTTATCATGATGCATGCATGATGACAACAACAAAATAACAGTAAATAACAATAATAGATGCAAGTGAAAAGGAAGTTAATAAGTGTGGAAGTTATTTGTTAAGTTTGGAAAGTTTGGTTACATAAACATGTCACACAAGTATTTGTTGTGTTCATCAAGTTAAAGTGTGCAAAACAATTAACAATATTTATATTTGAAAAGAACATCAAATTTTAGTTGGATTACATGTTTCAAATTTTGAAATAGGAGTTAGGATGGATTTATTATGACTTAAACAATATTAAACAAGTTTTAAATGAATTTAAAACAAGTTTGAATTTTATTTGAATTTTATTTGTTCAAAACATAAATTCAAATTCATATTTGAAAAGTTCACACTTTGATGGTTTGAAATCATATTTTGCATGTTCAAAAATATCTTATATTGAGCAAGTTATGATTTTATCAAATTTAAATGAATTAAACAAATGTTAAATTATTTAGGCAATTTAATTTATTCAAACCATGACACAAAATTTATATTTGAATAGGGTATTCAAAATGGTATGGAAAACATATTTTATTTGTATTTATTGGATTAATAATGAATTAGTTATTGAATTTAGCAAATTGCATTTGAATTATTCAAATTTGAATTTTAAACGCATTTGGGGAATTTCAAAACAGTACACAATTGGAATAATTGGATAGACAATTAAATTTGGAACAATAAACATATACAACTTGTATTTGTTGGACTTGTAGATTAAAATTTATTCAAGTTTTAGTTTTTGTGTTTAATTCTGCCATTTAAAAGTATTTGGAAATTAACAGAAAACGTTTTAAACATTTTGCACCGTGCAGTAGCTAGCCACAGCCACTGCAGGGTGGGCCACGGGGCCAGCGTGGCCACTGGGCGCTGGCGTGGCACGGGCTAGGAGATGACAGAGCACACAGGGCCCATGACAGGTGGGCCTGGGGGGTCGCGTGAATAAATCGCAAAAAGGGGCGGCAGTGCTCCCGCGGGGGATCGATCCCTGGATCGCTCGCTGCGCGCAAGGGAACAACACCACTGCGGTGATGCGCTGGTTGTGATACAACAGTAGACTGACGGAAGATATGGTAGACCTACGCCCGTTAACTGAATTTCGCTGATCTCTGAACCTGACGGAACAGAGGCACCGAAACTCTGACTGACGAACGCGGATGCAACGATGATCGCCGGCCGGTGCTGCTGCTGCTGTGCACTGGAGTGTGCGTGTTCTTGCAGGACCACCGTGGAGACGTGCAGGAGGTCGTGGTGCGGCCCAGCAGGTGCATACACGGGTGGGCGGAGCGACCCGAGGAGATCCTGCGGATGCACGAGAGCGGCATGGGCGGCCCGGCGGCGAGACGGACGGGGCTGGGCGGCGACGGCTCCGTGCATACACGAGTAGAGAGGGACAGAGATGTTGTCTAGGGGGTTTGTCTGCTCACCAGGAGGCGGATGGCGCAGCAGCACGGCTCGATGACGACGAAGGCGCCCGGTGGAAGGAGAGGAAGATGACGTCCGGGAGGCTCTCCGCACGGACGGACGACGAATGTTCGAGGATGGCGCGGCGCTCCTGGGCACTCCCGGGTCCGGCTCCTGGCGGGAATCGTCGTAGGAAAGAGTCGCGCTGCTTCTGGCGCGACGTAGGAGGTGGGGATGGTGGGGATCACCGGGGCACCGAGCTCGAGCTCACGGTGGCCATGGTGATGGTGTCGGCATGTGAGGAGAGGCGATGGCGGCTGCGGAGGAAGGGAACTAGGCTCTAGGGTTTAGGGTAGGCAGAGGGGGACGTGGATGCTTTATGGTGGGGAGTGATCTCGTACGGCAAGCATCGAGGAGGGGGAGAGGATGATCGACGGTGGGTGAGGGGTTCGTACGGTTGACGTCAGCGCGAGGAGGAAGAAAGCGACAGTAAGGAAAGGGGTACCGGGCCAGCTAGGGAAAGTGGGCTGGGCTTCGTTTTCTCCCCCCTCTAAACAGTTTTCTTTTTACAATTTCTGTTTGTTTTATTTTTTTTGTAGAAAACCAAAAGGAAGGAAAAGATAAGTTTTTGAGTTAGTAAAAATGTTAGAAAAATTAGGGTAAGTTAGTTAGGTTAATAGCAAACAAAATGCTAACTTTTATTTTCCAAAAGTTCAAATTTTAAAATACTGTTTTGTAGTTAATTCAAATTGGGGTTAAATTGATTATTAGGTGCTTATAAATGAAACCAACTTTCAATAGGGTGAACCCTATTTTAGCTTAGAACAAAAGGTTAGATTGTTGTGGGCAATTTCATAATTCCAATTGAGTGCTGTTTGAAATTAATTCATATTTGGATGATTTGAGTATTAAAAATGATTATTGAAACCACAATTTTAAATAGGGTGACCCAAACAACTTTAATTGGAAACAAGTGAGTGGATTTGTTTTGGTGATTTTTATAATTTCAAAAGAGGTGCTGTTTAGTGATTGCTTTGAATTCGGAAACAATTGGGAATTAATTAATTGAAATAAAAGCACCATTTTATTACTTGATTCCTTATGGAATAAAATGAAAACAATTGGTTGTTTTTACTTGAGATTTGTATTTAAAAGGTTGTAACAGAGCAAGTATGAAAACAAAGCATTTGAAATTGTTTGAGTTTCATTGTGAAAACAAATAAAAACAGTTGCAAACACATAGTAAACAAATGCAAACAAGAGAGTAAAATGGTGACATGATGCAATACTTGAATTAAACAAGAAACAAAACATTCTAGGGGGTAGTTTTCATACTTGGGATGTTACAAACATTATGGAATAATTGGAAACAAATGGTTGTTTTTATTTGAACTTTTTATTTAAAGGGTTGTAACAGAGCAAGTATGAAATAAATGTTTGAATAAAGTTTGAAATTGAATTGTGAAAACAGAGTAAAACAGAAGCAAACAAATGGAAAACAAGGTAAAACAAATGCAAACAATTCAATGAATATGATGACATGATGCAAAACTTTAATTAAACAAGAAACAAACATGCTAGGGGTGGTTTTTCATACTTGGGATGTTACAAAACGCCCCCCTTGAAGGAATCGCGCCCCGAGATTCCTACTGAGAAAGGAAAAGGTCCGGATACTTCTTTCGAAGATCCTCTTCGGTCTCCCACGTTGCCTCTTTATCGGAATGATGCGACCACTGCACTTTCAAGAACTTGGTGCTCTTGTTGCGAGTCTTACACTCGGTCTCATCGAGAATACGAACAGGGTGCTCCTCATAAGATAGATCATCTTGCAGTTCAATGGAATCATGATCAACTGCACGATCTGGATCTTTGAAACACTTCTTGAGCTGTGACACATGAAACACATCGTGCACCTTGGATAGTTTTTCTGGAAGTTCAAGACGATAAGCATTTTCTGCACGCCTTGAGAGAATGTTGAAAGGACCAATGTATCTTGGCGCAAGCTTTCCTTTCACACCGAAACGATGAGTGCCTCTGAGGGGAGTTACACGGAGATATGCCTTGTCACCAGGTGCGTAGATCATATCCCTGTGCTTGCTGTCATAGTAGCTTTTCTGACGAGACTGAGCAATCTTGAGATTGTCACGAATGATGCGAACTTTCTCCTCGGCTTCCTTAACAATGTCAGGGCCTAAGAGTGAATGTTCACCAGCTCCAGACCAATTGATTGGACTCCTGCATCTGCGGTCATAGAGTGCTTCAAATGGTGCCATGCCTAGGCTTGCCTGGTAGCTGTTGTTGTAGGAGAATTCAGCATATGGAAGGCAATCCTCCCATTTCATGCCAAAGGAGATACCACATGCTCTGAGCATATCCTCGAGAATCTGATTGACTCTTTCGACTTGCCCTTGAGACTGAGGGTGATAAGTTGTGCTGAAAAGAAGTTTGGTGCCGAATGCTTCTTGAAAGCTTTTCCAGAAATGAGAAGTGAATATGCTTCCACGGTCTGAGCTTATTTCCAATGGAACACCATGAAGAGGAACAATCCTTGCTGTGTAGAGTTCTGCTAACTGGCTAGCTGAGATTGTTTCTTTGACAGCAAAGAAGTGAGCTACTTTAGTGAGACGATCAATAACAACGAAGATTGCATCGTTGCCCTTCTTGGACTTTGGAAAACCAGTGACGAAGTCCATTTCAATCATGTCCCACTTCCACTCAGGAATTTTCAGAGGTTGGAGTAGACCGGCTGTTTTCTGATGGACTGCCTTAACACGTTGACAAACGTCGCATTCAGAAACGTATTGAGCAATTTCACGTTTCATGCCAGGCCACCAATACAGTGTCTTAAGATCCTGGTACATCTTTGTACTTCCAGGGTGAATGGAAAGAGGAGTTTCATGAGCCTCCCTGAGAATAACATCTTTGAGACTTTGAACTTGAGGAACTGCAATGCGTCCTTCAAAGAACAGAGTTCCCTTGTCATCAATTGAGAAGGACTTGAATTTCTCCTTGCCTTCTTTGATGTGTTCTACCACCTTCTTGATTTCAGCATCACGAAGTTGTTCAGAACGAATCTTATCCTCGAGAGTTGGACTGGCTGTCAAGCTAGCAAGATAGCCTTGAGGAACAAGACCAAGGTTCAGCTTCTGGAATTCTTCATGAAGTGGAGGTTGGCTTTCCATGATCATGAGATTATTGCAATACGACTTGCGACTGAGAGCATCGGCCATAACATTATGCCTGGAGTGTAAGAAATGGTGAGATCAAAGTCCTTAATCTTTTCAATCCATCTCCTTTGCCTGAGGTTTAGATCTGGCTGAGTGAAGATGTATTTCAGACTCTTATGATCGGAAAAGATTTCAGTGCGATTACCCAACAAGTATTGCCTCCATTTCTTGAGGGCAAACACAACTGCTGCAAGTTCTAGGTCATGTGTGGGATAGTTTTGCTCATGGGCATTCAACTGACGTGAAGCATAAGCCACAACTTGACGTTCTTGCATAAGAACTGCACCTAGACCTTGGAGAGATGCATCGCAGAATATCTGGAAAGGTTTGGTAGTATCTGGGCCAACCAGAACTGGGGTAGAAGTGAGTTTAGTCTTCAAGAGATTGAAACTTTCATCACACTATGGAGACCAAACGAACTTCTTGTCCTTCTTTGTGAGATCAGTGAGAGGTTTGGCAATCTTGGAAAAGTTTTGGACGAAACGACGGCAATAGCTAGCCAAACCAAGAAAACTTCTAACTTGCTTTACCGTCTTAGGAGGTTTCCAATCAACAATTGCTTTAACCTTTTCTGGATCAATGGCTATACCCTTGGCAGAGATGACATGACCAAGGTAAGCAACTTCTGGAATCCAGAACTCACATTTGGAGAACTTGGCATATAGACGATGCTCGCGAAGTTTCATGAGAGTGAGACGAAGATGTTCTCCATGCTCCTCCTCGGATTTTGAGTAGACCAGAATGTCATCGAGATATACCACAACGAACTTGTCGAGGTATTCATGGAAGACAGAATTCATGAGTCTAGAGAACGTCGTCAGTGCATTGGTGAGACCAAAGGACATTACGGTGTATTCATATAGACCGTACCGAGTGGTGAAAGCTGTTTTTGGAATATCTTCCTTTCTGATCTTTATTTGATGGTAACCCATTCTCAAGTCCAACTTGGAGAATATTGAGGCTCCAGCAAGTTGATCAAAAAGATCATCGATACGAGGAATTGGATACTTGTTTTTGATGGTTTTCTCGTTAAGAGGACGATAGTCAACAACGAGTCTCTTTGTTTGATCCTTCTTCGCAACGAACAGAGTTGGGCAACCCCAAGCCGACGAACTAGGTTGAATGTAACCTTTCTCCATATACATATCGATTTGCTCCTTCAACAACTTCAGTTCAGGAGGAGCTATCTTGTATGGATGCTTAGAGATTGGAGCAGTACCTGGTTCAAGCTCGATCACGAACTCAACTGCTCTGTCCGGAGGCATCCCTGGCAACTCTTCTGGAAAGACGTCAGGGAATTCACAAACCACCGGAACATTTTCAAGTAGAGGTAGAGGTTTAGCATCGAGGGTGTATAGATGAACAGAACTTGATTCATTTGGAGAATAGACTATCTGGCCAGAAGGGTGGAACAGAGTTATTGACTTCTGAGCACAGTCAATCGTAGCTTTATTGGCCTTCAGCCATTCCATGCCAAGAATGACATCAATGTCAGAATTGCCAAGCAGAATGAGAGAAGCAAGGAATATGTGACCTCCAATTAGGATCTGATTCTCGTGACTGATCTTGGAAGTTTGCATAGTTTCTCCAGGGGAGTTTACTATGGGAACCCAAACCAACAAAAGGTAGTTTAACTGCTGTCGCAAAGATCTTTGACACGAAAGAATGCGATGCTCCGGTATCAAACAACACTTTAGCTGGGTTAGAGTTTACGGGGAATGTACCGAGAACGACGTCAGCAGCTTCCTCAGCTTTGTCGACCTTGACATGATTCACCCTCGCGGTCCTCCCGACAGGCCTGTTGTTGGAGTTGAAGGCTTTAGCCGGGGGAGCACGTACCATTGCCTGGTTGGTGTTGGGGCGAGGTGGTGGTGGAGGTAGCTGCCTCTGAGTGCACTTGTCAGCGTAGTGCCCCGTCTGCTTGCATTTGTAGCAAGTGACGACACGAGGTGCATCTGGCCTTGGCTGCCCCATTGAAAACCTCTGCGCCTGCATCTGAGATGGGTTGGGTGGGCGGGGAGCAGAGCCTGGAGAAACTTGGGCATATGGAGCCCGAGTGACAGCACCATTTGGCACCCAGATGCGGCGCTTCTGCGGAGGGGTGGTCATGTTGGAGGAGGAACCACCCTCACGCGAGTGCTTCCGAGACTCCTCGAACGCGTTGCGCCCATTTTCCTCATTGAGCGCGGTGTTAACGAGCTCCTCGAAGTCCTTGGCCTTGATGTTGGTGAGGGCGTACTTGAGTTCCGGGTTAAAACCTCGGCGGAACCTTGCCATCTTCTTAGCCTCAGTGGACACCTCATCACCAGCGTAACGAGCGAGGCGATTGAACTCATTCTGATAGCCAATGACGTCCAGCTTGCCCTGCTTGAGAGAGCAAAACTCTTCACGCATCCTTTCCATGAGACCATCTGGGATGTGGTGCTTCAGAAAAGCATCCTTGAAACAACCCCAGGTGATTGGGTATCCAGCTCTCATGGTCTGGTAGTTCTCCCACCAGGTAGCTGCCTGGCCCTTCAGTAGGTAGGAGGCATACTTGACTTTGTCTTCCTCAGCAACGTGAGCAATGTCCAGAGCCCTGGACATCTCCCGGATCCAGTCATCAGCATCCAGAGGCTCGCGTGTTGCCACGAAAGCTCTCGGGCCCAGACTCAGGAACTCCTTGATACTGACTCGTGGAGCATTCTGGTTGTTGTGCTGGTTAGCCTGGAA
Source organism: Alopecurus myosuroides (assembly GCA_028641055.1). NCBI lineage: Eukaryota > Viridiplantae > Streptophyta > Magnoliopsida > Poales > Poaceae > Alopecurus > Alopecurus myosuroides. The sequence continues at coordinate 324,111,106 of CM054057.1, read as the reverse complement.
CTGGGCCATCTGCGTCACGACCTGAGTCATCTGAGTCAACAGCTCCGTGATTGGCAGTGGCTCAGGCGGGTTGTTCCTTGTTGGCGGCATCCTGAATAGACATGCATTTTAGCACAACAACAGAAACAGATAGACTTGGAAACCGAAAGAGAGATTATTCCGACGCATGAATAGATAACCAACAGGTAGATCATCACATGTTCAAATACATCAGAATATCCAACACACCAATACATGGTTCGAAAGCCAAAGGATAACTAAATATAGCTAAGAATGGATACATCGGTACTCTCATGCTCATCACGCAGGACGGCGGTGAGTAGTACGACGAGAGGTACGGTGAGGAGCACGCCCACGAAAGTAGGTAGAATGACGATCCACATAGATCTGACGTGGTCTGAGAGCGACTCTAGGTGTGGTGAAGTACATAGCGTCGACTCCCTGTGCTCCAAAGCGGGGAATCCCAGTGTAACCAGCACCGAGGTTGAGGAGTGGACCTCTGATCGGCTCGTAACCTCCAGCATCTGGCAGACGACGACCAACTGGCTGATCGAAACGTGCAAAGCGCTCATCTCCAACAAAGTCTGTGGTGTACGTCGCCAGACGAGTCAAAGCAAGGTAGAGCTGCTCCCTGACTGAAGCCAACTCCTGAGAAAGTGTGGTGGCAACTGCGTCACTGTGCCTCACAAACTGAGCGGTGGTGTGCAGCCTGGTGTTATCATGCTCGTAGACATCCAGGTTGTCGTAGAGAGTGAAGTGAGCTCCCTCCGAAGTGATGTAACCACGGGGGATGTGGCGATAGATAGAATCGTGAAATCCCCAGTAGTCAGCACGAAGGACGGTGAGACTCACATAAGCTGCCTGCTGCACAGCCATATCCACTGTGGAACCTACTGCCTCGTAGCGGTGGACAACGCTCATGCCATCATCTGACAGAATGTAGACGATAGCCTGGTAGTAGATCTGGTCAAACTCTCGCTGCTGCTCGTAGACCTGGTACTCTGGTGCCCAACGGAACCCCAGATAAGTGACCATGTCTCTCAGCATCTCCGGATAACCGGCAGTGCTCTCGCAACGAGTCATCCGAACCACCTGCGGGAAGAACCTGAGATCTATCTGCAGATGATCGGGGAAGTTTTGATTAGACGCCGGTAGAGAACTGAAGTGGAAAGCAACAACAAGGTTTCAACGGACGAAAAGGATGTTGAGAAGAACAGGATATCGAAGAAACAACGGGAAACACGAGACCAAAACTCCTGAGGTACTACGGAAAACCCATCCGGGCTTCTAAAGGATCAATATCTACTGCTTAAGGGATAGAGGATTTGCTTCCGGGGCTTACACGCCTCCGTTCTCAATCATGAGTAGGCAACATGATAACTCATGTCACAACCACCTCCATTCCTATGGACTAGTAGATATAACTATCCTAGAGAAACCAGGATTCGTGAAATCCTAACTTGAAAGTTTAGGTGAGAAAAGAAAACAACGTTGCACTTCCTTACCAGAAAAGGGAGGGTGGGTGGGGAAAGAAATAAAATGGCAGAATTCCTACTCTCACGTTTCATTTTTCCTATATAGCTACAAAATAGTTTCTAGACTCAACTGCGACCAGTAAAAGGGATCCTACAGGCAGACAGACTCTGATACCATTTGTCACACCCGGACTTCTAGAGGATACTCACCGTATGAACTGGACAGTAGTTGATTGGATTACGGGGCTTACCGGCACCCGCATCTCTTACGAGTAGGCCAACACTTATGTGTGACAACCAATCTCTACCATTCACCGTCGATGTAAACTATCCCATAGAAATCAGGATACTACCATTGACGTACTTCATACCATACACACATGGTACGTCAACGGCGTTGAACAAAATGATAACACAACAGATCTCTAAGACACAAAAGATGGAAATAAGTTGCAAATAGCTCTCACTAGAGCAGAGATAGCAAATACAATCATCCAGAGGACACATGTCCCAACATAACATCATTACATCTCAGCGGAAGCATTCAAAGGGTCTGAGTACAGACAAATCCAAATAGGCTTAAGAAGCCGGGAATGAAAATAAGACGGAGCCCATCCACGATGTCTCGGATCCTGCCCGGGTCCGCTACCTACTCGTCAGCAGCCTCGTCAAACTCCACGTAGTAGCCGTCACGGGGATCCTCGTAAGCGTAGTCTGCGGAAACCACAGCCCCAAAGGGGTCAGTACATAAACGTACTGGCAAGCAAGACTCACAGTTCACCAAAGTGTAGCCCGTCAACACCAAGCACAGATGCCTTGGGTTCAACGGAAGAAAGGGATATAAAAGATGCTGCAACTGGCTGCACTAACCAACTACAGAACATACTACAACTTCCGGCTATCAGAAAAGGGATAATATAGCGTATCGTAACCAATTATAGCTAACCACCAAACAAACCCATCCTGGATCTCGCCCCTTATCCAAAGAAGCAATCCGAGGATGACTCACACAGTTGGAATAATGATGGATCAAATTGTTGTGTCAATAAGCCTATTACTAGTCAAGTTATCATTAGTTAGGTGTAAGTTGTTCTGAGTACTTGTTAGCCAGTACTTTCACCAAGTTAACCATAGCCGCGGAAAACACGGCTTCTCGAGAAGATTTATCCCTGCAGGGGTGCACCAATTTGGCCGTACACGTAAGAATAACCCGCCAGATGGAATGCCTCCCACCAAGCGGGGCACTCAACACAACTCAACTCTTCTTCGCATCAAACCCAAAGCACCACGTGATGTGCGTGCGCGGCTAATCGAGCCCCACGAAGAAAAGGGGACCCTCATAGCACTGGAAGACCACGCCGCCCTAAATGCCGACTACAAAAGTTCCACCCTGGCCTCGGGTTCGTACCTGCATATGAGTGCATCAAATGGAAAACCCGAACTAAGTGTGGCGATTTGGACGAGATGCGAATCGAATCAAATTGAGGGGGGCGCCCATACACGCTTCCCACATGCGGATAGTGCGCTCATCATGGATCAGTAGACAAGACCCTTTTCCTATTAGGGTCGACACTAGCAGGCCTCAAAACCACGCCGGGCCTCCTGCCGGTGCCTTATCAGCAAATTATTATTACCTCAAGATTAACAGATTGTTGTTTAACATCGAGCCCCAGAACATAATCAAATAGGATAACAGAAAGTAACTGATAACAGACTCGAGCAAAAACAACCCTAAGCATGCTAGTAAGACACGGGCTCAAACAACGGGGTTATAGGTGTGGAGGTTGAGGCAGTATCAGGGTTCAGGGTAGCATGTGATAGGTTCGTTACAGAAACAACTATACATATGGCTAGCAGAAAAAGACAACGGAAAGTATCGGTAACCAATGTTGAAAGGAACACAGTGGTTCATGTGAGTGATAACTTGCCTGCAAACTCAGCAGCCTGGTACTGAGCTAGATCCTCAGAAGGGGTGTCGTAAGGATCGTCGGTCTCAACGTCGTCGTCTATCCGAGAAGAAGCAGACAAACAATACAGGAAGATAAACAATCAATAACATGGCATAGTGCACAATCATGGGATGATGCATGTCAAGTTAAGGGATGCATCAAAATAAACTAGTTGACATGGTAACACAATTTAAATGGACACATATGCAATTTGAGTTGCATATGAAAAGCCCATGAATTATGGTTGGAACAATTGTTTTCCAACTTATCAACAGGTGAAAGTGGATTAGTATGATGCATGGATGAGGAAAACAACAAAATAACAACAATAGAACCAATTGGAAATAAGGTTTACCAATTTAGAAATTTATTTATTAAGTTAGGGATTTTTTTTGTTCCTTAAAGGGATTACACAGATAGTTGTTGTTTTCACCAATTTAAATTGTGCAAAATAAATAACAAAATTCATATTTGAAAAGATCATAAAATTTTGGGTGGATTACATGTTTCAAATATTGAAAAAGGAATTAGGATGAATTTATTATGACTTAGACAAAATTAAACAAGTTTTAAATGAATTTTAAACAAGTTTGAATATTATTTGAATTTTATTTGTTCCAAACATAAATTCAAATTCATATTTGAAAAGTTTATACTTTTCTAGTTTGAAAACATATTTTACATGTTCAAAAATATTTTAATTTGAGCAAGTTATGAATTTAGCAATATTAAATGATTTAAACAAGGTTTAAATTATTTAAGCAATTTTAATTATTCAAACCATGAAACAAAATTTATATTTGCATAGGTGGTTTGAAATAGCATGGAAAACATATTTTATTTGCATTATTTTGATTTAGTATGAATTAGTTATGGATTTTATCAAATTACAAATGAATTGTTTGAATTCAAATTTGAAATGCATTTGAAAAATTCAAAACAGGAAACCATTGGTTTAAATAGATAGACAATTTAATTTGGATCAACAAACATATTTTACTTTTATTATTTGGAGTTATAATTTAAAAGTTATAAGCAATTTAATTTGGAGGACCAATCTGTAATTTAAAAGGGCTTAGATTAAAACAGAAAAGGTTGTAAACCTTTTCTACCGCACTGCTAGCTAACCCAGGGCACTGCCATTGGGCCCTGGGCCAGCGTGGCATGCACGCGTGGCAGCTGGCCACACAGCAGCTGACAGGGGGGCCACCCTGTCAGCGCGGCGTGCAAAAAAAGGTGGGGTTTTTCCCCGCGGGAGGGGGATTCGAACCCAGGATCCCTCGCTTGCGCGCACTGCCTGCTACCGCTGCGGTACTCGTTCAGTTTTGTCAGTATAAGCAGCGCAAACAGGTTAAGGTTACACGCCGTGGTTAACTGAATTTTGCGCGCGCGCTCGACTGAACTCTGACAGAGGTAACGACGCCGGCGGCGATCGCCGTTGCTGCTGTGCGCGCTGACGTGCTGGTGGGTGCTGCGGATGCGTGCACGGATGCGGGTGGTGCTCGCGCAAGCAGGGATAGAGGAGGAGAGGGCTACGGTGAGCTCACCGGCGGCGTAGTCGTAGCAGAGGCCCGAGGAAGCTCCGGTGGCGGCAGGTCGCGGATGGCGGCGTCGTTGTGGGCTGTCCTCAGGGCTGCAGTGGTGTTCAAACGGGAGAGGGGGATGAGGCCGTGCGGTTCCCGTGGTCAGCGTGGACAGAGGAGGGCTGCAGCGACGGGGATCAAGGTGGGTTCAGACATGGCGGCGGCGGTGGGTTAGCGGTGATGTTCAGAGAGGAAATGCCGGTGAGGGAGAGATGGATTGGCGGCGGCGCGAAGGGGGATAGGTTAGGCTAGGTTAGGGCTAGCCCGCGGGGGGGTCCTAGGTAGCTATATAGCCCTAGGGGGGCGCGCTCGGCCGTCGCTCTGCCGCTGCCGTCGACGTGGCACCGGTAGGATTCGCGCCGTACGCGAGGAAGAAGGGGATAGAGGGGCGAACCGGTACGCGGGCCGCGCGGTAAGTTAGATGGGTTGGGCCGCTGCTTCCCCCCCCCCCCCCCCCCCGCTGCGCGCGTTAGTTTTCCCCTTTTCTATTTTTTTTTTGTGTTCTGTTTTTTTTGCAGCAAAAGAAAGTGGAAGGATTAGATGGGTTTTAGGGGTAGGAAAATTTGGAAAAAAATGTGGTTGAGTTAGTTTTTATACTAGCAGCTGATTGTCAACTTTTATTTTCCAAAATTTTCAAATTTAATTTGCTGTTTGTATTTAATTCAAATTTGGAAGAAATTGCTTATTAAGTGACTATTAATGAAACAAACTTTTTAATAGGTGAACCCTAAGTTTTAATTAGAACAATTGATTAAAGTTGTTTTGGTGATTTTCATAATTTGAAAGTGGGTGCTGTTTGGGATTTGAATTTGAATTTTTGAATGCAAATTGGAATTAATTGATTGATTAAAAGCCACCATTTAAATAGTTGAACATTATGGAATAATTGGAAACAAATGGTTGTTTTTATTTGAACTTTTTATTTAAAGGGTTGGAACAGAGCAAGTATGAAATAAATGTTTGAATAAAGTTTGAAATTGAATTGTGAAAACAGAGTAAAACAGAAGCAAACAAATGGAAAACAAGGTAAAACAAATGCAAACAATTCAATGAATATGATGACATGATGCAAAACTTTAATTAAACAAGAAACAAACATGCTAGGGGTGGTTTTTCATACTTGGGATGTTACAAAGTAGGTTTACTGACTCAACATAAATGTAAAATATAGACCCTTCATAGAGGGAAGCATGGATCACTCATGTGCTAGAGCTTTTATTTTGTAAAACAGAGGTATAAAATGGTTGACACTCCTCCCAACCTTTCTTACACAAACCATGGCTAACCGAATCCTCGGGTGCCTACCAACAATCATAAACCATGGAGGAGTGTCTAAATTTTGAGAGGTGTATGTTTATGTCAACGAATGGAAACAGAAAATACAGTACGTCACAAGCCAACTAGACTTCACAAGAGCGACTCTCATAGAAGGACGCAACTGGGCAAGAAGCATCACATCTAACAAAGGACAAGTCATTTTAGACAACAACTTCCTCTCATATAATTAAACTTGAAACAAGTAGAGGAAATCACAATAAAGGTGCAAAAGCAAATCATAATTGGTGAGGTAAAACTTCGTCCTTGGTCAAAGAACAATTAAAAGTGTACTTATCTTTCGATCAGAGTCTTTATACTAGAGCTTATATTGCACAGTTTATCACGCTCAATTATAACAGTCTGTTTGCAATCATTAGTAACTTTCAAAGTGGTATTCAATCAGATAAAAACATTTGTACTAAAAAAGAAAAAATAAAGAACATGATTGAGTAAATCAACATATAGATGAATGGATCACAACAACTCAAATGCATGCTTAAGACAGAAAGGAGTAGGTTTACTGACTCAACATAAAGGTAAAAGATAATCCCTTCGCAGAGTGAAGCAGGGATCACTCATGTGCTATAGCTTTTCATTTGATAAACAGAAGTATTGAAAACAATTTTGAGAGTGGTGTATGTTCATGTCAATGAATGGCAAACAGAAAATACAGTACGTCACAAGCCAACTAAACTTCACAAGAGCGGCTCCCATTGAAGGACGCAACTGTTATAGAAGGTCATCCCTCTTTCTCCTTTGTTTACACAATTATGCTTTGACTGATAAATCAGGGGCAAAAAGAGTGAAGAGAATTTGTATTATTAAGTTTGGGGCTGGGCACCCTGCTGCCAGCTCTTCTATCATTTGGATAAGTGGATGAAGCCACTAGTCGAGGTGTGTAAAGTACAATCAACAAGTGAGATAAAGATTCTCTATTTGCGTCCTCATAAGCTAAAATAGGGGCACAAAACAAGTGTAATTTTGAAGGTTTTAAAGGTAGCACACAAGCAATTTACTTGGAGTGGCGGTTAAATACCACATATAGGTAGGTATGGTGGACACACATGGCATGATTTTGGGGCTCAAGGTTTGGATGCACGAGATGCATTCCCTCTTAGTACAGGTTTTTGGCTAGCAAGGCTGGGTAGCAAGCATAAGAGTTGAGGGAAAACAAACAAATATACATATGATAAAACCAATCATGCAATCTTCCTTGGAGGTATAAACAATCTTACTTGAGAATACTAAGCTTATGAGCTAACAAGAAAGAAAGATCATGGAATAATATATCTACATGCAACTCCCTCTTTTCTACTTAAATCTCAACGTATTGTTGCTACTGACCAATGCTAAGTTTGCCAAAACCAACTAGATTAACTTGATGCTCCAATATTGATACCAATAATAATAACAAGATTGTCGGATATATACCGTATAGGGGCATATAAGATGGTAGTGAAAGTGCCTGGTTACCAGGGTGGCCCAAGTGGTAGTGGGTTGTGGTCCATTGGGCGGCCCAGTAACCTGACGCATAGAAGCCGGATTCTAGAAGAACCCGGATCACGGCCCATGTGATCTTGCTTGGAGGAGAAGACGGATTCCTTACTTTCCAAGTTATTGCTACCGTAGTCTTCTAGGTTTCCTATTCTGTAAGCCCTAATCCGGCTATTATATAAAGTCGGACGGGAGATAAACAAACCAACGAATAACAGAGAAGATGTAGGCCTACTCGCCGAGAAGTTGATCCTCTGCGAGTAGCTAGATCTAAACCTCACATTGTAACCCTGTTTCCAGGCTTTAGTCCTGATTAGTGAGAAGTGCAGGAGTAGGCACGTCGTACTGTCGCGACGTACCGAACCTGGGTAAATCCTGTGTTTACTGTCTACCACGCGATCCCGTTACCCCACGTCTCTACCGTAGTCTCATGGCACCCCCGTCTATGAAAACTACTACGATGTATCGACAGTTGGCGCCCACCGTGGGGCAAACGACGTCAGGCGTGAAGTTCCGATCTGGGATACTTGGCGGAATTGGAAGATCAATCACTGTCGGAAGCTTGGAATTCAACGATGATATCGGACGCTTCCTCGACAACGGATCTTACATACCGGCGCAAAACAACCTGGTAAGTGCCTGCGTGTTACCGATAGGATCTGCTAACATCTTTATCGGACTAACTGCAGAAGCAATGGGGTTTTGCGGTGGAAGCAAATTTATCCCACCCGCCCTATACCCAGTCGAGGATGACTATGATGCCGGATTCTGCTCGGATCGCCGACAAAAAAGTGACACACACTTTATCGGCATGGTGCAGTCCGAAGTCGCCGAAAACACGGATGATGTAAACCCCGTGCAAGAGGCAGACAAAAACACACCCGTCACAGCAACGGAAGACCCGATACCCGTCATACAGGCGGAAGATCCGACATCCGTTAACGAAACGGTGAACTCGGAAGCAGAATCCGTGCTTGCCGCCATTGAGGCGAGATTAGAGTCGGAAACCGGATCAGAGGATTTTGATTCCGAAGACGAAGACGCGGACGCCTTCGAAAGGAAAGCTAAATATTTTCAAGAGGGATTCCATGAAGTGCTAATGGCAAAACCAGCTGATACCACGGATGCCGGCAGCCAGGAAAGCCCTAAAACCCCTCCGCCAGAGGAAGAGAGACAATACGGAGAAACTTCTCCAGTATTTCCCAATGTTAAGGAATTGACAGAAGACGAGCCTGTCAAAAAACCTCCCTCCTCCAAGAAAAAACATCGTGCTGCTAAGAAACTCCAATACAAAATCCGGAAGAAAAAATCAGCTGATCAAGCCGATGAAAACCTGGAAGTAGGAGATGCTAGCGGAACAAAAGTTGCGGAGAAGAAAATCAAAGAAATCCTTGTTCCACCAATGACGGAACAGGAAGAGCAAGAGTTGTTGCAAACGCCAGTGGGAGCAAATGAACCCCCTGAGATGCTGGAAGCCAGGAGACAAGCTTTCCAAAGGCAACAGCAACATCTACTCAGATCTCGGCAACACCTCCAAAAAACCCAGGATGACATTAAGCTCATGAAGGAAGAAATAGAGGAGTACGAGAGAAAGAATAGATCTGGCATTAAACCTACAAGGTTACCCGGAATCGTAAGACCGGAAGTACTGCCGCCAAAAGAAAGGTTTCACAACCCATCTTGGCAAAAGCAGGTAAACGGCAAAGATGCCAGAGGCGAACCAATTTATAAAACCGCAGCAGAAAACGCGGAAGCAGCATTCGCCATCCTGAACAATGATCTGTACTCCAATGGTGAAAAACTTCAAGGGGTATATGCTTTCCTAGGAAAAGCATTGCAACAACAACAGCGGGCCCAAGAGCGATCAGGAAGACTACAGGATAACTCCGCCCTATGCAAAACAGCTACTTGCGCCGCTGGAGCACCTGGACCAGAAGAACCCGGAGATTCAGACAATTCAAAGGATAAAAAAGAGGATCCGAGAAAAGACAAGAAAAACCCCGACAATAGGGATGAAGCGTCCCGAACCGGATCCCATCCCCCGAAAGGTGGACTTAAACCCCACGATCGGGAAGAAAAATACCGGAATGACGGCAAAATAATGCCACCTCCGAGAAACCCAGCTGAGAAAGCCGGAAGATACGATACACCTCACAGGCGTGAGAGATCCCGGACACCCCCTAAGGATAAAGAAAGGAACAGGAGCAAGACTCCGCCTAATCCAAAAGGACGTGATCATGGAAGAGATAGGTACAATCCCGGAAAAGCGCGCCCGCGCAACAATGGAAAAGAAAGGAGTAGATCCCCTTCTGTCCATTCAGCCGGAAGATATTCCGCACACATTGATAGAGCGGAAAAGGATGATCTATACTTTGGTCCTAAGTGTTTCACTGACAGGATCCGAAGGATAACCCTGCATTCTGGCTTCGCCAAAGTTGGTCCAACCTACCAAAAATATACCGGTAGCACAAACCCAGACACCTGGCTCTCAGACTATTATACAGCCGTCCAAATCAACAATGGGACAGACCTGGAAGCTGTCAAGTTTCTTCCCCTAATGTTACTGGACGGAGCCAGAGATTGGATCAATGGATTACCATCAAGAACTGTCGACGGCTGGGATGATATGGCTAGAGTATTTACTCAGCATTTCCGGGGAACATACAAACGCCCGAACAGCATCAACCAGCTGAACCGTTGCACCCAATTCGAGGATGAACCATACGTGGATTTCATCTCCAGATGGACAGCAATGAAGAATAGTTTTTCTGGAGTAACTGACGTACAAGCAATGCATGCTTTCGTCAATGGCCTAAAACCCGGACTTGTACCGTTCATGGTTGGTTCCAAACAGCACAAAGATCTCGGATGTATGCTTACAACCGCCAATGAGCACGCTGCAGCCGAAGACGACATCAGAGCAAGAGGAGGCAATATCGATACACTGATACTTGCTAAGAAAACTCCTCGTTCTGACAAAAAGGGAACTCCAGAAACAACGACGAAACCCAAGGAAGTCAACATAGCCTTTGGAAGCGAAAAAGGGAATAAGTGGAAAGGACGCAGCCCAGATCCAATCAATTACACTCCAGAGGAGTGGGAGAGGATTAAGTTGGAACCCTGTGTCCACCATTCACAATTTGGGAAACCCACCCATACAAACGCGCAATGCCGGCTGAATAAGCACATGAAAGGCAGTGCAGGATCCGGAAGTAAGGGGAAGGGTTCCAAGAGGAAACCTGCTAAACAAAAGCCAGAAGCTGACAAGGAAGACAGTGAATCGGACACTGATGAAAAAATCCAGGAACAACAGCGAAAGGGCGAACCCAAATTTCCGAGAGTTGATGGAGAAGCAATGCTAACATTTCTAGCAACTCCGTCAGCAAAGGTGGCCAAAAGAACACTTCGAGAAATAAATGCGGTTGTTCCGGCAACCCCGAAATTCTTGAAATACTCCAACACACCAATTACCTGGGATCAGTCTGATCATCCCGGGAACATCCCTAAACCCGGCACACAAGCTCTTGTCGTAAGCCCTATTGTCCAGAACACTAGGCTAAGAAGAGTGTTGATGGATGGAGGATCCAGCATTAACATAATGTACTTGGATACACTGAAGCATCTGAAGATTTCCGAGTCCCAGCTCAATTACAGCAACATACGTTTCCACGGCATTGTTCCTGGCAGACAAGTACGATCCCTAGGAGAAATTTCCCTAGATGTCACCTTCGGAGATAAAGATCACTTCCGACAGGAAAAAGTATCCTTCGAAGTAGTGCCGTTCGAAAGCGTGTATCACGCAATACTCGAACGTCCAGCTTTCGCCAAATTTATGGCAAGATCCTATTATATTTATAACAAGATGAAGATGCCGAGACCCAAAGGAGGAGTAATCACCATAGCTGGTGATTTTAAGATAGCAAATGAGTTGGAGAAAGAAAACGCCCTTTGCGCTCAGAGAGTCATAGCAAAGGAAGAATTGAAGGAATTAGCCAAGGAGGTATCGCCAACAGAAATGCCGGCAGGAAAAGAAACCCGGAAGCCAACAGACAGCTTCAAGGCGTCCGAGAATACAAGACAGGTAATCCTAGATCCCAAAGATCCGACAAAATTCGTCGTTTTAGGGACTGGGATGACCGACAAATAGGAAGGCGAGCTCATCAAGTTCCTCCGTGAGAACTGGGATATTTTTGCCTGGTGTCCAGCTGACATGCCAGGCGTACCCAGGGAACTTGCTGAGCACCAACTCAAGGTGATTCCAGGATCAAAACCCGTTAAACAAGGTCTCCGTCGATTTGACGGAAGAAGACGGAAGGCTATTGGCAAAGAAATTATCCGACTTTTAGCAGCGGATTTCATCCAGGAAGTAATCCACACTGAATGGTCCGCAAATCCGGTATTAGTACCGAAGAAAGACACTACTGCTCTTAGAATGTGTATAGATTACACAGGCTTGAACAAATTGTGTCCAAAAGATAGGTTTGCATTACCGCGAATCGACCAAATAATAGATGCCACTGCAGGCTCTGAGCTTTTGTGCTTTTTGGATGCATACTCCGGGTACCATCAAATACGCATGAAAAAGGAAGATCAAATTAAGACTTCTTTTATAACCCCGTATGGGACGTATTATTACGTAACCATGCCATTTGGCCTGAAGAACGCAGGTGCAACCTACCAGCGTTGCATGCAGCGTTGCTTGCATAAACAGATTGGCAAAAATGTCCATGTTTATGTGGACGACATTGCCGTCGTAACCAAGGAAAAAGATACACTCCTTGAAGATCTGCGAGAAACTTTCGAAAACTTGCGCACTTACAAGATGAAGTTAAATCCATCTAAGTGTGTATTCGGGGTTCCCTCAGGAAAACTTCTGGGTTTTATCGTTTCTCATAGAGGAATAGAAGTTAACCCGGAAAAGATAAAAGCCATCTTGAACATCTCGAAGCCTACGTGCGTAAAAGATGTCCAAAGGTTGACGGGATCCGCCGCTGCCGTCAGCAGATTTATTAGTAGGCTGGGGGCTAAAACCCTACCACTCTACAAGATGTTGAAGAAATCCGACAAAGTCAAGTGGATAGCAAAAGCTTTGGAATATCTAGCAGTTATGTCTCTTCCGTACTTAGTTCAATTTCTATGTAAACATCTTTTGAGATCATGAAATAAAGTTGTCGGAATTCTGGTATCCATGTTTTTTACAAGTTTATTACAGTAAAAGCATGTTTCCACCTTCTCTATTTCCCAATGATCTTACAAAGCACTCAATGTTAACCCGAATTGTGCCTGCGTACTCGGAGTTAAAAAACTGAATGATTTTTCAGCTTGTTGAATGGCTAAAGGAAACTTGAATTGCCTGCGTGCCCAAGTTTCGTTCAAAAAAAAAATTCCTTGTTTCTCTAAGTATTATCTGATCGCGTATGTGTTGGGTTACTGGAGCTAGTTAGTAAAAATGCCTTTAGCATAATCCATGTTTCCGAGTTTAAACTGATTGGGTACACCCAGTTACTCGGCATGACGATTCATATTGCTATTTGAGCCATTTCAAACACTAAGGACAGTTAAAACATATATGCCAGAGAACTTAGAAGATAAAGGAATAGTAAAATCCGAAAAGCTTGCAAAGAATTTCATAATTAAGACTGCAAAAGGCGAAATTTTCATTCATACAAATAGAAGCATTACATTTTGGATTACATTGAAAGAACAGTAATGCTCCTATTGTCTACTTTTACTATCCAGGTTCAAGGTAGCCCTTCAAGCATCTGACTCCTCCTCGCTGCTGTCGTCCTCGGGGATTGGAGGGATCTCCTCTTCTGGATAATTGACGGAGATATTTACCATGGAGGCAATCTGGGTGGCGTGGCCTTTGATTTCATCAAAGATGGTATTTCGCTGAGTATCCGTGTATCCTTGAGGGACACCGGACGCCACGCGCCAGGATTTAGCACCAGGGTAGTGCATGCGCATGAGGCCGAGTGCCATGCGCGCACCACCCCGTGCAGCGGAACGCAGGATGGAATCCCTGGATTCCGCCACATCCATGATGGCTCCCGGAAGTTTTTCAACCTCCGAGAACTCCCCAGTCCTTGCGGGAAGGAACTTATTCACCAGCTGCATTCCAGCAGCCCGGATCGAAGTCCATGTCTTCCCAAAGGCTCGGATTCCTTCGAGCCGAGTGACATCTGGGGTATCTCCTGTTTTTACGAATCAAAAGTGTTAGGAGAAAAACAGAGAAAAGTAAGATATGGAAAAATGGTAAAGGTAACAGAAAGTTACCGATAAGCTTGTCGATCTCGGAGACTTCCTCCAGGCGAAGATTCAGAGCATTTTCTAAATCCTGAATGGTGGATTTATCCTTCTCCGCCTGCTCGGAAGCCTTGGAATTGGCAACTCCAAGGGCCAAGTTGCTGGCCTCCAGATCCTTTTGAGCCTTCACAAGATTCTTCTGAAGATCCAAATTCTCCTTTCGGAGATTCTCGGCATTGCCGGCATCTTCAGCTATCTGCTTGGCCTTAGCCAAAGCAGCTGGAAAGCAAAGAAAATTCCGGGTTTAGAAAATTTCCGGAATAAGTACTTAGACAAAAGATTAAATCGCAAACTTCAGAGGGAAAATGTTTACCTGCTGTTTCCGACAAAGCAAGCTGAGACGAGGCCAGCTCCGCCTCTCTCTCCTCAAGAATAGAAAGAAGATTTCTAACCTCTTTATTCTTGATGGAGAGTTTGTTGAAAACTTCCATGTTAATGGTTTCGGCGGTTTGCTGAAACATAGCAAGGAAAAGAATGGTTACTAAAAACATCAAAGCAAAAAAAAATACCTTTGGTTTAATGCTTGGGGGCTAGAGTTACATACCTGGCTCATTCGTTGCAAACCCGCCAAGTTTTCATTGAACCCTTTTGCGTATTCCGCAAAAAGGGTTCTGGGCGCGCTTAGGCCGTCATTGATAATCTTGAATTCCTTGTCAAAGGTGGGAATCTCCTCGTCGAATGTCCGAGAAGGTTTTCCCACCTCTGGAGCCGCCCTTTCCCTCGTGTCCGAATTCGACACAACAGGCTGGCTGGGCTCCGGTGGCTTGGTGGTGGGGGCTGCGGCGTGCTCTTCCGCCATTGTGGATGGTGTATCTGGGGCGATGACGGGAGAAGGTTGGCTGCCTCGGCTGGAAACAACTTTGTGTTTTTTCAGCTTCTTCGGCTTTAGGTTGGAGGGAGGCAGGCTGAAAACAAAAAACCCGGAAAAGTTAAAACTCCGAAGAAGGAAGAAAAATTTCCATGTAAGAAAAGAACCCAGAAGAAAAGAACCTGGAAGTGGCGACGGGGATCCCGTCAAGGTTGATAACTTCCTCGGAGGAAGGAATCTTCTTTCGCTTGCGCCCACCTGTAGCAGCGGTGCGCAGTGCGTCCAGCTCAGCCTCGGAGGCCAACTCCGATTCTGGAAGTTCAGTAATCTGTTGGAAAGAAAAGTCAGAGTTAGAGGCAAGAAAAACCGAGAAAGAACGACAAAACTTTACCCAAATGACGGAAAAAATACCTTGGGAGCCGGATTGTCGGCCGTATACATAGGCCGACTCGCTTCGTATTGGTCGCGTGATGCGACCAACTGATTGATGCACCGTCGAAGCTCCTTTGCGGGCCAATCTTTGTTGGTTGTCCGCATTGGGTCCTTGGCACCCGTGTAGTCGCAAAGAAGGCGACCACCGTGGTTGGCCAATGGCTGAATTCTTCTATTCAACCAGCAAAAGACCGTGTCCATGCCGGTCAAAGGTGGGTTGGAGGAGGTGAGCTTGGCGATGCGCCGCTTGATCCTTAGAAGATCAGGCGGCAGAACCTGGACGGCTTCCGTTCCCCAATTGTCTTGGGGAATGGCAGCGGTGTTGGAAAAAGGTGGAACCCCGATGGCTTCCGTAGGGAAAGGCACATCGGGGTGGTAAAAGAAGGAACCCGTCCAAAATTTCACGGATTCCGACGTCTTGATCTTGGGGAACCAATCTTCCCTAAATCTCCTAAGAGTAAAGGAGATGGTCCCGCAAGTCGAGAGTGCGCCCTCCGAGGAGTTCCGCTTAACCCCGAAACAATACGTCCAAAAGTCTAGCCTAGGTACTAAGCCTAAATAACCCTCGAACAAAGCCTGGAAGCCGGCCATGTAGAGGATGGAATTGGGTGGCAGGTTATGGGGTTGGATGTTATAATGGGAGAGGATTTGGAGGAAGAAGGAGGAAGGCGGAAGTCCCATACCTCGCAGGAGATGGGAGGAGAGCAGAACTCTTTCGCCGTCTTTCGGCGTTGGTTCCTTCTCGTCCTCAGGAAGACGACATTTTCCTTTAAGGACCAGGCCCTCCTTTTCCAGGTTCGAAAGGAGAGCCGGTGGAATGCTGCAGGCAATCCAATTGTCTGCGGATTCCATCTCGTCGTCCGCTCCGGCGGCGGCGGACGCAGCAGCGGCGGCGGCAGCGAGCTCGTCGCCGAGAAGCTGGATCTTCTCCTCCGCCGTCTCGGGAGCGGACGGCGAGGGAGGCGCGGAGCTCGATCCTGCAGCGTTCGCGGCGGCGGAAGGATTTCCTCCGCCCGCCGCAGAGGCCGCGGTCTTTTCCGGCTCGTCGCCGGCGTGCTTTGGGGATTCGAGTTGTGGATCCAGTTCGTTGATGATGTCGTCGACGGTGAGCGCGGCGGAGCGAGCGGGGGACGACGGCGAGGTTGCCATTTGGTGGCGGCGCGTTGCGCTAGGGCTCTGGGTGCGTTCGCGTGCTCGGGATGGTTCTTCGCTCGGGAGCTGGTGCGCGGCAATGGCGTGACAGTGAGAGTGCGGAAGGTTTTTGACGAGGACGAAGACGGCTATTTATAGCCAGAAATCCGTCAAGATACGTGCCAACGGCTATTTTGACCGTTGGATGATCAACGCGTGTTACTCGCCGGAAAATCCGGGAAATGAAACGACAGGGTAATGATGGTTATCTCCTCGTTTCCCGCGAGAATCTGTCAGAGATATGTTTCTGGGTTTTCCGAGTAAAACCCAAACGTCCCTTACGTCAGCATGGTTAAGTGCGCTGATGTAAGAAGTTCCTTCTCCACAAGGATCGTGAGAGAAAAGCCGGATTTTCAGGATTCCGAGTTTCACATTACCATCTTTTTCAGAATAAGAATAAGAAGAATCAAGACTGCTGATTGAAATTTCTCGGACAAAGCACATTTGGCGGAAGACGGCAAATCAGAGTTTTAATCCTTATTGGGGGCTACGGTCGGATATATACCGTATAGGGGCATATAAGATGGTAGTGAAAGTGCCTGGTTACCAGGGTGGCCCAAGTGGTAGTGGGCTGTGGTCCATTGGGCGGCCCAGTAACCTGACGCATAGAAGCCAGATTCTAGAAGAACCCAGATCACGGCCCATGTGATCTGGCTTGGAGGAGAATACGGATTCCTTACTTTCCAAGTTATTGCTACCGTAGTCTTCTAGGTTTCCTATTCTGTAAGCCCTAATCCGGCTATTATATAAAGCCGGACGGGAGATAAACAAACCAACGAATAACAGAGAAGCTGTAGGCCTACTCGCCGAGAAGTTGATCCTCTGCGAGTAGCTAGATCTAAACCTCACATTGTAACCCTGTTTCCAGGCTTTAGTCCTGATTAGTGAGAAGTGCAGGAGTAGGCACGTCGTACTGTCGCGACGTACCGAACCTGGGTAAATCCTCTGTTTACTGTCTACCACGCGATCCCGTTACCCCACGTCTCTACCGTAGTCTCATGGCACCCCCGTCTATGAAAACTACTACGATGTCTCGACAAAGATCAACCATATAACAAAAATTGCAAACTAAAATAAAGTGTAAGAAGTAAATGATGAAACTTCTCATTAATATTCCATTACGGAAACTCAAACCAAGGGATACAATGATAACAACCTATAGAGTGATACTTCCATACTGCAAACCATACTATATGATATTTTCTCTACTCATGATATGTAACATCCCTGATTTTTGAAAAGTGCAAAAATCACAAAAATTTCAAACTTTTTGTTTTCATGTTATGCAAGTCAGCAAAAACCAAATGAGATGCAAGAAACAAAAGAAAACAATACATATTTCATTGTTACTGGAAATAAAATCCAAGTGCCTCTCTTTTCCATAAAGCCTAAACCTTTTCAAATAAGTTTTCTTATTTCAAAATGGTTGCTTCTTTATAGCAAACCTTAATTAAGCCATAATTTTCTATGTGACTATTATTTTGAAATATTTTCAAAGCCCAAAAATTAACCATATCACTTTTCAACTTCTATATCCAGTATTAAGTGCCAAAAATGTTTTCCACCAAATTGTTTTGTGAAAAGGAATAGAGAAACATATTCCCAAAGGTCTTGTGTTTCTAAATTATATTTGAGCATATTTTCAATTAATTATTCTCTATGTGGCAAATGACAATGAGTTGCTATTTGTAAATCCCTCATTTTCTAAAATATAAAAATAAGAAAATGAGTTTAATTGGATTTGAAAATAAGTATTTGACTATTAGAATGTTTCTGTAATATTATTAAACCCCATTTCTAATTATTACTATTTTCTATTTAAAAATGATTTCTTAGTACTATTAGTGGTTTATTTATATTTTCAAATATAGATTTAAATGTGTTGGAAATAACAAAATTACGTTTCTATTTGATAGATATCTTAATTACAAAATTTTAGAAAATGTTTGAGGCAAATTGGAGTTGTGAAACAAAACTTAAGTTTGGTTGAATAAAATAGAAAAGGAAAAATAATAGAACAAAAAAAAAAGAGAAAAAAAATAACGGGCCAAAGCCCAGGAGCAAAGCAGCAGACCAGCCGGCAGCAGCCCACCTCCTTTTCCTTCCTATCTACCGCCCAGCGCACGCCCATCGGCCCACCAAGCAGCCCAACAACAACCCGGCCCGTCTCCCTCTCCCTCTCTCACTGACTGCATGACCGCACCTGTCATCCCCCACCTCCGTCCGATTCTTCCGCGCCACGATTGGCCGAAACGGCCACCCCACGATCTCCTCGACCGAGCCCCCTTCCCCCTCGGTAAAGAGCTCCCGCGAACCCCCACACCCTCCTATCTATTTCCCCTCTGCCTGCCCGTTGACTCGTGTCCCCGGGTTGTCTAATTTGCTCGTCGGAATTCCGATATCCGTCGCCGTTCGACGTCAAATCCGGCACGAATATCGCCCACATCGTGCTCGTCGGTGTATCATCGACGTCGCGCCGTTCTGTCGTCCCCCTCCTGCCATCCGAGGAAGCGAGCGCTCGCACCGTTGCCTCCATCGAGCTCGGCATGGAGTTCCTCGCCCCGAGGACACCTCCACTGAGCGCGAGGGCATCCGCAACATCGCCGTCGTCGAATTTCCGTGAGCGCCGGCCACCGCGCGGCATTTTCCGGCGAGTTACCCTCCGGTGAGTCCCCTCCTTCGTTTCCTGCCGTCTGATCCAAAACAGAAGGCCTAGATTAGACCATATAAATGAAGGGGTATCAACCAATAGGATCGAGCCATTTGTCAGCCCAGTCAGCATGCTCAGTCAGCACCACTGTCAGCACCCCTCACCAATCACAGGATGCCATGTGGCCTAACCGTTTTTCTGTTTCTTTCCGAATAGAATTAAAAAGTCAGTTTTGCAGAAAAGACCCTGTAAATTGTAATGTTCATAACTTTTTAACCACTTGGCCAAATTTGATAAACTTAGACTTTTTGAAATCCCCTGAACATATAGAAACTTTTGGAACTGTCAAAATTTAAATTTCACAAACTTAAATTGGTTCAAATTTAAATATGCTCGTTTGATGAATTTTGGCATAATTCAAATTCTACAAATCCAAAAATTGTAAATAAAATATTTTTGGAATCCTTATAGTGTGTAATTTCATACCCTCTGTCCCAAAATAATAATTGAACCAATTAAAATGTAGTTTAGAATTTAAATGACCATTTGAGTATTTTGCACCTAGTTTAATTTCTATAAATAAATTTTTTAATTAGTTTTCTTCTGGAAAATTGTCCCATTTTGTAACTTTAGACCAGAGAGACCAGTAACAAAACCATTTGTGACCATAGGATCCCTTCCATGTAATATTTTCCATGTAAAGCATCCATAGTGGTCAACCATTATAAATTAAATGTGGTATGATGAAACCTCCTTTAGGAAAATTGTAGTATGATCATTTTGATCAAAACCAATACCCAATTTATGTTAAGCATGTGGAAAATAAATTTTGAACCATAAACCCAAAACCCAAAACCCTTTGTAAATTTACAAGCCATATTGTAAATTTCTTCAACCCTACTAAACCAAAGCCATGAAATGAATCATGTTGATCATGAATTTGTTTTCTAAAACCCCTAACCTTATCACATCCACCTCCTTTGTAAATAGAGTTAAGTGATATTTCTTGACAAACCTTTTACCATAATTCCTTTTGTAAATTGAATTGTGTGTTGAGCCTAACTCAAACCACTATAGTTCCTTTTCATAAATTGAATTGTTATGATAAACTTGAACTTGCCCATAAAAGACCAAACAGTAACCATCTGATCATAATTATTTTTGTATATTGAATTATGTGTCAAAACCTTGTCCATGTTAACACCAATCAAGTTGAATAACCTGTTATGCTTATGTATTGTATTTTGTTGTATTTGTTTGTATGTTTGTGAATTGCTTGTTTATTGTTATTTATTTGTATTGTTTAGATTGTACGGAGAGCAACGTTCTATTTGTGAAGAGAGTATTTCTATACCAACTTCCACAAGGCAAGTGATGCTCATGTCCCACTTTTATTGCATTAGAGTTTTCAGTAGTATGCATCATAGGTGATTTTATTTATTTTCCAAAGTATATGCTATGCTTAGAAATACCTAGTAGTGTGTAGCCAACCTTAAACCTCTACTAGATACTAGTTTAGCTATGCCAGATTATTATCACAACTATTGATGATACATGTTGGGTTGTGATGTTTTGAAAAATGAAAATTAACAACCCAATGAAACACCTGGGTGGACTGAACCTTGCTTGGATTATGTTGAGTGGCTACTCGGGACCATCTTCATGGTGGTTTAACCATGGATGTCACCTGAGAGTACACTTGTGGACCGCCACCCAGGATTAAAGAGATTTGTAGGGATTCACTGTATAGTTAGCTTCCAATGCAGCCTTGAGGTAATATGGGCTCTGCCAAGATTAAGTAAGTTGTGGGGGTTCATCCTGTTGTATGACATTGGGTGGTAGAATTTTAGGAGCGTCGAGTCATGCTGGTATGGTTGAATCCCTCTTCCCAAAGATCTTGTCTCATTCTTCTCTCGGGGGAAAATGAGTCTCAAGGTGAAAGTGCACAACCTCTGCAGAGTTAAAAACTAAGATCTTAGCCGTGTCCCCGGTTATGGGCCAGTTGAGCATCTAGACAGAGTTGGTGCCGAAGGATCTCCTCATCTTTTCTGAATGAAATAAAATATGGTAGAAACCCTTTATAGGGCACATGGTGGTTTAGCCATGATGCCACAATCAAACTTCATGGTGGTTTAGCCATGATTATTTGTTCACCTTTATGGTGGTTTAACCATGAAGGATTGTACAAATGATTTCTTTTGTTTAAAAGGAAATTGTCAAATATAGGACAAAATTGGCTTTATGCAAATAGCCCAGACTCCACCAGCCAGATATCATGTAGATAGTTATTCCTCAAAACTGCCACCATACAAGTGTCACTTGCCAGTACATTGTTTGTACTGACTTCCTCCCCTGTGGGGGCTGCATATTCCAACGTGTAGATAAATCTGAAGACGAGTGAGGATTTCGTTTAGGATCTCGAGTCTATCGCCAACATGTTCTTCCTGTGGCGCATGAAGATGAACAAGGCTCATTGATGATTTATTTCTGTTGTATTTACTTTGAAGCCCTGTTAATTTGGGCTAGTCCATGATGACTATGCCAATTGTAAGTTTATTTTATTTCTTATCCACTGGATCAACGATGTAGAATGATGCTATTGCAATGAATATTTCATTTTGTCATGTGTATGCTATCAGAGATCCCGGGAATAGCAGGATACACAGGTGTTCTATCTTTATCAAAAGGTAGGGCGCTACATGATATGACTCTACTAAAAGGTAAAAAGGGTGAAAGATAAAAGTGTGATACCGCGGCGCTCCCCCAAGCTTGGAACAAGCCAAGGGGATGCCAATACCAATGCCAAATTAATTCTTCGGTGGTGGTGGTGAGCTTTTGTCGATCAAGGCATAAAAACGCGCCAACATTTCACGGAACCTGCCGTTCTCCCCTTGAAGTATCTTCACCTTGATCTTTAGAGCTAGATACCGATCACAGAACTCATCGACGACTCGAAGGGCTTCCTCTACTCCAAGGATGGGGCTAAGGCCCGAATGATGGTCTTGGTTCCTGCATGCTACAAGAAGAAACACTTCCCTCGCTGCTTGATGACATCCTATTTGCTTCTCTCATGACACCTTGATGCATGTTCTTGCGCTTGCGACCTTGGGTATCATACTCCATAGGCTCGTTCCCCTTGTTGTTGTTGGCGGAGGCCATGGTGCTTCTAAAACTAAAAACAGATCTGGCAGAAACAGGTCGAAACAGAAACACGACGAGAAAATGATATACGAACCTCGGGATGTCCAGGGGGTTAAATATCAGAAACATACGCAATAAAAGGAAAGTCCAGGTCGAAAACGAGTCGGAGATGGGCTCCGGGGTGCCCACACCATAGGGTGGCGCGGCCAGGGGTGGGCCCACGCCACCAGGTGGTGTGGTGCCCTCGGGCACCATCTGCTACCCTTCTTCGGCTCGATATTTTTCATATTTTCCGTATATCAATAATTTATAACTTGGAAAGTAATCCGCGAACTTTTTCTTAACAAAATTGTTACTTATTCAAAAGCAGACTCTGCAGATTCTGGAATCTTCCCTCTAATAAACTTCGCCGGAGTCATTACTTGAATAATATCAACATCTTCATCATAAGGATTCCCGAAGATACAATGTTTGAGTCTTTTCCCATTTACCACTTGTGTAGTGTTATCTTTGAGGGAATAAATTTGTATTGCACCCAAACGATGCACTTATTAGATAACATAAGGTCCTTCCCATCTCGAGGGTAATTTTCCTGCAAAAAATCTGACACGAGACCTATACAATAAAACTTTCTCACCAACATGAAACTCTCTTTTAAGAATTCTCCTATCATGACATTGTTTAAATTTCTCTTTAAAGAGTCTAGCATTTTCATAAGCTTCGCATCTCCATTCATCTAGATGATTCAAATCAAGCATTCTTTTCTTACCAGGAAGTTTAAAATCTTTATTAAGTTCTTTCACTTCCCGATAAGATTTGTGTTCTAATTCTAAAGGCAAGTGACAAGATTTTCCATAAACCATTTTATAAGGAGACATACCCATAGGATTTTTATAAGCAGTTCTATAAGCCCATAAAGCTTCATTCAACTTATCAGACCAATTTTTCCTAGATTTATTAACAGTATTTTGCAAGATAGATTTAATTTCTCTATTTGATCATTCTACTTGCCCACTCGTTTGAGGATGATAAGCTGAGGCAATTATATGATTAACATCATATTTAGCAAGGGTTTTTCTAAAACCACATGAATAAAGTGAGAACCTCCATCAGTCATAAGATATCTAGGCACACCAAACCTAAGGAAGACAACATCTTTAAGCATTTTTAAAGAGGTCTCACCATCGTCACTTTTTATAGGTATAGCTTCTACCCATTTAGTCACATAATCAACAACAACAAGAATATGAGTGTAACCATTCGAAGGAGGAAACAGACCCATAAAGTCAAATCCCCAACAATCAAAAGGTTCAATAACAAGAGAATAACTCATAGGCATTTCATTATGTCTAGAAATATTACCAACGCTTTGGCATTCATCACAAGATAAAACAAATTTACGTGCATTTTTAAAGAGAGTAGGCCAATAGAAACCTGATTGTAGAACCTTCTCTTTGGTTCTATCTCCAGCGTGATGTCCTCCATAAGCACTACCATGGCACTTTTTCAATATTTCACGTCGTTCATGATCTGGAACACATATTCTCATAATACCATGTACTCCTTCTTTATATAAGTGTGGGTCATCCCAAAAATAATGCCTCAAATCATAGAAGAATTTTATTCTTTGTTGAGTTATAAATGTTGGAGGCAAATACTTGGAAACAATAAAGTTAGCATAATTTGTATACCATGGACTATACTGAGAGTTTACCTTTATTGCAGCCAACTGTTCATTTGGAAAACTATCATTAACAGGAATAGGGTCATAAGCAATATTTTCCAATCTAGACAAGTTATTAGCAACAGGGTTTTCAGCACCCTTCCTATCCACAATATGCAAATCAAACTCTTGTAAAAGCAAAACCCATCTAATAAGCCTAGGCTTAGCATCTTTCTTTTCCATAAGGTATCTAATAGAAGCATGATCAGTATGAATAGTAACTTTTGAATCAACAATATAAGGTCTAAGCTTATCACATGCAAAAACTACGGCTAAGAACTCTTTTTCAGTATTAGCATAATTCTTTTGAGCAGCGTCAAGAGTCTTACTAGCATAATGAGTAATATTCAATTTCTTATCTACTCGTTGTCCAAGAACAACACCTACAGCAAAATCACTAGCATCACACATAGTTTCAAAAGGTAAATTCCAATCAGGTGGTTGAACAATAGGAGAGTAGTTAAAGCCTTCTTTAAAGTTTCAAAAGCTTCCTTACAATCATCATCAAAAACAAAAGGTACGTCTTTTTGAAGAAGATTAGTAAGAGGCTTTGATATTTTAGAGAAATTTTTAATAAACCTCCTATAAAAACCAGCATGACCAAGAACACTGCGAATACCTTTAACATCCCTAGGACAGGGCATTTTCTCTATTGCTTCCACTTTAGCTATGTCTACTTAAATACCTCTTTCAGAAATTTTAGTCCAAGAATAATTCCTTCATTCACCATATAGTGGCATTTCTCCCAATTAAGAACAAGATTAGTTTCTTCACATCTCTGCAAAAATTTATCAAGGTTGTGCAAGCAGTCATCAAAAGAAGTTCCATAGACGGAGAAATCTTCCATGAATACTTCCACAATTTCTTCACAAAAACCATGAAAAATTGCATACATGCATCTTTGAAACATAGAAGGAGCATTACACAAACCAAAAGGCATATGTCTATAAGCATAAGTACCATAAGGACAAGTAAAGGTTGTTTTCTCTTGATCTTGCTTCCTAACAACAATTTGAGAAAACCCAGAGTAACCATCAAGAAAGCAGAAATGAGTTTTCTTAGACAACCTCTCTAACATTTTATCAATAAAAGGCAAAGGATAATGGTCT
The DNA here is from genome assembly GCA_028641055.1 of Alopecurus myosuroides. Classification (NCBI taxonomy): domain Eukaryota; kingdom Viridiplantae; phylum Streptophyta; class Magnoliopsida; order Poales; family Poaceae; genus Alopecurus; species Alopecurus myosuroides. The sequence goes on along the minus strand of CM054057.1, from coordinate 324,085,928 downwards.
TTCTTAGTAACTTTGTTAACTTTCCTAAAATCAATGCACATTCTATAACCAACTACTACTCTTTGAGGAATAAGCTCATTCTTTTCATTAGGCACAACAATCATTCCTCCCTTTTTAGGGACACAATGCACAGGGCTCACCCATCTACTATCAGCAATAGGAAAAATAATACCAGCATCAAAGAGTTTTAATACCTCATTTCTTACCACTTCCTTCATCTTAGGAATTAAACGGCGTTGATGTTCAACTACTGGCTTTGAATTAGGTTCAATATTAATAACATGCTGATATATAGAGGGAGAAATCCCTTTCATATCATCAAGAGTATATCCAATAGCTCCACGGTGTTTCTTCAATATTCCCAGTAATCTTTCCTCTTCTTCACCTGAAAGTTTAGAACTAATAATAACATGATATATTTTCTTATCATCAATATAAGCATATTTAAAATCATCAGGCAAAGGTTTTAAATCAAAAACAGGATCCTCCTTGGGTGGTAATGTGGTACTCAAGTCCTCCACATGTAAATTATGTTTCGGTATCACCGGTTGACGAGGAAGAATATCGTCAATCTCATTTCTCTCTTCCATAAAGACCTCACTTTCATGGTCCTCCATTTATTGCTGCAAAGCATTGTTAGGAGCAAGAGCAATAGAGGCAAGCTGTTCAACTCTAAAATTTTCATTAGGCAATTCAGATTCATAAGGAGGTCTAGCAAATTTGGAGAAATTAAACTCATAAGATTTTCCATCAAATTTAGTCAATATCTTCTCCTTCCTACAATCTATAATAGCACCACAAGTGTTCAAGAAAGGTCTACCAAAAATAATAGGACAAGTTTTACAAGCAGCCTTACCCAGCAAGAGAAAATCAGTAGGATATTTAGTTTTAGCACATAAAACTTCCACGTCTCTAACAATACCAATCGGAAAAACAGTTTATCTATTAGCAAGCTGAATAACCACATCAATATGCTCAAGCTCACAAGAACCAATTTCATGCATAATTTCCTTATAAAGCTCATAAGGAATAGAACTAGAACTTGCACCAATATCACATAAACCATAATAGAAATGATCACCAATCTTAACAGAAAGCACAAGAACACTAGTTTTCTTAGGTCTATTTGGATGTGAGACAATATTAGAAGCATCCTCATAAAAGATAATATGTTCGTCCTCTACATTTCCACACACAAGGTCTTTCATTATTGCTACTGCAGGTTCAACAGTTATTTGTTCATCAGGTTCAATAGATTTCTTTATACTTTTGTTAACCACACTAGCTACAATAGAGTGTTGTTTTACCTTAGCAGGTAGAGGCATTTTCTCAATATAAGGCTCAGACACAGCAGGATTAATAACCTGTACTTCTATATTTCTAGCAAGAACAATATCTTTATAAGGTGCACGGTACTTGCTCAACTTCTTCCTAGGAATATCAAGATAGGAGGAAAAGGCTTTAATACAATTTGCAAAGATTTGAGAATCAAGACCGCAAATAGCACTAACATTATAGAAATCGTCAGTTCCCATAAAATATTTAATGCATTCATAATCGTAATTTATACCTGACTTTCTACCTTTGTGATTCTCCCATCCTTCAGTGTTTTCTTGAATACGGTCAAGAAGATCACATTTAGCTTCTTCCTTCATACGTGTGAATGGTCCAGAACAAGAAGCGTCCAATAAATTCTTATCATGAAGAGAAAACCTAGCATAAAAATAATTGATAATAATATTACTCGGGAGCTCATGAACGGGACATTTAAGCATTAATAACTTTATTCTGCCCCAAGCTTGGGCAATACTCTCTCCATCATGAGGCCAGAAATTATATATTTGATTCCGGTCTTTATGAATCTCACTAGGATGATAAAATTTAGAATAAAAGAGAGGTAAAATTTCCTCCCATCCAATAGATTCACCATTTTTTAGTAATTTAAACCATTCAGCAACTCTACCTTTCAGCAATAAAGAGAATAATTTCCTTTTAACTTGATCCATTGTAACACCTGCACACCTGAATAACTCGCATAATTCATGTATAAAGAGAAAATGATCACCGGGATGGACAGTTCCATCTCCATAATAGAAGTTATCCATAACACGTCCAACAATTTTAATAGGTATTTTATAAGGATCAAATTCAGCAGATAACGAGTCACCTACTACCCTAGCAGTAATAGTAGTAGTACCCCTAAACAGAGAACCAAAAGAATTCTCCATAATGAAATAAAACAACAGATAGAAATAAAAACATCACCCACAGTAAAAGTTTCGCTTGCCGATTCCACTTACCAATAGCGCTTCACTCCCCAGCAACGATGCTAGAAAATAGTCTTGATGACCCACAAGTATAGGGGGTGTATCGTAGTACTTTCGATAAATAAGAGTGTCAAACCCAACGAGGAGCAGAAGGTGTTGACAAGCAGGTTGGATGGAGGATTCACTATAAACACGAGCAAACGGGTTTTTGGTGGTTTTTGATATAGCAGATAAATAAAGTGCGAGTAAATAAAAGACAATAAATATAATTGCAGCGAGTGGCCCATTCCTTTTGAGAGCGAAGGACAAGCCGGTTGTTCTACTTATGATTACCAAACGTTCTTGAGGATACGTGGCAACTTCGTCAAGTGCTTTTGTTTCATACGGTTGATTAATATTTATTGTTTCGATAAGTGTTGTGTCGGTGAACCTATGCTAATGCACCGCCCAACTAGGATAAATACATACTTGTGATTATACCCCTCGTAAGCATCCGCAAATACAAGAAAGTAATTAAGACAAATCTAACCACAACCTTAAAACTCTAGGATCCTACACTCCCTCGTGCAATGGTTTCCTAATGAGGATTTAGATTTTTGTCACTCCTGCAACCCCACAATTAGTAGTCAAATACAAAATTCATCCTCCTAGGCCCATAAAGGTGAAGTATCATGTAGTCGACGCTCACATGACACCACTAGAAGAATAACACAACAACTTAAATATAAAACCACTAGATATTACTTAAACATAATTACACTACTAACATCATGACTTCTCCCATGTCCTCAAGAACTAAAAAAACTACTCACAAGACATCATATGGATCATAATCAGAGGTGATATAATGCATAACAACAATCTGGTCATAAAGTGCAAACACCGATAAATCTCACAAGCATCAACTACTAACAAGTAATCCACACGGGAAGAGAGATCTAGTGGAAAACAACGATAAAGACACCTAATTATTACAGAGGGATGAAGGTGGACGGTGAGGGTGATGGTGGTGGTGATGATGACGATGACGATCTTGATGATGCCCGGAGTGATGACGGTGACGATGGCGATGATTCCCCCTTCTCCGGGGAGGAATTTTCCCGGTAGATTTCTCCCTGCCGGAGAGCTTTATCTCTCTGTTGTTTTCCGCCCAGAGGCGGCGGCGGAATATTTCTTCGATGATGTTCTGGGGCTTAGGGTTCCCTGGGGGTCAAGTACGCGAAAGGGGGCGACCAGAGGTGAGCCAGAGTGGCCACACCACCTGGCGGCGCGGTCAGGGGGGGCGCCACCCCATGGTGTGGGCCCCCTGTGGCCCCCCTCTAGCTGCCATTCTAGCTAGCTTCCTCCTCGGGACTTCTAAGACCTCTCCGGTATCCCCCTCTTCTTCTGAACTTCTGAAATAGGGTATCTTGATGGTGCTTTTTCCATCAGATTTCTGGTCCTGGTGTTTATTCTCCAAAAATTATGAAACGTGCAAAATAAGATGAAATAACATAAGTAATGCATCATAACATAAAATATATCGATAAATAACAGAAAATAACACTATAAAATAGTGATGCAAAATGGACGTATCAACCGTCTCCACAAAACCGGTTAGCGTCCAATCGGCCAAGTGGTCTTTCCATCATGTTTCTACGCAGGGGCTCCGTCTTTCTTGTGATGGAAGAAAAGAATTGCTAAGAGCATCTCAAATGCCCCCCCCCCCCCCCGCGCCCCCAGGACATTTTATCGGCGCCGATAGTTCCAAAATTTCCCACTCCCCCCCCGGATGCCGAAAACCGTTGGATTGCCCCAAAAACACCCGGCGTTCCGAGCCCGAACCCAGCGTCCCGGGGTCACTTGGGGGAGGGGCAAAATCATCGCGCGGGCCATCCCTGTCAGGCGAAAAACGAATTTCCCCCCGTGATTCGGTCACCCACGCGTCAAAGAAGAGCCATTCCCCCAGAAAACCATGCGGGTCTCGGCGCCACCCCTTCGGCCTCCGTCGCTATTCCGCCGCTAGAAGGATCCCATGTTGCCGCAAAACAAAGCCCCTGGCTGCTCCGCCGTGCCTCGCCCCTCCTTCCCCTTTCCGGCGAGCCATCCAGGCGAAAAGGAGTAGCTGCCGGCAGCCACCACCCAACCACGCTCGTGAGGTGTTCGGCCATTTGCCTCTTTGGCGATGGACTCTGACTATGAGGAGTTGGTCGCCGAATAGCTGGCGAAGGAGGTGGACATCAGCGGCGACGATGAGGAGCACCTGCTGATGCTCGCCACGCTGGCCGGTGTGATGACTGAGAACGCGAAGCTGCGGCGAGGAGGTTCGGCGCTGGCCACCGGAAGATCAAGGCAAGGCAGCAGGCGGAGGGCTACTGTATTCTGTACGCGGACTACTTTATGACACAGTGTTCCGGCACCATTTCGGGATGAACTGGAAGCTCTTTCTCAAAATTCTGCATGAACTCCGCAAGTACGACGACTACTTTGTATGCAAGAAGGATTACACCGGCTGTGTTGGATTCTCCTCACTCCATAAGTGCACGGTGGCTATAAGGATGCTTGCATATGGAGCTCCCTGTGATTCGCAAGATGACTACTTGCGAATGGTCGATTCCCCCGCCATTCAGTGCTTGTACAAGTTCTGCAATGCAGTGGTGGTAGTGTTTGGACCAAGGTACATGAGGAAACCCAATGTTGAAGACACTGTTCGGATCCTAGCAGAGAATTAAGAAAGAGGATTCCCTGGTATGCTTGGAAGCATAGACTGTATACATTGAAGCTGGAAGAACTGTCCTTTTGCTTGGCAGGAAATGTACAAAAGTGTCAAAGGATCTTGCAGTGTGGTGCTTGAGGCAGTCGCAACACATGATCTCCATATTTGACACTTCTTCTTTGAAATACGAGGAACTCACAATGATATCAACGTCTTGTAGTGCTCTTGTGCCTTTGGCAGACCTGTGGAAGGCCATGCTTCTCCTGTGAACTTCGAGGTCAATGGTCACCAATACAACAAGGGGTAATCTAGCAGATAGCATATATCCCAAATGGACAACTCATGCCTGGAGGAAAGGCTTCTTGATTTGCAACGTGCTAGGAGGCTTGCAGGAATGATGTAGAGCGAGCATTTGGTGTGCTCCAATCTCTCTTTTCTACTGTCCGATACCCAGCTCTGGCCTGGTCGAAAGATCAGATGTGGTCGGTGATGAATGCTTGTGTGATCTTGCACAACATGATCATTGAGTGCGATAAGAAGGATCCAGTGATTGACACTGAACCATATTTCAGACAGAGTCCTCTTGCAGTTCTTGATCACCAGGTGCCTGCAGCATGGGTTGCCTTTCTCACTATGTGTTCACACATACGCGGCCCGACGACACATCAACGACTGCATGATGATCTAGTGGAGCACCTATGGAGGCGCAAGGGAAACACATATATAGTTTCATGAGTTTCAGTTTGTATGCAAACTTGTTAAATTATGAACTACTTTGTTGAGCTATTTGATTCGTATTGATTTATGTGATGAACTATGTTTGAGAATGTATGTGTTGTTAAATTTTGTGTCAAAATGTGCCTTTTTGTGCCGAATTGTGCCGAATCAAGTTCAAATATGCCGAATCATGCCGAATTTATGTCCAAAATACCGAATTCATGCCGAATCTTTGAAAACCCTTCGGCCGGCTAGGGGCGCCACGAGCGGAAACCATCGCCCCCAAGGCCTAAGAAACCGCCGGCATCGCCCCAGCGCGGCGAAATTTGGGCTCAAAAACGTCCTTGGGGGGAGAACGAGTGGAGATGCTCTAAGTTAGCGATTCAAAGGGTCAGTAGATGTGCAAGCTGGACGAATTCCGTTATCAAAAATCCTCTACAGCCAACGGTGTGAAACCGGTACAAATAAAGTCCTATTTTTTTTTTACATCCATGCCGAAGGACACAATCACATGCGACTCTCCAAACCCACACGACGCGGCCTCTAAACTTCTTGCCGCTGTCAGGGTGCCTCTAGACAAACCCCGTGCGGGGGAGGATGGCGGCGGCATGGTCTTCCTCTGTCACGTCTCTATGACATGGCCGCGGCAGAGCCTCACGTGGTGCCCCGGTTTCTCCTCGTGCATTCGGTTCTCACCACGGCGGCGAGATGATCTGGTGGGGTGGCACGACCGCAACTATCATCATTCCTTGCAGTGCCTTTGCGTCAGCAGCTGGTGCTCTGGCGTGTCACGATGGGGTGGGGTGGCAGCCCTCCCCTATTCCTGCTTGGAGGGGAGGGGGTTGTGGTCGACTGTGGAGGTGTCGTGGTGTTGCGTTTGTTTCGGACCGGGTCCGACTCATTCTGGCCCATCAGTTTGTGCCGACGACAAGAAAAGATGGCGCGACTGCGGTGAAAACTAAGCTTACTTCAATGGCAGGCGATGGAATCGTCTATGCATCATCACCCATATGAAGGCATTGTCATTGAAGTTCTCGTCTCTTCGCTCGGCCAACTCCGGGGAAACCATAAGATTTGGGTCTTTCGGCTCGGAGGATGGCGATGCGATCGTGGTTCTCCCACCTAAGGGTGTCGTTTTGGAGTAGTTGTTGGAGGGTTCTGGAGGTGGAGCGGTGTGCCAATTTATGCATCAACAACGACGGTTCTCAGCGGCGTGGCTCCGCGGGGGCTTGGCTGTGCCACGACAATGGACTCGCGCAGGGAAATGGCGTTGTTTGGCGTTGTGGTGACGAAAACGACATACCTATCAAAGTCTTCGCATTGATCCATCCTAAACATATGACATATGATGCACGCTGGACCGGTTTGTTCTCCCGGCTCGCCATTAGGTGGCTCGATGAGGCATCCGGATTTAGATGATATACGTCAGTGCACATGATTCTGATCATGAACACCACCATCATCAAGTTTATAGTTGTTGCAGAAAGATGGCTTCAGGGTCGTGTTGGTGCAGGTCTTGCACTCGTTGGGATACCCCAAGAGGAGGGTGTGATGAGCACAGTGGTAGGAGTTTCCCCTTAGTTAAGAACCAATGTTATCAATCCAGTAGGAGAAAGAGGGCCTTCGAAAGGTTGATGCCACTGACGGTGGTGATGGCGCTTCACCGGTGTCAGCAACAACGTGGAATCTGCACACAACACAACCAAAATACTTTGCCACAACGGTATAGTGAGGTTGTCAATCTCACCGGTCTTACTAAAACAAATATTAGACGTATAGTGTGGAAAAATGATGTATGCTTGCAGTAAGTAAAGAAAGCAGGAAATAGTTGTGGTTTGTTTAATAGTGTGGAAAAATGGACCGGGGTTCATAGTTTCGCTAGTGGTGTCTCTCCATAAAAGATAGCATGCCGGGTGAACAAATTACAGCTGGGAAATTGACAAATAGAGGTTGCACCGTAGTGCACAATATGACATGAAGATTACTATGATATTTAGTTCGGGCATTACAACAAGATACATAGACCGACATACATCTGCATCTATGACTAATAATCCACCCTCAGGTTATCATCCGAACCCCCTTAGGTATTAAGTTGCAAGCAACAGATAACTGCATTAAACAAAGTGTGTAATATAAGCAATGATTATGCACGCGGGCACTCTCACCGCTGTTTTCTCCCTAATGGCAACAGCACATCCCCCCTCCATGTTTCTGTCACTCGAGCAAGGCTGTGAGGAGGCATGAACCCACTATCGAGCATAAATACTCCCTCTTGGAGTCACTAGCAACTACTTGGCCAGAGCAACCACTAGCAACGGAAAGCATGCAAGATCACAAATAGCATATGCAAATAAAGACTATAATCAACTTGGCATAAGGTCAATATTCATCGGATCCCAGCAAACACAGCATATAGAATTACATAAGATCAATCTCGGTCATGATAGGCAGCTCACGAGATTTAAACATGGAGGCATATGAGGAGAAGACAACCATCTAGCTACACCTACGAACCCGTAGTCCAAGGATGAACTACTCACGCATCACTCCTGAGGCAGGCATGGTGATGGAGAGGCCTCCTGTGATGATATCCTCTCCGTCAGGGTGCCGTAAAAAGCTTCATAACCCCCCTGATCTAGGGTTGACGGTGACGGCGGCTGCGGAACTTTTCGGGGATTTTTTATCAGGTGCTTAGGGTTTTCCATCCGGGGGCTTAAATAGGCGAAAGGGCAAACGCGGTGGAGCTCCAGGGGCCCCACACCCATAGCTGGCGCGGCCAAGCGGGGGCCACGCCACCCCATGTTGTGGCCCTCCTGATTCCCGTCTTCGACTCCTCTTCGGTGTTTTGGATGCTTCCGGGGAAATAGGAACTTCGGGCTTTGTGGGGTCCAATTTCGAGAATGTTTGCAGAACAACTTTTCTGAAACCAAAAATAGCAGAAAACAGGGAACTGACACTTGGCATCTTGTTAATAGTTCACTCCCGTAAAACATATAAAAATGCTATAAATAAGGGTGAAAACAAGTAGCAATTGGCAAAATATGATCATGGAGCATCAGAAATTATAGATATGTTGGAGACGTATAAAGCATCCCCAAGCTTAGTTCCTACTCGTCCTCGAGTAGGTAAACGATAAAACAATAATTTCTGACGTGACATGCTACTAACATAAACTTTGATCAATCTAATGTACAAGAATATGCACGCTGAGATCATAAAACTTTAAACACATACATGATAAATAAAACTTTAATAATAAAGCATAGAAATTACTTTGCATCTCGAAGAGTAACTCAAATAAAGGATCATGAATAATAATATAAAGAAAGGTAGACGTTTGTTTCAGGTATAGAGAAAGCATGGCAACGTGATATTTCGATAGTCCTTAAGAGTGGGGAAAAACATAAATTCCAGGACACCTTCAAAGTTCATGAGGAAGACTAGAACAAATAATGTAAGAACAAATAATATCACATCATAAAGTAATTATTGATGCTTATGGTACAAATGCACATAGAACTCAGAATGGAAAAAATGCTCTCTCAACTGTGCATAAAGTTAGAAGATGGAGACTCACATAAAAGTAAAAGAAAGGCCCTTCGCGGAGGGAAGCATGGATTATTCATGTGCTAGAGATTTTATTTTATTAAACAGAGGTATTAAAAGTTTGGCACTCCTCCCATCCATCTTTCACAAACCATGGCTAACTGAATCCTCGGGTGCCTGCCAACAATCACATACCGTGGAGGAGTGTCTATATTTTGGGAGATGTATGCTAATGTCAACGAATGGTAAACAGAAAATAAAGTACGTCACAAGCCAACTGGATTCACAAGAGCGGCTCCCATGGTGAAGGATGCAACTGGTGTAGAAGGTCATCCCTCTTTCTCTTTTGTTTACACAATTATGCTTTGACTGATAAATAATCAAGGGCCAAAATAGTGAAGAGAATTTGTTTGCATTAATTTGGGGCTGGGCACCCCGCTGCCAGCTCTTCTATCATTTGGATAAGCGGATGAAGCCACTAGTCCAGGGTGTGAAATCCAATCAACAAGTGAGATAAAGATTCTCTATTTACGTCATCATGAGCAAAAACAGGAACATAAAGCAAGAGTAATTTTGAAGGTTTTAAAGGTAAAACATGAGCAATTTACTTTGGAGTGGCAGTTAAATACCACATGTAGGTAGGTATTGTGGACACAATGGGAAAAACTTGGTTTAAGGGAGTTTGGATGCACGAGTAGAGCTCATACTCAGTACAGGTGGAGGCTAGCAAAAGACTGGGAGCGACAAATCAAGAGAGCATAAGAGCCATAATCATGCATGGCGACATAAGCATCATTAATTAAAACATAAGAAGTATCATCAGTTCAAAAACTAAGTGGTCATGGAGGCTATTCGTGACTGGTTTGTAGTCATAAACATGGTGTGAGCATGCTCCAAGTCAACCAAATAAAACATTCGAAAGAGAATACCATATATTGATGCTTTACTATGACAAGAACAACTCGTGAATCTTTCGAAACATATTAAACACTCTCAGCTATTTGATGCTAATCATGCTACTCAATAACCACAAGACTTTAAAACTAAAATAACATTTAGCATGCATGAAAAAGTTCTAGCCACAGTCTATACAAGCTTCTACTAGTACTGTTATAAATTCTACTTCAAGCAGCGGTTTTCTTTCTCCCAACAAGCACCATACAAAACATGCTTTAACACAAGTAATCTTTATGATACACCAGGAAAACATGAGAGTACTAACATAACACTACTAAAACTAACAACTCTAATAAGAGACGCATGCAAAACAGGAGCTAAATAAATGCAGCAGCTAGACAGAGATTAAGAATACAACTTATTCTCTTCAAAAAGCGGAGCGTGTCACTCTCCAATAAAAGAATGCTGGGTTCCAACCAAGCTTATTAAAAAGGTAAAAAAAAACTTAAAGAAAAATAAAAAACAAACTGAAAACAAAAATAAAAGACGCTCCAAGTAAAGCACATAAGATGCGACCGAATAAAAATATAGTTTCACTAGAAGTGACCTGATAATTTGTTGATGAAGAAGGGGATGCCTTGGGCATCCCCAAGCTTAGACGCTTGAGTCTTCTTCAAATTTTCTTGGATGTACCACCGGGTCATCCCAAGCTTAGGATTTTCAATCTTCTTGGTCACATCATATCATCCTCTTCTCTTGAACCTTGAAAACTTCCTTCACACCAAAATTCTCACAATCTTCATTAGCAACGTTAGTGCAATTAAAATAATAAATTCACACGGTTCAGTTTCAACACAATTCTAACACTCAAAAACACATTAGCTACTGTCACAACTTTTTTCAAAACTCTTTTTCTCAAAAGAACACCAAAAGAAAGAGATTAAGATGCAAATGCGATAAATGGCAGAAATCTGTCTAAACAGAACAACAGGTAAAGATCGATTTTTTGAAAAATCTTCTGTTGCTCAAATCAAAAAATGGTCTTCCAGGAACAGTTGCGTATATAACTCAGTATTGAGCACAAAAAATCTCAGGTCATTTTGAATTTTCTGTGTTTTTTAACGGAATTAACAGTGGACAGCAGAAATCTGTTTCCTGCACAGAAATCCGAAATATGGGATCAACTTTCCACTAGAGGCTTTACTTCGCTCAACAAAAACCCAAAAGAAAAGATACAGAGGGGTTTCTAAGGAAATATACAACACCCAGGTGCAAATCACACCAAAGAAAACGAAAAAAAACGGATTGAAAATAGCGAAATAAAACGGGTTGCCTCCCGGTAGCGCTTTTCTTTAACGCCTTTCAGCTAGGCATAAAAGGGAAACTCAAGTATTTTCAAGTGAAGAAGAATCAACATCATATTTTTATCTAATAATAGAGTCAAAAGGGTAACTTCATCTTCTTTCTATGAAAGTGTTCCAAACCTTTCTTGAGGGGGAATTGATATTTAATACTCCCCTCTTTCATATCAATAATAGCACCAACAGTTCTAAGAAAAGGTCTTCCCAAAACAATAGAACAAGAAGCATTGCATTAAATGTTCATAACAACAAAATCAACAGGGGTAAGGTTATTGTTAACCATAATAAGAACATCATCAATTCTTCCAACAGGTTTCTTTTTAGCATTATCAACAAGATGAACATCCAAATAACAGTGTTCCAATGGTGGTAAATCAAGCATATTATAAAGCTTTTGAGGCATAACAGAGATACTAGAACCAAGATCCCACAAAGTATTGCAATCAAAATCATTTACTTTTATCTTAATGATAGGCTCCCAACCATCATCTAATTTTCTAGGGATAGATGTCTCAAGTTTCAACTTTTCTTCCCTAACTTTCATGAGAGCATTGGTAATATGTTTAGTAAAGGCCATATTCATGGCACTAGCATTGGGACTTCTAGCAAGCTTTTGTAGAAAAATAATAACTTCATATATATTGCAATCATCAAAATCAATATTATTATCATCAAAAGTAATGGAACCATTATCTCCCACATCTCTAAAAATTTCAGCATTTTTATCAGAAGCAATTTCAGCAGTTTGAGGCAATTTAGCACGTTTCACCAAAGGAGTATGAACTTTATTAACACCAACTACTTTACCATCGATAGTAGGAGGTTTACTAGCACTTGGAGCTTCAGTTTTACTAGTGGTTGTGATAGTGCAAACTCTAGCAATATTATTCTTTTTAGCCAATTCATCTTCTCTTTCCCACCTAGCACGTAATTCAGCCATCAACCTAACATTATCATCAATTCGAACTTAAATGGAATTCAAAGTTTTACTTTGTTTAACATCTTGTGGCAAAACCTTTAGTTTTAGAAATCAACATCAATTGCCAGGCTATCTACTTTAGAGGCAAGAACATCTATTTTACCAAGCTTTTCCTCAACAGATTTATAAAAAGCACTTTGTGTGCTAATAAATTCTCTAAGCATATTTTCAAGATTAGAGGTAGAGCTTTTATTTCTATTGTAGGAGTCGGCATAAGAATTACCATAACCATCATTAGGAGGATAAGGCTTATAATTGTTTCCACCAAAATTATTTCTATAAGCATTGTTGTTAAAATAATTATTTCTAATAAAATTTACATCAGCATGCTCTTCTTGAGAAACCAAAGAAGCTAAAGGAACATTATTAGGATCAAATTGAGCTTTACCATTAACAATCATAGACATACTAGCATCAAACCTTTCACTTAAAGAGGAGGTTTCCTCAACAGAATTTACCTTCTTACCTTGTGGAGGTCTCTCAGTGTGCCACTCTGAATAATTTATCATCATATCATCAAGAAGCTTTGTTGCATTGCCCAAAGTCATGGACATAAGGTACCTCCAATAGCTGAATCCAATAGGTTCCTTGAGGAGAAATTCAGTCCTGCATAAAAAGTTTGTATAATCATCCAAGTAGTCAGTCCATGAGTGGGACAATTCTTCACCATAGTTTTCATTATTTCCCAAGCTTTAGCAACATGTTCATTATCAAATTGTTTAAAATTTATTATGTCACTTCTCAGGGATATAATCTTAGCAGGAGGATAATATTTTCCAATGAAAGCATCTTTACACTTAGTCCATGAATTAATACTATTTCTAGGCAAAGATAGCAACCATTCTTTAGCTCTTCCTCTCAAAGAGAAAGGAAATAATTCCAGTTTAATAATATGTCCATCCACATCTTTATATTTTTGCATCTCACATAGTTCAACAAAATTATTAAGGTGGGCAGCAGCATCATCAGTACTAATACCAGAAAATTGTTCTTTCATCACAAGATTTAATAAAGCAGGCTTAATCTCATAGAAAGCAGCAGTAGGAGCAGGCCGAGCAATAGGTGTGCAAATAAAATCATTGTTGTTTGTGCTAGTGAAGTCACACAACTTAGTATTCTCAGAGGAACTCATTTTAGCAGAATAAAAGGAAGCAAATAAATAACAACTATGAAGTAACTATTTTTTTTGTGTTTTTGATAAAGAGAAGAAAAACAAGACAAAAATAAAAAAAAGACAATAAACAAAATAAAGAGGTTGAGAGTGAGAGACTCCCCTTGCCAGAAGACTTCTTCCTCCTCGGCAACGGCGCCAGAAAAAGTCCTTGATGGTGTAGATCTTGCACTCGTTGTGATACCCCAAGAGGAGGGTGTGATGAGCACAACGGTAGGAGTTTTCCCCTTAGTTAAGAACCAAGGTTATCAATCCAGTAGGAGAAATAGGACATTCCGAAGGTTGATGCCACTGACGGTGGTGATGACGCTTCACCGGTGTCAGCAACAATGTGGAATCTACACACAACACAACCAAAATACTTTGCCCCAACGGTACAGTGAGGTTGTCAATCTCAACGGTCTTGCTAAAAACAAATATTAGACGTATAGTGTGGAAAAATGATGTATGCTTGCAGTAAGTAAACAAAGCAGGAAATAGTTGTGGTTTGTTTAACAGTGTGAAAAAAATGGACCGGGGTTCATAGTTTCGCTAGTGGTGTATCTCCATAAAAGATAGCATGCCGTGTCGAGACATCGTAGTAGTTTTCATAGACGGGGGTGCCATGAGACTACGGTAGAGACGTGGGGTAACGGGATAGCGTAGTAACACAGAACATAGGATTTTACCCAGGTTCGGTACGTCGCGACAGTACGACGTGCCTACTCCTGCACTTCTCACTAATTGGGACTAAAGCCCGTAAACAGGGTTACAATGTGAGGGTTTTAGATCTAAACCACTCGGCGAGGATGAGCTTCTCGGCGAGTTGGCGTAGAGCTTCTCTGTTTGTTCGTTCTTTTGTTTATCTCCCGTCCGGCTTTATATAATAGCCGGATTAGGGCTTACAGAATAGGAAACCTAGAAAACTACGGTAACTTGTAACTTGGAAAGCAAGGAATCCGTCTTCTCCTCCAAGCCAGATCACATGGGCTGTGATCCGGGTTCTTCTAGAATCCGGCTTCTGCGCGTCGGATTACTGGGCCGCCTAATGGACCTAAGCCCACTACCACTTAGGCCACCCTGGTAATCCGGCACTTGGCCTACCATCTTCTATACCCCTATTTGGTATATATACGACAGTAGCCCCCAAGAAGGATCAAAACTCTGATTCTCCGCTATTCGCCAAATGTTCTTTGTCCGAGAAATATTGATTCAGCAGTCTTGATTCTTCTTATTCTTCATTTGAAAAAGATGGTGGCATGAAACTCGGAATCCTGAAAATCCGGCTTTTCTCTCACGATCCTTCGTGGAGAAGAAACTTCCTACGTCAGCGCACTCAACCATGCTGACGTAAGCGACGTTTGAGATTTACTCGGAAAAACCAGAAACATATCTCTGACAGATTTGCGCGGGAAACGAGGAGATAATCATCATTACTCCGTCGTTTCATTTCCCGGATTTTCCGGCGAGCGACACGCGGCAAAAATCCAACGGTCAAAATAGCCGTTGGCACGCATCTAAACGGTTTTACGGCTATAAATAGCCGTCCTCGTCCTCAACGAAAACTTTCCACACTCCCCACTGCCCACGCCATTGACGCGAACGAGCTCGAGAGCAAAGCACTGTCCCAGGCGCACTTAGCATCCAAGCACGCCGGAACGCAACGCGCCACCACGAGATGGCCTCCTCGCCGTCATCGCCGACCCGTGCCGCCATCAACGAGCTCATCAGCGATTTAGATCCGCAACTGGGATCGCCCAAGCACACCGACGGCGAGCCGGAGAAGACCGCGGCCTCCGCGGCGGGTGACGCGAATTCTTCCGCCGCCGCGGACGTTGCGGGATCGAGCTCCGCAGCCTTCCCGCCGTTTGCTCCAGAAACGGCGGAGGAGAAGATCCAACTCCTCGGCGACGAGCTTGCCGCCGCGGAGGCCGCCGCCTCTGCCGCCGCCGGAGCAGACGAAGAAGCGGAGTCTGCAGGCAATTGGATTGCCTGCAGCATTCCTCCGGCTCTCCTTCCAAACCTGGAAAAGGAGGGCCTGGTTCTTAAGAAGAAGTGGCGGCTTCCAGAAGACGAGACCGAGCCAACGCCAAAAAATGGCGAAAGGGTCCTTCTTTGTTCCCACCTTCTTCGAGGTATGGGACTTCCACCTTCTTCCTTCTTCCTCCAGATCCTTTCTCACTACAACATCCAGCCCCATAACCTTCCTCCCAACTCCATCCTCTACATGGCCGGCTTTCAGGCTTTGTTCGAGGGCTACTTAGGGCTAGAACCTAGGTTAGATTTCTGGACTTACTGCTTCGGGGTTAAGCGGAACTCTTCGGAAGGCGCACTCCCGACTTGCGGGACCATATCTTTCACTCTTCGGAGATTCCGAGAAGATTGGTTCCCCAAGATAAAAACGTCGGAATCCGTCAAATTTTGGACGGGTTCCTTCTTTTATCACCCCGACGTGCCTTTCCTTAAGGAAGCTGTCGGGGTTCCTCCTTTCATGAACTCTGCCGCAGTTCCCCAAGACAACTGGGAAACGGAAGCCGTCCAGGTTCTGCCGCCAGATCTACTAAAGATCAAGCGGCGCATCGCCAAGCTCACCTCCATGGATCCGCCTCTAACCGGCATGGACACAGTTCTATGCTGGCTGATTAGGCGAATCCAGCCATTGGCCAACCACATCGGCCGTCTCCTGTGCGAATACACGGGAGTCAAGGATCCGATGCGGACAACCACCAAAGATTGGCCCGCAAAGGAGCTTCGACGGCGCATCAACCAATTGGTCGCATCACGCGACCAATACGAAGCGAGTCGGCCAATGTATACGGCCGACAATCCGGTTCCCAAGGTAATTTTTCAGTCATTTGGGTACAGTTTTATTTTTTCTCGGATTTTCTAACTTCTGATTTTGATCTTGTTCGTCCGACAGTTCGCGGATCTTTCAGATTCGGACTTGGTATCCGAGGCTGAGCTGGACGCGCTGCGCACCGCCGCTACAGGTGGACGCAAGCGCAAGAAGATTATTTCCTCTGAGGAAATTATCGACCTTGACGGAATCCCCGTCGCCACTTCCAGGTTCTTTCATCTGGGTTCTTTTTCTTTCATGAGAACTTTTCATCCATCCTCGGTTTTAACTTTTCCGGGTTTTTTGTTTTTATCCTGCCTCCCTCTAGTTTAAAACCAAAGAAGCTGAAGAAACACAAGGTTGCTTCCAGCCGAGGCAGTCAACCTTCTCCCGCCGTTGCCCCGGACACGCCGTCCACAATGGCGGAAGAGCAAGCTGCAGCCCCCACCACCAAGCCCTTAGAGCCTAGCCAGCCCGTTGTGTCGGACACGGACACGAGGGAAAGGGCGGCTCCAGAGGTGGAGAAATTTTCTCGGACTTTCGACGAAAAAATTCCCACCTTTGACAAGGACTTCAAGATTATCAACGACGGCCTAAGCGCGGCCGGAACTGCTTTTGCGGAATACGCAAAAGAGTTCAAGGAAAACTTGGCGGGTTTGCACCGAATGAGCCAGGTATGTAACTCTAGCCCCCAAGCATTAAACAAAATTGCATGCCTGTTTTGCTTTGATGCTTTTTGTAACCATTCTTTTCCTTGCTATGTTGCAGCAAACCGCCGAAACCATAAACATGGAAGTTTTCAACAAACTCACCATCAAGAATAAGGAGGTTAGAAATCTCCTTTCTATTCTTGAGGAGAGAGAGGCGGAACTGGCATCGTCTCAGCTCGCTTTGTCGGAAACATCAGGTATACATTTTTCTTCTAAGGTTTGCGATTCAATTTTTTGTCTAAGTACTTATTCCGGAAATTTTCTAAACCCGGAATTTTCTTTGCTTTCCAGCTGCTTTGGCTAAGGCCAAGCAAATAGCTGAAGATGCCGGCAATGCCGAGAATCTCCGAAAGGAGAATTTGGAGCTTCACAAGCATCTTGTGAAGGCTCAAAAGGATCTGGAGGCCAGCAACTTGGCCCTTGGAGTTGCCAACTCCAAGGCTTCTGAACAGGCGGAGAAGGAAAATCCACCATTCAGGATTTAGAAAATGCTCTGAACCTTCGCCTGGAGGAAATCTCCGAGATCGACAAGCTTATCGGTAATTTTCCGTTACCTTTTTTATTTTTCCATATCTTGTTTTTCTTCTCTGTTTTTTGCCTAACACTTTTGATTGTTTTGTCGGAAAAAACAGGAGATATCCCAGATGGTACCCGTCTTGAAGGGATCCAAGCCTTTGGGAAGATGTGGACTTCGATCCGTGCTGCTGGAATGCAGCTGGTGAACAAGTTTCTTCCCGCAAGGACTGGGAGTTCTCGGAGGTTGAAAAACTTCCGGGAGCCATCATGGAGGTGGCGGAATCCAGGGATTCTATCCTGCGTTCCGCTGCACGGGGTGGTGCGCGTATGGCACTCGGCCTTATGCGCATGCACTACCCCGGTGCTAAATCCTGGCGCGTGTCGTCCGGTGTCCCTCAGGGATACACGGACACTCAGCGAAATACCATCTTTGATGAAATCAAAGGCCACGCCACCCAGATCGCCTCCATGGTAAATATTTCCATCAACTATGCAGAAGAGGAGATCCCTCCAATCCCCGAAGACGACAGCAGCGAGGATGAATCAGATGCTTGAAGGGCTACCTATGACCTGGATAGCAAAAATAGACAATAGGAGCATTACTGTTCTTTCAATGTAATCTGCAATGTAATGCTTCTATTTGTATGAATGAAAAATTCCGCCTTTTGCAATTATTAGTTATGAATTTTTTGCAAGGTTTTTCGGATGTTACTATTCCTTTATCTTCTAAGTTCTCTGGCATATATGTTTTAACTGTCCTTAGTGTTTGAAATGGCTCAAATAGCAATATGAATCGTCATGCCGAGTAACTGGGCGTAACCAATCAGTTTAAACTCGGAAACATGGACCATGCTAAAGGCATTTTTACTAACTAGTTCCAGTGACCCAACACATATGCAATCAGATAATGCTTAGAGAAACAAGGAATTTTTTGACCGAAACTTGGGCACGCAGGCAATTCAAGTTTCCTTTAGCCGTTAGCAGGCTGAAAAACATTCAGTTTCTTAACGCCGAGTACGCAGGCACAATTCGGGTTAACATTGAGTATTTTTGTAAGATCATTGGGAAATAGAGAAGGTGGAAACATGCTTTTACTATAATGAACTTGTAAAAAACATGGATACCAGAAATCCAACAACTTTATTTCATGATCTCAAAAGATGTTTACATAGATATTGAACTAAGTATAGAAGGGACATAACTGCTATGTATTCCAAAGCTTTGCTATCCACTTGACTTTGTCGGATTTCTTCAACAACTTGTATAGTGTTAGGATTTTAGCCCCCAGCCAACTAATAAACCTGCTAACGGCAGCTGCGGAACCCGTCAATCTTTGGACATCTTTGACGCAGGTAGGTTTTGTGATGTTCAAGATTGCCTTGATCTTTTCCGGGTTAACTTCTATTCCTCTGTGAGAAACGATGAAACCCAGAAGTTTTCCTGAGGGAACCCCGAATACGCACTTAGATGGATTCAACTTCATCTTGTAGGTGCGTAAGTTTTCGAAAGTTTCTCGCAAATCCTCAAGGAGTGTATCTTTTTCCTTGGTTACGACAGCAATATCGTCCACATAAACATGGACATTTTTTCCAATCTGACTATGCAAACAACGTTGCATGCAACGCTGGTAGGTTGCACATGCGTTCTTCAGGCCAAACGGCATGGTTACGTAATAATACGTCCCGTATGGGGTTATGAAAGAAGTCTTAATTTGATCTTCCTTTTTCATGCGTATTTGGTGGTACCCGGAGTATGCATCCAAAAAGCACAAGAGCTCAGAGCCTGCTGTGGCATCTATTATTTGATCGATTCGCGGTAATGCGAACCTATCTTTCGGACACAATTTGTTCAAGCCTGTGTAATCTATACACATTCTAAGAGCAGTAGTGTCTTTCTTCGGTACTAATACCGGATTTGCGGACCAGTCAGTATGGATCACTTCCTTGATGAAATCCGCTGCTAAAATCCGGATAATTTCCTTGCCAATAGCCTTCCGTCTTCTTCCGTCAAATCGACGGAGACCTTGTTTGACGGGTTTTGATCCAGGAATAACCTTAAGTTGGTGCTCAGCAAGTTCCCTGGGTACACCTGGCATGTCCGCTGGACACCAGGCAAAAATATCCCTGTTCTCACGGAGGAACTTGATGAGCTCGCCTTCCTATTTGTCAGTCATCCCAGTCCCTACGACGACGAATTTTGTCGGATCTTTGGGATCTAGGATTACCTGTCTTGTATTCTCGGATGCCTTGAAGCTGTCTGTTGGCTTCCGAGTTTCTTTTCCTGCTGGCATTTCTGACGGTGATACCTCCTTGGCTAATTCCTTCAGTTCTTCCTTTGCTATAACTCTCTGAGCGCAAAGGGCGTTTTCTTTCTCCAACTCATTTGCCAGCTTAAAATCACCAGCTATAGTGATTACTCCTCCCTTGGGTCCTGGCATCTTCAGCTTGTTATAAATATAACAGGATCTTGCCATGAATTTGGCGAAAGCTGGACGTCCGAGTATTGCGTGATACACGCTTTCAAACGGCACTACTTCGAAGGATACTTTTTTCCTGCCGGAAGTGATCTTTATCTCCGAAGGTGACATCTAGGGAAATTTCTCCTAGGGATCGTGCTTGCCTGCCAGGGACGATACCATGGAAGTGTATATTGCTGTAGTTGAGCTGAGACTCGGAAATCTTCAGGTGCTTCAGTGTATCCAGGTACATTATGTTAATGATGGATCCTCCATCCATCAGCACTCTTCTTAGCCTAGTATTTTGAACAATAGGGCTTACAACAAGAGCTTGTGTGCCGGGTTCAGGGATATTTCCGGGATGATCAGACTGATCCCAGATTATCGGTGTATTGGAGTACTTCAAGAATTTCGGGGTTGCCGGAACAACCGCGTTTATCTCTCGAAGTGTTCTTTTTGCCACCTTTGCTGATGGGGTTGCTAAGAAAGTTAGCATTGCTTCTCCATCCACTCTCGGAAACTTGGGTTCGCCTTTACGCTGTTGTTCCTGGATTTTTTCGTCAGTGTCCGATTCACTGTCTTCTTTGTCAGCTTCTGGCTTTTGTTTGGCGGGTTTCCTTTTGGAACCCTTCCCTTTATTTCCGGATCCTGCAGTGCCTTTCATGTGCTTATTCAGCCGGCATTGCGCGTTTGTATGGGTGGGTTTCCCAAATTGCGAGTGGTGAACGCAGGGTTCCGACTTAATCCTTTCCCACTCCTCTGGAGTGTAATTGATTGGATCTGGGTTGCGTCCTTTCCACTTGTTTCCCTTTTCTCCTCCAAAGGCTATGTTCACCTCTTTGGGCTTCGTCGTTGTTTTGGGAGTGGCTTTTTTGTCAGAACGAGGAGTTTTCTTGGCGAGTATCAACGATTCAATATTGGCTCCTCTTGCTCTGATGTCATCCTCGGCTGCGGCATGCTCATTGGCGGTTGTAAGCATGGATCCGAGATCCTTGTGCTTTTTGGAACCAACCATGAATGGTACAAGTCCGGGTTTTAAGCCATTGACGAAAGCATGCATTGCTTGTACGTCAGTTACTCCAGAGCAACTATTCTTCATTGCTGTCCATCTGGAGATGAAGTCCACATATGGTTCATCTTCAAATTGCGTGCAACGGTTTAGCTGGTTGATGCTATTCGGGCGTTTGTATGTTCCCCGGAAATGCTGAGTAAATACTCTAGCCATATTGTCCCAGCTGTCGACTGTTCGTGACGGTAATCCATTGATCCAATCTCTGGCTCCATCCAGCAGCATTAGGGGAAGAAACTTGACAGCTTCCAGGTCTGTCCCATTGTTGATCTGGACGGCTGTATAGTAATCCGAGAGCCAGGTATCCGGGTTTGTGTTGCCGGTGTATTTTTGGTACGTTGGGCCGACTTTGGCAAAGCCGGAATGCAACGTTATTCTTCGGATCCTGTCAGTAAAACACTTAGGACCAAAGTATAGATCATCTTTTTCTGCTCTGTCAATGTGTGCAGAATATCTTCCGGCTGAATGGACAGAAGGGGATCTGCTCCTTTCTCTTCCATTGTTGCGCGAACGCGCTCTCCCAGGATTGTTTCTATCTCTTCCGTGTTCACGCTCTTTTGGATTAGGCGGAGTTCTACTCCTGTGCCTTTCTTTGTCCTTAGGCGGTGTCCGGGATCTCTCACGCCTGTGAGGTATATCGTATCTTCCAGCTTTCTCAGCTGGGTTTCTCGGAGGTGGCATTATTTTGCCGTCTTTCCGGTGTTTGTCTTCCCGATCATGGGGGTTGTACCCATCTTTCGGGAGATGGGATCCGGTTCTAGACGCTGCATCCCGGTTGTCGGGGTTTTTCTTGTCTTTTCTCGGATCCTCTTTTTTATCTTTTGGGTTGTCTGAATCCCCGGGTTCTTCCGGTCCAGGTGCTCCAGCAGCGCAAGTAGCTGTCTTGCATAGGGCGGAGTTATCATGCAGCCTCCCTGATCGCTCTTGAGCGCGCTGTTGTTGTTGCAATGCTTTTCCTAGGAAAGCATACACCCCTTGGAGTTTTTCCCCGTTGGAATACAGATCGTTGTTAAGAATCGCGAACGCTGCTTCCGCGTTTTCTGCTGCGGTCTTGTATATTGGTTCGCCCTTGGCATCTTTGCCGTTTAACTGCTTTTGCCAAGACGGGTTATGGAACCTTTCTTTTGGCGGCAGTTCTTCCGGTCTTGCGATTCCGGGTAACCTAGTAGGTTTTAACGCGGATCTATTCTTTCTCTTGTACTCCTCTATTTCTTCCTTCATGACTTTGATGTCATTATGGGTTTGTTGGAGATGTTGCCGAGATCTGAGTAGATGTTGCTGTTGCCGTTGGAAAACTTGTCTCCTGGCTTCCAGCATCTCAGGGGGTTCATCTGGTCCCACTGGTGTTTGCAATAGCTCTTGCTCTTCCTGTTCCGTCATTGGCGGAGCAGTGATTTCCTTAGATTTCTTCTCCGCAGGCTTTGTTCCGCTAACATCTCCAACTTCCAGGTTTTCATCAGCGAGATCAGCTGATTTTTTCTTCCGGATTTTGTATTGGAGTTTTTTAGAAGCACGGTGCTTTTTCTTGGAAGAGGGAGGTTTTTTGACAGGCTCATCTTCTGTCATCTCCTTGACACTGGGGAATATCGGAGAAGTTTCTCCGTCTTCTCTCTCTTCCACTGGCGGAGGGGTTTTAGGGCTTTCCTGGCTGCCGGCGTCTGTGGTATCATCCGGTTTCGCATTAAGACTTCATGGAATCCCTCTTGAAAGGATTTAACCTTTCTTACGAAGGCGTCCTCATCTTCGTCTTCGGAGTCGAAGTTATCCGATCCGGTTTCCGACTCCAATCTCGCCTCAATGGCGGCAAGCACGGACTCTGCTTCCGAGTTCATCGTCTTGTTGACGGATGTCGGATCTTCCGCCTCTGTGACGGGTGTTTGATCTTCCGTCTCCAGGACGGGTGCGTTGTTGTCTGCCTTTTGCACGGGATTTCCATCATCCGTGTTTTCGGCGATTTCGGATTGCACCATGCCGATAAAGTGTGTATCACTTTTTTGTCGGCGATCTGAGCAGAATCCGGCATCATAGTCATCTTCGACTGGGTATAGGGCGGGTGGGATAAATTTGCTTCCACCGCAAAACCCCATTGCTTCTGCAGTTAGCCCGATAAAGATGTTAGCAGATCCTATCGGTAGCACGCAGGCACTTACCAGGTGGTTTTGCGCCGGTATGTAGGATCCGTTGTCGAGGAAGCGCCCGACGTCGTTGTCGAACTCCAAGCTTCCGACAGTGATTGATCTTCCGATTCCGCCCAGTATCCCAGATCGGAATCTTACGCCTGACGTCGTTTGCCCCACGGTGGGCGCCAACTGTCGAGACATCGTAGTAGTTTTCATAGACGGGGGTGCCATGAGACTACGGTAGAGACGTGGGGTAACGGGATAGCGTAGTAACACAGAACACAGGATTTTACCCAGGTTCGGTACGTCGCGACAGTACGACGTGCCTACTCCTGCACTTCTCACTAATTGGGACTAAAGCCCGTAAACAGGGTTACAATGTGAGGGTTTTAGATCTAAACCACTCGGCGAGGATGAGCTTCTCGGCGAGTTGGCGTAGAGCTTCTCTGTTTGTTCGTTCTTTTGTTTATCTCCCGTCCGGCTTTATATAATAGCCGGATTAGGGCTTACAGAATAGGAAACCTAGAAAACTACGGTAACTTGTAACTTGGAAAGCAAGGAATCCGTCTTCTCCTCCAAGCCAGATCACATGGGCTGTGATCCGGGTTCTTCTAGAATCCGGCTTCTGCGCGTCGGATTACTGGGCCGCCTAATGGACCTAAGCCCACTACCACTTAGGCCACCCTGGTAATCCGGCACTTGGCCTACCATCTTCTATACCCCTATTTGGTATATATCCGACAGTAGCCCCCAAGAAGGATCAAAACTCTGATTCTCCGCTATTCGCCAAATGTTCTTTGTCCGAGAAATATTGATTCAGCAGTCTTGATTCTTCTTATTCTTCATTTGAAAAAGATGGTGGCATGAAACTCGGAATCCTGAAAATCCGGCTTTTCTCTCACGATCCTTCGTGGAGAAGAAACTTCCTACGTCAGCGCACTCAACCATGCTGACGTAAGCGACGTTTGAGATTTACTCGGAAAAACCCAGAAACATATCTCTGACAGATTCGCGCGGGAAACGAGGAGATAATCATCATTACTCCGTCATTTCATTTCCCGGATTTTCCGGCGAGCGACACGCGGCAAACATCCAACGGTCAAAATAGCCGTTGGCACGCATCTAAACGGTTTTCCGGCTATAAATAGCCGTCCTCGTCCTCAACGAAAACTTTCCACACTCCCCACTACCCACGCCATTGACGCGAACGAGCTCGAGAGCAAAGCACTGTCCCAGGCGCACTTAGCATCCAAGCACACCGGAACGCAACGCGCCACCACGAGATGGCCTCCTCGCCGTCATCGCCGACCCGCGCCGCCATCAACGAGCTCATCAGCGATTTAGATCCGCAACTGGGATCGCCCAAGCACACCGACGGCGAGCCGGAGAAGACCGCGGCCTCCGCGGCGGGTGACGCAAATTCTTCCGCCGCCGCGGACGTTGCGGGATCGAGCTCCGCAGCCTCCCCGCCGTTTGCTCCAGAAACGGCGGAGGAGAAGATCCAACTCCTCGGCGACGAGCTCGCCGCCGCGGAGGCCGCCGCCTCTGCCGCCGCCGGAGCAGACGAAGAAGCGGAGTCTGCAGGCAATTGGATTGCCTGCAGCATTCCTCCGGGTGAACAAATTACAGCTGAGCAATTGACAAATAGAGGTTGCACCTTAGTGCACAATATGACATGAAGATTACTATGATATTTAGTTCGGTCATTACAACAAGATACATAGACCGACATCCATCTGCATCTATGACTAATAATCCACCCTCAGGTTATCATCCGAACCCCCTTAGGTATTAAGTTGCAAGCAACAGATAACTGCATTAAACAAAGTGTGTAATGTAAGCAATTATTATGCACGCGGGAACCCTCACCGCTGTTTTCTCCCTAATGGCAACATCACATCCCCCCTTCACGTTTCTGTCACTCGAGCAAGGCGGTGAGGAGGCATGAACCCACTATCGAGCATAAATACTCCCTCTTGGAGTCACTAGCAACTACTTGGCCAGAGCAACCACTAGCAACGGAAAGCATGCAAGATCACAAATAGCATATGCAAATAAAGACTATAATCAACTTGGCATAAGGTCAATATTCATCGGATCCCAGCAAACACATCATATAGAATTACATAAGATCAATATCGATCATGATAGGCAGCTCACGAGATCTAAACATGGAGGCATATGAGGATAAGACAACCATCTAGCTACATCTACGAACCCATAGTCCAAGGATGAACTACTCACGCATCACTTCGGAGGCAGGCATGGTGATGGAGAGGCCTCCGGTGATGATCTCCTCTCCGACAGGGATGCCGGCAATAGCTTCAGAACCCCCTCATCTAGGTTTGACGGTGACGGCGGCTACGGAACATTTCGGGGATTTTTGATCAGGTGCTTAGGATTTTCTATCTGGAGGGCTTAAATAGGCCAAAGGGCAAAGGAGGTGGAGCTCCAGGGGCCCCACACCCATAGGTGGCACGGCCGGGGGGACCCGCGCCACCCTATGGTGTGGCCCCCCTGTTGCCCGTCTTCGACTCCTCTTCGGTGTTCTGGATGCTTCCAGGGAAAATAGGAACATCGGGCTTTGTGGGGTCCAATTCCGAGAATATTTGCAAAACAACTTTTCTGAAACAAAAAAAACAGAAAACATGGAACTGGCACTTGGCATCTTGTTAATAGGTTAGTCCCGGAAAACGTATAAAATGCTATAAATAAGGGATAAAACAAGTAGCAATTGGCAAAATATGATCATGGAGCATCAGAAATTATAGATACCTTGGAGACGTATCAGGCCGATGAATGTATTTTTTGTAAGGATTTGATAAATAATATAATAAAAAGTCATGTGCATCATTTTTATGCGGTGGCCGGGGCTTTCAACATCTTTTCTAAAAAATGCTTAAGAAAACAAACAAAAAATCATCCTAAAACCAATGCAAAAAATATGTGTCGTATAAATTAGAATTATCGATTCCTACTGAACAATGCCATGGCAAAACTGGAGGTTGTTTTGATAGCGTGGCTCATAACATTGCGTTGTCATGGCTATTATTGCTTATAATTTTGTATTTGTAATGGTACAATATAACAATGCCTATATGGTATTGCATTCTCACATTTAATTCCACCACATACTGATTTGCTTGGACAAGAAAAAAAAACTCTCATGTAAGATGGTGTAGCAACACACTCCTATTCGTTTGATAAATCAGTGAACTCTCTCCGTTTTTGCATAGTTTTTGGGAAAATCCTCTTTCTTTTCCAAAATGCATATTATGAATAATGGTTTTTAATTCTTTTAAAATTAAAGAGCACACAAAATTTTATAGCTTCCAGAACATCCTATAAGAAACCAAATAATCACTAAGTGTTCACTGAAAAGTACTCAATATTCAATAGAAAATCCGAGGAAATTGATGAATATTCATTGAAAATTTACTGAATATCCACTAAAATTTCACTAAAACTAATAAAAAAATGGATATTTACTAAACAATACTTCCTATGTCCCCAATATAAGACGTCCTAGCAGTAGGAGAAAATACTACACTGAAATAAACTTGTACCCATTTTTTTGGTGGAATTTGCTTCAAACATTCAAATGTAGAAGGAGAAACTACTTCCAATTTTTTTGCATGTTAGCCTCCAACCTAGGAACAACACTAGATCTTCCAAAAAAAAGTGTTGTCTCAAATTCTGCCATAATTTTCAACAAAGAATTTGTCTTCACTGTCGGGGGCTGCTTCCATAAATGTTTAGATCGGTCCCCACAAGAAGTACTGAGTATAATATTGACCTACAACAACAATAAGTTAAAAATAATTGAAACTATAATTAATTTTTGTATGTCACTCATGATGGTAAAACAAGAAGTGATGATGCCAAGTCATTTTTCAGTGTAGTCAGCGACCAACACCAACTAGAATAAATTGTACTTCTACCGAGGCCATTTCAGTTGGGTATATGCAATAATTCCCATCTAGTCTAATAACAGTTAGTAGTTGTCCATGATTTTTTTCGCCAGTGTACCATCAAGACAAATTAGTGACACACATCCATTTGGAAACCTCTCTTGCAACTATCCAATTCCAATGTCATATAACAGGTGTTGAAAACTCTAGGAATCCGTACTGACCTAAGATAAAAAGTGGTTCCTGATGGAAATATGCACTGGAGGCAATAATAAATGTGTTATTATTCATATTTCGGTTTCATGGTTAAGTTTATATTTTGTGCTATAAGTGTGTTAATCCTGGATTGTGAGTATTTGGAGGAAAACCCTAATACATGTGTGGAATATAAACATCATTGATATTCCCGGTTATGCCTCTTTGACTGGCTCATATATTCTGATAGTCATGGTTTCCTGACCATGTGTAAAGGAACAAGGTGTTGTAAGGCTGCCAATAACATATGGGATCAAAATTGTTTGGGGAAACAACGACGATGTATAAGATCCAATTAATATACCGTTGAAACACGTCGTCAATATTGTTATCGGTATTTTTAGTATTCCCGTCACTATAATCGTTTGACCGTAAGACACGTGTAGTACTGGTTATGATATGGACGTGATTCGGACCTCCAAACGTTACACCGTAACAGAGTAATTATAAAGTTGTCCTTTTGTTCTTACTGAACAGTAAGCCGAATTTCCATATGATGTAGTTACAGAAATTGCTACTCCCGGCGATGGAGAGATACACCCTGGACCCTTTCAGGTATTACCGAGTTCGTCACCGTTTTCATAGACACTTGATCATGGTGATGATCATAAAGGAACATCGGAATACGGAATGAGTAAAGAGCACATGTCGGGTAACAAGGAATGTTTCACCTCGGGCAATGTAACGTATCGAGAAACATTGCGATAAGTGAATGTTAGTAATATGGGTGGTTCTCACGATAAAGATCTTAGTGATATGTGTGCGGGTCATTATGTGTATCAAGGTACCGCTAATAATCATTGTAGTGGAAAGAGTTCCGAATATGTCCACATGTATTTGAACCCTCAACAATATTTAAGAGTTGTGTTCCGATGGAAAATATAGATGAAAGTAACTTCTAAGGTTTGTTCGGAGGATCTCGGGATATGAAGGAGGAGTCCGGAACATCACTGAGAGTGGAAGGATTTTTTTTGAATATGTGAGTGGAAGGATTGGTTCCGAACATCTTATAAAAAGTGGTTGAATGGTTTAGGAAAGTTTCGGAGGAGCCCAGATTTTTCTGAAAAAAGTCTGGAATGGACGGAATGGTTAAAAACCCTGATGGAACCACATGTGGTAGTGGGCACATGGGCCCACTAGGTGGAACGGCCAAAAAAAGGAAGGAAAGAGCCCTAGCCAAATTGGCCATGCGAATTGGAAAGGAGGGGAGAGACCTAGTTGGTCTCGGACTTCCCCCTCACATGAATCAGATTGGGGGAGGGAGTCCTAGGAGGACTCCACCTCCTCCGTCCAACTCATATAGGGCAAGGAGGAGTCCCAATGGGACTCTAACCCCCGGTGCATCTAAGGAAAGGAGGGAGTCCTACTACGTGTTATCCCACCTCCTCTGTCCAACTCATAATCTTCAACACAATGTGCACCTAATTTGTTGGCATTTTATCTTCTTCTTGGTTTGCACTCTATTTTAACTAAATGTTCGTTTATTGCTTACCCCACTTCTTCCTAGGGGTGGGCATAAAAAACCGAGAAACCGAACCCGAACCGAGATCGAACCGAACAAACCGAAATATAAGGTTAATTCGGTTTTTTGTCCATATATCGGTTCCCAACTTTAGAAAACCGAAATTATATCGGTTAGTTCGGTTTTTAGTCCATGTTAACCGAACTGACCCGAAATGACCGATTCATCGTGCAATAAAATATTTAAAGACCATGCGACGATCTATATCTAAGATAATAAATCAATTATCGCATTAAAATTATATATCTTTGCCAACACGATCTCCATCCGAATCCTATTTATTTCCTTCTCTTATGAAACTGAAATTTAAGTTTACAACAAAGACATTCACATCCACATGTCGTGTAATACTAGCTGCCATGACACTAGGTTCACACGTCCACGTCGTCCCGGCGAGGCTTCGCAACTCCATTCTCGCAGGCTTAGCTTGACTGCTCCATCCAAACGGGCTAGTAATTAATCTAAGGACATATAATAGGATTTTCACCACAGCCCAATACTACAACCACACCCTGTCCACTCATTTTTTCTATATAATTCTTGATTTGAATTTTCTGCATGTTACAATCTCGGTTAATTCGGTTTAAACCGAAAACCGAACCGAATTTTGTAGGAACCGAATTCTCGGTTCCTGAAAAATGATAGGTTAATTCGGTGGTCACTTTCTAAAAACCGAATTATTAGAAAACCCGAAAAACCGAACCGAAAAGGCCGAAAGAACCGAATGCCCACCCCTACTTCTTCCATGCTACGGAAAAACATGCTCAACTTGAAACACAAGAGTTTCCATAGTAGTTCCTACATTAAAAAAAACTTGGATGAAAGTTATAGAAAACCATGCTAAACTTGAAAACAAGGTTTTCCATACTAGTTTTTACATTAAAAACTTGAAACGAAAGGTTAACCTAAATTCCTCCTTATTCTAAACAGTTGTAGGTTAACATTTTCCCAGGTGCATCATGCCCAACCTCATCCACATTTTTCTTCCCAGATCTTCAACATCGTTGTCAACAACATTGTTAAAATGTATGTCATCTCTTCCAACATCATTATCCTCAAGATCATAGTCATCGTCAACAATGTATGAGTCAAATAAATCTTCAGCTGCATGAACATCTTCCTCACCGCCTTAAAAAAAAATAGTTGGGATAATTGGACTAATAACACCAGACAATAGATTTCCGTATACTACACCATCATCGGGTATATCTTGTACTTCGGTAGGTTCACATGATCAACATAAAGCACAAGATTTTACAAAATACAGATGCAACAACTATCTCTGTAGCATTCTTATCCCTTATCTAGCACTTCATCCCATCTGCCATTTTTTTGCATGGATCGAACCTACATACATGTTCTAGCCAGCTAGATGGATAACACCGATATAGTAATAGAAATCAAAGGCAATAATATGTATTCTAATTGTACAAGGTAAAAGCTGTCACCCGATATGATGACCAAACAAAATAAGTACTTCCAACGTCAAGCGTGGCTAGCAGATTTAATCCCTCGATAACTGTGAGCCATATATAGCCCACTGCCATCAATACGAGGCATCTACAATGCGAACATTGAGACGTATCTCTACTATGCCATATCAATAGGATGCCAAGAAGAACAAGATCACTCTTAACATTGCCTCGTCCGAGAAGTTAACCTCGTTGTCGCCTGCTAAAAAAATATTCACATTTAAAAAATAAGTACTCTTGTTTACTGATCAGTAGATCCAAAATTTCAAATGATTCGAAAACTAGTTCGGGAATTCAGAGAGAGAAGATTTCTCACTAGTTGCAGCTGGCCATTGCCAGCTATCTTGCTATGGAAGTACTGTAAAAAAAAAAAAACTGGAAAGAAAGAACTCGAGCTACCTGCTAAGCGAGAGTCCAGTAGTCCATTAGCGGAAGCTCACGTTGCTTTCATGGGCCAGTCTAGAAAGCACACGCCTCCCTCCAGCTCACCCACCCAGAACCAACCAAAATCCCCGACCACGCAAAAAAACCCAACCTTTGCTTCCCCCTTCCGCTTCCCCTCCCCTACCAATCCAGCCTCAGATCGACGATCCGCCATGCTTTCCCGTGCGCCACCCCGGCCATGACCCGCGCGCTCCATGGCGCCTCCCCGCGCCCGCGCTCTCCTCCTGCCGCTGGCCGCGGCCACCGTGCTCGTCGCCTCCACTATCTTCCTCTTCGCCGCCGCCGGCGCTAGCCGCTGGCGCCCTGCCGACACCGGCCTCCCGGTCACGGCAACCCCCGTCGACTTCTCGGCCGTACCTGTGAGTGCCAGCGTGGCCTCCGCCACAAAAGTCCAAGAGCTCTCCTTCCTTGACGAGAACGGCCGCCCCGACGATCCCAGCTCAGGCTCCAGCTCGGCTTCTGGAGCTGGAACTGGGAGATGCGACCC
The DNA here is from genome assembly GCA_028641055.1 of Alopecurus myosuroides. Taxonomy (NCBI): domain Eukaryota; kingdom Viridiplantae; phylum Streptophyta; class Magnoliopsida; order Poales; family Poaceae; genus Alopecurus; species Alopecurus myosuroides. Next base: position 324,054,516 of record CM054057.1, on the reverse strand, counting down.
CCGCGACGCCGCCGTCAGGGTGTTTATGTACGACATGCCGCCCGAGTTCCACTTCGGGCTGCTCGGCTGGGCGCCGCCGTCCGGGAACGCCGGCGGCGTCTGGCCCGATGTCAGGGGCGGCGCCGCCCCGCGCTATCCCGGAGGGCTCAACCAGCAGCATAGCGTGGAGTACTGGCTCACACTGGACCTCCTGGCGTCCTCGTCGGCGACGACGTGCGGCGTCGCGGTCAGGGTCGCCAACTCCCGTGAAGCCGATGTGGTCTTCGTGCCCTTCTTCGCGTCCCTCAGCTACAACCGCCACTCCAAGGTCGTGCCACCGGAGAAGGTTAGCAGGGACATGTCCCTGCAGGACAAGCTCATCAGGTATCTGGTGGCACAACCGGAGTGGAAGAGGTCCGGGGGTGCCGACCATGTCATCGTCGCGCACCACCCCAACAGCTTGCTCCAGGCCCGGCTGGCGCTATTCCCGGCAGTGTTTGTGCTGTCTGACTTCGGGAGGTATCACCCCAGGGTTGCCAGCTTGGAGAAGGATCTCATTGCGCCGTACCGACATATGGCGAAGACGTTTGTGAATGACACGGCTGGGTTTGATGACCGGCCGACACTCTTATACTTCCGGGGAGCCATTTACAGGAAGGAGGTAATAACTTTGCTTACTTATCTGGTGCTGCAGACCATGGTCTTATATTCTGTATAACCTATCACTATGAGACGTCAATCATAACGCAGTAATTGGGTACTGCTTAAATTCTCACACAGGTGCATTTGTATTCGTCCGAGTAGACCGAGAGGTAGAAATGTGATAACTGTACATTAGCCAACACTTGGTTACATAAGTTAGGAACGATCATTAGATAAGAGCCTTTAGGCTGCTTGGAATGGGTGTAAAATTTGCGTGCACACCAGTATTTAGCTCAAAGTTGGGCTAAATACCGGTGGACATACTAATTTGAAACCTATTCCAAGCGGGGCTAAAACTTCAGAATTCGAGCTTTGATGTGTTTTAATTGCACAAGAAGCTGCCATAGTACTATTGCAACAAAGTGACACAATTTGAGTTGAGGTTGATGGCGGCAACTATTACTAAACCATGTACATTATGCCCCGGATGTACATTATGCCCCAGATGTTGCTCTTGAACACACAAATACGATTTTGATATGTTGTGCACTTATAACTTACCTACCATCAAGGTGTCTCCTCTTATTATATCGCACTCTTTTTTTATTAATGGATAGCTAGCACCTTGGTTGATATGAATTACATGTACTTTGAGAATCTTTATCCTTATGCACGAACCGAAACATAAGTTGTGCACCTTGTTTGGTAGATAGATGTATGTTCTTATTTAAAAGGCCATGTAGATACGTCAGACATGATACATGTAGAAATATGGAATATGATGATGCAAGTTTTAGTCGCATTCTAACTACAATGACAAAAACCAGTTGTTCATGAGATAATATATTGTATCATCATTTTGCAGGGAGGAAACATTCGGCAGGAACTGTATAATATGCTCAAAGACGAGAAGGATGTTTTCTTTTCCTTTGGAAGCGTCCAGGACCATGGGGTCAGCAAAGCCAGCCAGGGAATGCACTCATCGAAGTTTTGCCTAAACATTGCTGGGGACACCCCTTCTTCCAATCGTCTGTTTGACGCCATAGTAAGCCACTGTGTCCCTGTTATCATAAGTGACGACATTGAGCTCCCTTACGAGGATATCTTAGATTATTCCAAGTTCTCCATCTTTGTTCGTTCGTCTGACGCTGTCAAAAAGGGTTACTTGATGAGACTAATTAAAGGTGTAGACAAGCGTCGATGGACAAGGATGTGGAAGAGGCTCAAAGAAGTAGATAAACATTTCGAGTACCAGTTCCCATCTCAGAAGGATGATGCGGTCCAGATGATCTGGCAAGCATTGGCTAGGAAGGTGCCTTCGATCCGGTTGAAGGCACATAGGTTTAGGAGATCTTCAAGATCTGAAAGAGGAAGCAAATAAACAGAAAGGAGGTGTATGTATCTTATTTCTAGGCTAACACAGCACTTCACTGATGCTAACAGATCAGTTGCATATGGTTTATGAACAAAATAAGACATATTGGTATGGTATAAAGGAAGATTGTAATCTACAGTAGAAGATTCAGGTTTCAGAGTGTTGGATATACCTTGGAACATGGATAGGTAGCTCAGGGTTTGTTGGTCCAGTTGAATGTTTGCTAGCAGGGGATAAGCTTATTGCTTCTGTAACATGTATTTGGAAGTAAACTATGAAAAAAAGGAGTGATGTTATGCTGTTTTTGATCATACTGTAACCAAAATAATTGACCTCATGGATATCTGTTCTGTGTTTTGTGTCTCAAGAAGAATCCAGGATAAAATAGCGAATCAAAATGTTCACCACAATTTCACTACAGGAATCAGTACATGTCAGGCAATTACTACTAAATGAAACCGAACTTCTGCAATACCAGTACAAAACTGTGAATCGATACATTGACAATGTCATCTTGAAATGAGGTCAAAAGCCAACGCAAACAGATTTCATGCTTCTGAACATAGAACTGGATCAGGTTTTACAATCTTGGAAGAAATCCTTGGTTACATTGGCTGATATTCAATCTAAAAATGCTTACATTGCGGAACGGAGGGCATATTAAGGCTAAGCATGGTGCTCGCCTGAAGAATTGGATTGAAAGTGTTCTGACATAGACTATCAAATATAGTGTTCTGACGCTGACAGATCAGTTGCATATGGACTATGAACAAAATCAGACATATTGGTACGGTATAAATGAAGATTGTAATCTAGAAGATTCAGGTTTCAGAGTGTTGGATATACCTTGGAACATGGACCGGTAGCTCAGGATTTGTCGGTCCAGTTGAATGTTTGCTTGCAAGGGATAAGCTTATTGCTTCTGTAACATGTATTATGAAGTAAACTATAAAAAAAGGAGTGATGTTATGCTGTTTTTTTTATGATAGACCACAATAATTGACCTCATGGATCTTTGTTGTGTGTGTTGTGTCTCAAGAAGAATCCTTTATAAACAATGACGAATCAAAACGATTTTGCTTTTAGGAATCAGTAGTACATACCATGCAACGAACTGCAATACCATCCAAAACTGTGGACTGATCCATTGACAATGCCATACTGATACGAGTTAAAAAGCCAGTTCAAACAGATTTCATGCTTCTGAACGGTAGAACTGGATCAGGTTTTACAATCATGGAGGAAATCCTTGGGAACGCATGCACAGCATCTCTTAGCTTGAAATTATTAGAGAATGGAAGAACAACTTATCATCATCAAAGAGAAGAGGAAACAATGTTATGCTGCTTCTTATCATACTGTGACCAAAACAATTGACTTCATATCGATCTATATTGTGTATTTCATGATGTACTTGAGAAATCTGTAAAATTTAAACCATGGAAGGTATCTCTGTGTTTAAAATTTAAGCAAACTTTGCAGAGCCGTTTCACCTAATCGATTCCGTCAGCAGATCATCCACGTCACGAATTGAATGGCATTCACAATTCTTACTAGTTATCCGATCCTTCTCCTCTTCCGTTGGAATAATGGCTAATCTAGTTAAACATCTCTTAAAATGAAATTGATTGACCAAACGGAAGGACAACTTAGTCATATATCACACTTCATTTTACAACAACAGCTGCGTTGCTTTGAGCAACTTGATCCAATATTAACAAGGTTGCAATTACTGAGGCACAATTTAAACACACCGGAAAGGCAACTTGATCCACATCTGTTAAAATGAAATTGATTGTTGCAATGGAAGGGCAACTTATCATATATACACAGTTCATATTACAACAGCTTGAGCAACTTGATCCATTTAACAAGGGTACACTACAAGAATACAGAATCCACAACTATCCGTATTTTCGGTGTCCGCAGGCACACGGGTTATTGAGAAATATAGACAAATCGTACTAATTCTATAATTTCCAACTCCAGCCTCAAGAGGATGCCTCCAGCTCAAACTTCATCTACGAACAGACTGAACACAATCACCTTCCTGCTTCCCAGAGTACAGTCAAAGGTCAACCTGCAGCATAACAATTACAGTACAATTCTGCCTTTTTTTTTATTTTGGCAAATCATTAGACATCCGCTTCATAACACTTGCTATTGATAGTAACACCAGAAAAAAATTACTCCACATGATTAAAAAACAAGTTTTAACATCAAGAAACCGACTACATTCTCCCCATGAAGACATTAGGAAGCCCAGATCTAACACAAGAGAACCGAGCAAATAGAAATCGATCGAACGAGGAAAAACAAGAAGTTTTCGAGGCTAGAAAAAGAAAAATCAATGTTGTCGAAGGGAAACAGAAACAGAAAAAAGATGGAGATTGTTTTGTTGGTTGGGTGAGCCCGCGCGGCCATCATCGCGCGCGCTCCGACCGCGGGCAGTCGTCATCGCTCACCGCCGGTTGATACCGCGGAAGACAGCGCCACCTCTTCCCCCTCAAAAGCGCGCCACCTTCCCGCGACTGCGGTGGCGGCGCAACCGAGGGGAGAGGCGACTCCGGCCACCGCGGCGCCGCCGGACGGCTCGCTCGGATAAGATCAAGTAGTGTTCGGGTCGAAACCCTAGCTACCTCTTCCCCCCACCACGTCCTCTTATCATCGGACGTCGTGAACTCACAGCCCACAGGAAGCCCAGTACTCTAAGGCTCATATGAAGCTAGCCCAATTAATCCGACTCGGCCCATAAGTGCGGCCTTTCTGCTTAGGCCCACATATGTGCCGCGTGAGCTAGGCCAAAACCCTAACGCCTCCCTGCTATATAGCCGCTTTCTCCTCCATTTGATTCCGCCCTTCGCCGCCTCCCAAAACCCTAGCCCTCGCCGCTGCGCCGCCGCGCTCACCGCAGCCAAGCACCCAACCATGTCCACCGTTCTCACCCGCCCGACCCCGGGCACTGTCCAGTGCTTCGGCAGGAAGAAGACTGCCGTCGCCGTGGCCTACTGCAAGCCCGGCCGCGGGTTGATCAAGGTCAATGGCGTACCAATTGAGCTGATCCGCCCCGAGATGCTGCGGCTCAAAGCTTTCGAGCCGATCCTGCTCGCCGGGAGGTCGCGCTTCAAGGACATCGACATGAGGATCCGCGTCCGCGGCGGAGGGAAGACGAGCCAGATCTACTCCATCCGCCAGGCCATCGCCAAGTCGCTCGTCGCCTACTTCCAGAAGTTCGTCGACGAGGCCGCCAAGAAGGAGGTAAAGGAGATCTTCGGCCGCTACGACCGGACTCTCCTCGTCGCCGATCCCCGCCGCTGCGAGCCCAAGAAGTTCGGTGGTCGTGGAGCCCGCGCGCGTTTCCAGAAGTCGTACCGTTGATATGGGTATGGTGGCGCCACCGGCGCTCTCCTTGACTACCTATCGGCTATCTATCAAACAGTTTATCAAGTAGTTTCGCATATTTTCGACAATGAACTGGATATGAAGTTCTCTAAGACTTTGTCTATGGAATATCCTTTTGCTTCGTGCTTAGTTTGAGGAATCGTGTTATGTTAATGATTATGGTAATGATGAGACTGGATGTCATGTTAAGTTTTCTTCCATGCTTATTTTAATTCTTAGTTAAATGGAAAATGCAGCTCTATAGAGACTTTGTGATATGTCTATCATTTCGTGGATCAAATATTGGGTATTTAGTTTCCATTTTGTCCCCTGATAGTTTCTCTTGTCGCTTCAGTATGCATTTGAACTTGGGGTCATTTGAGACACTGTAAGCCAATAAACATTTTTTTTTGTCAACCCAAACATAAATATAGCTATAATCTGCCCTCTTTAGTCGTCACTGCTGTTTAGATGTTATAGTCTCATAAATTGGTTTGTCCTGTGTCCTTATTTTGTGACACCTGGCAATCCTTGGAGCTACTGATTATTGATATGATCCCTTTAGAAGGTTGATCGATGCTTAATGTGATGAATTTCCTTCTTAACCGATTTTGTGGTTCATTCCAAAAAATCTAAATTAGCTTAGCTTAGCTGACCAGCATTTCCTTGGGTCTCTTGGGCAACTCGTTCATACTGATATAATTAAATTTGGGCCACCTTAGTCTACAACACCTTAGTCTCATAAATTGGTTTGTCCTGTGTCCTTATTTTGTGACACCTGGCAATCATTGGAGCTACTGATTAATGATATGATCCCTTTAGAAGGTTGATCGATGCTTAATGTGATGAATTTCCTACTTAACCGATTTTGTGGTTCATTCCAAAAAACCTAAATTAGCTTAGCTTAGCTGACCAGCATTTCCTTGGGTCTCTTGGGCAACTCGTTCATACTGATATAATTAAATTTGGGCCACCTTAGTCTACAACACGTTCATACTGACCAGCATTTCCTTGGGTCTCTTGGGCAACTCGTTCATACTGACCAGCATTTCCTTGGATTATTGTCTCCAGCGGTTGTCTTGCTGCTTCAGTTTGCATTTGAGCTTACTTACCATCCAAATTAGCCCCAGGGTTGTTGTATAGCAGGTTCATAAGATTGGTTAGTGTTGTCAGTATTTTGTGTCACCTGGCAATCATTGGAGCTCCTGCTTGTTGATATGATCCCTTTACAAAAAGGTTTATCGATGCTTAATGTGACGAATATCTGTCTTAACCTGTTACCTTGATTACCTTAGCTAACCAGCATTTCCTTGGGTCAATTGGGCAACTCTTTACTTCATACTAATATAGTTTAGATTTCGGCCACCTGAGTACAACTAGGGATTATTGTTACCACAATTTTCTTGGATGAACTGTTCAGAAAGAATCGTATATTCTTGGTAAGCATGAGAGAGGAAACCCTAGTAGATGATAGAATCAGATGCTTCTGATGTTTTAGGTTATGCTTCTTTTGTCAAAGTGTTTCATCTGGTCTTTTGGGCAACTCCTTACTTCATACTGATATAGTTTAGATTTGGGCCACCTTAGTGTACAACTAGGGGATTATTGTTACGATAATTTTCACGGACGAACTGTTCAGAAAGAATCGTATATTCTTCTTAAGCATGCAGAGGAACCCATTTGTTAATAGAATCTTGGATGAGCTTTATCTAAGCTTTGATACTTTGTTTTGCCGTTCAATCATAGCATTCATTTGTTGTGCAAAATAAATACTATTCTATATGCAAAATACTGTGATAGCCATGTGATGGTCATGTTTCATTTTGTGCCCGATACTCTTCTTTCCATATAACCTGGTGAATATGCTATACCTCTAGAAGTACAATTTGCAATGCCTCGTTTACCTTTTTATTTGGGACTCCCAAGTTTACTTTTTTTCCAGCTACAAATACACATGCTTCACTCGGTAAAAGAGAATCCCGTATTTCTCTAGCTTGTTTCTTCGGCTACGCTTGCTAGAACCTCATTGGTGACTTCCTGCTCATCTCCAACTCCCTCGGCTGGGGCCGGCACTTTGAAGAGTGCCTTTCTTGCACGAAACATTGCTAGGTGAATGTCACCTGTGAGACAACAAAACAATGAATGAAACCACCTTTCTTTAGGTCGGCATCGAATCTGTTAGAGCCTAGACAAACGGAGGACCTCGATGACCCCTTCATTTCATTTTTATTTGAAAATAACATTTTACAAGATCCAAATATAACTGAAAGTGGAGATATATTGTCAATGTTGTATCATAAAAGCCTGCAAAATCTTAATGCAAATTTCTTTGTAATCCAGGCTACGCAAAAAAGAATAGTGCACATTCTAAAACTATTTATCTTATTTTCATTATGTAACCAGAATGCAAAGTATTCCCTCCGTCCGGAATTAAATGTCACAAAGTTTGACAGAAGTGGATGTATATAAATATACATCCACTTTTGTCAAACTAATTCCGGACGGGAGTATTTCACATTGACGTTTTTATATAATTGTAGTATACTACCTCCATTACGTAAAACAAGCCCTATATTTTGTCAAAAGTACTCATCTGGGAATGAGCATTTTGGAACGGAAGAAGTATAACTTTGACCAATTTTATAGAAAATATATGAACAATAGAAAGTTTTGATAAAAATATCGTACGAAAATATAATACTCCCTCCGTATCAAAATATAAGATGTTTTAGCATTTTTGTAGATATAATGTATCTAGACATATTTTAGTGTGTAGATTCATATGCATCTTGCACTAAAACATGTCTAGAAACATATTATGTAGGAAATGCTAAAACATCTTATATTTTGATACGGAGGCAGTATATGCTATAGTGTTTATAAATGTTCATATTTTTGTCTATACGGTGGGTTAAACTTACTATATGTTCTAACTTTTGACTAAATTTATATTCCTTCTTTTGCGAAAGCGAGGTAGCATTTATTATATCTAAACTTTTCTAAAATCTTGAATTTAAAAAAAATAAAGGGTTCACTATAGCGTGCCTCTATAATATCTGCTGAGTGTTCCCGTTCGACTATTTAGGGCATCTCCAACAACTTGTTAGTTAGCTTGTTGGTAAATTAGTCATGTCGTCAATCAACATTTCATCTTACAACTACTCCAATAGTGTGTTTTGACCAATAGAAGTACTACTCCCTCCGTTCAACAATAGATGACTTGCATTTGTCTATATATGGATGTACCTAAAACTAAAACATGTCTAGATACATCCATATATAGAAAAAGGAAAGTCATCTATTGTTGAACGGAGGGAGTACTTTGGAGCCACATCATAAAAAATTCTACATGACAAAAGATAGCAACAACTATCATACAATTATTGGAGATGCCCTTATAAGAAGCAAATGTGGTCCCAATAGTATCGGTTAAGTGTTCCACCTCTCCTTCCCTCACGGGCGACAACAACGACCAACTTCCGCCCTCTAGATTCTCAATTGGGAGGGAGACCTCGTTTCTCAGCCTAGTAGTTAGTTAGTTAGGGTTAGGGTTCTCCAGCCTAGTAGGTTGGGTTAGTGTCTCTCTACTATGGTGTGCTGTTGGGTCGGTGAGAGCGACGTATTGGGTATTCATGACTTACAAGTCAAGAACTCCACCCTACTTGGTAAATGGCTGTTCAAACTATTAACTGGTGATGGCGTTTGGCAAACCCTCCTTAAACGAAAATACATAGGTTCAAAAGCAGTCTCGTAGGTTATGTGGAAACGTGGTGATTCACACTTTTGGGCTGGACCCAGGGCGAATAAAAACGTATTTTTTCGCTATGGGGTATTTAAGATTAAGCATGAATCGCAAATACGGTTCTGGGAGGACAAGTGGTTAGGTAATATCATCACACGGGCGTGTGCACGGCTGAAGCAGGTGGCGAGCGATATTTTTATCCCATATGGATGACCGCTTGATCTACGAATAGCAGATCCATAACAGCGACAGTCTACGTCTACATGATTTGTTTAAAAATGTAGTATTTTCCTTTCAGTTTCGGATTTCGGCTATGTGCATTATGATGATGCAGAGGCCGGGTGTAATGCTTAAGTATTTTAAGTAATAGAAGCCCTTTATAAAAAAAAAAAACTGTCTTAACTCTATTCCCACACTGGTGGCGCCTCGGAGTTGAAGATACTATTTGCTTATCAGTCCCTTATATCGACAGTTTGGTCTTCTCGCCGTTCTTCAGCATAGATGTTGCTCCAGAGGTGGTGGATCTGTAGTCCTTCATCGACGAACCTTATATCGACAGTTTGGTCTTCTCGCCGTTCTTCAGCATAGATGTTGCTCCAGAGGTGGTGGATCTGTAGTCCTTCTTCGACTTCGTCGATGAGAGGCAACAAATCTTGGTCCAAAAAATCTCGAGGACTTCCCTCGGCTTTTGCAATGGTGGAATCTTGGAGTCTCTTCCCGTGTCCGTCTCGACGGCGCTGAATTTGGGCCACGACCGCCAGGAACCCAGAGATCGTATTTGTGGATCTCTTAATATTTTATAAATTTATTAGGATAACTAGTTTATGGCGGTATGTCTTTTTAGTTTCCACGTGTGTTGCGTCTTGTAACTTGATTTTCGATTAATGAAATACATGGTCGCTTAAAAAAAAAGGTAAACATGTCTAATAATGTATGATCCGAAGGAAAAAAAATTAAACTTGAACAAAGAGAGTCTGTACCGAAGATTAGGAGGCTCCCGGAGGTGACGGGGACCGGGAATCCCGGCACCAGCTTCCTCTCGTTGATGTAGGTGCCATTGGTGCTGTCCATGTCCGTGACCACCAGGCTCCCGTCCTTTTTCTTCTCCAGCCGAGCGTGCACGCCAGAGACCGTCGCGACGGGGATGACAATGTCGGCCTTCTCCGGGACCCTGCCCACGGTCACCGCGTCCTGGGAAGTGAGCGATCACATCGTCAGCGGTTGCATAGACTGTGAGAAGCGCTTCTCGGAAGAAGATCAACGACGAACGGCGTTTCTCGCGGGCACGTACAGAGGAGGTGATCTCGATGGGACCGCGGCGCTCGACACGGTAGCCGATGTGTTTCCAGTCGCCGTCTCCTGGAGAATTAGTCAGGTCACTTGTCGTGACTCGTGAACACTTGAGCAATGAATGATCATCGTCTGGCATAGAACGTTAGAAAGAACTGATCTGACAGAGGTAGGCTAAGAACGTTTGCTGAGTTTGAATACTAGACTGAAGAAGCAGGGAAACTGACAAACCTGCGGGTTCGAGAAGCCATCCTTCTGCCGACGGGCTGCCGGCAGCGGCCGCGGAGCACCTCAAGGACAAGCCCCTGCTGCTTATGCTGCCGAGGCACACTGGCTGCCGTTCTGCGCTGGGGGAGTAGCTGCTGCATCTCCAGGGAAGAGGAAGAGGAGGCCGAGCTGACACCGCCGGCGAGCAGCGGAGAAAGGTCGGCGACCTACTCGCGCCAGAGAGCGACAGCAAGGGGGAGGAGGTAGCAGCTGCCGCTTCCATTTGCGACGAGCAGCAGTCAGGGATGGATAAAATTCGTGTGTTGCTCAGGAGAGAGTGGGCCGGTCATCGCTGGAGGAGATAGGAGGATCCTGATTGTGATTGATGGGCAGGTGCTCTTCTATGTGGCTGTCGTTAACTTGTTCTCGTCCCTTTTCTTTTTTCTCTTCCCCGCAGCGGAAATCCTATTCGCCATAAATCCTCTCTGATGTATGCATATACTAGCTTATGAGACCGGATGCAACAGAAAATATGAAATTAAGCGACTAACCTAGCATTTTTTTTGTTACATTTTTTCATGCCGTTGAACAACAAAATTAATATATGTATTTTCTAGAACAATATACGAATGACGATGGTTTTAGGATCATTTCTTCGTGTCCTCGTGATTTTTCTCCCACCTTCTTCCTCACCCAGTCGACGCTGTCCCCCTCTAATCCACATCGCTACTCCCCACTCTGATAGGTGGATACCCGACTAGCTAGCGAGGTGGCGACGAGGAACATGAGCGGAAATAAAGTTGGGCCGGTGGCGTCCGTGTCCATACGTCCCTACCGCTGCTCTTACTATCGCACCAAAAGGTATTCCGCCGATATGTGGAACCATCACGCCGCCTCCTCTTAGATCATGGCCTCTCACGATCCCCACGGCGACCCGCACCCGCTCTACAAAGTCGACCCCCTCCCACCAACATGCCAACACGCCATTTTCCCTCGCCTCCGCGCTGCCCCTATGCCCGTCCTCGCTAGATTGAACGCCCCCATGCTCGAGTCCGGATGGGCCGGCGGCTACAACACTGGAGGTGCTGCCTACCTCCATGTGCTTCTGCTTGCCTAAGTTGACAACCGCTCGAGTTCGGATCGATTGGTGCCTTAACATGTTGCATACACGCCGCGGCGACAGGCCTCTGTGTCGCCTCCTTCAAGAATCTCCGGGAGCTTGACACCTGCAGCGTCGCCGTGAAAAGCGGGGACATCGAATTCGTCGTCTCTAGGAGCCCTGCCCTACAGATCCCCAACATCGAAAGGGCCATGAAGGTTGTGCTTCTTCGTCTCCTCAGTCACAGACTCCGGTGTCCAAGCCAACTCGATGCGGGACGACGAGCCTTTGATGGGGATACGATGCACAAGTAGCTGCACGTAGCAGTAAGGTGCAGTTGGATCTAACTAACGGTACCATCTAATATATCCATATGTTCTTAAATTATTTTGTTCCAAGCAGATATTCCTTATTCGACCGATCGAAACTTATTGCGGTTTGTAACTCAATTTGGTTACTCACTTACGTTGCGACGCAAGCAGTAGTTGAGGTGTAAAAATTGTAATACATGCCTCAAATAGAAGTTCCATCCATTGCTTAGTTGATGCTAAATAAACTCAGTACCGAAGAATAGCCATGGTGTACTGTGGCTTGAGGATATGAATAGTTCAACAAGTTCGTTCACTGCTGCAGCAAAGTTTACATTTTTTTTCTCTGCAATTTTATGAAATGTGTGAATGTAGGAGCATAAGCTGATAATGCTTATAGACAACATTGACGTGGTGAACGCCCCGTGTCTCGAGCGCCTCCTGTGGAACTTTCTCAGTGCTGACAGTGGATCCTGCACCAAAGTCAAGATTATCAGTTCCCCGTGCTAAGCTTATTCGGACACTTGGAGCCAGGAAACACTAGAGATCCAGAGCCACTGTCATCATGGTACACATTCAGTCCAGCCTCCAAATGCTCTTAATTATGCTCAATTCATAGACACTAGAAGGATAAGGCGCGCGTTGCTGCGCCCCACTCCGTTATAACCAAGGGAGAATGAAGGTTTAGTTGGAAATGGAAATATATATATTCAAAAGCGAGGCTTCACAAACCACTTTACGACACAAAACAAACATTACCTGTAACATCCCAGTGTTTGGGAGGTTATAAGGATCTAAATATAATATGTACAATTGCAAAGCATGCATCTAAAAATACGGGAAATTTTGGCGCGAAAGTTTAAACGAATCAAAATGACCAATGTTTCACTTGACATGATGAAATAGGTCTAGTTCATCTAGTCATGAGTACATTTGGAGTGATCTTTATAACAGGTATCTTAAGAAACTAAATCACCTGATAACACAAACCATGATTGGTTGTGACCAACACAAACTCTCAACAATCTTAACCACAAGTCTATATGTGACTTGCGATGATTTACTAGATATCTAGAACTCAAAGAGGGGTGAGTATCCAAATCTCATAACTAATGACCACACTTTCACAAGTTAGTAATGCTTGGTGGAATAATCTCATCAACAAATATTTTAGACTCTCTAAAACATGAACTACTTAAGTTATCAAACAATCTACATAACATCTTGATAAATCATCTCATAACCATTAAGTGAACCATCATAAGGAAATATCAAATTTTCCATAGAACACAAGTGATACAAACAAGCATTAACTTAAACCCCACAAGTGATCTTGTCATCGGTCCACTTGGAGTAGATGGTTGGGCTACATCATCTCCCCCCCCCCCCTTTGAAAAAGAGTCGACCTCGACTCGGCGTCGTCTTCATCACTTGGGTATCCATGGAAGGGAGAGAGGTCCTTGACATTGAAGGAGTTGTGGACGAGGTACTAGGATTGCGGTAAGTCGAGCTTGTAGGCGTTGTTGTTGATGCGCTTGATGACCTTGAAGGGACCGTCACCTCTTGGCTTGAGCTTGGAGTTGCGCTCTTCGGGGAACCGGTCCTTGCGCAAGTGTAGCCACACGAGGTCACCTTCTTGGAACACCATGGGTTTCTTGTTCTTGTTCATGATAGAGGCTCGGTGCTCGGAATGCTTCTCAAGCGTAGCTCTTGTGGAGTCGTGTAGCTTCTTGATGTAGTCGGTGCGCTTGTCGATGTCCATGTTTGCTCGCTCGCGTAGAGGCAAAGGGAGTATGTCGAGGGCGGTGTTGGGGTTGAAGCCGTAGACGATCTCGAAAGGACTCTTCTTGGTAGCTTGATGGAGAGCACGGTTGTAGGCGAACTCGGCGTGTGGGATGCATTCCTCCCAATTCTTCAAGTTGGGCTTGATCAATGCTCGAAGTAGTGAAGAGAGTGTGCGGTTGACGACCTCGGTTTGTCCATCCGTTTGTGGGTGATAGGCGGTGGAGAAGAGTAGCTTGACGCCGAGCTTGGCCATCAATGTCTTCCAAAAGTAGGAGGTGAACTTGACGTCGCGGTCCGAGACAATTGAAGTAGGTACACCATGTAAACGCACAATTTCCCTGAAAAACAAAGTAGCAACATGTGAAGCATCGTCGGTTCGGTTACAAGGAATGAAATGTGCCATCTTAGAGAAACGATCCACAACTACAAAGATTGAATCCATGTTGGTTTTAGTTCGTGGAAGGCCTAACACAAAGTCCATGCTAATATCACTCCAAGGTGCATGTGGGATAGGTAATGGCATGTAAAGACCATGAGGGTTGGAAGTGGACTTAGCTCGGAGGCATGTGGAACATCTCTTGACGTGTCTCTCAACGTGATGCTTCATCTTGGGCCAATAGTAGTTGGTGGAGAGCATGGCATAGGTCTTGTCGCGTCCAAAGTGTCCCATGAGGCCTCCTTCATGTGATTCCTTCAATAACAACAAACGAAGAGAAGACTCGGGGATACATAATTTGTTAGCCTTAAACAAGAAACCTTTGTGAAGATAGTAATCATCGAAACCTCGGTTAGGCAAGCACTTCTCAAATATAGGACCAAAGAAAGCATCGGAAGCATATAAGTCTTTGATTTCATCCAAACCAATCACATTGATGTCAAGACGTGTAAGAAGGCATTCTTTCCTAGACAAGGCATCGGCTACCACATTCTCTTTACCTTTCTTGTACTTAATGACATAAGGAAAAGATTCAATGAATTCAACCCACTTAGCATGCCTTTTGTTCAAATTGGTTTGGCTTTTTAAGTATTTCAATGATTTGTGATCGGAATGAATGACAAATTATTTTGGCCAAAGGTAGTGTTGCCAAACTTCTAGCACTCTAACCAAAGCAAAAAGTTCCTTATCATAGATGGGGTAATTGAGTTTAGCACCATCAAGTTTTTCACTATGGTAAGCAACGGGGCGTCCGTTTTGCATGAGAACGCCACCAATTCCTATACCACTAGCATCACATTCAATCTCAAAAGTTTTCTCGAAATCCGGTAAGACAAGCAAAGGAGCTTCGGTTAGGCATTTCTTAAGTGTATCGAAAGCTTTTTGTTGCGCATTGCCCCAAACAAAAGGTACATTCTTTTTGGTAAGTTCATTCAAAGGGCAAGCAATAGTTGAAAAATCTTTGACAAAACGGCGATAGAAACCAGCAAGGCCATGAAAGCGCCTTATCTCACCCACGGAGGTAGGGTTAGGCCAATTCCTAATTGCCTCAATCTTCTTGTTATCTACTTCAATACCATTGGAAGAGATCACAAAACCCAAGAAAACAAGCTTGTTGGTGCAAAAATTGCATTTGGAAAGATTGGCGAAAAGTTTTGCGTTGCGAAGAGCCAACAATACTTGTGAAACATGATCAAGGTGATCTTCTAAAGATTTGCTATAAATGAGAATATCGTCGAAGTAAACCACAACAAATTTGCCAATGAAAGGACGTAGAACTTCATTCATGAGACGCATGAAGGTAGATGGGGCATTCGAAAGACCAAAGGGCATAACAAGCAATTCATACAAACCAAGTTTTGTTTTGAAAGCCGTCTTCCATTCATCACCTATACTCATACGAATTTGATGGTAACCACTTTTAAGATCAATTTTGGAAAAGATAGTAGCACCACTCAATTCATCAAGCATGTCATCAAGCCTAGGAATAGGATGTCTATATCGAACGGTGATAGCATTGATAGGGCGACAATCCATACACATGCGGGAAGTAGAATCTTGCTTTGGAACAAGGATAACCTATGGATTTGGCGCTCAATCTCCTTAGTCTCCTCGGGATTGGTGCGGTAAGGAGCGCGGTTTGGAAGGGGCGCGCCCGGAATGAGGTCAATACGGTGCTCGATTCCTCGAAGGGGAGGAAGGCCCGGAGGGAGCTCATCGGGAAAGACGTCTTCAAATTCCTGCAACAAAGGCAACAAAGATGGAGGTAGATTTGTCATGTCGTTAGTTTCAAGTGCTTCCCCTTTGCACAATAGGACAAAGTGAAGTATGGTTGGGTCATCTCTTAGCGCTCGCATCTCTCTTTTGGTGGCAAGTAAGGCAAAGCCTTTGGCATCACTCGGAATTTTTCCACTCATATTTGGCTTGTGGCTCTCACTCACTTTTTGGTGGATCACTCTCTCACCACTCATCTCACGAGATTTGAGCTCTTCTTGTCTACGTGCAAGAGTCTTGGCGTTGTCGGCGATCACTTGGCTAGGAGACATGGGACGAAGAACAAATGTCTTGTTATTCCACTTGAAGCTATAGTGATTGGTACGCCCATCATGGATAGCACTTTTGTCGTATTGCCAAGGTCGACCAAGAAGAAGATGACACACGGTCATAGGAACAACGTCACAATCTACCGTGTCTTCATAAGGACCAATCTTGAAAGTCACGGAGACCATGTGTTGAATCTTGAAGGTGCCGGAGTCACTAAGCCATTGGACATGGTATGGGTGAGGATGTTGCTTGTAAGGCAATTTGAGTTTGTCGCAAAGCTCTTTGCTAGCCAAGTTGTGACAACTTCCACCGTCGATGATGACCTTGATTGACTTGCCATCAATACCGGCTCTTGTTTGAAAGAGATTGCACCGTTGATCTTGCTCATCTTGAGGGGAAGAAGTGAGGACTCTTGTGACCACTAGTGATGGATTCTTGTCCTCATCGCAATACACACTTTCTTCATCATCGTTGGAGACGTCCAAAGGGTTGAGAGCAACTTGATGCAAGGCATAGTATTCGCCTTCGCTCATAGAATCACGTTCACCGTCTTGGTTGACAATCATGATCATCTTGTTGGAACATTCAAAGGACTTGTGTCCACTACCACCACACTTGAAGCAAGTAATAGTGCTTGACTTGACTTGAGGAGCACTTGAGGATGAGGTTGGAGGAGCTTGCTTCTTGAATGGTTGGGAAGACTTGTTGGGAGCACTAGAGGCTCGCGTGTTGCTCTTGGTGGTAGTTGGAGGAGGAACTTGTGTCATTGGAGTCGAGGATGATGGTCTTGAGTTGAAGAAAGCCTTTTGCTTGCTATATTTGAGATCTTCCGCAATTTGGCGTTCCGCCTTGAGAGCTTGGTGGACAAGGGCCACAATGTTGTCATACGGTTGATACTCGACGATCTTCCTTATAGGATAGTTGAGGCCATTGAGGAAGCGGGCCATTGTTTGCTCTTGAGATTCTAGCACATGAGCGCGGATCAAAGATGTCTCCATTTCCTTGTAGTACTCATCAACGGACTTCACACCTTGACGAAGTTCTTGAAGCTTCTTGAAGAGGTCACGCTTGTAGTGAGGAGGAACGAATCGAGCATGCATGAATTGCTTCATCTCATTCCAAGTGGCAATAGGAGCAACGCGATTGCGGACTCGTTCGGCTTGTAGACGATCCCACCATAAGAGTGCATAGCCTTCGAATTCCAAAGATGCTAGAGCAACCATCTTCTTGTCGGTGAAGTTGTGAATGCCGAAGATCTTGACAACCTTGAGAGCCCAAGCAAGATAGTCTTCGGGATCATTCTCACCATTGAACTTGGGGACATTGAAACGAAGAGCACTCATGTTGTTGTCCTCTTGCGGACGATGGGGGCGTGCATGTTGGCGCTCATGGGGGTCTTCATCATACATGGGAGGTGAATCATCATAGGGGTCATCCTAATTGTCTTGGCGGTGGCGATCATGATGGGGAGGATGACGCCGGTGGTCATTAGGTGGTGGTGGTTGGTGGTGACGGAGCCTCGCTTCACGGCGTTCACTATCATCATGGCCATTGTGATGTTGTTGAGGACGTTCTTGTTCTTGGCGAGGTTGTTGAGGATGATCATGTTCTTGGCGGTCATTGTTGTTGGGACGCGCATGGCGCCTAGGTGGCCTTCGATGTTGACGAGCATCTTCCACGAAATCATTGTGGCCATAGTCTTGAGCGTGGCCTTGTGGAGGTGGAGGATGATGGTGTTGTCGAAGGTCCGGGCGTTGCGGTTGTTGAAGAGGGTCACCACGGCCTTGGCGATGTCGAGGTGGTGGTGATGGCGAGCTATACTCATACCGATTGCGTCGCGGAGGTTGTTGAGGTTGTGGAGGAGGTGGTGGTGGTTGTTGAGGTTGTCCACCCTCCTCCACGTTGTGGCGATCATGGCGATCGTGGCGATCATGGCGACGAGGTTGGTGAGGATCTTGATTGCGGTGGCTCGAGCGACGAGACCTTGAGGACGATGATGAATGACGGCGATTGGCAAGATTAGCCAAGTTGATGTTGATGCGCATCATTTGATCATTCAATCGAGCCTCTTGCTCTTGGAGTCGACGCTCATAGCGTTGTAACCCGTCCTTGACGAGTTCGCGGAGTTGAAAGTGGTCATTGTGGGTGACGAAGTTGGCATAATCATTGTCGTTGTAGAATGGATTGCCTTCGTCTTCCGAGCTCGGACTTGTGAATACTCCTTCCCTAGCCATCTCAAAAACACACACAAGGGTGATATTGAAGAAATGGACGCCTCACTTACCCAACGTTACCTTTCTTGGTCGTATTGAGGCTAGTGGACGATCCTAGGTGTAGAGCGGTATGTCAAGAGCGAATCCAAAAGATCGAAAGAAACCGCAAACGGCAACACACACACTTTATATGGAAGGCAAATAGGTTAGGAAAGTGGCGAGGAAAAATCGACCAAAACCGAAGAAAAGTTTGTTGTCAATCGTGGAGAAAATTCAAAGAAAAGTTAGCACAAAAACCAAACCTATAGGATGGAAATATGGTGGAACACACACACGCAAGGGAAAAATGGGGTTAGTGCGACAAATGGACGAGCGAAGAACGAAATGGTCCTAACGTAGACTAATGCTCAATGCCACACTAACTCAAAGAGGACGCTAGCTCAAACCGCAAAGTTGAAAAGGCAACAAGATTCGCACCGTGGCAATCGGTCACTCTTTCTCTTTTGCGACGCAATGCTACACGTTCCTACAATGGAAAGCAATTGGCACCGATCCTTTTGCTTCTTTTTCTATTTTCTCTTTTTCTCTTTTTTTTTTGATTTTCTCTTTTTGATGGATTCCAAAGTGCCAATGCCTACTCGGTAGCTAATCTCTCACAAGCGCTAACCTCGCACTCTCGATGCCACAAATGCGATGCCAAGCGGTGTAAAAAGAACTAGTGCGATAGGTAAGTAACACAATGGGGTGGGGTGGTGCAAGCGGAAGCAAGTTATACCTCTCTTATTTGATGATCACGGACTTGCGGCCGTGGGGGAGTCGATGTCGTGGCGATCCGTTGATGTGGAAGCGTAGGTGATGTCGTGGGCGTCGCGTAGCAACTCGTTGCACTCAATTTGGATCACAAACGACAAAGAAAAACAAGTTCCAAAATCCGTCGGAGAATCGAAGAGCTGAAATTTTCTGAGTTTTTGGCTCAAATTCGAAATTCCCACAAAATCAAGAAAAAAATTGGATGAAATTGGAAAAATTGGCTGAATGGAAAGGTGTGGAATGGTGTTTGGCAACAAATCTATGAAGAAAAACCACGAAAAACTCAACGAATCAACAGATCGGTCAAATTCCCTTTTGGCTATTTTTTGAGGATTTTCGAAATTCTTGGTGGAAAAAGAAAAATTGGTGGATGGGGAGGGGTATGGGTGTCGGATTCGTGTCAATCTAGCTCTGGATACCAGATGATGCGGAGGGTTACTCCTAGATTGGCCCGATCTTCACGAATCGACGGAGAACACGAAGAACACGAGGAACTCGATGAACACACGAGGGAGAAACGAGGGGGAAATCGAGGGCAACGCAAACAAACACAAGGATAACTAGTAAGAACCGAAGAACCCCAAATCTTCCGTCAACTAACCCCGAGGGCCGCCTACGGAACGATCGATTCAACTGAGCTCACCTTGATTGAAACCGCTTTACACCCGTAGCCGGTCCACTACGCCAATAGAACCTCAAGATAATCGAGAGGAAGATTGGACAAGTACTTGATAGAAACCCAAAGGGAGAGATCAAGTAGTTGGATGATCCTTGATACAATCCTCGACGATGTCGGAGGGATGGTTCCTCAAAGAGGGATACAAGAGAGCTGAGCTCCAAATGTTCTTAATTCAACTCTAAACCCTAGATCTAGCTTGGGGGAGTCCTTATATAGCCGGGGGTCGAAGTAGGTGGAAACCGGAGCGAAAACGGGTCTTTTCCGTGCATTTTCGGGTCCAACCCGGCCTAGGGGCCGGCCTGGCCGGCCTGGAACCCGGCCTGGGGCCAGGGTGGGCGCCTGGAGAGGGAGGCCGGCCTGGGGCCGGGGTGGGGAGGAGGCAGGCCGGCCCCCAGGCCGGCTGCTTCGGGTGGTGGCCCGGCCTGGGGCCGGGGTGGGAGGAGGGCAGGCCGGCTTGGAGGCCGGCCTCCTCTGGAGGGGGTCCGGCCTGAGGGGGGCGCCGAGGCCGGCCCGAGGCCGAGGTGGAGGCCGGCCCCCGAGGCCGGGAGGGGGTTTTTCACCCCTAACTTCTCCGTCGGGGCTCCGAATTGGACGCCGTCTTCACCGCTGTTCTCCGTATCTTCTTGCGCATCGTCTCGGGTACTTTTCGGTGCCTCCGTGGTGGGTTTGAACCTGAGCACGCAAAGTGTGGAATCATGAGGTAGCGCACCATCCTCCACGAGACCGAAAGTATAGAGCGAGAGGAGCGAGTTCACCTTATCCTTGATGGCCTTTGCGCGTGATCTTGTCATCGGTCCACTTGGAGTAGATGGTTGGGCTACATCACTTAAGTTATCAAACAATCTACATAACATCTTGATAAATCATCTCATAACCATTAAGTGAACCATCATAAGGAAATATCAAATTTTCAATAGAACACAAGTGATACAAACAAGCATTAACTTAAACCCCACAAGTGGAAAATGATATAATAATTGTATTAACATATTTATCGAATATGTACATATCTCATCAAACATACAAGAAGTATCTACAATAAGAAATAAATCTTCTTCAACCACTGATAAACCCTGATCATTACATATGATATTCCCAAATCTCTATATCTATATTATGAATAACAAAGTTAATAAAGAGAAGAATATAACGTAAAATCATGACACTAGGGAAAACAAATAACAACTATGAGATAAGTCATTAAAACCAATAGCCTTCACATGCTCATTGTTTCAATCATCTTATACAAGTGAGCATATGAAATCTCAACACATCAATGAACCATTAGATCAATTTACTATCAAGTCATCATTCCACAAACACTCCACATTTCTATCCAAATTATCATTCAACAACTAAAGTATCTCTGGATACAATTAAGGATAACAACAAGTATAACCTCTATTAGAGGAATTGAATGGAAATCTAAGTAATATTAATCATGTATGAGACAAGTACATATATTTTGGAAAATAAAATAAGAAGTATATGGAAGGATAATAAAAGCATGAACTAACTCTTAAATCAAGATCTTTCTACCTTGTCTAGATCATCTTGTTTTCCCAATCTCCTCCAAGTTATTTTTCAAGAGAAGAAGCCACAAGACAGGAGGAACTACCACATGAAGATCTTCAAGAAGATTATTTAGAGTGTTCTAGAAGTGTTATTCCAATCTATCATAAGAGTACTTGGAAACTCTTATAGATTGATCTGATCTTATTAACACTCTTGAAACAGTGTGATACTCCAATGTTAGTGTTATATAGAAGTAGTTTGGTAACAAGTTTCTAGACCTTGTTAACAGATCACTTTTATATACTCAAACACTTGAGTGTCTTACACAAACAAACAGAAGATTGAATAACCTGGTACATCTCAGCCTATTGTATATGAGTTGTAATTTGGAGGCAAGACTAGCTACCTTGTTAACAAATTCTTCTTATATGCACATGGAAACTTGATGTCATAAAATAAACTCATATTATTTTACAATCATCTAAGTAAAATATTTGCTTGGAATAACTGGTTGTTTTCACCACAAGGGTGAAATAGTTGGATATGGAATCCCAGAGCAGATATTGTTTGCAAGTGACAAAGTCAGCATCTAAAGACTAGCAACAACTAGAGACAAAGATTTTGCAGGCAACAGAAGACCACAAGAAGCAACACTGCCTCAGTAAGGGAACATCAGAAGTTATCCAGTTAATACTTAGGTAATGTTAGAGACCTATAATCTCTATTCATTGTCAAGACTCATCCTAGATGAGGAACAACTAATAATCACTTCAAGGGAAAACAATTATCAAGTATGATATAATAAGAAGCCATTACATCCACATGTCTGTGATATGTGGAGGTTAATGGTAGCAAACTGAACACCTTGTTTTCCAGATCATTCTCATCCATAAGACAAAAGTGTAATAACAAAAATTCATCTATACATAATTATGCAACTGAATACATGTTATAAAACCAACAGAGCATAATAGCCATACTTGAAACTTGTGTGGAAAACAAACCAACAAGATTCCAAAGCCACACATGTTTCCATTTAATCAAGTACTAAAAACATCAACCTTTCTTGCACACACCTAAGTAGATGCCAACCAAAATTGCTAAGAGTTGCAACTATTAAAATAACATAGTATTATAAAGAGAAAACAAGTCCATTCATTAACCAACATCAATTGGTTTGACATGGAATACAATTCCATGTTAAATGATTTTCACAACAGTGCATAGGATTAATACCGAATAGTTTTACTAAATTATTTTCTATAAGGAATCGTGTCCAATATGATCCACTTTTAACACACCACTTGGGAACCCTATGGGTGTTGTGTGAAGGTAATATTCATGTCTACAATAAATTTTAAGACATTTAATAAATTGAATTGAGAATAACAAAAACCACTTAATCTAGCATCCTAAGAACAAAATTTAAATCTTGCTCAAAATTGAAAAAGGAAAACATGGTAAGACTGGAAATTTGATAAGGAATTCAAAACTGATTTTTAATATTTTTTATATTTACAAGAAAGCCCTGAAAACAGTGTTTTCTTCTCAGCTTGTAAGGCAGAAGGACCAATTTACAAAATCTGGAAAACTTAGGGGGTTATCAAAAACCGCCATTTCTTTTTACCTTCTTCTTCCTCTGCCAGAAGGCAGAGGAGAACGATGCCGTGGTGTGGCCACTGCCACGTCCTCGCGGCCGCCCTTCCGCGCGGATAAGAAGGAGGAGAAGCCCTCCAACTTGCCCTCTGTCTCCTCTCCTCTCCAATCTCGCTCTCTCTCTGTATTCCCCACTGGGAGCACGGAAACCCTAACCCTAACCCACATCCATCACTCGTTGTCGTCGTCTCCAGCCACGGCTCATCGCAACGAGTGCGCTATAAGCTCCACGGAGTTCCCCTATCCCTCTTCGTCGAGTTTAGCTTCCAGGGATGTCCGGGACGAGACGAATCGGACCTTCTTCCTCAACTCCGGCCGCCGGCCAATTTTTGATGCCGCTGCCGCTGTCGACCTCTCCTTGCTTCCTCGACTCGCCTACGAGCCTAAGGGTGAGCTAGGAAACCTCCTGGTACTTTACGTTATGCAAATCATGGACATATGGGCACTGTCACCCTAGCCGTACACCGCCGTCGTCATACGCCGCCGCCGGCGACACTCCGACGACCTTATGGAAGCGGAGCTACCACCAATAGCCTCCCCTTCGCACCCTCTCTCGATTGGGAGCAACGGGAGAGTCCAATTCGCGACGAATCGCGTGATTGCGATTGATCTGTGAGGATTTCCACCAGGATGACGTGTCCCTGACGTCAGCATGACGTCAGGACAGTTTTTCCTTTTCTTTTTCTTTTATTTAAATCATATATGACATGTGGGACCCACATGTCAATTTAAAATAAGGCAGAAATTAATTAAACCTTATTAATTCAATAACTATTAAAATACTCATCAGAAAAATATGAAAATATATATAGAAATGTTTAGAAAAATATAATCTAAATGTTTATCAACTTTTCAAAAATGTTTGATAAAGTTTAAAATTAAACATTTTCTTTAATTAAATTAAATCATTTAAAATTGAGAAAAATAATAAATAATTCATAAAATCAGAAAAATACAAGTTATATACCAAAATGCTCCAAATAACAAATGAAACTCACTTATGATGTTTACAAGGTCATTTGACCAAGTTTTCATGTGTGCAATATTTTGCCTAATCATTTAATTCATTTAAAATTAATAAATTAATATCTTATTCAAATATTTTCAGAATACTTCAAATGAGATACCTAATTAAAGAGATTTTTTTTTTCAAATCAAACATGTCAAACACAAAACATTTTGTTTAACTTATAAACTTGTTTCTAAAGGTGTAATGGAATTCTATAAAATTCCATTATAATCAGAAATAACTACCTTAATATCATTTTCCTTATTAATAAAACTCACATGTTTTCATAACTACTAAAACTATCATCGCAAGTCATTATCAAGTATTGTGATGATAGAGTTTGTTGTACTAGTTCATCGTTTTCAACTAAACTCGTTGTCATTAGCTTCACACTTTTGGAACATAAAATCAAACATGTTTGTTACCTTTTCAATAACTGTTTTCCATGTGCTATTGTCTTGTTACCTCACCAAGTAATCAACACTTCTACTTAAACATGATAACAATTGTTTGCCAAGTAAAAGTGAAACACATGTAACACTAAAAGAAGTAATAACCCCATCACCTCAAGTAATGAAACAATTCACCTAAGACATGTGTGATTGAGATATCATATCAAACGTGGCTTACACTTGTAAGCTGGGGTGTTTTCCAGGGTACTTTGCGATGCATCTCATTATTATGCATGTATCATATTGCTAGTGTTTTCAGTAGTCCTTACCGGGACTACTTTGCTATCTTTCAGAAGTCGAGATTTTCTACGAGACCATTGAACCCCGAAGACATTACTTATTATGGTCATTTCAATCCCAGGCAAGTTCATCACTTGCTCATATCCTTTGCAGTATCTCATAACAAACTATTTGCAAAAACCCTATCGTATTATCACCTACTCTCAAAAGAATGCATGATCCTATTTTTTATAATAATACGACTAATTGAATGACTATCCAAGTGGTAGTGTTCTGTTTGGTGGGCGGATAGGACCATGGTAAGATGAATAGGTCAAAGGAAGGTTCCATCTGCATGGGAACGTACTACCTAGGAATTAACAACAACTGCCGTCAGGATTCTTGCGCCGTAAATTCGCGTTAACCATGGGTCTTCTATGGGTTCGCATGTCAACGGGCTGCCAGAGACGTACGCTGAAGTCTCGCGTAGGTAGTGCGAGACTACATGCACATGGGTGGGATCCATTAATTCCCACGGACTCTGCGGGTCTATGATGGTCTGCCAGGGGCGCGTAGACATCCATCGTGAGGGGTGGAATCAGGCGTTCAACCTGCTGGCAGAAATGGGTGGGAATGCGTTGTGCGGAGAAGCACGGTTTGGCTTGGACCAACAACCGGGCCCCACACCCGAGTGGGAGTGGACAGGAATATACACCTGGTTGTGCAACATGGTCTTGGTCGTCCATGGGTAAAGTAACGCACCTCTGCAGAGTGTAAAAGGATGTGGCATGTTACCCCCTGTTCCAGAAAGGAGCTGCGAAAGCCGCAGGAAAGGCAACTCCATGAAGTTCTAGTCCTGTGAAGATCTGGCGGGCATAGTTTTCAGAATTAAAAGCAACCTCTTGAAGAAAGTTTTACAAAACCTTGCATTAGATTATGACCCTTTCGAGTCTAAAGTTGTAGATAGTGCATCAAACTACCCACTATATATCATGAACTTGTTGAGTAACGCTCGTTACTCATTCGTTCCCGTTTGACCCCCTGCTTAGAGTTGAAGCCTTTGCAAGTCGTCATCGTGAAGCCATCGCTGCCTCATGAAGCTAGGTAGGGTGATCTACTACTTAGTCGGTAAAGCATCGTAATCAACAACGCTGGTGGAGGAGAAGCTATCAAGATGTAGGTAGAGACCATTCTTGGACTTAGTAGTTTCAAGCCATAGATTAGGGCTGACATCAGCTGTAGTGGGTTAGGTTCTGAGCTAGAGTTATTCTCCAGCTTGGGGCTTCGCATTGCTTCTTTTGATGTTTCATTTGCATGAGATCTTCTTGATTCATCAAAGAGATTCTCAAGATTTTGTAATGAAGTTTGTATCCTATAGCTTTGCTTGGACCCGCTGTGTTTCTGTTGTACCACTCTGAGAGATATAATATTCACGGATAAGTCCTTCTGTGAGTATTATGTCACCGACTTGCGCACTACACATGAAGTGGTGTGCTGGGTCACCTCATTACCGCATCTGGTGTTGTGCAAGTAAGCAGAAGGCTTAGTCGTGTACTTTACGCAATGCATACTTTCATCACAATCTTATGATATAATAAGACCAAGGTGGAAAGTTTAGATCCACTATTAATAGAAATATTCATATAAAGCTATATGGTTTATACATGCGATGTTTACATCTTGACATTTTGTTTTGAACTAATTCACATATTGACATGTTCTCAAGTTAGATTGATTTAGGAACTTGTTGGCGAGTAATTGAACAATGCAAAATGTGAAGTATTCTAATTTACAAGTCCTCATACAACTCGGCTTAATTAGTGTAATACTCACATGGTAACTTAATATCTTTGTCTTTTTATGGAACAAAATTTCTTGGCGAGCCTCACAATATCGTGTCCTAGGAACCTTCAATTGAAAAGAAAGTATAGTTAGGTAATGTTTAAACAAAAGCAAAATACAACAACATAAGAAAATAGAACTGCCAGAATAGCAGGAAAAGCATCCAAGGAATTGGATAGCTTGCAAATCTCATAATTTACGAAACTAAGTTTACTATGTGAAACCTGTTGAAGAGAAAATGGATAGCGAGTCAAAGCAGACCATGGATAAGATAAAATATGCAAGAGTTGAACATATTAATAAATTCTGACAACGGAAAAACAATCACACATAACATAAAATTGAGTATATTCTACTATGATCATCTCCAAAGCAAGAGTAAACATCTCCTAGTGTCAAAGAAGAACCACATGTATTATATGATCTATTAGGCTTCATGCATCAGGATTAGGTGATCACCCGGGATGTGATTCCCCATCATGTGGCATTTACTGGATGAAGTGAGATCGGCCCATATAGTTTTGGAGGAATTTTTTGGGTGTGGGTAAGCCTTTATTCTTGATACCACCTTTTGCATTACGGTGACCTAGAAAGAACCAATGATATCAAAAAGTTCTAACAACAGTTGTTGACTTATCACAAAGAAAACACCCATTTCACATCGTAGAAGATATGAACACAAAATAAAGATATTCCAAAAGTAAAAAACTCGCAGTTCTGTACTAAAGCTCAATTGAATAAAAAAAAAGCTACTCACAGTTTAGGATTGAGAATTTACATGGATCCTTATATTAGAAATAACTATAAGAAGCACCACGTTTATTGTCGCTTTCACTATGGTAAAGAGAGTCGTTAAGGAGACATCTGTTCAGATGTGGAATATATAAATCATGTCAAGAACTAAAGTAATCTAACTAACTTTTATATTGGGTAAAAAGCAAGTCAGATTACCCATCCCTTCTTACCATATGGAATAAATACTACATAGGAAAATCATGTAGTAGGCAAAGGAAGAAACAATCAGATCTATCCAAATTGAAGTGCCATCAGGGCCTACTTACTTCAACTCGAAAACTGCGGGCGAAATAGAGGTTGTATTATAGCTCTCCAGTGGTCTCACATATGTCCTTACTGCTATTATTTTTACATAGAATAGGTAGAGCTTGTTTGACAATTAAAATCATCTCCTACATATCCTGATTGCTAAAATTCCTACATATGATAGATCGAGCTTATCTGACTACTAAAATCTTTACATAGGATAAAGTTTCACGTTTTTGTGCTTGCTAAAATCGTATTGCAGAATCATAATATTTGTTGTGCGCATATCAATTAGGTGCCCGAAGCTGGGAAGTAACATTACAGCGATGTACTTTACTTATTCTGTTATCTCAAAGGATCTGATATATTTCCGCCTGCTCTATTCTATTCTATTCTGGTTGCGTGTTGGGGAAGTTGAAACTTATATTCCCCCTTAGCATATTAGTATTTGATGAAGAATCCAAAGTGTTCAAAGAAATATTTTGTAAAATAAATATAATTAGAGAACCGTTCTTATTCCAACAAAAATCTGAATTTGTATTATGATACAATCTCTATAGGAAATTACTTGAATGAATAAACATGTTAATACAGAGAAAGCTAACCTGCTATTTATAACTGTAGCATGTAAGTTAGTACTGTTCCAGTGACAAATGTAGACATGGTTAAAAAAACATAATGAACTCAATTTGAATAATTATTATAACCAGCGGATATGAGTAGTTTGTGCCTACCTTAGTTTTGTATTGGCATCAATGACACGACCAAAAGATGAGCATTTCTCGTTTATAGATTGAAGTATAACTCTTATACGTTGTATTTGAATTTTGATAATTTTTCGGTTACTGTGTTTGGAGAAGATGGTACTTCCGAATCTATGGAAGTGGCAAGGACAAACAACTTGGTGGCTTGTTAGTTCCTGATTTTAAAGAACAATATTTCCCAAGTAGATACCAACCATTAGGAATTTTTTTCCCGCTTCCCGTCAAGACTACGTGAACATGAGGCTCTCGGGAAGAAATGTGGTCCACATACTTTATACAGAAAAGCTGTCGAGCAGTTCAAATCTGATCGGTGTATTAAGGCTATGGACTGCTACTAATTGGTCTGGATAGCTTATTCCCTATTAAGCACCTCAACAAGTTCAGTGTTGGCTCTCCCGAGAGTTATGGAAATATGCTCAAAAGTAAAGTTATTCATTATTGCGTTGCTTTTCTCTATCTTTATTTGGCTCATGACTATAGTGAATATGGTAAGATTTTTCTGTGAAAGAAGCATGAAGCAATAGAAGCTTTAACAATTGGCTTCGCACTGATGGAATTATAGCTTAGACATGCTAATTGTTCAATGAATGAAGCATGCATACCTCATACCTGACAACGCACGCCATATGTTTCTCTTCTACCAACACTTGTGTATCCTAAGTTTAGGGGGAAAAATTCTAGTAGGAACACTAAGTATACACATGAAGAAAAGAAACATGTACACATCGTAACCAAAATCATGATCAGTTCGATGAACTAAACATGAACTTGTACACTGAAGGTAAGAAACCCCAAAACATTCATTTGAGCTGGCAATACAAAAATTATCTAGAATCAAAATTTATAACCTGTGGCATGACCATGGTAGAACTCAACAACCTGAAAAAGTTTGGACCATTCATATGGAGGATTATTATACATACAAATGTGATCATGTGATTTCTGCGAGGCAAAATAATACAACCGTGACTTTGGAAATTATGTTTGGCTAGCATATGGACTATCCCTCTACCATATGAACACTTCTGAACCTAGAGAGGGAATAGCTTATAAGTGCCTGAGACGGTTAGTGCACGAACATACGTGAGTTGGCATAATTATGGTACACATGCATCCAAGCATACCGTCCTTCAAATTGAAAACTCATAAGGCGAGATAAATACCTGATGGAATCTAGTACTTCGATCATATACACGACACTGACACTGATTCAGTGATACAACATTTCTGAAAAGCCTCAATAAGAGGATACATTTGACTTTTTTAATAAAATAAACAATGTAACATCAAATTATCTTCATGTTTACCTCCTTTTCGAAGCATAGCAAAGGTGCAAATTAGATAGAAATAACATACAAATAAAGAAGAACACCAAAACCGATTGAGTTTTGTAGCCTGTACCTGTAGACTGAGATCCTGTGCCTTGACTAAGGAAAGGCACGGATGAACAGTGTGGTGCCTTGCGCCCTCAGCCGTTAGATCAAAAACGGACAAACGAGATTCAACACTGTATCGCGCACTGTAGACGAGGTACTGTAGACACTCCCTGTAGCAACATCATGTAGACGAATTGTTGAAATATAAATACACGCCTAGCCCCTTTCCATCAGTTCGGACTTTTAGTCTATATGGCTAGTGCAACAATTCTATATGGTTTCAGAGCCACGAGGTCTCGAGTTCGAGAGTCTGCTCACATAGTATTAAAAAACAAAAACAAAAAGATTCTGCGGCCCACACCAAACCCACACTAAGGACTAAAATAGTCTAGATGTGAGGGGGTGTGTTGAAAATATAAATACACGCCTAGCCCCTTTCCATCAGTTCGGACTTTTGGTCTATATGGCTAATGCAACAATTCTATACAAATCACTGTGGCGCGAAAATACTGTAGCGCATGCCTGTTTATGTCATCATCTGACCGTCGATGGTCGATCCAATGGTCAGAAAAGGAGGGCAAGGCACACTACTGTTCTTCCGTGCCTTGTCTTAGGCAAGGCACTGGATCTCATTCATGTAGAGACAAGGGAGGAGCTGGCATTAGATAGAATATTATACGGCAGGGAGACAGGGAGAGGGGCGGAAGCACCAGAGCACACCTTGATACTGCTGGAGCCGTATAGTGAGAGAAAGGGAGAAGCCCACAACCAGCTTGCCGCCGATGAGCTACTGCTGCAGCCGGAGAGATGGAGAAGGACACGAGCACGGGACAAGCTGATGCTGCCGTAGCAAGAGAAGGGGGAGGCGTGGATCCCACCACCAGCAAGCTACTGCTGGAGCCTGGTAGGGGAGGTAAGGAGCCCAACATTGGCTTGTCCCTTGGCTTTCTCACTGCCGGAGCACGCCAGGTCAAATTCGAGTTAGGCAGAGAGAGATCGTGCGGGATACGGACCTTGTCGATAGTTGCGGGACTGAAGAATACCACTGAAGATCTAGACATCCCCGTTCAGTGCTGCTGCTGCGCATCCCCGTCGGCGGCGCAGGGCACGGCGAGGGATATGGAGGCCTCCCTCATCTCCCGCGCCAACTGCTCCTCCAAGGCCCCCGTGTCGTCATCGCCGGCCATTTCTCACTACGGGAGAGGGACGAAGAGAGATAGGCGTAGCGGCTGTGGGCTGGTGGCGGCGCCGTAGTGCCTTGCCCGTGTGGGGAATTGAGTAAGGAGAGAGGGTAGTAGGGATCTGGATAATAAGATGGTGGAGACGGTGGTGAACCAGTGTCGTACTGCACTGTCTTCTGCTATGTACTATTTGAAACCGACATGGTTCTGATCGACGCGTCACAACTCAATTGGAGCGAGCACACGACAAGGCTAACAGGTGGGACCATAACAAGGACGCACCAGAGGCCACAATTCCTTGCCTGGTTAGATATTGTAGAGATGTTTTAATCAGTTCAATGTACTTTTTTTTTTGTGGAATTGGGTTTATTCCAGGCTGAGGTCCAGACAAGTGCAAACATGATGGTCACAAATCGTGAAGACCCTTAGCTTTAAGGTGTGCTTTGGAGTCCACAATGACGTCAAGATGGTGCCAGCCTTCCTTAGATGTGTTCCCAGTGTTGAGTACTCACATCAAGGTACTAGCATTGCATTCTCATATTGCTTATGTTGCATGATCCATTACCTACTGAACTCATCACTAATTTAATTGTAAATAGTTGACAGTCCCAAAAACACATGGGAAAACATCTAAGGAAGGCTGGCACCATTCGATCAGGGCCAGATTTTTTTTAGGAAGGGGCGGGCCCCAAGAGGAAATATTATATTGTCAATTGGCCGACGGTTTTTCGCCCTAAAGAGGAAGGGGGCTGGGGCTTGTCTTCTCTAGTAAGATGAACAAAGCTCTTCTGCTCGAGTGGGTGTGGAAATTGTACCAACCCGACAACTCCATTTAGGTCCAGCTTATCAGGGCCAAGTACTTACCCAACAATGATATCTTCAACTGTGGGAATCAGGGTGGTTCCCCTTTCTGGCGTAGCCTTAATAAGATCAAGCACCTTTTCAAACTAGGGGCCAAGCACCACGTAGGAAACAGAGCACGCACTAAATTCTAGCTGGAATGATGGATTGGGCAGGGTCCCCTTTGCGACGCCTTCCCCCTCATTTTTGCTATCTGCGAGGAGCATGAGCTGTCCGTGGCGACGGCGGCTTCAGGGTTGCTTCGTCTCCGCTGTTCCTTGGATAAGGAGACGTGTCCAATGTGGGCTTAGGTGAGCGCCATTATTGATTCGATTCTTCTTTGTGAGGACCACGATGAAGTCTCTTGGGCGTTGGAGTCTTCGGGTAGTTTTTCGGTTAGTTCGATGTATGCAAAGCTCATGCAAGACGCGACGTTGGTGCACTTTGCAGACATGTGGAAAGCTCGATTTCCTTTGAAAATTGGAGTGTTCTCTTGGCAGCTTGCCTTGGATAGGCTTCCCTCTAGTGAACAAATTGTGTCGCGTTTTGGTCCTTCGGATGGTAAGTGTGCGCTTTGTGGGCTCCATGACGATGCGGCCCACATTTTTTTCGCTTGCTCCTTGGCTAGGTTTGTCTGCAGTGTGTTGCGTCGTCTGCTAGGGTTCAGTTGGTGACCAGCTAACTTTATCCAATTCTTTGATATTCAACTTTTCGGGCTCTTTTAGGCGTATAGTGTGGATGGTGTTTCTTGCCCAAAGTTGGGATTTGTAGCTCGTTGGAATTAAACTGGCTATTGAGTCAAAAGTTATTAACTCCCCTGCTGATGTTATCTTCAAAACTGCTATTTTCTTGCAGCTATGGCTCCTCGCCGCAAAGGAGCAGGACCGACTAGAGCTGGGAAGGATCACCCAAGAGTTAAGGCGTCTGCACGCGCTTAACCTTCCCCGCGAGGACCTGACCTAGTTCCCGTGGGTTGGCATCAGGGCTGTTGTCCGTGTTTGCTGTTGTTGCAGCCGTAGTTTTACTTTATGTTGGCTAGGCTGTTATGCCTCAGCATGTCGCATCTTTCTTTTGGCTAAGCTGTTTGCCATCAACATGTTGTACTCAACTCGCTTCCCGTGAACTCTGGGCTTTATTAATTTAAAGTCGGGCACTAGTTGCCTTGTATCTAAAAAAACTATCATAACACTTGAAAGATCAACCTGAAGTTCTTGGAAGAGATGGCCCCATCGTAAGTATACGGTTGTACATCAAAGCGATGACATAACGCGAGTACCGAGCAAGGCAAGACGAGCTTACCTTCCTCCAGTACATCTACCAGAATGTGGAATGTGCTGGTGCTGAAGCATGTACGGGTTCAAATGATCAATCTCATATTTACTTCATTGTCCATAGATAAGATGTTATCCATCTTGCACAATCTAAGTGATGAAAAACGGCTCACTAAAATCGTTTTACACAACAAAATTATAGAAAATATGTAAACTCGAGGCGGGACATTGTACGAGAATATCGAGATACAAAAAACGTGGTAGGGAGTAGATCTTAATTAATAAGAGATGGATAGATGTGCATAGAAAATCAATATTTTATTTTTATGTATACATTGAGAAAAGTAGAATCTAAATGTTTACACAATACTATGTAACCATCATGCATCAAATTTACATGTGTGATAATAAAATTTTTATGGGCCGCCGCAACGCACGGGAATTCAACCAGTAAATATAAGAGCCAGCAAGAACCTCAAATATAACAATTCCCAATGGTGAAGCCTTTCAGTTTTAGAACAAAATTGAACTCTTGATGGAACTAATTTATCTTACCTGCAGTACACAAATCCAATATAACCGAAAGAACATATTAACAAACAGAAATTGAATCTCATGGAGAAAGAGTAGCTGCAAGAGAATGTCCGAATACATCTCCAACTAGCTCACCCGAGGAGAGGTCTTGGTATCCATTTGGGATCTACCACACGAGGAGAGAGGGAAGAAGCAAAACTCAATTCTATCTTATCATATCACTAGATCTGAAGAGGTACAAACCATGCATAGTCAAGGGACGAAACGAGGTAGGTCGAGATGAGGACAAGGACCTTAAAGCACACAGGTAGGAGAGTCCAAATTATCCAACGGGTAGGTCGGAATGAGGACAAGGACCACAATGCGCACACGTAGAATAGGCCAGATTATTCGAGCCGGAACAGGTTATCTGGAGGCCGGATTACCCGAGCTCTTATCCCGGCCTTGCGTGGCGCATGACCTTCTAGACTGCCCGGATGTTGGCACTGAATGTTGGATCAGATGTTTAAGTCGCCGCTTCTTCCCCATCTTCCATATTTCCTTATTGTTGGGCGAGAAAATTGCACAAAGTACCAACGTTTGGTAACATTGTTGCACATAACATAGAATCCAACCACTTTTTGTAGCCAACATCATTTTTTGTCTAACAAGTTGCATGTAGTCCAAATAGGTGATTTAGACCCATAAAATGTATCTTTAGACCCTTAACACGTATCTAACATGTGAGTCCGTATCTATGTACCATCTACCACAATTATATACAATTATATGACAAATTTTTTAAAAACAGTTAGGCAACACGCCAGTGGATATCACACACTGTGCACATACAAATTACGTGAGCATCAGCACAATTTCATGTATATCATAAGTTAAGTTAAATGTCTGCCAGATACATGTTAAGCATCTAGATTACCTATTTGGGCTTGATGCAACTTGTTAGACCAAAAATTGCGGGTCAGCTGCAAAAGGTGGCAGAGGTAGATCTTAGTATATGGGGGGGGGGGGGGCACTGCCCCCCTCCATCCCCCAATTTCGGAGCAAATTGTGAATAATTTTTTGAAGGGATTAAATGATAAGAAAATTACTATTCCGTCCCCAAACATTGTTAATTTTGCTTTTCACCCCCCCTAAATCTCGGCCAAGCTCCGCCAGTGAAAGGTGGTTTGATTCTATTTCTATATTTTGTGCAACAATGTCATCTAACGTGTTATGTGCAATTTCCTCTTGTGGATCATGAGCCCTCATGCACCCACCCCCTCCTCCATTGATAGTTCACTATAAAACCTAAATGATAACGTCAAGTAGCATACCATTTGAGTCAACCATAGATAGACACACATAAAGGAGAAGATTCAACTTTACGTAATTTTTTTTGTCTCATCTATCATTGAAGCATTTGGCATCTCTCTCCCACCCATGCACATTCGACGATAACTCGTCATCACCATGTAGAGAAGATAGATAGATTTTCTTTGAATGTGGGATTCATCATGAAGAGAGTGATGTGGGAACTCTTTCACAACATGGTTAAGAAAGTAGAAGAAGTTTACCTCAATAAGCTGCTGACATGCCATTCTGGCAAGATCTTATTCCATAGAAGTGCGTCAAACCACTCCTTGAAGTTCATCGATAAATAGCCTCTAAAGCTCGTTTTGTCAACTCATGTTCTTGAGAGGTTGACAAGCATGCGCTTGTATCTACACACCAACGACTAAATT
Source organism: Alopecurus myosuroides (assembly GCA_028641055.1). NCBI lineage: Eukaryota > Viridiplantae > Streptophyta > Magnoliopsida > Poales > Poaceae > Alopecurus > Alopecurus myosuroides. The sequence goes on along the minus strand of CM054057.1, from coordinate 324,019,106 downwards.
TTTTTAATAGCGGGCTATAGCTTAACTGTAGAGGGGCTATATTGTTTTCTGCATTGTGCCACTAAGTGCGTTAACGCGCTAAAATGTGACTAATACCTTAAATAGCGTGCTATAGCGGTGCTATATCTTTTCAGGTCGCCGGTAATGTCTTAGCCTGTTATTTAAAAATTTACCAATGACCATAAAATAACGTGTGTACATTTTACACACCATTCATCGTGATACATCCCTTGGTTCGCACATCACCATTAGCAAAAATGAAGTGAGCGATGCCAAGCAAAAATACTTATTTATGTGTTTTTTTCTTATAAGCTAAATGAAAAAAAAAGTAATATGAAACAAACAACCTCTTACACTTTGATTATGATAATGTTGGTAACCGCGTAAAATCTCATAGAACCCAGATTGATACAAACTTTTCCCTGATACATGACCGGTCTTAGCATCCCGTGTTTCGACTTTCAAGGTAGATTTGATCAACGCGATACCTCTTACCCTATAGCTAGTGGTGGAGGTTATCTAGGTTGAACCTACACACACCCTAGCCTAGATGGAAAACTGTTGAATTCACCTTAGAAGTCGGCCCATTTGTCAAAATTTCAACCTCTCATTTACAAAAAAATTCTACCGTCCAAAAGCGGAAGCCTAGGACAAATCAATTCCTCAAAGGATCAATAATATATACACAAGTGGAAAGGAGTTCATAACCAATAAAACTTCAATTAAGAAGAAGAGATAGCACCCGATTAGCAGCCCTTAACGAATCTTTCCATAAGTGAGACATGTGACAGTATAAGGGCATGTACATTGGGTAGAGAAGGCACGTCTTCTCTTTTCTATCCACGTTATCTAGAGAAGGCAAAATATAAAATTATACAATGTATTATCTCTTATTGTTATTTCTATCAATTAACGAGAATTAATTATTTTTTGGTGAAAAATGTGTTTCTATGAGAAAACATATTGTACAATAGAGAAGTTAGCCTTCTCTTATTATCTAAGATTATCCCTTAGCTAAGGGAAGACACACTTCTTTCTCTTAACTAGCAAAATGCCCGTGCGTTGCAACGGGACATAACGAGACACATATCAAAGAGCACATGAATAAAAAAAAATGTGCTTGAGCATTCTATTTATAATACCTGAATTTGATAAGTTAGTTACAATAACTAAACATTCAAGTTTGTTCGAACGGGGATTGATGGTAAATACCGCAATAACTATCATTTGGATTTGGAGGTGTGATTTTCTCTTCTGGTTTGCTTCTTGGCTAGCATAGAGGTATTTTTTCTTTTGACCCAGGGGCGAATCTATCAGGTAGGGTTCGATAGGAATGAATCTACCCTCCATTTTTGTTGCAATATCCCGAGTTAGGTATCTCAGTTCTTACTTAGCCTGCGGCGGGGCCATTAGAGATGTCTGTCTAGCTCGTATCATGTGGAGAAGAAAACAACAGGGGACTCTAATTTGTTGTGGTAAAGGGCCTTTTAACTCATGCGAAGGGGTATAAAATGACTTAAGCCCAATTGGTCCTATTGGTCAGTGTCCATGGATATTATTTTTCTTAGAATGTGTAGTTCCGCTTTAAAAAATATGTAGTTATTTTGTTTGTAACATTAATATTTCTTGCTTTCTCCCATAAAAAGGTCATCGGCGCTTCCTGCTGACTACTCCAGTTAGTAGCCAATCTGCTATTTTGAAACTATTGTATCAGATGTGAAGAAAATACTATATTTTGTCTATTGTTTAATTTATGTAAATGAGCAATATAGTCGTCGTCATTTTCATTTATTTTAAATCTAATACAATTAGTTAATAATTTCTTAGTGTACCATCAATAATTTTTTGTATTTCAGTTTCAGCGGAGTTCATCTTTGATAATGTGTATATACAAATTGCAAAAATTTTCTATCAGCAAGTTATCTCGTTATTTTTCTTGAACACGTCGGAATTTAGCAAGTAATTTCATATTCAAATATTTCTCATTATTAGGACAAAAGATATATACACTGTCGTCTATGTTTGTTTCATATTTTCTTAAATTATTAGGTCTCTTTTTGGTTCACCATTTTGCTCGTAATCTATTTTGAGCCCACCCTCCATTTTTAGCCTAGATTTGCAGTGTTTTGACCTACAAAATAATGAGAAACATGTGCTAAAATATTTATCAGAACCATAACTCATACTTATCCTGTTCACTCAATGAAAATAAACATTATACTCGTCAGAAACCATGACTACTGATCCATTGGGACATTTTATAAGGTCCCAAAAACATGATATATTTGATGAGCATCGGGCACGTAGTGGAGGTCAGCTTCACGCAACGTCCCGGTAGCGTGCTACACCAGGCAAACCGCGCAGTCATCGACATTCATGTCCTCCCGCGGAACCGCGGGTTCTTCTCAAAGATCTGATGCAGAAAAAAATAAGCAATTCAACTCAAGCAGAGGTACTAATGCAAGATGAACAAGTGATGAAGAAAGTCAAACATAATATTAAAGCTTCCCAAACTAAGAAACAAACAAACGCATGTCAAACTGAGAAAAAAGGTAATCTCAACAAAAATCACTAAATTCATGGCAATATCAATTGGTTCACCCAGCCAGTTTAAACTATGGCTAATACTACCATGACAGACAGGCCTGACAGATTTAAAATTTAAGCTAAATCACAAATCAGAAGATACAAGTGAATTTGAATTAAGTAACAAATATGACCGTATAATCAGGACAAAGTGTCAGCACTAATTTACACATAGTTAGGCTCATACTGTACAGGAAACAATCAGAAGTTGCACATGCCTGTCCCAACAACATAGATAGTAGGAAAAGATAATTTCAGAACAAAGACCCGGGAGCGTCGCCGACAGCCTCTTGTCACCGTCGCAGGAGAGGAGGCCGCTCAGTACTTGGAACCCTTCTCTTGACAGGCGGTGCTCAGGGAACATCTCTCGGAGCCTGTTGCGGTGGGGGATGCTCGGCGGCGTCACGAGCTCCCCGACGAGCGGCATGGAGTAGTACGTCAGCCAAGACCTCCTGTCCGGCACACCGAGTGTCTCGAAGATCCTGAGGAGCTGGTCAGCATCGTGCGCCTCACCGCCGAAGATGGGCTTAGAGCCTCAGAGATATAACGCCCATTGAGGTTTCCACCAAATTCATACATTGTGGTGCAGTACAGTTGCTTCATGCTGCAGCAACCAAAGTTCACATCAAATGCTACAATGGCCCCTACAAGTTACAAAATAGAAGATGGGGCCTAGAATGCTGGCCGAAAACAGATAAGGCATTCTATTCATCGTTAGCACTGACAGTAGTAAGACATTCCAGAATAACAACTTCGTCTTGTGTTTCCACTGATTTTAGAAATGATTTTTGGTAAAAACACTTGATACTATCTCCCTGGATATCTCCTTTTATGCTCTCATCTCCCTCGTCTCCTCGGCTCAGTTCAAATGTGTCCATCTGTTTGTTTGTACGAGTATGTTGCATTTCCTCTTCTTTTCGGTATTGTGCAACCAGAACTAATCTCATGGATGGTCACTGGATCCTTGCATCATGAATTTCTTTTACTATACAGTACCATATTATTTGTCTTGTAGAATTGCATCAGTTAGATGGCCAGGGGACTTCATATACAGAAACTATACAATAGAAACCAGAGCACAAAGCACAACCAAACAGTCACCGGAGGATATTACCTTGTCAAGAACTGCCAATGCTTCCACTTCAGTTACAAGAGCTGTCCGACGGAAACAAATTAATATTCTTGGTTCAGGAGGTCATAGACTGTCATGGTTGTAGATTTCCGCCGGACTTGGCACAAACCATCAAAAACTCACACGAAGCTGTGAAATAGAAGAAAATACAATAAATCTTCAATAACCTAAATGCAGCCCTAGAACTGACTCGTCCAACACCTCCGCCCCGATTGGGAAGAAGAGGCGGATGGGAGAGCGTAGAGGCATGGGGGCTGTGGGATGTGGAGGTAGCTACAGCTTTCCTTCGGGCTCGTCTTCCTCGCTGACGGGAGGCGCTCGGGGCATCAGTCGACGCCCACCTTTTTAGGCTGTAGGTACGAGGCAGGGTGCCGCGCGCTTGGGTTGCAGCGGAGGGGCAGTGCGCCGCCTCCTCGCTTATGGGAGGCGCTCGGGTAATCAGTCTACGACCACCGTTTTGGTATGCACTTATGGGGCAGGGTGCTGCGTGGCCGGGTTGCAGCGGCGGGGCAGTGCGCCGCCGGCTGAGATGCAGGGGAGGGATGTAGGGAGGGGTAGGATGCCGCCGGTAGGCAGGACCGCGTGACAGACTGGAGAGGCTCAGATTGCAGGGGAGGGGGCAGGGCGCTGCCGGCCGGAGGAGAACAGAACCCACATGCTCACCGGAAAGGGATTTTTTTCTTTCGTACGGAAGTTATTGAGGGTTGACTTGCTGTTTTTCAAGGGAGTAATAAAACATAAAACTACGCGACGCAGGAATGTCACCTTATCCAGCGAGAGCAACCTACGACGTACCACGACGGACGAAAGAGAAACTCAAGGGTTATTATATAGTAGAGATTCTCTACTCCAACTAAGCAAAAAAAATCGGATATGGCAACTCTAAGGAAAGGTTGATGTACAGTACCCTAACAGCTTACTCACGTGGGCAACTCTAAGGGAAGACACACTTCTTTCTCTTAATTCTCTACTCCAACTAAGCCTATTATCTCACGTGGGCCCACCAGTCAGCCACTTCACCTTAGCACGTGGCAACCAAACAGCTTACGTCCTTCCGGTGTTCATCTCCTTCTTTCTTTCCGAATCGAGATCACGACGGCGAGAGGACAGAGAGGCGACGCGTATCCCGAAACCCAGATTTACCACCCGTTATCCTCCAAAGGTAAAATCTCTCCCTTGAGATCTCCATGCCGGGCACTTCAGATCGCTTCTTCTCCGCTCTCTTTTTTTCTGGGTAATTTTCCGTAATTTTTCTGATCCTTTTCTGGCTTGATTCGGTTCTGTCAGATGGCGTGGAAGGCAGCCTTCGCGGCGTTGGCGCTCATGATGCTGGCGACATCGCACTTAGTGGCGGCAGCTCAAGTGACTGCCCCAGCGTTCCTCTGGGCGCCGGAGAACTACGGGTATGATTGCTTGGCTGCCCCTGGTCTGGTCACCTAATTATCTTGGCGTCTAGATGGATCTCTAGTGACTGATGTGACGTATTGAGAATTGCACATCGGTTTGAGATGATTAGGAACCTGTATTTTAGCATCGGCGTCAGGAATTTGTTTCATCTCCTGATTTAATTAGGACTTAAATGCCTGAATTTGAGTTCAGATTTATTGACAAGCAAGAGGGCTGTCCTTTAAGATAGATAAACATCCATAGAGATTTTAGTAAACTGTATGTTCCTCCATGAATTTCGACAGAACAAATTGCTGCTACCTGGCACAAAAATAGGAGATAGAAGCATAGGCATGGCTAAAACTGGCATTTGATTTGAATAATTAGCACGGCAGAAGAATTTGGTTTCCATATATTATGAATAATTAGCACTGCAGAACCTCTAGTTACAAAAACCATTTGAGTCATGATTCATGAGTTCCATTATAATAGAACAATGTCAATGTTCCACCGCAGTCCGCAGATAATGGATGCTAATTTTCCTAGTCAATCTAACTGGTGCGGATTCAGTCACCTTACTACATCAAAATATATTCATTACATATTGGATGCAGGCTGGCCTTTTGATCACAGCTGCCTATGTGGCACGTTATCATGAATTATGACTTATGAACTGTTACAAGTTCTCACACGATACACATACATTATTTATTTTGTTTGACTACCATGTCTATCTTTGTTGCCAACAACTACTAGTAGGTCTTACCATGTTTTGTTATTTTGTGGAATGCATTTCTTTTTAAAACTTTACAGCATTACATGCTCCCTGTCTGATTTTATATTACATCTCATGCTCATATGCCCTCCATATTCAGTTCAGATGAGGCTAATGAAGCAGTAAACTATCAGACAATCTCACCCGCAAGTTTAGCCAAATCTGTTCTTGATGAAGGTGGTTGGTCAAACTTGGTGGTGAGTTTTCTTCCACGTCATCATTTGTAAAACTTGAGCTCATTCAAGCATCGTCCCTTGTTTTGCACAGTTAACCAACGTTGTATCTTTTTTGTTGGTAGTGTTCAAGGGAGGGGTCTCATAAGAATGTTGACATTGCTGTAGTTTTTCTTGGCTCAAAGGTATAATCCACTGGAAACTCATTTGTTACTGTACTGTATAATATGTACTGTTTGTGCATTGTACAAGTTGCATGCACATTTCATCGTAGCGATATATCTGATCATTTGTATTGATAAATTCCAAGAGACCATAATGGTTCCTTGTTCTCCATGTTTTAATCTGTGTTAAAAGTTGTTACTGAGCGCAGTATTTTGCGTGGAAGGTTCTCATTGCTTATATTGGCACTGATCTACTTATGTTATTCCCTTAGCTACAATCTTCTGACATCTCTAAATATAAGCAAGTTGATCAATCTTTGGCAGACACATTAAAGGTAAGCACTGGCACCAGTGTTTTTCCCTTTTAGTTATCGTATTACCAAGGCATACAAAAAAAAATCAAACGCTGATATTTTGTATGCTTCTTCTACTAGTTCTCCTTCACAGGCTCAGAGTTTTCCATGGCATTCCCCTATGTTGCCATGGCAGATGATGACAAATTGGAGAGCTCATTGATATCTGGTTTTGCTGAGAATTGTGACAGTGATTTCCAAGGAAACCATATCACGTACACAGATACGTGTACTGTAAGCGGTGAAGATCTGAAGAAACATCAGAGCATGGATTCTATTCATGTACATCGTCATCGTTGTTCTTTTCTCTAGAATGAACTTCTTTCCTTCTATCTATGTTCATTTCAGATTGACAACATATACATTCCAGGACTTGGTGATGTCACGGATGGGAAGCAACCCAAGTGGAAAGACCGATCTAATTTTCGTATGTAGTGGTGGTTTCAAGGATTTAGATAATTCAAAATCAGAAGGTTAGATTAAGTGGACTAGGTTTTGTACACCGCCTTCTGTTTAACTTTAATCTGACATTCTGCTAACCTACATCAGGGGAGTTGCTTTCTGAGCTGGTTTCTGTGCTGAAAAAGTCTGGAGCTAAATATACAGTTCTTTATGCTTCCCAACCCTATGATTTACTGGAGAATGCTTCCAACTTGCCGTTAGCCAGGTATCTTGCAGAGAAGACCAACGCTACTACTAAACCTGTCCTAGGCGAATGTGACGGAGAGTGCCTAGTAAAATCAAGTCTTCTGGAGGGAGTTTTTGTGGTAAGTTGTCACCTGGACTCTGTTCTGTTACTGCTCACCGTTTCTGCTTCAGAATGTTTATTCTCCATGAAAATTTGAATCAGTTGACTAGCAGTTTGGTTGTGTCATTTTCTTCACTACAATTGCCAACTATGTTCTTGCACCCTTCACCTGTAAAATACAATCTGCACACCTGTAAAATACAATCTACAGTTTGTACCGTGTAGTTCCTGGTCTTCCTTGTATATCCATTCTCACACTTGTCTACAATCTGCAGGGACTAGTGCTGTTGGTCATTTTGATATCAGGACTCTGCTGTATGATGGGAATCGATACCCCCTCGAGGTTTGAGGCTCCCCGGGATTAGAAGGAGTCTTGGTCCTATATATGTTGAAGCCTTTCTGATAGGAAAGCGCATGGCAGGCGTGAGAAATACGAATAGCTGATGTCCTTTAGTCTGCACTGTGGATATAGTTGTCTCATGTATTCTTTTACCAAGAAACATGATCGATTTTTTGTGTAATATTATTACATTACCGACCTACCCTACGACCGACCACAAAGATGTAGCTGAGCTCAAAACATATTCTTGTGCCAGGCTTGTGTTGTACCAATTTTTTCTTTTGTCTCAGGGCGTGTTCTGTGAATAACCTAAAATTCAGGTGGCCATAACATGGCATTTACATGAATAAATAATTTTATTTATTTATTTATTTGATGCTTGCATATTAAAGCTAGCGATGCCATTACTTTTACCTGTCATCACGAGTTCTTTTCTCACGACGGACGGACTTTATATACAATAAAACTGCAAACTGAACCGATGAAACTTGTTTGGGTTGTGGGCTCGGAGAAGACAACAAAACTATACGTGAATAACGAATGTGAGACGACATGCATTGATGCATAGTAGGGGATTCAGGAATGCAGGACCACATGCATTGATGTATAGTCCTGAATGCGTTTGAACATGGAAGACCATACGCACGGACAGGGGCGCTGGTTCGTGAAACACGTTTGAGAGCACTAAGGGCATCTCCAATGTTTAAGTTCAATTCAAACCATAAGCTGGACCCCACAACATATGTTACAGCAAACTAAAAACCTCACAACGTTTAAGGTCCAGCTAGACCTTAAGGTGGAGCCCACGTAGCAGATTTTTTGACCAATTGGTAAAGGCAAACAGTGTAAAGTAGGTGAGAGAAACATTGTTTTGTTTTATTAAATTTCTTATGGCTAGGCCATAGTGGTATGGGTGGGTCTTAAGATTTTGACCTTAAAGTCTAGTGCTACAATGTATAAGGGCAGGTCTTAAGACCATTTTTTCCTTAAGATCTCCTCTTATTTCTACACTGGAGATGCCCTAATTCGAGAGACACGTATCAGCCTCTATTGTCGGGATATGTGTTTGGACATCTATAAATAGCCTTTGTGCACCATCTACCCATAGCATCAAGCAGAGACAAAACATTCTGAACCCTCTACCTCTTGATAGATAGCCACCATGTCGCCTCAGCCTCTCGCTCTAGCCACCGCCACCACGCCCGCTGCTAAGCCCAGCCCATCCTATTTCCAGTCCGCTCCGGTGAGCCCAGACACGATCCAGCATAAGGAGGTTCTTCTCCACCTGTACGCGTACCAGCACCTCCAAGGAAGACCAAATGGTAACCAGAAGGTCATAGTCGACCCAAGGCTTCCCCAAAGCTTCGGCACCCTCGTTGCTAATGACTGGACCCTATACGATCGCCCTGCTGACGGCCCCGACGCCAACCTCGTTGCGCGTGCGCAAGGTTTCCACATCGGGGCTAGGATGGCGGAAGAGAACTGGTTCATTTGCTTCAACATGGTGTTCCTCGATGAAAGGTTCCACTCTCTCTTTCAGAAATGGACCTAAACTTGCACCGTCTTTATGTTTTGTTTGCTGATTTCGTGTGGTTTATTTATGATCGGAATAGGTTTACGGGTTCCACTTTCAAGGTGATGGGGGATTTTCAAGCGGACGAAGGTGAATGGACGATCGTCGGCGGGACCGGAGAGTTTGCCTATGCACAGGGCGTCATCACCTACAAGAAGACCCAGTTGGCATCAGGAAATGTGAGAGAGCTTCATCTTCGTGCTTTGTGCCTTTCCTTCATAAAACCACCGGTGAGAACCCCCCCCCCCCCTCTCTCCAGTTTAGGACATGCTTTTAGGGACACAAATCTATCTCATACCGTGCAAATGATACAGCAGGAAACACCTTGCCCGAACACCAAGATACCTCAACAGATCTCTATCACCAAGATCGGCCCATGGGGTAGTCAAACAAGCGGGGACTTCCTCGACGTCCCAGCTACGCCGCATCGCCTAGAGAGCGTGACGATTCGTCATGGTGTTGTCATCGACTCGCTTGCATTTTCCTTCCTCGACCAAGCGGGAGAAAAGCATACCGCTGGGCCGTGGGGTGGCCCACGTGGGAACAACAAAAGCACAGTGAGTTGATCCTTTAATAAACATCATTTTTTCATGTTTTTACACATGCACTTGCTAGCCCAATCGATTCCGCACGTAGTAGTATTATTTTCTAATTTCTTTCCCTGCATGCATGCAGATCGAGCTTGCTCCTTCGGAGATTGTGACACAAGTCTCTGGGACGATCGGTGTCTTTGGAGAAGCCGGTGTCGATTATAATGCCATAACATCACTCACCGTCGTCACCAATGTCAGAACGTACGGGCCTTTTGGAACACCGCAGAACACAAGTTTCAGTGTCCCGGTGCAGGACAATAACAGCATCGTGGGCTTCTTCGCGCGAGCTGGGAAATACGTGGAGGCGCTCGGGGTTTATGTCCGCCCACCTCTTTCAAACTAGTAAATCCGAGTGTTTCCTACTCCGGAGAATATTTTCAGTTCCAGTGTGTCAATAACAAGGGAGACATGTGGATGTTTCCCATTTGTGGTGTATTGTTATTTCTCTACCCATGATATGCAAAAATAAGGTTGTATCTTTGTTGCGGGAAATACAATCACTCTTAATTACCATATTGTACTACACTGGGAAATGAATAATTACCACATTCTACTCTACTGGAAAATATATGATGATGTATTATTGATGTGGCTCGTAACCCGATGAGGTGGGTTTCTACCACGAGGGGGTCCGATGTCACAAATTGATGAAGAGGGGGCGAGGAACACGAAGAACAAGAGGGAGATCGAAGGGGAAAACACAGTAACTGATAACTAGTGTGAACTAAAAGATTAGATCTTCCGTCAACTAAACCACAACGGCATCAATCGATCCGAACTCACCTTGTCAAAAACCACTTCAACACCCGCGGCCGGCCAACTGCGCCAATAGAACCTCAATGATTAGTTGAGATAGATTGGAAAGTCACCACCTGAATGGCTGAATCCCAAGGGGAAAGAGTGGCAAACCCGATGTAGCCTTGATACGATCCAAATTACTAGGTAAATGGAGTAGAATTGATACGACTTTAGATACACACTAGAAGTGCCTCTAAGGAGGAACATAGAGAGCAAAGCTCAAATATTAATGCATCTCTAACCTAGATCTGAACCCAAGGGGTCCTATTTATAGTCTAAGAGGAAAAGGGGGTAGTTGAAGGCTTTTACGGGGAATATTCTCACTTTCCACGCAGGGAGGCCGGCCTGGTCGGGCTCGAGGCCGACCTGGAGGACGCAGGAAGGTCGGCCTAGGCTGGGCTGGAGGCCGGTTAAGGACCCGAGCCGGCCAGCCTGGAGGCGCGGGAAAGCCGGCCTAGGCCGGGCTGGAGACCGGGCAGGTAGCAGAGGGCGCTGGCCTGGATGTGTAGGGAGGTCGGCCAGGCTGGAGGACGGGTTTCCTGGTTGCCATCTTCTCTTCTTCTTCCTCCTGGCCACCATCTCGATCATCTTCTCGAGCTTCTTGGGCACCGTCTTGGGGCTTCATCGTGGGGTCGTAGCTGAGCGCACATAGATTGTTTGCATGAGGCAGTGCACCATTCACCATGTGGTCACGATCATGCATGAATAGGAGCGATTTCACCTTGTCCCGAAGTGCATCGACTTGACTTCTAGTCATGGGACCATTTGGAGTTCTTGAAGTGCTTGGTTGTCTTGGTCAGGCTGCATCATCTCCCCCCCCCCTCGAAAAGAGTCGTCCTCGACTCTTGGGCGTTGTTGTCGTCTTTATCAACTTGAAAGGGGCAGTGTTGAGGGTCATTGGGTAGGTCGTGCACCGTATGCATTATCGTTGATGCGCTTGTCGAAGTCCATGTGGCGGTTAGCTCATAGCGGTGATGGGCCAAGTGCGATGAAGATCTCAAATTGTCCTTGCTTGGTTGTTTGAATAAAATCTCGATGTGTGGGGTAGAAGCCAAAGAAGAACTTGAAAGCCGCTTGCTTGATGGCTTGTGGAAGTTTTTGGTTGTAGAAGAACTTGGCGTGAAGGTTGCACTCCTCGCCATTGCTTGCATTCTCATAGATGTTTGAAGTGATTGAAGCGGTTAGCTGAGCCATGTGTGGTGAGAAGTCCATGAAGGAAATCATGCTTGATGGGGTCACCAAATTTCTACAAAATAGACAACAAGGATGGAGATAGAGTTGGTAAGACGTTATTGTCAATAAGGAAAAAATGGGTTTGCGCCTCTCAACTCTCATCACACTTCGTGTGGCTAACAAATCTAGACCATTGGGTGTACTCATGGTTTTTCCACTCATTGTAGGTGATATGGGGTGGCCCAATCTTCTCAATCAGATTCTCTCTCTCTTTTGTATTTTCTGATATATGTGTATAACTAGTGCTACACTGAGACCTCTCACTTGGATGACCCTTGTTGCCAATGCAACAACAATCAAGCCCTTTGGATATTCTCAACTACACACTCTTGCACAAGCAATCAATGATCACAAGTGGTCCCGTATCCCCCTAATTCCCAATGGAATAGCAAGATATCACGCAAACTTTGACTTGGTAATACTTCAAGATGAATGCTTATCAGCAATACAATCTCAAGGCTAGGGTTTTCTTTGTCTAAATTGTTCTCCCCTAATCCACACACAGGTGGCATGATTATATAGGTGGGGGTGCGGCCACAAGGGGTCCTTGCGCAAGCAAACCCACCTCCTACTAGGACTAGGACTCCTATTAGGACTAGGAGTCCAACTATGACACAATTATGGATACAAACCGATCCACCATTAAGGGATTCGGCCACATATGGTATACAAACCATACCTATTCGAAAATAGGATTTCTATGGTGCATTTGACTTGGTGGAGGCACCTATCCCCTTGTCTTGATGAATAACAATTGTTTTATTGGAATAACAATTGTTATGAATTGTTTTCACCATCTTGCTTCATTGTTTTCAACATCTTGAATGTTTGTTTTCACCATGATCATGTGGTCTTCTATCAACTCTCCATTCATGCTTGTGATAACATAATCCTTAGGCATATCCTTATCAGTAGGCGTGTGTCTCTCACTCTACGTTTGGTGGATCGCTCTCTCACCACTCATATCACTAGACGGTTTCTCATCCATGGCTTGCATTGATTTGACTATGGAAGTTCAGGAGGAAACATTAGATGACTTTGTTCCCATGGTACTTGTTGTGTGATTCTTTGTCGGTGTCGATGACTCATATCAACAAATCCCTCGGGTGAGTCGGTAGGGTTTTGAGTAGAGGAACGATATAGGCGCTGGCGGAAACGACGAGTAACATGGGCACAATTTTACCCAGGTTCGGGGCCCTCGTAGAGGTAATACCCTTACTCATGCTTGTGTGTTTCTGTATATGATGTTTGGTTACAATGGGGGGGCGTGCAGGTCGAGAGATTGGATCTCGAGTCGCGGCTTCAATGATGTAAAACCTAGATTGGATGTTCCTCCCTGGGTGGTTCTCCCAGCCCTTATATAGGTGGCTGGGTCTCAAATCCGTACTCGGGGGGATTAGAAACCCTAGTTCTCGTCGGTGGATTTCTTCCATCTTGTCCCGCGGGAATCGCGAGCGGGCCGTAGCTGGGTGATATGTCTCCAACGTATCTATAATTTCTCATGTTCCATGTTCATATTATGCCAATTGCTACATGTTTTCTCCCTTCTTTATAGCATTTTTACACGTTTTCTGGGACTAACCTATTAACAAGATGCCAAGTGCCAGTTCCCTGTTTTCTGCTGTTTTTTATTTCAGAAAAGTTGTTCTGGAAATATTCTCGGAATTGGACCCCACGAATCCCGAAGTTCCTATTTTCCCCGGAAGCATCAGAAAGTACGAAGATGAGTCGAATACGGGCACCAGGGCGAGCTCACCATAGCCAGGCGCGGCCCCTAGGCCGCGCCTAGGGGTGGTGAGGGCCCCTGGTCGCCCACCGACATCGCCCTTTCGCCTATTTATTCCCCTCCGAAGGAAAACCCTAGGCACCTGATAAAAAAAAACCGAAAAGTTTTGCAGCCGCCGTCGTCGTCAACCCTAGATCAGGGGGTTTCTGAAGCTGTCTCCTGGCACCCTGCCGGAGAGGAGATCATCACCGGAGGCCTCTTCATCACCATGCCTGCCTCCAGAGTTATGTGTGAGTAGTTCATCCTTGGAGTACGGGTCCATAGCAGTAGCTAGATGGTTGTCTTCTCCTCCTATGCCTCAATGTTTAGATCTCGTGAGCTGCCTAACATGATCGAGATTGTTCTTATGTAATTCTATGTGTTGTGTTTGCTGGGATCCGATGAATATTGAACTTATGCCAAGTTGATTATAGTCTTTATTGCATATGTTATTTGTGATCTTGCATGCTTTCCGTTGCTAGTGGTTGCTCTGGCCAAGTAGTTGCTAGTGACTCCAAGAGGGAGTATTTATGCTCGATAGTTGGGTTCATGCCTCCTTTTCGCCTGTGCTCAAGTGACAGAAACGTGATGGGGGAGGATGTGTTCTTGCCACTAGGGAGAAAACAGCGGTGTGAGGGCCCGCGTGCACAATCATTGTTTACATTACACACATTGCTTAATGCGATTATCTGTTACTTGCAACTTAATACCTAAGGGGGTTCGGATGATAACCTGAGGGTGGATTATTATTAGTCATAGATGCAGTTGGATTACAGTCTATGTATATTGTTGTAATTCCCGCACTAAATATCATAGTAGTCATCATGTCATGAATGTGCACTACGGTGCAACCTCTATTTGTCAATTCCCAGCTGTAATTTATTCACCCAACATGCTATCTTTTATGGAGAGACACCACTAGTGAACCTATGAACCCCGGTCCATTTTCCTACACTTTTAAACAAACCACTACAATTCACTGATTTCTTTACTTACTGCAAGCATACACCATTTTCCATACTATACGTCTAATCTTTGTTTTCAGCAAGACCGGTGTCGCACCCGGACTTCTAAAGGATACTCGCCGTTCCGTCGAACAGTGGTAGATTGGATTACGGGGCTTACCGGCACCCGCGTCCTCTTACGAGTAGGCCAACACACGTATGTGTGACAACCAACCCCTATCTGTTCAGCGTCGACGTAAACTATCCCATAGAAATCAGGATACTTCCATTGACGTACTTCAAAACATACACACATGGTACGTCAACGGCATTGGAACAACTGATATCACAACAGATCTCTACGACACAAAAGATTGAAATAAGTTGCAAACGGCTCTCATTAGAGCAGAGATAGCAAATACAATCATCCAGAGGACACATGTCCCAACAATTCATCATTACATCACAGCGGAAGCATTCAACATGTCTGAGTACAGACAAGATCCAAATAGGCCTAAGAGGCCGGAAACGAAAAGACGGAGCCCATCCACGAAGTCTCGGATCCTGCCCGGGTCCGCTATCTACTCGTCAGCAGTCTCGTCATATTCCATGTAGTAGCCACCATGTAGATCCTCGGAACGTAGGTCTGCGGAAACCACAGCCCCAAAGGGGTCAGTACATAAACGTACTGGCAAGCAAGACTCACAGTTCACCAAAGTGTAACCCGTCAACACCAAGCACAGATGCTTTGGGTCAACGGAAGAAAGGGGATATAACGGATGCTGCAACTGGCTGCTCTAAACAACTACAGAGTTTCTACCACTTCCGGCTACCAGAAAGGAGATAAGATCGTGTATCATAACCAACTATAACTAACCACCAAACAAACCCATCCTGGATCTCGCCCCTTATCCAAAGAAGCAATCCAAGGATAACTCACACAGTTGGATTAATGATGGTTCAGATTATTGTGTCAATAAGCCTATTACTAGTCAAGTTGTTAATCATTGGGTGTAAGGTTGTTGATCATTAGGTTTAAGTTGTCCTGAGTACTTGTTAGCCAGTACTTTCACCAAGTAATCCATAACCGCGGAAAACACGGCTTCTCGAGAAGATTATCCCTGCAGGGTTGCACCAATTTGGCCGTACACGCATGAATAACCCGCCAGATGGAAAGGCCCTTCCACCAAGCGGGGCACTCAACACAACTCAACTCTTCTCCGCATCAAGCCCAAAGAACCTTGGGCGCACGGCTAATCGAGCCCAGAAGAAAATGGACCCTCATAGCACTCTAAGAACGTGTCCCCCTATATGCCGACTACGAAAGTTCCACCCTGGCCTGGGCTCGCAAGAACATGCATGCGGCAAATGGAAAACACGAACGAAATGAGGCGATTTGGACGAGATGCGAATCGAATCAAATTGAGGGGGGCGCCCATACTCGCTTCCCACATGCGGTTAGTGCGCTCATCATGGATCGGTAGACAAGACCCTTTTCCTATTAGGGTCGACACTAGCAGGCCTCAAAACCACCCTGGGCCTCCTGCCGGTGCCTTATCATCAAATTATTATTTAACAATAACAGTAGCATGATTGATTGATTGATTAAACATCGAGCCCCCAGAACATAATAGAAATAGTAACAGAAATTAACGGGTAACAGACTCGAGCAAAACAACCTAAGCATGCTAGTAAGACACTGGCTCAAACAATGGGTTGTAGGAAGGGAGATTAGGCATTATCAGGTTTAAAGGATTCATGTGATAGGTTCGTAACAGAAACAACAACTACTAAGGCTAGCAGAAAAGAACAACGGAAAGTATCGGTAACCAATGTTGAAAGGAACACAGTGGTTCATGTGAGTGATAACTTGCCTGCAAACCCAGTAGCCTGGTACTGAGCTAACTCCTTAGAAGGGATGTCGTAAGTATCGTCGGTCTCAACGTCGTCGTTTATCCGAGAAGAAGCAAACACACAATGCAGAAAAGGTAGACAATCAATAACAGGGTATAGTGCACAAACATGGGATGATGCATGACCATTTAATTGATGCATAGAAATAACCTAGTTGACAAGATAACAACATGATTAAATGGACCCACATGCAATTGGATTGCATATGAAAAGCCCATGAATTATGGTTGAATTAATTGTTCTACAACTAATCATCATGTGGAAGTGAATTAGCATGATGCATGGATGAGGAAAACAACAAAATAACAACAATAGAACCAAATGGAAATAAGGTCTACCAAGTTTAGGATTTTATTTATCCAGTTAAGAAATTTTGGTTACTTAAAGGTGTCAATCAAAGAGTTGTTGTTTTCACCACTTTAAATTGTTCAAAATAGATAGCAAAGTTCATAATTGAAAAGAAAACAAGATTTTAGTTGGAATACATGTTTCACTTGTTGAAAAAGGATTTCAAATAAATTATTTAGGAATTAAACAAGTTTAAGCAAGAATTAAATGAATTTGATTCAAACATGAACTTATTTGAATTTTTATTTGTTCAAAACATTAAGTGAGGTTCATATTTGACAAGGTTATGTTTTTATGGTTTGAAAACATATTTTATATGTCCCAAAAGAATTTGTTTTGATTAAGTTATGAATTTAGCAATATTAAATGAATTAAATAAGGTTTAAATTATTTAACCACTTTTAATTATTCAAAACATGAAACAAATTTTATATTTGAAAAGGTGGTTTAATTTTGCATGGAAAACATATTTTATTTGTGGAAATTGGATTTAAAATGAGCAAGTTATTATTTTGGCAATTTTAAATGCATTAAACAAGAAACAGTTGTTTTCAGCAATTTAAATTATTCAAAACAGCAAACAAAATTTATATTTGGAAAGTACATGAAAAATTGATTGGAAAACATATTTAGTTTGTGGAATTTGGAATTTTTATGAACAAGTTATGAATTTTGCAAGTTTAAGTGAATTTGACAAGTTTTCAAATTTTGCACCAATTTAAAATATTCAAAACAGTAAAAAAAATTATATTTGGATAGAACATTTAATTTGGTACAGAAAACATACTTAAAAAGTTAAAATTAGAGTTTGGATGAATTTCTTATGCAATTTACAATTTTGGGTGCAATTCTGCCATTTTTAATAGCTGAGGACTAGAAAAATATTTTGCAGGGGTCTAGAAATAATTGCCAGGGGCCTAGGTGTGACTTCCTGTAAGTTGCTGTTCCAAAACAAAGGAGATAAAAAAGTTTTTGGTTTATGTGGGAGGGGGGATTCGATCCCCCCACCTCCTGCTGCGCCAAGGGGTGAGGGACCAGATGGGCTGCTGCTGTTTGGTTGGCAGGAAGGGAACTTTGGGGGGTTAAGCTGTTGGTTCGGGTTGGTTGTCTGAATTTCTGAATCGGTAACTGACCCCGATCTCTGTAACTCGACAGGGAACATACAGCAGCGAAAATGGCAGCGGCGCTCGCCGTGGTTGGGGAAGGGCGCCGTGGGCGTGGGAGTGTGGGTGGCCGGGTGCGGTGCTGCGGCTGCCGGTCGGTGTGTGAGGGCAGAGAGGGAAGGAGGCGAGGGAGGGGAGGTGCTCACAGCGATCGGGAGGAGTTGGTCGGGGTAGGAGCAGGGAGGCCGGCGGTGACTCGAGCGGACGGCGGCGGCGCAGCAAGGTCTACCGGCCCTCTCCGAGGGGACGAGGGTGTAGAGGGCAGTCGGGCGAGTCCGTTCCCGGCGCTAGCTCGCTGCGAGGGCCACCGGTGGCGGTGATCGCCGGGGAGGTACAGAGGGTGAGCTCAGGTGACGGGATACAGAGAGGGTGGCCGGTGACTGAGAGGGAAGATGGCGGCGCTAGGGCTAGAGGGAGCTAGGGTAGGCAGAGGGGGAGGTGGTGGATGCTTTTTATGGGGGAAGAGGAGCTAGTACGGCAATGATCTGGAGGGGGGAGGAGGTGATCGATCGGTGCAGAAGAGGTCGTACAGAGATGACGACATCGAGGGGAGGAAGACGACAGAAAGGAGGGGGTAACGGGCCAGAGTGGAAGGTGGGCTGGGCTTCGTTTTCTCCCCCCTCTAAACAGTTTTCTTTTTACAATTTCTGTTTGTTTTATTTTTTTGTAGAAAACCAAAAGGAAGGAAAAGATAAGTTTCTGAGTTAGTAAAAATGTTAGAAAAATTAGGTTAAGTTAGTTAGGTTAATAGCAAACAAAATGCTAACTTTTATTTTCCAAAAGTTCAAATTTTAAAATACTGTTTGTAGTTGACTCAAATTGGGGTTAAATTGATTATTAGGTGCTTATAAATGAAACCTACTTTCAATAGGGTGAACCATATTTTAGCTTAGAACAAAAGGTTAGATTGTTGTGGGCAATTTCATAATTCCAATTGAGTGATGTTTGAAATTAATTCATATTTGGATGATTTGAGTATTAAAAATGATTATTGAAACCACAATTTTAAATAGGGTGACCCAAACAACTTTAATTGGAAAACAAGTGAGTAGATTTGTTTTGGTGATTTTTATAATTTCAAAAGAGGTGTTGTTTAGTGATTGCTTTGAATTTGGAAACAATTGGGAATTAATTAATTGAAATAAAAGCACCATTTTATTACTTGATTCCTTATGGAATAAAATGAAAACAATTGGTTGTTTTTACTTGAGATTTGTATTTAAAAGGTTGTAACAGAGCAAGTATGAAAACAAAGCATTTGAAATTGTTTGAGTTTCATTGTGAAAACAAATAAAAACAGGTGCAAACAAATAGTAAACAAATGCAAACAAGGGAGTAAAATGATGCCATGATGCAATACTTTAATCAAACAGGAAATCAAACATTCTAAGTGGTAGGTTTTCATACTTGGGCTGTTACAAAACGCCCCCCCTTGAAGGAATCGCGCCCCGAGATTCCTACTGAGAAAAGAAAAGGTCCGGATACTTCTTGGGAAGATCGTCTTGAGCTGTGACACGTGAAACACATCGTGCACCTTTGATAGTTTCTGGAATTTCAAAACGATAGGTATTCCTGGCAACTCTTCCAGAAAGACGTCAGGGAATTTGGAAACCTCCGGAACATTTTCAAGTAAAGGGAGAGGTTTTGTATTGAGGGTGTATAGCTAGATAGAATTTGACTCATTTGTAGAATAGACTATCTGGAATGTGGTGCTTCAGTAAGTGGAAGGCATACTAAAATCAACAACAACAACAACCTTTCTGGCCAGATAGACTTGATATTTGGGAAGTTTTGATTAGACGCTGGTAAAAGAATTGATGTGGAAAACAACAACAAGATTTCAACGGACGAAAAGGATGTTGAGAAGAACAGGATATCAACATCGGGGAAAACGAGAACAAAACACTCCTGAGGTACTACGGAAAAACCCATCCGGGCTTCTAAAGGATCAATATCTACTGCTTAAGGAATAGAGGATCTGCTTCCGGGGCTTACACGCCTCCGTTCTCAATCATGAGTGGGCAACATGATAAATCATGTCACAACCACCTCCATTCCTATGGTCTAGTAGATATAACCATCCTAGAGAAACCAGGATTCGTCAAATCCTAACTTGAAAGTTTAGATGAGAAGGGAAAACAACGTTACACTTCCTTACCAGAAAAGGGAGGGTGGGTGGGGAAAGAAGAAAAAGAACAGAATTCCTACTCTTACGTTTCATTTTTTCTATATAGCTACAAAATAGTTTCTAGACTCAACTGCGACCAGTAAAAAGGGATCCTACGGGCAGACAGGATCTGATACCATTTGTCGCACCCGGACTTCTAAAGGATACTCGCCGTTCCGTCGAACAGTGGTAGATTGGATTACGGGGCTTACCGGCACCCTCGTCCTCTTACGAGTAGGCCAACACACGTATGTGTGACAACCAACCCCTATCTGTTCAGCGTCGACGTAAACTATCCCATAGAAATCAGGATACTTCCATTGACGTACTTCAAAACATACACACATGGTACGTCAACGGCATTGGAACAACTGATATCACAACAGATCTCTACGACACAAAAGATTGAAATAAGTTGCAAACGGCTCTCATTAGAGCAGAGATAGCAAATACAATCATCCAGAGGACACATGTCCCAACAATTCATCATTACATCACAGCGGAAGCATTCAACATGTCTGAGTACAGACAAGATCCAAATAGGCCTAAGAGGCCGGAAACGAAAAGACGGAGCCCATCCACGAAGTCTCGGATCCTGCCCGGGTCCGCTATCTACTCGTCAGCAGTCTCGTCATATTCCACGTAGTAGCCACCATGTAGATCCTCGGAACGTAGGTCTGCGGAAACCACAGCCCCAAAGGGGTCAGTACATAAACGTACTGGCAAGCAAGACTCACAGTTCACCAAAGTGTAACCCGTCAACACCAAGCACAGATGCTTTGGGTCAACGGAAGAAAGGGGATACAACGGATGCTGCAACTGGCTGCTCTAAACAACTACAGAGTTTCTACCACTTCCGGCTACCAGAAAGGAGATAAGATCGTGTATCGTAACCAACTATAACTAACCACCAAACAAACCCATCCTGGATCTCGCCCCTTATCCAAAGAAGCAATCCAAGGATAACTCACACAGTTGGATTAATGATGGTTCAGATTATTGTGTCAATAAGCCTATTACTAGTCAAGTTGTTAATCATTGGGTGTAAGGTTGTTAATCATTAGGTTTAAGTTGTCCTGAGTACTTGTTAGCCAGTACTTTCACCAAGTAATCCATAACCGCGGAAAACACGGCTTCTCGAGAAGATTATCCCTGCAGGGTTGCACCAATTTGGCCGTACACGCATGAATAACCCGCCAGATGGAAAGGCCCTTCCACCAAGCGGGGCACTCAACACAACTCAACTCTTCTCCGCATCAAGCCCAAAGAACCTTGGGCGCACGGCTAATCGAGCCCAGAAGAAAATGGACCCTCATAGCACTCTAAGAACGTGTCCCCCTATATGCCGACTACGAAAGTTCCACCCTGGCCTGGGCTCGCAAGAACATGCATGCGGCAAATGGAAAACACGAACTAAATGAGGCGATTTGGACGAGATGCGAATCGAATCAAATTGAGGGGGGCGCCCATACTCGCTTCCCACATGCGGTTAGTGCGCTCATCATGGATCGGTAGACAAGACCCTTTTCCTATTAGGGTCGACACTAGCAGGCCTCAAAACCACCCTGGGCCTCCTGCCGGTGCCTTATCATCAAATTATTATTTAACAATAACAGTAGCATGATTGATTGATTGATTAAACATCGAGCCCCCAGAACATAATAGAAATAGTAACAGAAAGTAACGGGTAACAGACTCGAGCAAAACAACCTAAGCATGCTAGTAAGATACTGGCTCAAACAATGGGTTGTAGGAAGGGAGATGAGGCATTATCAGGTTTAAAGGATTCATGTGATAGGTTCGTAACAGAAACAACTACTACTAAGGCTAGCAGAAAAGAACAACGGAAAGTATCGGTAACCAATGTTGAAAGGAACACAGTGGTTCATGTGAGTGATAACTTGCCTGCAAACCCAGTAGCCTGGTACTGAGCTAACTCCTTAGAAGGGATGTCGTAAGTATCGTCGGTCTCAACGTCGTCGTTTATCCGAGAAGAAGCAAACACACAATGCAGAAAAGGTAGACAATCAATAACAGGGTATAGTGCACAAACATGGGATGATGCATGACCATTTAATTGATGCATAGAAATAACCTAGTTGACAAGATAACAACATGATTAAATGGACCCACATGCAATTGGATTGCATATGAAAAGCCCATGAATTATGGTTGAATTAATTGTTCTACAACTAATCATCATGTGGAAGTGAATTAGCATGATGCATGGATGAGGAAAACAACAAAATAACAACAATAGAACCAAATGGAAATAAGGTCTACCAAGTTTAGGATTTTATTTATCCAGTTAAGAAATTTTGGTTACTTAAAGGTGTCAATCAAAGAGTTGTTGTTTTCACCACTTTAAATTGTTGAAAATAGATAGCAAAGTTCATAATTGAAAAGAAAACAAGATTTTAGTTGGAATACATGTTTCACTTGTTGAAAAAGGATTTCAAATAAATTATTTAGGAATTAAACAAGTTTAAGCAAGAATTAAATGAATTTGATTCAAACATGAACTTATTTGAATTTTTATTTGTTCAAAACATTAAGTGAGGTTCATATTTGACAAGGTTATGTTTTTATGGTTTGAAAACATATTTTATATGTCCCAAAAGAATTTGTTTTGATTAAGTTATGAATTTAGCAATATTAAATGAATTAAATAAGGTTTAAATTATTTAACCACTTTTAATTATTCAAACCATGAAAAAAAATTTATATTTGAAAAGTTGGTTTAATTTTGCATGGAAAACATATTTTATTTGTGGAAATTGGATTTAAAATGAGCAAGTTATTATTTTGGCAATTTTAAATGCATTAAACAAGAAACAGTTGTTTTCAGCAATTTAAATTATTCAAAACAGCAAACAAAATTTATATTTGGAAAGTACATGAAAAATTGATTGGAAAACATATTTAGTTTGTGGAATTTGGAATTTTTATGAACAAGTTATGAATTTTGCAAGTTTAAGTGAATTTGACAAGTTTTCAAATTTTGCACCAATTTAAAATATTCAAAACAGTAAACAAATTTTATATTTGGATAGAACATTTAATTTGGTACAGAAAACATACTTAAAAAGTTAAAATTAGAGTTTGGATGAATTTCTTATGCAATTTACAATTTTGGGTGCAATTCTGCCATTTTTAATAGCTGAGGACTAGAAAAATATTTTGCAGGGGTCTAGAAATAATTGCCAGGGGCCTAGGTGTGATTTCCTGTAAGTTGCTGTTCCAAAACAAAGGAGATAAAAAAGTTTTTGGTTTATGTGGGAGGGGGGATTCGATCCCCCCACCTCCTGCTGCGCCAAGGGGTGAGGGACCAGATGGGCTGCTGCTGTTTGGTTGGCAGGAAGGGAACTTTGGGGGGGGGGGGTTAAGCTGTTCGTTCGGGTTGGTTGTCTGAATTTCTGAATCGGTAACTGACCCCGATCTCTATAACTCGACAGGTAACATACAGCAGCGAAAATGGCAGCGGCGCTCGCCGTGGTTGGGGAAGGGCGCCGTGGGCGTGGGAGTGTGGGTGGCCGGGTGCGGTGCTGCGGCTGCCGGTCGGTGTGCGAGGGCAGAGAGGGAAGGAGGCGAGGGAGGGGAGGTGCTCACAGCGATCGGGAGGAGTTGGTCGGGGTAGGAGCAGGGAGGCCGGCGGTGACTCGTGCGGACGGCGGCGGCGCAACAAGGTCTACCGGCCCTCTCCGAGGGGACGAGGGTGTAGAGGGCAGTCGGGCGAGTCCGTTCCCGACGCTAGCTCGCTGCGAGGGCCACCGGTGGCGGTGATCTCCGGGGAGGTACAGAGGGTGAGCTCAGGTGACGGGATACAGAGAGGGTGGCCGGTGACTGAGAGGGAAGATGGCGGCGCTAGGGCTAGAGGGAGCTAGGGTAGGCAGAGGGGGGAGGTGGTGGATGCTTTTTATGGGGGAAGAGGAGCTAGTACGGCAATGATCTGGAGGGGGGAGGAGGTGATCGATCGGTGCAGAAGAGGTCGTACAGAGATGACGACAGCGAGGGGAGGAAGACGACAGAAAGGAGGGGGTAACGGGCCAGAGTGGAAGGTGGGCTGGGCTTCGTTTTCTCCCCCCTCTAAACAGTTTTCTTTTTACAATTTCTGTTTGTTTTATTTTTTTGTAGAAAACCAAAAGGAAGGAAAAGATAAGTTTCTGAGTTAGTAAAAATGTTAGAGAAATTAGGTTAAGTTAGTTAGGTTAATAGCAAACAAAATGCTAACTTTTATTTTCCAAAAGTTCAAATTTTAAAATACTGTTTGTAGTTGACTCAAATTGGGGTTAAATTGATTATTAGGTGCTTATAAATGAAACCTACTTTCAATAGGGTGAACCATATTTTAGCTTAGAACAAAAGGTTAGATTGTTGTGGGCAATTTCATAATTCCAATTGAGTGCTGTTTGAAATTAATTCATATTTGGATGATTTGAGTATTAAAAATGATTATTGAAACCACAATTTTAAATAGGGTGACCCAAACAACTTTAATTGGAAAACAAGTGAGTAGATTTGTTTTGGTGATTTTTATAATTTCAAAAGAGGTGCTGTTTAGTGATTGCTTTGAATTTGGAAACAATTGGGAATTAATTAATTGAAATAAAAGCACCATTTTATTACTTGATTCCTTATGGAATAAAATGAAAACAATTGGTTGTTTTTACTTGAGATTTGTATTTAAAAGGTTGTAACAGAGCAAGTATGAAAACAAAGCATTTGAAATTGTTTGAGTTTCATTGTGAAAACAAATAAAAACAGGTGCAAACAAATAGTAAACAAATGCAAACAAGGGAGTAAAATGATGCCATGATGCAATACTTTAATCAAACAGGAAATCAAACATTCTAAGTGGTAGGTTTTCATACTTGGGCTGTTACAAAACGCCCCCCCCTTGAAGGAATCGCGCCCCGAGATTCCTACTGAGAAAAGAAAAGGTCCGGATACTTCTTGGGAAGATCGTCTTGAGCTGTGACACGTGAAACACATCGTGCACCTTTGATAGTTTCTGGAATTTCAAAAGATAGGTATTCCTGGCAACTCTTCCGGAAAGACGTCAGGGAATTTGGAAACCTCCGGAACATTTTCAAGTAAAGGGAGAGGTTTTGTATTGAGGGTGTATAGCTAGATAGAATTTGACTCATTTGTAGAATAGACTATCTGGAATGTGGTGCTTCAGTAAGTGGAAGGCATACTAAAATCAACAACAACAACAACCTTTCTGGCCAGATAGACTTGATATTTGGGAAGTTTTGATTAGACGCCGGTAAAAGAATTGATGTGGAAAACAACAACAAGATTTCAACGGACGAAAAGGATGTTGAGAAGAACAGGATATCAACATCGGGGAAAACGAGAACAAAACACTCCTGAGGTACTACGGAAAAACCCATCCGGGCTTCTAAAGGATCAATATCTACTGCTTAAGGAATAGAGGATCTGCTTCCGGGGCTTACACGCCTCCGTTCTCAATCATGAGTGGGCAACATGATAAATCATGTCACAACCACCTCCATTCCTATGGTCTAGTAGATATAACCATCCTAGAGAAACCAGGATTCGTCAAATCCTAACTTGAAAGTTTAGATGAGAAGGGAAAACAACGTTACACTTCCTTACCAGAAAAGGGAGGGTGGGTGGGGAAAGAAGAAAAAGAACATAATTCCTACTCTTACGTTTCATTTTTTCTATATAGATACAAAATAGTTTCTAGACTCAACTGCGACCAGTAAAAAGGGATCCTACGGGCAGACAGGCTCTGATACCATTTGTCGCACCCGGACTTCTAAAGGATACTCGCCGTTCCGTCGAACAGTGGTAGATTGGATTACGGGGCTTACCGGCACCCGCGTCCTCTTACGAGTAGGCCAACACACGTATGTGTGACAACCAACCCCTATCTGTTCAGCGTCGACGTAAACTATCCCATAGAAATCAGGATACTTCCATTGACGTACTTCAAAACATACACACATGGTACGTCAACAGCATTGGAACAACTGATATCACAACAGATCTCTACGACACAAAAGATTGAAATGAGTTGCAAACGGCTCTCATTAGAGCAGAGATAGCAAATACAATCATCCAGAGGACACATGTCCCAACAATTCATCATTACATCACAGCGGAAGCATTCAACATGTCTGAGTACAGACAAGATCCAAATAGGCCTAAGAGGCCGGAAACGAAAAGACGGAGCCCATCCACGAAGTCTCGGATCCTGCCCGGGTCCGCTATCTACTCGTCAGCAGTCTCGTCATATTCCACGTAGTAGCCACCATGTAGATCCTCGGAACGTAGGTCTGCGGAAACCACAGCCCCAAAGGGGTCAGTACATAAACGTACTGGCAAGCAAGACTCACAGTTCACCAAAGTGTAACCCGTCAACACCAAGCACAGATGCTTTGGGTCAACGGAAGAAATGGGATATAACGGATGCTGCAACTGGCTGCTCTAAACAACTACAGAGTTTCTACCACTTCCGGCTACCAGAAAGGAGATAAGATCATGTATCGTAACCAACTATAACTAACCACCAAACAAACCCATCCTGGATCTCGCCCCTTATCCAAAGAAGCAATCCAAGGATAACTCACACAGTTGGATTAATGATGGTTCAGATTATTGTGTCAATAAGCCTATTACTAGTCAAGTTGTTAATCATTGGGTGTAAGGTTGTTAATCATTAGGTTTAAGTTGTCCTGAGTACTTGTTAGCCAGTACTTTCACCAAGTAATCCATAACCGCGGAAAACACGGCTTCTCGAGAAGATTATCCCTGCAGGGTTGCACCAATTTGGCCGTACACGCATGAATAACCCGCCAGATGGAAAGGCCCTTCCACCAAGCGGGGCACTCAACACAACTCAACTCTTCTCCGCATCAAGCCCAAAGAACCTTGGGCGCACGGCTAATCGAGCCCAGAAGAAAATGGACCCTCATAGCACTCTAAGAACGTGTCCCCCTATATGCCGACTATGAAAGTTCCACCCTGGCCTGGGCTCGCAAGAACATGCATGCGGCAAATGGAAAACACGAACTAAATGAGGCGATTTGGACGAGATGCGAATCGAATCAAATTTAGGGGGGCGCCCATACTCGCTTCCCACATGCGGTTAGTGCGCTCATCATGGATCGGTAGACAAGACCCTTTTCCTATTAGGGTCGACACTAGCAGGCCTCAAAACCACCCTGGGCCTCCTGCCGGTGCCTTATCATCAAATTATTATTTAACAATAACAGTAGCATGATTGATTGATTGATTAAACATCGAGCCCCCAGAACATAATAGAAATAGTAACAGAAAGTAACGGGTAACAGACTCGAGCAAAACAACCTAAGCATGCTAGTAAGACACTAGCTCAAACAATGGGTTGTAGGAAGGGAGATGAGGCATTATCAGGTTTAAAGGATTCATGTGATAGGTTCGTAACAGAAACAACTACTACTAAGGCTAGCAGAAAAGAACAACGGAAAGTATCGGTAACCAATGTTGAAAGGAACACAGTGGTTCATGTGAGTGATAACTTGCCTGCAAACCCAGTAGCCTGGTACTGAGCTAACTCCTTAGAAGGGATGTCGTAAGTATCGTCGGTCTCAACGTCGTCGTTTATCCGAGAAGAAGCAAACACACAATGCAGAAAAGGTAGACAATCAATAACAGGGTATAGTGCACAAACATGGGATGATGCATGACCATTTAATTGATGCATAGAAATAACCTAGTTGACAAGATAACAACATGATTAAATGGACCCACATGCAATTGGATTGCATATGAAAAGCCCATGAATTATGGTTGAATTAATTGTTCTACAACTAATCATCATGTGGAAGTGAATTAGCATGATGCATGGATGAGTAAAACAACAAAATAACAACAATAGAACCAAATGGAAATAAGGTCTACCAAGTTTAGGATTTTATTTATCCAGTTAAGAAATTTTGGTTACTTAAAGGTGTCAATCAAAGAGTTGTTGTTTTCACCACTTTAAATTGTTCAAAATAGATAACAAAGTTCATAATTGAAAAGAAAACAAGATTTTAGTTGGAATACATGTTTCACTTGTTGAAAAAGGATTTCAAATAAATTATTTAGGAATTAAACAAGTTTAAGCAAGAATTAAATGAATTTGATTCAAACATGAACTTATTTGAATTTTTATTTGTTCAAAACATTAAGTGAGGTTCATATTTGACAAGGTTATGTTTTTATGGTTTGAAAACATATTTTATATGTCCCAAAAGAATTTGTTTTGATTAAGTTATGAATTTAGCAATATTAAATGAATTAAATAAGGTTTAAATTATTTAACCACTTTTAATTATTCAAAACATGAAAAAAAATTATATTTGAAAAGGTGGTTTAATTTTGCATGGAAAACATATTTTATTTGTGGAAATTGGATTTAAAATGAGCAAGTTATTATTTTGGCAATTTTAAATGCATTAAACAAGAAACAGTTGTTTTCAGCAATTTAAATTATTCAAAAAAGCAAACAAAATTTATATTTGGAAAGTACATGAAAAATTGATTGGAAAAACATATTTAGTTTGTGGAATTTGGAATTTTTATGAACAAGTTATGAATTTTGCAAGTTTAAGTGAATTTGACAAGTTTTCAAATTTTGCACCAATTTAAAATATTCAAAACAGTAAACAAATTTATATTTGGATAGAACATTTAATTTGGTACAGAAAACATACTTAAAAAGTTAAAATTGGAGTTTGGATGAATTTCTTATGCAATTTACAATTTTGGGTGCAATTCTACCATTTTTAATAGCTGAGGACTAGAAAAATATTTGGAGGGGTCTAGAAATAATTGCCAGGGGCCTAGGTGTGATTTCCTGTAAGTTGCTGTTCCAAAACAAAGGAGATAAAAAAGTTTTTGGTTTATGTGGGAGGGGGGATTCGATCCCCCCACCTCCTGCTGCGCCAAGGGGTGAGGGACCAGATGGGCTGCTGCTGTTTGGTTGGCAGGAAGGGAACTTTGGGGGGTTAAGCTGTTGGTTCGGGTTGGTTGTCTGAATTTCTGAATCGGTAACTGACCCCGATCTCTGTAACTCGACAGGGAACATACAGCAGCGAAAATGGCAGCGGCGCTCGCCGTGGTTGGGGAAGGGCGCCGTGGGCGTGGGAATGTGGGTGGCCGGGTGCGGTGCTGCGGATGCCGGTCGGTGTGCGAGGGCAGAGAGGGAAGGAGGCGAGGGAGGGGAGGTGCTCACAGCGATCGGGAGGAGTTGGTCGGGGTAGGATCAGGGAGGTCGGCGGTGACTCGAGCGGACGGCGGCGGCGCAGCAAGGTCTACCGGCCCTCTCCGAGGGGACGAGGGTGTAGAGGGCAGTCGGGCGAGTCCGTTCCCGGCGCTAGCTCGCTGCGAGGGCCACCGGTGGCGGTGATCGCCGGGGAGGTACAGAGGGTGAGCTCAGGTGACGGGATACAGAGAGGGTGGCCGGTGACTGAGAGGGAAGATGGCGGCGCTAGGGCTAAAGGGAGCTAGGGTAGGCAGAGGGGGGAGGTGGTGGATGCTTTTTATGGGGGAAGAGGAGCTAGTACGGCAATGATCTGGAGGGGGGAGGAGGTGATCGATCGGTGCAGAAGAGGTCGTACAGAGATGACGACAGCGAGGGGAGGAAGACGACAGAAAGGAGGGGGTAACGGGCCAGAGTGGAAGGTGGGCTGGGCTTCGTTTTCTCCCCCCTCTAAACAGTTTTCTTTTTACAATTTCTGTTTGTTTTATTTTTTTTTGTAGAAAACCAAAAGGAAGGAAAAGATAAGTTTCTGAGTTAGTAAAAATGTTAGAAAAATTAGGTTAAGTTAGTTAGGTTAATAGCAAACAAAATGCTAACTTTTATTTTCCAAAAGTTCAAATTTTAAAATACTGTTTGTAGTTGACTCAAATTGGGGTTAAATTGATTATTAGGTGCTTATAAATGAAACCAACTTTCAATAGGGTGAACCATATTTTAGCTTAGAACAAAAGGTTAGATTGTTGTGGGCAATTTCATAATTCCAATTGAGTGCTGTTTGAAATTAATTCATATTTGGATGATTTGAGTATTAAAAATGATTATTGAAACCACAATTTTAAATAGGGTGACCCAAACAACTTTAATTGGAAAACAAGTGAGTAGATTTGTTTTGGTGATTTTTATAATTTCAAAAGAGGTGTTGTTTAGTGATTGCTTTGAATTTGGAAACAATTGGGAATTAATTAATTGAAATAAAAGCACCATTTTATTACTTGATTCCTTATGGAATAAAATGAAAACAATTGGTTGTTTTTACTTGAGATTTGTATTTAAAAGGTTGTAACAGAGCAAGTATGAAAACAAAGCATTTGAAATTGTTTGAGTTTCATTGTGAAAACAAATAAAAACAGGTGCAAACAAATAGTAAACAAATGCAAACAAGGGAGTAAAATGATGCCATGATGCAATACTTTAATCAAACAGGAAATCAAACATTCTAAGTGGTAGGTTTTCATACTTGGGCTGTTACAACCGGTGAGATTGACAACCTCACTGTACCGTTGGGACAAAGTATTTTGGTTGTGTTGTGTGCAGGTTCCGCGTTGTTGCTGACACCGGTGAGGCGCCATCAATCTTCCGAAGATCCTCTTTCTCCTACTGGATTGATAACCTTGGTTCTTAACTGAGGGAAATTCTTACCGCTGCACTCATCACACCCTCCTCTTGGGGTTCCCAACACACCATCCATATCAAAGAATTTCTGGAGCCTCAAGGCACCATCAAGGTGTAGCAACAAGGATTTCCGGCGCTGTTGCCGGGGAGGAAGAAGTATTCTGGCAAGGGGAGTCTCTCACTCTCAACCTCTTTATTTTCTTTATTGTCTTGTTTTTATTTTTGTCTTGTTTTGCTTCTTTATATGAAAAACACAAAAAAAAATAGTTTACTTCATAGTTGTTATTTTTTTCTTTTCTGCTCTTAGTTTAATCTCTAATCATGATTCTACCAAAGTTTACCTTCAAAGATGTACCAATAGGTAGCGGTGATATAATTGGGAAAGATAATATTGGAGAGTTCTTTAATTATGTTAGTAAGCACAAAGAATTTGAGGATAGATCCTTAGCTGAACTTGCTCTAGATTATGAAATCTCTGCAGCATCTCTAGTTTGTATGCTGGAAGCTAGGTTTGTTAACCTTAATCCCATAATACAACAAATGTTCGTCAACTTTATAACATTAAGGATAGAGAAAAAAGAGAGTTTATTCTAGAAACTTCATTAAAGAATTTGGTGATGTTGCCATTGAGGCTAGAATTTTTTTAAACCGATTTGAGATGTCAGGCTCATGTGTAGATGTTAATAGCACACTGGGTAAAGCCAATGATAAGGAAATTAAAATACCAATACCCTTTAAATTGGTAGGAATGCATGAAGCTCTACAAATTAATTTTGATTGGATTGTTCCTGCAAACCCATTTGATGAAAGTAGTGTGCCTAAAAGTGCTGATAAAGGAACATCTAAAACTTCTATAGATGAAATACAATTCATTTTTTAGGACATTTCTAAGATTCATTTTGATTATTATTCACTTGAAAATACTTGAGTTGCTTTCTATGCCTAACTGAAAAGCGTTAAAGAAAAGTGCTACCTAGAGACAACCCATTTTATTTCTCCGTTTTTAACCCGTTTTCCTTCGTTTATTTTTGTTTTCTTTAAACCTGGGTGTTGTCTATTTCCTTAGAAACCTCTATGTATCTTTTCTTTTGTGTCTTTGTTGAGCCAAGTAAAGCCTCTAGTGGAAAGTTGAGACTATATTTCGGATTTCTGCGCAGGAAACAGATTTCTGCTGTCCACTGTTAAATTCGTATAAAATCGCAGAAAATTCAAAATGACCTGAGTTTTTTTGTGCCTAATCCTGAGCTATATAAGAAACTTTTCTTAGTTGAACACTTTTTGATTTGAGCAACAGAAGATTTTCGAAAACAAATCATCTTTACATGTTGTCCTGTTTTGATAGATTTCTGCCAATAATTGCATTTGCATCTTAATCTCTTTCTTTTGGTGTTCTTTTGAGAAAAAGAGTTTTAAAAGAAGTTGTGACAGTAGCTAATGTGTTTATGAGTGTTAGGATTGTGTTGACACTGAACCATGTGAATTTATTATTTGATTGCACTAACGTTGCTAATGAAGATTGTGAGAAGTTTGGTGTGAAGGAAGTTTTCAAGGGTCAAGAGAAGAGGATGATATGATGTGATCAAGAAGAGTGAAGAGCCTAAGCTTGGGGATGCCCCCGGAGGTACATCCCAGAAAATTCCAAGAAGACTCAAGCGTCTAAGCTTGGGGATGCCCAAGGCATCCCCTTCTTCATCGACAGATTATCAGGTCACTTCTAGTGAAACTATATTTTTATTCGGTCACATCTTATGTTCTTTACTTGGAGCGTATTTTATTTTTGCTTTCAGTTTTTTTTATTTCTGCAATAATCTTGGTCGGACCCCAGCGTTCTTTTATTGGAGAGTGGCACGCTCTACTTTTTCATGGGAATACTTTGTATTCTTAATCTTTGTCCGGCTGCTGCATTTATTTAGCTCATGTTTTGCATTCATCTCTTATTTAGAGTTGTTAGTACTATCTAGTTTTCATTGCTATATGCTTAGATAGAGTTTTTGTTGTCATATATATGTGCTTGGTTGGGAATAAAAATGCTTATGTGATAGTTGGTATAGTGGAAAAATTCGCATGGTCTTGTAGATCACTAAACTACTTCACTTGAATCACTGTTGTTGTTTTGAGATATTAATTTTCTTAATGGATTAACGGGAAGGACTAGTAAGTATAAACTTTTAATGGTTGGTCTAAGAAACTTGAAACTGTGCCACACTTAAATTACCAGCTGATAGAAACAATGGTATATGATTGCTACGAGTGATACATTTCTGATCGTCCTTTTGTTACGCGCTACGGTCGGGGTGTCTAACAGTGACTTGTCACTGCCACGGACCCTCTTGGAGTGATTTGCATTGTGCCTTGTAAAGATGATTTGCTTGCTACAACCTTTTAACTCATGAGTCTATGTTGTGGTTCCTGGCACTTCCACCATCCATAATTGCTAGCCTCTTCGGTATTGTGCATTGCCCTTTCTCACATTGAGAGTTGGTGCAAACTTCGCCAGTGCATCCAAATCCCGTGGGAGGACTTTGTTCTCCTACACATAAGCCCATATATTCTTCCTCAAAACAGCCACATACCTACCTATCATGGCATTTCCATAGCCATTCCGAGATATATTGCTGCACAACATCCACCTCCATTATGTTACTTGATGATGAGCTTCATGGTTATTTATGCATACTGCTACACTGGCAGGAGCATGCAGTTGGATACATCGGAGATATTCCATTATGAGTTATGAGCACTAAAAGTGTGATGATTCATCGTAATATAGGATGTTGCCCCTACCGGTGAGGATATATAAAAAAAATGAAAAAGCACAAAAAGAAAAAGAAAAAAGGGCCAAAGAGAGAATAAAGAGAGAGGGAGCGCATCACTATCCTTTATACCACACTTGTGCTTCATGTTTAGCACCAATGCTTCAGTTTGGAGAAAGTTTTCATATTATCATTCATTCATAACTATGTGGGGAACTTTACATTATAGAACTTGGCTTGTATATTCCAATCATGAGCCTCCTCAAATGAGCTCTAGGTCTTCGTGAGCAAGCAAGTTGGAAGCACCCCTACTAGTTCCATTGGAGAGATTTCATACACTTACAGCTCTATGTGCATCCGTTGTGTGGCAATTCCCACTCCTTGCATAGCTTCGGTTGTAAGACTTTCTCTTGTCTAATGACCACTTTCAGCTTTGTGAGCCTTTCTTCCATTGACCTTCCAAATCCCCCATAATGTTCTCTTTGCCATAACATCCTGGTGCCAGGGACATCTGCAGAACACTTGCTTATTTTTAGTGCGCAAATAGTTTAAGATTCAAGCATTGCATCATGTGGAAAGCTTGACTTGTTCCTATCAGGGGTTGTGAACATCATTTGACGTGCATGATATTGTTGTTCTTGAAAGCTTAAATCATCTCTAATAAACTTTGCACGGTTGATAGTCTTTTAGTATTGATTCATTTAAAGTTTTACGTCTTTCTTCTTTGTTTATGCATTACCTGTTGACATCAAATATAGATCACAACTTTAGTTCATTTGATAGTCTTTTAGTATTGATAGTCTTTGATATCTCTAATAAACTTTGCACGGTTGATAGTCTTTTAGTATTGATTCATTTAAAGTTTTACTTCTTTATTCTTTGTTTATGCATTACCTGTTGATATCAAATATAGATCATAGCTTTAGTTCATTTGATCCTAGTTTACATGCTCTGCTTTACATATTATGATCAAGATTGTGTGGTAGCATGTCACCTCAGAAATTATTTTATTTTATCGTTTACCTACTCGCGGACGAGTAGGAACTAAGCTTGGGGATGCTTGATACGTCTCCAACGTATCTATAATTTCTCATGTTCCATGTTGATATTATGCCAATTGCTACATGTTTTCTCCCTTCTTTATAGCATTTTTACACGTTTTCCGGGACAAACCTAGTAACAAGATGCGAAGTGCCAGATCCCTGTTGTCTGCTATTTTTGGTTTCACAAAAGTTGTTCTAGAAATATTCTCAGAATTGGACCCCACGAATCCCAAAGTTCCTATTTCCCCAGAAGCATCCAAAAGTCCGAAGATCAGTCAAAGACGGGCACCATGGTGGGCTCACCATAACCAGGCGCGGCCCTACCCTAGGCCGCGTCTGGGGCTGGTGAGGGCCCCCTAGTCGCCCACCGACGTCGCCCTTCCGCCTATTTATTCCCCTCCGAAGGAAAACCCTAGGCACCTGATCAAAAATCCCCGAAAAGTTCCATAGCCGCCGTTGTCGTCAACCCTAGATCAGGGGGGTCTGAAGCTGTCTCCCGGCACCCTGCCAGAGAGGAAATCATCACCGGAGGCCTCTTCATCACCATGCCTGCCTCCGGAGTGATGCGTGAGTAGTTCATCCTTGGAGTACGGGTCCATAGCAGTAGCTAGATGGTTGTCTTCTCCTCCTATGCCTCAATGTTTAGATCTCGTGAGCTGTCTAACATGATCGAGATTGTTCTTATGTAATTCTATGTGCTGTGTTTGCTGGGATCCGTTGAATATTGAACTTATACCAAGTTGATTATAGTCTTTATTGCATATGTTATTTGTGATCTTGCATGCTTTTCGTTGCTAGTGGTTGCTCTGGCCAAGTAGTTGCTAGTGACTCCAAGAGGGAGTATTTATGCTCGATAGTTGGGTTCATGCCTCCTTTTCGCCTGTGCTCGAGTGAAAAAAAACGTGATGGAGGAGGATATGTTCTTGCCACTAGGGAGAAAACAGCGGTGTGAGTGCCCGCATGCACAATCATTGCTTACATTACACACATTGCTTCATGCGATTATCTGTTGCTTGCAACTTAATACCTAAGGGGGTTCGGATAATAACCTTAGGGTGGATTATTAGTCATAGATGCAGTTGGATTACGGTCTATGTATATTGTTGTAATGCCCGCACTAAATATCATAGTATTCATCATGTCACGAATGTGCACTACGGTGCAACCTCTATTTGTCAATTGCCACGCTGTAATTTGTTCACCCAGCATGCTATCTATTATGGAGAGACACCACTAGTGAACCTATGAACCCCGATCCATTTTCCTACACTATTAAACAAACCACAATTCCCTGCTTTCTTTACTTACTGCAAGCATACACCATTTTCCACACTATACGTTTAATCTATGTTTTCAGCAGGACCGGTGAGATTGACAACCTCACTATACCGTTGGGACAAAGTATTTTGGATGTGTTGTGTGCAGGTTCCGCGTTGTTGCTGACATCGGTGAGGCGCCATCACCACCGTCAGTGGCATCAACCTTCTGAAGATCCTTTTCTCCTACTGGATTGATTACCTTGGTTCTTAATTGAGGGAAATTTTTACCGTTGCACTCATCACACCCTCCTCTTGGGGTTCCCAACACACCATCCATAGCAAAGAATTTCTGGCGCCTCAAGGCACCATCAAGGTGTAGCAACATTGGGCCTTCTAGAACCATGAGGTAGCCTTCCACGTTGGGCTTTAGTGCTGGTCCTGAGACCGGGTAGGCTCACCCGACAGGCCTGGGAGTCATCCCTACGTTAGTAGCCCCCGAGTATTTGTTCGACTGAGAATAGTCGAGTAAACACTCAAAGACTTGCTCCTGGATCTTGCGACCGGGCAATCGGGATTTTGATTCGAAGGGTGTGTACCCTGTATGAAATATACTCGAGTATCGAGTGGTAAATGCGTCGTGTGTCGGCTTTTTTCACAGAAGGGTATGGCTCAGTTGCTTGGCTCACCCGACAGATCAGGCCCAACTGTTTGCTCTGTGGCAAAAACAGTTCTGGCCTACGCGGACTCGAGACATCCGACTCGAACCTGGCTAGGTGATCATTACGACTGGACCGTGGAGGACTTATCGAGTTGAACTTAACCTTAAAGGGATACCTGACGCGTTCGCTAGAATTTTTCTTCGTGTTGCTGACACGAAAAGTTTGCTGGAGGACGCAGCTCGAGTGCGATTCCAGACCCACATGACAGATCCTTGGGTCTTACCTTCATACTCGAAGAGTACGACATCCGGAGTGCCTCGACAGCTGAAAGACCCGGGGTTTATCGAGTGATGCGTTTATACATCGTAATAGTGAATCGTGGCATTTGCGGGAAATGCGTACCCGTGATTTCCTACTAGTTGTGCAATGAGTGCTACCTTTTGATAAATGGCAAGTGCCACTGTTTCCATTTTATAATCCTCGAACGAGGTGAGCTTTTCCTCTGGTTCCATACGAAAGAAATTTCGTGTTATGAGGTGTGCGATGATGTCACCGCGCACTCGCCTGCTCCCGATGGGACGTGGCACAGTGGGGCAGGGCGTGTAGGGCCCATCTTGTCAGTTTTTTGACCGGAGCGTGCCGTCGTGCGTCGGTTTTCCCGCTGGACGTGCAATAATTACGCACGATCTTGCTTTAAATATCGTGCAGGGTAACTTCCCCCCGCCTCTTCATTTCAGTTCGGCGTGTGGCGGCCGGGATGCGCGCCACGTGTGCCCCTTCTGTGCAGATCTACGGCTCATGATGGCCCTGTGAAAGTATAAAATGCGGACCTTAGGGGGAAATTACTTTCCCCGGGCTCTATTCATCGTCTTCCTGCTCTAGCACACCCACCTTTCTTTTGCGAACACAAGCTCCAATGGCGGGAGGAAAAAGCAAATATCCTGCTGCCACGACATCGAGGAAGGATGTGGTCGGCGGTTCTTCAGCGGCTCCATCAAGGAAGACGGGCGAGTGGCGTCGAACGTGACAAAGAAGAGCATCAACGCGATGCAGAGGGAGGGGCTGCTTCCTCCAGAAGATTCCAGGCGCGTGCGGATGCCGGTGAAGGGAGAGGAGCTGCCCCACCCGCGTGCCAACGAGCGTGTCGCCTTCTCGGAACACGTCGTATGAGATATGTCTCTGCGTCTCCACCCTTTCCTCCTCGGGTTGCTGTATGTTTACTACATACAACTGCACGATCTTCCGCCTAATGCGGTGAAGCACATTTTGTGCTTCATCGTTCTGTGTGAATGCTTTTTGGGCATTCGCCCACATTGGGGGTTGTGGAAGGCTACCTTCAACATGAAGATTCACCGGGAGAAAGCTCCTGCGGGCGAGAAGATTGGGGAACCGCTGGCGACTCTGGAGATGAACTTCGTCGAGTCGGCTCAAGGGTGGTGCCAGAAGTGGTTTTATGTCCAAGACACTGACGCGAACGGCGTCCCTGAGTTCAAGCCGTTCGCGATTTTGAAGTGAAGAAAGTCTTGGGCGCACAAGCTGTCACCCAAAGAATCCAAGGCGACCTCTCCACTACTCTCACAAGTTGTGCGGCTCCAACGGAAGGACCAGGGGCCGCTACTTAACGGAATCCATCTAGCGAGTGTCTTCCTGCACTGGAGGATGCAGCCGCTGCAGGATACGCCCACCACCTTGTGTGAGTTCTCGGGTATCAACAACCCGAGTCGAACATGCGATGATATTCTCTCAAACATCGAGTTCGAGAAGAAGATCACTGCTATCACCAGCTTGAAGACGGGGGAGGACTATTCGCCTTGTCCTTTTGTGCCTTTTGATGTTGAGCATCCTCTGAGTGAAGTAAGTTTTTCCTTATTCTTATCGTGTACTTTTCCCCTTTTGAGTTTCTATCGATTGAATATATTTCTTCTTTTCTTCCTTCTCTTTGTAGAACCAGGACGTGGTGAAGTGCTACCCGCCGCTTTCCACGGATGACGGAGGCTCATATCTACTCGCGAGTAAATTTGAAGCCCCTCCTGACACTAGTGTCGCAAATACCGAGTTGGGTGAAGAGAAGTAGGACGTGGAGGAGGAGGAAGAAGACGATAATCCTCAACTTCACCACCACAAGCGCTGCAGACACGAGAAAGACGAGGTGACTTTGAAGGACACCTCCCTGAGCCAAGATGTTGTCGAGGAGATCGAGCTTATCTGAGCCACTCCTTTGAACACGCTCCCCATCCCCCTGCGTTCAGCAGCCGAAGGTTCTGACGACATGGAACGTGGATCTCTTCTACGAGGACAAGGATGACGAGTAAGTCCCCTGCCTTTACCTCCGTCGATTAGCTGTTTTATTCCCTTTTAACACCCGTTTAGCCTTCGAGTGCTCAGCAGGGACCAATTCGCTTTGTTAGCACAATCTGCGAAGCACAAGGGAGTTGTTGCGGGGACTGCCGAAGCTTCGAGTCCTTCTTGACGACCCCCGAGTCCCGCGAGGGCGGCTGATGCTTCCGAGTACGTGATGCCCAACTTCGCGATTGACTAGCCGAGTGACGTTGGGGCACCTGCGATCAAAGAAGTTTCAGGTAGCTCACCCGATCATGTGTCGACTCCGATGGCAAGGTAAGAGTTTTTATTCGAGCGGTCGCTAAATTTCGCTTTTTGTTTATCGGGTGAACGCCGATGGGAGTAGACCCCGAGTATGTGTTTGACTGCTTGCAGTCAGTCACACACTCAAGTAGTAGTATTTTTGGTCCTTTGTTGTCTATTAGTTCGTTTTTGTCGGGTGCACGGCAGTGCTCCCGATGGGACTAGCCCCCGAGTCTATGTTTGACTGTTTGCAGTCAGTCATAGACTCAAGTAGCGTTGCATTAATTTCAACCCTTTTTTATTGTAGTTTGTCTTCGAGTCCTTGGCGGTATTCGGGCGTCGTCTTGTAGTCGCTGAGGCGGAGTGCACCGCTCTTTGTCAGGAGCGTGACCAGCTCCTTGATACGTCATAAACGTATCCCTAATTTCTGATGCTCCATGATCATATTATGCCAATTGCTACATGTTTTCTCCCTTCTTTATGTCATTTTTATCCATTTTTCGGACTAACCTATTAACAAGATGCCACAGAGTCAGTTCCCTGTTTTCTGTTGTTTTTTTAGTTTCAGAAAAGTTGTTCTGGAAATATTCTCGAAATTGGAAAATTCGAAGCTCGGAGGTCCTATTTTCCCCGGAAGCATCCAGAAGACCGAAGAGCAGGCGAAGAGGGGCAGCAGGGGGCCACACCATAGGGTGGCGCGGCCCCTGGCCGCGCCAGCTAGGGGTGTGGGCCCCCTGGAGCTCCACCGCCTTCGCCCTTTCGCCTCTTTAATCCCCCGGGATGGAAAACCCTAAACACCTGATCAACACCCCCGAAAAAGTTCCACACCCGCCGTCACCGTCAACCCTAGATCAGGGGGTTCTGAAGCTGTTTCCGGCACCATGCCAGAGAGGAGATCATCATCGGAGGCTTCTTCATCACCATGCCTGCCTCCGGAGTGATGCGTGAGTAGTTCATCCTTGGACTACGGGTTCGTAGTTGTAGCTATATGGTTGTCTTCTCCTCATATCACTCCATGTTTAGATCCCGTGAGCTGCCTATCATGATCGAGATTGATCTTATGTAATTCTATGTGTTGTGTTTGCTGGGATCCGATGAATATTGACCTTATGCCAAGTTGATTATAGTCTTTATTTGCATATGTTATATGTGATCTTGCATGCTCTCCATTTCTAGTGGTTATTCTGGCCAAGTAGTTGCTAGTGACTCCAAGAGGGAGTATTTATGCTCGATAGTGGGTTCATGCCTCCTTGTTGCCTTGCTTGAGTGATAGAAACATGAAGTGGGAGGATGTGATGTTGCCATTAGGGAGAAAACAACGGTGAGAGTGCCCGCATGCATATCATTGCTTACATTACACACTTTGTTTAATGCAATTATCTGTTGCTTGCAACTTAATACCGGAGGGGGTTCGGATGATAACCTGAGGGTGGATTATTAGTCATAGATGCAGATGGATGTCGGTCTATGTATCTTGTTGTAATGCCCGCACTAAATAGCATAGTAATCTTCATGTCATATTGTGCACTACGGTGCAACCTTTATTTGTCAATTGCCCAGCTGTAATTTGTTCACCCAACATGCTATCTTTTATGGAGAGACACCACTAGTGAAACTATGAACCCCGATCCATTTTCCCACACCGTTAAACAAACCACAACAATTTACTATTTTCTTTACTTACTGTAAGCATGCACTGTTTTCCACACTATACGTCTAATCTTTGTTTTCAGCAAGACCGGTGAGACTGACAACCTCACTGTACCGTTAGGGCAAAGTATTTTGGTTGTGTTGTGTGCAGGTTCCACGTTGTTGCTGACACCGGTGAAGCGTCAGCACCACCGTCAATGGAATCAACCTTCCGAAGGTCCTCTTTCTCCTACTGGATTGATAACCTTGGTTCCTAACTAAGGGGAAATACCTACCACTGTGCTCATCACACCCTCCTCTTGGGGTCTCCCAACAAACATGTGTATCACGAGCATCAAGGATATTTTCTGGCGCCGCTGCCGGGGAGAAGGAAGTCTTCTAGCAAGGGGAGTCTCTCACTCTCAATCTCTTTATTTTGTTTATTGTCTTGTTTTTATTTTTGTCTTGTTTTTATTTCTCTATATCAAAAATACAAAAAAAATAGTTTATTTCTCTATATCAAAAACACAAAAAATTAGTTTACTTCCTAGCTGTTATTTATTTGCTAGCTTTTATTCTGCTAAAATGAGTTCTTCTGGGAATTCTAAGTTGTGTGACTTCACTAGCACAAACAACAATGATTTTATTTGCACACCTATTGCTCCACCTGCTCCTACTGCTGCTTTCTATGAGATTAAACCTGCTTTATTAAATCTTGTGATGAAAGAACAATTTTCTGGTATTAATACTGATGATGCTGCTGCCCACCTTAATAATTTTGTTGAACTATGTGAGATGCAAAAATATAAAGATGTGGATGGAGATATTATTAAACTGAAATTATTTCCTTTCTCTTTGAGAGGAAGAGCTAAAGAATGGTTGCCATCTTTTCCTAGAAATAATATTGATTCATGGACTAAGTGTAAAGATGATCTCATTGAAAAATATTATCCTCCTGCTAAGATTATATCCCTGAGAAGTGACATAATGAATTTTAAGCAATTTGATATTGAACATGTTGCTAAAGCTTGGGAAAGAATGAAAACTATGGTGAAGAATTGTCCCACTCATGGACTGACTACTTGGATGATTATACAAACCTTTTATGCAGGACTGAATTTCTCCTCAAGAAACCTATTGGATTCAGCTGCTGGAGGTACCTTTATGTCCATCACTTTGGGCAATGCAAAAAATCTTCTTGATGATATGATGATAAATTATTCAGAGTGGCACACTGAGAGAGCTCCACAAGGTAAGAAGGTAACTTCTGTTCAGGAAACCTCCTCTTTGAGTGAAAGGCTTGATGCTATTATGTCTATGATTATTAATGGTAAAGCTCAAGTTGATCCTAATAATGTTCCTTTAGCCTCTTTGGTTTCTCAAGAAGAGCATGTTGATGTAAACTTTATTAGAAATAATAAATTTAACAACAATGCTTATAGAAATAATTTTGGTGGAAACATTTATAAGCCCTATCCTCCTAATAATGGTTATGGTAATTCTTATGGTAACTCCTACAATAATAATAAAAGCTCTACCTCTGATCTTGAAAACATGCTTAAAGAATTTATTAGCACACAAACTGCTTTTAATAAATCTGTTGAGGAAAAGCTTGGTAAAATAGATGTTATTCCCTCTAAAGTAGATAGCCTTTGCTATTGATGTTGATTTTCTAAAACTGAAGGTTTTGCCACAAGATGTCAAACAAAATAAAACTTTGAATTCCATCCAAGTTTAGATAGATAATAATGTTAGAATTATGGCTGAATTACATGCTAGGTGGGAAAGAGAAGATGAACTAGCTAAAAAGAATAATATCGCTAGAGTTTGCACTATCACAACCACTAGTAAAACTGAAGTTCCAAGTGCTAATAAACCTCCTACTATTAATGGTAAAGTAGTTGGTGTTAATAAAGTCCCTACGCCTTTGGTGAAACGTGCTAAATTGCCTA
Organism: Alopecurus myosuroides; assembly: GCA_028641055.1. Taxonomy (NCBI): domain Eukaryota; kingdom Viridiplantae; phylum Streptophyta; class Magnoliopsida; order Poales; family Poaceae; genus Alopecurus; species Alopecurus myosuroides. The sequence continues at coordinate 323,976,422 of CM054057.1, read as the reverse complement.
AAACTGCTGAAATTGCTTCTGATAAAAGTGCTGAAATTTTTAGAGATGTGGGAGATAATGGTTCCATTAGTTTTGATGATAATAATATTTATTTTTATGATTATAATATCTCTGAAGTTATTATGTTTCTACAAAAGCTTGCTAGAAGTCCCAATGCTAGTGCCATGAATATGGCCTTTACTAAACATATTACCAATGCTCTCATGAAAGTTAGGGAAGAAAAGTTGAAACTTGAGACATCTATCCCTAGGAAATTAGATGATGGTTGGGAGCCTATCATTAAGATAAAAGTAAATGATTTTTATTTCAATGCTTTGTGTGATCTTTGTGCTAGTATCTCTGTTATGCCTCAAAAGCTTTATGATATGCTTGATTTACCACCATTGGAACACTGTTATTTGGATGTTCATCTTGCTGATAATGCTAAGAAGAAACCTCTTGGTAGAATTGATGATGTTCTTATTATGGTTAATAATAACCTTTCCCCTGTTGATTTTGTTGGTATGAACATTGAATGCAATGCTTCGTGTCCTATTGTTTTGGGAAGACCTTTTCTTAGAACTGTTGGTGCTATTATTGACATGAAAGAGGGGAGTATTAAATATCAACTTCCCCTCAAGAAAGGTTTGGAACAATTTACTATAAGGAAGATGAAGCTACCCTTTGACTCTATTATTAGAGCAAAATATGATGTTGATTCTTCTTTACTTGAAAATACTTGAGTTGATTTTTTTTTCTATGCCTAACTGAAAGGCTTTAAAGAAAAGCGCTACCGGGAGACAACCCGTTTTATTTCTCTATTTTCTTTCAGTTTTCTTTTGTTTTCTTTGGTGTGCTTGCACCTGGGTGTTTTCTATTTCCTTAGAAACCCCGCTGTATCTTTTCTTTTGAGTTTTTGTTGAGCCAAGTAAATCCACTAGTGGAAAGTTGAGCCTATATTTCGGATTTCTGCGCAGGAAACAGATTTCTGCTGTCCACTAAAAATTCCGTTAAAAATCACAGAAAATTCAAAATGACCTGAGTTTTTTTGTGCTTAATCCTGAGTTATATATGAAACATTCTTATAAGACCAGATTTTGATTTTATCGACAGAATATTTTTGAAAAAATCGATCTTTACCTACTGTTCTGTTTTTCACATATTTCTGCCATTTATCGCATTTGCATCTTAATCTCTTTCTTTTGGTGTTCTTTTGAGAAAAAGGGTTTTGAAAGAATTTGTGACAGTAGCTAATGTGTTTTTGAGTGTTATACTTGTGTTGAAACTGAACCGTGTGAATTTATTATTTCAATTGCACTAACGTTGCTAATGAAGATTGTGAGAATTTTGATGTGAAGGAAGGCTTCAAGGGTCAAGAGAATAGGACGATATGATTTGATCAAGAAGAGTGAAAAGCCTAAGCTTGGGGAAAAGCCTAAGCAAATTACAAGAAGACTCAAGCGTCTAAGCTTGGGGATGCCCAAGGCATCCCCTTCTTCATCAACAAATTATCAGGTTACTTCTAGTGAAACTATATTTTTATTCGGTCGCATCTTATGTGCTTTACTTGGAGCGTATTTTATTTTTGTTTTCAGTTTGCTTTTGCTTTTTCTTTTTATTTCAGTTTGTTCTTAATTTTTCAATAAGCTTGGTTGGACCCCAGCATTTTTTTATTGGAGAGTGACACGCTCCGCTTTTTCATGAGAATACGTTGTATTCTTAGTCTCTGTCTAGCTGCTGCATTTATTCAGCTCCTGTTTTGCATGCATCTCTTATTAGAGCTGTTAGTTTTAGTAGTATTATTTGAGTAATCTCATGTTTGATTGCTGTATCATAAATAGTATTTTTGTTAAAGCATGTTTTGTATGGTGCTTGTTGGGAAAAACAAAAGAAAACTGCTGCGTGAAGTAGAATTTATAACAGTACTGGTAGACGCTTGTATAGACTGTGACTAGGACTTTTCATGACATGTTAAATGTTATTTTAGTTTTAAAGCCTTGTGGTTATTGAGTAGCATGATTAGACTCAGATAGATGAGAGTGTTTAATATGTACTGAAAGATTCACCAGTTGTTCTTGTCATAGTAAAGCATCAATATATGTTATTCTCTTTTGAATGTTTTATTTGGTTGACTTGGCGCATGCTCACACCATGTTTATGACTACAAACCAGTCATTAACAGCCTCCATGACCACTTAGTTTTTGAACTTGTGATACTACTTATGTTTTAATTAATGATGATTATGTCGCTATGCATGATTATGGCTCTTATGCTCTCTTGATTTGTCGCTCCCATTCTTTTGCTAGCCTCCACCTATACTGAGTATGAGATCTACTTGTGCATCCAAACTCCCTTAAACCAAAGTTTTTCCTATTGTGTCCACCATACCTACCTACATGTGGTATTTAACTGCCATTCCAAAGTAAATTGCTCATGTGTTACCTTTAAAACCTTGAAAAATACTCCTATTTTTTCTCATGAGGACGTAAATAGAGAATCTTTATCTCACTTGTTGACTGGATTTCACACCCTGGACTAGTGGCTTCATCCTCTTATCCAAATGATAGAAGAGCTGGCAGCGGGGTAACCAGCCCCAAATTAATGCATACAAATTCTCCTCACTATTTTTGCCCCTGATTTATCAGTCAAAGCATAATTGTGTATACAAAAGAGAAAGAGAGATGACCTTCTACACCAGTTGCGTCCTTCACCATGGGAGCTGCTCTTGTGAATCCAGTTGACTTGTGATGTACTATATTTTCTGTTTACCATTCGTTGACATTAGCATACATCTCCCAAAATATAGACACTCCTCCATGGTATGTGATTGTCGGCAAGCACCCAAGGATTTGGTTAGTCATGGTTTGTGAAAGATGGATGGGATTAGTGTCAAACTTTTAATACCTCTATTTAATAAAATAAAAGCTCTAGCACATGAGTGATCCCTGCTTCCCTCTGCGAAGGGACTTTCTTTTACTTTTATGTTGAGTGTCCATCTTCTAACTTTATGCACAGTTGAGAGAGCATTTTTTCCATTCTGAGTTCTATGTGCATTTGTCCCATAAGCATCAATAATTACTTCATGATGTGATATTATTTATTCTTAAATTATTTGTTCTAGTCTTCCTCTTGAACTTTGAAGGTGTCCTGGCATTTATGTTTTGCCCCCACTCTTAAGGACTATCGAAATATCACTTTGTCATGCTTTCTCTATACCTGAAACAAACGGCTACCTTTATTTGCATTATTATTCATGATCCTTTATTTGAGTTACTCTTCGTGATGCAAAGTAACTGCTATGCTTTATTATTAAAGTTTTATTTATCATGCCTGTGTTCAAAGTTTTATGATCTCAGCGTGCATATGCTTTTACATAAGATTGATCAAGTTTGTGTTAGTAGCATGTCACCTCAGAAATTATTGTTTTATCGTTTACCTACTCGAGGACGAGTAGGAACTAAGCTTGGGGATGCTTGATACGTCATAAACGTATCCCTAATTTCTGATGATCCATGATTATATTATGCCAATTGATACATGTTTTCTCCCTTATTTATAGCATTTTTATATGTTTTTTGTACTAACCTATTAACAAGATGCCACAGAGCCAGTTCCCTGTTTTCTGCTGTTTTTTTAGTTTCAGAAAAGTTGTTCTGGAAATATTCTCGAAATTGGAAAATTCGAAGCCCGGAAGTCCAATTTTCCCCGGAAACATCTAGAAGACCGAAGAGGAGCCGGAGAGGGCCAGCAGGGGGCCACACCATAGGGTGGCACGGCCCCCTGGCCGAGCCAGCATAGGGTGTGGGCCTCCTGGAGCTCCACCGCCTTTGCCCTTTCGCCAATTTAAGCCCCCCGGATGGAAAACCCTAGACACCTGATCAAAATCCCCAAAAAAGTTCCGCAGCCGCCGTCACCGTCAACCCTAGATAAGGGGGGTTCTGGATCTGTTTCTGGCACCCTGTTGGAGAGGATATCATCACCGGAGGCCTCTTCATCACCATGCCTGCCTCGGGAGTGATGTGTGAGTAGTTCATCCATGGAGTAGGGGTTCGTAGCTGTAGCTAGATGGTTGTCTTCTCCTCATATGCCTCCATGTTTAGATCTCGTGAGCTGCCTATCATGATCGAGATTGATCTTATGTAATTCTCTGTGATGTGTTTGTTGGGATCCGATGAATATTGACCTTATGCCAAGTTGATTATAGTCTTTATTTGCATGTGTTATTTGTGATCTTGCATGCTCTCCGTTGCTAGTGGTTATTCTGGCCAAGTAGTTGCTAGTGACTCCAAGAGGGAGTATTTATGCTCGATAGTGGGTCCATGCCTCCTTGTTGCCTTGCTCGAGTGACAGAAACATGAAGGGGGAGGATGTGTTGTTGCCATTAGGGAGAAAACAGCGGTGAGAGTGCCCGCGTGCATAATCATTGCTTACATTACACACTTTGTTTAATGCAATTATCTGTTGCTTGCAACTTAATACCGGAGGGGTTTCGAATGATAACCTGAGGGTGGATTATTAGTCATAGATGCAGATGGATGTCGGTCTATGTATCTTGTTGTAATGCCCGCACTAAATAGCATAGTAATCTTCATGTCATATTGTGCACTACGGTGCAACCTTTATTTGTCAATTGCCCAGCTGTAATTTGTTCACCCAGCATGCTATCTTTTAAGGAGAGACACCACTAGTGAAACTATGAACCCCGGTCCATTTTTACACACTGTTAAACAAACCACAACAATTTCCTGCTTTCTTTACTTATTGTAAGCATACAATGTTTTCCACACTATACGACTAATCTTTGTTTTCAGCAAGACCGTTGATATTGACAACCTCACTGTACCATTGGGGAAAAGTATTGTGGTTGTGTTGTGTGCAGGTTCCACGTTGTTGCTGACATCGGTGAAGCGCCAGCACCATCGTCAGTGGCATCAACCTTCCGAAGGTCCTCTTTCTCCTACTGGATTGATAACCTTGGTTCCTAACTAAGGGGAAATACCTACCACTGTGCTCATCACACCCTCCTCTTGGGGTCTCCCAACAAACGTGTGTATCACGAGAATCACCCCTCCAGAGTCTTCAGTCCTCGAGAGGTTGGTTTCCTGATTTTTCTTTGAGTGAAGCTCTCTCTCTTAATATGCTTTGCCATGTTTTCTAGAAGCTACCCGCGCCAATACCGAAAAAGCGACAGCTTACGAGCGGGAAAAAAATCTCAAGAAGGAGCTGGAGTCCACCCGCAAGGACGCCGCGGATCGACTTGCGAAGTACAAGGAGGACCTTGAGAAGCTGGAGGCTGCAGGCATGGCTCATGATAATGAGTTGGTCGCCATCCTTTGACATGTGGCTGAGGCCTTGTCAGGTATGCCACTCGCCAAATTTCGCCGTGTTGCTAACTCGCTTAGTTCCTTTTCGTGACTTGTTTGATTTGTTGTAGGCGCGCTTGGAGCTGCCTTGGCGATTCCCGGCCAAATCATGGTCGATGCGGTGATGGACATTTGCCAGCAGCTGCAAGAACACGAGACGAAGGCCGCTTCCGTCGTTCGTGATGATTCGCAGGTCCTGGCCCTGCTACACCAGCGACTGTTTGTGGGGAAGCATGTTCTCTCGACTCCAGAAGGCCTTGTCCAAGCTTTCGTCGGCGAAGAGGACCCTCTTCGCGGGCAAAAAGGTAGCGCTCAAACCTTTTGGCGATCGCGCTGAGAAGCTGGCCAAGATGTTGTCGGAGTTAGTGTCGCGCAGCCGGGTCGCCAAAACTTCCACGAGCGGGGCTGCTTCTGGGAAGTCTGTTCTCCCTTAGAGTGGACAGCAGTGTTGCTTTGTCTCGTGGTCTTGTAAAGAACCTAAACTTATGCCTGGAGTATTTTTTTTGTTTACTTTTAGAATGGTGGGATTTGAAGTGTTCGACAGCAATTTCTTTTTGCTTTACTTTGTATTCTCCTCATGGGAGTAGCCCCCGTGCACTCGAGAGTATTTTCTTGATGTATTCGTCGAGTGGCCCTCAACTCTACGACTCAACTCCTTGCGTGTGCTTCATCCTATGCAGGTTGTCGAGTCTGGTGATGGATCGGCGAGTGCTTCTGTACCTTCGGCTGTACCTTTGCTGACAGATACGAGCATGCTTGCTTCTCTTCGTGGCCGTGTTGCGGATGGCAAAAATAGGCTAAAAGCGTTGCAAGGTGTGGTGGATGTTGCCAAATCTAAGGAAAATCTTGCCGCTGAACGCGAGCAGTTCGTCATTGAGGAATTGGCCAGTGTTGCGAAGAGGTTGTTATGTAAGTTTCACAAGCACCCATGTCAGTTCGGTGTAAGTAGTTTTGTGCTTACATTTTCCTTTTTTTCTGCAGTCATCGAGCCTGATGCAGCGACCAAAGGCTAATGGGTAAATAACAAGATAGCTTGCGAGTCCAGCAGTTCAAATCCTCATGCGTGTAACTTCTGGGACGATCAAAGCAGAGGTTTCATCTTGGCGACTTTGCAATATCGAGTGCGTCAAGTGCAGGTTTTTGTCGAGTCGTGCCGAGAAGCTCTTTCTTCGGTTCATAGGACCATGTATCCCTTCGGGACTGTACTTGATCGACTGAGCGCGCTACTGACGCTCTTCCGTCGAGTGGAAGATGTTCGCGAGCGCGTGCGTCACCAGTTTGTCTGTGGAGCTTAGGTTGGTCTTGCGTTTATGCGACTGTGGCACCTAGAGGTGAACTTCAATTCTATAGTCCAGCTAACTGCTACCCGAGGGGTTCCCGTAGATTTTGGTCCTTATTACGAGGTTGTGCGCCCAGCTGCCGAGCAAATTGTTCGGCTGACTGCTTCCGAGACGGAGCGATTGCTCTGGGAAGGTGCTAGTCGGCAGCAGTTTTAATTAGAAGGTGTTTGTACCTTGTTTTTTTTTGTTATATGTTGAAGGTGTGTTAAGGTGTGTATCTTGTAACCTTGTAAATGTTTTGTTGTTTTGAATGTGAAGTTTATGCTAGTTTGGCGTAGCCCCCGTGTATTGGGGTGTGACCTTTTTAGCATGTACTTGAATGGTCAATAACTGAAGTGTGTAGTCGAAGTAATCTTTATTCCTATGGCTGAAAAGACATGTGTTTGCTCGAATTACATCGTGGCTGGAACAACCTTATTTGCGAATAGAGTGCGCTTCTAAGGGTAGAATTTTCTCAAGTGCGGTACGTTTCACGGGTTGGAGTAGATGTCGCATGTTTTTGGGTTCTTCAAACGATAGACGCCTCCAGGGATAACTTCGTGTATGATGAAGGGCCCCTCCCATGGTGGCTCGAGCTTGTGGACACTGTCTTGCTTGAGCCGCAGCACTAGTTCGCCTGCCACAAAGGATCTGTTGCAGATGCGGTGGCTGTGGTGGTTGCATAGCGCCTGCTGGTATACGACGGATCTTGCGAGTGCGACGTCCCTAGCTTCGTCCAGTGCGTCCATGTGTTTGGCAAGTGCTTTGTTGGAAGCTTCTTTGCTGTAGGCAACGACTCGTGGAACGCTGAATCGAACATCTTCAGGTAGGACCGCCTCGGCGCCATAAACCATGAAGAATGGCGTGTAGTCTGTCGACCTATTTGTAATTGTTCTCAAGCTCCACAGGACAGATGGTAATTCGTCAGCCCAGTGCCCGGCTGCTGCATCTAGTCTCTTATTCGGGCCAGTCGAAACCAATCCATTGGATTGTTCGACCTGGTCATTGGTTTGGGGGAGTGCCACCGATACGAAACTGAGATTTATCACCTTTTCTTTGCAGAAATCTTGAGTTTCCTTGGCTATGAAGTTGATTTCGTTGTCCGTAATAATGTTGTAGGGGACACTAAATCTGCAAACAATCGAGTCGAGAAACTTGACGGCGCACTTTGCGTGTTGAGACGTGACTGGTACGGCCTCTATCCACTTGGTAAACATGTCGATTGCGACCAACAGATGGGTATATCCTCCGGGCGTCGCCTTTCGTAGTGGTCCCACCATGTCCAGACCCCATTGAGCAAAGGGCCAAGACAGAGGGATCAGATGGAGCTATGTGGCTGGTGCGTGCGGCTTGGGTGTGAATCACTGGCAAGTGTCGCATCTCTCGACCAGGTCCTTGGTGTCTCGAGCTGTCGTGAGCCAGTAGAATCTTGCTCGAAAGCCTTGCCTAGGATGGCTCTCCAACTTGCATGGTGTCCGCAGTCGCCTTGGTGTATGTCTCGGAGTAACTCTTTTCCATCTTCGGGTGCGATGCACCTCTGAAGGTCTCCCGATATGCTTCGCTTGTAAAGCTCGCCTTTTATCACCCGAAAGGATTTACTGCACCGTACTATCTGCCTTGCTTCAGAGACGTCTCCTGGGACCTGCTTTCTGAGCAAGTAGTCGAGATACTTGTGTGTCCAGACTAGCTCAACCAGGAAGACTTGTCGTGGAATCAGCAAAGGATGAGGGCGATGAGGGCACTTTGTTGACTATCCTCCGTCTATGTTGTTGCGGGTACCTCTATGTGTTTTTGAACTTGACTGATCTTTTGCTGATTCTCTCGAAGTAAATCCCTGGCGGGACTGGGGCGTTTGTCGGCCCGATGTTCGCCAGTCTGTCAGCTTCCACGTTACTCGATCGTGCAATGTGTTTCAGCTCACATCCTTTGAAACTTCCTTCGAGCAGATTATACATGTCGCGATAAGTGATCATATTATCTGCGACCGCATCGCATTCCTTCATCGTCTGCTGCACGATGAGGTTGGAGTCTATATACATCATCAGTCGAGTGTCGCCGCAGGCGAACTCCATGTTCATGTTGTGTAGGAGTGCCTCGTACTCGGCGTCGTTGTTGGATGCTGGATCATCCGGAGGGAAGTCGAGTCGCATGACGTACTGGAGCTTGTCACCTCGTTTTGATATGTGGATTACGTCGGCTCTGTCTCCTTCATTTCTTTTCGACCCGTCGAAGTACATGATCCAGGAACTCGAGTATTCTAGAGGTCCTGGAGTTTGCAGTTCCGTCCACTCCGAGAGGAAGTCTGCGACTATCTGTGATTTGAGGGCGTTTCGACCTGTATATACTATTTCCCAGGCGCCTAGCTCGATGCTCCACTTGGTGATTCTTCCGTAGGTTTGTTCATGATTGTACCGAGTGATGCGTGCTTTAGCACCGTGACGGTGTGCTCCTGGAAGTAGTGCTTAAGCTTTCGAGCTGTGAAGACCACTGATACGTCATAAGCGTATCCTTAATTTATGATGTTCCATGTTGTTTTCTTATTGTTTCCCACACGTTTTCTATACACTTCATGTTTTTTTTATCGATTTTCCAGACTAACCTAATTACAAGATGCCACAGAGCCAGTTCCCCGTTTTCTGCTGTTTTTAGTTTCAGAAAAGTTGTTCTGGAAATATTCTCAGAATTGGAAAATCCGAAGCCCGGAAGTCTTAGAATTTCCGAAGGTTCCACAGAGTCCTGAAGAGACCCGGAGGGGGGCCACACCATAGGGCGGCACGCCCCCTGGTCGCGCCATGGGATGGTGTGGCCCCCCGGGCCTCCACCGCCTTTGCTCTTTCGCCTATTTATACCCCCCGATACATAAAATCCTAGATATATTCCACTTTTTCCCTAGAAACATCCGAGGCCGCTGTCATCATCATCCCGAGATCGAGAGGGTTCTCGAGCTCTCCCCGGCACACTTCCGGGAGGGGAATTCATCACCGAAGGGGACTACACCACCATGTTGTCCTCCGAAGTGATGCGTGAGTAGTTCATCCCTGAACTATGGGTCCATAGAATTAGATAGATGGTTCTATTCTCCACTTTGTACCTCATGTTTACATCTTGTGAGCTGTCTAACATGATCATGATCATCTTTATGTAATGCTACATGTTGTGTTTGCTGGGATCTGATGAATGTTGAATGCTATGTCTTCTGGTTATCAATCTATCATGTTATCTTTCTACTTATGTTATTTATGATCATGCATGCTCTCCGTTGTTAGTAGATGCTATGGCCAAGTAGATGCTAGTAACTCCAAGAGGGGGTATTTATGCTCGATAGTGGGTTTATGCCTCCTTTTCATCTGTGCTCGAGTGACAGAAACGTGACGGATGGAGGATGTGTTGTTGCCATTAGGGATAAAACAATAATGCTTTGTCTAAGGATGATGTTATTGTTTACATTACACACTTTGCTTACTGCAATTATCTGTTGCTTGCAACTTAATACCCAACGTTTGTTCGGATGATATTCGAAGGGTGGATTTTTAGTCATAGATGCAGTTCGATGACGGTCCATGTATCTTGTTGTAATGCTCGCATTAATCACATAATAATCTTTATGTATTGCATATGCACTACGGTGCAGCCTTCATTTCTGTCAATTATCGAGCTGTAATTTGTGCACCACACATGTTATTTATCTTTCACGGAGAGACACCACTAGTGAACCGTGGACCCCGGTGTCGTGGTGGTGTCACGGCAGATGCCATGGGATGGCTAAAGATGTGGGGACGAAGGACGCTGGAGGTGCTCGGGGAGGGATCACGCGACGAGTAGCCGCGTGAAGTACGAACAGAACAATGCAAACAACACGATCTACCCAGGTTCAGGGCCCTCGTGAGGAGGTAAAACCCCTACTCCTGCCTTTCTTTGTGTATTCTGGTGTCTCACCGAGTAGCCACAGTACAATGGATCTTGCTACCGAGTAGCCTCTCCTCTCTCTACGTGATGAATTAGGTCAAGAACCTAGGGTTTCCTCAGTTCAATCTCAACGTGCCTTCTGCAATGCCTCACGCAGGAGGCGGCGGGGCACCTTATATACCTGGTGCCCAGCCGGATACGTCCAAACCTAGACAAGTGTCGACATAGTGTGCACATCGTCCTTCTTCCGGGTTCCCGCTGACAGCTTTGGTTCCTAATCTTGGCTGCATCTGGAAAGTCGTTGGGCAAAACAAGGGGACAGACTGGTATCACTATGCCAAACACAGAGTAGGGCCCCCTTATCCTGCGACGGCCTGCTTCCATGCTGTCACTGTCAGGCAGGCCGGTCCCAGATGAACAGTAGTTCGAATACTGCCAAGTACGGACCCAGGATACGCGGGATCCTGTGTCAGAACGGCTCCTTTGACTTTCTGGCCCGAGTAGGTTCCCGCCAATTTTACTCGGGCCAACTCTTCTACTCGAATGGACAGAACTTGATTGATTCTTCCTTCTGGTCATCTTGAGGTGAGACCGAGTAGCAGTCGACAGGGTAGCAAGTACCGGGTAGTCGGCTACTCGACCAAACCTTTCTTCTGTAAGTCGCCTTTACCACTTGCCTTTACCCTACTCGGGGGTAACCCCCCGACAGCAGTCCCCGAAGCTGGTTGAGTCTTGCGAACTCGTTCACTAGGCTCTGCCAGCTTAAAACCAATCTTTGCAACATAGCCCTTGAACCTCAAGATGCCGAGTAAGAGACCTCCGAGTAGTACTCTAGAAGGTACCTTGAGTTTCCTGTCTTCCGAGTAGCGCCAGCTTTCTACTCTGCAACCGAGTAAAAAGACTTAGAGAATCTCTCCTCTGGCGTCTCTGTAGCGCACAGCACTATCCAGCCTTCCGTGCTGCGACTGGACGCGTGTCAAGCATCCGTGACCCCGTCGTTTCGCTGCCACGACACGACGTGCCATGCGCCCAGTTTTCACGGGGCGGGCCCACCGGCTCGTTATGTCCCATCAAGCGCAGTAATTGGCCACGATCTGGTAGTGGGATCTGCTGCGGCCGTTACGCGCGCGCCTCGCGCGTGCGTGCGTTTCTAACCGGCCACAAACCCCACCACACGAAGATCCTGGCCACGATCGATCCCACTACCCCGATGGTAACGGTAATTTGCGGAGAGGGTATATATACCCCCGACGGTAACTTCCCCTTCTTCCTCCTCCGCTCTTTCCTCTTTCTCTGCCCTGCTCTTCTCCGCCGCTGAGCTTTCCGCCGCCGCGCAACTCCTTGCGCCGCTGCGGATTTGTTTCCTCCACCCAATCTCTTCAACTCTCCACCATCCGCTCACCCCTTGCCATGGCTGCTCGCGCCGGCTGGGCTGGTTCGCACGTCACCGTCGATGACTGCGCCTGGCTCGTGAACACCCGAAGGGTTCCTCCCGGTGTTCAGTGCCGGCCGTCCGACGGCGAACTCGTTCCGGCCCCGCGGGAGGGCGAGCATGCCGTCTTCCTCGCGCACTTCGCGCGAGGATTCGGCTTGCCGGCATCGGATTTCCTTCGCTCCTTCCTGGATCACTTCGGTGTCCAGATGCACCACCTCCCCCCAAACGCCATTGTCTTCCTAGCCTATCACACCGTGGTGTGCGAGGCCTTTTTAGGCGTCCGCCCCACGGTTGATACTTGGCTGATATACTTTCACCTCCGCCATCAGAGTAAGGGGAAAAAGGACGGCGCGGCCGGTGGCAGTCGGGTAACCGACACCGGCAGCGCCATGATGCTGCAGCGGGCGGGAACCAACCACCCTCGTATCAAGGGGTTGGATTCCGTCCGCATGTGGCAGAAATCCTTCCTCTACGTCAAGAACATCCCCGCCACGGAAGCGGGACCGATAGTGGATCGCATCAATCTGCCCGCGTGGAGCAACCGAGCTCCAACCGGGCAGAATTGGAAGACGAAGCCCTCCAACGACCGCAACGCGATACAGATGGAGGAGCAGCTCGCCTACCTCATCGGCCAAGGGCTCAGGAGCGACGATCCCGTCGCTTGCTGGATCAAGAATCGCGTGCTGCCGCTGCAGCGGCGCGCCCATCCAATGTGCTACCTGGGAGGCCCTCGTGATTGCACCCGCAAGACCACACTCGAGCTCAGCGACGCGGATGTCGCCGATCACGCGAGGTCGATTCTGACCACGAGCCTCCCCGGCGACTGGGAGTATGGCTTCACCCCTTTCAGTCGCACGAAGCCGATCCCCCGGGTACGTTCTCCTTATTCTGCTCTCAACATATGTCATCCGACTAGAAACTCTTTTCTCTGGGTTGCGACTAGCAATTGCCTTCTGCACCGAGTAGATTATTCTATCGAACTGCCTAGGCTTAGTATGCTTGATGTTTGCATGCCTTGTCGAGTAGCATACTTAGGATAAATACTTAGGCTCAATATGCTTGTTGTTTGCACGCCTTGCCGAGTAGGATATTTAGCAAATTTCCCTAGGCTTTGTGTGCTTTGTGTTTGCACGCCCATCCGAGTAGGATATTTAGCAAATTTCCCTAGGCTTAGTGTGCTTTGTGTTTGCACGCCCATCCGAGTAGGATGCCTTCACGCTACTCGGCTAACTTGCCATGTTTCTCTGTTTATCCAGGTCCTTGACCGCCAGATTACCGAGAGCTGTGAGCTCTTTGAGGGCAATTGGTACGCCGACCGGGAAGAAGATGATGTGGCCTCCCTCGAGGCCACGGATCAGATTAACCTCCCTCATTCTCCCACAATGGAGAAGCAGCGTGCAGGAACGTCTCTCCGCGACTGGTCCGAAGACGATGACGCAGGTAATCGGATTTTTCCTGTTCTGTCCGCGAGAAAAACTAACCCTTTGCCTATTGTTTCTGAATCTTTCCTTTTTCTTCTCGATCCTTGCAGATGATGCCGATCCTGAGGACGGGGGAGAGGATGAGGATGAGGACGAGGCAACCTTGCTCGTCCGTCCTTTATCAATTGCTGCACCTGCTACCCGCAAGCGGGCCGGCAGCGGTGCCCTAGAGCCCCCCGCCAAGAAGAAGAAAACCGCCGAGAAGACGACCAAGAAGGCGGTCGTGAAGAGAACGAGACGAACGATCCCCTCCACCAAAGCGTAAGTTTTCTTCTCGGTTAATTCCCAATTTCGTACTTTGCTGTTTCTCTTATTCTTCCTCTGCTTCCCTCTAATTTCTGACTTTTCCTTTCTCACCAGAGCTCCCTTAGATGCGAACGCTGATCTCGCGCCTGACCAGGCCAAGAAACAAGCTGCCATCGACGTTGACAAAGTTGTCGACCTCGAGGGCGACGAGGCCGACACCACCAACACGCAAGCGGGGCCTGAGCAACAGTCCCGCGTCGATCCAGATGCGCAGGACGCCGCTCACCAGGACAGGCCCCCTTCTCCTCCGGCTAGCACCGCCGAGGAGCATCAAGAGGAAGACCAGGAGATGCGTGATGATGACGCCGCCGTCGAGCGGCAAGAAACTGAACATGAGCAGCCAGCCACAGGCGCTGCCGGACAAGGGGATCCCGCTGCAGAGCAGCGGGTAGAAGATACAGTCATGACTGAGGAGTATCCCCTGAGCAGTGCGCAACCAGGCGCTGCACAGAGTAGCGCCCAACCAGATGCTGCACAAGGTGGTGGGTCCGTGGTGCCACCCATTGATCAAGGCTCTGCACCGCCAGATTCCTCCTTGGTGCCACAGACCAAGGACGCAGCCAGCCCTCCTGCCGGGCGAGTAACCAGGAAACAAGCTCTAGATACTGCCGAGAAGGAGGCAGCCGAGAAGAAGGCAGCCGAGGAAGGGAAAACCGAGAAGAAGGAAACCGAGACGCAGAAGATCGAGAAGCCAACTGCTCAGAAAGAGAAGGCTCTGAAGCGAGCTACCGAGTTGATGCCGCCGCCCACATCATCTGGCCCGTCCCGTCAGGTGGCTATTCGCAATCCTGGCGCGGCTGCTGCCGGTTCTGCTGCCGCTGCTGCCGCTGCATCTGAGCATCCCTGCTACCCGGACTACATGGTGAAGGTTAGCCAGCAGCACCAAATCGGCCTTTCCGTCGAGGACCGGAAGCTTGCTCTCACAAAAGGAAGGAAAGCCTTGGCGGTAAACACTAGGCCTCCAGCTCCCAATCAAGACAGGTCCACCTCCATTGCTTCCCGTGGACCCCAGGCTCAGGCGATATCGTATGAGAGCCTCGAGCAGGTACTCGACTTGGTTGGTTTCATTGATGCCAAGTGGGATAGCAGTATTCTCGGCAATACCAACTGGAATGGCACCACACTGGGCGACATCGATCATATGCGGGTCGACTGGAACAAGGTGGACTTGGGCTACAAGCCCATGACCGTCTCCTCCAACACCGCTACTCTTGCTGCCAAGATGTTCGTGCACCGCAAGAATGCAGAAGATCTCGAGCAGTCTTACGCGGTAAGCCTTGACTTATCCTTTCCGAGTTGCATCTTTTCTTCTTTTCTACTCGTCTTCCTTTTCCTTAGCCATCACCCAGTCCCCGAGATTCTGTCCGAGTAGACGAATACTCTCTTGAGTGATCGTCTTCTCGGGTTGAATCTCAACTTCTTTGTCTAACTCTTTTCTCTTTCACATCTCAGAATAGCGTTCTGAAACGGACTAACTTGCACCGTCAACTTCTCTGGAACCACGCTGTCGCCAAGAGGCGTATTGCTGCTCTCGAGAAGGAGAAGGTAGCTGCCGAGGCAGCCGACAAGGAAGTCATGAACAGCACCATGAGGCTGTCTGAGGTCGAAGGTACGCTTCTAGCTTCGCGGTTCTTGCGTTTTCTGTTTACGCCCGCTTCTGCTTTTTGCGCTAACCATTTCTACTCTGCAGGGAAACTGAAAGCTCTAGCTGATGAACACGAGAATTGCCGTGCCTTTGTTGCGAACGGCGAGACCACCATCAAGAAACTTGAAGGTAATCCACTGTCTACTCGGTTTGCCCTTGTGTCTGTTTCTTTCGCTTTTCCGCTGATCGCGCTTTGCTCTTTTCAGAAGATCATAAGAAATTTTTTGAAGAACACCAAGCCTGCCTCAAACCTGAAGAGGTGCAGCAGCAGTTGTCCAGCCAGGCCGTTGAACTGGTAAAGGAGCACACTACAGAGATGGAGAAACTCCAACTCCAGCTGCAGAAGGCACTCCAGGATGCTCTCGACCTTGGCGCCGAGAGGGACAGAGTTATCGCCGAGAAGGCCAAGGCTGAGACAACTTTCAATGCCAAGATAAAAGCCCTCGAGCAGGAGTGCGAGGTGCTGACAAAGGCCAATGCTGGGCTCTTTTCTCAGCTGGATGGTCTCCGCTTGCTTGAGGAGAAGCACGTATCCAATGAAGAAGAATGGAAAATCCAGCTGCAGCAGTTGCGCCACGAGCTGAATAGTAAGTTTTCTCCTCTCTGCATCTCATCTTCCCGGTCTTGCCTCTTCTCTGATTCCATTACTGAACTTTTCACTTGCTTTTTGCAGGGATCTTTCCTGACCTCGTGTCCGCTTGCGCGCCAGCTTTGGCCAAGGCCCAAGCAGCTCGTATTGAGAAGGGCGAGGCTGCGGACACCAGAGCCGAGATCGAGGACAGCCTGCTTGTGATGCGAGGGCATTTCGAACGCCTAGCCGGCGTGGGCACCGACCTGGTGCGCGTCGGCTTCGAGCTCCACAAGCTATTCTGGCCTGAAGATCCCGCGCCGACAACCATTGGTGGCCTTGCTCTGAAGCTGCGCAATGTGAAGGCCGAATTGAAGAAGTGGCGCGCCTCGGGAGCTCGGGCGGGTGCTGATTTGATGCTGCTCTGCGTCGCCTCCTGGTATGAGAACCTTAACATGGAGATCATCCGCGGGAAGCGCGACAACTCCAGGTGGGAGACGGACCCCAGCTGCGTGACCACGCGCAAGCTGATTGCGCATGAGGTTGCGGAGTATGCCGACACAGCCACCTTCGTCGATGGGCTCCCTGAACCCGACACCGAAGTGGAGGAAGAAGAGGACGAGGCTGCAGAGTCAGATCCCGAGCTGGCCTTCTTCGATTCTCCCGCTGGCGAGGCCGGGAAAGGAAAGGATGCAGTCGTCGCGAGTAGCGACAAGGAGTACGAGGAGATCGACACCGCCGCACTCGATTTCGGCACCTCCTCGGGAGCCGCCCTCGACGACTCGGTACACCCCCAAGGCCAAGCTTCTGATTCTTCCCTGGCCACAGGGCCTGTCTCGGTGGCCACGGCCACCTCAGACCCGGTAGCCACCGAGCGCGATGTCGAGATGGGGCAGTCCGCCACCGTCCACTCGGAAGCGGACGCGACCAACGCCAGCGCCGAAGAAGAGGCTGCGAAGACAGTTGACGCTAGCTCGGAGGCGGAGGCGACCAGGACCACCACCGAAAATGAAGCAGCCAATGCCAGCACCGACAACACCGCTTCCTCAACATGATTTTATCCTGCAAGCTTTTTACTCAAACACTTATCAGATCCCCGGGATGCCGGGAGCAAATGTATCAGACTATTTTATTCCGTTGCTACTCATTTTTATTCCCACTTTGTTATTTCCAACTTAATCAATTTGTTCAACCTGGGCTGGATGCCGAGTTGCGTTATCATGCGAGTCCCCGAGTTGCATTTCTTATTCACTCTCCCTTTTCGTCTCAGCTCTACCCGCAACTTGTTGCTTTTTTGGTATTCGAGTCACAAGAGTTAAAGAGTAGAGCTGCAAATACTTAGCCGCTTAGAAACAATCATAGTAACGCAGCCCACCACTTAGCCGAAAAGACAAGTCACAGAACAGTAAAAAACACCCTACTCGGTTCCTGCACTCTTCCTTTCCTTAGTAATTTTTCTTGTGCTCATGGACCTTTTGCTTGTTCTCTTGCTTGCCATGAAGCCGGGTTTCGGACAGCAGCAAAGTCGAAGAGTTGGCATATAGGTTTTAACACAGTACTTAATGTACCTTTGAATTTTGAAGTAGAGCAACCGAATAGGCAAAAGGTAAAGCCGAGTAAAAACACTTAGAGCAATTTTTGGACGAGGGCAGTCCCCGAGAACAATTTCAGATTGCAGAGTAGAATTTCAACTCGGATAAGAGGGTACATACACATCTTTGCTCACGAATGAAAACGACGTAGTAGAGCTACATTCCAAGGGCGCTTGGTTTCCTCTCCGGATTTATCTGCCCTGTTCGCCTGTGGTGGGCGCACATCTACAAGATAGTAAGCATCGTTGTGCAGCGCTTTGCTCACAATGAAAGGCCCTTCCCATGGAGGAGACAACTTGTGCATCCCGACTGTGTGCTGTACAAGCCTAAGGACCATGTCTCCTTCTCGGAAAACCCTTGGGTTCACCTTTCGGCTATGATAACGCCGCAGGTTTTGCTGGTAGATAGCCGAACGTGACAGAGTCAGCTCTCTTGCTTCTTCAAGCAGGTCAACATCGTCTTCTCGAGCTTCTCTCGCCTCCACCTCAGTGTAGAGGGTTACTCGGGGGGAGTCATGCTCTAAGTCTATTGGCAACACGGCCTCAGCCCCGTATACCAAGAAGAATGGCGTGTAGCCGGTTGACCGGTTAGGGGTAGTCCTTAGACTCCACAACACCGCTGGCAACTCGTCTAACCAACACCCAGGTGTTTTCAGCAGTGGCTCAATCAGCCTTGGCTTTATGCCTGCCAGTACCATACCATTTGCTCTTTCAACTTGCCCATTGGAGGCAGGGTGCGCGACTGACGCAACGTCTAGTCGGATGTGCTTATCTCTGCAGAACCGCACCATTGCCCCCTCTGCGAAATTAGTGCCGTTGTCGGTGATGATGCTGTGCGGGTAGCCATATCTCAGGATCACATCCTTCACGAATTTCACAGTTGTGACCCCATCGCACTTCCGAATAGGCTTCACCTCAATCCACTTGGTGAATTTGTCCACCATGACCAAGATGTGTGTCATGTTGCCTTTAGCCGGCTTGAAGGGGCCAACCATATCCAGGCACCAAACAGCAAACGGCCATGTGATAGGAATTGTTTTCAACTCGGAAGCAGGCATGTGAATCTTACTTGCGAACATCTGGCAGCCATTGCACTTCCTCACGATATCTTCAGCTTGCTGCAGTGCCGTGAGCCAGTAGAAGCCATGCCGGAAAGCTTTCTGGACCAACGCCCGAGAAGAGGCATGGTGCCCGCATTCTCCTTGGTGTATCTCTACCAGGATCTCTTCTCCTTCTGCTGGGTCCACACAACGTTGCAGCACGCCAGTGGTACTTCTCTTGTGCAGCACATCTCGGACTATAGTGTAGCCCTTGGATCTTCTCTGGATCTGTCTTGCAGCCACCTCATCTTCTGGCAGAGTACCGTCCCTCAGAAAGGATAATATGGGCATGGCCCAACTCGGTGTCTCCCGTGTGGGAAACACTGGTTCGTCCACTTCCATTGGGACGGGTACCTCTGGTTGCTCTTTAGGGGTGGGAGCACTTCTCTGAAGCCCAGACCGATTAGCAAGGACTTCCTCAATGAATGCGACAGTCCCCGGGTTAAGGACAGCAGTCCCCGAGTAAGGAGTGGCAGTCCCCGGGTAAGGAATGGCAGTCCCCGAGTAAGGAGTGGCAGTCCCCGAGTAGGGAGTGGCAGTCCCCGAGTAAAGAGTGGCAGTCCCCGAGTAGAGAGTGGCAGTCCCCGAGTAGAGGACGGCACTCCCCGGGTTTCCTGTAGCATTCTCCCAGTCAATCTCCATGGGATCAGATTCCTCACTTGGCAGAGAAGGAACAAATATGGACTCCGAGTTGGGAGAAGGCTTGATGGATGGCTTCCTCAAATGTTCCAAGGCGACTCCCGCCGGGATGGATTGCCGAGAAGATCCCAACTTGGATAACTCAACTC